>CANSNZ010000731.1:0-1484442 GCA_947646795.1 Beta lomatogona
CATTAAAACCCTAGTTTTTTAACCTAAAAATCACACTAACTACTTAAACTAAAATCAAATTAACTCAAATCAATCAACTTTGAACCACCCTTTAACTATTATACAACCTAATTTCACTAACAATTATTCATAAAACTACAATGAATTATATAAACTTGAAGTTTCAACATGAGATTAAAATAAAAGTTATGAACTTTTTAGTTACCTAGGAAGAGGTGGAGGAGGAATGTAGTTGTTTAGGGTGGGTAGAGGACGAATGTAGTTGTTTAGGAGGAGGAAGGTGGAGGTGTGCCAAAAATCGCAGAGGACTCGAGGTGGAGGTGCGATTTTTCGCGAGAGGAGTCATGCGCAAGCTTAGGGCGACGGTACGTGGCGGCGGTGAGGTGTGGTGGAAGAGGTGGTGGCGGCGGTGAGGTGTGGTGGCGGCGGTGAGGTGTGGTGGCGGCAGCACTACGTCGCTGAACTAAAGGAGGGATGAATTGAAATTGGGAGGAGGGAATTGAAATGGGTGAATTAAGGAGGGAAGAAAACACGGGCTGTTTTGCTGGGGGAAAAAAATCTGATTCGGTCTACGAACCGGATCAGATTACAAAAAACCGCAGCAGATTATGTAATCTGATCCGGTTCTATAAAGACCGGATCAGATTGTTTGCTTTTTTTTCCCTCCCATTTTTCCATTGGTTTTCTGATGCGGTTGTCTAAAAACCGGATCTGCTACTAAGTGACAGATAAGGTTTTTTCCCTAGTGGAAATGTGATGAGCTTAAGAAACGTCTGATGGATGAGGGCCATAATACACCGTACTCGGTACACCCTGGGGGCGACAAGCTATATAAGGACCTTAAGCAGATCTATTGGTGGTCAAACATAAAGCGTGAGGTTGCCGAGTTCGTGTCCAAGTGTCTAACCTATCAGAAAGTCAAAATAGATCATAAGCGACCCATGGGGAAAGTTCAATCCTTAGAGGTTCCGGGATGGAAGTGGGATTCCATATCGATGGATTTTGTGACTGCTTTGCCTAGAACAAGGAATGGCAACGATACTATTTGGGTTATTGTGGACCGTCTGACGAAGTCGACCGTTTTCATACCAATCAAAGAGACATGGAAGAAGAAGCAACTTGCGAAGACGTATGTTAGGCATGTAGTGAGATTGCATGGGTTCCAACCGATATTATTTCAGACCGTGATTCGAGGTTTCTCTTGAAATTTTGGCAAAAGGTCCAGTTAAATCTTGGGACAGCATTAAAAATGAGTACTGCCTTTCACCCTGCGACTAATGGTCAGACTAAGAGGACTAACCAGACTATCGAAGATATATTGAGAGTCTGTGCTATTGATTTTCAGGGTAGTTGGGAAGACCAAATAGACTTGATTGAGTTTTCATACAACAATAGCTATCATGCGAGTATTAAGCTGGCACCTTTTGAGGCATTATATGGAAGGAAATGTAGAAGTCCCATTTGCTGGAATGATTTTAGTGAAAACATAGTATTGGGGACAGAGTTCATTGAGGAGACTGTCAGGAGTGTAAAGTTGATTCAAGCTAGAATTCAAGCTGCTCAAGATAGGCAAAAGTGTTATGTCGATTTGAAGCAAAGGGAAGATGAGTTCGAAGTGGGAGAGAATGTAACACCCCGTAATTTTCACCCTTATTTTTGGTGTTTGTTTACATTAAAATGATATTTTTCGTAAAAATAAATAATTTATTATTTAGATTATTTTGGAACGTGTTGTGAAAATGTGTATATATATTTATATGTTGTGATATATTTATATATATATTTATTTTAAGTTGTTAGTTATTTTTTTTATAAGGTTATATTAATTGCATTATTTGTTTAGGCGTTTAGGATGCTGTTTTGTCGCGTAGCGTTTTTGTAACGTTGTTGGACCGACTTGGGTGCTGAAATGTTGCATCGCATGTGGCGTGTTAATGTGTTTATTATATTTATATTTATAATATAATTTATTAGAGTTATTTTCATTATTAAGTATTTTCAAAGTTTAGGCGCGATTTAGGAATGTATCGTTTTATCGCGTGACGGAATTTTGATGCATGGACCTTTGATGACTTGGGCCGAAATCTTCTTGGTGTACTTGGGCTTGAACAGCCGGCTATGGGGAGGGAGAAGGAAGAAGTTTCTCCTCTTTTATTTCATTTCTTTTAATTGGTGACTCTTGGTAGATTGTAACCCCCATAACCCCCCTAATCATTTCTCCTAAACCCTTCATTTTTCCTTGCCATAAAATTCTGATTTTTATTAAAGGAAGTTCAGCATCATTTGCATTTAACCCTCACCGTTTTCAAGAAAAGAAAGAGAGAAAAGGAAGAGGAAAAGAATAGAAAGGTTCAACCTGGTTTTTCCTGTCACACCTTCACGAAATTAACCATATCCGGAGATTTAACCGCTGGATCGTCTTCAAATTTGGACAGAACGTTTATAACATCTTGTTCTACACTCTGACCGGAGCGATTTAGAAACTGTGCTTTTTGATCACCGGGAATCATGGTCGGAACAGAGCAGTGTGACTTGAGATTTATCAACGTTCAAGAAGAAAATGCTTAGTGACTGGTTGCTTCAATTCTCGTTCGTTGTGCCTTGGGGTTAGAAGAGGAATTGGATTATATGCGTAGCTCTTAACTATCTCTTTAGACTCAGCTCTCCTCCCGACATTCAAGGTAACTAGTAGTTATCTTAGAACCATAGTGATTAGAGTATTATTCGGTATTAGATTATTACGCTAGGAATTATTTAAGATACTTTTTGATTGAAATTATTGACGAAACTTGACATGAATATACTTGATGCATGCTGTGTGATTACTGTAAATAGAAAAATAATTTTCGTATGATTTTTGGTATTTATTTGATTTAATTGGTGTTTTGTGCGTTTTTGGTTAAACTACATAATAATTATTAAACGGATGTTAAAATTGCTGAAATTATTTTTCTTAGATCATGTTGTATGCGTATTATGTATTCCATGCCTTAGAATAATTTTTGCCTACTGTGTACTGGTTTATTTAATTGATATATCTGTTTTTGCAATTTCGTTTCTGTCAGTATATAAATCATAAAAATTATTTCTAGAGGCCGAAAAATTCATTTCTTCATATAATATGTATTTCCGTGAGTTTATGCATGTTGTGTAAATTTTTGGTAATTTTGTGGCGTTTATTTATATTTTTAGTTATTATATTGGCTTTATTGAGTAATCTGTATATTAACTTTTAAAATTACTTTTGGAGTCCGAAAATTATAAATAAAATTTGTGCCATGTCAGTAGAGCCATTAGGGTCATATGATAATTTTTGTGTGATTTTACTGCTCGAACTTATTAGTTTAATAATTATTATTGGGTGTTTGTTGTGAAATTGAGGATACTCTTTTAAATTATTTGAGAGCTTGTTAATCAGAAATAATTTGTGATCTTTTATGTTCTTGGATGCTGGTGTTTAGTAGGTTGCTGTAAGTATTATTGGGTATCATTATGTTTATGTTTTATATACGTAAAAATGATTAATTATGTACTATTCATTTATTTAATAAGTCTTGGAGTTAATTGGTGATGCATTTCTGATTGATATTGTTAGTGCTGTAAAAACTATTTCATTATCATTGTTGATGCTTAGTGATGTTCAAAGTATTGTGGTTGGAGATATTTGTGGTAAATTTGTAAGTTACTACTTTGAGGACTTTTGAAGAATTACTTTTGATGAATTATGGGTATAAGGCCGGGTGGCATCCCTTTTGATGAATATTTTTGAGATTAATGATACTTCGATGATATTTATGATTTTATTTTGAGATAAGAATATCCGGTGGGATAGATGTAGTCCCCGGTGAAGAACATGCCAACCACCTGGTTTGCGAACTAGGGGTACACCTGGGTTAATTGTTGTCGTCCGAGAGGTCAGGGAGTTCTGCGTGTTCTACCCTGCATTGGGAGTTTGGCCATTCACTAGTGGAAAAATGCTCAAATGCTCCGGTTAAAAAGCCCACAAATGCTCCGTATTTGACCCGTAGCAGACGTCATACGAGCATTTGAGCAAAGTCACAAATGCTCCGGTTGAGAACCGAAGCATTTGTTTTTTAAATGCTCCGGTTGTTATTAAAACCAGAGCATTTGTGCTATTTTACATGGATAAAATACCACAAATGCTTCGGTTTTTTAGAGAATCGAAGCATTTGGCTAAAAAATGGTCCGGTTTTCCTCAACAACCGAAGCATTTGTGTAAGTTATGAAATAAAAAAAAATGTTACAGCTACTGCCAGCATGCGTGCTAGTAGCAGCCACTAGCATACTACAGCAGTTACTTCAGGAGCCAGTGTACTTCATGATATTGCATAAAAATAATATGTATCAAGCAACCAAAGACACTTCCATCCACGCAATGGACATAAAAAGATTGTCTTACTAAATGATTCACATGGGCAAAATGAACTACACCTACTCGGAACTCACATTACAGAATGATAGGGGAATGTAGGTCTATAGGATGCATCACTAAAGTTTAAATTGAACATTATATATCTATTAGAAAAATGATCCACGGATAAGGATAAAAGAATATATATAAAAACTTCACAACATAAACCAAAAAAGAGCAAGTGATCAACTAGGAGAATTCACCTTTGATAAGTGAGCACCGAGGTTGCGATGAACACCGGAACATTCAATGTAAACAAGTAATCCCAGATTTAAGGAAGCCCAATCAGGTTCTAGGGCACCACAATCGGCACATTTGCCATTACCACCAACCTTCCTCTACACATCAATTAGCTTTTCAGACTTCATAAATGACCTTTGTTGCATGGAGCTTCTCATTGAGCGGGCATGATGCACAGCAGCGACGCACCTCTCAGATGTATTCTCTTCATTTGCAGCATGATCAAAATCAAAACTCTCAACAAAGCTATTCTCACTAGTAGACGGATGAAGACTACCTGAGTAGCAGATAGACACTAGAAATAGAAATGGGTCAGGAATTCAAGATCATAAGCAGGCGAAAAGTGAAAGAAGAAAACAAGCTGGCTCAGACATCCAACAGAAGGCTGAAGGCTTATCCTTTCAGGGTTTGAGAGCTTAGTAATGAAGCAATGACCCCTGTTATTTACTCAATCCAATCCATTTGATCCAGAGCACTTTCTGCCTGCACGTGGAAGCAATTAATGACAGGTTTTAGAATCAAACCGAACATCAGTTTTTTACAAACCATTATATACAGATCCAGCCATAAGACAAAAATTAAACATTTATGGACCTGTAATGTGTAGTTCTTTGTTGGTGAGATAACTCTGAAGCAAAACCGCAGATCTGACTGGTCAGCATCAACTTTAATGGTCGCGGTACAATCTGAAATTAAACTGGTTTCAAGTTCTTATTGTTAAACCAAACATGTTCTTAAACCAAATAACCTTGAAATGATAAGAGATCATATAAAAGGACCAAAAACCAACTATATACAGAATCGAGCTTCATGCATCATATGATGTTACTGGGAAGCTTCAATCATGCTCCATGTATAACCTTGCTAGCTAGTAGCTACCCTAATGATGGCAAGTTCTAACTTCCATACAAAAGGGAGGTACCTTTCTGAATTGCTACTGTGCACCTTCAGAACCAGAACCAATAGCCTTTGCAAAATGTACCAGAAGGATTTGTATAATATCTACACAGCAAATATAAGAAGGTTCAAGCTTCTGATAAATGAACACCAAAACCACCAAGACTATGGGTGAGGTAGAATTTAATAAAAATGACATTCAGTAAATTGTTCCAATAAAATTTTAACTTACAAGCTTGGTCTATTTTCATCACACCCTGCAATGAGAAGAGACACACCAAAAGGGCGAGACTACACAAAACAATCAAGACATTTCATCAGAACAACTGTGTAATCAAAAGTTTTTGTGAGGTAGTGAATTACAGTCAGAACCTCGATGGCGGCACCGCCACCAGCCACGAGCTGCGCAACCAGCGAGAGGAAGGAGGAGTAGAGCCACGGCACACAAGCAACAACCGCGTAGAGGTGAGAGAAGATCTTGGAACTGGACAACAACAGTCGCGAGAGTAGAGAAAGGACAGCAGTTCAGCGGCAACACCAATAGAGGAATAGCACCACCACAAGGAAAAAGAGAGACGCGACGAAAAACTAGCAGCACCAACAACAACAAGGAGGAATGAGAGAGATACGATGAGAGAGGAAGTAATAGGGCACGGCAGCAGCGCCGGTATGAGCGGTGGTAACTGGCGGTGAGGAAGCGCACACCGGCGACGTAAAGGAGAGAGATGAGGGTTTGAGAGAGACGAGGGTTTGAGAGAGAAAGGGTGACAAGAGAGAAAGGGTTTCAGGGTCATAGAGAAGGCGGGGTTAGGGCCTTAAGGGGGTTTCGTTGGGTTTAGCTGATCAACAAGGTTGGGGGCATTTCGATTTTGGGTTCTCTAGTTAACCAACAAGGGAAAACAAAAGGATAAGGGAAACCGACCCAAACTGATAAAGCAACAAATTGATTTCATATTTTGGGTAAAAACTACTCAACAAATTTAAATAATTGAAATCGAAAATATATAATAACAATATTGATAGCAATAACTTTATAAAAGTAAACTAATAAATATATCAAAACATAACAAATCAATACTCACATTCCAAATAAAATAAAATGAAGATATCCAATACATAATTAACATTTAGTAAACGCTTTTAAAAATAAGCCAGTTATAGGAACGAAGAAGGAGAGCGAGCAGTATGACTGGAACGAAGAAGGAGAGCTGATGGTGAAATACTGAAATCTAAGCAGCATTACTTTGTAATTAGAATTGAAAATAAAGTAAATGTTGTTTTTTTGGAGTTTAATTCTATTTGGCGGTTGATAAACGCCAACAATAATTTTGGGATCATCACTCAATTAATTTAAGATGACATTATTTTTTTTTTAGGGAAGATGAGTTTGTTAAGTACAATGCTCCTATAAGAAATAATACGAAGTAATTGAAAAATCATAATGTTGTATTAATAATTATACTTATACTCTTAAAAAAAATACTTATCCTAAAGCGTTACCTTAAAATATTACCAATATGTAAGTGTTACCTAAAGGTGTTACCTATCTGAAAGTGTTACATCAAAATGTTACTCAATTGAAAAAGTGCTACTTCAAAATGTTACTTGTAAAAAAGTGTTACATTAAGTGTTACATATTAATTAAGTGTTACCAAGGTGTTACATACATATTCGACAAACTTAAATTTTGAAAAGTTTTACCTCAGATGTTACCTTAGACCAACTTTGTACTAGTGGGTTGACAGATTGACAGTATGATGGGAAACAGATTTTTCATCATGCACAGCACCATGATAATGTGATGAAAGCCATCGACCAAGCAAACCAGAGCCAAGTTCAGAACTATTACTTCGACCAGAACTACGAGGTGCATAGCTCTGTAACCAAGACCCCATAAAAACAGTCAGTAAAGAGGAGAGGGACAATTGTCGGATAAGTTTTGTGTCGTGCTTCCCGACACATTTCATCCAGCTTACTTACAGATGGTTTTCTGGACTCCTTCCGGTAGAAATATAGCATTCCTAGACTATCAAGGACAACAACCTCCTTTTCCAGTCACCTCTTAAGTTAGAAGAGCGTTTTGAGAGATAACCCTGTCTTATGGTTTGAACCTATAAAAGTAAATGAAGTTCTTTATGCAGCTCTGACAAACATTACAATATCTAAAAAAATTCAACAGAAAATAATCTAAAAAAATAAAACAGTATACCAAGAAAGGTGAATTAGAATACATCCATTATACCTTTCCCTTCGCAGCAGATTGCATAATTGCATCAATGGTTTTATGTAAACTTCTTCTACTAATTGCTTGTATTCCATCACCATACATTAGGGGACCCATTACATCCATTGGAGAAAATCCTACCCTCTTGATCAATTTGTCTTCTGTGATACACTGATACTAATATACTTGTTCTTATTTATGTTTAGGGAATCCACATCCACCACCTGGAAAAGAGAAAAAACAATCTCATCCACGATTCAGATGAATATGGTATGAGTTTCATTCTCCAATTATTTTACAATACATACTAAACTCTTCCCATTTATGGCCCAAGTTATAACAGAAATCAATGTTGGCAGATGCATCAGTTGAAGACAATATAGAACTAATCGAGAAAAGGAGGCATCATGGATTAGCACAATACGCCTACTATCAAGTCGGGGACATGACTGATGGATTTAGTAAATAATTAGGTGACGGTGGCTTTGTAGTCGTCTATCATGGTATTTTAACAGAGAGCAGCAGGGAAATTGCAGTCAAGGTGTTCTCAAAGAGCGAGGCCCCTAAGCAATTGAGCACTAAGGTTTGTAATTTTGGTAACCTGCAGAACTATATATCATATATTCCTTCATATATATATATATATAGGCTATGACAATTGAAAAGAAAGAAGATGTTATTTGACACAGATTGAAGTGCTTGGACGAATTTCTCACAAGAACTTGGTTTCTCTAGTTGGATATTGTGAAGAAGAAACCAACTTGGCACTTATATATGAGTTCATGGATAGGGGAGACTTGAAAGCTCTTCTTTTAGGTGAGACCTTAGCTTGTATATAGTATCTCTTAATTGTTGCACATAAATTGAACCATACTAGATAGGGCATTGTAGGATGCATCACTAAAGTTTAAATTGAACCTTATATACCTATCATAAATTTGGGTGATGGATTCTACTACCTGGACACCAACTGCTTTGGCAACATCAGTAGGCTGAGTGTAGATAAATGCTCAAATTCACACCACATTCTCTTTCAATTCTATTGACACTGCCGTTCTTTGGATCATAAAGATCAAAGCAATTCCATTCTGAAGTACCAATCCTTGGATAAGTACAACGACAAAAATTAAATCAAGTACCAATCCTTGGATAAGTACAGCGACAACAATTATAAATTGTAGGAATATTATATACCATCAATGCGGAGGCTCACACTAAACACCCAAAAGAGCAGCAATGATACACAAGTTAAGCTTAGAAAAGGTTTTGCCAAAAAAAATTATTAGAGAGGCCAATCTTAACAGCCACATTCCACGACAAGTAAAAGAAGAAAACTCACCTGGATAATCAACTACAGGTCATTTATATCCAGACCTCTTGCTGCTATGTTAGTTGCTACTAATATCATGAATTTTCTAGATCTAAATCCGTTAAGGGTGACCTGAAATTTCATATATAAAAAACTAGTGATGTCCTTGAAAGTTTCACTAAAAAGAAATACCATAAATAGTTCAATTTCATTTATATTGTCACATAGAGTGTGTTCAAACTAAAGGTTCTAATTCGGCATCATACCCTCCCCCCTAAGATTCATTTTTTTTGCTGCATTGTCCCTGTGTTACCACTGACATGCAAATCTTGGATTCAGAACCATTCCTTCCCAGTAGCTTAGCCTCGAAGTGCTAGATCAATTAAACTGGGAAACTGGGCAGGTCCGCAAGTGAATGAAAATGGCATGTTGTGCAAGTCACTGAGAAAATTTTACGGTGACCCCCAATGATTGTGAAGAATGAAATACTCTAGGAATCTAGACCCAAAAGGCTGCAATATAACAATAGATTTGAAACTAACACAATATCGCACTATTTTAGGTAGGTACCTTTTTGGGAACATCCTAATCTAGTAACTTGTAAAGATGACAATAATTTCTAGGAGAGAGTATAATATACCAATAAACAATTGTTGATCAAAGTGATCCTCATATAGCTTTTTTGTTTAAGGAGCATGATACCTGAAGAATGTTACGATTTAGTCCAACTAGTAATGAATAGATCAAACATCAAGAGAACTCATATCCTTTGTTAGAAGGTGAAATTGGGAGAAAGAAGGTTGGTGCAAGGAAGTAAACATATTAGACAAGGTTCATATATCCTACTAATCAACACATTAGAATATACCCTAGAATAGTTTATTAAGCGATATCTCAACAATACCATAACACGATCAGGTGTTCCGACATCAAGCGTATCTCAACAATACCTTAACACGATCAGGTGTTCCCACAACAATATCAACACTTCTTTTTCAGCTAGTTCTCTGAGACTGGAAGGGTGCTCCGTGCTCCGCCATAAACACAGCAAGATGGAGTCCAATTGAGTTTGCATAAGATTGGAAATCAGCATACACCTACATACACAACAAGAAATTAAAATAACGAATACAAAAGAAGGCATATCTTTCAATCACTTAAGATGAAACTATTTAAGCAACAAACATCCTGTTTAAGCAAGACATTGCACAAACAGAATGCAATTAGTGGGTTAAGGAAAAAAAAATGCAACCCAAAATCTGCAGATGTTGAAGACTTCTGACCGGAGCTAGACCATCAAACACTCATTCCAACTAGCGTTAAAGCTTTCATTTTAGTCCGAACAGAGGTGCAAAAACCATACAAGAATTGAATCCTCAACATCTCAACTCGATTATCTCTTCATTAATAGTCTTAACACCATTTTATCAACCTAGCCAATTCGTCACCGAAGAAAACACAAACAGGTCATCCATATAAAACCACCAATACCCAAAAGCCACCCCAAAATGTCATCGTGAGTTTTTCTTTTGTTCTGCTTTTGCAAAACCATAATTTAACCACAACCATATACCATGTAAAATCCCAAAGTTGATTCAATCAACGCCTAAAAAACTAAACACAAAAAAATGACATTCAAACAGAACAGAATCAAACCCTCGAAACAGGTTAAGCTAATAAACACCAAATCAAATTCAGTAGACTATGAAACTCCAGAAATAAATGCCTGCACTTTAAACTAATGATCATATATCATCCTTTATAACCTAAACATAACCATTCTAATAAAATATAAAAACAACATCAAAATTCAAAAAACGATGAATTTCCATGAAATTGCACATTAATCAACACAAAATCAAACACCAAACCAAAACTGAAATCATCAAAAGAAGGCCATACTTTGTATTACCGAAAACCGAAAACCAAGACCGGCAAAATAGAGCATTACGACGAACACCATATAACAACGAAGTCTCTCAATGACAATTTCGACAAAATTCTCTCTCCTCCTCTTCTCCTCCATCAGACACCATTTTTAGGGCTTCTGCAAACGCTCGACAACTAAGCGTATCCTCTTCCTCTTCCTCTTCCACCAATCTCCGTCGCCGGAACTTCGCTGCTGAAGAACGACGCTGAAGAATGACGCTGAAGAGAGAAAATAAATTCAGGGGCGTGAAGAGAGAGGAATTCATGAAAGGGAGTAAAATAAATCTTATTCGATTTCTAGGGTTCAAGTTTTCGAACAAACAAATTAGAAATCGAAAAAAAAACGAGCCACTTACTTGTTTTTGTGAAGAATGGGGTGAAATGCGAGTGAAAATTGAACTAGAAACCCTAGAAATTGGGGGAACCAGTCGAATTCAGAGCTTTTACGAACAAATTAGGGGTTTTAGAATGAAAACCATGGTGATGATAAGAAGGAGAGGGAGAGAGAAGGAGGGCAGAAATGGGGTCGTTGGCATTTCGGTGGTTGAGTCTGGAAGGGAGATGATAGAGATCGACAGGGAACACGGGAAGAGAGAGAACAGAAAGGCTAGAGAAAATGGGGGGAGCAGTAATTTCAGTAGAAGAGGGAGGGAGGAAGGTAGGGGGAAAATAATAATAGAAAGAGGACAACAATGATTACGAGGGAAAACAATCCAAATGCTCGGGTAGATTAACCGGAGCATTTATTCACAAAGGCTCGGGTTGATTAGTCAACTGGTGCATTTGATATCAAATGCTCCGGTTGATTAGTCAACCAAAGCATTTGATAAGTAGCAAAAACAGTTTTTTCCACTAGTGATTCTTAGACACAGGCAGTGGGGAACGTAATCCCATAGACTGACCTGGAGATTGCGATCTGACAAACCTTAGGAAGTGAATTGCGATTCACTGACGTTTGGTTTCTGACTCAATAACTTGTTTTACCTATATTTTATTTTTATAAAAGTACTCTTGAGATGATTTATTTATTTTTATCCAACTCACTTGCTATTTATTATTCATTTGCGTTATTTGTGAGTTATATGGAAGTGGATGCATATTGTAGTTGACTTGACTTTATGCTTTCCTCTCTTATTAATCTATGTCTGAATCATGCTTTGATTTCTTTTGTTCTGGGAGAACTGCTAGTTACTCTCCACTGATTGTGGATATTTGTTGTATATTTTGCTGGTTTTGTTGATGGGGATTTTCTTTGATTTTGGGCTCGGGTTGAGATGCGAGAAATAATCTATTAGGGGTTTTAGTTCTAGACTTCTCTTTAGTTTGAGATAGTTTTCTCATTTCGATTTTAATCTAAGTAATTAATTTACTTATAGTACTTACTTATGTTTGTTTTTATCACTTAGTTATTTAAACACTATTCTTGTAGTAGTGACATTCCCAGAAGACGATGTTTCCGCCATCGTCCTATTAATACTATTATTATTTCTTTCTTTTCCGCTTTGAAATTCTGGGGTGTTACAGAGAAAGTGTTTCTGAAAGTATCACCAACTAAGGGTGTGATGAGATTTGGGAAAAAGGGCAAATTGAGTGCCAAATATGTAGGTCCATATGAGATTCTACAAAGAATTGGGAAGGTAGCTTATAGATTGACCTTGCCAATGGAGTTCGAGAAGATGCACGACGTATTTTATATTTCCCAACTCAAGCGTTATATCCCTGATGAGCGTCATGTCTTGGAGCCTGAGAGGATCCAGATTGATATTAGCTTCACGTATGAGGAAAGGCCTGTGAAAATTCTTGATAAGAAAGTGTGTAGTACACGTAATAAGGATGTCAGTATCGTGAAAGTGCTTTGGTCGAACCATGAATCCGAAGAAGCAACGTGGGAAGCTGAAGTTGACATGAAGAAGAACTATCCAGATTTATTCCTTGTGGTGAGTTACGAGGGTGTAACTCGTTTTCTTTAAGGGGGGTAGAATGCGATAGAATTTCGCGCTTTTTACCTATTTTGATAGTATTTTTATGTATTTTTATGCTTAGTTTGGCGATTTGCACATGTTGGTGCAAAATAAATAGCTTCTCCGCATAAGAAAAAGTGTTCATTAGTAACGCAAGTAATTTTAAATTGGCAAAAGAGTGCACATGAGTGGCACAAGTATCTCTCCAACAGGAGTTTAGTTGAAAAACTTTTGAAAAGGTGGGAGTTTTCGTGTCAAGTTTCGGGACGAAACTTCTTTTAAGAAGGGTAGACTGTAATCCCCCGTATTTTTATGAATTTTATAAATATATTTTAATATATAGTTATTTATATTTTAATATATAGTAGCATTTTAATGATTTGATATTTCAAAGGTTGACCATTTTGAAAGTCAAAGAAATTATTTTAAGGAAGTTAGAATATTTTGTTAGGCATGTTTTGAAAAAATGGTTGAAATACTAATTGGATTTGGAAAAGAAGTTTAAATGGGCTTGAGGAACCCAAATTCTAAGTGGATTAGGAAAAAGGATTTATATTGATGTTAGGAGTTCTAATTCATCAATCCTATTCATCATCAAACTCTATTCAAACTCAATCTCCTTATCCTAAGCCCAAAAGAAGAACCTACTTATAAATACTTAATCCCAATTATTTTACCACACAATTTTCTCTCTCCTCCCTCACCTACAAACCGGCGCCCTATTTCTCTTTCACGCTCTTTTTCTTCTTCTCCAATTTTCTTTCTTCTTCTTCAAGTAACGCTTTCTTCTTCGCCAAGAAACGTCACAAAACCTTCAAAACCCTCAGTTTCGGCGAGCAAGGGCTGCTGCGTGGCCTGTTGATTTCCGGCATTTTCATTCCTTTTCTTGGTTCTTTGCTTCGTTGGTTAATTTCTTTTCTTCTTCCTCAAGTTTCCATTAAAGACTATGTTTTTATGCTTTATTTTAATGTTAATCATGATTATTGATTTTAATGTACTGTTTCAATAAATAATCTTGATTCATATATATTATATATTATAAGAATAAAAATTCAGATTTGTTTATTATTGTTAGATTGAAGTTTTAATCATTAAAGCATGGATTTTTAGGGTGTTAACTATTGGAAAATCATAGTAGCATGTTATAAATTATGAAATCAATTTAATTTATGATTTTAAGCATGTTTAAGTGTGTATAAAGAGAGTTTTTATAAATTATATGCTGCTGGAATTTTTAGAAAAGATTTATTAAGGGAGTTTGTTGGATTTTAATAACTAGTATAGTAATACTATGCTAGGGAGTATTAGTATTTGGAGTTTTGATGTTAAAACAACTTTTAAATATTTTTTAAAGAGGATTTAAAGTATTTTAAAGTTGCTGGAATTTAATTAAGTATTGACTTTAAGTTATATTGATTGTTTTAGGCGGAGAATTTTCAGTAGGCGATTTTAACCATGATTAAAGGTGGCCTATCAGTTTGTTTATACAAGGTACGTACATACCTATGTGTTATGTGATAGTATCAGGACTTTAGGAAGGAAAAGTTGTAGTATCATGTATAGGAACTTGTAAGTTCATATATGATTTTTATTATGATTGGATTTTACATGTTTTATGCCTGTGTGCAACCATGTTGTTTATAAGATTTGATTATGATTGAATATCATGTTTGTATGGAATATTAATGCAAGCACGTTAATTGGATTGGGAACTTCATTTATTAATTCACATGGGGGAATTAATATATT
The DNA here is from genome assembly GCA_947646795.1 of Beta lomatogona. NCBI lineage: Eukaryota > Viridiplantae > Streptophyta > Magnoliopsida > Caryophyllales > Amaranthaceae > Beta > Beta lomatogona. The sequence continues at coordinate 14,742 of CANSNZ010000731.1, forward strand.
TATGAATTGGATCATGTTTAAATCATGTGTTCCCTTATATTGTTATTTTCACTACTCTATGAGGACTATGGGCCTTATTTGGTAAGTTGATAATATATACCTTTGAAAGGTAAGATTGATTGTTGGCTAGGTTCAACAAAGTAAGAAAGGTTGGAATTAAAGAAAGTAATCTTGGATTGTAAGTCGTGTGATCACTTATTTTAATCCTAAGATAAAAAGAAGTTCAGTTGTGAATGTTTGATTTGAGATTTCTGTATTACTTGTGTGTCATGATAAGTAATAAATTGTAAATCACGTAAAGTGTAACTTGGATAGTAATAAACTTTAGATTGGTGCACGTCTGAAGTTGGACAATCAGGAGTTGGGGTACATGGTGAGCGGGCCATGGCTTTTTCTGGGAATTGGATTGATCATCGTTCCTCTTTTTATTCAAAGGTTCCTCGATATCGCAAGTCATGCATTATGGAATACGGAGTCGCCCCCGTATTTCCTCTTCCTAGGTGAAGGCTGGTTTTTAGTTAGACAACTCGTTCCAATAACTATTCCATTTAAAGTAATAAAAGATGATTAAAGTCTAGTTCAGTAGAAGTTATCTGCAGAATGTTATATTGTTGTATTATTATTTACCCCTGTTTATTATTTCTTAGTAACATGTTAGGAATGTTTATGTATTGTTATGTAGTACTCAGCTTTGCTGATTACGTGCTTTGTTTGTATGTGTTGATCATTGCTTTGCCTTATTGATCCTGTGATGACCCATTTCGGTGAGCAGATTCTTTAGAGCATTGACATCTACAGGTGTGCAAATGTTGCATCATTGGGAATCTGGGATGTGGAGAGCTTGTATAACAAGTTGTTTTATCTATTGCTTTAGTAGGATTGTATTATGTCAAGTTTGGTTTTGGAAGTAGACAGTTATAGTGTTTGGTTTTGAGTACTTTGTTGTTTATTATATTTGAAGTATGAAGTTTAGTTATATTTATATTTTCCGTTGCAAAATTCTGAATAAGCCGATACGTTATCACACTGGCGATAATGCTTTGATGATTCTCCATGTTTTATACAAAAGATATTTTAGAAAAAGGAGAATTATTGGGGTGTTACAACCAACTTGTCCACCACCCATGGAAAGCGAAGGTTGATGATGTTCTGACGCCTGGTGCCAGCCTGGCGCCACGCCCGCTGCCATTCCATCACTTCTCCTAAGATTTCCATGATTACCCTCTCCATGGCTCATGGGGATTGCCCTTGTGTGATGCTCATGGGAGGAAGTTTGTGGATCGCCTGAGATAAGTGTATCTCTAGTTTCAGGATGGGAGAAATGTACCCTTGGAGGATAATCTAGTGGAGGAACATCTAGTTCTGCACCAGAATTTCCCCTTGCTCTATTCAGCGGGGCCTCTTCTAAGGCCTTAACTAGTTTCTCATTTAACTGATAGAGTTTTTCGACTAGTGGTTCTAGACGAGTAACTACTTCAGTGGCAAAAGATTTTGACATTGCCGTGAAAGTTGCACTCATAGTATCATTGATATCTACAAGTATCCTATCAATTAATCTGCCTAGAGTTAATCTCTCTATTCTCTTCACTTATCCTTTGGCGGATGTATGTGAAGACTCTGGTTGACTCATGGGCTAGAGTCTGTAGTTATAGTCAAATTGTTGTCTCTGACTCTCTCTGACTTCTAATAGTAAATTCTTTACTATTTCTGTGAACTTTCCATACATTTGGTGTATGTATCCACGACCAGTACTACCTGGAGATGAGCCTTCCCTTTGTGGGGTCTCTCCATTTGACTCTTCATGAATATGGTGAATTGGTTCACCATTGTTACCACACGCCCTAGTTTCTGGAGGGATCGAAAAACTCGTTTCCATGTTTTGGAAACTTGATTCCTCATTAGCAACTTCCTTATTCTTTTCAGAACGTGGTCCGGCATTTTAGTAAAAACAACCGTTTTTTATAGTTAGTTTTTCGAAAGTACGAAGAATAAAGTTCACAATTTGGATTATGAATCTTCTTCTCCCACTATGGTCGCCAAAAAACTTCTTGGTGCTAAATCAATTGGTTGACTTTGCAAACAAGTCACTGCACACCCAATAGTTTGATACTGAATGTCTTGGGGGACTTAGCTCCTGGGGGTTACCGGTTTTAATTTAATAAAGCCTTGCTAACGTACTTTGTTGCAGTTTAATTAAGTAACGCCTAATAAATTCAGGCGAAATGTAACAAAATGAGCAAGCAATAATTAATTATTAATTAAAGCACAACATTCCCATATATGCCACAAACTTCGAGAAAGATTTTATAACACATAGAGGGATAAGCCAGGCTGGAAAACTAAAGGCAAGACACGAAGGTTGTTACCTCCATGGTTCCTTGCTTCAATCGGAGAGTTAGAGACCTCGTCGTCAGAACATGTTCTACGTCTAAGGAACAAAATAAGGGGGTTGGCTAGGCTACGCTAAGAAAAGAAGTAATGCGATTTGATGTATGTTTGTTCGTTTTTTGCTTGATGAACATTCCTCTATTTACAGAGAAACGTGGTATGTAACTTCCGTGCTTGCTTGGAGGGAAAGCATTTGAATCGTATTAGTTCAAATCTCAACCGTATCTGGCGCTAAATAACTATAGCCTTGCACGTTCTTCCTTATGTGGATCTGCTTCATGATTGTTCTTTAACTGCCCGACCTTTTATTGTTCTTGACTTTTATCTCCTGATGGTCTTGACAGTCTTCCTCTATTGACTTTGACTTATGTTGACTGCATCCAATGGGCTTTATACTCCTGTTGGGCCTTCAAGTTAAAATGAAACTAAACCTTTTGAGGTCTAATACAACGTACCATAATAAATGCTACTGGACATCTAAAAATGGTGGTAACACATCTACTAGCAATAGTTGTTTCAAAGACGTTGATATATTTATTTGTTGTTTGTTAACTACTTTATGCTATATATTTATTAGGAAAAATTGACAATAGAGGTCTGAACTTTGGGCGATAATTTTTAAAAGGTTTGAACTATTGATTAACCTGTGTAGGTCCCTACTTTAGGGGATCTTAACTTTTAGCGGGCCTCGGTGACTTAAAGCTGACGATTTTTTTTAAATCTCACCTAGTTCCTACTTCCCTCCCTCAATTAACCCTTCTGGTGTGACCCAAGTTTTACAGGTTATGACCTATTAAGCCGGTTTCAAATCACTAAGGCCCGCTAAAAGTTAATACCCCCTAAAGTTGGGACCTACACAGGTTAAACAATAGTTCAGAGCTTTTAAAAATTATCACCCAAAGTTGAGACCTCTATTGTCAATTTTTCCTATTTAGTATATAACCAACTTTTGGCCAAGCCTATGATCAATATAGTTTAGGTGTTCTCCCTAGCTTATTTTCAGTTCAGTTCAGTTCCTCATTTATTTATCTGATAATAAACCAATGTTATTTATTATTCAATAGTTTATTATTAGGGCCTGTTCTCTCCAGCTTATTTCAGTTCAGTTCAGTTCAATTCAGTTCAGTTCCTAAATTATTATCATTACTATTAATTAGTTATAATTTAATTCAGTTCAGTTCAGTTGTTTTATGCCGAAGAGAACAGGCCCTTATTACTAGTTAATATTTTATCATTATTATTTGATAATTTATTATTATTATTTAATAATTTATTATTATTATTAAATAACTTATTATTATTATTTTATTTAATAACTTATTATTATTAACTTATTATTATGAATTTATTATTAATTAAATAATATTATTATAATTATAATTATTATTGAATATTAACATATTATATTATTAAAAACTATTATTATCACCAATTAATGTTTATTATATTATATTATATTATATTATATTATATTATATTATATTATATTATATTATATTATATTATATTATATTATATTATATTATATTATATTATATTATATTATATTATATTGTTATTACTATTATTTATAATTTAATTCAGTTCGATTCAGTTCGGTTCAGTTGAGTGGCAATCAGTTCAGTTCAGTTGTTTTATGCTGAAGAGAACAAACCCTTAATATTAATCTAATGTAAATACTAACTACTAACTACTCCACTAACTATGTATTTGCACTAATTATATTGTATATCCTACATATAATCTCTCGGCTCCTTGCTTAGGCTCTGTTCTTTTGGACTGAATTAATGAAAATTCAGTTTAATTCAGTTCTGAGAAATTCAATTCAGTTCAGGTTTATTCAGTTCAGGTTTATTCACTTCAGTTAGTTTCCTATCACTTCCTCTCACAGTTTTCATTCACTCCAGTTCAGTTCAGTTCAGGTTTATTCAGTTCAGATAAATTCGGTTCAGTTCAGTCCAAAAGAACTGAGCCTTAGTCCATCAAGAGGGAAATCCATGCATGGCTAGTTAGAAAAGAAAGTTATTATGTGTTTTGGGCTTCACGGGATTGGGCCACTTTTGTGCTATCAAAGCACATAATTGATAGTTTCATTATCAAACTCACTCCTAATGAAGCAGGATTAAATCAACGGTTTTTTCACCATATACCCCTGATAAACCTTTCTTTGCACCATATACCCTTTCAACTTTTGAAATTCACCATATACCCCCACCTTTCAAAAAATACATCGACTTACCCTTCTGACTAACGGTGTTAGACTTCCGTTAGTCATTAGGGCCTAATCCTCCCCTAACCCTAATTAACTAACCTAAATCACACCCTAATCCTAACCCTAGCCCTAATCTAATACACTAACTTGGGCCCTAACCCTAACCACCCTCCCCCCACCCCTTACCCCACTGCACCACCACCCTCACCACCACCCCGTCACCACCCCCCCTCCCCTTCCCCAGTGACCCCCTCCCTTCCCCGCCGACCCCTCTCCCTTCCCTTCCCCGCCGCGCGATACAGCTTCGACAAGTTTCACGAGTTCTTACGCCATTGTTGCACCTTGAAGGAGTGATCGGATGACCGAAAATCGACGATCAATTCATCGAAGAAGAAAAGAGAGAAGGAGATAAAAAGAGAGAAAGAGATTTAATCGCACGATTGCATGTGGGGAGGGGATGTGGTTTCTTCAAATATGGGTTCGAAAATTCCGGGTTCTTCAAATCTGGGTTCAAAAATTGCGGGGCTTCGGATGCGTGGGAGGGGCTGCGCGGGATGCGTGAGAGGTGGAAGGGGATGGGGTGGCGGGGATGCGTGGGAGGGACCTGGCTGCGGAGCTCGGGGGAGGGGGAGGGGAGGGGGTGGGTTGCGGGGATCCGGGGAGGAGGAGGCGGGCTGCGGGGGTGGTGGGGAGGGGAGGGGGCTTCGGGGGTGATGAGCACGGGGGATGGGGTGGGGTGAGAGGAGGGGGATGGGGTTAGGGGTGGGGGTGGTGGTTGGGTGGTTAGGGTTAGGGTATTAGATTAAGGCTTAGGGTTAAGGGTTAGGTTTAGGTCAGTTAATTAGGTTTAGAGGGGGAATTAGGGTTAAAGGGGGGGTTTAGGCGTTAATGACTAAAGGAAGTCTAACACCGTTAGTCATTAAGGGTAAGTGGATGTATTTTTTAAAAAGTGAGGGGTATAAGGTGAATTTCAAAAGTTGAAAGGGTATATGGTGCAAAAAAAAATTTGTCCGGGATATATAGTGAAAAAACCGTTAAATCAATCATGATTAGGACCAAGTGAGGCTTGGCTAACTTGGTAAAACTATTACCTTGTATTCTAGACGTAAGTGACTTCAAAGTGAGGGTGCTTGGGAATGAGGCGGATCACTATCTTTTCTCACACTAAGTGCTTGACCTACAAATTCATACGTTCTCTTGGTAGCTCTCATTTTTAAAAATTAACAGGCTGGCAGGTGAGCTCGTGTCGTGCCTTGGCCATGGTTTGGCCATGGCTAGGCCTAGTCTTACATGGGCCAAAATATCTGCATTGTTCCCAATGTAAACACAATGGCCATGCACAAACACAATCCAGCAAGTACTCTGGGACCATTGGGCCATCAGCCACACCCATGACCCATTGGGCCATCAGCCACACCCATGACCCATTGTTAGCTTAATAGCTTTACAAGAGTTTAATAACTCTCTGCTAGTCCCAACTACAACACCACACGGAAAAAAAACCATGGTGTAAATTCTACCTCCATATTTATTATAGTTGTATTGTAACATGTTACTTTTTACACTATTGTTGCATTCACTTTCTTTTATATTTTCATAATATCAATTTCAGAATTTTGTAATTTATTTCTATATAACAAAAATTATTATTGATTGGAAATATGCATTAGTAAATAAAAGTACAAGGGTGCAATTTCTCACCTTTGAAAAAAAAGTTAAATTTCAATTCTAATAATTTTAATTAAGTTTTAATAAATTCAAGGAACTTGTAACATTTAAAATAGGAAATTTTTATAAATTCAAATAGTCTCCCTTCAAATATACATATAGTTAGGGATTGGCATGGGTCCAGGACCCTAACCGGTCCCTGTTGGACCTGACCCTAAATTTAGGGTATGGGTCCAACTTATTCTGGACCCTAAGGGTCCGGGTCCAACAAAACTTCTTAAGGTTCGGGTCTGGGTCTTAATATATATTCTACATATGAACCCTACTCATATTCTGCACTTGGACCATAAAGTTATTTAATATTCTTTTTGCCTTTTATGTATTAGAGAATAACCTTTGTGTTTCTCCTAAAATTCTAACATTTGTCATTTGGGGACCATAGACCCAGCAAAAACCCTACAGATCATAAGCATTATCCAAAGTCAAGAAATATAAACGGCATTGTTGTAGGCGTGTTTTTATCTCGCCTACGCGGTGTGAGCGCGTATTTGATTTGACTACCCCATTGTAAAGGTTTTATTGAAAATTATTTTGAAAGAAGTCGCCAACAATTCTTTTTCGGAAGAATCATAAACCTAATGGATATGGGAAAATCGTAGGGACAAATTATCCAATGTAGATTTCCCGTTCTGACTCCATAGATGGTTAAATTAAAGTGAACCAAAGATTGAGTTTGGGGGTGATGGTACAAATATGGTCAGGAACCATATTGTCCATTGTTGGCCTCTACTAATTATATCGATTCATTACAGATTTTGTGCCAAAAAACAAGTTGTCCAAATTAATCTGATAAATGTTAGAACATTTATTTAGGTCTTTGATTAGCAAAAATGACATGTGGGTGATAAAAGCAATAAAGCAAGACAATCATATAATATGCATAGAATAATCAGGCAAGCATATAATATACAAAGGCATGAATAATAATAATATGAATATAAAAGAAAGTATAGAAAAAGGGTTAGAATATACAGTAGAACGATTATTACTTAAAGATCTACATCATGAAATAAATTGTTAGTAACTTCAAGGCAATAAATATAATTAATTATTCAAGGATCATCAAGAATTATAGCTATGCGGCTTATTGAAGAGCACAACGATCTTTAGGCGGAGCAATCATTGAACCAGGAACGCAGTATAATTAAGAATAGATTGAAGTATTGAAAGTATTTGAGTGTTTGAGTATTTGGAAATTCGAAGTGTATTGTGGAGATATTCGTAAGTTCATGTATGCGTAAAGTAATAATGAAAAGTCGTGTTTGATTCGGGAAATCAGCCTGTATTTATAGGCAAAAAGAGACATGCGCTCCACGCAATCCCTGCGCCAGGCGCACATTGATGTGCCTAACGCAGCCTGCCCAATCAAATCTGCACACGTGTAAACGCGTTCTCGAAAAAGATAGAAAAGCATCTTGCGTCTCACACATAACTTGCGTCAGACGCATGACTCTGTGTGAGTCACAAATCCACGTGTCAGGCGCTCATTGGCGCGCCTGACGCGATCTACCCAATGTGCTGGACACACGTGGCGCGCTGAGCGCAGTCGCCTCATCCGGCGTATATTCTAGTATATTCCAGCATATTCGATTTTTATTCTACGCGTGCTTTAAAGATACCTTTTTTATCCCTAAAATTCCGGAGAAGGAATTTCACAAATGTAAAAGCTGATTTATATTTATCAAAGATAATAAAAATATTTATGGAAAATATTTATTAAAATAATAAATATTTATGGAAAATATTTATTAAAATAATAAATATTTAATTGGGCTTTTAAATGGACTCAAAACGTTTTATGGGCTTAAAATACAATTAATCATCATGAACAATTAAATGGGATTTAGAATATCATTTCAAAACACAAATTTGAATTGGTTTTTCAGATTGCTCTTCCGTTGGATCGCGCCAACTAATGCCGCGGTAAGTTTCATCATTGAACCCTTAAATGGGGAGACACGATTATGTGTCTACAATTGTAAATTTGGCAAAAATAAAGGAAATAGGCTAGACCTTGCAAAACCTAAGGATGTGGGTACGGGTCCAACTTTTCTAGACCATTAGGGTCCAGATCCAACAAAAAATTTAGTGTTCGTATCTAGGGTTTGACCGGAGCCGAGCCAAAGCCTACCCATGCCAATCCCTACATATAGTAGAAGAAAGGTAAAGGAAACCCACCTTACACAATTAACAAATCAAAACCTCGCCAATCCGCAACAAAACTCACACTCTACCATGTAGTAAAACCTATAGGTGGTCAATTTTGCGAGCCAATATAACCCACCAGCCCAGCCCACTAGGCCCGTGAACAGCCGGTCCACAACCATGAAAACCGTGAAATTGTTGGATGAGCCACGGGTTGATTTTTTTAGCCCAACCCATGAAAGCCCACTGGCAAAACCGCCCAGCCTAACCCATGGATCAGCCAAACGGAGCACAACCCGCAAAACCGTTAATATTTCTATTCGCTTTTATTAAATTATAATGAAAGTGTAGATTGTAATGTGTAAAATGTAATGATAATAAAAATAAATATTATAGATCATGAAAATTACTAATCGTTATTTATTTAAATTACTTTCCAAGTGTAATATATCTAACGTTTTTTTCACCAAATACCCCTGACAAATTTTTTTATTTACCAGATACCCCAACTTTTTTTTGAATTCATCAGATACCCCCGACTTTCTAAAAAATATATCCAAATGCCCTTAATGACTAACGACGGTTAACTCCGTTAGTCATTAGCGTTAATTAACCCTAAGAAAACCCTAATTAACTCTAAAAATTCTAAGTAAACCCTAACCCACCCTAAAAACCCTAACCCACCCTAAAAACCCTAACTAACCCTAACCCAACCCCAACCCCAACCCCAACCCCAACCCCAATAGCCCCCCATAACCCCAGCCCCACCAGCTCCCACCCACCAGCCCCAGCACCACCCCCTCCCCCACCAGACCCCTCCCCCCGCAGCCCCCTTCCCCCTCCCCCTCCCCCTGCCCCGCAATAGCACCTCCCCCTCCCCCTGCCCCGCATCAGCGCCTCCCCCTCCCCTGCCCCGCATTAGCGCCTCCTCCTCCCCCCGCCCCGCAGCAGCGCCTCCCCCTCCCCCTGCCCCGCAGCAGCACCCCCCTCCCCACCACCCCAAAGCAGCGCCTCCCCTTCCCCTTCGAATTTCGCCTTCCCCTCCCCTTCGAATCCCGCAGCAGCGCCTTCCCCGGCCCCTCCGCTTCGAATCCCGCCTTCCCTACTCTTCGAATCACCACCCCAGCAGAAACGAGACGAAAACAAGTCATACCGGGGCAATGCTCTGTCTAATTAAGGTCCCTCTCACTCTAGTCGGCATTTTGGGCCGTAATTCATCGTCATCATCAACACTGTGGGGGTGGGGGGTGAGAGTTGCGAAATTCGAAGGGGGTGGTGGGCGCGGGGGGAGGGGGGATGGTTGGGGAGGGGGTAAGGGGGAGCTGCGGGGGGAGGGGGTAGAGAGGGGGCTGGTGGGGCTGGGGTTGTTGGAGGGCTGGTGGGGAGGGGGAGGGGTGGAGCTGCGGGGGCGGTGGGGGCTGGTGGGGCTGGGGTTGTTGGGGGGTTGGGGGGGCTGGGGTTGGGGGGTGGGCTGGTAGGGTTGGGGTGGGATAGGGAGAGAGAGAGAGAGTTATGTTGACTTAGGGTTAATTGGATTGATTTACGGTTTTTAGAGGTAATTAGGATCTTTTAGGGTTAATTGGCGTTAATGACTAACGGAGTTAACCGCCGTTAGTCATTCGAGCGATTTTGATGTATTTTTTTAAAAGTCGGGGGTATATGGTGAATTCGATAAAAAGTTAGGGTATTTGGTGAATAAAAAAAAATTTGTCGGGGTTATTTGGTGAAAAAACCGTATATTTAATATTATAATAACAAAAATTATTAAGGCCAAAATTATGCGATGAATGCTATATATTAATATATAATTAACATTACTCATCGACACATGCTTAATTAATCTCGGTTTTTCACAGTGCACTTGTGGTAATAATTAACATTACTCATCGACTCATGCTAAATTAAAACGGTTTCTCACTGTGCACTTGTTGTATTTCAAAATTCATGTGGTGCCCCTATTATTTCCAAAACGCATCGGTAACCTTACTATTTCAATAAAATGATGAAATGCCCTTAATGACTAACGGTCAAGTTTCAAGTTTAGTTAGTCCTTCTAACCCTAACCATAACCCCTAACCTCTACCCTAACCCTAACCCTAACCCTAACCCTAACCCTAACCACCAACCACCACACCCCCTTTGCCCCCCCCTCGCCCCTCTCCCCCACCCCGCAGGTCCCTTCGCCCTCCCCAAAGACCCCCCCTAAAAATTGGCCCCAACGCCAGCCGGGAGGACGATGAACTTCCCGCTGTTCTCGAGGATGTGCGGGAATAAGGAGCTGGAGAAATAACCGAGTTTAAGGACGGACTTGACCGTAGTGGAGTCGAATTTGACGCCTGTTCTCGAGGATGCGCAGGAATAAGGAGCCGGAGAAATTACCGAGTTTAAGGACGGACTTGACCGTAGTGGAGCCGAATTTGACGCCGGCGGTGGGGCCGCTTTAGAGGGGGGTGTTGCAGGGATGTCGAGGGGGGCCGCGAGGGAGGGCGAGGGGGGGGGGGCGCTAGGGGGTGGGTGAGGGGGGGTGGGTCATGGGGTGGGTTGCGGGGGGGGGGTGCTCGTGGGGGTTGTGGTGGTTGGGTGGTTAGGGTTAGTGTTTAGGGTGATGGTTAGGTATTAGGGGGTTAGGGGTTAGGGTTAGGGTTAGGGTTGGGGTTAGGGTTAGGGTTAATTAGGGTTAGAGGGTTAATTAGGGTTAATGACTAACGGAAGCTTGACACCGTTAATCTTTAAGGGTATCTTATGCATTTTATTGAAATAGTAAAGCGATCTGGTGCATTTTTGAAACAATAGGGGTACCCCATGAATTTTGAAATATACCTAGGGATGGCAATTATCCATGGGTGAGTGGATTATCCATCCACCCGCCCCGAATAAATGGGTGAAAACCCGTGGTGGAGCGGATGACTGACGGGTGATGGATGAATCGGGTGATGGATCGGGTCGGGTGTGGATGACTTTTTTTTGACCCATCACCCGACCCATCACCCGCTTCCTCCATCCACCCGTTTATATATATAATATATATATATATATATAAAAAAAACTAGCATATAGCAATGGATTTGTTGTATTTTATTATTATTAGTTTTATTAAGCCATTATTAGTTTTACTTTCCGGTGTGTAATGAGATTGATATTTAGTCACTTTATCGTTAATATATGAGTCTTTGATTAAGTTTTCAATATTAATTTTTCAAAAAAATTGTTAAATCTACAAATTAATTTTTTTTTAGTATCACCCGTTTCCCACCCGCGGATGATGGGTGGAGCGGATATGGATGAAATTTTTCGCGGGTGATGGATGGTGTGGATGGAGTTTTGGGTCGCGGGTGATGGGGCGGATGATGCTCCACCCGATCCACCTCCGATCCATTGCCATCCCTAAATATACCACAGGGGTACCTGGTGGAAAAACCGTAATTAATTTGTTTAAACAATTTTATTTTACTAAAATACCCATTAACCTGATCAAGCCCATCAACCCTGCTCCATGAACGAGAAAGCCCAAACCAAACCAGACCAGACCAGCCTGCAAAACTCATGGTCTGGTCCTGAATCATAGTGAGCCAACCCAGCCCGTGGCCCAGCCTGCCCATTGGCCACCTCTAGAACTCACTAAAACCAAATTCCTAATAGACTAATAGAGTAGGAGTACTAATACTATCCGAGTATCGACATTCCTAATCTAATCACTGCATTTGCGCTAAAGTTTTACTGTAACCGTAAGCGGTGTCACTTGTGTGTAGTACTATTTTGTATTCCGATGTGAATTCGGAAATAAAAGCAAAATTTGGGGAATTGGGGGTTAGGGTTTGCGTCAATTTCATCTCAGACTTAGATGAAACAGTCGAATATGGAGTTAGCCAAGTCCAAAATTCCGATTAATTCGGCTTCAACTAGTAACGATGATCTTCGACCTTCAAGCTCCGAATCCGACTTTGGATTCGCCTTCAACGATAGCAATTTCTCCGACCGAATTTTGAAGGTTGAGATCGCTCCTGATTTACCCGACATCAAATCTGACGGTGATGGTTGCACCACCATTGCTGATTGGGCGAAGAATCGTAAACGTAGAAGAGAGGATATCAAGAAGGACCATGGTTTGTTTTCTTCAATCATTCTTGAATTTCATACTGTTTAGAATTGCGGAATTTGATTTCTAGGGTTTTTATAACTGTAATTTTGGCGTTTTATGTTGGTTTATACACATTGAATTAGTGATCTTGTTTACAATATCAGGCTAATATGTTACCAATTATCGTGTATGTGTTTCATGTGATTTTTTTTAAAGATCATATTGTGTGTTTTTGCTTATGCAACACTGTTTTAGTTTACATGAGTATCGATTTAACTAGTAAAAATTCTATTCAGCATAATCTGTCACTTAAAATATCAATGTACTATTATAGCTAGTGGTAATTTATATGGCTGATAGTGTTTTTTGAGTTGCACACCTCAAAACACTCATTTAAACACTAACTTAAATGTAGTTTTACTAAGGAATTTTTGTTATTTAGTTCATGACTATCCCTTTATTAGTAGTCAAGTTGATCAAGTGCTTGGTTTCTGTAGATGATCAGCTTCTAATTTAAAATTTAATCATACCTTGAATGATTATGATTTATGAATTTTCCGCTATCTCTTTTATATTGAAGGAGAATTTATCCGTCTTAAACAACAACTGGTTGGTATTTGGTTTGTAGTAGTCATCTGTTTGGGACTTAGCTGATTTTTTTTAGTAGACTAGGTACAAAATTACTGAATCTTTTTGACACTATGTGAATGGGATATATGTCTTGACACTGAAATTTATACTTGTTAGATTGATAAGAAGGGTTTTGGTATAACATCAAGTTTAAAGTGTGAAGTCAAGTCTTGGATGCTTTCGTCCTTTTGATCTTCTAGATGGAAGAATTAATACCTCAGCTACAGCCTTCTGCCTTATTGACTGCGCTGGTTTTACTCCTTCCTTCACTATTATGGTTTTCCTATAGAAAGAATGTCTTTCTCTTGTCTAAATTAACATGCCAGAACAGATTACGCTTCTCGTGATTTGGTTAATTTCAGTTGAGTAAATTACAGAGTATCAACTATAGGATCTGTACATCCCAATAGACACTTATCTGGTCAGATGATGAATCAATTTATGGACGAGGAGATTCAACTCGTACATAGCCACTTTCAGTAGCACCTGTGATTAGTTATCATTATATCATCCTCAAAGATCTTGGTCACAGCAGGCATATACCAAACGTGAATACATTATGGATCAAAGGGCGTAACACCTGGTGGGAAACCCAAGATTGAGTGATATGAATACTGTGACATCAGTCTTTTTTTAGTATAATTCCACTTAGAAAATAAAATAAGCAGGGTTGAAAAATTTACTATACGAAAAGTAAGTAATTAGAACTTGGAATAATTGACATTGACCTGACCTAGAAATGATTAATGGTATAAAATAAAGGAAAACCACATAGTTTGAATGATTCTTTCTTTAAATGGGACTTTCAAGGAAGTTAATGCCTCAAGTGGGAAAGGATTCCTGGTTTTTGCTGAAGTGGACACTTCGATTTTATCGTTGAATCCTATATGTTGAATATTTGTTCTCCGTTTGTGATTTCATGATGATTGCAGATTAGTTCCTAAGAGTCCAATATTATGTCCAGTTATCTCTAAGGAATTTTAGTAGAAGGAGGCTGCACCTTATATGTGTGGTGAGAACAATCCTTATATGAGAACATGAGAATACTTTGTTATAATCCTGGATTATAATTTCACTAATCTCATGCTCTCTTAGAAGAAGTGTTATATATATATATATATATATATATATATATATATATATATATATATATATATATATATATATATATATAATTGCATTCATATGAGAATGCATACTTACATGAGAAATGAGAATGAATTTTACGCGCTACAACTCTAATGAACAAGTGATGTAACTCTAATGAAAGAGTGATGTAACTCCAAAAGATAAAAATTGGAAGAAAAAAAAATCAATTTTTTTTTTTGGGCACAGTTTTTCAGGGTTACAACTCTAATGAACAAGTATTGTAACTCTAATCCAATTGGGTGGTTGAGATTTATTCTCATTCCTCATGTAAGGAGGCATTCTCATGTGATCCCGCCTATATATATATATATATATATATATATATATATATATATATATATATATATATAGTTTTTCCCTAGCTATCATGTTTCTATTTTAGGTACTCTTTGATGCTTATTATTCTCTATTGTAATCTTGGGTCGATGTGAAACTGCATTCCTACTGTTTTTGATTTTCATGACTTTTTGATGACTGGTAAAGAGTTTAATGCAGGCGCCGATGTTATTCTTCAGCCTGATGATCAGATTCTGAACGGCAGTATGCCGGACTCTGATGGTGTTGCCTATGAAAGTCTAGATGGGGAAGCTGTTGCTATGATTGAAGAGTCACCGTCTATTGATGGTATGAGATTGATTTTTTTTCCCAAGAGCCTAAGATTATTTGGGGATACCCGTCGTCTTTTGATCTCTGTGGTTATCTCGATATTTTAGACTTGCTCAATGTTTTGCTAATTGGGGCTACATAGAAGTCTTCCTTGCTCAAGTAGAATTTTCAGTCTCTAAGTTGCAGGATTTTCTTAACTATTGACTAAATTTCATTATTTTATGATTTGGTCTGTCTTCTTGATATCACAAATTCATTGTAAATTACTAGAAAATTGAGGTCAAAGATTTGAGTTTGAGTCAAATTTCAAGTTGAGAAGACAGTGGGGTGGTCAGTGGTGCACTGGTCGGAGTGATGGAAAGTTTATTAATCTCTTCCAAACTAATTAATAATTTTTTTTCTTTTTGTTGTAATTTTTGCTTTTGTTTTTTTTTGTTATGATCTTGCTTACTGCTCAAGCTCTGTATACTTAATATCGATCTGTTTTAGACTTTGTAGGTGATGAAACTCTCCAGAATATTGATATTTCATTAAGCATGGATTGTTCTGCTGTTCTCCAAGTGAAGACTATTCACATTAGTTCTCCAATATTAGCTGCTAAGAGTCCCTTTTTTTACAAGGTGAGGATCTAATTTTTTGCATCACTGTGTCATCCTATTGTTTTCATCATGTTTCTGAATTTTTAGATCTTCATTTGTAGTTATTTTCAAATGGGATGAGGGAATCTGAACAGCGACATGTGACTTTGAGAATCCATGCCTCTGGTAAGTGCAAATGAAATGATGTGTTTGGAATTTTCTTTATAATCCCTCACAAGGAATAGGAGGAAATAGGTGGTCACTTACACGGGGAGTGACTGGTCTAAGCTGACTAGATGCTTTGCACAGTCAGGAAGTGGCTAATTTATCTATTATCTATCTAGGTTTCAACATTGTTGTTCTATCTATAATCTCCGTTAATATTATGTTGCAATTCCATTTCTGCAGGAGTTCAGCTTTCATTTTCATTATTCTCACCAAATAATTTGTATTATAAATTGTTATTTCTTTGAAGTATCTTCAATTAACTCTTTAAAGTTCCTTCTTTGAATGTGCTATGAATCATGATATACTTATAATGTTCTCATATTTTCCATGGAGCAGAGGAAGCTGCGCTCATGGATCTCCTAAATTTTATGTACAGCAATACATTGCAAACGAACACGCCTGCTGGTTTACTTGATGTGCTGATGGCTGCCGACAAATTTGAAGTTGCTTCATGCATGAGATACTGCAGCCGCATGTTGCGGAATTTTACTATGACTTCTGAATCAGCTTTGCTATACTTGGATCTTCCCTCGAGTGTCTTGATGGCTGATGCTGTAAAACCATTGACAGATGCAGCCAAGGAGTTCCTTGCTTTACGGTTCAAGGACATGACTAAGTAAGTTCACCTGAAATCGTTGTTTTTAACCCGTATATAAGATGGAGAGAAAACGTTCTGTGAATTTTCTAAATAATAGGCCCCATTTCTTCTGTTTTGGACTTCCCGATGTGAGAGTAATAGCTGACGGGCCATTTCTTTACCAGATTTCAGGATGAGGTGATGAATCTTCCTCTTGCTGGAGTTGAGGCAGTGTTGTCTAGTGATGATCTCCAAATTGCTTCAGAAGATGCAGTTTATGATTTTGCTGTGAAGTGGACTAGGAATCATTACCCGAAGTTGGAGGAGCGACGAAACGTACTTGGCACTCGACTGTGCCGATTGATTCGTTTTCCGCACATGACTTGTAGGAAGCTAAGGAAGGTGATGACTTGCAATGATCTAGATCCTGAACTCTCTTTGAAGCTGGTGTCGGAAGCACTTTTCTTCAAGGCCGAGCCGCCTTATCGTCAGCGAGCCCTGCTTGCAGATGAGACTAACACCATGGGTCATCGTTATATAGAACGGGCTTACAAATACCGCCCAGTTAAGGTGATAGAGTTCGAATTGCCACGGCCGCAGTGTATCGTTTACTTGGATCTGAAAAAGAGGAATGTCAAAATTTGTTCCCATCAGGCCGGGTTTATTCCCAGGCTTTCCATCTGGGTGGGCAGGGCTTTTTCCTTTCAGCCCACTGTAATATGGATCAACAGAGCTCCTTTCATTGCTTTGGGCTCTTCTTGGGGATGCAGGAGAAGGGTTCTGTATCATTTGCTGTGGATTATGAATTTTCTGCAAGGCAAAGCCCAGCTGATGAGTTTATTACCAAATATAGAGGTAACTACACTTTTATGGGAGGGAAGGCAGTTGGGTACAGAAACTTGTTTGGCACGCCATGGACTTCATTTATGGCGGACGATAGCCTGTTCTTTATCAATGGTGTATTGCATCTCAAAGCTGAGCTGACGATTAAGTAATAGTCTTTGGATGTAAGTTTCTTTTTTTTCGTTTTTTTAGGTTCTGAATTTTTTCAGTAGCTGATAGCCTGATTAAGTGGTAAAATGTCTCTCATCTGATGTTACCTGAAAAGCCAAGAACCCTAAGATAGTGTAAATAAGAGTGCAGTCCGTACTTGTTTATCATCCGCATATCGTGAATCTAAAGTTTAGGTTTAGTAGATTTTTTCTTTACAGTGAATGCTTTCTCCCCCCATCCCACCCCTCTACTGTCGGGTTGTCGGTACATGTATTATTGTGGGTCAATGGGAGTACTGTTTAAGTATCTGGGTGGTGTGGTAATACAAGAGAAGTATCCTATGCAAGTACAGATTGCGACATTAGAATGCATGGTGCTATTAGAATTAGATAGAGATGATCAACATGGGCCGGTCTTGCCCGAAAATGGGCGGGTTTTGGGCACTATTTTTTGCCTCGTGGTCGGGCTCGGGCCGGCCTGAAATTTTTGGGCAAAAATTCCGGGCAACGGACAATCTAGATTTGGAAAAATAGGCTAAATTTCGGCCCGACCCGAAATACCGGGTTTTGACGCGGTTTATTGGCCCGAGCCTTGGCCCGGCCTGCGGTTTTGGCCCGAATGGACTACTTTTTTTGCCAAAGCTCGGCCTGGCCCATGATAACCTCTAGTCAATTAGATTAAATTTAGCGCAAGAATGAGCATTTGATCTTAAAATATACTTTTATATTGACTTTGAGTTCATTGATACTATGGTAATACAAGAGAAGTATCCTATGCAATTTGAGCCAATATTAATTGCTTTTGTCAACTTGTAGAAGTATCTGAGAGTCTTCTTGGGAATTCGTGCTTTGACTCACAATCAGATTCTTAGTTACTTTTGCTACTTATCGAGTTCATCTCTCGTCAAAAAGCAGTTCAGTGGTTTTACCCAGTGGCGAAAGTTGGGGGTTCGAGTCCGCTTGTGGGTTCTTTAAAGGTCGCCAGTGGACTGGGTTAGCCCAACCCCAAGCTCAACTGAGCATGAGCCGATCAGGCTAGGTTTTGGTCACAGATTGGCTCGGAGAAGTCAAACGTAATTAGTAATTCATGGGCCAACTCTTGGCAATCTAACCCATGCCATTTTAGTGCCACTTTGACCATACCTTATAGCAGTCCATGACTACTCCATGTTAGGACCCATTTCAAGGCTCACCTGATGACTACCTTCAGGTTCTTGGATGACATTTGAAATGGATTAGTTTCTATACATATTTTGTACCACGTGTGAGCATCGCTAGTTTTCTTCAAAAAGTGGATGTCAACTAATTTAATTAGTTAAAGTTTTAGGAGCTGGTACTCAAATCCTAAATCAAATTCCATTTACATCATTTGCCCTTGTGCCTCTCTAGAAACAAAAAAAAAAACATTTATTTTTTCAAAAGGAAACTATTATCAATTGAGAGGAATTTGATTTATCACATATTCCCTCTGCAATTAAGTACCTGCTTTATTTTAACTTGCACAATTATCGATGCAGAATTTTGACTATTAATATATCTTATTATCCATCATAAAAATGTATACGTCAAGACAAATTAAACGACATCTTGTATGCTAACATTGGGTTTTCTACATAAGTAGAAAAAATACGGTAAATGTAGAGTATGTGAATAGTGCAAAAGTCAAAATGAAACAACTATTTATAGACAGAGGTTAGAGGGAGTATGATTTATGACAATTGTTTTAAAAACAATTTTGCATTAGAAAGACCCTAGAATTACATCTTTCATCATTCATGGCAAGATTAACTTTCCGTGGAAAAGTTGAATCCCAATAGAAAATGAAGTGAAACATCAAGTTGTTCAATAGTACTATAGAATATAGATGACACATGATGCAGTTGCCATATAACAGACCAATAAGTATCAAGGATTGTCCTTGGGCAACTTCTTTTGGAAATGTGTAAAATTTAGGAAAAAATGAAATAAATTTGTAGGGAAGTATCATTTGATTCCAATGGTCTAATTGTAACAAAATATAGAGATATATGTTGCTAATCTTGACAGAAATGTTGTCTTGAGGCTTATTGTTTCTCTCTTTATTTTTATAAATTGCTTTTCCGTGAATTTTTTTTAGACCTACTGTGTAACTAGTTTGTTTTTGTTGTATGCTAAAGCCTAAAAGTCTAGCTTGGAATGGGTTTCATAAGAGCTGATCTGTATATACATTTGAATTTTCATCATATGACCAATACTCCTTAACCAGTTTCCCAAACAATGATTCCTCCTTCTTCATGAGATTCGCTGGCTCATCAAACTCTGCCACTTTCCCTGTGTGAATATAATCACATTTAATTAGTTCCAAATTGCTCTTCTGTCCATAAATTACTGTTGTTCTACTAGTGCAGTTTGAACAATTAACGTGGCAACTAAGAGCTGGTGGAGAAATGAATCATTATAGCAGGATTACAGAGTAGATACTTGATAGTTCTCATATCCTAATCCTATGTTACTTGGACTTTCATTTTGCTTTAAGTACCGTGTTAAATCCTTGATACTCGGAGAAAAGATGACATATTTTTATACAATAGCCAAGTCAAACACTTAGACATGTATTTGACACGAGTGCTGGAGTCTAAGTAGCATAGCTCTTAACTAGAAATGGAATTCGAAGAAACTTACCGTCACTAACAGCTAGAACTCTTGTGCAATCCATGACAGTTGGTATCCTATGCGCCACTGTTACAACTGTACAGTCTGCAAATTCTGTTCTTATGGTTTTCTGGAGAATTGCATCTGTGGTGTTATCAATGGATGCTGTAGCTTCATCTAGAACTAGTATCTTCCTCCTCTTCAGTAATGCTCGTCCTAGGCAAAATAATTGTCGCTGTCCCATGCTCCAATTTAAGCCATCTTGTACAACTGCAAACCAAATTACCATATTTATTAGTTGATATTGAAAAATGGTTTATCCTAATTTTCCAATTTTTGCCATACCTAAGGAGTCTAGGCCACCTTCTTTCTCATTAACAACATCTCGGAGCTCGCTTTTCCGCAGAACCTTGAACAACATGTTTAAAACAATCACTTCTAAGTCAGATAAAAGCAAGCATAAGGAGTAATATTGGTAATACTCCATTTCTTGAAGGATTTCCCATCTGTTTTTCTTATAGTCAAAGCTTATCAACTTTAGTCGTATTTTTTCACTTATATATAAGACAAAACATTATGTTGGATCTTGTTAGATTTGTTTCGGTGTGAATTTTCAAGATATCAACTTGAAGATAATAATAGTCAAATGTATGTTTAGGAGAAAATAATGAAGCAAATGGGCAATCTTTCAGGGGACAAAAGGAGAATGTGAAAAGATGTTTCAGATTGTGCATCACCTGCCAGATCTCCTGATCTGTATGCTGTGACAAGGGGTCTAGATTATGACGAACTGAACCACTAAAAAGCGTGGGTTCTTGAGGTATGATGCTAAGGTGTGACCTAAGATCATGAAGCCCAATTCTGCAAATGTCTATGCCATCTATGATGATTTTTCCTTCTGAAGGCTCCACCAAGCGGAATAAAGTGCTAATAAGGGTTGTTTTTCCACTTCCGGTCCTCCCCACAATCCCAATCTTGCTTCCACCTTCAAAGATGCAACTGATCCCTTGAAGAACCAATGGACCATTGGGTCTATATTTGACCTGTTGACCGTCACCATTTATTTTCTGGACACAATGTTCTGACAGTAGCCTCATGAGCTCTTCCTAATTTATAAGTCTGATATACAAATAGTTGCATATCATAGTAGCATTTCAGATAATTTCGAGGAAATTGACAGGTATTTGGGGATGAACTGGGAGGTATTGGGAAGTTCATAGAAAACTTCACCCTCCAACTTTCTCCATAATTATCCAAAATGCTATTGTAATATGCACTATTGCATATATCACATCAGATTTATAAATTACAAATGTCTCATCACGAAGCTGAAAATAAGTGTAGTTTAAGGCTGCGTTTGCTTCACCTGATCTTATTGAAGTTCATTATAAGGTGTTAAAACTAATATGAACTTATAAGACCTGAAGTTCATTTTGAAGGTGAAGAGAATGCATCCTAAGTTTACCTTCAAATCATTGATCTCGATTCTCCCTGCATCCGGCCAATTAGGTGGAGGTCTGTTTTCTTGGATAATTTCACAGGCTTCTTCAGGAATGTGCATGTACTGCTCCAGCCTTTCGGCTGAAACTATCATGTTGGCTAGCATGCACTGGTTTTGGACAGAACTGACAAGATAGATATTCAAGGAGAGGCCATAGGAAAGTGCCATCCCAACAAATCCTGCTAACCAGAACATCATTAGAGAAGAGTTAAAAAGTAAATCAAAAGATAGACAATTGAACCAATCAGTCATTGTGGGTTTTCGGGAGGTGGGAACTGACCAGAGTTGGCTTCACTGAATGGAAGCAAAGTCAGGGCAAGAGCGGAGCATGAGAGAATAACTGCACATAGCATCTCTAAGCGTTGGATCAACCATTCATTTGAAGAAAAACTATGAAAATAAGGGCTGGCATTCTTGTCTATAAGCGCCACTGCCTTTGAGAAGTATTGGTCTTCCTTGCCAAAAGCTCGAATGGTGGTGGCTCCTGAAATTGCCTCAGCAAGATTGCTTGCTACCGTGGACCTTGTAGTTCCATTAATTCGCATCAGCTCCTTTGCTGATACAAAATAGTATTGCTGTATATACAAAAAACATAGAAGTATTAGGGTGCGTCTCTTAACCTGATTATTACTTATTTGAACTTATCTGAACTTATTGTAGTTGTAAATTGAACTTGCATAGCCCTTATTGGCCATGAACTTAACTTGCTTATATATACATGAACTTTAAGGTCCTGAACCTAACTGGTATTAGCCTTGAACTTAACATATCAGTACATATATTTCCTGAAATAAGTGAAAATAAGGTAAGGAGAACTGAGCCTTATTATCTTGTGAAGAACATGCATGCCAGAAACCATATTCATTGTTCTGTTGTACTACTTCAAGTTTAAGAAATTAGACTAGACTGGAAAAGAATTTCAAACTTGGAGTGTAAGATTCGGTTGCATCTGTAAGACTATAGTCAGATAAACCATAGGCACAATGACCAGCAAGACTTGCCATGTCACGATAGCCAGGATCCCAAAGCTGAAGAAGGCAGTTAGTGTAGAAGCCAGGGCCATGCTTATCATCATGGCTACATCAAGGTCAATGATACTTAGATCTGAAGACACCTATAAGAGAAAATATGTTATTAGTCATTGACAATAGGCAAGTAAAGCTCACTTTCTACTTAGAGATAATCTTTTACCCGACTGAGTATCCTTCCCAGAGGAGTGGCATCAAAGAAGGACATAGGTGCACGAAAGAGGGAGTTCAGTAATGTAGAAAATATTGATCGTGAGGCACTAAGGCTAAGGGATACTATAGAAAACGATCTTAAGAACAAGAAGAGCGCCACGCTACATCCTATAATCGAGTACACTGTGACCAACCTCAGTTCACTAACACCAGAAAACTGAACATTGGTAGCTAGCCAATAACTTTGTATAGATTGCCCGAGTAGGAATAAGATATGGGCTAAGACTGCCAAGGATGAGTATAAGAAACCTCTTCCATGACTCAAGTATTGGATATAAGGCTTAAAACCTCTGTCTCCTATTTCTCTTTCTTCTTTCTGAATCAATTGATCGCCTAAAAATGAATGTTCTTTCTCCTTGCTGAAAAACTCTCTTTTGTCACTTTTGGCGGGACTTTTATTTAGGGAAGATCTATTCTCTTTGCATTTTCCAGACTGAATCGCAGTGGTATGAGCATTGACAAGATTCTGAAATTCAAGGCTTGATGTCATCAATTGGTCATAAGTTCCCGACTTTATAATCTGACCTTCGACCATCAACTGTAAACAAAGTGAAAAGCATATGTAAGATCATTAGTTAGACACATACCCAATCAAACCACTATTAGTTCACAATTAACCATATAGTAAAATTTGAAAATAAATAAATTTAGTCTACATTATTTTAATAAAACTCTAAAAAAATTCATACAAACTTACTTAAGAGTTAAGCATAATACATAAAAACATTAGTGGTCAGACTGGGTCCGACAATCTTTATTCTAATTAAGATTGAAAAAGGTGAAAAAAACATTTATGTTTCTTCTCTTCTTGTTTCCCTGTTTTTTTGTGTTATTCCTATGTCTCCTTTTCCTTTCAGCATTGCAGAAAGGAATTAAAGGTAGAAGGATAATCAGTAGAAAGAGATTGCCTTATTTGAAACTGACCAAGACACAATCAAAGGTAGGGAGGAAGTCAACTTGATGAGTGACTAGCAGGACAGTCTTTCCTGTCAGAGCTTCCATCACATATTGCTGCAAAAATAGTTCATGCAGTTATTTAAGGAAAATGAATTTACACTTGAATAAAAAAAAAGGAACGAGAGTGTAGATCACATTGAATAGACTAGTTGCGGTGTGAGCATCAACAGCACTAAATGGGTCATCCAAGAGGTATAGATCAGCATCCTGATATAAGGCGCGTGCTAGCTGAACTCGCTGCTTCTGTCCACCACTGAGGTTGACTCCTCTTTCCCCAATTACAGTGTGATCACCAAATGGCAGCATGTCAATGTCTTTTACCAATGAGCACCTTTCAAGTGCGTCCTGATACTTTTGATGATCCATGGAAGAACCAAACAGAATATTATCTTGGATAGTTCCAGTTTGAATCCATGACGTCTGAGAGACATAGGCAAGCTTTCCATAAACTTGCACCTGAAGTACCAGAAGCATATCAGTACCCAAATTCACACTTAGCTGAGAATGCAGTAGCTTACAGCATATATGGATGGATGGTTAGTTGTTCAATACAATCCTGATTTCTACCCTTTTCAGTTAAAAATCACGGAGAACATTCAGTTTACCAGAAAAATTTAGATTGCACCACACTAGACCACATATTAAGAAATTCAAACACTTTTTTTTCAGGTGAAGATATTAGAGCCTTACATTGCCATTGATGTTCGGAACTTCTCCCAGAATGGCTGCCAAAAGTGTGGATTTACCAGCTCCAACCGCACCACAAATGGCTACCTTCTCTCCAGGTCTAATAAGTAAATTCACATTAATCAGGGTTGGTTTGAGAGAATAATCCCATGAGATCGCCGTGCTTCTGATATCTATACACTTCTCTAGTTCCTTTCCTTCCTTCTTTTCCTGGATATGTTGATTCTGCATCTCGTTCGCATCAAGGAACCTTACTATTCTATCTAATGATACACGTGCTTGTATGTACGCTCCAGCAACATCCGGGATCAATCTCACAGGCTCCTGAACTATTCTCAAAGTAGCTAGAAATGTAAAAACATTACCAGCATCCAAAGGAATGGCAAAGAAACAGCATGCCCCAAAGGTAGTAATAGACATCAATATTGGAAATGACCAAAAAAGAATCATGTAATACCCTTTCTGCAAAATCACAGCAGCTAGCCACCTGAATTCTCTTTCCCTCAAATATTCACCGACTTTTTTAAAATGATTTTCCCAAGCATATACTTTTAGCACCTTCATAGTCATCAAAGCTTCAGTTATGGCTCCTAGTCTTTTATCCTGTTCTAACATGAGCTTTGTTTGGTATTTATGCTGCAATTTTCCTAGTGGAGAGTTTCCAAGTACTGCAATACCAACTATCACTAATGCTGCAATCGTTGCGATGCCAACACAATAGTAAATAATCACTAAAGCAATGCACATTTGAAGAACCACAGTCCATATTTGATGGAACCAGAAAGGAAATTCACCTATTCTGTAAGCATCAACTGTGACATAGTTGATTATCTCACCGGGTGTGTGACTAGTTTTAGCATCATTTGAGAGTTTGAATTGCTTCGCGTAAACAGCTGCAGATAACATCGATCTTATCTGAAGTCCGATCAATCTAGTCCTAAAGCACCATTGCCTCTCTGACAATGATTCTAAGCTTTTTGTAAGGAAGAGCAGAAAAGTAATTGCATAACTTTCATTCTTGAAGTTGAAGGCTTTTTTCCCTTCAGCTATGTCAATGAATGCTTTAAGAAAAAGAGGCCCAGTTGAGATTGTAAGTACCTTAACCAATGCAAAGGCCCCAGAAGTCATGATTTCTTTCCATTGCCAAGAAAATAAGGTAGGAAGAAAGGAAATTAATCCTTTTTCTTTCCTTACACTAAGTTTCTCCATGAAATCCTGGTAACATGTTTCTGCCTGATCAGAAGACCTTAATTTTGGGATATCTTCATCTTCAAGAATCTTCTCCTTACCCTTCTTCATCAATGGATTCAGCCACCAAAATGACATTCTACTAAAAAACCCGGCTTTCGAAAACGGGGTTTTGTTTTCATCAGTGGTATGAGCATCTTCGTTATCATGCAAAGGTACATAAGACTCATGAAAAGAAAATTTTGATTCTGATTCTGTTTCATCTACATTTTCTCTCAAAACACACAAAAGAAGCAAAATAGCTCCAGGAAGCAATAAAACATCAAATATGACCTTAACATATTTCATTCTCCTAGAAACAATTAGTTCATACACAGAAATAACAAACATAAATCCAGCATACAAGCTAGAAAGAGTGGCACATGACTTTATCATATTGAAGTGAGGAGTAAATGACCTCTTGAAGCTTAGGATCAGACCAAGAAACAGCCATGTAAACCCTTGAAAGAGCAAAACCAACCAACCATGCAAGGGTAAAAAAGTATATTCACTCCTTACTTTGTGATCCAAAACCCATATTCCCAAAACCAAGTATGCTAAGCTCAGAGCAGTATTGGCAACAGCAGAACACAATCTGAGTGCAGAAACAATATAGTTGGTTCTGGGAGTTTTAGAAGTGGATATTATGATAAATAAAGATGACAAAATGAGCAGTACATCTATGAAGATTACTAAGATGTGGTTCATACATGAATTTGGATTTACTATTGCTGAGAAAATTGCACCAGTTTCTTCATATGGGTAGGCTGAATTCCCACAAATTATGACCCAGAAATTCTTTCCCATGTCACTAAAATTTTGTGTTGGAAGTAAAGTAGAAACAAAAATAATAATAATAAGGTTTATGTGGTTAATTTGCCATGAAATGGTTTAAGCTTCTGAAAAGCAGGGTGAGGATGCTGAAAGTGTGTATATGTAAAATCCTAGTACCCTTTTTCACCTTTTTTTCTTAGTATGACAATGACAGGGAAAAAAATGCTAATTTTGTATTTTCTTTCTTTCTTTCTCTGCTTTTCACTTTGCCAGAAAAAAGAAAGAAATTTTTTTTAACTGAAATGTAAGGTAATTTCCTTTCTATGAATAAGAAAAATATGTTTCTAGAGATAGCTAGACAATAGGTTAAAGAAGAATTAAGTGTTATTAATAGACAGATGGCCACTAAATAAGATAAATGTAATTTGTGTATTGGTGCCAAATGTTTGACTCTCACTAGATTTCGGATGGAAACTTTTTCCATATCTCTGATGTACCTTTAACTTAAATACCACTTGGTGCAGTTTTGATCTGGCTTGAATACAAATCAAATGATATACCATTCTGAATGTGTGAAAACAACTATTCACCCCCAATCCACATGATTTATTTGCCACCTCTATAATTATGAGCATCAAGATAGCCCTCACGAAAGATTAAAAAAAAAAGATTAAAAAAAAAAGTTTCTTTCTCTTCATAAACTATATCTATATCTATATCTATATCTATATCTATATATTATTAAAACACGTAGTCAAATATGCACGGCACTATATAGTACCCCATCTCATATGTTGATATGGCGCCACTTTGTCTCCATATGGCGTTCATATGCTAACATGGCATTCTCTTTATAAAATGATCAAAAATTTGCGTAAGAGGTCTTGAACACATGGCTTCTTACCAGTTGCGGATCTAGAAAAAATATTTAGTGGGTTTAAATACAATTTGATAAATTTTACTAGGGTCAAGTGGTCAAATTTTCAAGAACAAATCGAAAAATCCAATATTTTATAAAGAAATTTTTTCATTTTTTCATATTCAAGTAGGGTCAAGGTATCCCACTTGGTCTAATGTGGCTCTGCCACTGCCTCTTATTTTGTCATATCATAATCTTACCACTAAACTATGACTTGTACTTATGAAAAAATAATGACCCCAAACTACACATCCTTTTATCTTATTTAATTATACGGGGCATCCCCCGGATCCAACAACTATTGTCACATTATGCCGATTGTTAATGTAAAGAATATGACATAATTTAATGAAAAGTTTCCTCTCATATTGTTTATAACAGTTCGAAATAATTTAGAAATTGAAGGTAGCAAACATCACTCATCACCTACTCACCGAGCTTAGCCCACCTAATTTCTGTTATAAACACTACAGTTTTTATAACAACAAACTACGTGATATATTGTATCAAGAAACTAGTACTTCATATTTGAATGAAAAAATATATTGAAAGCGATAACAACATTGTCTTAATATAGCTAATAATCGTTAATATCAAATTAATTTTTCTATATTATTTTTTATACTTCCTCCGTTCCATTTTAAATGAAACACTTACTATTTTAGGCCTTTCAAAATAAGTGAAACGTTACCTTATTTGGTATTCACTTCTCTCTATCTCTCTCCTCATCACATGGCCCTTCTTTTTTTCTCTCTCTCTCTCCTATTCTAAATCCCTCGCAAGCTTGCCTACGTTTCATTTAAAATGGAACGGAGGAAGTATATATATTTAATATACTATATTTATGATTATGTATACTATATATATTTTTTTTTTCTTTTTTTTGCAAAATAGACTATCAATATCAAATAGTGTTATAAAAACTGTAGCGTTTATAATATATATACTTGACATTTGTCATTGGCGAAGGTGCCTTTTTTAAGAAATTCCATGACCATTGACCCGCATTTTACTGAATTTCGCACACCACATTTTCTATTAATTTGTGTTTTTCACTTTTCTAACGTTTAGCAGCAAGATCCATATGTCTAGCTGCCAGATAGTCACTACTGTGTCTGTGAGCATCAAATCAATAAGATCTGAAATGAAGTACTAAATAGTGTATTATTTTTAAAAAATACATAATTTTGTCTATTCAAAAAAAAAAAACATAATTTTGTGAGTGCTTGATAGTTGATAGATCTCAATTTGTGTCATTAAGACTTTGTTCACTTTAGCATAAAACATTAATGATCAATAAAGATCAGTATTATGAGTAAAAGTCAGTTTTCACTTTTCATCAACAAAAATCTATTTCGATCAGTTTGAAGTAGTACTCCTATTAAAATACATCAAACAAATGCACTATAGATTAGCAAAAATCAAAATCAATCAACAACACCCAGTTGTAATCAGCCAAAAAAATTCAATTTAGATGAGAGAAGTGTAACTCAATAGTGTGGAAAAAATGGAGGGCTAATTTAAACATTTTGCCTAACCTCGGGTTGCTAAACAGTTCAATTAAGTTTACCGCATATGTTACAAGTTACAACACTAAGCATTTCCATTTCCAGAGTTGGACAAGTATTCCCTTACAAGACGACCAAAAAGGGAGCCCTCTTCATTGATCAACCTTTTGGGATCATCAAATTCAACCAACTTTCCTGCACAAATTTCAACCAGAATCCAGCAACATTTAATTACATGGTTTCACTTGGATTAACAAAGTAAAATTAAACAACGAAGAGATTTGAAAGAGAAAACTGAGTACCGACCATCACTCAGAGCAAGAACCTTATTGCAGTCCATGACTGTAGCCTCCTTAAGTTGACATTTTTCAAGGACCTTTACACATTGAAAGCAAAATGTTTTGAGTGAGTCAAAGCAAGCTTAACAAACCAGTAAGAGAAAACTTATATTCTATCATACAAGTTTATAGTATGATCAATGATGAATGCAACACATACTGCTAACTACAGCTTTTAGTTTTATTGATTACTTTATTATGTAAGTATTAAGTATATCTCTCTCAACTTATTCAGTATCGGTTTCCCTAATAATCTGTTGAACCCCATATATGTTGTGCACATGTGAGTAGTCCCACATTGGAGAAAGAAGAGTGAAAGTACCACAATATAAGCTACAGGAGCTACTCCTACTATTGCCAATTGGTTTTAGTATGGAACCTCATTTGGGGTTGTAAAGGTAACATCAAACACATTTATAAAGCCTACATCAGAGCAATTGCAATAAATCCTGCCATGAAGTCCATTATTTAGCCAGTTCCGTTAGCAATGTGTATGAGATAGCTACTTTATAGGTGGGCTGTGGGCATAAGGATTCCTGAATCTTCCATAAAACCTGTTTTGACAATATATATTCCCTTCTACTCTAGTTTATTTGTTACTTATCTCGTCATGCATCTTAATCAATAATCCTCTCTTTTTCAAGCTTCAATACGCGAATTTACAAAGAAAAAGTTCTACTGTAAAAGGACTGGCATTAAATTGTTAGCAGAAGCCAGAAGGTATTAGGTTTGTTAGCAGTTTTAACAGTATAAAGCTACAAAAAGATATGACGCAACGGTTGAGGATGATAAATACGTACCAGCTGCATTGTCTTTATGAGGAAGCATAGTCATGATAAGAGTAAAGGTAGAGATAACAGAAGGGTCCCATGTAATAAGAGAGATAGAGAGACGTTATTTCTAAAATAAAAAGTGTAACGTCTAAAAAAAAACGGAGGAAGTACAAAGGAGTCTACCTTGGCACTATTACTACACGGCAAACATGGTGAATCTTCCAAAGGAAGATGTCTTCACATCTCCACTAATTAATGCGTTATATCTCCACTAATTAATGCTCCATGCCCCACACTTTTAATATAGTGTCTCCAAAGTCATAGTAGTTACTCCCTCCGTCTTTTTGTAGTTGCTACATTTACTTTTGCACAATTGTCAAGGAAACATGTGGGGACCATTAAAAAGTAGAGCAATCAAGCATAAATTAGTTGTCTTTTTATGCAATGAAGACAAATATAAGGGTATAGAGGTAAATAATATGTGGGTATCACATACTAAAAGTATAAATGTTTAGCAAATCTAGCAAGTAAAAAAAAAAACGAAGGGAGTATCTAGCTAGCTAGCTAGTAGCTAAAATCAATTAGTCTTCTTTAACTTGTTTTAACCGTGAGTTGCTCCAAAAGTCATGAGAAGTTTTACTTTCCTTGACTTCTACTATTAATTGTCAATTATTCAAGTAGATACTGGTAATAATTATTTTGGTATTTGGGGAGACACCCCAACAGGGAGAAGATCTTCATCAAACTGTCCAAGCTAATAATGTGAGTTATAGGGATTATGCTTCACCATCAACCCATTCCCAAGAACTCAAAATCCAAAAATCACATTATGCACGAGATCATCGTAATGACTAATGACAATATTACGTGGGTCCATATAAGAATTCCAAGAACCAAAAAAATGCACCTAATACATTAATAACAAGATCTCAGAAGATCAAATCTGCAACCAAATCAGATACATCCAGCCTATGTCAGTTTCATACTTATATTTAGTCGAGTACCAGCTTTACAGCCTGTTTGGTTCATTTTCAGTAAAGGAAAGAAAGAGAAGAGAAAGGAATGGAAAAGAAAGGAAAAGAATGGAAGAGAATGGAAAAAAACCTTTAACTTCATATATTTGGTTTAAATTTTCTCTTTCCTCCCAAATCCCCCCACTTTTAGGAGGAAAGGAATGTGAAGTTTTATTAAAGAGTCTTTCCTTACAATTCTTTCCATTTCTTTTCACTTACAAAAATTTGTTTGAACCAAACATTGAATAACAAATTTCCTTGCACTTCATTTCTTTTCCTTCCAAATCCTTTCTACCAAACAAGCTAAGTAAATTTTTTAAAATAAAAAAAAATCACGGGCCGAAGCCAGATAAACATTTCTTCTTCCTCATTTCTTTTGTTTATGTTTTTATCTTCTTCGTGTCCTCCCTGTTTTCAACATAGTTCTTACTATATTTAAACCTGTTTAAGAGCCCCAAATGCAACCCATTTGGTCCCAATAATATACAAGGGCTAAGGAGGAAGCCTCCAAAGGAAATAGCCCAACAAGACAAGATTGAGCCCAATAGCCAGATAAGCAGGCCCAACAGTGCTAAGTAAAACCCAGCAGCAGTAGCAATTGTTATAAAATAGGCAACGAGTAGGAGAAAAAAGTGTAAAGAATAAGCTAACTTAGGCATCAGACTTCAGAGTGGATTTTCCTGGACAGGGCCGAGGTCAACTTATGTGTCAGTGCAATATCCACATAACAAAAGCCGACCATCTTCCAACTAAAATTTCAAAAACACTATTCAACTGCAACCTCATAGACTTTACAATAAGAAAAGTGTAGGAATTTAGATGTTTAATGCGGAAAACGAGTATCACATACTCAAACATCTAACACCAAAATCTTTGCATAAATTAACATGAATCTATAAAGAGTGTAGAATATACCTCTTGATACGTGAATTCCACTTCCACCACAAGCCTTCTAGTGGAGATCCTTTAGAACGTCAACCGTCGTTCCTCTAGTGTTGGTCCACGAACAACCCTTAGATCACCACGTATGCTAGTACGGAAGAGAGAAGAATCCTCTTGCTTTTGAGGTGTATGATGGCCAAATGAGGAGAGAGAGGAGAGCAAAGAAAATCAGATTTTCTTTACTAAAATGTTGTAATGTTCTAACTCCTTTGTAACCCCATCTATATACATATATAAAACAAGGTACATCTATCCTACATGTCAAGCTATCATGCATTATGCCAAGTGTCATCTACTGAAATATACTAACATGTTGAATGCCACATGTCGTGTTCACATCTAAAATTTCTGATGTGTCCACTCCACAAATCAAGTGTGCGTGTGCTATGCAATCTTGCTTAGTGCTTGCTATAAAATTGATAAATGCCTTCCAAAAATAACTACCTTCAAATCAAACAATGACATTAGTGTGTGGAAAGTTTTAAACAACTGCCTAAACTATGGCTACCGGTCAGATACAATTAAATGTTTTTATTTAAAATTCAAAATTCATGCACCCACCAAGAAAAAGTAAAAATTGTGGAAAAATAAAGGTAAAAGAAACAATTAACATTTAACACGCCAACTTTTTAGGTTTAATATGAAATCCTTTATAAAGGGCCGAAACCTTCCACCTTTTTCCAATGCTCAACAACACTCCATATAACCATCCTCTTAAAGCTTCTCATATATCAAACACCTAGGCCCCAATAGTGAAATTCATCTTTGATGGAACCACAAATACAACCACATGTTTCACAAATTGTGGAGCTAACTAATAATAAACAATGTTAATACTGATGTACTTGCCTAAATACTGATGGAGTAAGGATCAATTATTTTATATTAACCATTTTACATTACCATTGATGGACCCATACCAAATAAGGAAATGGGAAATCTATTTGGGACAAACATAAATGGAGAAATGGGCACTCTATTTAGGGACGGAGGGAGTAATTATATTAGATTATTAGGATCAATTATTTAGAGTGCTTCCTCTAACGATCAATTAAACAACGTTTTTAGCATGTATAAAATCTTTCGCTTTAGTTAGGTAGTATAAGAAGAAAGTAGATATGAATGATAAATTGATCTTAATGATCTAATATAAACGATCGATTAAAAAATATACTTATACTACCTAATGGTAAAATAGAGTATGAGTTAATGTCATCCCTTCGTCCACAACGAACCTGATCATTACGCACAATTAACGTAATAGGTTTTCTATCGAGTCATTATTTGAGCACTAGCAACTTCAATCCCTTTTCTTTTATTGGGTCAGATGCAAGTGATGATATTTTCAGTTATGGTTATGGGTCTATAGGAGTACAAATCATATTTGGGTAAGTAGGCTCTTGGTTCGGCCGTTGGGGTGAGATTAAGGATAGGACAATTTGGGTCGAACAATTCAATCACTTAGTTTTGTGAAATGTATGGGTAAGATACTACATAGGGTGGTTTTTGTCAGGGTGAAATGGTGAGAATAGGTAATTTGGGTGTATGTTAAAGTGTATTAGTACATAAGCGGTCAAGAACTTCCTCGAAAATTCATATGGAACATGGTCAGTTAAATCTTTTTTTAAACCTACATATAGCCTATTTTTAGACTCGAACGTTTTATTAGAAAGAAATTGATGGGAGTAAAATACTATTGAAATCCTCATACCTTAATAACGATATAGGATATGATTAATTAAGAATGTAACGATTTATATATTTGTTATTGGAAATGAGTTAACTATGTATCTTATAAAGTTTATATATGTAATACTTCCTCTGCTACTAAATAACTGCACCATTTTCCACTTTGTAATGTTTCACAATACATGTACAATTTCCCTATTAAGTAACTTTTCATATAATAGTACTAATAAATAATATTTACGAGTCATAAGCCAGTTCTAATCAACAAAAAACTTCCCATGCACTTTTTCATGACATTAGCTACAATCGATCAGTCACTGAACGCACGGATCATAAGCCAGTTTTAAAATATTTTTTTAATACATGATATGATTATAAAAACTTTAAATCATGAGCTAATATTGAAACCATGATTTTTGGAGAAACATCCTAAAATCTTAAGTTTATAAAATAAAATATTCCTGCGCATTTAATGTATTTTTTTGTTTCATTTTCGTATTTATAGATGTATGTATCACGATTGTAAGATTTTTAAAGTTAAAATGTTGTAACAAAGGATTTTTATATATCATGAAATAAAATTTTACATTTTATATTCTTTCAACCTTAAATACATGAATTCTAATATTTATGGATTCAATAAATTAGGAACAAAAACAACTACTTAATAAACAAAACAATCCCCGTGCATAATGCGCATGTCCAAATCATATCTACATAAAACCTCTCGTGCATTTTTGCACGGGTTAAAAGCTAGTATCAATATATAAGGTGGTTACAAAGAGATGTTTTGATGAGGCTTTATTTTGCCTCATAATGTCATACATTATGAGCATAATAAACTCATGAGTTACAACTCTTCCGTCCATCATAAAACCGCCCAACCCATTTCAGAAATGGATTTGGGTAATATCCAAGGGTTGTCACATTGTGTGACCTCATAGGACCCAATACATATTAGTAGTTGGCCTAAATATACTAGCCCAACAAACCGCAATTAGCTTCTAGCAAAACGTTGCGGTCACCTAATATTATTGAATATATTATCTTTATAATTTGTCCATATACATTTAGTTTGCTACACTTGATCGAGGACAAAATCCTTCAATCTCCCACTTGTCTAAGAACAAGTGTGTAACCTTCAAATTCCTTAAGTCGCTTAATGTCTAACTTGATGACATGGTAACATCGTATGTAAACCATACCAATATTCAAGTTGTTTCTTGAAATCTGAGTTCGAACCGTTGAAACAAATGATTAACTCCTTAATCCATTTGAGCACGGCCATGCATTTTCAGTTCTCGCTCTTCAAGAGGCCAAGACACCAATCCTAACTCTTAGGAGGACTTTATCCAGTCTTGTATAACCAAAACTCCCACTCAATTCATAGTAGTTCCGAACACTGCTTTTATAGCCTCCTTTTACGGCACGACGTTTTGCAGTGTCAAAAACATACTAATCCTTAAGTAAGAATAGTGTCATACTCATGTCTAAGGAATCCACTAAATATATTAATGAGATTCTCATAAACCTTTTAGAGAACTCCCACTAGGTCTGCCCAACGTGTATCAACTATACACGCCTATGCAAATGACTAGACATCTCTATGTCCCCATAGCCCATGAAACTGCGCTATCAATCAACTTGCAATCTAGTCCATCAAACAGAATCATTTACGTTCAATTTTAATGATTCGAACTAGGGACAAAGGTAAATTATAACTCCTGTTCACTGGATAGGGTTTCATTCGTCAAATCACATATTTGACAATCATATCAAACGTTATAAAATACTTTGAACGTTTTATTTAATACTAAACCAAGATTAAATAAGAACATAACCTTCTATTGATAAACATAACCAAACATATCACAGGAGTAACTATAACTGTGAACTAATTAAAAGTAAATAGTACACAATCAAAGCCACTCTCCTACATGCTTAAGTCCTATAACCCTAGTATGACTCTCATGCTTAGGCTGAGGCAATGGTTTAGTCAAAGGATCAGCGACATTGCTATCCGTATGAACTTTGCTAACTATTACATCTTTTCTCTCAATGATTTCTCGAATGAGATGAAACTTCCTAAGTACATGTTTACACCTTTGATGTGATCATGGTTCCTTAGACTGAGCTATGGCACCATTGTTATCACAATGTAAAACAATACCATCTCCAACACTTGGCACTACTCCTAGCTCCACAATGAACTTTTTCATCCAAACGGCTTCCTTTCTTTGCATCTGCCGCAAAGAATGTACTTAGCTTCGTTGTAGAATCGGCGACAAGTACTTTGCTTTGAACTTTTCCGACTCACGCCCCTCCATTTAGACAAAAGATGAAACCAGATTGGGATCGGAAATCATCTTTGTCAGTTTGGAAGCTCGCATCTGTGTAACCCTCAACAATTAATTCACTTTCACCTCCATACACTAAGAAATTATCCTTAGTCCTTCGTAAGTACTTTAGGATATTCTTAGCTGCACTCCAGTGTGCATCACCTGGATTGATTGGAATTTGCTACACATGCTCAAGGCATATGAAACATCTGGGCGAGTACAAATCATGGAGTACATAATGGACCCTATAGCTGACGCATAAGGAACATTACTCATTCGCTTAATCTCATCAGGTCCAGAAGGACACTGAGTCTTGCTAAGCGAAACACCATGTTGCATGGGTAGAAAACCTCTTTTAGAGTTTTCCATATTGAACTTAGTAACGATCTTATCTATATAAGTTCGTTGGCTAAGTCCAATCATCCTCTTAGACCTATCCCTATAGATCTTGATTCCCAAAATGTACTCAGCGTTTCCAAGATCTTTCATAGAAAAACAACTCTTCAACCATTCCTTGATTGACTCAAGCATGGGAATATTTTTTCCTATGAGAAGTATGTCATCTACATATAAGACCAAGAAAACTATGTTACTCCCACTTTCCTTCTTGTAAACACAAGACTCTTCTCCGTTTTTGAGAAAATCAAACAGTTTGATTGCCTCATCAAAACGAAGATTCCAACTCCGGGATGCTTGCTTCAATCCATAAATGTATTTTTGAAGCTTACATACCCTCCTAGGATATTTTGGATCCACAAAACCTTCCGGTTGTGTCATATACACATCCTCTTTCAAGAACCCATTCAAGAAAGCGGTTTTGACATCCATCTGCCAAATCTCATAATCATAAAAGGCAGCAATCGCTAGGAGTATCCGAATGGATTTAAGCATTGCTACTGGTGAAAGGGTTTCGTCATAGTCTATACCATGAACTTGCTTGAACCCTTTTGCAACCAATCTTGCTTTGTAAACCTAAACATTACCATCCTTGTCTGTTTTCACTTTGAAAACCCATTTGCAACCAATAGGTGTAACCCCATCGGGCAAATCCATCAAGTCCCATACTTGATTTTCAGACATAGATGCCATTTCGGACCTCATGGCTTCAAGCCAATTTTCGGAGTCTTCACTCATCAAAGCTTGCTTGTAGGTAGTAGGTTATTCAAATTCTAAGATCATTATCTCAGAACTTTCAGTTAACAAGAAATTAACAAACCTTTTGTTGGGTATTCTTGATCTACTAGTCCTACGAGGGGCTGCAACAGGAGAAATTTTCTTCTCAACAGTTTGAGAATTTTCGCACGAATTAGATTCAAGTGGGACAGTAGGAGGTTCGTGTACAGGATGCACATCCTCCAACACTTGGTCAGTTATGGGAGAAGATTCCTCTAAAGAAGGAATTACTTCAAGCTCCACAACTGGCACTTGTGCTTCTGACTCTAACATAGGTTGAACTATGTCCATTTGTTGCTTTTCTCGAACCTCTTCAAGAAATATATTACTCTCACTTGCCTTTTTGGAAATAAAATCTTTTTCCAAAAAGACACCACGACGAGCAACAAACACTTTGCCCTCAGTCCGATGGTAGAAGTAATAGCCCTTGGTCTCTTTGGGATAACCCACAAAGAAACACTTATCTGATTTAGGGGCGAGTTTATCTGAAAGTAAACGTTTTACATAAACCTCACAACCCCAAATACGTAGAAAAGACAAACTTAGAGTTTTTCCACTCCACATCTCATATGGTGTTTTTTCTACTGCCTTTGATGGAGTTCTATTAAGTGTGAAAGTAGCAGTTTCGAGAGCATATCCCCAGAAGGAGATGGGAAGATCAGCAAAATTCATCATAGACCGAACCATATCAAGGAGTGTTCGGTTCCTCCTTTCGGACACACCATTCAACTGAGGTGTTCCAGGTGGAGTAAGTTGTGAAAGAATTCCACAACTCTTCAAGTGATCACTAAATTCTTGGCTCAAATATTCACCACCACGATCGGATCGTAGTGCTTTAATTGTTTTGCCAAGCTGGTTTTGGACTTCATTCTGGAATTCTTTGAATTTTTCAAACGATTCCGACTTATGCTTCATTAAATAGACATATCCATATCTACTTAAATCATCAGTATAAGTAATGAAGTACCCAAACCCTCCCCTAGCTTTTGTGCTCATTGGTCCACACACATCACTATGTATTAGACCCAATAGATCACTGGCCCTTTCACCCTTTCCAGTAAAAGGTGACTTTGTCATTTTACCCATTAAACATGATTCACATACATCAAATGGCTCAAAGTCAAAAGATGTTAGAAGTCCATCTTTATGTAACTTCTGAATGCGTTTCGCGTTTATATGTCCTAAACGACAATGCCATAAGTAAGTAGGATTAGTATCGCTTGATCTATGTTTTTTGCTGTCTATGTTAAGGACATCTTTGTCTAAGTCTAGGATATATAGACCATTAGACCTTCAATGGCATAAAACATTGAATTCAAATAAACAGAGAAACAACCTTTCTCAATTGTAAATGAAAACCCTTCATTATCCAAAACAGGAATAGAAATAATGTTTTTGGTAATAGCAGGAACATAATAACAGTTATTAAGCTCTAATATTAAACCAGAAGGCAAAGGTAGACTATAAGTCCCAACTGCAACGGCCGCAACCCTTGCACCATTTCCAACGTGCAGTTCTACCTCCCCTTTAGCCAAGGTTCTACTCCTTCTTAGTCCCTGCACATTCGAAGTAATGTGAGAAACACAACCGGTATCAAATACCCAAGAAGTAGATGTTGCTAAATTAATGTCAATGACATAGATACCTGAAGAAGAAGCCCCAGACTTCTTATCATTCAGATACTTCGGACAGTTACGCCTCCAATGGCCAATTTGACCACAATGGAAGCACTTGGCATTTGCGGCCACCTTTGGCTTTGCCTTTGCCTGTGGCTTATCAGCGATCTTAGCGGCAACTTGCTTGCCCTTGTCTTGCTTGTTCTTGCCAGCCCATTCTTTCTTAAAACCCTTTCCCTTTTGAACCATAAGAACTTCCTTCTTAGGTGCAACAGAGATGTTTTGCTCGGTAGTCATGAGCATCCCATGTAACTCAGCAAGGGTTTTTGACACCCCATTCATATTGAAGTTCAACCTAAAATGGTTGAAGCCTTCATGTAGGGAGTGTAGTATGATGTCAGTAGCCAACTCTTGGCTATAAGGAAAGCCCAACCTCTCCATTGTCTCGAAATAACCAATCATTTTAAAGACATGAGTGGCGGCGGCTTGCCTTCGACTAACGCACACTCAAGAATAGCCTTGTGAGTTTCATACCTCTCTATCCGAGCTTGTTCTTTGAAACATGGTTTTCGGCTATCGGATAATACTGCGAGCATCCAAGCTTGCAAACCTCTTTTGAAGGCTTGGTTCCATAGCCGCGAGCATAAGGCAAGTAACAATTACCGACCTTCTCGCAATGGCCTTATGGGCCGCCTTTTCGGCTTCAGTAGAGGTGGTCGTTAATACTAGGGATCGGGGTTTCAAGAACATCCTCTCGACCTTCGGATCTAAGAACAATTCTCAGATTCCTTTCCCAATCAAGGAAGTTGTTCCCGTTCAACTTATCCTTTTCAAGGATTGAACGTAAGTTAAAAGGTGAATTATTGTTGTTACCAGACATGATATCTACATAGAAGATGCAAAAGTAATGAGTATGTTTATCATAATAGCTTTTAACAAATTTTAAACACTTTAAAATAAAAGCTATGCACTTGACCAATTTTAAATGTGTCCTCTTTTGAATCAAGTGATTCTAAGATCCTATCAAACATGATTTATAAGTGGACTTTGGCCTCAACTTAAAACCAAATTTAAAAGGTAAGTAAACTCTTTTACTAATTACAACAATTGTAATTCTTAGTTGATGGGTGATTGCTAAGGTGATGAAAGTTCCTAGGTAAGGAAGTTACCCACAACGTTGGGGAAAGCCTTCCTAATCCTAGACAGAACTTGTCACCCAAACACAAAAACCCAAATCTTTGCTTCAAAATCCAAAACCGTTTTTATGATTTTGTTGGGCCAAACCAAACTAAACATGCAAATTTCGGAAATTTACTCTACTTAGCCCAAGATTGGAAGTAACACTCTGCTTTGGCAGAACCTATTACTAACGATCAAGATTTTAGTAGATGTTTATCTGGAAAAGCAATTACCCAATATTAGCTTTAGGGACCTAAGTAAATTATTATGTGATTTAATTACTAGTGAACTCATTGCAAAAATAAATCACATGCATAATAAAACTTAGAAAGCATTCAAAAGCAATATTTAAATGCATAAAATAAAATGTGATCCTAGTATGGCCCCTAACCCTAAAGACTACTCTTTAAGGTCTCCATTCTTGAATCACCATGGATCTCCATCCTTGTGCTTCATGGAAATGAAAAACATCGGATCTCCATCCTTGAATCACTTCAACTTGAATAATTTTTGAAATTTAAACTAATATTACAAAAATACCAACGATGCATAGATCGTATTTAAATTACAAAAATACATTAACAATACGCAGATCGTAATTTCTATCCAAGTTTGGGCCATACTAGTCACCGCATGCATCCATAATATCATATATATATATATAACATGCATTTTAATCAACTTATTAAAATAAATTATTATGCTTCAACAACTTTAAAACATAATAACACCAACCAAATTTAATCTCATATTAAATTAAATGGTTAGTACCTCTAGACAAATTCAATCATATTAGAATTTATCTCCCAAGGGCTTTAAAATATTAATCTAACAAATTTAATCAACTATTAAGTTTAAAGAAAAATACATAAGCACTTTAAGGTACCACATATATTTTAATCATATTAAAACATAAAAGCATTGCATGACTTAATCACAAACACTAGCATGAAAGAATTAATCAACTTATTAAAACTAAAATCCTAACATAAAATTAAATGTCACAAAGTGAAACTCCCATCATAATTTTAATTCATTTAAGTATTAACATAGGATACCATGCATAATAACTTATTAATATGCATTAAGGGATAAACGAATTTTAACGTTTTTATCCGTTGAAAGAGAGACGAGCCAAGGATGGCAGACAACTGCTCGCGACCCGCGAGCTAGGTCGCGACTCGCGAGAAGCACATTGCTTCCACTTTTCCGATTTCAATTCAAGCAATTTTAATCGAAATACGTATGATTTTCTTTATACACTAAAACATTTTTATGCATAACTAAATCAAACTTGGCCTCAAATTCAAGAATTCATGCCATGAAATTATACATAATCAAATTAAGCATAAAAACCTCAAAGCATGCAAATCATGAATCATATATATATATACTTCACATTCTAATTAACAACTTAACTAAAACATGAAACAATATAACAATTATATATGTATATATATATATGTATCAAAATGTATAAACAACTTTTATACTCCCACTAGATTAAAATCCAATTTTAATCATGCAAACAATATCCTCATGCTAATACCCTCCCCTAAATGAATTAAAATAAAGGAAAACATGCATCAACATGATCGTATTAATCTATGCAATAGGCTAACTGATACCAATGTAGGAATTTAGATGCTTAATGCGGAAAACGAGTATCACATACTCAAACATCTAACACCAAGATCTTTGCATAAATTAACATGAATCTATAAAGAGTGTAGAATATACCTCTTGATGCGTGAATTCCACTTCCACCACAAGCCTTCTAGTGGAGATCCTTTAGAACGTCAACCGTCGTTCCTCTAGTGTTGGTCCACGAACAACCCTTAGATCACCACGTATGCTAGTACGGAAGAGAGAAGAATCATCTTGCTTTTGAGGTGTATGATGGCCAAATGAGGAGAGAGAGGAGAGCAAAGAAAATCAGATTTTCTTTACTAAAATGTTGTAATGTTCTAACTCCTTTGTAACCCCCATATCAATATATAAGGTGGTTACAAAGAGATGTTTTCATGAGGCTTTATTTTGCCTCATAATGTCATACATTATGAGCATAATAAACTCATGAGTTACAATTCTTCCATCCATCATAAAACCGCCCAACCCATTTCACAAATGGATTTGGGTATATCCAAGGGTTGTCACATTGTGTGACCTCATAGGACCCAATACATATTAGTAGTTGGCCTAAATATACTAGCCCAACAAACCGCAATTAGCTTCTAGCAAAACGTTGCGGTCACCTAATATTATTGAATATATTATCTTTATAATTTGTCCATATACATTTAGTTCGCTACACTTGATCGAGGATAAAATCCTTCAAAAAGATATAAAAGTATCATCCAATATTGAGAATAAGTATCTCTATGAGTCTATATATCTACAAATTAATAGGTGTACACGTCCGTATAATGAGGAAGGTGCGCACGATGAGCATCAAGCACTAGGTTATGAACATAAAGACCAATACCAATGAACGTATACTAACACAGATGTACATATGTTCATTTGACTTGTTAGCCATGTACATGTATTCATTTGACTTGTTATTCATGTACATTTGGCTTGTTAGTATATGTTCATTGGTACATCTCTGTTAGTATATGTTCACTGGTATTGGTCTTTATGTTCATAACCTAGTGGTTGATGTTCATCGTGCACACTTTCCTCACCATACGGACGTGTGCACTATCTACAGATTGCTATATATCTAACATACACAGGCCACAGCCACCAAGGTCATCTAGAGTGATTTGATTATGAATTGCAACCACCCCAAGTGCACTTAGCATCATTTATTGAATTGACTACAATATGGAAGTTTATATAGTATAAGCAACCATGTAAACTAAAGATGAACTTCCAGCATGTGAGAGTGTCTCGTTTTAGACAACCCTGTGTCTAAGCCATAGGCAAGTGATTGATAACATTAGAAAATATAGAGGTAAATGTTTTCTAC
Source organism: Beta lomatogona (assembly GCA_947646795.1). Classification (NCBI taxonomy): domain Eukaryota; kingdom Viridiplantae; phylum Streptophyta; class Magnoliopsida; order Caryophyllales; family Amaranthaceae; genus Beta; species Beta lomatogona. The sequence continues at coordinate 57,534 of CANSNZ010000731.1, forward strand.
GAAGGGAATGGACAAGCATTTCAGGACATTTAGATTGATATAATGAAAGAGTCTACAATATGGAGTCATTATCACACCAATAACAAGAATTCTATGTTACGTGAACTCTTCATTCTATCTCATGTACCCATGTCGGATTTTGAGCTCCAATATTGGTATGGACCATGGACACTTAGTTTTTGGACTAAAATCATAGATTTTTTTTTTCATAAAACAGATGAGTAAGACACTTGCATATGTACCGACTTGAGTACCCGAGTCCAAGTAACATAGACCACCATCATGAAGACTCCCAAATCAAAGACTAGGACTCAACCTAGAGCACCAGCAGAAGATTGGAACACAGCACCGCAAACTGATCTCTTACCTTACTCTACTGCAGTTTCCGTTAAGATGAGAGGTAAACCAGTTCTCAGAAATCTCATGGTTGCTAAGTATACTAATATCCTTACTTGTTCATCCAAAAACACAGCAAATAAAATCTTCAGATCATCTGCTCACATTAGCCCCTTCTGGTCATCACTGAGTTCTCCATCCCACTTTTAACTGCTTTGTCCTGTCTTTTAATGACACTTATGAATTCTGATGTTCATTTACTTCATATCAATATTTTCAGAGACAAAGTGTTAGGAAGTATTGTATGATAAGAGCTTCTCTTATCTTAGGAGTCTAAATATTATCCCTTTATGAGTTAGGATTTCTTTAATTCATAGGACTCTTGTATGATTGGGTAGCTTGTCCTATTACTAGATGGTCCTTGACTGGTTGGATTATGTTCCTAACAAGGGCTTTAAAATATTAATCTAACAAATTTAATCAACTATTAAGTTTAAAGAAAAATACATAAGCACTTTAAGGTACCACATATATTTTAATCATATTAAAACATAAAAGCATTGCATGACTTAATCACAAACACTAGCATGAAAGAATTAATCAACTTATTAAAACTAAAATCCTAACATAAAATTAAATGTCACAAAGTGAAACTCCCATCATAATTTTAATTCATTTAAGTATTAACATAGGATACCATGCATAATAACTTATTAATATGCATTAAGGGATAAACGAATTTTAACGTTTTTATCCGTTGAAAGAGAGACGAGCCAAGGATGGCAGACAACTGCTCGCGACCCGCGAGCTAGGTCGCGACTCGCGAGAAGCACATTGCTTCCACTTTTCCGATTTCAATTCAAGCAATTTTAATCGAAATACGTATGATTTTCTTTATACACTAAAACATTTTTATGCATAACTAAATCAAACTTGGCCTCAAATTCAAGAATTCATGCCATGAAATTATACATAATCAAATTAAGCATAAAAACCTCAAAGCATGCAAATCATGAATCATATATATATATACTTCACATTCTAATTAACAACTTAACTAAAACATGAAACAATATAACAATTATATATGTATATATATATATGTATCAAAATGTATAAACAACTTTTATACTCCCACTAGATTAAAATCCAATTTTAATCATGCAAACAATATCCTCATGCTAATACCCTCCCCTAAATGAATTAAAATAAAGGAAAACATGCATCAACATGATCGTATTAATCTATGCAATAGGCTAACGATACCAATGTAGGAATTTAGATGCTTAATGCGGAAAACGAGTATCACATACTCAAACATCTAACACCAAGATCTTTGCATAAATTAACATGAATCTATAAAGAGTGTAGAATATACCTCTTGATGCGTGAATTCCACTTCCACCACAAGCCTTCTAGTGGAGATCCTTTAGAACGTCAACCGGTCGTTCCTCTAGTGTTGGTCCACGAACAACCCTTAGATCACCACGTATGCTAGTACGGAAGAGAGAAGAATCATCTTGCTTTTGAGGTGTATGATGGCCAAATGAGGAGAGAGAGGAGAGCAAAGAAAATCAGATTTTCTTTACTAAAATGTTGTAATGTTCTAACTCCTTTGTAACCCCCATATCAATATATAAGGTGGTTACAAAGAGATGTTTTCATGAGGCTTTATTTTGCCTCATAATGTCATACATTATGAGCATAATAAACTCATGAGTTACAATTCTTCCATCCATCATAAAACCGCCCAACCCATTTCACAAATGGATTTGGGTATATCCAAGGGTTGTCACATTGTGTGACCTCATAGGACCCAATACATATTAGTAGTTGGCCTAAATATACTAGCCCAACAAACCGCAATTAGCTTCTAGCAAAACGTTGCGGTCACCTAATATTATTGAATATATTATCTTTATAATTTGTCCATATACATTTAGTTCGCTACACTTGATCGAGGATAAAATCCTTCAAAAAGATATAAAAGTATCATCCAATATTGAGAATAAGTATCTCTATGAGTCTATATATCTACAAATTAATAGGTGTACACGTCCGTATAATGAGGAAGGTGCGCACGATGAGCATCAAGCACTAGGTTATGAACATAAAGACCAATACCAATGAACGTATACTAACACAGATGTACATATGTTCATTTGACTTGTTAGCCATGTACATGTATTCATTTGACTTGTTATTCATGTACATTTGGCTTGTTAGTATATGTTCATTGGTACATCTCTGTTAGTATATGTTCACTGGTATTGGTCTTTATGTTCATAACCTAGTGGTTGATGTTCATCGTGCACACTTTCCTCACCATACGGACGTGTGCACTATCTACGATTGCTATATATCTAACATACACAGGCCACAGCCACCAAGGTCATCTAGAGTGATTTGATTATGAATTGCAACCACCCCAAGTGCACTTAGCATCATTTATTGAATTGACTACAATATGGAAGTTTATATAGTATAAGCAACCATGTAAACTAAAGATGAACTTCCAGCATGTGAGAGTGTCTCGTTTTAGACAACCCTGTGTCTAAGCCATAGGCAAGTGATTGATAACATTAGAAAATATAGAGGTAAATGTTTTCTACGAAGGGAATGGACAAGCATTTCAGGACATTTAGATTGATATAATGAAAGAGTCTACAATATGGAGTCATTATCACACCAATAACAAGAATTCTATGTTACGTGAACTCTTCATTCTATCTCATGTACCCATGTCGGATTTTGAGCTCCAATATTGGTATGGACCATGGACACTTAGTTTTTGGACTAAAATCATAGATTTTTTTTTTCATAAAACAGATGAGTAAGACACTTGCATATGTACCGACTTGAGTACCCGAGTCCAAGTAACATAGACCACCATCATGAAGACTCCCAAATCAAAGACTAGGACTCAACCTAGAGCACCAGCAGAAGATTGGAACACAGCACCGCAAACTGATCTCTTACCTTACTCTACTGCAGTTTCCGTTAAGATGAGAGGTAAACCAGTTCTCAGAAATCTCATGGTTGCTAAGTATACTAATATCCTTACTTGTTCATCCAAAAACACAGCAAATAAAATCTTCAGATCATCTGCTCACATTAGCCCCTTCTGGTCATCACTGAGTTCTCCATCCCACTTTTAACTGCTTTGTCCTGTCTTTTAATGACACTTATGAATTCTGATGTTCATTTACTTCATATCAATATTTTCAGAGACAAAGTGTTAGGAAGTATTGTATGATAAGAGCTTCTCTTATCTTAGGAGTCTAAATATTATCCCTTTATGAGTTAGGATTTCTTTAATTCATAGGACTCTTGTATGATTGGGTAGCTTGTCCTATTACTAGATGGTCCTTGACTGGTTGGATTATGTTCCTAGGTCATTCACCTGTTTCATGGAAAACAAAGAAACAACATACAATTTCTCGTTCCTCTGCATAGGCTGAGTATTGTTCTATGGCTTCTGTTACTGGTAAATTAAAATGGTTGAAAGCTTTATAATCAAGCTTAGGTGTAAATCATCCAAAGGCTATTCCATTGTTTTGTGATAGTCAATCTGCTTTGCATATTGCGCATAATCCTGTATTCCGTGAAAGAACAAAGCACATTGAGGTTGATTGTCACTTTGTTCACAAAAGCCCTTGGCAAACAATAGTTTGAGTTTCTTGTTTCCAAGTTGGACATTCTAGATCCTTCACATACTCCAACTTGAGGGGGTGTTAGGAAATATTGTATGTTAAGAGCTTCTCTTATCTTAGGAGTCTAAATATTATCCCTTTATGGGTTAGGATTTCTTTAATTCATAATACTCTTGTACAATATATTGTTATTCACATCAATGATAACATAACACAAATTTATCCCTGCTAAGGATAACACAGAATCACATTTTTGGCTTCATGGCCTGCACTCAGCACTGACCAGCATAAATGTACTAATGTGAGCACTAGTAATCATGGTTGAAACACACTGGTATCATCGATGAGGAAACCATCTCTGATGCACGGACACTTCAATTTGGTAGACGTTTCGCGTGTCGAAAACGTTTTGCGTGTCAAAACGCAAGAAAACGTTTTTGAAACGCATGGACACCTTATCTAATACTTCTCCTTCTGCTGGCCTGCTGCAAGCCTACAACTATTGTCATCAACTCTGCAGTTCATCTAGTACTATAGTCTATACTGAATCAATGTATTTATATGCTACTATTTCCATACCATTATATATACTTGTAATCTAGAAGGTCTAAGACCATTGAAATTTGATTAGAATATAAAGCTAAGACAATACAAATAAAATGTAGATCATTAAGTAACTAGAATTACTTATGGGGTTTATTTAAAGTTTTCCCAAAACGTTTCCCCGACGTTTCCTCACTTTTAGAATTCGCGTTTCCCCGTGTCCCCGTGTCCGTTTACGTGCAACTTAGGAAACCATTTAGGGCCTGTTCTCCCCAGCTTATTTTCAGTTCAGTTCAGTTCAATTCAGTTCCTAAATAATAATCATTACTATTAATTAGTTATAATTTAATTCAGTTCAGTAGTTTTATGCCGAAGAGAACAGACACTTAGAAACACAATTGAATCCTTCACAACATTTGAACTGCCGCAAAAGCTAGCTTTACGAACAAGTCTTGTTCCCGATAGATTTTGGAGTCAGTGCAGAGAAATCAGCAATTAAACATATACAGGTCGGAGTGACCAATAAAATTATGAACATGTTTTTCCCAGTAAAGAAGAGAGAAGCTCAATTAAATTTCACGACACCTGTGAGTGCTTGTATTGATTTCAAAAGACATGCTCTTATTAACATCAGTTCCCACTATCATTTCTACTGAGCTAAAACAATACTGTAACAATTCCTATGCCTAACAAGGGATCACCGTTGGAGGCACAAAATCCCAACTTCAATTTGAAACAACAGAAATACATGATAAGAGAACACAGGGCAACTGAAAAAAAAGCATAGCTCAGTGAAGCGCAGCAGCAACACCAGGGTTACTCTTACGAGCAAGCTTCGACCACTCTGTGTGGTAGGAACCAGGGCGATCAACCCTCTCATAGGTATGAGCGCCAAAGTAGTCCCTCTGAGCTTGAACAAGGTTGGCAGGAAGCCGGGCACGCCTGTAAGTATCGAAATAAGCAAGACTAGCACACATTCCCGGCGTACTTATCCCAGCAGAAACCGCCAAACCCACAACCCTCCTCCAAGCTGCTTGCCTCTGTACCATCTCTTTAGCAAACTCAGGATCAACAATCAAACTAGCTAAGTTGGGGTTCCTTTGATACGCCTTCTTAATCGTGTCCAAGAAAACTGCCCTAATAATACACCCACCTTTCCAAATCCTCGCCAACTCCCCTAAATTCAAATCCCAACCCTTTTCGGAACTCTTCGCCCTCAACAAATTCATCCCTTGAGCATAACTACAGATCTTTGAAGCATACAAAGCTTGCCTCACATCATCAATCAACCTCTTCTTATCAACTCCGCCTCTAACCACATTGACCTCCTCCTTCATTCCCGCGGCCTCCAACACCTTAGCCGCATTTTCTCTCTCCTCCTTCAACCCACTTAAGTACCTGCAAACCAATGTTATACCATGTCAATAAGCATACATACAATATATCCTCCAATAATCATCAACATTCAAACCCCCACTTTCATCCATAATAATCAGATACAAATTTACATCCTGTAACCCAGACATATTCCATCAAATTCAACAACTAGAATCAGATTCAAATTTCACCTACAGGCACACATCCTAACACACCCAAATTCAATTCTCCTTTCAAGTAACGTCGTTTCGTTATCACACTCCTTCAAAATTCAATTCATGACATGATATAACCCATCATAATAGTTGAATTACATGCTTCTCCATCACCCAATTAAGTCAGAAATCTTAAAAGATCCAATTAAGGCAATCATAATTCACAAACCATTAAAATATCATCGAAAATCGAGGTCGACTTATAATACCTGCAATCCAAAGAGGCCGCAATAGTAGGAGCAGCAACAGAGAGTTCAGCAGCTTGTTGAACAGTCCATTTACCAGTACCCTTCATCCCAGTCTTATCCAAAATCTTATCAACCAATCCCCCATCAGCCAATTCATCTTTAACCTTAAAAATATCAGCAGTAATCTCAATCAAAAAACTCTCAAGCTCACTCTTATTCCACTCATCAAAAATCCCAGCTAATTCCTCATTACTCAACCCACCCACATTCTTCAACACATCATACGCCTCCGAAATCAACTGCATATCCCCATACTCAATCCCATTATGCACCATCTTAACAAAATTACCCGCACCACCTTCTCCAATGTAAGTAACGCAAGGTCCATCATCAACTTGAGCTGCAACTTTCTTCAATATCCGCTCTACATTATCATAAGCCTTCAAATCACCACCCGGCATAAGCGAGGGGCCGTAACGAGCCCCGTCTTCTCCCCCGGAAACACCCATACCGAGGTAGAGCAAACCATTGGAGTGAGCATCAGAGAGACGTCGCTCGGTGTTCTGGTACCACTCATTGCCGCCGTCGATGATGGTGTCGCCGGGTTCCATGAAGGAGGAGAGAGAGTGGATGGTTTGATCAACGGGTGAGCCAGCTTTGACGAGGATGATGATGGATCTAGGGCGTTGGATTGAGAGGACGAAATCACGAGGAGTGTAGTGGCCGATTAGAGGAAGATCGCCTTCGATTTTGGCGCGGTCTAGGGTTTCGTCGACTTTGGAAGAAGTGCGATTGTAGACGGAGATTGGGAAACCTTTTTCGGCGATGTTTAAGGCGAGGTTTTGGCCCATTACTGCTAGACCTGCTAGACCGATTTGAGCTGGAGATACTGCGCCCGCCATTGTTGTTGTTGAGGAGAGAGAAAGAAGTGAGGGGGGGGGAGAAGGGAGTTGGTGAGGAGAGAGAAAGTGAGGTGGGGAAAGATATAGAAAGGGGACGGACTCGTCGAGGGAGTGAAAGGACAGTGACCCTCGAAGAGTTACGTGAGGGAGTCTGCGAGATAGGGGGAAAGGTTTGAGTTTTGAAGGTAGGAGATAGTTTAATAGTTTATTTTTAATCTACCTATTTTGTATTTTGACACTGTTTAAGTAACGTAAATAAACTCTATATAGAGTAATAGCTAAGGTAGAATTATTAACCAATGTTTTTTAATTTCTTTTCCCTATTTCTGTTTATTAATTGTTTTATTTTATCGCAATTCATTTTTTTTTCCTTGACAATAGCATGGATGTGATTTATATATTTATTTTAAAGTGAATATACAACAATATTTTATACTCCAAATTCCACAAACATCTTAGTTAAGATAAGTAATATAAATTTTCTTAGGGTTGAATATTATCTTAAATTTATAAATTTCTTTGAGTAGTTAAAAAGTCGTATACTATTTTTTCTGTGTAAGTTCTTTGACAAAAAAATATATTAAAATTAGCTATTGAATTGACTAATATGTTGTTATAGTTCATTTCATATTTGAATAAATGTCATTTATTGTCTTTTACAACTTCAATAACTACTTTTGCCAAACACTTCTAATTAAACAACTACTTAATTGAAACGCACTAGTAGACAGCTAGCCGCTACTCCAACCGTTACAGACTTACAGTTATTGCAACAACTAATTGTTAGTGAAATATACAAAAAGATAAATATAGTTTATGTGGCGTCTTGTTAGATTCGTCTCGAAACACATTTTTTTCAAATAACAACTTTTTATATTTTTTACTTATTCGTAATTGAAGATATATATATTATCAAAGTTTTGCATTGGCAAACGGATGCATTATTTGTAATTTATATATTACTGAAGTATAATTTAGGAAGCATTCCAAGAAATATTACTTCTATTTGAGAAGACAAGAGTGTAAATAATTTGGAGCAACCAATAAAACACAAGCATCTAAATTTACATTAAATGGGACGTGGCCTAAGAAATGCCTAATGTTTTTAAAGATCAATTATTATATTTATAGAGCTTAAGGACTGACCTATGAATTTTTAATAATTGTAATATTGTATTCACAACTTGCATTATGGGCTCTCCATCTTAGGAAACAGCCAAAAGTAAGCAAAAGAAAGGCAAGGGAGAGGGGGTGGAGAGAGAGAGGGGGATGCATAATCAATCTTTGAAAGCTGAACTTCTATTCATCGCCCTAAAATTACATAAAATCGCCTCAACTACCATGTAAATATACCATTATACCCTTGACTGCTTTTACAACTCTCTCTCCACCACCATCTAAAATCACTAACCACCAATCGCTACCTCTCCAACCCACCGACGAGCACAAAATTCCAACGAGGTATTTTCATGGGGCTAACGTGTGGCCTGCACGTTGGCCCTATGGGACACAACGTCTGGCTTGGACGTTGTGGCCCATGGGGCCAACGTGTGGCCGCACGTTAGCCCCATGGGACACAACGTCGAGGCCAGGCGTTGTGTCCCATGGGCCAACATGCGAGCCACACGTTAGCCCTGGGGATAATAACGACGTTGGCCCCATAGACACAACGTCCAGGCCAGACGTTGTGTCTATGGGCCCAACGTGCAGGATACACGTAAGGCCCATGGAATTCGTTATAAAATATATAATTCGTCGGAATTTTGTGCTCGTCGGTGGTGATTGCCGGTGGTGATCGTGGGTAGGGATGGCAATGGGTCGGGTCCACCCAGATCCTGACCCGTTTATTTTTTACAGACCCAGACCAGTTGGGTCTAGATTTTTCAGACCCAAACCCAGATCCGCTGGGTCTAGCGGGTCCATGGATCCTAACTGGGTCCTAAATGGGTCCTTATTACGTTTTTAGTTTTCATCACATTTTTGAATCTATGTAATTAAATTTTTTTCCGCCTTAATATGTATAGGTTCTGCATTCATGGGTAAAGCATTATCTAAACAAAAATTTTCAAAATAACTCATAAATTCTTAAAATGTTAAGACTTACAAGTCTTAAATAGAGTTACAACACTAACGAGTTCACAAAATCACAACTTAAAATACCTTAGAGTTTATGTAATTTTTTTTAAATATGTAAATGGGTCTGCGGGTCGGGTCTGACATATGTAGACCCAGACCCGACCAATGATCTATGGGACCCAGACCCGTCCCGGACCCGTCGGGTCTAAAAAGTCTAGACCCATACCCTTATAAATGGGTCGGGTCCTGCGGGTCTGGGTCGAGTCCAGGACCCATTGCCATCTCTAATCGTGGGTGGTGATGGCGAAGATGAGAGAGAATATGAATTAGAGGAGGAGTTAAGTTGGAGTAAAAATCAAAAAAAATATCGTAAGGGTATAATGGTATTTTTAGAGGGGAGTTGGGGCGATTTTATGTAATTTGGGGGCGACGTTTAACAAGCCCTGAGTAGTTCGTAAAATTGCAAATCATGGATCTCATGCACTTGTATTTTGTTCAAATCGCTTTTGGAATTTTGGTACACTTTTGCCAGTGCTGAATGCTGACGACCAAAAAATATCTATACACCTTTAGCTATTTGGAAGTCGGAGCCATCAATGAAAACAATGTTCTTTTTTTCTTCTTTAGGGTGAACGAAGAGAATCGTATAGAAGTGTAATACCTTGTATCATAACTCACAAGTTGGTGATATTGCATAATCACAGTCTGGTCAAATTCAATAACAATTGTTTTCAAGTATATACTACTAAGCTAAAAAAAATGCCGTCAAAGTTTAGTATGTGCATAGTGAAAAATCTGTGTTCCGCTTCTTGAACAACGGGGGAGAGTATCAGCTAGCTCGGCTAAGCATCTGTTTCCCCAACTTATTTTGACAAGTTTCTATTTAGAAACTTCAGTGCATATTTAGTTTAGTACTTGGAAAGAACCTTTGGGAGCAAAACTCAATTCAGCAGTTCCCTTCAGAGAAAAAAAAAAAAAGTCCAGTTCTAATTAGAAATTTTCACTTCATCCCAAACAGAGGGAAGGCAAAAAAAATACGCCGTTCAATTTATTTAGCTCATTCAACTTAATTCCTAATCATTAAAGTCAGGGGAAAACTGCAAATGGAGTCCCATATTAGTAAAATAAACCAGAAAAATACTCATTTCTTATTGCCAACCCAAAAATACAGAAAAACCAAGCGAGGTTGTGGTAGGTGGTGCCGTGATGGGATTTTTACCTTCTGAGTTCTGACTAGGAGGTTTTGGTTCAAACCCTGCCACCTGCAAGTGCTTGGAGGTTTAGAGGTTCGAATTCCCACCCCCAACTCCAAGTGAACCATTAGATTGAAATAAAAAACAGTGAGGGTTAAAACACTTGGTTGGGTTACATTTCCGAAAAAAGCCATATATATAAAATGCACCCAAAAGAGAAAACAAATGCTCAAAGCCTAACATGAAAGATGGGTTTTAATAACATTCAGCAATTCAATATTCCATATTTCCATACATTGCTGAAGATTATCCGAACTTACAGAAGCTAATGAAGGAAAGCAGCTTTTCATCTGGAGCTGTCATTTATTTGATTGACTGACCATAAACAGGAAAAATAACCATTTCAATACGTCTGATTGAATAAATCAATACACCAAACACTCATGTACTTACTAATCAACATACTGTCTCTCAAATGGATAAATAGAATTTGTACTACTCATAAACAGAAGTGAACAAATTGTTGACTGGTCCGTGACCATATCCAAAATCTTAACAGCCTCAGTGACAAGAAACGTACAACTTTCTCCTGGTCACAACTCATTATGCAGCAGCAATCCCAAAGAGCTCCTTGCGGATCTGCAATAATGATAACATATAGATGAACAGAGAAATATCCATCAAAAGCTAAAGATTATAAAGTTAATTTCTGATTCCGCCATTGTGCAAATAGATTTGCATTACTATAGGCATGTCAAGAACTCGAAATCAGGACTCAGCAATCAAGAATCAGGAAAATAAACCGGGTAGGAGGAATATATTGTAGCAGTCAGTATCAGTACCAAATACTCTGGTACACCCAGGACCTCCCCCCACCCACCCACTCGCCTGAGGCTACCCTGAAAGAAGACTATGCTACTCAGAGTCAGGTACTCGTGCGGACACACGGGTACATGTCCAACTAGGCAATTCAGTAAAAAAATCCATAATTTTGGTCCAAAATGAAGTATCGAAGGATCCATACTCGTATCGGAGTGTCGAGGATCCAACATGTGTACTTGAGGTCAAATGACGAGTCTAGGTAACAGAGCAAAATAGTGGTGGATCCATAAATTAAGCTGGTGCACTATTTATTTAAAGTGACAGTGAAAAGAGGACCATGAGTCCACGACCTTCATGTTCTATATATGCATTCACAAACCAGTAGACCACATGCAATCGATGTTTTATGGCACTATGCATTGTTTAACTTCTAAAACTACTTAACTGGGTGCACATGCACCCACGAGGACAGAACCCTGACGTGGATTCACCACTGAACAAAAACATAGTACATGACCTCTCTTCCCAAAGATCTAGCAACCAAGTTCAGAGGTCTATGTATCAGGTCCATCAAGTAAATATACAGCAGTACAGCACTGCTTCACGAGCTATAGGAAGGTTTATTGAAGTTTGGGCATGAAGACTTCAAGCATAAACACAAAGCATTAAGTATGACAGTGAAAGCTTAAATCACCTGAGGAAGCTTCTTCCTGAATGCAACCTCCAATCTTGCATCAAGCGTGTTCTCACACACAATTTTGCCATCTCGAGAAGCCAAGACAACACCTCCAGCGCTAGAAATAACATGCAATAACATTACACCACTTGCACAACACTTAAAACAAAAAGTGATTCAATAGATTGACTTTTACAACAGATTTCAAAAACTAAAGTAACTGAACAAGCCTCCTAAAGGCTGCCTGCAACTTTCAAAAATAAGATAACCTGTTCAACAGCCATACCAATTAATCCATCCGAAAGACAGAATCCTTGAATGTAACTTACCAAGAGAGACCATGGGTGTGGTGATGACTAGGACCTGGTGGAAGATGGATATCGTCAACAATAATTTCAGGAGAATGAACACTGGCTTTCTCAGCATATTCTTCTTTAGCTGAATGGAGAACATGCTCCACAAGGTGCACATCATCTTTCCGGCAGCGCAACAACACAGCAGGTTCTTTCAATCTAAGCAAACTCTGGTAACAGGCAAGTGAATATTGTTACAGGGGCACAACAATCCCAATTTAACATAATTTCAATCAAATAAAAAATTAAAACAATAAAAAAGGAAATTTTGCGAGAAACAACCTTTTATAAACATTTTTTTGCGAGAAACAACCTTTTAATTTATTTTTGGCATTTTACAACCTTAACCAAAATTTGTTTTGCGAGATCAGACCACAAGGCTATTTTCCGACTTTAATTTTCGTTCACAACCGTTGGTCAAGGCATTGAACACCTTTAAGTGCGAGGATTGCACATAGAAAACGCGTTGATTAATGCCTGGAAACGAGAATCAACGCCGGAAAGATGCCTTGAGGTCTGATCTTGCAAAAAAAAATCAATTAAGGCTGTAAAATGCCAAAAAAAAAAATTAAAAGGTTGTTTCTCGCAAAAAAGTGCTTATAAAAAGGTTGTTTCTCACAAATTTTCCAAAAAAAGAGTTGAAAAGAATGAGACGTTCTCTCTGCTACTGCCACCTATCACCCAGCTGAAGAAAAAAGTAATCTATAATCATGCCACCAGGACATTCAAGTGAAGATAACTTAGCCCCAGCTCAAGTAAACCACTTTATTCACACAAGAAGGTGTGTGTGTATATATATATATATATATATATATATATATATATATATACTAGCAAATGAAAAGTAGACTCCATCTTGTGGCATCAGATAAGGTATTCTATGCAAGCAAATAATGCAAGACTAGACCGACACAATCAAACTTGATTGTACTAACCTGAACAACAAGCTCTTTCAAAAGCTTTTTGTAATGATGGTGGTCGCCACTGACACGAAGCAACTCTTTGGATGCTTCCTCTTTCATGGAATTAACTAGATCATCCTGAGCTTGAAGGACCTTGATCCTAGATGCATTGAGCTGCATAGAGTAGTCTCTGCCAAAAGAAGCAAATCAATGAGTCTTCATTGGGCTAAATGTTTCCACAGAGGCTCAGATTACAGCACTTCCTTTTATCTTGAACTGGGCATACAAGCTGCAGATATCCTGGGTTGATTTACCTCTATCTTTGAGTATAGGGTTACTTTAATATATATCCCCTCACAAGGTGAATGAAGTAATAAATGGAGGAAAAATTCAAGAAAAAACGACATTCAGACTACATCGTCTGCATTTATACAATATAGTCTATTTAATGCAAATATGCAATATAGTGTCTCAAAGGGTGATAGTAATATATTACTGGACACAAACCAGATTGCATAGCACATAGTACTTATTCACTAGTTGAATAAATGCACATAATAAGCTTTCTTTCACACCACCTGTATCCTGGAAAAGAGGAAAATCACTAATTGTAACAGACATGACAACGTCAACTAGGTATCCTCAAGCACTTGAAAGAGGACATGGAGCACTAAAATGTCTTATGACCAGTTTCTTGATCTACCAATCTCTCTTGATCCATAAGAAATTAAACATTAGCAATGGAAAAAAGTTTGCATCAAAAATTTATCCAATCATGCAAATTTTGGTTTCAAACATCCGGAAGATCTCCAACTCTCATTAAACAAGGAATCCTATAGGTTCATCAATGGACATCTTGAATAAAGAATTCTAGTGCATAAAGAGATTCTTGCATCATTATAGCAAAACAACGCAAAACAAACCTAATTCCATTAAGAAGGCAATCAGTTTGCAACATGGACCAATTAATTAAATCAGGCAAGTAACCACTTCAGATGCATATTATAGAGAAAAATTGTGACCTACTACAGCAGCCAATTTATCGCATCAATATTCCTAGATTCTCGCAGCTTTTAAGCTGAATAAAGCATCAAACTAGGCAGAAATCTGATTCAACAAGATCAATTATTTCAATGGAGGTCAACCCTAAGCAATAGCCAAATTATGCGCTTATAACCATTACATTAAACTTCTACAATAAATCTAGTATCAATCATAGTCAATCTTCCGATCAAATCATATAAATCAAAGTCCTCTAATTGCAAAATCGCAGTAGCTCAACATGAAATTCAGCAAGAAACTAAACAATTAACAGAAAATCAATAGATACACAGCAGAAAATTTACATTTTCCTGCGAATATCAACTTGCTTCTCTTTCCGCTCGTACTCCTGCCTGATCTTCTTCTTCTCCGCTTCAACTAACTGCAACTTCTCAATATTGAACTCCTGCAAAACGAAACACAAAAAAATCAATCAAAATTCAACCAATTAGTTCCTCCAATTAGAAATTCGAACCAAAATCAATCAATCAAATGAGTGCAATACTCGATCAAGGAAAAAAATCAAGAGATTTACCTCTTCAGCAGCGACAGAGATCTCATTAGCTTTCTCCTCCGCTTCTTGGCGGATGAATCTAACCATCTGCTGGATCTGCTTTTGAACATCGGTGTCATTCATCTTTGGATCTGTTGAATAATTTTTGAATTTTCTCTCTCCTGTGTTAGTTTGTGGATGATTGGGTGAGACTTGAGAGAAAACTGGAGATGAGTTCTCGACTTCAAGTGTCGATGAATGAATGATGAGAAAGAGACCAAAAAAACTAACCTTCCTTTTTCCTTTTCTCTGGTACTAGTAGTAAATTATTGGGAGAGCCAGAGAAATTTAGAGTCAGACAAATAATGGTGTGATAAGAAATTTTGGAGAGGTTAACAAATGAAAAGAAAAGAAAATTTACATAAAAGGAGTGAGCTGGCAAAGGCCAAAGAGAGGATTGTTCACGAGGTGGTTTAGCGTTTACTGTTGGTGACTGGGTCAGTCGTGAAACATATGAGGGAAAATATCTCGTGAAGTTTCTGCTATTGGGCATTTATAATATGGAGATGTCTTGGATGTGGTTTGGAAATGTGTTACACTCTCGGCCTATATATAACTAGCGGTATATGCACGCGATGCGTGCGATAGTATATTTATATAAATTTTAAACAACATCTTTCATGCCACGTGTCTTTAAGCTAGACAATTGATGCTATGATGGCATGCTCTATTGTTTAGGGATTCAATGAGATGGTCTACGTGGCAAGCAAATCAATCCTTCAGTAAATTCAGCCACTTAGGCGTGTATTCCGTGTAATTCCTACAATCAAGGATTTAATTGATTTAGGAATTGCTGTTATTTAGAAAATTTAACTAATCCATCATCAATTGACCATTTCCTAGAAGCATTTCGACCAATTATGATTTTAAATTGCCCCCAATCACGCTTTCTAATTGATAAGTAGTTGCTATAGGTTAGGAAACACATATATTCCATCCTCAATATACCCTTTTAGAAAGCTAATGTTAAGGAAATCATATTGTTATAAAATCAATTAGAAAATCACAGCTATTATATCAACTTGCACGATTATATATAAGAGATATAAGTACCCCGTTGAAGCAGAAAAAGAGCCTTTGGAGAGTGAAAGAAATTGGAGTAGAAAAAAAATGGCGGCATATGGTAGACCTTCTCACACCATCAAACAATTAGCGATTCGTACCAATGTCAAAAAACTAACCATTACAGGAGGGCGAGACGGCGGTCAGAGGAGAGAGACTAGCGATTTGTACCAATGTGGTGGCGATTGTTGACGACGTGCCGCCGCTCGGGTGCTAATAATACATCTGTAATGGCTAAGATCTGGTCGGTATCCTTCAAGAAAGGGCTATGTTTCTTGAACGAGAAGGGGTTTGGAGTTGTTGATGGTGGGAGTGTTGATGTGGGGATGGTGTCGATGGTTTGATGGATGTCCATTTTTAGTGAGGAGAGAGAATATGAGAGAGAGAGCGAGAAGGGGTTTGGAGCTGCGTTGGTGGTAGGAGTGTTGATATGGGGGTGGTGTACTGATGTTTGTTGGAATAAGAGTTTCGCAAAGGCAGAAATAGATAACTTTCAAGGCTGTGCCGTGATAGGAGATCACTGACTTGAAAGCAATTACGGCCCGACAATGGTGGTTATCGATCTTGGTCGGAATGCTCCCCAAGGTTTACACAGCAGCTAAGAATGCCACCACTAGCAAACTGAGCTTTAGAGAATAGCACGAAAACCCAGGAATAGAGAAGAGAAGGGAAGAGAGAAGAGTGTTTGTTGTTTTTTTTGCGTGTCTGACTGAACAGGATGACACTGATTTTATAGGGAAGAATCAAGCCAAAAAACGGATAGCAATCAAGACAGAAATCAATGGGCGGATAATTAGGGATTGCCATGAATACCGTAACGGTAAAACGTTACGGAATTCCAATGACCACACACGCGTAGCTCCGGGTCCAAAAATTTAGTTAAGTTAAGTTTATTCCCCAAAGCCCAAAGCCCAAGGCCCATGGCCCTGGCCCGGTCCGGGCGGGCGCGCGCGCGTGTGTGTGATAGCCAAGCCCAAACCAAACATATCATCCAACCACAAAAGCATCTCTAGTCACAACTCAATAGATGGAAGGAGGGAGGAAATATATAAACATGAAGAAGTTCCCTCCCACAAGCAATGTGGGACAAACAAGAAAATGAGCCAAGGTTTTTCCAAGCCTTAACTCCAACAATCCCCCACAAAGGCTCAGAAAAGCAAAAGAAATTCCTGGGTAAGGAAAGGAAAGTACTTAAACACCAATATCTTTCGATTTGAATTGATGCATAGTGAAATGAGGCAACAACTTACTATCTAGTGAGTGAATTACTCTTGAACTCACCAGAGTTCCGTTGAGACCCTCACAACACATACCTACCTTAAGATCGTGCAATCTCCGCGATACATCACAAGCGCTTTATAGCCATGCGCATACCTTGGGTCTAATAAGTGCTCTAGAAAGACAGCCCGAGTCTTTCATAGAAGGCGGCTTGACCTCCACACTTACGTAGGTAGTCCATCAAGTGTTTCTCAATAACACCACCCGGAGGGATATGGAACTATTAAGAGCAAAATGCTCAACCTCTCAATGTATATCCATCAAGTGCGTCTCAGAAGCACCACCAATAGGCTATGGATAAAAGCACTACCATGTGTCATAGGGATGGGAAATGTAGTGCAAGTTAAGATTTCATGGCTTCGTTTGACCACAAACGGGTATCCACCATAAGATCTCAACTAATGGGCTTTAGCCCCATCCCCCTCGACGACTCTAGGACAACTCTCCTAGATAACCCCTTAGTAAAGGGAGTGCAAGATTTCTTTCGGACCTCACATAGTCCAAAGAAATCACCCCATTTTTCAGGAGTTGTTTGACGACTCCATGTCCGATCCGTATGTGTCTCTTCTTACCATTGTAGACACTTGTTCTTAGCAACACCAATGGCTGCTTGAGAATCACAATGAAGAGAGACAGGTGAACCCCGTCCACCCCATAAAGGAACATCGGACAACAAGTTTCTCAACCATTCGGCTTCTTGCCCCGCCAACTCGAGGGCAATGAACTCGAACTCCATGGTGGAACGTGCTATACAAGTCTGTTTCGAAGACTTCCACGATATAGCACCACCACCAAGGGTAAACACATAGCCACTAGTTGAACTAATCTCATCATTACCAGATACCCGGTTGCATCACAAAATCCTTCAAGAACAAGCGGGAAATTTAGAATAGTGCAAACAAAAATCAACTGTTCCTTTTAGGTATCGAGAAGACGATGAAGAGCACTCCAGTGTTCATTACTAGGGTTATGTGTATATCTACTAAGTCTACTCACTTTGCATAAGCTATGTCGGGTCGAGTACGATTCATGAGGTACATCAAACTACCTATGATTTTTGCATATTCACTTTGAGAGACACTTTCACCTAAGTTCATGGTCAAATGAATACTGGAATCATAGGGAGAACTCACTGGAACAACATCAAAGGAATTAAACTTTTTAAGCACTTTTTCCACATAATGAGACTCGACTAAGGGAAATGCGACCGGAGACTCTCTTAAGTCGACTCCTAAAATCACATCTCTGCTTCCCCCAAATCTTTCATCTCAAATTTTGAAGACAAGAAAAGTTTAGTATCATTAACCACCTTTAAGTTGTTACCAAAAATCAGCATGTCATCCACATAAAGACATATAATCACACAATCGATCCTATCAATTTTGAATAAACACAAGAATCGGAATTGTTTACAATGAAACCATTTGACACCACAAGTACTATCAAATTTTTCATACCATTGTTTTGGTGCTTGTTTGAGACCATATAAGGACTTCCTCAATTTGCACACTTTATCTTCTTGACCTAACACCACGAAACCCTCAGGTTGAGACATGTAAATCTCCTCCTCTAAGTCACCATTCAGGAAAGCAGTCTTAACATCCATCGATGTATAACTAAGTCATGAATAGCAGCAGAAGAGCAAGCGGGGTCCTAATAGTGGCTATCTTAGTCACAGGAGAATAAGTGTCAAAGTAATCTAGTCCTTTCCTCGAGTGAAGCCCCCGATGACAAGCCTAGCTTTAAACCTCTCGATAGTTCCATCGGGTCTCAACTTATTTTTAAAGATCCATTTACTGTCTATGGTCTTTGATCCCTTAGGTAAGTCGGTTAACTCCCAGTAGAGTTAGACACTATGGAATCTAACTCACTCTTAATGGCCTCTTTCCAAAAACTGGCATCCACAGATCTCATTGCCTCATCAAAGGTCTTTGGGTCCTCTTCTATCATGAAAGCATAAACTAGTTCATCACTCAACAAGTCAACACAAGAACTTTCGGATAGAAAAGCGATAACAAAATCGGAACCAAAGTCTTTTGCTACTCTAGGTCTCTTACTTCTCCTAGGCTCATCTACGACGGAGGAACTGCTAGCATGCATATCAACCGAACTACTACTCAAAGTCAAATCAGCAGGAGTATCACAAGTAGGTAGAACATCATGAGTAGAACAAGTAGATAAATCAACAAGCGGGAGAAGAACAAGAAGGCACAGATGCAACATCACCTTTTTCAAAGGAAAAACATGTTCAAAAAACTCAGCATCTCCGTACTCACGGATAGACCTATCACTCGGAGACATGAATCTATATGCAGCATGAGCATAACCAATGAATACTAGCATCAAAAGTCTTAGGTCCTATGTTTGACTTTTTATAGTCGGGAAGCCCAACTTTGGCTAGACACCCCCACACTCTCGTAAAACTCAAGTTTGGAGGATAACCCTTCCATAGCTCATAAGGGGTCTTATCTAATCTTTTGTGAGGAACTCGGTTAAGAACATGACAAGCTGAAAGAACGACTTCCCCCACATTTCATCGGGCAACCCGGAACTTACAAGCATAGCATTCATCATATTTTTCAAAGACCTATTTTTCCTTTCGGCTACACCATTTTGTTGGGGTACATAAGGAGCACTAAGTTCATGAATGATTCCCAATTTCTCACAATGGTCATTCCAAGAGAAGTTCTCATATTCTCTACCCCTATCGGACCTAACCCTCTTGATTTTCCTATCAAGTTGGTTTTCTACCTCGGCCTTATACTTCAAAAAAGCTTCCCTCGCCTCACTTTTGGTCTTAAGAAGGTATAACTTAGTGAACCTCGAGTAATCATCAACAAAGGAAATATACCAGAATTTTCCTCCTCTACTTCTAGTGTTCTCGAAAGTCGGCTAAGTCCGTATGAACCAATTCTAGAAGTTGGGTGGTCCTTTGAGTCACGGTTTTGCAAGGTTTCTTGGTAAATTTTGCTTCAACACAAATAGGACACTTAGAGAACTCGGTTGAGGACAGATTAGGAATCAATTCTAAGGTCCTTAGTCTCTTAATAGAGGCAACATTCACATGTCCTAATCTACCGTGCCATAAATTTAAAGACTCAAAGCAATATAAGCGGAACCACAAACAGTTTTATTAATAGCGAGATACGGAAGAAGCAACATTTAAAATAAACAAACCCCCCACTCATATACCCTTTCCCCACAAATTCCCCACCACGAGTCATTACAACCTTGTCGGCCTCAAAAACAATTTTCAAACCAGCTTTGTTTAACAAGGCACCGGACACTAGGTTACGACGCATAGTAGGAACATACTAAGACATTTGAAAGGGAGAGGGTTTTTCCGAGGTAAGTTTTAGAGTGACCTTTCCATGTCCAAGCACTCCAGCGTTCTTTGCATTCCCCATGTAGACGCACTCACCTTCTGTTGCATCCCGGAAGTCATGGAGCGGCTCTTTGTTCGAACGAAGTGCCTTGAAGCCCCGGTGTCCGGAATCCGGTCGAACGATTCTCGACCGCATTTGCTTCAACCACCACAAGCAACAATAACGTCATCCGAAACAGCAAGGTTAGCTTGAGGAGTTTCTTTTTGGACGAGAACCTTGGCGTTGAGGACATTGGTAAGCCTTATGATCGGAGCTTTCCACACACATAGCACACAAAGGTCCTCTTTTGAATCTTACCACTTGGTTTGTTCACTTTTCCTTGCTTCTTACCCTTGTTGAATACCTTCTTGCCCTTACCCTTGAACTTATCGGAACTTGGCGCAAAGAACAGATTCCACCGGATTAGCTTTGGAAACATTGACAAGAGCCGAGTCCCGATTATCTTTGATCCGGTTGGCCTCTTCAATCCTCATATGGTGATCGGTTCTGAAGAGATAGGAACTCTTTCCTATGCTTCGATTGTTACGGAACTCCCTCCGGGGAAGGAGGAAATTTTTCCAAGCGAGAACATTAGCCTGGAAAACCTCACGGATTTTCATGTCCTCATTTAGAACATCGGTACATAAATTTTCGTAGACATGAACTTGGTCCATGACAGGTTTGTCATCAACCATTTGGAAAGACAACCACTTTCCTACAACATATTTGTTTCCCCAGCATCATCGGCCCCATATTTTTTCTCAAGGGCCTCCCAAATCAGTTTAGATGACTTATGAACCATAAACAAATCAAACAAATTATTAGTCATCAGATTAAGGAGATGGAAACGAACGCTGTTTTATTATCTTTTTCATATTTCGGAATTTGATCCTCATTCCGCTTAATGACAAGGCGGAAGGAGAAGATGAATCGGCGAAGCCGTAATTGCGGTGGGGACGAGTCATTGAACAGGACATAGTCAATATCCGGTTGCTCGAAAAACATAAGAAGTTTCGAGCCCAACGTTTGTAGTTATTTCCATCAAGGGACTCAAGTTTGGACAGATGAGCCATTGATTTGGTTGAACTTTACGCCATTGCAAATATTAGTAATTGCTTTCAAATTGTTGGAATAAGAGTTTCGCAAGGCGAAATAGATAACTTTCAAGGCTGTGCCGTGATAGGAGATCACTGACTTGAAAGCAATTACGGCCCGACAATGGTGGTTATCGATCTTGGCCGGAATGCTCCCCAAGGTTTACACAGCAGCTAAGAATGCCACCACTAGCAAACTGAGCTTTAGAGAATAGCACGAAAACCCAGGAATAGAGAAGAGAATGGAAGAGAGAAGAGTGTTTGTTGTTTTTTTTGCGTGTCTGACTGAACAGGATGGCACTGATTTTATAGGGAAGAATCAAGCCAAAAAACGGATAGCAATCAAGACAGAAATCAATGGGCGGATAATTAGGGATTGCCATGAATACTGTAACGGTAAAACGTTACAGAATTCCAACAGCCACACACGCGTAGCTCCCGGGTCCAAAAATTTAGTTAAGTTAAGTTTATTCCCCAAAGCCCAAAGCCCAAGGCCCGGTCCGGGCGGGCGGCGCGCGCGTGTGTGTGATAGCAAGCCCAAACCAAACATATCATCCAACCACAAAAGCATCTCTAGTCACAACTCAATAGATGGAAGGAGGGAGGAAATATATAAACATGAAGAAATTCCCTCCCACAAGCAATGTGGGACAAACAAGAAAATGAGCCAAGGTTTTTCCAAGCCTTAACTCCAACAATGTTGATGGAGGAGAGAGATATTGGAAGGAGAACTTGGATACAAGGCAGCAGATGATCACAATTCACATGCACCCTTATTGTCAAGTTTTTTATAACAAACATCGATAATATAAGGATAATCCTTCGGAAAAAAAAAAAAAGGATAAAGCTTGATAGTAAACGAATTAAAAGATATAAGTAAGACTTGAAGAGAAGAGATAGATTTTGCTTCTTTGAATTGCAAAGGACAATGGTCGATGGAGGTAGACATAGAAAGAGAGATACGGATTCTTGTGGAGTTCGAATGCAGCTTCTTGAGGTTGAAGACGGCAGTCTAGCTGATGATTTTGAGAAGAGGAGGAGTATCATTTTGATAAGCAGTCTAACATCGATTTGTAATCTTACTAAATATCTTGATGATTCTATTTCTAACAATCATAAGTTTATGTTATCTAATGTTTTTTAGGCTATGTTTATAAATTGAGAAATGCGTTCCTATTTGTTTTTCCTATTTTGACAATTTTTTTCTCTGTTAAAAATCATAAATAGGAAGAACAAATAGCAACAGAGGCCAGAGGGTAGTAGACAAGTATTCTATCTGCCTATCTGGTGAATTGGTGACTATTAAACATATTAGACAAGCAATAATCCTGAATTTTCATATGTTTTTTTATTCTTGCCACCCCATTTGAAGGCTTTTGAAGTTTAGCCTTTTGGTTATAATATATTAGATGCATGAATTAAAGGAAGTTTGAAAAACGGGGACAATACAAAAGGATAAAAAAGATTACTTAAAAGACATCCTATAGCTTATAGTTACTTTCACTTTTTTAAATGCTTGAGAAAATATGTGGCATACACCCCCTCTATCGCCATTTTTCAAAATTTTAAAACTCAAATTCAAAAGGTTAGCTACATAAAAAAAGGAGGAGATTGTGATATTGCCGTACTAAAATCCGAGATTCTCGCTATATTACTCACAAATAGAATAACCAATGGTATGTATCTGCAACATATTTTCACTAATGAGTTAATTTTAAAAGGGATGCAGTTATCATAATTTTCGAAAGGTGATAAGAGATACTTTTATATGTATACATGCTTGAAAAATAATTTGCCATATTTTTTTACAAATTTAATTCCCATTGGTAAGGTTTCAGCTGTCAAGAATCTAAAATACAACACCAAATTAGAAGAATGATTTTGCGATTATAACAAAAGAATAAATTTGTGTATTATTTAAAAATAGAATTTCAGGTGGCATAGTGTGTAAAAAAAACTACCACACAACGACGGGAGATGATACACAAGAGTACGCAAATGAAAAGAGAAAGTCTATACTATAAAAGGATACAGTACATTTCCTTTGGATCATTTATTTAAAACTATTAGCCTTTTAACTAAATTTTTCCTTTTAAAAAAGTTTTGTTATATTTTTCTTAAAACATGGGTTGCGCAGTTTGTATTAGGAATGAGTACATGGTTTCATTTTATGACAATTGTACATCATGAAAAGATAATTCATTTTAATTTGTCATAGTAGAAAGTTATGAATAACATTTTGGTAGGAAGAGTACAAGTTATTAAAGCCATATTCTATTAAAATCATCATATTGATTAGACCACCAAAGAACAAATGAACCAACAAATGTAAGGGAATATAAGCACCTATTATTGTATAAGTATAGAACAACTGTGTTGATAATACAAACATTAAAAAGTGCAATTTCATAATAGCCAATAAATCTAATGTGATTATCAAGCACATATGACATTCATGTACATCCTAAATAATCTTTAACTCAATAATATCTTATATAAGTATTAGTGAATACATTCTCAATATCTCCAAATTTTTCAACATATACAAGCATAAGATAGAACAACTCCAAACTTTGTATATGAAAATCATCTTAAAAAGTTGCATATCATTGTCATGAAAGAATGGTATAATTTTGTCTATGCATTTACTTCTTTAAGGACAAAACCCCTTTTTGGTGTAAACATTGTACACATTTTAATAAAATTAAGGTGGAAATTTCTTCATTGAGACACCAACAATCTTGAATATTCCTTGAATAGTGGTGGAGGGAAGACAAGTAAACAACCGAAGACAAAAGTCGAGAAAAGATAGAGGATTGTGGGGTCATTAGTTGAACATGATTAAAAACAAATTTGTAATATTATCTAAAAATTGTTTCAACGCCCAATTAACATAAATTAGTTCCTTAATGTCACAGTAGTAGTTTAGACAATAATATAGAGTCACTGTAGAATATGAAAGGAAACCACCATGTAGAATTCTTCAAACCACAAGGTGATCATATAAAATTTCCTTTTTTTTCGAGCCATATGTTCTTTTATAAAGAATGTATGTTCTTTTAAATTTCAGTATATGTTGTTTTTTTATTACCTCTTTTTATAAATGGAGTAAGATATGTTTTATTTTTTAAGTACGTGTTTCATCTATTAAGAAAGTTCACTCAATCTAATAAGAATTTGACATTAAAATGAAAAGAAGATGGCATAAAATAAAAATGTATCTATTTTTTCAAATCCAAAACAAAAAATAATTTGAAAAAATAAACACAGTATGAAATTTAAAAAGAATATGGCAGGGAATTATATTGATATGGCATGAAATTAAAAAGAACATCGAATGTATAAAAGCAATATGGAAAATGAAAATCGACTGAACCTTCCTTAAAAAGAACATTGCTTCTTTTTTTCCAATAAGAAGCAACTTACTAAGGTTTCTTCAATGAAGCTAAAAAAATTGAGTTATCAAACAAAATGGTAGATATTACTTGGTGAAGGAACACAAAAGATTATGAAGATAATTTTAGTCGAAAAGCAAAAAAGATCAAAGGAAAGTTCAGTTGATAACATCACAACATTATGGTTCAGATTTAAGGAACTCTTTAGATCTCAATGAGAAGAAAAATAGGTAACTATTTATAAGTTAAATAAAGTTCTTAGATGATTGAGAGATTTCATTTCTGCAATTATGATATATTAAGGAAGGAAGAAAGTTAGGAAACTCTTTAGATCTCAATAAATATATGTTAAGATTATAACATAATTAAAATTAATTTCATCATAAGTGGAGCATAATCACCTAGAACTAATATATAACCAAGATCGAACTAGATTTATTCCATCACACGAAATTTTCAAATGTAAGGAAATCGGTTGGTTATTTTATTGAAACACTTATCGAATCGTAATAATCATACTATAAGTTTAAATATTGAGAAATCCAAACTTGGCGTGTTAAATTTCTATAAATATTATATTCAGATCATGATATTTATAGTGGAACTAAATAGATGTCTATAATACCCCTTTGCTCTAGAGATAGGCGATAGGTGAATGTCAAGTATAAATTGAAGTCGATATTTTTGTTCAATTTGAAGTTAATTGTATGATTAGTGGGGTGGCTATGGGAATGAAATCAAAGGGATGAGGGTGGTTTATATTTAAAGTTGGTTTACATTGTGTAGGGCAAAACAATATGAAAAATAGTAATGCTAAATTCTGATTTTACTATGCTAAGTTGCATAATAGAGGTGTGGTTTAGTGTGCATTTTGGTCGAGTAGGACCACTTTCTATTAGTAAGTTATGATAGTTATGGTAATCATAATTCTTTATGCTATTCGCTTATAATTCTTTAAAACAAAATCATAATTTTATTTGAGTAAAATTAATGGTTTTAAAATGACATGGATTATACAAATAATGACATCAACGTGATGTCATTTATCTCATGCCATTTGAATTTTTTGTTTACAAAAAAGTAGTGGTCTTTGGGTTGTTACACCATAAGTTATGGTGTAACGTTGCATCCAAGGACTTATAGTGTAACTTTCATTATAATTAGCTAATGTAGAAAAGGGAGATTTTATGAAGAAAATTTCGTGTATCCAATTGAGGATATCCCAAGTGTTTGTTCAAAAATACAGATATTCCTGAGAATAATGACTTTAAAACAAGGTCAGTTATCTACTAACTGCATTTCAAATATAAAGCATGCATGTCTGAGATATGCAAAAGAAATTAAGAAATGTTCGAGAGATAAATTTTTTGAGGGTTTGGATTTGGGAAAAATCTTATTGCTTCTTTTAGGTTGTTAAGTTAGGGTACAAAAATAAGAGAGATAAGAGAGACGACAAAATAATAATGGACTAAAATAACATTATGGAATTCATTGTAACTTTTACTCATATCATAAAATGAGGGCATTTTTATATTTTAAATTTTGCCTTAACAAAATCAACTACATTAACCATCTATTAGAGTGAAATGCAAAGTCACTTAACAATATAACTTAGGAAAATCATTGTTTTAGTATTTTGCAACACAATGAAAAAAAATGATAACTATATGTTACTTTTGCTTTAACTTTTATTTTTTTAACATAAATTATGAATTATTTAATTTTCTACAAAAACAAATCATATTTTGTACCAATGGGCAGCATATTTCTTCTACTAATTTTGGTTAATTGTGGTACATGGATAATCGAACATTCATCTTCGAGGTCATAGACATGTTCAAGCTAAGGGGTTCCAAATAAAAGGAGACTACACTACTAAAATGAGAATAAAATAAGATGGAAAAACCACCAATCAGGCGGTAGCAAGGACACGGGGTGGCTCAAGGAGCCAACAATAAGAAAATCAATCACATTTATTTTTTCGCTGGGGAAAGGGAAATGATCCTATATCAGCTATAGTAGAAAACATATATTCGGTATTTCCTAGAGAATCATTTAAAGGGGCTTGAGTATGTCAAGGAAAGGGAGTAATATGGTATTTATACCCCGTATGACACTCATTCTGTCAAATGGAACAAAATTTCCCTTGATTGTGTTTTGCAATGACTATAAATAAAAGTCAAAGATATCCCTATCACATATGGATTTGTATCTTCCAAGTTCGGTTTTCAACCATAGCCAATTTCATGTGGTCATTTCTAAAGTCACAGGTAGAAAGTGTATAGTAATACTAATTTGTGAGAAAGAACATGAGATGTCTAATATTACAACTAATGACATATATAACTAAGTCTTTTACAACCTAAGAGTGTCATGTATTTGAAAACAATTTCATAATTAAAATAAAGGAGCATTTTTTGTCTTTATGTGTAAAGTGTATCATTGATGCTTTGTGTTTGGTTAAATATGTATAGGATTATTCTGTATTTCAATGTATTGTTCAAAGTTTATTAATTTAATATGGTATAAAGGTTAAACTCATTTGAGTTTCAAGTAGTACATAAGCCTATATTTGATCAAGTAGACGTACGATAGTTGGTATATAAACATTCTTATTAAACAAAATAGTTCCCATGCATTTTTGCACGGGTCCAAAAACTAGTTAATATTAATATTAACATCAAAAAGTGTTAAAAAGTTAACTTAAAGTGTAATATTAATGGTTAATATTGATGAGCGTTATGATTTTTATTTTCATTGCTCTAGTATAAAGAGTAATGTTTTCCATAAAAGACTATGCCGAGGTAGGATATATTATCTTGTATTTGGTAGATAATTCAACAACTCCCCTTTTAAACAATGATCTAGGATATGTTTGATATTTATTTAAAAATACATATATTTTATAGGCGTATTTAATGAGTAGTAGTTCAATTTAATTTTAGTGGGTAATTGAGGTTTTAGGCATACTATGGTGCGTAGTGCTTCAATAAAAAAATACATTTTAAATTGATATTACAGTTTTTCACCTGATACCCCCGAGTTTTCAAAAAATTCACCTGGTACCCTCCATGTTTTCAAAATTCACCAGATACCCCTAAGTTTCAAACTAATACACGGGGTACCCCTAAGTTTCAAACTAATACACTAAGATGCCCTTAATGACTAACGACGTTAACCGCCGTTAGTCATTAACCCCAATTTTCTGTTTTAAACCCTAATTAACCCCCTAATGCTAACCATAATCCTAACCCTTAGCCTAACCCTAATCCTAAACCCTAAACCTAACCCTAACCACCCTTCCCCCACACTCCCACCACCCTGCAGCCTCCCCCACCCCAGCCCCTCCCTCCCCCCCCCACCGTCGACACCCTCCCCCCCACCCCCCACAGGCCCTCCTCCCCTACCCCGTCGACACCCGTCCACACCCCCCATTCTCCTCGATTTCCCCACCCCCACTCTCCTCGATTTCCCCACCCTCCCCACCATCTTTCTCGGCACATCCCACCC
Source organism: Beta lomatogona (assembly GCA_947646795.1). Taxonomy (NCBI): domain Eukaryota; kingdom Viridiplantae; phylum Streptophyta; class Magnoliopsida; order Caryophyllales; family Amaranthaceae; genus Beta; species Beta lomatogona. Next base: position 86,068 of record CANSNZ010000731.1, read on the forward strand.
TAAGTCCCGAAGATCTGGGTATCCCACACGAGCCACCATCTGGGCAAGCAACGAAGATCTGGGCAACGAAGATCGACGGCGGCGTGGACGAAGCTATGGGCAGCGAAGATCGACGGCGGCGTGGACGAAGATCGGGGAGTGAAAATCGACGGGTAGGGGAGCAACGAAAATCGACGGGGATAGAATGGTTGGGGAGCAACGAAAATCGACGGAGCGGCGGTGGGCAGGGGAGGGGAGGGCTCGGACTGGTCGAGCGGCGGTGGAGGGGTAGGGGTGGGGGAGGGGAGGGCTAGGGGGTGGGGGAGGATATAGGGGTGGTGGGAGGGTGGGGGGAGGGGGTGGGGGCTGGGGTCAAGGGGGAGGATATAGGGGTGGTGGGAGGGTGGAGGAGGGGTGGTTAGGGTAAGGGTTAGATTTAGGGTTTAAGGTTAGGGTTTAGGGTTAGGTTTAGGGTTTAGGGTTAGGATTAGAGGTTAATTAGGGTTAATGACTAACGGCGGTTAACAGCGTTAGGCATTAAGGGTATTTAAGGGTACCCCGTGTATTAGTTTGAAACTTAGGGGTACCTGGTGAATTTTGAAAACATGGAGGGTACCAGGTGAATTTTTTGAAAACTCGGAGGTATCTGGTGAAAAAACCGTTGATATTATCTAATGATGTATGTTTATCTCTTTAATTATTTATTATCTCAACTGATTGTGAGCCCCAAAAAATAAAAAAATGAATATTCTCTTAAGTTTCTTAATTCTTTTATGGTTTGTTAATGCATGCTATTTGAAATTGTTATTGCAATTGAGATTTTAGATAGTAAAAATCTCAGTAAATATTTGCTTTTATAATAGTTTGAAAATTGATTTAGTCATCAGTTATATTTTCAATTGTGAGTTTCCTCTTTTTACACATTTTTATGTATTTCTTTTTGATAATATAGAACTTTTTTTTATTACCCATATTTGTAAATGAGGAAAGAATTAAGAAAATCTTTCTTTATTATTTTTTGTGAGATTAAGGGTATATAAGTCTTTTCAAGAGGGGACACCATAGCTCCCCCCTTGGCTTGTATAATAGAGATATAATTGGATCCTCTCCCTCCTTCGTTTTATAATCATTGCATTGTCACAATTTAAGAAACTTATGTGAAGAACAGAGAGATAGAGAGAACCAAATAAGGTTATGTTGAAATTAATATGAAACTTCCAAATAAGGGAATAGTTGCAATTTAAAAAGAACGGATGAAGTAATTAGGATGGTGTATAAAAAATTTGAAAAGTGAAGAAGTGTGAGCGAGATGAAAATTTTACAGTTAGAAGACCCTTCTTTTAGGGATAAACCAAATTATCACTTTGAGAAATCGAGATAAGTTGCAGGTTGTTACAAGTATTGATGTATACAGTACAAAAGAATCTGTAAGATGTCCTACATTGGCTATCTAATCTTGTTATGTGATTTATTCTCAGTAATTGCTAAAATATTTATATGGCTTGTTTCGCGTATATTGTAATCTTTTTGGTTTTAAGATTTTTAAAGGCCTTATAATATTGGCTTTATAACGAGGTTAAATGAGTCACACTTATGCTAATCATGTTTTTATTTGGAAATTGACAATACAATACTGGACATGTATAACATGTTCACTATCGATGTCTTTTTGGCAAAGTATAAATAGGAATACGAAAACCGCAAAATGTAGTTTTCATTTTATGTTGTCGGTTTTCAAAACAAATACCTAATGCATTTCACGCTTGCTAACACACAATATTGAACTTTAAATTTCTTTTTGTAAATATTATTTTAAAGTTGATATTATGAAAATATACTTTGAGATGCATCCAACAACATCTTACATCCTATTTCTTGTTCTTATATATTAAAAAAATAACCTATCAAGGGTGCCATATGAATAGTGTAAAATTCTAAATATTGCGATTTAAAAAAAGAGTTGAAGAACTAATTCAGAATGTCCCCTTAATAGTTCGATATTTCTAATTTTAGATTTCGAAGATTACAAAAAAGAAATTTGAACGAATATGCCTTAGTTCAACGTATTATTTATTTTTTTTTTTTCCTGTTAGAGAGCAATTAAGCATAATTGTATAGGCGAGATTTGATCACAGGTCTTACAACCTGTTTGGTTCATTTTTAGTAAAAGAAATGAAGAGAAGAGAAAAGAAGGAAATAGAAAGGAAAAAAATGGTTTTTTCACCATACACCCCCGACAAATCGCGAAATTCACCATATACCCTCAGTGTTCAGATATTCACCATATACCCCTGAGTTTCCGAAATCGTTCACCAGATGCGCACCCTTTTTCTAACGGACGTTAACTTGCCGTTAACTTTATTAACCATTTTGCCATTATTAACCCCTAAGCCCTAATTATAACCTTAATCCTAACCCTAATTCTAACTCTAACTCCCCTCCCCTCCCAATCCCCTCCACCTGCCCACCCACCACCATCCCTCCCCGCCTCCACCCCACCCCAGCCCCTCCACCGCCGCACCCCTCCCCCGCCCGCCCTAGGACCCATCCCCCCCGCCCTCCACCGCCGCCCCTCCCCCGCCCCCCGAAATTCGAAAATCCAACAGCCCCCCTTGAGTTTCCTTAACCCACGGCCCCCCTTCGAAAATCCCGTAGCCCTCCCGTCGAAAATCCTATAGCCATTGTCTATTGTTTAAGCCGTCATGAGAGGGGCCGTTGAGGGTTTAAGATTTGCCAGGAAGGGGTGCGAGGGAAGAAAGGGGGTGTAGGGGGTTCGGGCTAGGCTGCATTGCGCAATGGGAGGGGGCGAGGGAAGGGGCCGCAGAGCTGCTTTGCGGGGAGAGGCGAGGGAAGGAAGGGGGGTGCAGGGGGTTGTCGCTGCGGGGAGGGGGGGGTGAGGGGCTGCGAGGGATGGCGGGGGCGGGGGTGGGGTGGGGGGTGGGGGTGGGGGTGGGGGGCTGGGTTGGGGGATGGCGGGGAGGGTAACTTGTTAGGGTTAGGTTAATTAGGGTAGGGGTGGGGGAGGGGGAGGGGCGATGGGCGATGGGCGGAGGGAGAAGGCGGGAAATCAACGGGGAGGGGTAGGGATGGGGGAGGGGAGGAGGGCGATGGGCCGCAAGGGGATGGCGGGGGAGGGGGGGGCTGGGTTTGGGGGTTAGGTTAATTAGGCATTAGGATTAGGGTTAGGGGTTAGAGTTAGGGTTAGGGGATAAAGGTGGCAAAATCATAAATAAAACTAACGGCGAGTTAACATCCGTTAGCAAAAAGGGTACATGGTGTACAGTTTTGAAAACTCAGGGTATATGGTGAATTTCTGAAACATTGAGGGTATATGGTGCATATTTCCAATTTGTCGGTGTATATGGTGAAAAAACGGGAAAAAAAACATTAACTTCCCATAATCCCATGTTTGGTTTAGATTTTCTCAAATTTGGGAGGAAATGAAAGTGAAATTTTATTAAAAGAGTCTTTCCTTCCAATTCCTTTCACTTTAAAAAAATGTTTTCAACCAAACATCTCTATTATATAAGTGAAGGGGGGAGGAAGTAGAGGTGGGCATGGGCCTGGCCGGCGTGGCCCGGCATGGTTTGGGCCCGGCCCGGCCCGAGCCAGCTCGAGGCCCGGCCCGTTGTCCGCTAGGTGGGCCGTGGGACTGTCACGGTCAAGAAATTTTATTTCAGGCCCGCACCGGCACGAGCCCGCCTATATGGCCCGCGGGCCGAACACCACTTTCCTTTGTTTTTTAGCCTAAAACTGCCAATAATCCAAAAAAAAACATAAAACACAGGTCAAGCCCGTAGGAGGCACGAGCCCGGCCTGCTGGCCCGTGGGCCTGGGCCGGGGCGTGGATAAAATCTGGAAATTTCTGGCCAGACACCGCACGCCCGCCACTCACTGGCTAGGGCCCGACCTGGCCCGCAATTTCCCCAAGCCCGCGGGCCGACCCCATGAACAAGCCCGGCCCGGCCCATGCCCAGGTCTAGGATGAAGATGGTTTCCCCTCACAAAAAGTCTAATATACCTTTAATGATTTAAATTGCCATATATATTAAATAGTCTTTTTTTCTTCCTACTTGCCATATATATTGATCAAGTTAATAATGGAATTGAATTTCAAATTTCAACTAAATATTAAATTAAGGAGAATGATTTCCTCTTCTTAAATACTTATGTGTGAAAAACTCTTATCAAAAATTAATTTGATAATATAACTTGATTGAAACAATCCGTACAAAAAATAAAAATTTGAATTTCATATTAATAGTTATAATGATAATAATTGAAAACCTAAATGTTGATTATTATTCGGTAATCTCTATTATATAAATCAAACTCTTCCACTTTATTAATATTCAACGATTGAATCTGATACACAAATTCTTCCACTTTATTTGAGCACAGACTTTCTTCTGCTTTGTATTTCCTTCACTTATATAATAGAGATTCGAATAATGATGAACAAATAACTAAAAAATCCAACGAAACATTGATTTAAGAAAAATATATTAAAAAATAAAAAATCATTATAAATGTTTGTTCGAATCAAATTTTTTGTAGCACTGATTAATAACTAATTGAGAAAAATAATGTTAATATGACACGCACGCATATCGTGCAAAAAATACTAGTTGGAAACTAATAAATTTCCTTGTACTTCCTTTCTTTTTCCTTCCAAATTCTTTCTACCAAACAAGCTGTTAGTTACTACTCGCATAAAACTTTACCAACTAAACTAAAGAGTTGAAGATTATATTTACAGATTAAGATTATCTTGAAATACAATACAGTAAAATAAGGGTTTGAAATGAAAAATACACTGTAATTTGATTTTGGATTATTTATTCCTCAAATATCTCAAATTGAACTACAGTAGGAGCCAATATCATAGTTTAGAACTTAAATTTCGTAACAGCAAAGAATGGAAACATCAATAATACATGGTTTTTGGCAACTAGATTACATCTCAAGAAAAAATATCTATTTTCAATTTTTTCCCTCCTCTTTAAATAATCCGAGTTCCCTTCAGAATTTAAAGAATACAAAATTATAGAAAAATGTTAAAGCATATTAACTTATTAACACTTAGGAAAATCCTTTGGAGGTTGTAACAAAGATTCACTTGGTCCTTTGCCATCATCCACTAAGAATGCCATTTTCAACCCCCATGTTGTATGAATCTCCAAATGGCAATGAAAGAACCAAACACCTGTACATAACAACAAAGAGAACAATTACAAATCTTACCAATTAGCTAGAAGCTAAATGAGTATTCATCCATCATCATACACCCGAGTGTACTATAGACTATTTTTTGCTGATTTGGAGTTCTCTCTTTTGATTATATTTTACTCATTTGCTCATGTGCTCATTTAGAGTTCTCTCTAAGTATATGTTTTGCTCATTTGGGAATTTCAAATAAACAATGATCAAAAGAATAGTGTTGGGTATACCATACTCACGGTGCGCTGTGGTATATGATAAATATTGTATAGGTGAATAAGTTGAGTAAATGTTCAAAGCTACTATATACATTACCTGGATTATCAGCTATAAATCTGATAGCAACCCATCCACCAGATGGTACTCCTATCGTGTTCCGTTCAACGGGATCGACGAGATTGAACTTTTTCGGATCTTTTTTCGAGTTAAAGTTTCCTTCACCTTTCCCCACCACAAAGAAATTAAATCCATGAAGATGAAATGGGTGATTCTCTGGTGCTATTATTGCAGTATCTTGCAACACTAATTGAACTGTTGCATTATAAGGAAGTCTATACACTTTAGTCCCTTTTGTGGTACGAAGGTTTGTAACTTGATTATTGCCTGTGAAATTGAACGGTGTACGAGGATTGGCAGAGAAATCGTCAGTAAAAACTCCACTTATGTTATAGTAATGTGCTTGAAGGATAGAAATTTCTGGCATGACAAATGTAATATTGTTAATATCCGCCACAATCCTAGACCCATTGACACATGTTTTGCAAGAGTTTACCCCTAACCCAACTGTAAAGAATAAGGAGTGATCAACTTTTTGGGAGACTTTGGCTGGGAACTCGTTTGTGTTAAGAGTGTTGGGTTTAGTTGGAGATGGTGAAGCAAGCAAGGCAAGGACGGAGGAGAGGCGAGCAAAGGAGGGCAGCAGGGGTCTAGCCCGGGCGGGCTGGTCCTGATGCAGTAGTTCTGCCTCGAAGGCAGAAAGTGAGCGCCTACACTGCACTGGGCGGGCTTCCTTTGGGCCCGGGCGGGCTGGTCTCGGGCCCGGGCGGGCGATTCTTCGGGCCTGCCCGGGCAATCCAGTCTGCTCGTGTTTTTTTCGCGATTTAAGATTTAATCGTGGCCCTTGGATTGCTTTTATTTCTTGTAGTATAAATACCCTATTTTCTGGTTTTAGAGAGGGTAACACACATATCTCATTGTTCAAACTTGGAGTCTCATCTTTTCTAGGGTTTTAGGAGAGAGAGTGAGTTTGTGAGAGATTGTATGTTCACCATTGATTCCATAGTGCATGTTTGTGGGTTTTTCTCCCGGAGCTCGGATTTCCCACGTTAATCTTGGTGTGTTCTTTCTTGTTTTCATTCCTCTTTGCATTACTTGGTTATTGTTTCAATTTCTTGTTTTTTTCTTGATTATTGTTGATTATTGCACAATCTAGTTAACACTTAGTTTCTAAATCACAACAAAGAGATCTAAGGGCATTGGTGAAGTTATCAGCTACCGCGGTGGCATTGATCGGTGGTGGAGCAGTGAGAGTGGCGGATAGAGTTGCGTGCCGAAATGTGGGATAACGAAGCGTGGCAAACCCCGTTGCGTTATCCACCGGAACCGGTGCATCCATAAAAGGAGAAACTACCACTAAATACTTTCCCATTGCCTTATTGTTAGCTTCAAGGATCACATTGGTGGTTTGGCCTGGTGATATGACAATTGTGTCTGTTTGGAAGGGTTTAACATAAGTGGCGTCGACTTCTACTACAATAAGATGGTGGCCGGCGATCTTGAAGAAAAGTTCTTCATTAAGTGCAGCATTGATGATGCGAAGCATGTATCTCTTCCCCGGTTTCACATGTATGTTGAACAATTCTGCAATGTTATATTAGATATAAATATATGTTCAATATGCATATTATATATGAAATATACTAAAAGGTAATATTATGCTATGATTGCTTTGTGTTTTGGAATTTTTCTAATTACCTTTTGAGTTACAATTCTTAACAGGCCTCGTATATCCATTGATTGTATGAGCATCAGAGACATTTGGTGCCAAGCCAGACTTTAGAGCTTCATTAATCACGGCTTCAACGTCCGATTTCCACCATTCACCTATCCATATTTTCAGTCAAGTTAGAAGAAGCACAATGTGCGTAGGATATGTGACTGGCACAAAATTTATATAGAATTGTATTTGTTATACCACCACAAACAATAACAATCCACAAGGAGCACATATATATCTTAGGTAGGTTTTAGGGATGGCCTGAATTAATGTGTGCAACAAGACTCCCAATTTCTAGGTTACTTTATTAAAATCTCAAGACTTTTTCCAGAGCGTAGGAAGTATTAATACGGATAATATTTTTTAAAAAAATTTGTAAGATAAATTACATTAACGTCCTCTCATAGGGCACATAGATACAATCTACCCCAAAGCCCCCCAAAGGCCCAAACCCCCCTGATGAGAATCGAACCCACAACCTACGTGTGGAAAATAAAAGGGCTTATCACCCTTCCACTCCCTCATTCTCATTAATACGGAGAATATGACTATAGAATGGTAAGCAACTTTTTTTACCTAAGACAATGATGTTTTCCTTGTCGGGCTTGGGAAAAGGATATGGAACACCAAGTTTGGGCAATATAACAATGGCGCCATGGACAGTGGCTCTAAGCCAAAGTATATGGGCATGATAAAATAGCGTTCCTCTTTGGGCCGTCACTGTGAAATTATAAGTGTAGGTTTGTCCTGGTTGTATTGGGCATTGTGCTATGTATGCACGTCCATCTGACCACCCTGTTCTTATTTGTCATATTCCATGCCTGCCCATTACAGAATCATAAAACAACAAAAATAAAAATAAAAATAAAAATAATAAGATGAAAAACATAAGAGTACATGGTTAAGTGTGTTGTTCGCCCATTAATTATAGCTTAGTCTAGTGTTTAATAATGTCTACAGTGAAGTTGCAAGATTGAGTTGCCAATGCATTAATCCTAACATTCTGAACTCTTCATAGGTAATATCTCATCAACAATCATGATCAGTTCCCAGAAGGTATGATTATTTACATGTAAATGGAACGATATGGCATCCATAAATAGAAAACAACCTATAATATTTTATATATAGGAAAGGTGAAAATTGAACCAATTTTTTTTTTTTTCGAATGTCAAACTAAGATTCAATATAGTTAGTACACTTTTTTTATTATTCTTCGAACTTGACTTTTTCACTATTTCTATTCTTCGTTTTATACATACATATATATTACTCATTGAGAGTTAAATATATAAACAATAGACAAAATTGTGCAAAAGTTAAAATGGAATACTACCTCCGTGACTCCGTCCCAGAATAGTCTGAACACTTTCCTTTTATGTTTGTCCCAAATTAGTTTGAACACTTCCATTTTTGGCATGGTCCCACCACTAATATATTATTTCTTTTACACATCTTTGGCCCACACTCTACCTTTTATCAATTAAAAGTTACCCAACTTTCTCTCTCCTCTAATAAAAAATACCCCACCAACTCCTATCACATCCACTTTTTAAATAAAATAACATTTGATAACCACACCACAACTTATCACCTAAAACTACGTGTCCCAACAAGTGTTCAGATCTTTCTGGGACGGAGGGAGTAATAAAAAATACTGGGAGAGTATAAGAAATTATTTGCATTTGTTAACCACAATCGATATGTGTAAGTTAGTAAGTACTCCCTCTGTTTTTTTTTATCATTCTCACTTTCCTGTGCGCGTCTCCCAATGCACCTCTTTGAGCTTAAATATCTTTCATTATATATTAGTAAAAATTATAACGATTGAATATTAATAATGTACTAATTGAGACGAATCAAACAAGACCCCACATGACTATATTTTATCTTATAAATTGAAAAAAATTTGAGAAGATTCCCTTTAAGTATGAATAGTGTCAATATTTCAAGTGAGAAAGATAAAAAGAAAAAACAGAGGGTGTAGAAGAGAAACCATATAACCTAACTTTTAGAAGGGAAGTTTAGTTCTTGTAGATCGAGTTTAATTTTTAGTATTATTAAAGCATGATCAGAATAGAGTTATATCCCTGAATTTCTCTTTGACTACCCTATATTTGCCATGTACCTAAAACATTGCCAAAGTCAAAATCATGATCATAAGAGTCTAAAATAGTGATAAAACACTAACAGTTAGTGGACAGCCTGCCCATTAACAAGACACATGAATTGTAAAACCGCTATTTAGAGTAGTGGTTTTACTATTTATGTGTCCTAGCAGGCTGCCCATAACTGTTAGTATATATTATTTTTCCGGAGTGCATTACTTTATTCTCCCATTAAATACATTTGGTCCTTAATTTTATCTCTTTTTTTTTTTTTTTACGAAAAATTAATTTTATCTCTCATCAACTTCTTTGGGCCAAAATTTTTAAAAATTGTAACCTAGCTCCGAATAGTGCACAGAAGGAAAAGAGGGAGTACTAAATACTCCTTGAACTTCTTCAGTCAACACCATCCTCTAGCTCGCCGGTGACCGTTTCTGCTTCCTGGTCGCCGGTGAGCACTTTCTTCCGGCGGCCGAGTCTTAAGCTTCATTGCTGGTGCTTTTTTTATAGTAGTTTTCGTCTCTTTTCTCTTAGGTCTGTTTCTGTTGGGTTTCCCATTCAAATGGGTGAGGATTGAACTCTTAGCAAAGTTGTTTGCCAGTCTTTAGTGTAAGCGCCGGCGACTTGCTACTGCGTTCTGTTTTCGTCTAGCATAGTGTCCTTCTTAGGTGTGTTTATCCCATATCTCTTGTTCCTTTTTCTAAGTCGTCGGAGTGAAGGTGTCTCCTAGCAGTCTGATTTGTTTTACCAAAGTAAAGGGTTGTGTCTGTGCTTCAGTTCATCCTAATTAGTTGTTGTTAATTAGTTTCTGTTTTTCATGTATGGTTGTGCAAGTCATTTAAGTATGTTTTCATTAGAGGTTTGTGAGAGGTTGAAGGGAGAGCTTCATGAGCTCCTTAATAAGGATTGTAGATTGGAATCAGATGATAAGGAGTTCCTCAATTATGTTTTCAAGTTAGATAGTCCTAAGGCTTCATTGGATCTTGTTAAGTCATGGAAGGAAGAAGGGAATTCACTATTTAGTAATGGGGAAATTGATGATGCTTTAGAGTGTTATGGTTTTACTGGTGTCATGCTTAGCCTAATTGTCTTGGAGGAGGAAGATGTTAGATTTTTTGCGAATTATCTTTCTGCATCTTGTTGAATTTAGATGCATGTTTACTGAAGAAAAATGAGTATGATCAAGTTGGTCTCCTTTGCTCTGTTGTTTTAAGTTTTGACCCGAGTAATGTGAAAGCCTTGTTTAGAAGAGCCAAAGCAGCGGTGGGGATAGGAAGGTGTGATTTAGCGTATTGGGATTTGTTGCAAGCCTCTGAGATTGAACCATCGAATAAAGAAATTGCAAGGAAATTAAATGAAGTTAAGAATTCATTTGTCAAGCAAAAATCTTCCAATTGGTTTAGGGGTGGAACCATTGCCACCAAGGGAAAAGGTGAAGGAACAACATCAGGAAGAAGGATTTATGTTCTTCTAAGGGGACAGAGAGCATAAAAAGTGAGGTCTTAAAAGTGCTGCAGGATGATGAAGTTAAGGATCAAGTTGTACGTGAGAAGAAAGATGCTGCAATGGAGCGTGTAAATGAGAGTGTGAGTGATTTCAAAATTGAAAAATCAAATCAGGCGGAGCCTAAATATCGGTTTCTTAACCGAAGAAGGCCGGACTCCTCTTTGCAATTGACCAAAAACATTACTCAGTTGTTGAGGCAGGGGAAATCAGTGGAATTGTGTAATAAAAAATCAGGGGCATATATGGTAGTTCGCATTGTTCAAGTCACAAAAGAAGGCATTGATGGGAAGGTCACAATGCTAGGTGGTCTGTTGCAGCAACAGGGTTCTGATTATGTGAACGAGCATAGTTGCGGAGAAGATGAGGTCATTAATCCCACATGAATTAATAATGAATGTGAGGGTCTAATGATGGAAAGTACGGAGACCAAGTTCAAGGACGAGATTGAAAAGGAGAAAGCAGCTAGTAGGCCGCAAGTGACGAGTTCAGAAGGTGCATACATGCTTCTAGTTAACGGATGTATTTCATTACCCTGCAAGGAATCTAAAGGCCAGGCTAAGCGTAGACAAGCCCACCCATCAAGATTCGGGAATTCCTGGAGAACACTAAAGACTTGTCGTCAGCAAGGTTCCTATTTCCTTCCTAAGTTTGATGTCATTGGCAGGCTACGTGCTGGAGTGAAGAGGAAAGCTGAGGATTCGCCTCTAAGCTCAAGGAGAAAACCTGCTACAAGATCTTGTGTTGCTAGCAATAAGTTGGATGTTGGTAATGTGTTCGGTCCTAGTCTCACGTCCAGTGTCGGTGGTCAATCAGATGTTAGTAATGTGTCATGTCCTCGTCTGCAGTTGGATAGTACGTGCAAGGAGGGTCTTGTAACGAGTCCACAAATAAACGAAGTCCATGACCTAGCCATAGAAGCTAGGCAAATGGGCATCCTTGTAGTTTGATGTTTTAGTTTAATGTATGATATCTTATTGTCAAAAAAAAAAAAAAAAAAGAATGGTAAGATTGTACTTAACATGATTGACCACCTTCACAAGCACTGTATCATCCTCTCTAGCCACAATGGTGGGGCCCGGAAATTTACCATTAACAGTCACAATTGATTTTGTTGAACATTGTCTTGTATGATTTTTCATCACCACCTAATAATTCAAAGATATATACATGCAAATTAAAATATAGCTTACAATAAGGTGGGGAAAGTTTGTCTTTTTTTTCAATCCTTGTGATACTTCTAAATAACAAGTGAATCAACAACATATGACTTTCTAAACTTAATATAATCGTGCATCAAATTTAAAGGAAATACAGCAATAGCAACAACTCCCCTCCCCCTGATATCTGTACTCCACCAAATAAAAGACATCGACGAAAGACCATCTTTATACTACCAACCAAACACTTTTAGTGAATTTCTTTCTACTTTTGCTAAATTATCTTCTTTTTTTCATTTCAATTGATTCATTTAAAAGTAGTAATAAAAGTATAATACAGACAATCCCGTTTCTGAGATTTTGGAGGCCCAATGGCAAACCCACATATTAGGGCCCTAATTAGGTCTAAAAAATTTTAATGTTTGATTTTTCGAACCAGACCAAAAAAATAAACAGTTGTTTGGTCCGAATTTTTTGAAGTTTTGATTTTCGGTCCGGATCGGAAATAATTTTCTTTGTTGGCTTTTACATAACTTCTATTGAAAATTTAATTTAACAATATTTTTATGTACTTTTTATGGATATTACATCAAAAAATTATTATTATATAATAATTCTTGGTCGAAAAATGAAGTAATAAAATTCAGAATTTGCAAAACCTTAAAAAAGCAAATAAAGAACAAAAATTGCAGAGAAAAGAGAGAAATTACCCAAAAAATTTGAGTGTTTGGCATTGAATTGGAAAAAAGGCTGAATGAGTTCACCAATTGTTCTTTTGCTGCAGTTATTCCAGAGATGTGTGGCGGAGTGAAGTCCCCTCACAATATGAATTATAAGATAAATAAAAAAATGTAGTAAACTAACTTGAAAGGAGGAGTGAAGTCAATGTCAATTGGCTCCTTATGCAAGCCATTTGACTGACTTTTGATGACAAAGCCGCCAGTTAATTCCTTCACAAACCCTGTAAATCGTACACACACTAATTAAGATTTTGAAATAGGAACGACATAACAATCATTTGGCAAAACTATTACCGCTCAATAGATCATCGGTGAGTTTCATCATATCGTTATAGTCGGAGTACGACTGGTAAAACTCACATGAAGTGAATTCTGGATGGTGTGTTGCATCAATGCCTTCATGCCTGAATTGTTTTCCAATCTCAAATACACAATCCAATCCACCCACGAGAAGTTTCTTTAGATGAATCTCTGGAGCAACACGCAAGTACATCTCCTTATTTTTGTAATTTGTCACAAAAGGATACACAACTCCAACACCAGGACTGAAGTTTAAGATAGGCGTTTCCACCTAAAAACAATAGAAATGGCAAGGAAAAAGATATATCCTGAAAATCAGCATGAATAAAAGACAATATTAAAAATCAGAAAGATGCACATATTATATCTCTCAAGTGATGATTAATACTTACCTCTTGAAAGTTTAAATCATTGAGAAAACTCCGCATATATGAGATTATTCTTGATCTGAGTTCAAATATCTCTCGAGCATGTTTAGAAAGAATAAGGTCAAGAAATCGATTTCGGGCCCGAGTTTCCTTAAAAATATAATAACAATAAATATTATTATTATTATTATTATTATTATTATTATTATTATTATTATTATTATTATTATTATTATTATTATTATTAGTTTTCAGTAAAAATTATTTGAGTAAACTAGTAATTAAATGCAATAATACCTGTTTCATGATGTACTGGTGAGTGTCTTTGACACCTCCTGGGTAATATGGTGTTAAATCTTTGGGCATTTGTGGCATATGATGGAAGCAAGGGGATAAAACTTGAAGTGAATCAGGATAGATGAGGAATTCCCCTGAATTTTCCTTTCCTGATTGCCAACCAAAGCAAATTATAACTGTCAGTAAATGGGACTTGAGACTTTACAGTTCAATAATAGATAAAAAGATTCACAATTATAAGTTATATGTTTAAGAGTTGAGGAGTAGGTGATATGATCTAGGTACCTGGACAACCAGTCACACCTATAATATCTCCGTGCATCACAGTACCAAAACCCCTGAAAAATCCATTAGTTAGTCAGTCAATAGCTTTGCAAATAAATATAAATTTAAAAATCTATTAAATTCATACCCTGCATCTGCCTTGATTTGCACTGCCTCCCCTCCACCATGCAATGAGTATATAGTAGAGTTATAGAGCTTCTTTTTACTCATAACTCTACCAGCTAATGATTCCTTCTCTTCTGGCAATTTCTGTCCACTCCCCAGCCAATTGTACTTCTCTAAGAACCTTGGCAAACTCAAACTAACAGAAAACTTAGGATACACATTAGTTCCGTTTTTCTTAAGCTGCCTAAGTAATCTAACTCTGTCTGTGAAGTAACGCTGCAATAAAGAGCAAATTGTACCTCAACTTATAATACCAAATATATATATATATATATATAAATAAATAAACATTTTCACTAATGCTTTTAGTCTTACACTTGTCTTATTCATCTTGAGTGATTGAGCCTTTTCTATTTGTGCAAGTTGCAACCTGTATATATATATATATATATATATATATATATATATATATATATATATATATATATATATATATATATATATATATATGTGTGTGTGTGTGTGTGTAGAAATGAGTTCATGTGAGAAGGGATATTAGGGTGAGAAGTGAGAAAAACTTTGGATCGTTAGATCAGCAGAATCCGATGGTTGGAAAAAGATCCTGCGTCACTAATGGGAAAATCGTAAATAAAAGAACTCTTTTTAATCTCTCCTCTCTCTCATTCACGTGAATTGCTCTTCTCTCTCCCCTCTCCTCTCTTCTTTCTCAATCTCTGTCCTCCCTCACCTCTCTCAATATCTCTCTCCTCAAAATAATGGCGGAGGAAAGCTCAAACTACGAACAGGGAGGAAGTATTGTCGCCGGTGAAGAGGACGAAAGCGAACGAAAAGGCGGCGAAAAGGTGGTTTATTGCGGTGGTGGTGGTCCGTGAGGAAAGAGAGAGTGTGGGCGATTTTTTCCGAGTTTCGACAACAATGGTGGACCTTGAGGTTCAATTCGTTTTTAATTTTCAGATTTTGCTTCAATTTTGCATTCCAATTTGTTGCACTTTTAATTTTCGTCAGAATGTGTTGGTTTTAGATGAATTTAGCCATAACTCTAATTAGTAATTGTTATAACTCTAAAGAAAGGGTTCTATAACTCTAATTAGTAATTGCTATAACTATTAAGAAAATGCTTATGTTTTCAATTAGCTTTGAAACCTAATTTTGCAGATTTTACATATTAGATTTTCGATTTAGTAATTATCGTGAGTTTGTTTGGTGATACTTCCATTTGAAATGCTTTCCAAGCTTAATTTTAGTTTAACTATGTATAATGTTGGTTTCGTAGCATGGGTGTTTTCTTATTAAATAATTTGTTGAAGGCTAATGTAGTATGATGCTCTGCCTCTTTGATTGAGAGGGAATATATTTTGCTCTCCATAGCAAATATCATGTGCAAAGGAGGAAGTCTAGAATCTATGGACTTAGTTTTTACTAGTACTTTGTTTCTGTTATGGGAATTATAAAGCAGTTATAGGAAGTAGTACTAACAGTTATGCTAATGTTTGATTAGAGTAATATAAACTAGTAGTTAGAGTCATGGAAACAATTAATTAGAGTTATAAGTACTTGTAATTAGAGTTACGCCAACGTTATGTTAGTGTTATAAGAACTTGTACTTGGACTGACGCCAAAGTTTAATTTGAGTTATATAAATTAGTAGTTAGAGTTGTATAAACACTTCATGGGAGTTATAAGAAGTATAAGTTTGAGTTATGCCAACATTTGATTAGAGTTATATGAACTTACAATTAGAGTTGTGTCCCGGCTTGAGATGTTGTCACACTTGTATGAAAAGGTATCTATATATAAGGAATTTGAATTATGACAGAAAGGTTGTTGTGTAATCAATTATTAAGAGGTAACCTAATTGATGAGGGGGGCTTGTTTTTATCATTCCTTAGGCTTGTCCGAAGCTCATTGAAAGGTTTAAAGAAAGAGTTGATAATGTTAAGGTACTATTCACCAAGTCACCATCATTATCTCTTGCCTGCTCAACATTATTTTTCTTCTCTTTCTTATTTTACTCCTTTGACTGCAGGTGGATGTATTTAAAATATTCATCGAGCTCTTGAGGCAAACTGAAAAATGGTGCTGGAGGCAGATGGATACTAATGAGGTAAGGTAGGATACTTTGCACTTTTTTTTGGTCTTTGGCTCTTGATTATTTTGAACCACAACCGTCCTGCCGAGCTCGACTTTTAAGTTGGTGATTTCAATGTGAACGATACTTTTATATTAAGTTTAGTTGTGACTATAATGTACTACGAAAGCTAGACTATATGGAGATTCAGTTATAGTTTGTAACACTATTCTGTTTTTCCTATTAGCTTTTTCTATCTATCAAAACTCTGGTACATTGTAAAGGGAAGGACTTGGGGGATTATAGATTCAAAGTGGTTACACTTGTAATACTTGTGTATTAGTGTTAATAGTCTTAAAAGTACACTATCATTGGTAGCCATAAACGATAATCTCCAGATTCATTGATGTCCTTTTAATGTATGTTTCACGGACTTAGGTGCTCAGTTGGTTTTTGTAAATTTTCTATGATTTTGGTTGAAAATTAAGTGTCATGTTGAGGTGACCCTCAACCTATATACTGGATTATTAAGGATCCAACAGATTTACTCAAGGTGAAATGAAGAATATGAGTAACAAAGGTGTTTGTTTGTTCTTTGAGTTGTAGATTGTTAGGATGAATATAGTTGGCCAGTTGGGTGTGAATCATCCAACTGTGCCACATGGCTGCATGAAAGTGCTGCCACAACAAAACTCCCAACACCTAAATTAATAGGTTCCTTTCTCTTGTAGGGCCAGGGGTGTTTAAAACCGAAGCGTTGTACACTAAAACTAAAATTGAAACCTATTAGCTCAAATGGAAGAGCGTTGTGCCATGCACAAGATGTGGGTTCGATTCCCACATAGGTTATGATATGACAATTAGAACCCTAAACATAAAGTAGAAGAAATTAAGTACAATAAGACTCAAGTACACAAACTACAACTGAAATGTCATTATTTTGACTCAAACTAGTGTCATTTTTTTCTTCTTTTATCACATTACCAGGTCATTCTTAAGAGCAAAATTACATCTATAAGCTGAACAAGACCATGTAAATAAGAAGTGCACAAAGCATATTAAATAATAAGAGCCTGTGTGGGAGTCGAACCCACATTTTTGTGTATTTGCACACACAATACTCTACCAATTGAGCTAACAAGGCTATCAAATTGCAAGCATAATTCCCATACCGATCAAACACCCTTGAGTCAAGCCAAGTGCCTTAACTCATCATAGAGTAGTTATATTGCCATAACTCTAGTGAGACATTGGTATAACTCTAAGGCTATAACTCTACAACTCTAAACAAATGTTGCTATAATTCTAATTCGTACTTCATATAACCGTAAACAAGCATTTATACAACTCTTAAATACTACTTCCTACAACTTTAAACAAGTCTTGACATTACTCTAATTTAGTTCGATAGCTCGAACAAGTGTGGACATAACTCTAGTTACTACCCGTAACTTTAAACAAACGTTGCTAAAACCCTAAATACTACGTACTCTTACAACTCTAAAGAAGTATTTGTATAACTCTAATGACTTCCTATAAACTCTAAAAAGATTATGTGTAACTTTAAACAAGCATTGATATACTCTAAAGAAGTATTGCTATAACTCTATTTAGTTCATCCTATAACTCTAAACAAATATTGTTATAACTCTAATTAGTAGTTCCTATAATTCTAAACAAATGTTGGTGTAACTCTCATTAGCACTTCCTATAACGACTCTAGACAAGCATTGGTATGACCCGTAACTACTACTTCCTACAACTCTAAACAAAAGTGTACATAACTCTAGTTACTACTTCCTTTAACTTTAAACAAATGTTGTTAAAATTCTAACTACTGCTTCTACAACTCTAATGAAGTATTGGTATAACTCTAGTGACTAGTTCCTATAAACTCTAAACAAGATTCGGTATAACTCTAAACAAGCATTGCCATAACTCTAAAGGAGTATTGCAACAACTCTGATTAGTTCTTCCTATAACTCTAAAAAATATTGTTATAACTCTAAAGAAGTATTGATACAATTCTAATTAATTCTTCCTATAACTCTAAACAAATGTTGCCATAACTCTAATAGTATTTCTTATAACTCTAAACATGTATCAGCATAACTCTAATTAGTATTTCTTATAACTCTAACTATTCATTCGTACAACTCTAAAGAAGTATTGTCATAATTCTAATTAGTACTTCCTATAACTCTTAACAAGCATTGATATAACTCTAAAATACTACTTCCTACTACTCCAAGTAAGTGTTGTCATAACTGTAATTAGTAATTCTTATAACTTTATACAAGTATGGGTGTACCTCTTCACTACTATATCCTACAACTCTAAACAAGTGGTGCCATAACTCTAATTAATAATTGCTATCACTCTAAAAAAATATTGCTTTGAGCATTAGTTCTTTTTGCAATTCTAAATAAATATTGTTATAACTCTATAACTAAGACTCCAACATCATGAAATAATAAAAGATTGCCATCAAGAAAATGTTGTAGAAACAAACAATAGACTGAAAAAATGAACAACAAATTCGCAAACAACGTATATTTGCCCAACTTACAAGCAATCATTTTCGAGTGCAATACTCAAGGAACTATGAAAGAAACATGATTATGGAGAAGCAAAGAAAAATTCGCCAACAACGTATGAAGAAGCAACAAATTTTCGCGCAGAAAAAAAAAAAAAAAAAACTCCACCAAATTTTCGAAAAGAGAAGCATACAAATTTCTGAAAATAATCTAACCTTCATGCGATGTGGTAATTGACTCCATGAAATTTATGGGCAAAAGGAGATGAAGGAGAAAAGATCATGTGAGAAAAGAGAAAAGAGGAGGAGATGAAGGAGATGAAGCATACAGTTGGAGGTGGTGTTTTTTTTTCGACGTACAGTTGAAGGTGAAAAGAGGAGAGAGAAAATTAGGTTTGAAGGGATCATTAAAGGTAGTTTAAAGTTAATATTAGTTTTAAATCTTGGCCGTTGATAGGATCTAATCTAAGGGCAGTGATTCTTTCTCATTTCTCACCTAATTTGCCTTCTCACATGATCTTGCCTCTATATGTGTATACACACATATATATATATATATATATATATATATATATATATATATATATATATATATACATATCAGTATTGTCTTAGTCAATCATGCAAAAGCACAAAAATAGAAACTTAGGCAACACAGAACTTGAAACAATCTCACACAGATATAACATGGAAATAGCTTACACTTTGTTAATTTTGCAAATATTTGAAATGAGAGATAAGCAGTCCCGTTTCTGAGATTTTGGAGGCCCAAGGGCGAACCTACATATTAGGGCCCTAATTAGGTCTAAAAAATTTTAATGTTTGATTTTTCGGTCCAGACCAAAAAAATAAACAGTTGTTTGGTCCGAATTTTTTGAAGTTTTGATTTTCGGTCCGAATCGAAAATAATTTTCTTTGTTGGCTTTTACCTAACTTCTATAGAAAATTTAATTTAACAATATTTTTATGTACTTTTTATGGATATTACATCAAAAAATTATTATTATATAATAATTCTTGGTCGAAAAATGAAGTAGTAAAATTCAGAATTTGCAAAACCTTAAAAAATCAAATAAAGAACAAAAATTGCAGAGAAAAGAGAGAAATTATCCAAAAATTTTGAGTGTTTGGCATTGAATTGGAAAACAAGTGGGAGAATTGAATAAGAAATTGAATTTGATTGAAGGAGTTATAAGTTGAAGAGTAAGCGTAATTTTCGGCCGCATTTGCAGTATTGCATTGATCTTTTCTTTTCCTTTTTTTTCTACTTTTCCTTTTATTCTCTCTTTTGCCTTTACTTATTTGGGCGATGTGTTTTGGGGCCCTAGGCACCTGCCCCTCTCGCCTAAACTCAAATACGGCCCTGAATACAGACATGCATCGTACGTGCCTACGTGGTATAGCCACAATAAACCTCTTACATACTAATTCGCTACATTAAGTCAGTAATCGCCTAATTGGTTAAGAATGTTTGTGGTTAGACACATAAAATGGGGAAAGAAGCATTAGGAGACCTATAACCTCCCTTCAAAAGAAGCTCTTAACACATCAGTTATAAGGATATATATAGACTATATACTACTATATAGAATTATTATGTAATTTAAGAACAAGGAAGAGTTAATTAGACGTTCTATATACTATGTACTATTAGAAAATGCTTTATTAATGAGTAAAGATTCTACAAAAAGACATATGCTTTAAAAGGTGTAAAAAAAATTCATACTAAGTCAACATTTGAACAACATATTACATATATATAACTTTATTCAAACAAGTTCCACCATCTTAGTTGAGACTCGAGAACTATCTCATTTCCCATGGTCTGGGACTCTAGTTCATGGAATCAAACCTCATCAAGATTCAAGGGAGGACTTTATAGTAGGATGTAGGTCCCTCGGAGAAAGCATCAATGAAGCATATTTACCAGTTTTCAGGACTAAACCGTTATCCAAATAATTTTAGAAGTTCAGTAAAAACTCTGAAAGATGACCTTTGCATTGAAAGATATTTACTGTTGCTAATTAATCTCGTTACTTAATCGAAAGCATTTAGTCAGACCTTTAACAGAATATTTGATGATGTCTAGTGACATTACTGGTGTGGACTGTGGATACAATTTTGGAAAAATTGACAAGAATAATCCAAACTATCACCGTTCCGCACAAAATAATCCCAACTATGGGTTATTCTAGAATAATCCAAACTATTGGGAGTACTTTATCAAAATAATCCAAACTTTTATATGTAATAGACCCAAAAGGGATCATTGAAGGCAAGAAAAATAAAAGTTTGGATTGTTTTGGGAAGGTACCCCAGATAGTTTGGATTATTCCAGAATAACCCAAAGTTGAGATTATTTTGAGCGGACCGGTCATCGTTGGGATTATTTCTGTCAATTTTTCCATTTTTTTTGAAAAAGTATTAAGTACATTTTTGTTGAGCCTTTAATAGAAAACATGACAACTAATAGGACCCCCCTCTCCATCCAATTTACCATCTTCTTAATCTCTTTTACTCACTTCTTTTGAAAGTTAAGCACTTCTCCTAGGACTTTAAACTTGCATGTAAAAATGCTCATGCAATGAATGATACATGATTTGGCAAAGAAAACCCAAGCTTATATAAGCTAATTTTGTAGATAATGTCGTGGGCTTTTAAGGTGGTATAGTATAGGTGTCGTTGCTACCGATTGCTAAGATGTCATTGTTTCTTAATTGGCCAGGTATAAAGTACTTCGGAAAGCAGCCAGAATTTGCAAATTAACTTGGCTAGCAACAACCAACGATGTTTTCTTGTAGGCTACACCAAATTAGTTGCTAACTTGCTATGTAGACATGTCACAAACTCCTAAGTAGATTACCCGGCCAGTTTTCTAATTAAGCTACAACTTTTAGCTAATTTGCACAATATTTATTATACAAGTAAATTTAATGTGTATATGACACCCAAAATTATCTACCTTTTTTATTGAATTAGAGGATCCTCAAGGACTATTTAAGTAAAATAGGAGAGCTGCAAATGAACAAAAATAATCTTTTTTTTTTTTTTTAAGAGAAAATTCATTAATTGAAGGCCAAACGGCATCTACAATATGTATTAAAGAAAAAAAAGATACAATTAAACAAGGCTAAATCAAATTCGTCTTCGAAGGAACTATAATGAACCAGATCGAGCAATACAGCTCAGCCCCCTTGTATTTGCTGAATCAAGCAGCTATTGATGAGGAAGTCTATCATTTTGATGTAGTTTGGGAAGAACATTCTTGACCGAGTCATGTTGACAGCATCCGAGATTCTAATACCTTCATGTTGAGTCTCGAACTTCAACCAATTAGAACAATTTCTCATACCTAAAAACAAAAAAACCATACTCACAACTCCCATAGGAGAGAAGGAGATTTCCAAAACATAAACTATAACAGGGTTTGAAAAGATCTCATAAAGAGAGACTAATTTATTAAACAAAATAAGAAAATGAATTAAAAACTGAAAATAAAAGGGGAAAAGGGGCTTACCATGGATGAAATCATCCATGGCAACCCCTAATTAATGAAGACGAGGTAGGGGAGGCTAGGGTTTGAGAGAGAAAGAGAGAGGGGGGAGGTTAGGGTTTTCTAAACTTTTGTAGATAATAACAAAAATAGTCTTGGATATATAGACAGTGAATGCATTGCTAATATGATAGGTTTAATTATAAATATATGTTTTATATATTATCAAATGGTTGAATTGCCAAATGGATCTTTGACTTTTTTTTTTTTGGAAATATTAGCAAGATGTAACTATTTTAAAAGATACTCTTTATTGAATTAGAGTATTTAATATGGTACTGTATGGTTATTTAACGAAATTCTTGTCACATGCGATTACTAGCATTTTTTGCACGCTATGTGTGCGTTTCATATTAACGTTCTTTTTTCTCAGTTAGTTATTCATCAGTGTTACACATTTTTTGATTCGAACATACATTTATAATTATAATAGTTTAAGTTGATAATTTTTTCAATAAATGCTCTATTATGTTCAACTTCTCAAAAGTTATTTTCATCAAAAATAAGTTTAGATTAGTTCTTACTTTGACCTTATTATCCTCTATGTAATTGACTTACACAAATATAAATTATACAAACCCATTAAAATGATCACATGATTATAATATTGTGGAAGTATATTGCTGAATTTTTATTTTGGCAATTTTTCCTTTTGATGGAATATTTTGATATTCTTAGATGAATTTGCTATCTTTGTTTTTTTGTAAACTTTTTTAGTCTTTCCTTTTTTTTAACCTAAAATTTAAGTTATTCTAATTGTAGTTTTTAAAAATGGCAAATATTGGGATTGATTGATTACCCATTATTATTTTAAAAATTTAAACAAAAATGATGCAATTAAAAAAGTAAGGATAATATAGTCATTTCTTATGGGGACACCATGCCTCCCCATTCACTTATATAATAGAGATTTATAAAGTTTTGGTTGACCACATGAACCATTTTCAAAAAACGGATCCAATCTCTTTATATTTCCTTCTTGTTTTCCTTAAATATAATTTTGTCAAAGATGCAGTATTATATATATAGTATAAGTAGTTTCCATCAATCAAGTAGTTTTTATCATATAAATTAAATTTGAAATAAGAAACATAATATCTTTTAAGTAATTTTAGCAAAATACTACCTTGTAGAAGTTGCACCAAGATATTAGATTATTGGGGCCTTTCCTTAATACTTCCTCCGTTTCTTAATAAATGCAACATAGAAAAAGTGGGGGAATATCAAGGAATGTAGAGAGAGAAAGTTGAGACCACAATAAAGTAGAGTAATTCAAGTGATCAAACAAAAAAGTTGTGGTGCCCTCTTGCTTTTGGTGACATATTTGTAATAATATTGACCTCTTTTTACCATTTTGAGCTTGGTTGCACTTATTGTGACTATTCCAAATAAGGAAAGTGTTGCACTTATTAAGAAACGAGGTAGTAATTAACATGAAAGTGTAGAACTATAAACTGAATGAAAAAATATATATGAACTATTTCTGAACTAATGTGGGGCAAAGTGAGTAATATTCTTAAGAACATCCTTTTGCCCTTTTCTATGGGAATAATATTTTTTACAATTTGGGGCCACACTTAGCCTTTACAAATTACAAGCAAACATCAACATGTCAAAACCTCTTCTAAGAAGAGCTTTTTGATATACTCAATCGTCGATCAACTCTTCTATGCTCTCCACTCTCCAGCACCTCACTTCGCATATTCACCTCTATAGAATCATCAACATTCTTCTCTATTACTGAAATCACATCTTCACTCTTAATCTCATCATCATGTGAGCACCATTGACAGATTTCCCCTAGCAATGGCTAACACATAGAGACCGCAATCATATCCATTATTCGACTGCTGAGAGGTCTTGCATTCGATGAACATAGGCATAACGACAGCAGCAGCAGCATGTAGTAACAGTTGATCCGGATTCAGGTTTCGCGCCTCCGGTCCAGACTGCACCTGCACGCCTTTTGTTGTGTTTGAACTTTGAATATTTTGATGATGATAAACACCCTATGCTATAACATGAATATTTGTAACAGTGATCGAGCTATCAAGATTAGATGATGTGAAGATAAGGAAGCTTAGGTCTAGTTATATTAATTCATGTGTATGCAATATAATTAACATATTAGAACTTTGTGCTAAAATTAGAAAGGGAGAGTTTTGATAAAACAAGATTTTCGAAAAACATTTATAATAAGGAAAGGATTTTTATTTTCGACAATCAATTTTAAAAAGAAAAGGTTTTTAATTTTCGAAAATCAGTTTTTCATAAGATAAGTTTTATGGTTTTCGAAAAAAATTAAGAAAACGTAAGTTGAAGATTTTCGGAAAAAAAGGGAAAGTGTTTATGAAAAGAAAAACTAATTTTTAAAGAAAATATTTTGATAAAGATTTTGGATAAAAAAACTGATATGAATAAAATTAGGATAAGATATGGAGTAATCCTTATCTTACAAGGAGAGAAGGAAATCAGTTTTTATAAAAGATAAAATTGGATTTTGAAACGGAAAAGAATTCTATCCCTTTTTAGGAATAAAAATTGTTCAAAAAGATAATTACTTCTTGGAGAATAATTTTTATTCAGCTGATTGAATTATATAAGGGATAGAAATCAATATAACAAATCACGTTTTCAGATTTATGAGATTAAGATTTTGAGAGCTGAAAACGATCTCCCAGAGCACAGTGTACGGCACAGAGTTCTAGTAAGTTAAGGTCTCTAAAACAACGATTATAACGATCCTCTATTTGCTTGAATAAGAAGCACACTTTTGAGGAATCATTCTTTTTGTAATTTTTCATATTATAGAGAGAAGCAACACTTAGGGTTAAGGGTTGGAGAGCACTACTTAGTAGTGGGGAATCGAATTATATCGAGAGTTTGGTATTTTACGATTCAAATAATAAAAGAGTAGTTTGTGTGGACGTAGATCTCAGAGGTGAGATTGAACCACGTTAAATTCATGTGTCTTATTATTTGATTTTAATTGTTTTATTGTTTGATACAATTTCGTTCGAGCAAAAACTTCAATCGGAGAGTTTACATGTGAATAACACAGTGCACGACACTGTGCTATAAATGTGTTTTTGCAAAAATCGATTAGCTTTAGCCACTCAATTCAGCCCCCCCCCCTTCTTGAGTGTCACCTTGTGTTCCAACAAGTGGTATCAGAGCAGGCTATTCTCAAGACGCTCATACCTAGAGAATAGAAGTCATGAACATGCAAGATGACTCTCGAGAAAGACACTCAAAGTGTCCGATTTTCAACGGAAAAGATTACGGATGGTGGAAGGCTAGGATGAGGATCTACATCCAAGGATCGGATTATGAATGCTGGAAAGTCATAAGAAAAGGACCAATCCTTATCCAAGCCAAAAATGCTGAAGGAAAGATGGTCGACAAGGATGAAGACGACTACAATTCAGTTGACTATGCAAAAGCCGAAAAGAACTTCAAAGCTATGAGTATTCTCCATTATGGAATTGGACCTGATGAATACTCAATGATCTCGACATGCTCTACAGCAAAGGAGATATGGGATACTTTAGAATTGGCCCACGAAGGTACGAATGAGGTAAAACAATCTCGAATTGATTTACTTGTGCAACAATATGAATTGTTTACTATGAATAAGGAAGAATCTATTAAAGAGATGTTTACCCGATTCACACTAATCACTAATGAATTGCGTTCTCTAGGAAAAACCTATACTTCTGAAGATTTAGTTAGAAAGGTGTTAAGAAGTTTAACAGCTCATTGGCTCCCTAAAATAACTGCTATTCAAGAAACTAAAGATTTGAAAAAACTCTCACTAATAGAACAACTTATTGGATCATTTTGACTCATGAACTTGTTTTAGATTCAAAGACTAATGAACCAAAAATTAAGGGTATAGCCTTAAGAACTGAATTGGAAAGCGAAGGTGATGTATCTATTTTATATAGATTATTTAGCTCTACTCCTTTAGCTTTGATAGTTGATTTGAGCTCATTGGAGCTCGATTCTTGAGCTATTTGATATGTTTGGACTTGTTTCCGTGTGTTAGATATTTTTGTGCAGATTATGCGTTTAGCGCCCTCATTTGAGTTGCAGAACGGATGTCCAACGGTCCACTTATAGCCCATAGAAGATCCGAGAGATTGCACAAGTGATTCGGACAAGATTACACTAAAAAGAGAGCGAAAATCACTCCCGCCCGGTCGACCGGGCGGTTTTGCCCGACCGGGCGAGACACAAAAGTCCCTTTGCATATGAGATTTGTTCGCCCGGTCAACCGGGCGAGAAGAGGCGAAATTTTGTTTGCGCGCCTGACCGGGCAAAATTCCTTCTTGTCGTAGTTTTCTTAATCACTGCCGCCCGGTCGACCGGGCGGTTTCGCGGGACGGGTTTATTTGTTTTTTTAGCCGGTTTTGTAAGAAAAGTATAAATAGGTTTTTGGTAATTCCAATTATCTATCTTATTATCTACGTTTTTAGGGCAAAACACTTAGTTTCTCTCTCTCTAGTTTGTATTAACTCTTGCCCTTGAAGATTATAAAGATCATCGATTTTGGTTTTCATTGTTCTTGAATCATTCGGTATTTTTCTTTACTTTGTTTAATTTAATGAATTCTTTTACTTTTGATTATGTTTATTGATTTTATTATTATCATGAGTGAGTAGTCTTTTTCTAGGGCTTAGAGAGGGAAGCCATGTTTATACCTTTTTGATTGTGGTTTAAGGTTCTTCGTTATTTGGATTGAATTAGAATAATTCCTATTGATTTGTTATGCTTGTTTAATTCATGTAATTGCGCAATATCATGAGTTATGTTTAGCTAATAAGAATTAGAATCGAAAGATCGTATTCATTAGAGGCTTGTTATAATAGGTAGATTTGATTATGTTGAGCGACCGTACTGGCATATGTTAATCTAAGAATTGTTAATGCCTGACCAAGGATTAACGAAATACTTTATTTATTCGAACCTCAATCCAAGTATTGTTGAACTATATTGTAGTGATTAAATTGGTATAAGCATGGTGGACCGATCGATTGCCCTAGGTTTTTAATTATTTGATAAATTTCTATCTTTTCGTGTTATAGTTTATTCTAGCTTAGTTATTAATTCTTCAATCAATTTCCTCTCTTGAAGTAGTTAGATAATTGAGCATAAATCTGTAGAACTCCTCTCCCTGTGGATCAACCCGTATTTGCCAGTTTCTGCTAGACAGACACCGTGCACTTGCGGTATATTTTAAAACCCAACAAGTTTTTGGCGCCGTTGCCGGGGAGACGGCTAGTTTCTATAGCTTTCTGATTAATTATTTGAAATATTTCTGCTGTCTCATTGGAACTTCAAGTTCCAATTGAGGCCATCTCACTGCACATTTTTCTTTGTTTCTTTTATGCTCAGGTCTAAGAGAACAGGTACTCCAGTTCCAACTGATCCTGATCTTGAGAAAACCATCCGGCAACTCAAAAAGCAACAAAAGAAGAAAAAGCAGTCTGCTAACCAGGGACAATCCACAGAAGGTCCTTCAGAGCCAATCATGCCTCCTAAGTCATTGAAATCTTATGGGGTACCTTCTCCTGGTGGTATTTCCACAGGGCCTACTATGCCCGACATTCAAGCGGCCAACTTCGAAATCAAGCCTGCTCTCATTAATATGATCCAACAGAATCAGTTTGGCGGGCATCCATCTGAAGACCCTGCAAATCATCTACAACGGTTTCAACAACTTTGTCGTACCATTAAGCACCAAGGGGTCACTCCTGATCAGTTGAAGGTCATGGTCTTCGAATTCTCACTAAGGGACAAGGCACAAAAATGGCTGAACGATGTTAATGAAACTGAGTGGAGTGCTATTTCTGAAGCATTCCTGAAAGAGTACTACCCTCCTACCAAGACTGCAGAAATCAGGCACAAGCTTGCTACCTTCCAACAAGAACCTGATGAGACACTGAAGGAAGCATGGAATAGGTTCAAGGACCTGCAGAGAGAATGCCCACACCACAATCTAGACAAGTGGTTCATCACTCAGGCATTCTACAATGGTCTACAACCCCATATCAAGAGTATAATTGATTCATCTGCAGGGGTGTTTTCCTAGACAAGGAGGTAGATGAAGGGTACGGTTTTCTGGCCAACTTAGCAACGAATGATCATAGTTCTTCCCGGAACTATTACAAAGAAAAAGTTGGATGCTGATGCATATTCCCTGTTGTCCGCACAAGTTGCCCAGTTGAGCATGAAGATGGACTCACTGAAATCTTCGCAGTCTAGTACTCCTCCTATGAGTATTAATGCTATGTCTTCTATGGCTCCTATTACCTCTTCTTTCTGTGAGGTGTGTGGTGTTCAAGGCCACTCTGGCTATCATTGTTCCTATAATCAACCGGACTCGAATCAGATGGAGCATGCGAATGCTTTTCAGCAGATACCTCCACGCAACCCCTACTCTAACACATTCAACCCAGGTTGGAGGGATCATCCTAATTTTTCCTACAAAAACAATAATGTTCAGAACCCTCAACCTATGCCACAAACATCATACCAACCACCTCATCAAAACCCACCACAACATGCTGCTAGACAACAATATTATCAAGGGGCTCCTCAAAACCCCCCTCCTGGTTTCAATAGGCCTTCACACCAAGGCTATCAGCAGCAAACTCCTCAGAGTGCCAGCTCTCAAGAGCCTACTATGTCTGATCTAATGAAAATGATTGTTTCTATGCAGAAAAATTACGAGGAGAGCATCAAAGAGTTGAAGAATACTACAAAGCATTTGGAGACTCAACTTGCTCAGGTGGCCGGAAATAATGTGCAGAGGCAACCAGGTCATTTGCCGGGGCAACCAATTCCCAAAGAGACTGCTAATACTGTCCCTCTTCGAAGCGGAACACAATATGATGCTCCACTTATGCCTACTGATGATTTGCCACCTCCAGACAACAATGATGTAGTGGATGAAAAGGAAGGTGAAGATAGGTCAAAAACTGAAGTTGAGCAAGGGAAAGTAGATGAAGCAAAGAAGCAAAAGGAGAAGGTTACTGACTCTCCTACACCACCACTACCTTTCCCTCACAGGATGCAAAAATCCAAGGTTGATCAACAGCTTGGTAAGTTCATGTCAATGGTCAAGAATCTTGAGGTAATAGTTCCTTTTCTTGATTTAATCTCTCAAGTGCCTGTTTATGCCAAATTTTTGAAAGACATGATTACTAAGAAAAAGGATTTTGGTGGTCTAGATAGAGTCGCTCTAACCGAAGAGTGTAGTCTTTGTTTTGCAAAATAAAATCCCTCCAAAATTAAAAGATCCTGGTAGTTTTTCCATCCCATGTCATGTTGGTGCATTGTTTATAGATAAGGCTTTATGTGATCTAGGAGCTAGTGTATACGTTATGCCTCTATCTATCGTAATAAACCGAACTTGGGAGTTTTGAAGTGCACCCAGATTACTTTACGGATGGCGAGATCGTTACGTGAAATATCCTTTGGGTATTTTAGAGGATGTTCCTGTCGGGGTTGGAAAATTCTATATTCCTGTAGACTTTGTAGTGCTTGGATATGGAGGAGGATAGTCGGATCCCCATTATTTTAGGTAGGCCTTTCTTGTGTCTTGTCGGTCTTTGTGATTGATGTTAAATCGGCTCTTTGACTTTAAGTGTTGGTGATGATACTATTACTTTCAAACTAACCAATGCTATTAAGTCTCCTATGCTTGAGCACACATGCTTGCGAGGATTGATGTCTTGGAAGAGATTTCGGAAGGTGACTATCACCAATTTCGCCAGATGATCCATTGGAGAAAATTCTTGAACTGGATGACCTTAATGTTGATGAGGCGATCGAATGTGAGGTAATGGAGAATATTTGCTCTACTTCTGAGCCACGGGTAAAGAAGTTAGAACTTAAACCTTTACCTTCTCACCTCAAATATGCATTTCTTGATAATAATGAGGAATGCCCTGTGATTATCGAGTACTAAACTCACGAGATAGCCGGCTTTCACAACTTCTTACGGTGCTTCGCGTGCACAAAAAGGCTATTGGGTATAGTATTGATGATCTAAAGGGTATTAGTCCTGCTTTTTGTATGCATAGAATAAATTTGGAAGAAAATCACCGCCCTTGCATACAACCCCAAAGACGTTTGAATCCTAATATGCAAGAGGTAGTGAAGAAGGAAATAATGAAACTGCTTGATGCGGGCATCATCTATCCCATCTCAGATTCTAAGTGGGTGAGCCCGGTTCAAGTTGTTCCTAAAAAGGGGGGACTACTTGTTATTAAGAACGATAGAGATGAACTAATTCCTACTCATCTTTGTTACAGGTTGGCGAATGTGTATTGACTATCGCAGATTAAACATAGCCACCTTGAAAGATCACTTCCCCCTCCCTTTTATTGACCAGATGTTAGAAAGATTAGCAAAACATAGCTTTTTCTGTTATTTGGATGGATATTCAGGTTTCTTTCAGATTCCCATTCACCCAGAAGATCAGGAGAAGACGACGTTCACATGTCCTTATGGCACCTTTGCTTACCGCCGAATGCCTTTTGGTTTGTGTAACGCCCCTGCCACATTTCAAAGATGTATGATGGCCATTTTTTCGATTTCATTGAGAATATCATGGAGGTATTTATGGATGATTTCGGTGTCTATGGGTCGACTTTGATGTGTGTTTGCATAATCTTTCTAGAGTATCTGAGACGTTGTACCGATGTTCATTTGGTTTTTAACTGGGAAAAATGTCACTTCATGGTCCATGAGGGAGTGGTACTTGGTCATCTTGTTTCTGAACGTGGCATCCAAGTTGATCGGGCAAAAATTGAGGTGATTGAGAAACTTCCTCCTCCTGTGAATGTCAAGGGAGTGAGGAGTTTTCTGGGTCATGCGGGGTTTTATCGCAGATTCATCAAAGATTTTTCCAAAATTGCGAAACCCCATACTCAATTGTTGCTCAAGGATGCCACCTTTGATTTTTGCGACGCTTGTGTGGAGTCTTTTGACAGGATTAAGGAAGCATTGATCACTGCCCCTATCATACAACCTCCAGATTGGAGTCTTCCCTTCGAGATCATGTGTGATGCTAGTGATTATGCAGTTGGTGCTGTACTTGGCCAACGGAAGAACAAGACCCTCCATGCTATTTACTATGCCGAGGAAAGACATTAGATGAAGCTCGGGTCAACTATGCTACTACGAGAGAAGGAGTTATTGGCCATTGTATATGCTCTTGACAAGTTTCGAACCTACCTCATAGGTTCGAAAGTTATTGTCCACACGAGATCATGCTTGCTTGAAGTATCTACGGCTAGGAAGGAAGCCAAGCCACGACTTATTCGCTGGATACTCTTATTACAAGAGTTTGATTTGGAGATCCGTGATAAGAAGGGTCTTTGAGAATGTCGTTGCCGATCATCTCTCCAGATTGAGATTTGAGTCAAGTGCTGATGGTCCCATAGATGATTCTTTTCCTGATGATCATTCTATTCAATCTCCATGGTATGCTGATTTTGCTAACTATTGTGTTGGTGGTTCTCCTCCTCCAGATTTGACGTACCAACAACGCAAGAAGTTTTATCATGATGCTAAGCATTACTATTGGGAAGACCCACTTCTATACAAGAAGTGTTCAGATGGCTTGTGCAGACGATGTGTTGCCGATTGGGAGCCGGCATCCTACAACACTTGTCATAGTATGCCTTGTAGTGGGCATCTTGGCTCACGAGCCACGGCTTATAGAGTTCTCGAGTGGGTTCTATCGGCCTACTATCTTCAAAGATGCCCGTGCTTTTTGCCTCTCTTGTAATGCGTGTCAAAGAACGGGCAACATTTCAAAGAGACAGGAGATGCCACAGATGGGAATTTTGGAGATTGAGCCCTTTGATGTGTGGGGAATTGATTTCATGGGACCTTTCCCTTCTTCTTATGGGAACAGGTATATTTTGGTAGCTGTGGATTATGTGACTAAGTGGGTTGAAGCTGTGGCTTCCCCTACTAATGATTCTAAGGTAGTAATGAAGCTCTTCAAGAAGATTATTTTTCCTCGTTTCGGAGTTCCGAGAGTTTTGATCAGTGATGGGGGGTCTCATTTTCATCAGAGAACCTTCCAAGCTTTACTGAAGAAATATGGAGTTACTCATAAGGTTGGCTTGGCATATCACCCTCAGACTAGTAGCCAAGTTGAAGTCTCCAATCGTCAGATCAAGCGCATTTTAGAGAAGGTAGTCAACAGGTCAAGGAAAGATTGGTCACAAAAGTTGGATGATACTTTGTGGGCACTGCGAACTGCTTTTAAGACACCTCTCGGCACCACCCCATATCGATTGGTCTATGGCAAAGCTTGTCATTTACCAGTTGAAATGGAGTATCTCTCAGCTTGGGCGATCAAAGAAATTAACTTGGATTTAGAGGCTCGGGTGAAACAAGACTTCTTGATTGAATGAGTTAGATGAGCTTATTTGGAAGCATATGAGAACCACAAGCTTTACAAGGAGCGGACAAAGAGGTTTCATGACAAGATGATTGAGAAGCGCGAGTTTCATGTTGGTGACAAGGTTTTATTATACAACTCTAAACTAAGGCTTTTTCCTGGAAAGCTTAAGTCAAAGTGGTCTGGACCTTTTGTTGTCACTGATGTGAAGCCACATGGAGCGGTTGAAGTGGCCAATGCAGAGGGGACGAAATTTAAGGTGAATGGTCAACGTTTGAAACTGTATCATGAGGGTGCTTTCATAGGTCAAGTAGAGGCCATCTACTTAGATGTTCCCTCACCTTGAAATCAGAGGTACTAAGGCGTGCGGGACCTTTCTAAACCAGCGCTTTGCGGGAGGCAACCCGTCTTTACTTTTCTTTTTCTTTACTAGTTTAGATTACTTTTCTTATTTTTTTTAGGGAGGAGAGAGAGAGTGCACTGACATTTTGGCGAGTTTAGTGTGTGCAGGGGGTCAATATCACAACTTGGAAAATTTTTGACGAAAAAACAGCGGAAAATATAGCCGACCGGGCGGTTTTGCCCGACCGGGCCTCTCAACTCGCCCCACCGGGCGAGTCCGCCGGACAGGGCGCGCAACTAAAATCCCAGAAGGGCGAAAAGAAAGCAACAAAACTTTTCGCCCGGTCAATCGGGCGAAGTCGCCCGACCGGGCGCGCAAGCGAATTTCGCGACAATTTCGCCCGGTTAACCGGGCGGAATACCCTTAATATGCTGAGGAAACTAGTTTCGCCCGACCGAGCCGTTTTTTTTTCCTCGCCCCCATGCCCAGGCCAGCACTGCGAAAAGGAAAAGACGAATTTTTTTTTCCGCCCGGTCGACCGGGCGGATTCCACGAGGGTTATTTTTCTTTCTTCCTTCACTCCACTTCTTTCTTCCTTCACTTCACTTCTTTCATTTTCTCTCACTTTTATTCATCCTCTCAACTCTCTCTCTCTCCTAAAAACCTCCATAGCCAAACTCCACCTTACCTTTCACCATTCCCAAATTCCATCTTCTCCTTCAATTTTCTTCATATCCCAACACTTTTCTTCATCTTTCTCCCATAAAACCTCCATCATCCCACTTCAATTCTCTCACTCCCAAAAATCTCCACTTTTCTTTTCTTTTCCACCATGTCAGGGCCAAGCAAGAGGAAACACAGCTCAAGAGGGGAATCAAGCGCTCAAATTCCACCAGATTCGACATTCCCGCAGGTAATCTTCAAATCCCTAGAACAAAAACAAAGATTTGAAAAGTTGAAATATCGGAACATAATTCCTACTCGTTTTGTTGATGCCAATGCTTTGCATGCTTTGGGTATTTACGGTGAAACTAAAACGCTATTTGAGAAATTGGGATTGGGAACAATGTTCGGCATGTTTTTCTGGACATATAGGCATCTTACACTTGAATTCTTGAGCTCATTAGAAGTAGGCAATAAAAATCAAGTTCTCCGTTTTCGCCTCATGAATGAGGATCGAGAACTCACATTGGGCCAATTAGCTGCTATATTTGGCCTCCCCTGTTTCGATGATCACCGCCCCCTCCCACTGTTCGAATTAATACCTTGTGGACCGCATTCACAGGTGATGGGGATGTTAACACCCAGCATATGACTGCAGACCACCTCCATTTTCCCAGCCTTCGCTACTTACAGCGATTTTTGGGATTCACACTTTTTGGGCGTGCTGAGCCCCACTCTTGTCAAAAACAGAAATTTTTTTTGATGGGTAGTTATTTGTTTCCGGAGCTTGATTACTCTCTGTGCCTTCCTTATCTGTTTGTGTCCCAGCTGAAGCGGACTGCCGCCCATTTACCTGCTTTGTTTGACGATGGTAGTGTTAGGGGGACAACCTATTGTTTTAGGTGGCCTCATTACCGCTATTGCTGCTCATTTTGGCTATACCCCTAACATTAGCAATGCTGTAGCTGGTCCCGCTGAGATTAACATTGATTATACGACAAATGCTAAATGGCTAACCGCCCAGTCTGCGAACAAATTTAGGAGACTCCTTCTTCCTGACCCTGCTCAGACCCGCTTAGAGCCTGGTGTGGGGTCGTACCTCCTTCCTATGCGGGGTCAAGAGCCCATTGTTAGGCGACCTCTGCGGACCTACCACGGGCGGCCGCCGGGGGAAGCCTCCTCCTCCGCCGCGCCTATGGATCCTATAATGGCGGTCCTTACCGCCTTGAGCGGGGACAACAGTCCCTTACCTCCCGAGATGGGCCGCCTTGAGCTTGGTCGAGCTACCATCCGGACTCACCCGACTTCGTTGGACACACGGTTGACTACCGTGGAGTCTGACATGCGCCATGCCCTGTACCCTATCTACCATGACTATTTTCACCAAGGGCTTGTTGCGCACGATGCCATCCACCCTTCATGGTACACACCACAGGTCCCTGACCCACTGACCCTGCTAGGGATGGTACTTCTGGCCATACTGCTTTTGGTGCTGCAGGTACTACCGGTGGCAGTTTTACTGCCGATATGTCTGATGATGACGCGTGAGTCCTATCTTTCCCTCTAGCTGCAATGAGGCCATTGCCGAGTTTAGCTTGGGGGGAGGATTTCCGTAAGTACTTTCTCTCTCTTTACTGCTTTGTAGTGTAGTTAGTTTAGTTTCGATTTTGGTTTTCTAAAAAAAAAAAAAAAAAAAAAAGAGAAAAACTTGAAAAAAAAAAAATATACTAGCTTGACATGAGTTATTATGAGTTGCATGGTTGTTTCCCTGAGCCCCCAAATTTTTGAATGAATTTTTGGACTCTGAATCTATGATAGTTAGCGTGAGTATTTGTTAGTCTTGAGTTGATTTTCAATCTTCCATGACCCTTGATTGCATGATACTTGCGGCACTTGCATTGATTGTAGAGCTAAGTTGGTTAGATTGTGAGGACTCATTCCTGCCAATGGATTTATGTCTATATCCATTCTGTTTCTTGTGTGTTAGTTCCTCATTAGTTGACTGATCTTGACTTTGACAACGTACTTATTGATATCTGATTACTTGTGGCAATTGCTATGATAGAGGCGTCCTTTTGTCTGATTCTTGAGCCTCAAAGTGATTTTTTTTATTTGATATACTATTATCCTCCTTAGCCCCGCTGAGCCTAATGACTATTTCATGTTACTAAACCTCATTACATGCCCATGGCCCTTATTTTGATATTAATCCAAGCCTAGCTTGGGGGAGCATCTGTCGAAGTTAGTATCTGAAATAGTTGCTATGAGTTACTTTGGGTGGAGATGATTGTATTTTGTAAGGTTCAAAATTCGAGAAAAAGAAGAGAATAAGCAAAGTGAAATAAATGTGAGTGTTGGATCGAAAAGATGCAAATTAAAAAAAGAAAAGAAAGATTGAAAAAAATGAACAAAAGGGTAAAAATTATTTCCTTCACAATCGCTTGCAAAGAAAAATTCATTACACTGCTTCAAGGATGGGTTTATTGAAAATTTTGTTGATTCATAGAGTTGGGACATTGTTATTGGTTGTGTTTTAGTTGATGCTTCTAGTGACTTTTGCTCCCCCATTCTTGGGTTTTTTTTCCACCACATTTCCTATACATATTCCCTACCCTTACCTAAGCCCCATTATAATCCTGAAAAAGTCCTCTTGAGCTTGTGTGTACATTGTTTATTGGATTGATGTGTAGTCAGTTTGTCAAGGTTAAAGAGTACGTTTACTACTTGAGTCGACATGATTAGGATGAGTGGCATTATTACCTTTTTAAACACATGAGAGTGTGAGTGGGAAGGGTTGTTATGGTTGGGATGGTGAGTGATCGGGCACATCTTTTGCCTGCCACAAAAATGAGAGAAGAGCGTTCCCCCTGGTGAGCACCATCTTAGTATTTGCATGATATGTGTAGTGACCTTGCTTGATTGTCTTTCTCGGTGATTGGTCATTGGCTTGATATAAAGGATTGATGATGATGCACGCTTTCTTGATTGATTTTTGAGTCTACTAATATTTTCGAACTGCATTTTCTATGGGGTGAAACAATTGTACCTTGTAACTCATTTGTGTGGTTTTGCTTAGGGACAAGCAAAAGGTTAGCTTGGGGGATTTTGATGTATCTATTTTATATAGATTATTTAGCTCTACTCATTTAGCTTTGATAGTTGATTTGAGCTCATTGGAGCTCGATTCTTGAGCTATTTGATATGTTTGGACTTGTTTCCGTGTGTTAGATGTTTTTGTACAGATTAAGCGTTTAGCGCCCTCATTTGAGTTGCAGAACGGAAGTCCAACGGTCCACTTATAGCCCATAGAAGATCTGAGAGATTGCACAAGTGATTCAGACAAGATTACACTAAAAAGAGAGCGAAAATCACTCCCGCCCGGTCGACCGGGCGGTTTTGCCCGACCGGGCGAGACACAAAAGTCCCTTTGCATATGAGATTTGTTCGCCCGGTCAACCGGGTGAGAAGAGGCGAAATTTTGTTTGCGCGCCCGACCGGGCGGTTCCGCCCGGTTGACCGGGCGAAATTCCTT
Source organism: Beta lomatogona (assembly GCA_947646795.1). Classification (NCBI taxonomy): domain Eukaryota; kingdom Viridiplantae; phylum Streptophyta; class Magnoliopsida; order Caryophyllales; family Amaranthaceae; genus Beta; species Beta lomatogona. Next base: position 123,271 of record CANSNZ010000731.1, read on the forward strand.
CTTGTCGTAGTTTTCTTAATCACCGCTGCCCGACCGGGCGGTTTTCTCGGGACGGGTTTATTTGTTTTTTTAGCCGGTTTTGTAAGAAAAGTATAAATAGGTTTTTGGTAATTCCAATTATCTATCTTATTATCTACGTTTTTAGGGCAAAACACTTAGTTTCTCTCTCTCTAGTTTGTATTAACTCTTGCCCTTGAAGATTATAAAGATCATCGATTTTGGTTTTCATATTGTTCTTGAATCATTCGGTATTTTTCTTTACTTTGTTTAATTTAATGAATTCTTTTACTTTTGATTATGTTTATTGATTTTATTATTATCATGAGTGAGTAGTCTTTTTCTAGGGCTTAGAGAGGGAAGCCATGTTTATACCTTTTTTATTGTGGTTTAAGGTTCTTCGTTATTTGGATTGAATTAGAATAATTCCTATTGATTTGTTATGCTTGTTTAATTCATGTAATTGCGCAATATCATGAGTTATGTTTAGCTAATAAGAATTAGAATCGAAAGATCGTATTCATTAGAGGCTTGTTACAATAGGTAGATTTGATTATGTTGAGCGACCGTACTGGCATATGTTAATCTAAGAGTTGTTAATGCCTGACCAAGGATTAACGAAATACTTTATTTATTCGAACCTCAATCCAAGTATTGTTGAACTATATTGTAGTGATTAAATTGGTATAAGCATGGTGGACCGATCGATTGCCCTAGGTTTTTAATTATTTGATAAATTTCTATCTTTTTGTGTTATAGTTTATTCTAGCTTAGTTATTAATTCTTCAATCAATTTCCTCTCTTGAAGTAGTTAGATAAATGAGCATAAATCTGTAGAACTCCTCTCCCTGTGGATCGACCCGTATTTGCCAGTTTCTGCTAGACAGACACTGTGCACTTGCGGTATATTTTAAAACCCATCAGAAGGTAGTGATAGTGATGATGATATTGATCTTCTTACTAGGAGATTTAAAAATTTTCTCAAAAAGAACAAAAACAACAATCATAAAAAAATGAAAATTTCAAAGGTAAGAGCACTACCTCTAACTTTAAGAAAAGTGCTACTAATTCTGGTTGTTTCAACTGTTGTGAGTACAATCACAGGATAAAGGAATGTCCCTTATGGGATGATGAGAAGCCCACAGAAAGAAGGGAGCAATCCAAGAAAGAATTCAAAAAAGCTATGATAGCTGCCGCTTGGGGAGATTGGGATTCTGATGAAGAACAGTCGGAGGCACAGTGCCATGAAGAAAAATTATGTCTGAATGTTGTACAGACATCACGAAGAAGGGCACAGTGCCAGGACGACTCTCACTTGTGTCTAATGGGGAAAAGTTCGAACTCCCAAGATGAAACTGAAGACAGTGAGGTAAGTCTTCTTTCTCTAAAACTTTCAATACATCTTCTTTCAAAAAACCAACTTGTTACTTTGCTTGGAAATATCATTGATGATTGTCAACAAAATGAATGATGATTTTTCAAACATGAGAAAAGAAGTGGAAAATTTAACTAAGCAAAAGATTGGGTTGGAATTGGAATATAAGGATTTATTAAAGGATTGTAAAGAATTGGTGAAAAAGAATGATGAACTTGAAAAAACTGTTGAAGAGAAAAATGTTGAAGAGAAAAATGTTGAGTTAAATGCTTTAATATACGAAAAGTCTCTTGCAAAAGAAGTTGTTAATAGCACTGTGCCATATACTGTGCTAGAGGCTAAAAATTCGGATCTTGAAAATCAAATTGAATCGTTAAAACATGAGTTAACTGAGTTGAAAGAATCAAGACAAAGATCCAGAATTGTGCCACTTATGCTACCTCATGATGCTAAGTTAAAGTGATGAACTTGATAAAGTTAAAAGAGATTTGAAAATTTCGAGAAAAAGAAATAGCGATCTAAACACTTCTGTTGAATTCTTGGAATCACAATTGGCAATTGCTCGAAAAATATATGAAAAATGGTCAGCTGGTCAAAAAGCCCTAGACTATATGTCCAGTACAACTAGCAATCGAAACAGAATTGGTTTAGCATATACAGACCAGAGACACAGTGCCAAAAATTTTGAAAGAGACTTTCGTAAAAGAAAATATGTCGATCTACCTGAATATTTGATTTGCAACTTCTGTGGAAAGAATGGACACCTTATGGATAACTGTAATGTCAAGAAAAAAAGTGTTGCGAAAAATGTAAAGTATGTAACTCAAATATGGGTTAGAAAAGACTCCATTATGCCAAGAGGTCCCATCCCCAACTCTAGCTGAGAACTTGTTAGAAGCTCAACGAAAGAAAAAGGGACCCAAACAGATGTGGATTCCTAAAACTAACAAGTGATCTTTTAGCAAGCAAACGTGAGAGGAAGCAGCATATGGTATCTCAACAGTGGCTGCTCAACACATTTGACTGGTGATAAATCTCAATTCCTCTCACTAGTAGCCTACCATGGAGGGTGTGTTACATTTGGCGACAACAAAAAGGGAGAAATATTTGGTATTGGAAACGTCGGCAAATCCCTATCACACTCCATAAAGAATGTGATGTTGTTAAGTGGTTTGAAACACAATTTGTTGAGCACATCACAATGGAAATATCATTGATGATTGTCAAGAAATGAATGATGATTTTTCAAACATGAGAAAAGAAGTGAAAAATTTAACTAAGCAAAAGATTGGGTTGGAATTGGAATATAAGGATTTATTAAAGGATTGTAAAGAACTGGTGAAAAAGAATGATGAACTTGAGAAAAATGTTGAAGAGAAAAATGTTGAGTTAAATGCTTTAATGTACGAAAAGTCTCTTGCAAAAGAAGTTGTTAATAGCACTGTGCCATACACTGTGCTAGAGGCTAAAAATTCGGATCTTGAAAATCAAATTGAATCATTAAAACATGAGTTAACTGAGTTGAAAGAATCAAGACAAAGATCCAGAATTGTGCCACTTATGCTACCTCATGATGCTAAGTTAAAGTGATGAACTTGATAAAGTTAAAAGAGATTTGAAAATTTCGAGAAAAAGAAATAGCGATCTAAACACTTCTGTTGAATTCTTGGAATCACAATTGGCTATTGCTCGAAAAATGTATGAAAAATGGTCAGCTGGTCAAAAAGCCCTAGACTATATGTCCAGTACAACTAGCAATCGAAACAGAATTGGTTTAGCATATACAGACCAGAGACCCAGTGCCAAAAATTTTGAAAGAGACTTTCGTAAAAGAAAATATGTCGATCTACCTGAATATTTGATTTGCAACTTCTGTGGAAAGAATGGACACCTTATGGATAACTGTAATGTCAAGAAAAAAAGTGTTGCGAAAAATGTAAAGTATGTAACTCAAATATGGGTTAGAAAAGACTTGTTAGAAGCTCAACGAAAGAAAAAGGGACCCAAACAGATGTGGATTCCTAAAACTAACAAGTGATCTTTTTGCAGGCAAACGTGAGAGGAAGCAGCCTATGGTATCTCGACAGTGGTTGCTCAAGACATATGACTGGTGATAAATCTCAATTCCTCTCACTAGTAGCCTACCATGGAGGGTGTGTTACATTTGGCGACAACAAAAAGGGAGAAATAATTGGTATTGAAAACGTCGGCAAATCCCTAACACAATCCATAGAGAATGTGATGTTGGTAAGTGGTTTGAAACACCATTTGTTGAGCACATCACAATTGTATGATCGAGGTGAATTTTGTTGAATTTCATGCATGAGTGTTTTACAAGATAATTTGTGGCTTTGGGATTAATATCTGGAAATTAGTTGAGTATTATGCTTGTTGTCCTGCTTTAAATATGTTAATTGGAGTAGGAGTGCATGTCTTTGTGAAACACTGTGAGAAAAAGTCTACTTGATATAAAAAGGACTCGTAATGGTCTAATGATGTTGTCCTAATGTCATGATCCTAAGTTGCCGAACTAATAAGCTTTATGATCCTAAGTTGCCGAATTATTGAGCTATGAAATGTTAATATTTTCTCCTATGGCAAGCTTGATCTTTATCCCGATCTACTGAGTTTCTATTTATGAGTTTGACATTTGTGCCTTGTTATTTCTTTCTTTCATATGTTTTACCTTATCATCATTTCCCTATTATTATCCTTCTTTTACCCACCCATTGCTCCAAAGTTCAACAAGTGCTTTTAATCTTGATTCATGATAATCTATGGGGAAAGAACATCTTGATAATTTGATGGAAGAAAAAGACGCATCAGTTAAGGGGGAACATGAAAAGGTTGGAATGAAACTCAAATACGTGAAAGAATGAAAAGTACTGATTCACACTGTGCAAGGCACAGTGCCTGGAGATGTATCAAAAAGGAAATGAGGTCCGAATTAACTTATTATCTTTGATCTCTTATTGATTCACTGTAGTATTATTGTATGATCTAAAATAAAAAGAAGAAGAATGGAGAAAGAATGAAAAGAAAAAGAAAAGAAGAAGACAAGGAGAGTAAGATACTTGTGTTAGATAAATCTTAGAGTTCAATTCACAGATGAAAAACATCATCAAAGTTTTGAAGATCATCATTTTGAATTCCAGTGAAGATCAGTTATATTTGGAAGGGAATAGATTGTTCAGTGGCACAAAAACACACACAGTGCCACCATGAAGAAAGTCCTATGATGTTTATTTGCGAAAGTTGAAAATCTGAAAAGAAAGGTTTAAGCACTTGTTGAGCCAATTGCCATTTCAAATCTTCAAGCTTGCTTACCTATCTTTATCTTACCTTCTTAGTTATCAGCCATGATCCTTCATGATTATTTCTTGCTTAATAACTTCGGATTGTGAGTTGGATTGTTTTTTTTGCTTAATGACTTCGGATTGTGAGTTGGATTATGATATAGCACCAGCATCCTTAATATCTATTGCTTGAGCTACTGACTTATTCTGCTAAGATTATCTCATTTTGTGTAGCTGCATGTGTTTCCTCTCCTTTTTGATAATGTCAAAAGGGGGAAGATAGGTATAATAATTAAACTTAGGAAGGAAACAATTATCTCTAGTATGCCTATTTTGACGAAAATGAAATTAACACTTGCTCTTGGGTATTTTGGTATATTGGCTATTGGATTATGGTGATTGATATTGTGAATGATGATGTTACGTTTTGATATTGTGAATGATGTTATGTTTTTGTCTCTCTATAATGATTAATGATGCATTATTTGAGGGGAAAGTATTATGTGTTTGTCATCATCAAAAAGGGGGAATTTGTTGTGTTTGAACTTTGAATATTTTGATGATGATAAACACCCTATGCTATAACATGAATATTTGTAACAGTGATCGAGCTATCAAGATTGGATGATGTGAAGACAAGGAAGCTTAGGTCTAGTTATATTAATTCATGTGTATGCAATGTAATTAATATATTAGAACTTTGTGCTAAAATTAGAAAGAGAAAGTTTTGATAAAACAAGATTTTCGAAAAACAGTTTTAATAAGAAAAGGATTTTTGTTTTCAAAAATCAAGTTTAAAAAGAAAATGATTTTTATTTTCGAAATCAGTTTTAAAAAGAAAAGGTTTTTAATTTTCGAAAATGAGTTTTTAATAAGATAAGTTTTTTTGTTTTCGAAAAAAAATCAAGAAAACGTAAGTTGAAGATTTTCGGAAAAAAAGGAAAGTGTTTATGAAAAGAAAAACTGATTTTTGAAGAAAAGATTAAAAGATTTTGGATAAAAAACTTATATGAATAAAATTAGGATAAGATATGGAGTAATCCTTATCTTACAAGGAGAGAAGGAAATCAGTTTTTATAAAAGATAAAATTGGATTTTGAAAAGGAAAAGAATTATATCCCTTTATTTTAGGAATAAAAATTGTTCAAAAAGATAATTACTTCTTGGAGAATAATTTTTATTCAGCTAATTGAATTATATAAGGGATAAAAATCATTATAACAAATCACGTTTTCAGATTTATGAGATTAAGATTTTGAGAGCTGAAAACGATCTCCAAGAGCACAGTGTACGACACAATGTTCTAGTAAGTTAAGGTCTCTAAAACAACGATTGTAACGATCCTCTATTTGCTTGAATAAGAAGCACGCTTTTGAGGAATCATTCTTTTTGTAATTTTCCATATTATAGAGAGTAGCAACACTTAGGGTTAAGTGTTGGGAAGCACTACAAGAGTTAGTAGTGGGGGAATCGAACTGTATCGAGAGTATGGTATTTTACGATTCAAATAATAAAAGAGTAGTTTGTGTGGACGTATATCTCAGAGGTGAGATTGAACCACGTTAAATTTCTGTGTCTTATTATTTGATTGGAAAAAATGACACGAATAATTCCATCTTTCACTAGTATTCTAAAAATAATCCCAACTTTGGATTATTTTAGAATAATCCCAACTTTAGGGGGTACCTTCTCAAAATAATCCGAACTATTAATTTTTTATATATTATAGACCTAAAACAGATTAGTGTAGGCAAGAAAAGTGATAGTTTGTTTTATTTTGAGAAGATCCCCTCAAAAGTTAGGATTATTCTGGAATAATCCAAAGTTGGGATTATTTTCAGAAGACAGGTGAAAGTTGGGATTATTCATGTCAATTTTTCCTATTTGATTTAATTGTTTTATTGTTTGATACAATTTCGTTCGAGCAAAAACTTCAATTGGAGAGTTTACGAGTGAATAACACAGTGCACGACACTGTGTTATAAAAGTGTTTTTGCGAAAATCGATTAATTTTAGCCACTCAATTCAACTCCCTCTTCATGGGTGTCACCTTGTGTTCCAACACCTTTCTTCTTCTTATTCCGCTGCTTCTTTCGTGTAGTCAATAAAGATGCTGAGACTTCACCATCTAGTCCCATGTATTCCTTGACAGCTTCGTACAGCTTCATGGCATATATGAAAGCTATTGACTCCCTCAGTCCCTCCATGTACCAAAATGCAGAAATGAATTCTTCATCCTATCGTACACGATGATGCTCCAATGGCTTCCACTAAAATCGTCGTTGTCGTTCACAGGGAATAGGACTTATCTCTTGCTTAGCTTGACAGCTCGGAAGACTGAGCGAACTCTTCAGCAAACTTATCATCCTCGCAATCAGCAAGACAGACAGATATGGAAGGTCTAGCCAACAGCAAGATATCATCAGTTTCCCTGGAAGAGAGCACTGAGCAGATAACTGAAGTAGGAAAAATGCAATGATTTGGTCATTCCAGAAGCATGGTCCTCGTAGTGTCCACGTCTGAAGCTCGCAATACAACATCCTTGTACTTTAACACCTCTTTGTCTCCCATATCTGTAACAAAATTACAATAACATCGGTACGATTGTTGCGTTCTTACCAAAAATAACATAAATCTAACTTTCTAAGGATATAGTAAGTTCTAAGGAAGAGAACACACCATATTTAGCATAAGGTGAAATCAAGACTGACCAATAAACTCAACTTAGTTTAATGTACTAATAATAGCTAGTCATACTTGCACGCGATGCATGCCTCAACAAAAATATGTAGCTATAGGTAAGAATGGACATTTTTTTAATCTAAAATTATTGAGGTTCTTTTGTAGATGTTATTATCTTTTTAATTGAAAATGACCTATTTTTAACTATTTAATACCGTCGCTGAAAATTTTGGTCGATGATTTAATAATTCCTTGTCAACAACTTTAGTATAGTTCTTTAACGATTGTAAATGTGAAGTATTATGTTAGGATATAGAAAAATTTGTTAAAAAAAACCTTTTAAAGGTTCAATTTTGCTAGAAAAAACCTTTTAAAGCATTCTTTGCGAAAAAAAACCACAATCTTGAATTTTCTTGCAAGATGAAACCTATTTCCATTTTCCGGTGTGGTTTTTGAGATGCATAGGGGTGGTGCTGTAGTTAATGAGAATAGGGGTTTAAAGAAATATAGAAGGGTCTGCGCCGGAACTGAGAAAAAACACACCGGAAAATGGGAATAGGTTTCTTCTTGCAAGAAAAATTAAGTTTGTGGTTTCTTTTCGCAAAGAATGTTTTATAAGGTTTTTTTTCGCAAAATTGAACCGTTAAAAGGTTTTTTTTGACAAATTTTCCTAGGATATATCACTAACTTTTTTTATTGAAGATTCTAACTAATTTCATGAATTGATTGTGTCAATCTCTTTTGTCAAGTTATTAATGTTGGTTGCACATTTCATTTTTTTTACTTATTGGCCATATGACAAGTTGCATTGATTGTCATTTTTTCATTTTTGTAAAAAGAAAACGTTGTTTTAAATTATTAAAGGGTATTATAGTCATTTCAAAGGGGGACACCATACCTCCTCCCTTGGCTTATATAATAGAGATATTTTCACGAAAGCTAACAAAATATCTCTATTATATAAGGCAGGGGAGCAAATAGTGTCCACATAAAATGACCCCCTTACCCTTACTTACACAATAAATCATGTAATTAATAATAAAGAATAAATTTAAAAGAAAAATATCAACCATATTCAATAAGTCAAGTAGTTATCTATTTGACATAATTGTCAATCAGTACAAGTTTCAAAAAAAATATTCCATTTGACATTGATTCCAAATCTTTGAATAATGTGGAAAGTTGTTATATGAAGGGAAAAGAAAACCTTGAAACTACAATTCAAAAAATTTACTCTATACAGTAAACACCATTATTTTACTTAAAATATGAATTACAATTAAATTAAATTCTTGCACAAAATACACTCATAATTCATCATCCCTATAACAAGTCCGTTCAATTTCAACTATCAATCAATTTCAAGTTGAAATATAGTCGAAAAATTGGCAATTTATTGCTCCGTACATATTGCGTTTAATCCCTCTGAACATTGTCATGTACGTAATCGTTGTTTTTTTTAATTACAGCCTAAAGATCATGAAAATTATGTGTTGATCATGAATAAGTTGACATATGTATCACGTGCATAACACTTTAATACAAAGGAAATGAATGATATGATATATTGTAGCCCTATGAATAATTATTAAGTAACCTTTAGAATTAAAAACTAAAGCACAAAACTAGGAATTCACGTACGCATCGCGTGCATAAATTGCTAGTATTAATTATTATATTCTTCATATATATAATAGTAATATCTTTCTAAGCAAATTAAAAGTATCATATTTTGTGCAAATTAAGGACAAATTGTCAATTTTTTTAAGGCAATTGTAATCTCACTAAAGAAGATTTAAATATATGTACATACTCCCTCCATTTCTTTTTGATATACACTTTCCTTTTTAGTCTGTTTCTTTTTAATTTACACACTGTTGCTTTTTATATTCTTAATAACATGTCTCATCTACATTCTCCTCTTTTTCCACCCATGTCATCCACTTTTTAATATTTTAACCCACTTTTTAGTTTCTCTCTCCACCTTTTCAGTTTCTCTCTCATACTTTTTTACTTATTCTTTGATTCTCCCCCAAAAACTGAAGTGAGTAAACTAAAAAGAAACGGAGGGAGTAGTGAATGTCTAACTTCCAATCAAGTATGTCTATCTTTTAAAATCCTAATCACTATTAGCAAATTTTTTATTGGCAATTAATCAAGTAACGTATTTTGAGAATATATATGTCAAGAAATAAGAATTATGTAAGTACATATCTCTCTCTTACTCAGGTTTGATTTCGTATTATTCTTAAAGTACAAAATTACATACATTGTGATATAAATCAATGATGTTAATTGTACAAGTTTTTTTTCCTATTTATACGCATTACTTAAAAAATATTGAAAAAATCCAGCAGATTGTTTTGAATGATTTTTCAATCTCATAACTTGCTATTTGTGTACATGTGATTGACAATTACTCCATCCGTTTTCTTTTGTTGTTCCTATATTCCCTATTGGGAAATTTCTATATGTTTTTCCTATTTTGATTCTTTCCATAAATAATACTCCCTCCATCCCATAATATAGTGCCCACATTCCTTTTTTGGTGTCACAAAATGTTGTGCTTGTTTTCTTTTTTATTAATTTGCTTGGACTAAATTATCCTCCATTTCTACACAAAATTTTCAAAATACCCCTACTTTTCTTTCAAAATATGTGCCTCTTTCTATTGTTTTACACCATTCCAAGAAACATTCATTGCTTTTTGATTTTTTTAAAAGGAAAATAAAATAAAAAGCTAGTTTCAAGACAAAAGTATGAAATAAACACTTTATTAAATATTGTTTTGAGAAATCCTACTACTTCTTCTAATTTCCTTAATTCCCGTGAAAAATGAGAAGTGAGCACTATATTATGGGACGGAGGGAGAATAATTTATTAAGTAAATTTTCCATTAGTTTTATGTTGCAATAAATGTGTTCACAATATTTCGTAGTCATTTTTTTTACCTTTTAACCCCTTAAATTTTGCCTAATTGGTGGTCTAACATATAATAACTCAAAAAAAAATGTGTTCACACTAGTTTGTAGTTAATTTACTCTTTTACCCCTCAAACTTTTTGTATCATTGGTTGCCTAACATTAAATAATTAAAAAGGGCAAGAATCTTTATTTTTAGTTAATTTAATTTTATTTAAAATAGTAGAATATTGCCCATTTTTTTGAGTTGGCATTGGTTTCTTCTCCGATTTCAAATAGGAACAACAAAGAAAACGAAGGGAGTATAAATTAAACGACGTTAAGGGAATTATAATTAAAAACAAATTATTAGAATAGGCGATTTAATTTAACCCAAGCCTACATTCTCCTAACAAGCCCATGCCATCTAAGTCTAACTCAACACTATCTATAGACATCTCGTACCAACCTATTTGTCCCTCCTCTTCTCTTTTCCTTGTTTCCCTTTGAATTTTGAACTACATCAAACAATTTTTAAAAATAATCCGGCAGTCTTACTGAATAGATTAAACTAGTAACCAAATGAATTAAACTAGTCACTTTATGAATTAAAGAATGTGATTACTGAATGGATTAAACTGGTCAATAAATAGATTAAACTGATCACTGAATATATTAAACTAGTCATCTATACTAATATATTAAAAGGTGTTCCTCAATAAGCAAGTGTGCCACGTGGCGCTATCCCTTAGAGTTTTGACTTCATGTACTCTATGTACAATAAAAAAAATTAGATTATGCATGGTATAAGATTTGATCCCATGGCCTCAAGTTTGTGTACTAATTTCTTAACCACCAAACCAAGTAATATTTGGTGTTATAATTTCAATTTAAAATACTAATAAATGAAATATATAAGTACCCGGGGAATAGTCCGGGTCTAAAAACTAATTATATTTAAAAAGGTAGTCAGTTCTCTTCTTAATATTGGGCTCGAGCAGTTGCCTAATTTTAAATTAAAAGTAGACGATCTCTTATAAAACCAACTAATCAATCTACTCCCTCCGTTTCTTTTTAATCTACACACTTTCCTTTTTGGTCTGTTTCTTTTTAATCTACACACTGTTGCTTTTTCTATTTTTGGTAACATGTCACATCGACTTTATCATCTTTTTCCACCCATGTCATCTACTTTTTGATATTTTAACCCATCTTTTAGTTTCTCTATCTCACTTTTCAATTTCTCTCTCCACCATTTCAGTTTCTCTCTCATACTTTTGCACTTTCTCTTTGGTTTTCCCCAAAGTGAAGTGAGTAAATTAAAATGAAACGGAGGGAGTATTTTATTCCAAAGAGTGATATATATATATATATCCAACATTGACAAAAATAATATCAATCAATTAGTTGCTAATTATGTATCCAAAAAGGCAATGTTTCTATCAATCAATGTTTTGCTTTATCTTATCAAATACAAGTTGACTAAATTATATATAAAAAAGATTGATTTTATTGATAATCATGGATTTATCATTAGTTGTATTAAAAAAAGTGTTGACTTATTTTATAATCAGAAATGTATTTCATTAACTAGATTGTTCTCTTTTGTTTATAATTCATTTTCCTAATTGTATGCTTTAAATAATTTAATTTAGAAATCATGGTTGCTTCCTGAGTACTAAAAAGCAATTAGAGCATATTGATATTAGTTAAAGATCTTGACTTGTTTGATATTGCATCTGTATTTTTTGTTCTTCCTACTCTAATTGTGTGCGTTTACCAATGCACTTATTTAACCTTAAATATCTTTTATTACACAGTAAAAATTATAACGATTGAATAATAATCAAGTACTCATTGAGACGAGTCAAATAAGACCTCACATAACTATATTTATTCTTATATATTTAAAAGAGTCTAGAAGATTCTCACTAATTGGGAATAGTGTCAAGATTCCAAGTAGGAAGAACAAAAAATACAAAGGGATTATTATATACTACCTCAATTTCTAAATAATAGTTACACTTTTACTTTTCATGCATGCCGATGCAAAATTTTGAGTAGCATAACAGTAATATAACATCTAACATCACTATTAAGCTAAGATCAGTGGTACCAAGAATATTTTTCTTAATTCTAGCTAGCAAATTTGATATAGCAGGAAAAAACAAGGTGTCAATTATCATATAAATAATATTTTGAAACTTAATGTTTATATTAATGTATTCTTTTAGGAAATTCAATTGTAAGTGGTTGTTTGGTATACAGGAAATTATGTAGGCAATAAAAATTCTCATTGGGTAGTTGTTTGGTTGACAGGAAGTTGGGAAAATGAGGGCACCGAAAATTCCTAGAAAATTGAAATTCCCACAAAACGTGGGAATTTATTCACCTAGCCCCTCCCCCCCTCTTTGATCATTCAAAAAATTCCACATCAATTCATGGAAATTACAAATTTCTTGATGTCAACTAAACACATTAGTCAATTTTCTAGGAATTACAAAAGGGGAGTAACTTCCTAGGAAATGGAACTTTATATGGGAATTAAATTCCCATGTATAGCAAACAACCACTAAATATTATGAAGTATTTGTTTTGCTATATATTTACCAACAAAAACGAGAATATGATTTATGATAATAAGATTTGAATGTGAGTAATATTCATATAGTCACATAACAAAAAAGATTGCCATTAATAATTAATTTTTTTTTTCTATTTCACTATATGAAATCATGAGGTTATTAATGTAAATATCTCATTCGGGATCCTCTAAATATAGATATATTGTGTTGAATTCCCTTCTATATTTTATGTATTAGTATTTCAAAAATCAAGAATTATATATTTGGCAATTAAACAAAATCTTTTATAAAGCTTAAAACATATTGTATGTCTTCTCTTTTTATATATATCATCTCTTTTTTATTTCCCTTGATAAGTAGAAAATTTTCAATTAAAATAAATTATAATTATTTTAATTATGCAAAAAGTAAAATTTGTGATTCTGGGTGAAAATTAGGACCATTTGTACATATAATAAACATCTTTTGATTGCCTTTGTTTGATTTCTGCTGTGATTGTTAGGGTTTCGTGATGAATTTGATTTGGTAATCTCGCATTTTGTGATCGAATCAAGGTAGAAAGATGGACTGGTGGGGCGGAAAAGTGTTGGTTGGAAATTTGGATTTTTGAAGCGTACAGGACCAGGATGATTAAGTACACAGTACAATAATTTTAGTGGTGTCAGAAACAGATCTGACCGATGGGTCAACCTGATATTGACCTGACTTGAACCTGGTTCGACCTGTGAGGGTCAGTCCCCAGACCTGGAATTACCCAGACCTAACCGGCACCTGGCAAGATCATATAATGACATGATCACACAGACCTGCATTCAAACTCGAACCTAACCGTAATCCAACCATATATTAATCCAGAACTCGACTACACCCAGTAAATACCTGATTTGTTTATGATTGACCCGAATTCAACTATAATTCATATTAACCAAATAAAATCAAATCTGTCTTATTTGATTCGATTTTTCAAACCAACCTATTTGGATGACTAAACCCCACCAAATTATTAAAATTCCATTATTATTCTATATCTACAAAATTATTTAAATATGTATTTATTTTGCTACATATATATGCATATAAATATATATAATATTCATTTCTTTAAGGTGTATATAACATATGAGTACAAGATCAAGATATAATATATGTTACAAGCTTTTTTTTGGGAGATTTATTGCAAAAAAAATAATTAGAAGTATACTTCTAGTTTACTCCACATTGACTGAGATTTTATTAAACTTTTGTCTTTGTATTTTTCTTGGGATGAATATAAGTAAGTGTTTGATCAACCTAAATCACTTACTTTTTATAATAAAAAAAAAAAGAGGATATTTTCAAATGTAGACTTTGAGTTTTGACCTTTGTCTCTTTAAATATTACGCACAGACAACACACAGAACACTAATCTACTAGTAACTCTCACTTTTCGGTGCATCTTCTTTTCTTCTTCTTCACAATCCACCAAATCCTAAATGTTCCAATGATTTTCCCCCATTTCTCCACGATATTCACCAAATGCTCATAACAATTCAATTATCCAGTACTAATAATTTGTGAAGACAATCAATTTTTCATTGATCAATTTGATTTTAGTAAAGAACAAAAAATGGCATGGGAAAATCCATGTCAATAAGATGCAAAATCAAAGCCATTATTTGTCACAATTTAAGGAAATGTGATAATCGGAATCTTCTTCACTTCAGTCTATGTTTTCTCTGCTATCTACTCGTCTAAGCCTCTTGATGCTTGACCGGGGCTTTGACCTTCACCGGAGCTTCGAAAATTCGTATCTGAACGACGGCGAAGGCGAGAGGAGTGTTGGTACGAAAACACAACGGCTTTAGGTTGAAACAAACAAGGTGTGGCCAGAGAAGAGTGGTGGTGGTGCAGTCTTCGACGAGCAATGCAGTTGGGTGGTTGAGAGTGTGGCGAGACAGGACTGGTGGTTGAGGGGATGGTAGGCTGGGGAGAGAGAATGACAGAAGGAATAGGAGTTGGGTGGATGAGAGAGGGATGGAGATTAGGGTTATAGAGAGGAGAGATGAGGGAAATGGGAGATGGGTTTGAGTCTTTGAGAGATTGAATGGAGTCATTATTATTATTATTATTATTATTATTATTATTATTATTATTATTATTATTATTATTATTATTATTATTATTATTATTATTATTATTATTATTATTTTGAATCATAATGCTTACCATAATCGAGTCATATAAATCAAGTAATTGATCGTATATTCGTAGTAAATTCACAAGAGGGAACCCAACTATTACCCATTTTCTTTTATAAGTCTCAACTATGGATTATTCCTTGCAGGTCCCAAGTTTAACATCTTGTGATTTTTATAGGTCCTGACTTACTTATAACCGTTTTAGAAGGTAAGATTTTTAAACGTTGGTTCCAATTTATAGGTCTCTGTCACTTGCTGGAAGTGTTCGAAGATGGTAAACGTTTAAAAATCTTACCTTCTAAACCGGTTATAAGTAACTCAGGACCTATGAAAATCACAAGTTAGTATATTTGGGACCTCGCAGGGATCAATTAATAGTTGGGACTTATAAAAGAAAATGGGTAATAGTTGGGCTCTTTCTTGTGAATTTTTCCTATATAATACTCATTATTATTCTTGTGAATTTTTCCTATATGATACTCATTATTATTATCGTAAGTTATACTATTAGAGCATATTGAGAGTCGATACTCATTAATAATCAATCGCGTATTAGCTAGAATGGTTCCAATATTATTATATTGTACTAAAATATTTAAGCCTACTTGATAAAATAGTTTGTTTATAGTCACACACACACACACACACACACACACACACACACACACACACACACACACACACACACACACACACACACATGACACACACACACACACACACACACACACACACACACACACACACACACACACACACACACACACACACACATATATATATATATATCGGTATACGCCAAGGATCCGGGGATTTTAACATATAGACTTAAAACTTAAAACAGAAAGCATATAGTAAAGTAAGGCGGTTGAACCGGCCATGGTTTTACAACTTACAAAGAGTCTTGGATGAAACTGGTACTTAAAGAGTGTTACACTTTTATGTGAGAGAAAGAGGGAGAGAGAGGGATTTTTAAAGGAGCTTGTGTTGTTTTGTTATGCTCTGCCTAGAACTGAAGGAGGAGCCTCTATTTATAGGCAGAGAAGAGTGATGCTGTCATGTTGAAGAGCTGTTGATGAACAATCTGTCTTCTACTTTACACTGTTTTATCTTTTGTCTTTTGATGCTTTTTACTCCTGATGAATAGTAGTGCTTTACACTGTTGATAACTTTTGACTTTTTGCTGTTTGATGCAGAAATTGGTCCGTTGTTGTGGTGTCTCATCCTGTCTGACGTTTGAAGATAGTGAAATAAGCTAAGCTTTTTTTTTTTTTTTTTTAACTCTGGAAACCAGTACCTTCTCCATCGTCACAGACGCATGGATCTTTTTGAGATATATGGTGGGAAGATATCTGAGCAAAATGAACCTTGCCTTCATCAGATAAATATTTTCCTCTGTAAATGTCAGCCAAATATTGAGAGGGAGGTTCTGAATGTTGTATTCCTGTAAGGAAGTATTTGTTGAAGGAGTGGGGGGAAAACAACAGTCGTATTGCCATAGTGAATAATGGTAATTGGAAACAAATGGTTGTTTTGATGATGATTGATAATATGGGTCAAATTTTTTGAAATGGAAACAAGCCCTTGAGCTCTGGCTTAGGCTGGGTTCTTTCGTGAAGGAATAAGGCGAGAGATACAAGCTTGGGTATTTATGAAAATTAAGTAATGGGCTGGTTTTATACTCCCATTACTCATTTCAATATTAGCACAAATAGCCTCAACATAAGTCCATTCATGCCATCTGAAAGAGTGTATAGTAGAAAAGACGTATTGTTGGTATTTTGTGAATTCTTGGAAAATAGGAGCCTGTGGACTTGGCACATCATAGAACTTTCTTACCAACCCATATCGCCATGTGAGGAAGTAAGGATTACTCTTTGGAAGATCATTGGGATAGAGGAAAAATCCTTTATCGAAGAAACCTGAAAGACCCCAAAAATGCCAAAGATAGCAGCGGAAAATAGTGTGTTTTGTGAGGAATTCGGTAAAATTTTTATTGAACTTTGCTAATTTGGCTTTGTTGAGAATTATGAGCTTTATTTCGGTTGGTAGACGATCAATACTTTTTAGAAGTTTTCTGGGAAAGGGTAAGTGCTTTTTTGAATGAAAATTATGAGCTGATAAATGGATATGGGATGAGGGTATGAAGTGGGAACTATTTCTTGAGGTGGTAGGCATATTGTGGAGTAATTTGGGAAATCTTTGAAGGTGGTATTTTGGAAGTTGTTCCCATTTTTTAGAAGTCTTTGGGCTTCTCATCTTCGATGTTGTTGTCAAAGTACCTGCAAAAGTTAGGTAATCAGGAAGAGAGTTGTTTTCTCTTCGTTTAAATTTAATATCAAAATCAAAGGTAAATAAAAGTGCTCGATATTTTGTAAAGTTTTGTTTAACCCTTTGAGCATTTCTTTTATGAATTTTTTTATAAAATGAAACAGACTGAAAAATTACAATACAGAGTGAGATTGATAAAACCTTTTGTTTTATAAAAGAGTATTGTTACAGGGTGTTATTCCAGTGCGTGAAGGAGAACTTGATAATGTAATCTTTACTATTGTCGACCTGTTTTAAGATACCTCTATAATCCTTGTTATTGGCGACTGTTTTACCAATTTTAGGCAGGTCAGGGTTTGCAAAACTATGGCAAGGGATTTCTGAGACACGAGGTTTTATTGTTTTACACTAGAGGAAAAAAGCCCAAGGGCTGCGGTCAAAAGGGACCCAAGGGCTGCGTTTTTTGACCGCAGCCATTAGACTAGCAGCCCTTGGCATTTAGGAAGGGTTGCGGTAAGGGCTGCGGTCAAGGCAAAAACCGCATCCCTTGGTGGGTTAAGGGCTGCGGTTAAGGGCGAAAACCGCAGCCCTTGGTGGGTTAAATTTTTTTTCCTTTTCCATTTTTTAGTCCTAAATGTTCCCAAACAATTTTATATATATAAAAGTATCATTTTTCATTGCAAATTATGTTTTTACACAAATATAGATTACATTACATGTGTAGTGAACATACTACAAACATAGATTACCCCTATTTTCATCCTCAATCCCTTCTTCAATAGACTCCAATTTTGCAGGCCCGAAATTGTAGGCAGTTAACAACCCGTTAAAGTTCGGTCCCCTTGAGTTTGGTGACCCATGGTGGAGTATACTTCGGGTGCTCCCAGACAATGTCCACTTTCTACACACGACACAGCATAATCAAAACTCTAAAACAATGATTTCAAGCAACGAATTCAATATGAGAAGCTTAATCACCGGAAAATCTGCAATAACACAAACTCAACTAGAAATCAAGGCCTAGAATCATCAATCACCAAAATTAGGAAAAATTAAACACAAAAATCAGTTTGGGCTGTTATATATATATATATATATATATATATATATATATAAGTATCAATTTTCATTGCAAATTATGTTGTTTATACATATATAGAGAAATTGTGAATCGTTTTCGAATCTAGTGTTATAAATTTATCAAAGTCGGTAGGTGTGTGCAGGGGATGTGGGAAGGGGGGGGTATGTGCATGGGGGTGGTGCGCAGGGGCGTGGGGAGGGGGGGTCTATGCATGGGGATGGTGGGTGTGTAGGGGGATTGGGGTACGGCGGGAGGTGGGGGGATGGGGGTACGGCGAGAGGTGGGGTCGTGGAGCAGGGGGTCTCGTGCATGGGAGGGGGTACATGTGCAGGGGCTGTGGGAGGGCGAGGATCCGCGCATGGGATTGGTGGACAGGGCTATGTAGGGGGTGGGGGGTACAACAAGAGGTGGTGGGGGGTACAACAAGAGGTGGGGGGGGGAGGAGGGTCGTGGAGCGGGGGTTTGTTGGGTGTGTGTGTGGGGCGTGTGTGTATTACCACCCCACATTTTCTCCACATTTTCTTCAGTTAATGGAAGCACACAAGTTGGTAAAACCACAACTCCAACAAAATAGACAGAGATATCATACAAAGAGTCATAACTTGTGCCTCTCAACACTGAAGATCAAGTGCATAGTGCATACTATTTTTAGAACTTGTAATTCTAACGTGTCAAGAACTAACTTGATTTGAACCCAACCAAAGGTAACTCAAAACATAAAATCCATAAAAAGTTAGTTCAAACATGCACTTCGAAACCCGAAAATCGAGATAAACCATTCATATATGCTCTACAATTACATCATGAATTTCATTTGAACTACTCTTATCAAAACAAATGTTATTATGATGATGTATGTTGAACTACCAATCAAACAACTACAAAATAGTAAGAAAATTCAATTATGTAATCCCATTATTTGTTATCTAGATATCGTTTTTGTTCCCTATTACATATGCAAATGTTACATTAACTTTAAAAACATAAACTTATCTCACATGTAGAGCTCAAATTCAATGTAAATTATCATAATTTCCAAAAACAAAGCAACTATGAGGTATTACCTGCTTGAAATTTTCGGCTAATAAAGTGATCAACTTTCTAGAATTCACTGGAAATAAATTGGCCTCTAACATAACTGCTTTATTTCCCAGATAAATTTCTGCATTTTGAATTATTTCTCTGCACCTGCATATCAAAGAAAGAAACTTTATAAGTGTGCATATAAAAATAGTAACGACCCAGAAAATTGAAGTATGGATATATATACAGTATAAAGTTTGAACCTTGAGGGTAGAGAAACCAAAAAATGGGAATTCTTGATGTTGGTATTGGTGATTATAAGACGGGAGTGTGTGTATTATATACTGAAAAGTGATCACATAGCATATCCCACCTTCCATGAGAAATCTTGTGCCATACAGTTTGAGATCATCTCTCTCAATGCCGGAGTTCCATAGGTCGCTAGCGCCCTCTTCACCGTTGTCACAACAGCTGCTAGATCAGCAGGATCTACCATGTCACACTGTATCAATAAAAGCATAAACGCTCAGTTCTTCAGAATTTAAGAATCATAAGTGGACTAGCATGTTCACCTGATTTTTAGTGATCATTTGCTCACTGAAACGTATGTTTACCGACTGAAACTTATCTTTGTTAATTCTAACACATTCTTAATGATAAAACATGGCTTTATGATTATTATTTTTTTCTTATGGAATTTACTGACAAAAACTGATTTTTGGTGGTTGAAACTGATTTTTGCTCACTGTTACTCCTTGAAGTTGAAGTGAACAAGGCCTAATTAGCATGCAAATTGAAAGGGGTGTCATTTGTTCAAGTGATTATTACGTTTGCACTGAAACGGCCCATGTGGAATCCGGTATAACCTTCCCTTACAGTATCGACAAGTCCACCAGTCGAGGCGACCACAGGAACCTGAATGAAACTTCAAGGATTTAGTCATCTAGTTGATGAATGTATTAAGGGAAGAACTGTTAAGTGGTTGGTGGCTACTCTGAATGCAGTTAGTGACTTGCATGAAAATAAGCTTTCTGGGAGATTTCCAGTAAATCTATTGTTACCAAGGTCAAGTATTTCGAGCTGGACAAGTCTTGAGAAATTAAGTGTAAAGATGTTACCTTGCAAAATATTAACTCGCAAAATAAGCTTTACAAGTTTTGTGCAGTTCATTAAGGATGCTGGTATAAAACCACTGAACGTGTTTATGTGAAGGTGCAATTGCTCCAAGTTCGAGAGCTTCCCAACATCCCGAGGAATCATCCCCGAAAATTTATTCGAGTACAACTCAATAACCTTGAGGTTGGTAAGGTTAAGCATGCCTTCTCCAATTGTTCCGCTTATGTTGTTTGCAGCACCGATAACTCTACCAAAGGATCGCAAGTCGCAAATGAGTAGCCACCAATCACTAACAAGGCTTTGAGCCGGAAGGAGAAGATACAGCATCACTCGATTCTGGCTTCCTCCAAGTCTTACCAGTCTTTTCCTCCCCAATCCCAAAACCCCTTCTCCACCCTAAACCATCACCCTTCTCACCACTACCCACCTCCTTAATCTTAACAGCCTCCAATTTCTCACCAAATCCAAAAACCATCAGGAAAATCCAAATAATCCATAATCAAAACTCAAAGTTTCACAACAGCAAAAAAAATCGCATTAAGCGGACATTATATTAAACCCTAAGAATCAAAATCAACAAATAAGCAAATATAAAACAGGAAATCAGGTTAAAAAAACCGCATTTCAGAAATCACGAAGAATGAATCGAAGAGGCGTGCATTATATTGAGCACTAAGAATACAAATCAACATAAAAGAAAATGTAATACACGAAATTAGGTTAAAAAACACAAATTGGAGAAGTGAAAGCAACAAAAACGATGAAAAAGAAAGAGGAGAGAGAGAGAAGAACCTGGCTGAACTTGGTCAGAAGTTGAGAGTTGACCTCGTCAAAAGTGCGGCTAAGAGTGAAGAACTCTTTGCGAGCTTCCTCGGAGACAAGGAGCTTAGCCATGCCTTCCCAATCGATGCGAAGAGAGAGAGAGAGAGAGGGGGGAGGGGGGTTTGATGAGGTGAGAGAGGAAAAATCAGGGAATGGGGAGAGAAAGAAGAGTTAGGGTTTATTATGTGGTATGCAGTATGCGCGCAAATTCCTTGAAAAAAAAAAAGGAAAGTGAAGGGCTGCGGTTATCCCTAAAACCGCAGCCCTTGCACCGCAGCCATTGTCTTTTTTTCCACTAGTGTTAATAGCCTGGGTATGGAGTTTAGACCAAGGCGGTGGGTTTTTGTCGAAGATTTTATCAGGAAATTTGCTAGTGGATTGGAGAGTCCTATTAATAGGGATAATAGTGTCACAAGACACAATTTGGCCGAGAAATCTAATCTCAGTTTGAAATAGAGAAATCTTTTTTGCTGAAATAACAAGACCATTTTTCTTAATTACTCTCTCCGTCCCAGAAAGATCTGAACACTTGTTGGGACATATAGTTTAAGGTGATGAGTTGTGGTGTGGTTATCAAATGTTATTTTATTTTAAAAGTAGATGTGATAGGAGTTGGTGGGGTATTTTTTATTAGAGGAGAGAGAAAGTTGGGTAACTTTTTATTGATAAAAGGTAGAGTGTGGGCCAAAGATGTGTAAAAAAAATAATATATTAATGGTGGGACCATGCCAAGAATGGAAGTGTTCAAACTAATTTGGGACAAACATAAAAGGAAAGTGTTCAGACTATTCTGGGACGGAGGTAGTAGATAGAAAAAAGTCTTAAGGTTTTTAAAGTGCTGGTCAATTGTGCTTGAGTAAACCAGTACGTCATCAATGTAGACAATACAAAAATCTGAATAGGGGTTGAAGATATCATTCATAATTCTTTGATACTCAGAGGGAGCATTTTTAAGACCGAAGGGCATAACATTCCATTCATACTGGCCAAAAGGAACAGTAAAAGCGGTTTTATAACGGTGTTGTGGCTTGATTTGTATCTGCCAAAATCCGGATTTCATATCAAATTTTGAGAAGATAAAGGCATGGTGTAATTTTTGCATTAGATCATTTTTATTGGGTATTGGATAACGGATCCAACGAAGGGCATCATTAAGAGGCTTATAATTTATAACTAGCCTAGGTGTACCTCGTTCAATCTCCGAAGCTTTGTTGACGTAAAATGCCGCACAGCTCCAAGGAGAACGAGACTTGGAAATTAAGCCTTTGCTTTCGAGAAATCTAATCTCTTCTCGACAATGGCGTTCTAGGTCAGCATTCATTTGGGTTGGCCGGGCTTTGGTAGGGATATTCTTTTCATCAAAGTCCGGTTCATAAGGTAAGTCGACCATGTGTTGTTTTCTATTCCAGAAGGCATTTGGAAGCTCAGAGCAAACTTCTCTTTCAAGGAGGCTTTGGAAGTCAGCTATCTGAGATTTTAGAGCACTACCTTGTAATTGATCCTCAATTTTTTGTAAATGGATTATCTGTTTTAGATCATGCACGTCACTTTGTTTTCGGTTGATAAGAGAATTTATCTCACTATTATAAATGGAGCTAGCCTTTATAATGTTGAGATTTCTAGTCTTGGGCTTTTCTAGGAAAAGGAAATCAAGCCTTTTATCTTTGGTTTTGATGGATATTCCATCATAATTGACATTGTAAGGGGTTATTAAGTTTATGAAGGGTGTTCCCAAGATTACAGTATGGTGCATATGGGTAACGAGGACAAAGTGGCTTTTTAGAGAAAGGCCTTGATTCAAGATGTTAGCATTTGTTTTTCCTTCTATGTGCATTTTGGTACTATTAGCAGAGCTAAGTTTTTCCGAGGTTTTCTGGTGAAAGCGTTTTGGGACGAGACTGGATTTTATGCAATTTAAATCTGCTCCGGTGTCGAACAAACCTATAGTGTTGATTTTAAAGTCACTAGAGAATTCGAGTGTAATCTTTATGTAATACTTTCTAGAACTGATTTCTCTTAAAACAAAAAGGAAATCATCTGGGACTTTTGGGCTTTGTTCCCCATCTGGGATATCGTCAGGATCACTTTCACTAGGGATATCTGGGACCATTTGGGAAGTTAGATGCTGGATAATGGCTGAGTCTTGTTGTTGCTTAGTTTTAAGGTCTTTTATATCAGCTTTAATGGTTTTAACTTCAGTCTGAAGGTCCTGTATGGTTCTTTCTGGCTTCTTTCTAGAGCTTCTCTTTTCTAAAATAGAAGTGAGGTTGTATGGTTCAGTGCTTGAAGAAGAAGGGTTAGGGTCCTTCTCTTGAGGATTTTCTTCAAGCGATTTACGAAGTCGTTCTAGGTATTATTTTTGAAGATCAGGATTATTAATATCCTGAATAACATCTAATATGAGGTTTTGTTCTTTGGTGAGGACGTTTAGGGTATAATCCTCATCATTAGCTGAAGAGGAGGAATCTATATCATCATCCTGAGGACCATAATTCTCAGCTGAGTTATATGATTCGATTTCTTCATCAGAAGACTCTACTAAAAGAGCTGAAATTCTTCCTAGAGTTTCATCATCTAGGTCAAGGTTTTGGATTTTATTAGACACTCTACAAAATCTAGCTGTATGATCCTTTTTACCACACTTAAAACAAGTTATGTTTTTAAGGTCAGGTTTTGTAGTGGACTTTTGGTGTTTCCTATGAGGCTTCTATTTTCGTTGTTCAAAAGGTTTTTTATGGAAGACTTTCTCAACCTTCTTATAGAATTTTCGTGATTTAAAGGGCTTTTGGTAATGAGTTGGTTTACTACAGTTTCCTTTACAAGTATTTGTCTGAGGGGAAGAGATATCAAATTGTTGGCAGAAGGAACCTAATTCCTTTTTAGTCTCTTTTAACTCCCTTTTTAGGTATTTTTGAAGCTTCAAATCTTGACATATTTGAAGGCCTTGTTTGGAGGTTATACTAACTAACTCACCGTAAGTTAGCCTATCATAAGGGATAATATGTTCTCCAAAATCCTCACGGATTCTGTTTCGGACCTTTTCTCCTAATATGGTTGGAAGACCTGCTAGGAATTTTTCTTTCCAAAAGGGTTGGTTAGAATCTTCTCTAAGCATAACCCTGGTTAGGAAAGTATTTTTATACCACTGGAAATCACTAAGTTTTTTGCATCTTAGATTAGATAAAAGATCTGCATTTTTGTCTCTGAGATGGGAGGAATCTCCAATGAAATGGAGTAATAAGGTAAATATGAGGGTTGAGACAGAATCTTGGATTAGTTCTCCATTTAGGTTAAGAAAGGGAACCCCATCTTCAGTTGTTTGAATAGCATTCAAGATGTCCAGTTGCTGTTCTTTGGTGAGATAGAAACCCCACCATCCTTTTAGCTGGCCAGAGAAGCCTGCAATTAGGAGTTCTGCAACTGCTTTATCTGACGTACGTGATTGGGTTTTGTAAGCATTTGAAGCCATCGTCATTTGCTGTAAGAGGTTCAAGATTTGGTGTTCACTCATGCCATCTATATTCCATTAGTAGATGGAAGATGCATTATATTTTGGTTGGACAATTGTGTTAGGTTGGCTGCCGATCTGGGTTTCACTAGACCTTATAGGAATAATATCAAGAGGTCCAGTATTTTGCCAAGATAGTTTTGCTAGTTCAGGTGTTTTGGGACTAGTCTCAGGATCAGTGTTGTCACTTAAATCTAGGACATTACAAGTGTTATTCTGGACTGTTTCTTCCTCGGCTATTTTTGAAGTAGAAGGTTCAACCCTGCTAATTTGGTCTCTAATAGCTTGGAGAAATTCAGTCCTTGAAGTTGTAACTTCTTTTTGAGCCTTTTGTGAAATCTGAAATGGTTTGAAAATTGGATTTCGGAGGCTATTTTCTAAAGGAGTGGAGACTAGACTTGTCTCTGTTTTAAGGCTTTGTTTCTCTATTCTAGAAAGCTGTTTTCCTAGGGTGTTAAGACTGATGTTAGTAAAATTGTTTTACAGGACAATATTCTTAAGGTTTGTGGTGGCTTCTTCCTGAGGCTTCTTAAGAGGAGAGGCCTCTACCTTGTGATCGCCTATTGGGAAGGTGATTTGTCTTAAAGGAGGATGGTCATTTTGAACGGTGCCATCGGGGGTTTCCCAGACAGGTGTCCTTCTATTGGTGTTAATTGGTTCTATGGTTTTAAAGGGATAATCAATGTTATTATCAGAATTATATAGCTCAAACCAATCAAAGAAAAGAATATGGGTTTTATATTGCTCAATAAAGTTGTAATAGCTTTCTTGGATCTTCTTTCGAATTTCAAGAAAGTGCTCGAAGAACCATGTTCTCTTCGAGAGGTTATGTGAAGCATAGAAGTCTTTGTGAACTAGATCTTTATTGATCTCAAAATCCTTTTCAAGGACATTAAGATCATTAGAGGTATTCTCAGTTATGACCGAAGCTGAGGGTGAGTCTGGAGGAGACTGTCTTTCAGCATAAACCGGGTGTGGAACTTGGGTTCTATATTCAACATTTTGAATGGAAGGCGAAGGTAAATCTGAGGTAGAATACCTTGGTCTTTCTGGGTAATTGGTTCTAGGACAACTAATTTGTCGTTTATAGTGCATGTTACTTTCAGAAGGAATACGAGAAGACCGTCCTAAGTTTTCAACAGAGGAATGGTCTGAATACCTAGAGCTAGTGCTTCTGTTAAAGCTGAGCTTAACACTACCATCAAAGTATTGTATGATTCGTTCAAGGTTGGTATTAGGTTCTGGAAGAGCTGGTGACTGAACTTCAGGTTCAGCAGCTCCTTCAAGGAGCCAATCTTCAGGAAGACTGACATCATTCCATTGTATTGATCTAGGAATTTTTATGTTAGATCTAGAAAGGTCGGTTTGGAGGAGAAGGGTTTCTCCTTTTTTACTTTGTTGTATATTTCTAGTATTAAAGGCAGACATCATGGCTTTGTAATGGATTTTATAAATCAAAGCTACTGGGATAGAACCATCAAACATTTTATAGTTATGAGTTTTAATTTGTAAAAGTAAAGATGATAAGATATTCTTATCACTTAACGAGACACTGAAGTTAGGGTAACAATCAAAAGAGACTGGACCCATGCATAAACTTGACTTTATGGTTCCTAGTAAGGAATCATTAAAGTCTTTGAATCGTCCATCTCTAAGGGCAACAAGGACAGAAGAATTTAATCCTTCTTTTGTAAGAGGTTTTAAGCCAACTTGAACCAACCCTATATGGATGTAACGATAACCTTTTTCGACATGTTTTTTCAAAGTATTTGCTGAAAATAATTTTATAGTATCAATAGGTTTTGTTAAATGGATATCTCGTTATTGGGTTTTGATAACATAGTCAGTTTTAAAAATATTATATCTACTCATTTAACATAGTTGGCTTATATATATATATATAAAGTTAAGAGAAGACCATAAACACTATACTAGTATTAAACTATAGTATAACATAAAGACAATTAACTTAAATAATCTTATAACTTATAAAAACAAGGGAGTAACTGACTAAGTGTTAAGTTACTATATGGCTGTTAACAAGTTACTATCTAGTAACTAGTAAGTACTACTACTTATTAACTAATTTACTTATGGATGTTACTTGTTAATAGTTAACTTATTGATTTTACTTTTTAATAAGTTATAGTTAGCTTTTATAGGAGAGAATAATTTGGGGTATAAGTATTATTATAGTGCAACATATGAACCCTCATTATAATTACTTAGGCCTCATATGAACCGTCGTTGTAAACATATGAATGTATGATTGTCATTTGTTATAGTATTATAACATATCAAGAGTCTTTATACTAATTTATAATCAATAGAGTATTAGATTGGTTTTACAATTATTTTGATACCAATTTTCTACTAACATGATTAAACATATTGATAAAATAGTTTGTTTATACTTTATCATTTATAGTCACAACATAATACATATATACCGCGTTATGTTTGTTATTGTTATTGCTATTATTAGCATTGTTGCTACTATTGCTAGTAGTATTTATATTGTTATTGTTATTGTTATTACTAGTATTCCTGTTCTTATTTGTATTACTATTACTATTGTTAGCATCGTTACTATTACTGTTATTATTTGAATTATTATTATTATCATCGCTTTATTTTTTTTAGTTTTTTTATTATTATTATTATCATCATCGTCATCGTCATCATCATCATCATCATATCCATTTACAAACTTATATATCAATCATAATGCTTATAATTATAAATCATTTAGATAAAGTTTGGAATTGATCGTCTACTCGTTATTATATATTGTCGTTGGTTATAATATATAATATTAGAAAATATGAAGAGACGTTCTACTCCTTTACTCATTAGAGTGGTTTTATGCAGTTGATTAGTCGAAATAAGAGTTGACTAATAAAATACACTAAACATCACGATAAACAATATAGTGTTTTTATTAGTTTTTCGTTATCATCCATATATTTATCGCACACAAATATGTATATATATGTCGATCTTAATACTTTAAATAATATGATTCGTTTACAAAATCCATAACAAAATCAAAATGACCCGACTAGGAGTTGACCGAAGTTGAATTGACGTTCAATAGCGAATGGACCCGATGTTTCACAATGATCGAACTAAGGTCATTAGCGATTCAACCCGAGTAAACTTGACTCGACCCAAGCGTACATGAAACCAAAATCCGACCTGCGCAAACCCGATTAAAAAGTGCCCACGGGAGATCATATCCAAGAATGAATCGATTTGTAAATGGAATGCTCAGACCTGTCCGGCACCCGGCAATCCCATGATTCGAATGTGATCGACCCAGTTGAACAAAACCTGACCAATCACGACCTGGGACACTGACTGTCAGAATCCTGACCTGTCCGGGTCTGACCTGGTTCGCCGTGGGTATACCCACACTAGTAGAATAATTGCTTATTGATGCGGTGGTATTGCTGCGGTTTTACCCTTACGCAGCAATAAATCACGTTAAAGAAAAGGTAAAATATAAAATAAGGATATTGCTGCGGTTCAGGGTGGAAACCGCAGCAATAGATGTCAACGAGAATTTTTTCAAAATTTATTGACTGGTTTGACCAGATCTATTGCTGCGGTTTCCACCAAGAACCGCAACAATAGATTAAAATATTATTTAAAAAATAATATTTTAATCTATTGATGCGTTTTCTTGGAAAAACCGCAGCAATATGGTCATTAGGGTTTTTTAAAAAAAAATAGGGGAGCCTTATAATTGAGCGTCGTTTCCATCCCTCATAGTCATAACCCACTGATTCTCTCTCTCCTCTCTCTCTCTCACTCACGCCTCCCTCACTCGTCGCCGGTCCTCACAGATCTCCTCCCTCACTCGTCGCCGATCCTCACTCGTTGCCGATCCTCACTCTTCGCCGGTCCTCTCCCTTGCCCAGATCTCCATTCTCACTCCTTCCAGATCGTCGCCCGATTCTCCAGATCTCCTCGTCGTTCTTCGAGATTTCGTTGCTCGATCTCCAGTCTCGTCCTCCTCTATCATCATCTCGCATCCTCTCTTCCACCTTCCAACCGCCGAACACCGTCGTCGCTCCGACCACAAGAAAACCGGCGTTCGTCGCTCGACTGCGAGATGCCCGGCGTTCGGCCACCGCAAGACCCAACCTCCAGCATCGGTTTTTTTCAAGATGCCCGTAAGACCACCGCAAGATGACCACAAGAAAACCGGCAGTTGATGGTCGAGTTATAGCTCAGATCTGATTTTAAGTTTGCTCGAGTTGTTTTATGGCTCAGATCTGATTTTTAGTTTGCTCAAGTTGTTTTTATTTTAGATCTGATTTTTTTTTTTGCGATCTATCATAGCTCTGATTAATTATAATATGTGTGTTTCATTTTAAGAGATGAAATTACGTACTCAGTTTATAATTTTTAGTTTGATGATGGTAGATTTTCTGGTAAATTTGTACCAAATGTTGGCAGTAAATTCAACTACTTTGCGATTTATCGTAGTGCTTTAGGTTCTATCTTCTTTCTTGCTCCTTGTTAAACGTACGTGAATGGTAATTGGGTGTTATAGTTTGAATCTTCCATCTATTATGCGCCATCTATTTTTGGATGGTAATCTGCCTTTAATTTTTTTTTTTTAAAAGCAAAAAAAAAATTTGATTTGGTTGACAGCTACCTATTGCTGCGGGTTTGGCCCAAAACTGCAGCAATAGTTGCACTTTTTAATATTAAAAAAATACATATTGCTGCGGTTTTGGGAAGAAACCGCAGCAATAAGTTGGCGTATTGCTGCGGTTAAAAACCGCAGCAATAGGTTAATTACCTATTGTTGTGCTCTTAATTGCTGAACGACCAAAACCGCCGCAATAGGCCACTTAATGACCGCAGCAATAAGCAATTATTCTACTAGTACCAGAACCTGTTTGAGAACCTGTTTTGACAACACCTGTACATAGCATGCTGTAAAACATTCTTATTTCTTGGTTAATATATTTCCCCGGTCCCCCGTTCGAAGTCAAAGTAGTAGTTTCTAGGTTCCCCTCCCCATCCCCCTGTCATAGCCTTGAGATTTAGAGTTTAGTGTCCCCTTCCCCGTTCCCCTCTAATGTTAGTTGTCGGTTCGCTTGGCTCGCTAAGGACGTTGTCAATGGCCCGTGCAGATTTCTCACAGTTTCTGACGACCATGTGGTGTTGGTTTTGGTGTGGTACTATGTTTTGGACGTTTGTCTGCTTTGTGCATCTTGTTTATGCTCTTTCATTCCGTTTTAATTTAGGTTTATTCAGATCCATGTATGCTCCTCTAGAGGTTGAAGTATTGGGTAAGATGAGAGGTAGTGATTATTTTAATCATGTTGTGGTTAGATCTTCTAGGGTTGAGATTGCAAGGTTGGATCTTCGGATCCGTAGATTGGGTGAATTTCTTCCATATAATTGACCCGAAGTTCAAGTGATGACCTTTGGCATCATCACACCTAAAAAATGCATCCTGTGGGAGGCCCTCCAATTTAATTTGGAGCACGTTATGACCTCCACGCATTTTGAGTTTCAGTCTTGCGAGACTAAACTCTGGTTACCCTTGCAAAAGGGTCAGGAGTCACCAAAGGAGGTGACTTCTTGGTTACTTTCGTAAATCGAATCCCAGGAAGGTGTTCATGTTCAAGGACCTTGGGATTTTGCGGTTAGTAGTCATTGGGGGCTACTAGCTGAGTTACGGCAATCTACTTCTGAAGATCGTTTGGGTGTCGTCTTTCAACAGGTTCCCTCTCATATCAGATCTGCCTCATCAAGATCTTTCTCCCACACCCTCCTGCCATCGCCTGAGCTTAGTCTAAGTTGGTCAGAATATGTAACCGTTTGTTTTTATTTCATCGCATATGTAAGAGCAAATGAAGCACCTCTAGTTTCATTTTGCTTTGTTTTCTGTTAGGTTGTATTAGCATTAGGCTGTACTTCCAATTTCAATTAATGTAAGTTTTCCCCGTTGTCAAAAAAAAAAAATCTGGGAGGTGGCCAGGTGGGACATGGTCATTGTGGTGGTGGAGTACAAAATCTTGTTGATTTTGCAGGCTATGGATATAGATGATCACAGGCTTGTAATTAGCTCTTGATCAATTCGGAGTTGATTATACATCATGATTTTGCAATTCTAGGAAGTTGATTTGCATTGTCACTACAAAAAAACACTTTCGATGGAATTTTAGAAACAGATTTGTATCCGTTTCTAAAATAATATAGAGACGGATTTTGAAATCAGTATCTAAATTAGAGACGGATTTTAAAATCAGTATCTAAATTAGAGACGGATTTTAAAACCTGTCCCTAAGTTTTAGAGACGGAATTATAATTGTAAATTGTAATACCTACTCCCTCCGTCCCAAAAAGATCTGAACACTTGTTGGGACACGTAGTTTAAGGTGATAAGTTATGGTGTAGTTATCAAATGTTATTTTATTTAAAAAGTAGATGTGTAGGAGTTGGTAGGGTATTTTTTATTAGAGAAAAGAAAAAGTTAGGTAACTTTTTATTGATAAAAGGTAGAGTGTGGGCCAAAAATGTGTAAGAGAAATTGTATGGGG
Source organism: Beta lomatogona (assembly GCA_947646795.1). Lineage (NCBI taxonomy): Eukaryota > Viridiplantae > Streptophyta > Magnoliopsida > Caryophyllales > Amaranthaceae > Beta > Beta lomatogona. The sequence continues at coordinate 154,670 of CANSNZ010000731.1, forward strand.
GCTGTCTAAGTTCCCTACCAGTCCAGTTAGACCGCTATTGACCGCTATGGCCACATTCAGATATCTTACCGATGTCAATCACTTGGGCCATGCTAAATGGGCCTGGGTTGATCAAATACTTACTCAATGCGCCTATTGGCCTAAATATAAGTATCAAAAGAGGATATAATTGTATTTAACCAATAGGAATAGTGTCCCACCTTGCTTAGGACACTGTCGGCTCCTATAATTACCCCACGATCTGAGTCATAAGGTACGTACACATATACTGAGATACTTGATAAGTGCCTATTTATACATATTTTTATCCTCTAATATAATACTTTTAATGTCGTGTGTTGAGTTATATGGGTTAAATATTATACTTTTAGGTTATTTCGGTTAAATAATAAGTTTAAATTATTATATATTGTAACTTACTTATTCCCTATTAGTAGCTAGGTTTATATGATTATTTATTAGTTTGACCCATATTATATTTTTATACTAGTAATATATTTAATGTTGACAGGTACATTATAATTTCGGAGTAAAAGAAATGGACTTGGTCTTGAGCAAGTTGATGGGTTAAACCATTTAACCCAAATCACGTATCAAGATCAGGTAGAAGGAACATTAGATTTCCTTGGTGAAAATCCACGTGGCCATTGCATTAGTGGGCCAAGCCCAATGCTCCAAAGATGAACCCACGCAGCGATAAGGAAATGAAGTGAAACAAATAAAGAAAAGAATAAAAAGAAAGGAGAAAAAAAAGGAAAACCTTATTCCTTGAATAAGGATGACACGCACCCAGGAGGTGAAAGAGAGTTGAGTGGGCTTTGATAAAAACCCACCACACAACAACAATCAAAAGGGGTAGTACGCCGCAGTAAGGGGTAAAGAAGAATACGGAGTGAAGGAAGACGATATACAGGGGATGGCGAAGCAGTAGGAAGGGAGATTTCAGTCCAGAAATTCGCCCCTAATGAGTTTTCTCTACTCTCTTCTATCTCTTATCTTTGTTTACATGTCTACTTTAGAGTAGTTTTACACTAGTAGGAACATGTAATTGACTATTTGATATATGTGTTTATGAGATTACGTTATTGTTTGTGTTATAAACGATTAGTTTCTTTTGGATATTTATACAAGGTTTATTATCTGGCTTTTGATTCATGTTTATTAATTTAGTTTGATCACCTAAATTGTTTCATGTTTTTATTGTTAGATTGATAGTAATTTAATTAGGTTGCAGCTTTCTGCTCTAATTATAATTGCTAGAATCTTGTGTAATAACTGAATTCTATTAGTTGCAGCTTACTGGTTAATTTGGGTTCAGTTGATTGGTGTTTCTAATGCTGTCAAGTTTGATAATTTGATACATGTTTTCATGGTTGGATTAATTTAGCTTGATTAGGATTAAATTTGCGTGCTTTTACGGGATTTAACGAGTACGAAAGATAAAACTAGTAATCTGTTAATTAATTTGGGTTCAGTTGATTGGTGTTTCTAATGTTGTCAAGTTTGATAATTTGATACATGCTTTCATGGTTGGATTAATTTAGCTTGATTAGGATTAAATTTGCGTGCTTTTACGGGATTTAACGAGTACGAAAGATAAAACTAGTAATCTACTTGCTTTTAATGGTTTATATAGTTAACCAATCTATCCTAGGCTAGTCGAATGAGTTAATGATTATACCCATTATCTATAGAAAGTTACATGTCTCCTATTAGCTTCTTTATTATATTTTAAAACCGAATTTATTTCCTACAATTTATATTTATAATTTTAGTTTAATAGTTTTAGGTATAGTTTTGATATTCGAACCCCCCCCAAATATTATATAGTAATAGCCATATATATAATTAAATAATTAGTTTAAGATAATAACGCAATCTCTGTGGGTTCGACCCTTACTTTCCCTATCTATCTGTTAGAGTTAGTGAGTGATTTATAAATTTAGTTTTGTTGCAGAAACGACACGCATCAAATTTTGGTGCCGTTGCCGGGGATTGTATAATTTATTATTTTAGACTATTGTTTAAGTATTATTATTTATCTAGTTATTTGTTTAATTCTAGGTTCTTGTTTATTGATCTAATATTTATATTTATATTTTCTGTGTGACTATTATAGTGAAATGGCCGGAAAAGGTGAAAAGAGCTTGAAAGAATATATGTTCAATGCATATGAGACACACATGAGCGTTATTTTTCCCGCACTAGAAAAACCATTCAAACTTGATCCAGGTTTTATCGAATTTCTCCCTAAATTTTATGGTCATGATAAGGAAGATGCTCATAGACATTTACAAGAATTTTCTCTTGCTTGCTCTACTTTATCGTTAAATGGTAAAGATGATGATGGTATTAAAATTCGTGTTTTCCTTTTTACTTTACATGATTTAGCTAGAGATTGGTTACTTTATCTTCCCGTTGGATCTATTACTTCTTGGGATGGCCTTCAGAGAGCTTTTCTTGAAAAATACCAACCTGCTAACATAACTAGATTAATAAGGAAACAAATATGTAGTATTGAGCAAGATAAAGATGAACAATTACATGAGTATTGGAAAATATTTAATAAGCTTTGCATTTCATGTCCACAACATCAACTAAGTGAGAAATTCCTAATTTAATGTTTTTATGATGGTTTGTTAGATGATCAGAAACGTTTCATAGATATCGCTAGTGGTGGAACTTTGGTGAATGAAACTCCTGGTGAAGCAAGAGAGTTAATAACTACTATGGCCCTTAATAGTGAACAATATGGGACGAAAATTGATTCTAAAGTGAAAATTCAAAGGCAACTGAAGGAGCAAACTGAACAAATTGGTGAATTTAAAGTTGTAGTTGCTAATATTAAGTTTCCAGTTTTAGTACTCAACATGAGTATTTGGAAAATTTAGTAAAACAACTAGCTCTCCAAATAGGAAAAGTTCACTCTCATGAATTTAATAATCAGCAACAAACTCAAAATCACCTTCACCATCTAGATAACCAAATAAAACAAATATGTACTACTCTTAGCAACATAGAAAGTAAATTGAATGGACAAGTTTTTGAAAAGCCTATACCTCACTTGATAGATGAAACTAAAGCCATAACTTTGAGAAGTGGTAAAGAACTTGAAAATCGAGGTAAAGTGGAAAAAGAAGTCGAGATGAGTCATGAAACCATAGAAAAAGATAGTGCAAAATTACAGGGTGACAAAATCGGGAAGATTAGTGATATTAGTGATGAGATTGAAATCCAAACTATGGAAAACGAAGTAGTGAAGGTGAGAAAAGAAAAGGAAAAACCTATCGTAAATCCTTCTTCAAATAAACCATATGTTCGCTTCCTTACACCACTTGTGTGCGTGAAATTAGATCATTTTTAGGGCATGCTGGCTTTTATAGGCGTTTCATTCGGAACTTTTCTACTATTGCATCTCCATTATGTGCTTTACTTGCTAAAGATGCACCTTTTGCTTTTACTGATAAGTGCAAAATTGCTTTTGATACTTTGAAAGAGAAGCTCACTTGTGCTCCTATTATTAGACCACCTAATTGATCTTTACCTTTCGAGATAATGTGTGATGCTAGTGATAAGGCGATAGGTGCAGTACTCGGACAAAAGGTGGATAAGGAACCATAGGTCAATTATTATGCTTCTAAATCTCTTGATCCTGCCTAATGTAATTACACCGTTACTGAAAAAGAAATTTATGCAGTTATTTTTGCTCTTGAAAAGTTTAGACCCTATTTGTTGGGGACTCATGTGATTGTGTATACTGATCATTCTGCTTTGAAATATCTTCTAATAAAGAAGAGTCTAAACCTAGATTGCTGAGATGGATGCTTTTACTACAAGAATTTGACCTAGAAATTAGGGATAAAAAAGGAGCAGAAAACCTTGTTGCTGACCATTTAAGTAGAATCACCCATGATAAGGAAGTAGTAATTTCTTCATCTGATTTATTCCCTGATGAGTGTTTATATGCATTGCATGGTACAATGCCTTGGTATGCTGATGTTGTTAATTATTTAGTGTCAAAGGATTTGCCTAATGATTTGTCTAGAGCCCAGAAAGATAAAATTAAACATGATTCAAGATTCTATATTTGGGATGAGCCTTATTTATATAAAGTCTGCTCTGACGATATCGTTCGAAAATGTGTGCTTGATCATGAAATTAAATATATTCTTGAATTTTCTCATACATTTGAATGTGGTGGTCATTTTGGTCCAAAAAGAACTGCTTATAAAGTTTCAGAATGTGGATTCTTTTGGCCTTCTTTACATAAAGATGCTTATTTATTTGTGAAATCTTGTGATCGATGTCAAAGAACTGAAAATATTTCTAAGAAAGACTAAATGCCTCTTAATTCTGTTTTTGTGTTTGATATCTTTGAAGTGTGGGGCATTGATTTTATGGGACCATTTCCCGCTTCTTCTGGTAATCTTTATATTCTTTTAGCAGTTGATTATGTTTCTAAATGGGTAGAGGCAAAAGCTACCAAAACTAATGATTCGAAAGTGGTGGCTGAATTTGTTCGAGATCAGATTTTTAATAGATTCGGCGTCCCAAGGGCAATTATTAGTGATAGAGGGACTCACTTTTGTAATCGTATAGTTGAGGCTTTGCTTAAGAAATACCATGTCACTCATAAGATTTCAACTGCTTGTCACCCCCAAACTAATGGACAAGCTGAAGTTTTTAATAGGGAAATAAAATATATTTTAGAGAAAGTTGTGAATCCTAATAGAAAAGATTGGAGTAATCGCTTAGGTGACGCCTTATGGGCTTATAGAACTGCTTACAAAACTCCAATAGGAATGTCTCCTTATCGCTTAGTGTATGGAAAAGCTTGTCATTTACCCGTAGAGTTGGAACATAGAGCATTTTGGGCCATTAAAAAGTGGTATTTAGACTATGACAAGGCGACTACCATAGAAAATTGGAAATTCAAGAGTTAGAAGAAATAAGAAACGATGCTTATGAAAATTCTCGAATATATAAGGAGAAAACAAAGAAATATCATGATAAAATATTATCTAGGAATTTTTTTTTGTGTTGGTGATAAAGTTTTGCTTTACAACTCAAGGTTAAGACTTTTTCCTGGTAAATTGAAGTCCAAATGGACCAGACCTTTTGAGGTTATTAAGGTTTTTGAGCATGGCGCGGTTGAAATTAAGAGTTATGATTTTGGACAGATATTTAAAGTGAATGGACATCGACTCAAAGCTTTCTATGAAGGGTTTGACGCCAATTGGCTAGAAGTTATTCATTTGGAAGATCCCATCTACTATGACTAAAGCTCAATAGCAATGTCGAGCCAACGACAATAACAAAGGCGCTGCTTGGGAGGCAACCTAAGGATATATTGTTTTCTATTTTTTTTTCGATTTTATTATATTTTTCTTTAGTACAATAAACTACTCTAACTACTGTGTGCTGCTGACCCAGGATGTTGTTCTGCCTTCTGCCCATCTGTTGATGTTGCTGCTGCTGTTAGCTACTACACATTGCTTCTGCACACCGTTGCTCATCTCCTTCCCCGTTTAATTGCAATTTTCAGGACATCAACTACTATATGGAGAATATTTCTGCAGTCTACATACACCAGGTTGTCTCTTTCCTTCTTTCCCCTATTTTTCTTTTTCTTCTCCCCACTTCTATTTTTAGTTTGATTTTATAAACAATGAGGACAATGTTTATAATAAGTGTGGGGGAGAGGCTCAAGCCTTGAATTGCTAGATTTGATGTATTGCTTGATGCTGGAATTAATTTGTGTGAAGGAACAGGTTTAGAAAATGAGGAAATCTATTTTGGTATATGTTATATTTTAGGGGAGGTGCTGCCAAAATTTACGCAAAAATTTATAAGTTTTATGTCTAATTTGAAGGCAAATTCCGTTAGCTTAATTTGACTGAAAAGAAGGAAAATTTTCAGTTTTGAAAATTGAATTTTTAAAAAAAAGTTTTTCTAGTTTTGTTGCAAGTTACCGGGTTTTTATGTTGATTGATTCAGAAAATTGCATAGCATCATTGTACAAGTGTTTAGCAAGTGGTAAGAATGGTTATTTATGATTTGATTGTAATTCACTTGGTGAACATCTATAACCATTGTGAGACTTTTGAGCCTTTTAATAGACTAAAACATCTATGTTAGTCTCTAGTTTTTCATGAGAGTGTGTGTTAGTTCCTGGTGAAGTATAGACTCTTGAATTTGCATTGGTTTCTTCGAGACTACATTGAAATATGAGCATATATAAAAATGATAAAGGCATTTGTTTTTCTTGAACCATTAGCCTAAGCCACCTACATTATTGTACTCCTTTTTTTTAAAAAAAAAAAGCCCTCTGAGCCTTAAGCCTATTTCTTTTGTTTAAACCACATTACAAGCTTATAATCCTAATCACGTGTCCTAACCAAAGCTTTGAGCTAGTGGATTATAATTTGGTGTTTGGAGTATTATTTGTAAAGGGTATAAAAAAATTATTATTATGGAGGTGGTGTTCTCTATTTTATATCAATGGTTATTACGAGATTGTGAAGAAGAAAAAAAAAATCAAGAAGAATGCTGGAAAAAAATATATGATATGTTATACGAGAAAAATAAGATTATGAAAAAAAGTAATAATAAGTGAAATGTTATCATTCAAAGCAAATGGTGCACAAAGAGATATATTGGTTGTAAATTATTGGAATTGGATTATTTAGTAACATTTTATTAGAGTTGGAGTTTATTTGTTGGCTTCTCTTCTATTTGGCCAATGGGGTTATTGTTCTTCTACTCCACTAGCTCTTAAGCTTTGGAGCACCAAATCCTAAATACTCCCTACCTTTACCTTAGCCTTACATTACAACCTTATTAAGTCCTTTTGATTTTTGTATGTTCTATGTCTTACTAAGTAGTGGAGGATTGAACGATATGCAAATTTAAAGACGATATATTTCATTTCGAGTCGACTTCCTAGGTTTTATGTGATAATTATTATACCATAAACACATGAGTGATTATAATTTATTTTTATTTGCACAACTAAAGTGAGGGTTCACCAAGTTGATTGCTCAATTACTCAAATCTTGAATATGGTTGTGGTAAGATGTGTTGAAAACGCTAATACGTGAAGTATTATGTGATTTGAAGAGTTGGTTAATCTTTTGCCTACTTGCTTGCGACGCATAAATACCGTTTCCCAACTAAAATTATTTCCATAAATCATATTTTTGGTCTTTGTGAAAACTTTCAGTTGAGTTATGGTTGCTTACATTAGAATTTGCCTGAAAAGTCAATCAGATGGGAAGTTAAAATTTATAATGACAGATAGATGTTGCTATTATAGTCATAGTTTGCTCGCGTACTAGCAAACCTTAAGTGTGGGGGAATTTCATAAGTGCCTATTTATACATATTTTTATCCTCTAATATAATACTTTTAATGTCGTCTGTTGAGTTATATGCGTTAAATATTATACTTTTAGGTTATTTCGGCTAAATAATAAGTTTGAATTATTATATATTATAACTTACTTATTCCCTATTAGTAGATGGGTTTATATGATTATTTATTAGTTTGACCCATATTATATTTCTATACTAGTAATATAATTAATGTTGCCAGCAAATGTTCCCCAGTCCGGTCACACAGCCCTGTCAGGAAGATGCGCTACCGGCATGACCCGGAGCATGCAGAGCATTCAAAAACTCCCACAGAGCCTGTGGGGGAAGAGTGCGAGGATAAGCAGCAAGATACTGAGGTCCAGTATTCATCCCAACCCTCTAGAAGAGAGAACGAGTTTGCTCGGCGCTGAGCACCGGTATCCCTTCGAAACTCTCCCTTGTCAACTGCCATACTCCAGGAGCCTATGGAGAAAATTAAGATGCCGACATGCAAGTATGACGGCAAACCAGATCTTGAAGATCACATCTCTGCGTACGAGGGACACATGCTGCTATACATCGACACCGATTCTGTCTGGTGTAAAGTGTTCCCCTCAACTTTAGCTGGCCTGGCACAGACCTGGTTCAAGAGCATTCCGCCGGCAACTATCGCCGATTTCTGACAGCTCACGTCCATGTTTGTGACGCACTTCGTTAGCGATAAGCGAAGGGAGAAGACTACCGGCGAGCTGATGTCTATCAAGTAGGGGGAGAAGGAGAGCCTGCGGGATTATATCGGCCACTTTAACTCTGAGGTCGTTACCATCCCCAACCTACAGCAAGAGGTCGCAGTCCTGTCACTGATGACCGGTTTAAAGGAGGGCACTACCTTCAGAAGCTACTTGGGTCGCAAGAAGCTGACCAACCTTACTAACGTCCTCAGGAAAGCCAATGAGTTCATCCGAGGGGAAGAGTTCGATAAGGCGGCAACTTAAAGGTGGTCTGAAGGAGACGGCAAAGAGAGGGAGAAGGAGAAAGAAAAAGAGAGAGAAAAGGACAAGTACCGGAAGGACAAGAAGTCCAATAACTCTGGAAGACGGGAGGAGAATAACTCAGTCAAGAAAGGCCAAGAAGGACGGCCGGACCGATATCATAATTACACCCCCCTGACGATGTCCAGGGCCGAGATTTATGAGCTGCACAATAAGGACGATAAGTGGAAGCACCCCAGAAAGATGTTTTTCAAGGGGCGTGACAAGTCCAAGTGGTGCGATTTCCACAGGGACTACGGCCATGTCACGGATGAGTGCAAGGATTTGAAAGATGGGATAGAGGACCTGATACGGAGAGGCTACTTTAAGCAGTATCAGGCCCGGGCTGACCGAGATAGGTCACCAAGAGAAAGGTCACCCAGAGAGGGTGACGATAGTAAAAATCCCGTAAAAGAGAGAATCATCGATATACATGTCATCTCATGGTGGGAGTATTCACGGTGCCAAAGCCAGCCTGAAAGAGATGAGGCACCAAGTGAACTACCACAATACTGTTAAATGGTCGGCACCGCCAACTATGCCGTCTGTATCATTCACAACGGAGGACGCCAAGGGGATCATCTACCCTCATGATGACCCTTTGGTAGTATATCTACAGATTTCCACAGCGATGGTCCATCGCATCTTGGTGGATGGCGGTAGCTCTGCCAATATTCAATTCATGCCCAGATTTGAGAAGATGGGCCTAGGGAGATCATGTCTCAAGCATGTCTCGTACCCGGTAATCGATTCCACAGGGGCATCTGTTGTCCCCGAGGGCATAATAAAGCTACCGATTAAACTGCGGGAAGGATCCCAATCCAGAGACCTTTTGGTAGAATTCCTTGTGGTGGATGTGCCGGCAGCCTATAACACCATCATAGGGCATCCAATGATCCACAGTTCCCAGGCTGTGGTGTCCACCTACCACTTGACGATGATTTACACGTCAAACCTCGGCAAGTCGGAGAGGTTAAAAGGGAATCAGGAGTCAGCCAGAGCATGCTACCTAACGGCTATTAAGAATTCCAATCACAAGCGACCGGCTGAGTCTCCACCGTCAGAAAGGAAGAGACGGCGGGCAGAGAATAAGGCAAACAAAGATTTGTCAATGGAAAGTTTCGAAGGAAGGCCGGCAAACTTGCCGAGACCTAGCCTAGAAGGAGAGACTGAGGAAATCAGCCTCGAACAAGATAGGCCAGAGAGGACGGTCAAAATTGGAGCCGACGTGGCTGATAACGTCAAGGTCAATTTAATCAGTCTGCTGCGAAGCAACGCTGATGTCTTCACATTCTTAGCGGACGAGATGCCGGGAATTGATCTCGCGTTCATGGTACACCGACTAAACGTCAGTGATGACGTGAGGCCGGTGAAGCAGAAGAAGCGAAACTTCTCAGTTGAGAAGAATGCGGCCATTAAGGAGGAAGTAGACAAGCTGCTAGCGGCCGATTTCATCGAGTCCTGTGACTACCCGGAATGGTTGACAAATGTGGTGATGGTGAAAAAGCCAATGGGTCCTGGCGGATGTGCGTAAATTTCACCGACTTGAACAAGGCTTGTCCTAAGGATTGTTATCCATTGCCTAGAATCGACCAATTGGTAGACTCTACTAGCGGCCATGCACTGCTGAGCTTCATGGACGCCTTCTCCGAGTACCATCAGATCAGCCTCCTAGAGTCTGACAGGAATAACGCGGCATTTATCACAGACGCTGGGGTCTATGCATACAAGCTATGTCGTTCGGCCTAAAGAATGCAGGAGCTACCTACCAGAAGCTGGTAGACAAAATATTTGCGCATCAAAAAGGCCGGAATGTCGAAGTCTATGTGGACGATAGTATTGTCAAGAGCTTGACGGAAGAAGCCCACATCACTGACCTCGAGGAAACCTTTGCGACACTTCGCAAATACCAAATGAAGCTGAACCCCAAAAAGTGCGTATTTGGGGTAAGGTCCGGTAAGTTCCTCGGTTTCATGGTCAGCGAAAGGGGGATAGATGCTAACCCTGACAAGATCAGAGTAATAAATGAACTCCCGAAACCAAAAAGTATCTTGGACATCCAGAAGCTGACTGGCAGAATGGCGGCGCTGACTAGGTTTGTCTCCAAGTCAGCCGAGAAGGCCCTACCATTCTTCAAGGTCTTAAGAGGGAACAAGAAGTTTGAGTAGGTTGATGAACATAAACAGGCCTTCGAGCCCGTCAAAGAGCATTTCAAGCAGTTACCGACCATTACCATCCCCGAGGTGGGGGATAAGTTACAGTTGTACGTCTCAGTGTCGGTCAAGACGGTAGCAGCTGTATTGTTGGTAAAAAAAGGAAAACAACAACACTCGATGCAACACCCCGTATTTTTTTCACCCTTTATATTTGGTGTGTGTTTATATTAAAATGATATTTTTCGTAAAAATAAATAATTTATTATTTAAAATTATTTTGGAACGTGTTGTGGAAATGTGTATATATTTTTATATGTTGTGATATATTTATATATATTTATTTTAGTTGTTAGTTATTTATTTTAAAAGTTATATCAGTTTTGTTATCTATTTAGGCGTTTAGGATGCAGTTTTGTCGCGTAGCGTTTTTGTAACGTTGATGGAACGACTTGGGATGATGAAATGGTACATCACGTGTGACGTATCATGCTGGCCGAAAATCAGCAATTATGGAGTGGAGGATGAAGAGTTTTGGTGCTTATTAAGCTAACCTTTGAATATCTTGTAACCGCTCATTTAATCCCTCAATAACATTCTCCTAAACCCTTAGTTTCTCCTTGCCAATAACTTCTGATTTTTAATAAGAGAAATTAAGCATCATTCTCATTTAACCCACGCCATTTTCAAGAAAAGAAAGAGAGGAAGGGAAGAAAAGAGAAAGGTTCATCCCGGTTTTTCCTGTCACACCTTCACGAAATTAACCATATCCGGAGATCTAACCGTTGGATTATTCTCAAATTTGGACAGCATGTTTATAACATCTTGATCTTCACTTTGACTAGAGCGATTGTGAATACGATCTTTCAATCGCCGGAAATCATGGTCGGACCAGAACAGCACGAAATGAGATTTTTCAATGTTCAAGAAGAAAACGCCTAGTGACTTATTGCTACAATTATCGTTCGTTGTGCTTTGGGGTTAGAAGAGGAATTGGATTGTATGCATAACTCTTAACTATCTCTTTAGACTCAGCGCTCCACCCGACGTTCCAGGTAACTAGTAGTTATCTTAGAATGATAGAGATTAGAGTATTTTTCGGTGTTAGATTATTACGCTAGGAATTGTTTTAAATACTTTTTGACTGAAATTATTGATAAAATTTGACGTGGATATACTTGATGGATGCTGTATGAATATTGTATGCATAAAAATAATTTTCATCTGGGTTTTAATATTTATTCGATTTATTTGATAATTTATACGTTTATGGCTTATTTGAAAAATAATTATTGAACGAATGTTATAATTTCTGAAATTATTTTTTGTCAAGCATGTTATGTGTGTAGTATGTATTTCATGCTTTGGAATAATTTTTCCCTACTGTTTACAGATTTATTTAATTGATATATCTGTTTTTGCATTTTCATGTTTGTTGTTATTTAAATCATGAATATTATTTTTTTGGGGCCAAAAAATCTATTTATTTGCATATTATGTATTACCGTGGGTTTATGCATGTTATGTGAATTTTTGGAAATTTTTGGGCATTTATTTCTATTTTTAAATATTTTATTGGCTTTACTGAGTATTCTGTAAATTAACATTTAAAATTACTTTTAGAGGCCGAAAATTAGAAATAAATTTTGTACCATGTCAGTAGAGTCATAATGGTCGTATGATAATTTTTGTGATAATTTACTGATTGTTTTTATTAGTTTAATTTTTATTGTGTTTTTGTTATGAGTTTGAGGATATTCTTTTAAATTATTTAATGGTTTAATAATCAGAAATAAATTGAGACCTTTTATGTTCTTGGAAGTTTATGATTTGTAGGTTACTGTGGTTATTATTGAGTATCATTATGTTTACGTTTGGTTTATGTAAAAATAATTAGTTGTGTACGTTTCATTGATTTAATAAGCATTGGAGTTAATTGGTGGTGGCGTCAGACGCATTCTGATGCGTCATACGTAGTTTGGTTAGTGCGCCAGTCGCACAGTGTGGTGCTGAGCACAAGTTCACGCGTCGAGCGCACAGTTTTGTGTACTCTAATTTTTCATATGATCTTGTACGTATGTTCTACTTCTAGTTGGTGATCTTATTTGATATGATGCATTTCTGATTGATACTGTTAGTGCTGTAAAAACTATTTCATTATCATTGTTGATGCTTAGTGATGTTCAAAGTATTGTGGTTGGAGATATTTGTTGTAAGTTTGTAAGTTACTACTTTGAGGATTTTTGAAGAATTACTTTTGGTGAATTATGGGTATAAGGCCGGGTGGCATCCCTTTTGACGAATATTTTTGAGATGAATGATACTTTGATGATATTTATGATTTTATTTTGAGATAAGAATATCCGGTGGGATAGATGTAGTCCCCGGTGAAGAACATACCAACCACCTGGTTTGCGAACTAGGGGTACACCTGGGTTAATTGTTGTCGTCCGAGAGGTCAGGGAGTTCTGCGTGTTCTACCCTGCATCGGGAGTTTGGCCATTCTTAGACACAGGCAGTGGGGAACGTAAGCCCATAGACTGACCTGGAGATTGCGATCTGATAAACCTTAGGAAGTGAATTGCGATTCACTGGCGTTCGGTTTGTGACTCAATAACTGATTTATCTATGTTTTTATTATTATTGAAGTACCCTTGAGATGATTTATTCATTTTATCTTTTGTATTACTTGAAAGCTTTATGATTTTGGATGCATGTCATAGTTGTCTTGACCTTATGTTTCCTTTCTTATTAATCTATGTCTAAATTGTACTTTGATTTCTTTTGTTCTGGGAGAACTGCTAGTTCTCCCCACTGATTGTGGATGTTTGTTGATATATTTTGCAGGTGATGTTGATGGGAATCTTCTTTGGTTTTGGGCTCGGGTTGAGATGTGAGCATTAAAATGTTAGATGTTTTAGGCCTAGACTTTTAGTTAGTCGAAGAGTTAGTTTTATCTTTTGGATATTACTCTAATTAATTTAATTTATTTATACTATTTACTTATGTTGGTTTATCACTTAGTTATTTTAACGCATTTCTTGTAGTAGTGACATTCCCAGAAGACGATGTTTCCGCCATCGTCCTATTAATACTATTATTATTTCTTTCTTTTCCGCTTTGAAATTCTGGGGTGTTACACTCGATTTATTTTGTGATCCATGTACTAGCTGGAGCAGAACAAAGATACGAATTGCTGGAGAAAATGGCATATGCTGTGCTAATAGCTGTGAGAAAGCTCCGGCCATACTTTGATTCCTATACTATGCAAGTGCTCACATATCAACCGCTGGAAAAAGCGCTTCATAAGCTGGACACGACCGGTAGGTTGCTAAAATGGGCTATCGAGTTGTCCGAGTTCGATATCGAGTACCGGCCGCGTACAGCTATCAATGCTCAAGCTTTGGCCGACTTCATAGTCGAGACCACATGCGAAGAGACTGAGGAACCAGCCGGTACCTGGCACATATCTGTGGACGGCTCAGCGGCCCAAACGGGAGCAAGTGTCGGGGTGGTCATGACGTCTCGAGAAGGGGACACATTTGAATATGCTGTCCGCTTTGGGTTCAAGGCGTCCAATAATGAAGCTGAGTAAGAAGCGGCAATAGCAGGAATCAGCTTGTGCATAGCGGCTGGAGCCAAGAAAGTACGGATGACAACCGATTCCCAGCTCATATCAAGCCAGGTCTAGGGCACCTACGAGGCCAGAGAGCCGGTAATGCAGAAATACCTACAAAAAGTAAAGCAGATAATGTCCGCACTTCAGAGCTTTGAGGTAGTGTTGGTCCCTCGAACTGAGAACATGGCCGCTGATGCCCTATACAATCTAGCTAGCTCAAGTACTATGGATCTCAAGCGCAGCGTCATGATAGAGATGTTGTCCGAAAGAAGCATAGATGCCGCCAAAGCGGAGGTGAACGAAGTCAGTCAGGGGAAGGAATGGTATGACAAGATATTGGCATACAAACTGACATACAGTTTACCTACCGACAAGATGGCGACGAAGAAGCTGAAAAGAGAAGCCATATGGTTCCGCGTTTTTCAAGGGCAGCTATACAAAAAAGGTCTTTCACTCCCACTCCTAAGGTGCGTAACAACCCACGAGGCCACGAAGATCATAGAAGAAATCCACGAAGGAGTGTGTGGAAATCATATCGAAGGAAATACACTAGCACTGAAGGCCCTGATAGCTGGTTTCTACTGGCCAACAATGCTGGCAGATGCACAAGCCTATGTGAAGAAATGCGACAAGTGCCAGAGGTTTGCACCAGTCATTCATCAACCGGCAAACGATTTACAGCCAATCTTGAACCCAATCCCTTTCGCTTAGTGGGGGATGGATATCACAAGGCCATTCACACCGGCATCCGGGGGAAGGAAGTTCCTGATAGTAGGAATTGATTATTTCACAAAATGGATTGAGGCTGAGCCGACTGCAAAGATAACTGCGAATCAGGTCAAGAAGTTCATCTGGCAGAACCTTATCACAAGGTTTGGAATACCTATGGGGATAGTAATGGACCATGGCATTCAGTTTGATTGCAGGCCGATAAAGAATTTCCTGAATCCCTACAGCATAAAATTCGCGTACTCGTCAGTATGTCATCCCGAGAGCAACGGCCAAGCGAAAGCCGCCAATAAGCAAATTTTGAACGCTCTCAAGAAGAAGCTGGACGAGGTGCATGGGCCGACATGGTCCTAGCAGTATTATGGTCCAACCGGACCACCAAGAAAGAAGCAACTGGGGAAACTCCTTTCAGGCTGGCATTCGGTGCCGAAGCAGTGCTACCGGTCGAAGTCGGACTACCCAATTGGCGGATCCTGAACTATGACCCGGAGTTGAACAACAAGTTGCACAGAGAAGACCTCGATTTCTTGCCATAAGTAAGGCTCACTGCAGAACTCAAGTCAGCCGCTTACAAGGACCGAATAAGCAAGGCTTACAACAAAAGAGTGAAGAGCCGACCGATAGAGAAAGGGGACCTAGTTCTTAGGCGAACAACGGCTACAGGAAAGGCCCATGCGAAGGGCAAGCTGAGGGCAAACTGGGAGGGACCCTACCTAGTGAAGGAAGAAATAATCCCAGGGGCATACCGGTTGGAGGATATGTCTGGCAAGCTGCTGAAGAACAGCTGGAATGCTAGCGTGCTCAAGAAATACTTCGTTTAATTGCTTTCCTAGTTTAATTGCATAGTCAATAATAAATCGGCAATGTTGCCGTGATTGGCATTACTCAGTAGCACTGGCACTGTAGCCAAAACTAGTACTAATTACTTTCTAAATTAATAATTCCGGTAAATTGGGAAGAGACATTTGCAATAAGATGAGTATCTTCTAATCCACAACGCGTGCAATAAGTTCCCTGACGGTCAATGACCTACGTGGATCTGCCGTCAAGAGAAACCAAACAGACATAGGACTTGAGGTTGGTCAATGACCTACGTGGATCTGCCAGCACAAGTGGTTACTTGTCGGTCAATGACCTCCTTGGATCTGCTGACAAGACGCTACCATTACAACTCCCTTGACGGTCAATGACCTTAGAGGATCTGCCAAGAAAGAGTTGTACAAGAGCTCCGTCTACTCTTAACCTGTCAATGACCTTAGTGGATCTGGTGGAAAGAAGATAGACGAATGAATCTGTTTAACGGTACATGACCCTACGGGAATCTACCGATATAGTGGTATTCATTCACTAACGACAAGTAAAGCAAAAATAATACACAACCGACAGAAGAGTTGGCAAAATAAATTCTATTGATTAAAAGTCAGATTTACATCCTAGTGCAAACTAGGAACAAAAAGAATTAAGCCAGGTCCGCCACAGACGGCAGGACCCTGAAAAGCGCGAAGGGAGGAGGGAAGACCTAGACTAAGTGCCCTAGGTGACCTCAGAAGCAAGAACCTTGCCATCCTCATTGGATGCATCAGTCGTTTTAGGTTTGGAGCTGTCAGGACTCTTGTCCACGATAACAACATCAGTATGGTCATCCTTGGTTCCCTGGTCGGCATTTCCCTCGACGGTCTCCGGCTCTTCTTCATCGGATTCAGCACGGGGATCAACATTTGCCATATCGGCCTCCGTCACCCCGTAGTCCACCTCCTCGTTGTCGACCAGGATCTCGAATAAACGCTTGTTGTGAGCTTCCTCCACCTTTTCCCAATCAATACAGGGGAGGGCATGCTTAGCACACCTCATGGCAGCGGACCATCCCCCATTGTACCGATTGGCCAAACGGTGAACAAAGTCCATGGCCGGCGATATTCGATCACAGCGTCGGCCTCCCGGGCTTTCGACTCCTGGAGCTGCTCTCTCAGCTTTTACAGCTCAATGTCCTTGTTCTTCAAAGTAACAGAATTTCCTTGTTTAGGACATTGGCCGAGTTCAGGTCAGCCTTGGCCTTGTCAAGATCGGCCTTTACATTCTTTAACTGATCCCGCTCAGGTTTGGCGGCTAACAGCTCAGCATCCTTGGCGGCCAACGCCTCTCTAGTAGCCTTATGACCATCTACCTCACCATGATAGCAGCTTGGAAGTACAGGTAGAGGTCACAAAGCTCCTTCTCAGAATGGGCAGACTGAAATAAACACAAAAAACGCGTTAGGAAACTAAAACATCAAAATACACCAGGACGAGACACGGTAAACAAACTTAGGGTCAACTTACCACGGCCAGATTATGCGCGTGAACAGTGGCCACAGCATGGACCTGTTCCACCGGCATGTCAAACTTCAGTTGAAATCCCTTTAACAGCCGGTAGCCTAGATTACCGCCTTCTAGAGGGCGGTCCAACAGAAAGGACTCATCGTCCAGGACATTGAGCTTCGGCTAGAATAACTCACCATTCCGGACTGGTGACCAGGTCCATCTCTTCTGGAGAATCTCCAGTATATCTACGTCGGGATGCTCGATGAACCCGGAATTTCCGCAGCTCCGGAATCATGTTGGGCAATGTCTGCTGTTTATAAATCTTCGGCCGCAATGAGGAGGTCCCGACCAGGGCTACTCGCCCTCTGGGCTCCTTGTCTCCCCCCGAGACAACAGGGCCGGCAGACTCCTTCATGGCTTCCTTTGCTGGACCCTTCTTCTTAGGCTCCTTATTGCCCTGTCCTTCAGTTTTCCTCTTTTGAGGAACGACAAGAGGCTGCCTAGTAGCCGGAGCTTTCTCGGGTATGTGGGCGACATCACCACCATTGTCGCGACCAACTCCCCGACCTTGTTTTACCACCCCGGCCTCCAACGCTGGGGGGGAATGGAAATGTACTTCTTGAGGGGCTTGGGAGGCATATTTGATATCGGGATGTAGTTATGGTTAAGGTGCAGAGCTTCCCGGATCAAATGCTCACGGCCTGAAAGCAATACAGATTACCCGTCAGCAATAGGTGAACAATAGTATACATAACAATAAAATATATCGCCATAACAAGAAAAGAAAAATCTAGGTATAACACTTAATTACCAGAAGGCTCGACTTGGCAAAAGACTAAAGCCGAGAGAGCCACGTTGCCCAGAATGTAATTGGCATGAGGAAGCCAAATCAGAGGCACTGGACGGGCTTGCCCCCTTGGGGACCCAGTTTGGAGGACGCCTCAAAAAATTCAAAGGCCACTAATTCCCGGCGTGTTAAACGCCTATCAGGAATATGCTCGATCCTAGGCCGAGGTCTTGTCCAATACCGGCGCAAGGGAAAGTCATCCGGTACTCGGACCCAGAAGAAGCGGGGTTGCCAGTTTTTCAGTGACGTCAACTTTGGATACACCGTCAGCTTTCTCTGCTGGGTGTACATGGACATCCAGCCACCTTGGCCAAGTTCTCTGTCGGCCTTCGATCTCTTCCTCTTTTCTTTGCCTTTGCCCTTAGCGGAACCGTCTTCTTTTATCCAGTGAAGTTTTTGGAAGAGGTTCAAAGTCTCAGGAAACCTCTTATACCGGATAGTCCAGGCATAGCAAATCAGGTTACGCCATGATAACGGCGTAAGCTGAGACAAACATATGTTCCAGGCCTTGAAAATTTTGACTAGGAATGGATCTAAAGGGAATCTCAGGCCAAAGTCCAACATGTGGGCATACACCTACACGGCAACCTTTGAACGGCATCACAAGTTCATAGCCATCCGGAAAGGCAAAATATTTTGCCCCTTTACGGTAGAAATCGTTACCCAATGTTGTCCTCCTCCAGCTCTTGACAATTTGTACAAAGGAAGGACTACAAGCCTCGCAGGGCGGCATGTACAGGTCATCCAATGTTTCATCGTCATCCTCCGGTATGACCTCAGGTTGATCTTCATCGTCGTCAGCCTCCAGAGACACCGACTCTTCATCAGACATCATGTCACGGAGGACGCTGTCCACATCCTCAAAAGCGACATAATACACGTCATCATCCTCCTCCCTGCCGTCATCCCCTTCCATCTCGTCATCAGACGAAGGAATATGTGACGCCCCCTGTTCCAACACCTTTGCCGGTTTAGAGGATGAGGGATCGCCGGGGGGATTCTCAAGGGTGCAGGCTAGTGAGGGAAATAGTAGAGGAGAGCGCTCGGTCAACCCTAACATTGTACCATATTGGCCGGATACCGGCACACCTATAGTAGCCCCAAAGGCCCTGATAGCGGTCAAAGAGGAGGCATGTAACACCGGCTCCGCATGCGTTCTCCAAGAGGTACTACAGTCACGACTCGACTTACTCCTACGTTCTTTGGTCAAGTCTACTATCGGTGAATTAGTAGACAAAGCAGGGCTGGGAGATTTACTTTTAGAATGAAAATCGATGTCGGTCATGGAAGAGAGGTTCTCAGATAAATTTTAGGAATCAGAGTTGGACGCATGATTAAAACAAAAATATGGCTAAAAGAGAAGATTTCTGGGAAATACCTGGATGGAGAAAGCTGGCTAGAGAGTCGCCAAAGTCAACTGGCAAGAAAGCTAGTAAGAATGGCTCGAGATGTCACGACGAAGAATGAAAAGACGCTAGGGCTCAGAGAGAATTCACTGAATGCTAATGCTTGAAAATTTGGGAATAGTGTTTAAATGAGCAAATGAGGGAAATCAAACTCCATTTATAGAGGGCTCCATGGCCCGGATCAAGCGACTCTTCGTCTTCCCGTCCGGATCATGCCACGTGGATTTCAGCTCAGAAACAGCTGTGAGCAGTTACTGACACATTAGTCAAATCATCACGCAAACCAAGGCAACGATTCGTATTCCATAAGCCAACTTTACTTCTGGAAATTTCTAACGGCTTTAATGTGAAAGCATGAGTTTCGCATCACCCATGACGGTTTAGCATTGACTAAGCAGGATATGTCTTTCCTAGACATACCGGCTTGGGGGCTAGTTGTATGGGGGCTGTCTAAGTTCCCTACCGGTCCAGTTAGACCGCTATGGACCGCCATGGTCAACCCAGTCAAGGATGCTATGCCGGCCACATTTAGATATCTTACCGGTGTCAATCACTTGGGCCATGCTAAATGGGTCTGGGTTGATCCAATACTTACTCAATGTGCCTATGGGCCTAAAGATAAGTATCAAAAGAGGATAGAATTGTATTCTACCAATAGGAGCAGTGTCCCACCTTGCTTAGGACACTGCCGGCTCCTATAAATACCCCACGATCTGAGTCATAAGGTACGTACACATATACTGAAATACTCTACTTGAGATATACCGACTTTACCCTATACTGACTTAGGCATCAGAGGGGTGTTCCTCGGATTAACCCCCGAGGTTAGTTTACGTGTTCTGTCTTCCAGGACATCAAACCGACTCATTGTACTGAGGAGATACCGGTTCGTTCCCAAGGCACTTATTCCATACCGAAACAAAAATAATATACTAATGGTGAGACCATGCCAAGAATGGAAGTGTTCAAACTAATTTTGGACAAACATAAAAGGAAAGTGTTCAGACTATTCTGAGACGGAGGTAGTATTTTTTACTATGATGGATTCATTTGATATTACAGTTAATAGCTTTCTAAGCACGCGATGTGTGCGACGACAATATTTTCATTGTGATATTTCCTAATGTCGAGTAGATAGTTTTACATGCACGCAATACATGAAGCGACAACTCATTATAATAATTTAAGTTGACAATTTTTTCAATAAATGCTCTGTTTTGTTCAACTTCTTAGAAGTTATTTTCAACAAAAATAAGTAGATCATTTCTTGATCTGACCTTATTATCCTTTATGTAATTGACTTACACAAATTGAAATTATATAAACCCATTAAATGTGATCATTTCCTTACATGACTATAATGTTGTGGAAGTACCGAATTATATTGCTGATTTTTTATTTTGGCAATTTTTCCTTTTGATGGAAGATGTTGATATTCTTAAATGAATTTGTTATCTTTGTAAGCTTTTTTTAGTCTTTCCTTTTTTTTAACCTAAAATTCTAAGTAGTTATAATTGTAGTTTTAAAAATGGCAAATATTGGGATTGATTGATTACCCATTATTACAAAATTTAAGGAAAATTTGCATTGGTAACCCTGTGGTTTTCAAATTCCCAAAAATGATCTTGTACTCTTGTTGAATTCCCAAACGTGACTTTTTCCGTTAAATTCCTGTTATATCTAACCGTTAAATCAATAAACGCATATCTAAATGTTTCTGGAATGCAATTTGATAAATTTGATATGAATGAAAATGGGCTTGGGCAACCCAATAAGGAGGAGGAGAGTTCGATCCACATACAAGCCCAGATGAGGTTCCATACTAAAACCAATTGGCAATAGTAGGAGTAGCTCATCTAGCTTATATTGTGGTACTTTCTCTCCTCTTTCTCCAATGTGGGACAACTCACATGTGCACAACATATATGGGGTTCAACACAATCAAGGGGCATCTAATCGTTTTTTTTGCAAATTTCGACCTCAAATTTGATCCATTAAGGGCTAAAATGACCCACAAAACGTTGACAGAGCTATTTTTTCGGAATAATTTGCATTCCAGAAATATCTCGATTTGCGTGCATTATTTTATGTGCCAAAAAAAAGCCCCGTCAAGGTTTTGGGGGTCAATTTAGCCATTTATGGTTCAAATTTAAGGTCGAAATTTGCAAAAAACGATTAAATGCCCCTCAATTTGCATTCCAGAAACATTTCGATATGCGTCTATTGATTTAACGGTTAGATATAATGGGAATTTAATGGAAAAAGTCTTTCATTTGGGAATTCAACAAGAGTATTAGGTCATATTTCAGAATTTGAAAACCACAGGGTTACCATTGGGAAACCGAAAAATTACAAGGTTACCAATGGGAATTTCCCAAAATTTAAACAAAATTGATGTAATTAAAAAAGTAAGGATAATACAGTCATTTAATATGGGGACACCATACCTCCTCTTTACTTATATAATAGAGATTTATAGAGTTAATTGTAATAACCTAATCGATGCCTAATTTATATATGGCTAATTTTCATCTTGTTTGGTGGATTTATGCAATCCTCAATCAATTCTTAGGCCTCATTTGGTTCACATGGGAAGTAATTACCCATGGGAATTTACATTTCATAGGAAATTTTCCCCCTTGTTAATTTCCTAGGAATTAAACAAAATTGTTTGGTTGACACCATAGGAAATTGTATTTCCTAGGAAATTACTCACTAGGGGGGTTGGTGAGTGATTTCTCATGGTCCATGGGAATTTATATTTCCCTTGGAATTTGTATTTCCTATATTTCTCTCATTTCCCTCCAACCAAACACAACACCCATATTGTATTTCCTAGGAACTTGTATTTCCAAGGGAAATAGCTTCCAACCAAACAACACCTTAGAATGTAGTTGATTCACTTCCAATGCCATGCATATTACATGCTGATTGCCTTCCACACATAATCAACGCAAATCGATAGTTCCCATATAATCACCTAAACTTTCCATATAATCCACCTAATCCCTCACAATGCGAATTCACGAACTATGGGCTAGGAAAATCACAAACGGCTGGTAGTGCTAAATCACATACCACTAACACATGGCAGTAGGACAATAGTGACACGCAGCGCAGAATAAATTCAGAACGCTTGATTGATAATAGATTATAGAGAGATACATATAGATGAGGGATAATGGATACCAATTTTTTTGTATCATACCTGACTAACCTGAGCATGGTACATTTAATGTTATTTTTTTTTTCATTACTCATTTAAAATCATCTAAATAAGTAAAATGTACTAAGAAAATAAAAGTTTCAAATGAACAGAAATTAGACTTGGGTGTGCCATGCATATAGTACATTATACATACGTGTGTATAATAAATGAACTCTAAGAGCCTGTTCTCCCCAGCTTATTTTCAGTTCAGTTCAATTAATTCAGTTCAGTTCCTAAATGATAATTATTACTATTAATTAGTTATAATTTAATTCAGTTCAGTTTAGTTTTATGTCGAAGAGAACGTACCCTAATAGATACATATTGACTTTATTTTCTTAGAGCTCTACAGTTAGATATGCATTTTGCTAGAATTTAAAAATAATTTTTTTTCTCCATATTTTAAATTTATTGTATGATCATTTTACTTTTAATTATTGTTATTAAGGAACTTTTAAAAAAAATATCGTTATTAAGGAAACGTATCAAAGAATATATTGGGAAAGAATTTTTTTTAGAGAGAGAAAGGGGTAGATCATGGATGGTCTTCATTTTAAACTCACGCTCCAAAGTCCAAATAGCGATGGAGTACAAGGAACTCCAAGTCTCAAGTCTCAACTCTCAACTGTCAGTTTGAGTTGTTGCTGACAACAGAAACGCGAAAGTAACCCCCTTTCGTCATCAATCACTTTATTGCAATTCTCAAATTCCACCAGACATTAATTATCAATTCAACAATTTCAATCTCAAATTCAATTTCAATTCGATTGATCTCTCATATAAACCCTAAAAAACAGCAATTCAAAAAATTTAGCAAACCTAATCAATAGAGAGAGAGTAAACGAAGCAATGCAGAGTCGAGGAGCGAGTCACCGACTCGCTGGTTCGCCAATTAGGTCTCGAATTTCTGCTCTTATGCTTGCTATGTTCGCTACTATGGCTTCCGTTTACATTGCTGGAAGGTAATTTTTCATTCTCTCTCTTCTTAACAATGTATTTGTACTATAATCTTAAGTTTGTTTATTGTTGATTGTAATATGAGATTTTTAGTGATCATAATGTTGTCGATTTGTTCAAATGCTGGAAGTTTATAGTTTGGTTGAATTTTGATTATATTCATTGAAAGGTTATGGCAAGATGCGGAGAATCGAGTTTATCTTATGAAGGAACTTGATAAGAGGACTAGTCAGGTATATTCAAATTTTTATGCTGTACTTTTTGTACCATTTACTTTGACACATTTGCAAAAATAATATGTTATGTGAAGATGTTATTTGTGAGGAGTAAAATGAGTAACAGAATAAGCTGATTATGGCGAATAGCGGAGTAAGAGGATAGGAGTGACTGTATAATGTTAGACAGGATAGAGTAAGAATGGACAATGGTGTAGCTGAAATGTTTAGTTGATGCACTTTAAGAGATGTTACTAACTGGTGATTCTAAGAAGTTTTGTGGCGCACTTTGAAATATGTACTTTTAACTTTTAAGCGTATTCTGGAAAGAAATGGGTAAATCATAATGCATTGTGAAAGAAAATTGACTACAAATTCTTATTTTTAGGGGCAAACAACTATATCTGTTGATGACACGTTAAAAGTTATAGCTTGTCGGTAAGTCGTCTACTTTCATTTTTGGTGTTTGATTTTTTCTGGTTTTATTAGTATACATATTCGGTGTTCTGGAAAGTCCAATTTTGATGATTTATAATGGTTGCAGCGAACAGCAAAAGAAGTTGTCAGCCCTTGAGATGGAGGTGGCTGCTGCTAGAAAAGAAGGATTTGTTACAAAATACTCTATGGGGAATGATGTTACTGGTAAGAAGAAACTGTTAGCTGTTATGGGAATTACTACACAGTTCGGGAGAAGGAGGAATAGAGATGCCATTCGAAAGGCATGGATGCCAACTGGTAATGGATTTTATTTGTCTATAGTCCTCATCATATAAGTTGGGCATAACCTTCATAGTTGCATTGTGTAGGAGCTGCATTAAAGAAGCTAGAGAATGAGAAGGGCATTGTTTCCAGATTTGTAATTGGAAGAAGGTTTGTGTTTGAGGGTTTGGATTGTTGTTAACTAGCCTTGTTCTTTATATTTAAACTTTAACTAAATTAAGCTATCTTGCAGTGCAAACCGTGGAGACAGTTTAGACAGAGAGATTGATGTTGAAAACCGGCAAACCAATGACTTCATTATTCTTGTATGTTCAATATCCGTGATCTCTTTTCATCTTTTGTCAGAGGGCTTAGCTTGTTCACCATGAGCTGAGTCCCTGTAGGATCTTGTTTGCACTAAAGAGCTCCAGACACAGTTTCTGACACTTTACCATAGAGGGGTAGAGTGTGAATTTCAGCAATGCTCTTATTATTCTGTGGTTGATTCAAACAACTGCACATATTAAATCAAAAGCTTTTGTAGACCATTTTAACGTGGGTGTATAGCTTTTAATCAACATATCCTTATTTTTTCTTTTCTTTTTCGTCTTTAGGATGATCATATAGAGGCACCAGAGGAGATTCCTAGAAAGACAAAATTGTTTTTGGCTCATGCCGCTGAAACATGGGAGGCTGAGTTTTATGTCAAAATCAATGATGATGTTTATGTGAAGATAGGTATGTGTGTTCTCGTTGATTTTGACTGGCATGTGAATGTGCTTTGATATGCACACAGACTTTTTTTTTCGTGAAAAAAATCAAGCCTCTGAGTTGTGCTTTGTCTTGCAGATGGCCTTGCAGCTGTTCTTTCTGCAAATTTAGATAAGCCTCGTATTTACATTGGGTGCATGAAGTCGGGGGAAGTTTTTTCTGAGCCGTATGTCTTGTCTTAACTTTGAAACGTAAGAAATTGATCTTATACTGTCATTATATCAATTCTTATTAACTTGATATATTTGCAGGGGTCACAAATGGTATGAACCAGATTGGTGGAAGTTTGGTGATGGAAAATCGTACGTAAAATTCCCTTATCTTCTTTTATCCCCCCCCTCTCTTTTCCTTCACATCCTTCTCCATTACCCGAGCAATGAATTCAAAAGGGATCTCAAGCAAATAGCAATGCTACAAGGTTCAGTCCATCATGATATCATGCAATGCATGTTGATATGTAACTAAGTTACTAAACATATTGGATGCACTTACAAAAGGCTCAATTCAATTTAACTTAAAAAAGTGGAGGGCTGGGGCATATTATATTGGGTATTTTATATGCACATGTCAATATACTCGTGAATATTCACAGCTACATCTCCAAAACATAGATCAAGAAGTGAGTCAGAAGATTTATCTAAGAACCCAGAAAATAATTTTTTCAGTTACCATAGACCCGAATATTAGACACATGACTTACATGAGCCTTTTTCTTCTTCTTTCCTGTCCTGGCTTTCCCTCCATTTTTTTCCTAATTGTCCATCCGAGATGTTTTATTCAAATTTTGAAAGTGAAGGAAGTTAAATTATGAGTACAATGACCCAAAATGTCCATGTTGTTGTTCCCATATAGGCCATATTCAATTTCATGTGGTGACTATGCCTTTTGTGTCAGAAGATCCACGGATCTCATTGCTATAGCTTATAATAGTACGACCCCCCAAATTCTGGTCCTTTTTTCAAATCAAAGCAAAAGAATAAAATAAATCCTTATCAAGGAGGCATCAATACATGTTCTATTTCAGAGGAGTTGAGACTATTTATGAGCAAGATTTTATCTTCACCGATGTTTGGACCTAAAGCAACCCAACTACAGTACCAAACAAACGAAACAAACTCCTTCTCAAACTACCAACTATAAGATGAAATCAAAGTTGCTGGAAAATAAAATTCTGCAACTATTTTTCTTGGTTGATTATTATAAGACCTCCATCTGCATGCATAGTCGTGCACTTCCGTAGTTTATAGAGTCTTCTGTTAGAGAGCACCTTATAATCAGTCAATTTTGTGACGAAGTATCTTTTTAATTTTTTTTTTCCGAAGAAACACTTTATAATGCAAAGAGTTTGTCAAGTTGCACCTAAACCAATGTTTTGGCACAAAAGTTCAATATTCCAGCAAGTTGACCTGCCTTTCCTTTCCCTTTTTCTCCCCTTTTTTGTCTTTTATTGCATGCTTCTCATTCTGTCTCTAATTTATTTCTGTTTCTATTGGTTTGTTATTAGATGTTGACAAAACCCCTAAAGCAACCATACATGGTTGCATAATTTCGACTACCTGGGCCATATCAATTATTGTGAAATTTATTTTGGGGTCTTGGTTGTAGATTTATTGCTAGTGAGTGGCCCTAATGATGCCCCAAGTTGCGTGTCTTACATTTGGCGAGTGGTGAACATAATACGTTCAATCAATGTGTGTTGTTGATTTGTTATGGAAGTATATTACTAAAAAGAAGGGAATAAGTCATATATATCGTGCATTTCAATCATTATAATTTGAACACTTAATCACCACTGAAGGCCAACAATACCATTTTTATTTGTGATAAGAGCATTAGTTTGATTGTACTAAATTTGGTTGATAAGTATCTTTCTCCATACTCAGAGTTCAGAGGTTCGAGCCCTTACATAGATATTTTTTTCTGCAAGTTTATGAGGTTGACATGGAGTGAGGTCCTTTGCAAGGGGGACGGTGCCACATGTTTGCTAGATTTATTGTCCACACTTAAAAAGAATAATATAGATGAGTGTATCTAATGGTAATGGTTCTCTTGGTGCTCTCAACAATTTTTCCAGATTTCTTTAATGGGGATTGGGTTTCTACTTAATTTTCCTACGGGGTTGGTTTGGTTCTGGAGCCATCTTCTTCTCCTAGACCAGTGTTGTACGAGCAAGAAGAAGAAATATCGTAGATGTTTGGATTATGCGGCGCAGAGGGGATTTAATTTAATTAGCTGGAAAGTACTGAAGAATGAAGAATAGTGGAGGGAATGAAAGAAGTGAGTGTGAGAAAGTGAGAATCACGTGATAGCAAAGAAGAAAAAAAGGGAAGGATGGTCAACTAGCTGAATATTGAATTTTGCTGGGAAATAGGTTTTAAGTTTATCTTGGCAAAGTTGTTTCTCTTTTGAGGTGATTCTCCTTATAAATAATTTTAAAGGGTATTTTTCTTTTACAAACTGAGGTCTTATATTCATAATTGGATAAAATTGCCTTGTTGGTTGCCACTATAACAAAAAAATACTATTGTTAGTAGTCACCAGTTCAACAATAATAATCAGGTTAAATGGGGTAAGATGTTTAGTTTTCCATACTGTTAACATTTAAAAAGGAATTATAAAGTGTAAATATATTGGTTCTTGCCACCCGTAGTCTGAACACTTATCATGCCACAATCAAACCAACCCAAGCAGTAGGAGGATTTTGGAAATTTATGACTTGAAAATGGATTATGAATGTTAGCTTGCACTCACATGTACTTTCTGTGCCTGTGGGTTTTAATATCATCATCACCACATCACTTTTTAGTCATAAAGAGGAAGATAATCGGATAAAGAGGGTAAATGAGTCCACTGAGTCACTGACTAGTAGCATCGTGTAATATGATTTGAATGTGGCATGTTGGATATTGCTTTGCAAAACTTTTTGAGGCATGGGAAGGCGACATATGGAATTGAATTTTAATTTTGCTATTAAGTATTTCCTTCATTTTAAAATACTTGCCAGTTACAACCAAGTTCCTTGGCACACAATTTTGGTAGGATGACAGACAAATTAATTTAAATGATTAAAGCACAGGTAAGAAGAGTGATTGGGTCATTAATTGTTTAAATCATCTTAGTTAGTTTGTCCATTTACATTGTCTATTATCCTCTATAAACTGCATATCAAGGAGCTTGGTTGCAAGTGTTTTGAAATGGAGGAGTATCTGTATCTCATAGAATTATGGATTACTGTTTGGCAGTGCAATTGTGGATAACATGTATCTTTAATGGACGCAAGTTTTCCAAGTTGCAGAATATCATGATTGTGAATTTAGAATAGGAAAAATTCTACGCAATGAGGTATTTACCTCATTCGAATAATACTCAAGCGAAAGTCTAACTTGTGTGTTGGATGAATGATAACTCATTGAATTTTGCTCTGAAAACAGAAATTCGTCATTCTTGTTTAAATTTTTCTTTGTTTTTTAATTGCTTCAATATGATTTTATCTTTTGCTCACCTCATGGAGGATATATCGGAGTTAAGAATTATTCACTTATATCTGGTGTAATATGCCTAAAAGACTATTTGTTTATGACAGGTACTTTCGACATGCTTCTGGTGAGGTTTTTGTCATATCGCAGGAATTGGCTCAGTTTGTATCAATTAACAGGTTGAATATCTCTGCTTGTTCCTGTCTTATTCACACATGCAGACATGTGCAGCACACACATATTCATTCAAGCTTTTATTTTTGTGCTAATGACTGGGTCAGCTGGGATGAAAAAATCATGAAAGCCTGTAATTCATTTTGCAGATCTATTCTTAGAACCTTTGCCCACGATGATATCAGTACTGGGTCTTGGTTTATTGGACTTGATGTGAAGCACATTGATGAAGCAAAGCTTTGCTGTTCTTCTGGGTCATCAGGTAACTCTTGTGAATTTTGACCAACCCAAGGAGAGATAGGGATTGCGGGAGTGGGGATTCACTTCCCTTCTGTTTAATCTGTCATGAGCAAACCCATGTACCTTGTCATGCCCAAGTTGTTTCAACCAAATGTTTAATACTATCCACGTCTTTTTGAAGTGGGGAAATCAATACAAGTCTTTTGGAGAGATTATCAGATGGAAGCTGGCTTATGCTTTCCGAATAACGTGGCAGCTAGAATGTTAACATATTTGTTTTGAAATTATATGATATGCACTCCTACGCTCACGATCTCCACACCTTCTTCGTGATTGGGTTTTTTTGTTTCCTAATAAACTAAAAAGAGAAGTATGGGAACCATAAAATGTAGATTTAAGTAGTGCAAGTTTGGATAGTTTTAAGTTCATTATACAACTTATATTATATTACTTGAAATTTTAAAACTGAAACTGACAAACTGACAAATGTAGTTTTGACTAGTGCAAAATTGAATAGTTTTAACGAATTCTTTTGTCATATTTGATTCTTGTTCCTTGTATTTTGCAATCGATGAGCATGTAGATAATCACAAAGGTGTCACATTTTCCTAAATGGAAAAGACATAAATTTCCATTGTTTACTGAAGAGTCCATATACAGTGAAGGACTTGTCTGACAGTAAACTTTGTATTGTTTCAGGGGCTGTATGTGCAGCTGTTTGACTTTGCATGTGGAAAATTTTGTATCTACACTCAATATAAACTTTAATGAAGACCATTCTTGGCCCTCAACACACAGACCGTGATTGACTGTGAATGGCAAATTGCTGCTACTGTAAGTTCATTTTGTCTATAACTAGAGGAAAGGACATGGGACCGTCAGCAACGTTCAGCTCATCTTCGGTGATTCATTTATCTAACATTTGGATATCTAACAATAGAGAGGATATTTTTCAGTCATTTTGGGACGCATAAACCTTCCCTTCTCTTGATAGATATCTAACTTTTAGATAAAAAGAGTTTTTCTTCTTAAAATAGGTCATCTCGGACCCGGTAAATATATTGATCAGAGCTTGTTTCACAGTCCCTCAACGTTGCACACATGAAGGGAAATAGTCTTTTCCCCTTACTGTAAATCATATACCAAAAACACACATACAACTTGAAGGAAAATGTTTTTCCCTCTGCAGATTCTGTTAGGGCTTAGGTAGAGTTGAAGAACTTGTATTTCATTTGAAATTCTTGAATTAGAAAACCAGAAATAATAGTTTTTCTTTTTTTGACAACACGAATAGCAAATTATAAAGTAGCTATACAGAGCTTAATTTCCTACAAGTAACAGCTATATTATGAGCATTCTGTACACCGTATCTACGTTTTTTTTTTTTTTGGGAAATGACACTAGGCGAAGGTCGCGGCAAGAATGCAAATTCCTTGTATAGTCTACTTAGTATAAATTTCCGTTTGTATGGTTTCACAGAGAGCTAATTCAAGAGGAAGAGCCTGTGTGGATTTGGATCCTAGTAGACCCTTATTGCTGTGCCCATTTTAAAGCTTGGAATCAGGCTCTAGCTGCCATGTGAAGAGCAGAATTACTAAGACAAAACCAACCGTCCTTATATAAACCAGTAAACCACCAGCTGCCCAAGAACAAACCCAAGCCATTGCTCCTTGTTTAGATATAGGGTTCCAATATCCATCCGTCTGAATATATACTTGGGGAGGGAATTGTTTGTTGACCAAAATATACTATTAAGAGTCCAGGAGAAAAATCCTCCCCTTCCCCATCAATGACTTCCCTCAGAATACTTGGTTAGTAAATTAATTTGGAATGCTGGACCGTGTTGAGGATAATTGAGGACATAATCTGCATATTTGAGACTAGAAACCTCATAAAGAAAACGTTATTGCGAGCGACCCAAATTGACCACAAGATAGCAATGAAAATAGGGATCAAATCTATTCCTTCCATCTGCCTTTCTGAAAATCGGAACACAATCCTGTACCTAGTCTTGTATCAAGGTTTCTGGATTTTTTTATAGCTCGAATACCTAATGATTATTAAATGAAATATTTGGCGTAATTTTTACTCCATTAGATACATGATATTTAATTCATTATATTACTAGGTTTTGCTTATTGCCATGTAATTTTTTTTCTTGCTTAAGTCTCTATATTATGACCAAATGAGAAGATGTTACCAATCGACCAGATCGTACAGCTTGTTCATATACTGAAAGCTTTAGTTTCGATTAGGTTTTGAAATGCTGATATTAGTCTTGGTGAGATTAATAATCTTTGTGTTCATAGCTATCGTACTTTCCCAGTTATGTAATATAAAAGCAGAAATTAGAATACAAACGACTTCACCGCCCTGATTGCTTATTGTACCTGAATTATTGTTACTGTGAGGTCAATAGAAAGAGACTCCTGCTTAAAGGCTTTTGCGCGCAATTAACTGCTCTTATGTCTTATTTGTTGTATGGTCGTTTTCAGTGTTTCAAGTTAGGTGCATTTCGATAATCTGTGGTGGCCATTTACCGAAAAACTCTTGAGACACTATCCTCGGACATGGTGTTCTTGTTTTACCATTAAATTTCCTTTCTTTTAAGACAACTTTTTTTTTTCTTCTTTTGCTCCCTTTATGGAGTTAACGCCTTCCATATGATTAATCTCCCATTTGGTAAACAACATTCAATACTGGTGGTAATAGTAATGTATTTTAATGTAAATTTGTAAAGGAGTTTCTATATTAATGGCTTAATGCTACTTCAATTCAAAATATCAATGTTTTTTTATAATATTTTTCTATCTTTATTACCATTCTAGAAGGTGGTATTGAATGGTAATGAAAATTGGTGGAAAAAAGCACATGTTTAGACATGAAGTTTATTACCATAGATGCTAATACAAGATCTTTTTTTACAAATTTACATTAAGATTCATAGTCATTACCACTATTTATTATGGTCTACTCCCTCTGTTTTTTTTTATCTTTCTCACTTGGGATTTTGGCACTATTCATACTTAGAGAGGATCTTCTCAATTTTTTTCAATTTATAAGAAAATATATAGTCCTGTAGGGTCTTGTTTTATTCGTCTCAATTAGTACTTTATTAATATTCAATCGTTATAATTTTTACTTATATATAATGAAAGATATTTAAGTTCAAAGATGTGTATTGGGAGACGCGCACAGGAAAGTGAGAAGGATAAAAAAAAAACAAAGGGAGTACTAAATGGGTTGTCAAGTACATTATCTCATTTTTGTTTCCCCTTATTTTATAAAAAAATTACAGTATCTTATACCTTAAGAAAGGTAATTTCTCGTAAATATTCCTCTCCAATGTTTATTTAGCTTGTTTGGTTGGGGGAAAAATAATTTCCTAAAAAGGTACTTTTGATATTCCTTTCTTTGGTTTGTGCAAGATGGAAAATAAATTTCTACGAGTGAAAATGGTTAACCTTGTGATGAAATCTTTTTCTTTTCTTAAGAAATGAATGTTGCGATTTCCTCTATATTCTTTACCATCTTTTTTGTTTTCTCTCACTTATCCTCTCCCTCACCTTTTTTAGTTTTTTGTCTCTCTAAATATCTTGACAAAAAACTTAAACAAAGGGATACGAATTTTTGCAATTGTGTTTATTTTGAAGAATGTTTTATATAGAAAATATTAATGTCTTGGGTCCAACTAATTAGACCCTGTTCAGATTTTAGACTCCATGAGGCAAGGGGTGGTTGATGAAGTAGAAGAGTTTGTGGAAATGGTTATTGCCCTTTTGCTGGAACATTCGGGTGTGCAACTGATGTATGAATGTGTCTAATTGAAATTTGTTCTTTTATTTCGGCTGGTGACGGAGGAAACCATTTCAAAAATCAAGTTGAACGCAACATCTTACTTCGGGAATAATCAAAATTGAATGTGACATTTTATTGTTAGGAAAATTATCTTAAAGAATAACATGCTTACGTTAAAATCTAGTTTACTCGAAAGACCAAGAACATACTTATAATTTTGATCATATCCTTTTTTTATTTGTCAGTCATACCTTGCCCATATATACAGAGAGAGAGAGAGAGAGAGAGAGATGGGGATGGGGTTGGGCCTGTTGGGGTGGTAAGAGTAGCTCCAGTGGACTAAAATAGGCCCCAGCTTGCAAATATTAAAAAGATGGAGCTAGTAGCTTGGTTGTTAGAGCATGCCCACTCATGGACAAATTAGCCATGAAATTGGGTCATCCATGAAGGTAAAAAAAAACATAGCCTTTCATCCATGGATTTTGCACATTTTAAGTTGGGTCATAGAATGACTTAATCCATGTTTGGGCATCCTATGACCCAAAACATGGATCAAGTCGTGTAAAAGGAGGAGGAAGGGGCCCACAAAAAAATTTGTGAATTTTGGGCGTACAAAGCTCAAAACGTTGAGTTTTGTGGTTGAAAAATTAGAGAGCCAATCAAACGCTGCCACGCATGCTGCAGTTTAAAAAAAAAAATCTGACGCGCGTCAGTACTGGGCAGCGCGCCCAGCCAACCGCATGCTGACACGTGGAATTACAATTCCAACGGTTATTTTTGTTACTCAGATTTTGTAATCTGAATAACTTTAAAAATACAAAAAAAAAAAAAAAAAATTCACCAATGGTCATATTTTTTTGAGATCTATAAATAGACATCCATTTTGTTATATTTTGACACACTTCCAAAATTAATTATTTTCTCTCTCTACATTATACACTCTTGAATATTTATCTTTGGAAGCTTTTATTCTTGAAAAAATTATTATTGAAGACAATTGAGGTGAGTCAAAAAATTGTAATTATCAATTTTCGTATTTTATATAGTTGAATTTTTATTAATAGTTGAACTTCTTACAATAATTATTATTAATTACTGAATTTTCTAAAATAAATTTTTATTAATTGTTTAATTTTATATATTAAGCATTGTGATAAATTAGTTATTCAGTTTTAGTTATATTTAATAATCAAATGCTATTATATAGAATACTAATTATGTTTAATACGTGAATTTCTTATACACTTGTTGAATTTTGTAAAGAATTTTTTTAAAATATGTAATTTTATATATTAAGCATTGTGATAAATTAATAATTCAATTTTAGGTATGTGTCATAATGTAATGCTATTTATATAGAACACTAATCATGTTTAACACGTAAATTTGTTAGCACTTGATGAGAACTTAAATTTATTAGAAACATTATTCAATGGACTCACCTTTTTGTGGTGACTACACAACCATATACTTCTATAAATACTTATATGTAGTGGCCATATACTATACTCACCATTATGCGGTGACTACTAGCACCCTAAACACTTCAACAAAATGTTGTCGCAAATCTCTAGCACTAGTTCATCTAATTCAGATGATGAATCTGCTTCACAATACGAAGCCATTGATGAAGCAATTAATGATTACTTCATTAATCATAATACAACACTGGAGCAAACACCCCGTCGACGGCGACGTCAACCACCACAAGATGTGCGAGAGGAACATCCCGAAGCTCCCCTCGCACTACCAACCATGGATAGAGGTCGAGAATAAGCGCACATTCAACTATATAATGATTACTTCGCTATTAATGCTGTCTATGGCGATAACATTTTCCGGAGAAGATTTCGCATGCGAAAACATGTGTTTCTACGTATCATGGAGGCCGTTACAGCCAGGCAATCTTTCTTTACACAGAGAGTTGATGCGACAGGAAGAATGGGCTTATCTCCATTGCAAAAAATGCACAGCAGCCATACGAATGTTAGCGTATGGCATGTCAGCTGATGCAGTTGACGAGTACTTGCGTTTAGGTCGCACCAGTGCTAGGACATCCCTTTTAAAATTCACTGAAGGGGTGATTGCTTGCTTTGGGGAGCAATATTTAAGAAGGCCGACAAATACAGATTTAGAGAGGCTTCTTGGTCAAGGAGAGCGACGTGGCTTCCCAGGGATGATGGGAAGCATTGATTGTATGCATCGGGAGTGGAAAAATTGCCCTTCTGCGTGGAAAGCTCAATATCAAGGCCGTAGCGGAAAAGCAACTCTCATTCTCAAAGCGGTGGCATCACAAGATCTTTGGATTTGGCATTCCTTTTTTGGGATTCCAGGTTCGTGTAATGATCTTAATATCCTTTATCGTTCTCCTGTTTTTGATGATGTCCTTCATGGGCGTGCCCCTGAAGTTAATTTTATGGTAAATGGACAACATTACAACATGGGGTATTACCTAACTGATGGTATTTATCCTCAATGGGCTGCTTTTATCCAAGGGTTTTCCCTTCCACAAACTGATAAACAAAGAGTATTTGCTGATCGTCAAGCAGCCGTGCGCAAGGATGTTGAGCGTGCTTTTGGAATTTTACAAGCGAGATTTGCTATTATACGTAAACCATCACTTGCTTGGGATGAAGACATATTGAGCAATATCATAGTTGCTTGCATCATCATGCATAACATGATTGTTGAGGATGAGCGGGAATCATATATTCAATATGCTGACACCAGAGAATTCATTGAAGACCGACCTCGAAATAGGGGCAGTGCAAGTGCGGCAACTACTGTCGAGGCCCCATTTGAATATGCCAACGAACGTCCTTTTAACATGGATCAATACTTGGCTAGAAGGGCTGCAATACGCGATAAGCCAACCCATATCTCTCTTAAATCAGATTTAATTGAGCATATTTGGCAACGATATGGTCGTAATAATGAACAATAATCTTAATATCTGGATTATTTAAGATAAGTTGTTTGTAGTAGCAATTCATGTGTCTTTCGTTTTATTGAATAAATTTAAGTAGTTTGTAATAGCATCTATTTGTGATTATGTTGAAGTTGTTGTTTCATTGTCATGTTGTTAAATACATAAAATTAATTAATGATTGCGCTAGTGAATAATCCCAATTAAAGCTTAATTTTTTTTAAATCCAAATTAATAACTAAATGTATTTAATTAGGATCATAAATACCCAAAATAATTTTATTTATAATCTTGTATAATATTATTGATATCAAAATGTACAAATAATGTATTGATGTAGGAGAGAGAAAATAGGGTGGGTTATAGTAAAAAGTAGGATAGAGAAAGTTGATGTTCTTTTTTTTTTTGGGTCATGAGTGGGGTGCATTTGTCAAAATAAGTCATAAAGCATGACTAACTTTTGTAAGATGAGAAAAAAAGTT
This sequence comes from Beta lomatogona, assembly GCA_947646795.1. Lineage (NCBI taxonomy): Eukaryota > Viridiplantae > Streptophyta > Magnoliopsida > Caryophyllales > Amaranthaceae > Beta > Beta lomatogona. Next base: position 191,053 of record CANSNZ010000731.1, read on the forward strand.
GATGAGAGAGAGGGATGACATGTTTTTTTGGGGCATGAGTGGGCATGCTCTTAGAGTGAAAGGTTGGTGCTTGGCTTTGTTCTATTTTTTGTGGGTCCTACTGTTCACTTTTGTTGCTTAGTTGTACTTTTCCATTGGGAAAGGTTATAGCTTGAGAATGTTGTAGTTTAGAAATCTGATGTGGCACACAAAGCTACAAGTGGTTGTAGTTTGCCATTGTAGTTGCTCTAAGGGTCAAGGGGTCTCATTTTCCACTCCGAACTCGATTCTCACAAGTCACATCCCCTTCTCTAGATATATGATCCCTCCTATTTCCAGAGATAGGTAAATAGAGGTGGGTCAGAGTGAGAGAAGGCAAGTATGTACACTTTCACTTGAAAGTACATACAACAATTCCCAATCTCTGAAAAAAAAACTCGTCTTATTTTCTTAACATTTTACTTCCTCTGTTCTTTATTAATTGTAACACTTTTTTTTTTGAAGCAATTTATTAATTGTAACACTTGAGTTTTCACGCTTGCCAATGCACAACCTTAATCATTAATATTTTAATTACCTTTTAGTAAAATTATAAAAAGTTGATATATAGAAAATATATATCGAGACGAGTCTCATAGGACTACATGACCATATGTTTGCAATTAATAAAGAACAGAAGAAATATTAATTTGTTTACGCCGAGCATAGTATTTGAGAATGTGAATGTTTGGCAAAATTAAGTGAAAGTTGCAAAGTTAAAAAGGTTGTTGACAATCAAACTTAATTATCAGAAACGTTAAGTCGAGAAAGTAGCTAAAAGTTGGTGATTGTTTACGTTCCAGATGATCCTTTTTTGAGAGTCGAGCAAAACGTTAATTCAAATGTTTGCCAAATGCAGATTCAAATAGAGTTTGAGTTTCTTTGTACAAAATACAAATGCAATCTATGAGGACTCACTAGTGTCATCCAAACAGCTCTCCACAGTCTAGCTTACTAGAAATTGTTATAATTGATGCCTATTTTATAAGTAAGGCTACATAACTAATACTCCCTCCGTCCCAAAATATAGTTTCCATTTTCATTTTGAGTGTCCCAAAATATAGTTCCCATTTCCATAATTAGTTCCACATTTTTCCGTAATTTATCTAGAAAAACCGTGTCCCATCATTTATTTGCTTCTTGAATTTTGTTTTTTGCTTTGTTTATTCAACCCAAGTGTTAAAATTAATGCTCTTTCACCAATTATTCTCCATTCTCTCTCCTAAAATCATATTTTTCCATACAACATTTATTTAAATAAACAAAAAATCTTTACTATCCCTCTTAGATTCTACTTGCATAAATTACCATGAAAAAAGGAAAATGGGAAATATATTTTGGGACGGAGGGAGTATAATAATCAGAGATTGGGGTTTCCCTCTCCACTAACCTTGTACCAACCTTTACGTGTACTCTCTCCGTTTTTCTAATTGTTACACTTATCCTTTTTATGCATGTTAATGCAAACTTTTGACAACTAATATCTCTAGTTTTGTATTTGTAAAAATTATAAAAAGTACATATTAATAAAATAACAAGATAATGTAAGACGAATATAACAAGATCTCACATGACTATGTATGTTATTATTCACGTATAAATCACAAACGATGGTCAAAGTGAAATTTGTGAATATTGTAAAATGTCAAAGTGTAACAATTGAAAGAAACAAAGGTAGTATATTTTAAAGAGAACTTAGTGTGATAGTGAGTTAGTTGTATAAAGTTTTTCATTAAAGAAAACCTACAAATGAGATAACACAAATAATTAGAATAAATGGTCTAATTTCAATCTCAATTAATCCAAACTCAGCTGTAGCAGCGCAAGGTTGTTGGGATGGATATAATTGGATTTGGAGCTTCGCTTGGCGAAGAGAACTCCGACCTCGTGACTCAATCGAAAAATTGAATCTTGATGCACTGTTGATGCAAGTGTGCCCAACCCAAAACAATGATGATTCTTTCGTTTGGGCCTTCAGCAAAACATGCCTATTTTCAACAAAGTCCTTCACTCAAGAGCTGGACAAACTCCAGCCCCCACCTATCCAAGATGCGATTAAAGGCGTGTGGAGTGGTCTTGTCCCTCATCGCGTCGAGGTATTCATGTGGTTAGCTTTGCTTGAAAGAATCAACACACGCCACAAACTTGTCTCTCTTGGCATTATTCAAGCCGAAAATGGTATGTGCGCTCTATGTGAATCATTCCCTGAGACGAGTAATCATCTTCTACTGCACTGCAATTTCGCTCACCAAATATGGGCATGGTGGCTCGAGCTTTGGCACGTAAAATGGGTCTTCCCATCCAATCTCAAAGGAGCCTTTGATCAATGGCAGTGTGCGAAGAAAAGCCATTATTTAAAAAGATATGGGCTGCCAGCTTCTTCATAATTGTATGGACGGTGTGGAAAGAGAGAAATCATCGCATTTTTGGCAACTCATTCACCTCGATCAAAGTTCTCCAAGGAATGGTGTTACTAAGACTTGGATGGTGGATTAGCGGTTGGTGCTGTAACTTTCCTTACTCACCTGTGGATGTCCAAAGGAACCCTTCATGTCTCATGTAGAACGAAATTGCTGGCCCACAGGGCTCTCTTTCCTCGACTGCAATTCCGGATGTATGGATGGCCCTAAATCAGTCTCAGATCAAGTGGAACGTTGATGCTTCTGTTAACCTTCTTGCATCGGGCTCAGCCATTGGAGGTGTATTACGGAATCACCTTGGGAACTTTATGTGCTTGTTCTCATTGCCTATCCCGTTTATTGAAACTAATTGTGCAGAAATCCTTGCAATTCATCGTGCAATCTCCATCTCCCTTGCAAGTGAAGGTACAAAGAATGCCAAAATCATTCTTGAATCGGACTCGGCTAATGCTGTGATGTGGTGCAACAATGATAGTGTGGGCCTTGGAACATGAACTATCATCTCAATTTCATTCGAAATGCTAGGACTAAATTCCTAGACATTACTATCATTCACAAAAGGAGGGGCACCAACGTGGTTGCTGACTCACTGGCTAAGTGATAGGCCGTCGTCGAGCCTAACAAAGATAAACCTAACTCGGTCTCTCTAACTAAATAGAAAGGGCAAGCAAGGGTCGAATCCACAGAGAGACAAGATTAAACACCAATAAGCTAATGTATAATAAGCTAGGCTAAGACAATGGTGATTGAAATTTGGGTTTTTTATACTATGTAGGAACTAACTAAAGAGAACTAAATCAAGCAAAGAACAAAGGTTTACGATCAAATTAGAGGGACTAGGATATGGGATTCACCACTCAAATCAATCATGAACTTCAACAAACAAGAAGGGGGATAACAATAGCAATGGATAAAAAGGGGTCATCTCTTAAATCCCTAATTACTCTTTCAAGCTAAAAAGGGCTTCTTAAGTTGAGAATTAAGGTCTATTTTCATGCACCAAAACTCCAACTCAAGAACATGAATGACAAGATGACAATTTAAACCCCTTAGTTAAAAACCCCTATTTTCATGCAAGTCTAGCTAAGTGAACATATGGGGAGCCAACTCTTCAATTTCATCTTTCAATCCTTCATTGAAGTGACTAACATTTAAATTTCAAAGGAGGCCAACCACAAAAACTACCAATAGGGAACCCCAATAGTTCATTTAAATCCAACAACCAAGTTAGACCCCCAAAAAGAGTGCAAAGTTCATAACTTTAATGAGGGTTTCACCCCATACCCTAGAAAAGGGACTACTCACTATTCATGGGATCCACAACACAAAATAAATGATTCAATGTCATAAATGAGAGGTAAATACTAGAGATTTCAAGTCAAAACTAATATCAAAGCATAAACAACAAGTATTGAAAACTAGTGACAAAGTAAGAGAGAGAAGAGATAAAAGTGAGATAAAGAATTATACTAGAAATTTCAAATCTTCATGAGAATCCAAATATTCAAACTTCAAATTCCAAAATATTCCTTGCAAAAGCTTCCATCTTTCCTAGATTAGAGAGTAAAATAATATTCAGGCTCAAATAAAGTGGCTAGGTTTTTAGTCCCCCCCCCCTTCTCAAAACGGCAACAAATAGGGTATTTATACCCCTTACATTTCCGCAAGAAAAGCCGAAAATCGCGAGAAAATTAGAACAGTGCGCCCGCGCTATACAATATGGAGAGCCCGCGCAGTGTAAATTCCAGCCAGCGCTGGGTGCAGGGGAAATGCACGGCGCGCCCGCGCCATAGTGTCTGGAGCGCCCGCGCTGTGCAATTTTTGCAGCTTCTAAACTTTCTGCCTCGGTGAGAAAATGAGCGGAGAGCCCGCGCTAGAAACAATGGAACGCCCGCTCCATACAACAAAAAGCGTGCTCTCCTCTTGGGCACCCAAATGAGTCCTCCCAATGGGCTAGGGGTGTAGGCTCTTCCTTAAATTCTGCTTTCCACGATCTTTCTCCCTTGAGTTAAAACACTAAGAATACCTGCAAGAAAGAGGAAACCAAAACAAAGAGCAACATAGAGTCCTAATGGAGGGAAAAATGCCTAAAACCCGAAACTCATCATTAGAAAAGGTACTAAGTGAGATTGTTAGCAAAATGGCGGTTAAGTTAATGAAGATAAGGAAATATGTACAAGAAATTAAATGATGGGAAATAGGAGGCTAAAGTGAGTTAAAAACTCACTTATCAAACTCCCCCGAGCTAATCACTTGCTTGTCCTCAAGCAAGGAGGTAATCACATCATATTCACGAGATCGAGGATCCGAGGAAGAGTGTAGACAACCAACAAATCAAACTTCAAAACAAGCTTTCGAACCCGATATAGCAAGCCGGTTTTCATGAGCAAGGAAGGGGGCTATAACATGTTCTAAACTAAGGTGCGGCGTCAACAAACGTTCGAACTCTTCTAAAAGCATTAAAGAGCTTCTCTAAGATCCACACAATTCAAAGGCCCTCCTAATAGAACGAAAATGATCATCCGAACACCTTACTACCCTATCGCACACAAAGTGATTCCCCCAAGCTAAGCATTTTCATTGAGAACAAACTTTTATTTATTTAAATATATATATATGATTTTATACTAGAACGGAACACAAGATAGCGGGTTGAGGCCTTGCCCTCTTCATGCGGTCCAACCACCGACGAGATAGTCATGTTTCTGAGGCACGGTACCAAGTACACAGTTGGAGACGCATTAAGAGTTGATACATTCATACCTAAGCCGCGGCGATCTAAATTGCCACTAGGGAGCTCTACTTCTATTTTCAAGCCTCCACTTAGGCATAGGAATGTGCCAGGACTCTCGGTTACTAACCACCCTTATTTGTATCTCAATTTTTTCTCTTTTTTTTTTTTTTGGGGGGCTACTAGCCCCTTTTTCTTTTTCCCCCCTTATTTTTTTTTTTTTTTTTTACTTTTTAGAGAGATCATAGAAGATTGTTAACAAGAATGCTTAACTTGGTAAGATAAAAATGTGCGAGTAAGGAGAAATTAAAAGGTGAACAAAACGATCTAAGGACTTTCTATTGGGAGCGCAAAAGTACTATTAGGCTTTCTAAGAGAAAAATTCTTTATTTTGTTTTATGTTTTTTTTTTTTTTCGGTAGAAGAGTTGCTCAAAATAGGGAGTTTTGCAACAAAGTTTAAAACATGTTAAAGCCTCCCAACTTGCTCATAAAAGGTAGTGCACAAAGGTTCTACTAGCTTGTTTGAGTAATTTGAAGCCTCAAATGAAGGATCTCTACCCTTCTTGTTTGGATTTTCAAGGATTTGGATACTTAAGGATTTGGATTTTTCTCAAGGGGAGCAAGTTGTCCTACAAATAATCATCTCTCACCATCAAATTATCACAAGAACATCATTCACATCCAATTAGGGATGGCAATGGATCTTGGACCCGACCCGGATCCGTGGATCCAGATCCGTTTCTACGGATCTGGATCCCAAAAAATTGGACCCGACGGATCCGGGTCGGATCCGGATCCAGTGGTCAAATTACGGATCCGGATCCGGGTCTGATCCCTGGACCCAGACCCGGATCCGTAGATCCGTTTAAAAAAAAATATCTGGCAGCTTTACACTTTTATGTCGACCTCCACATTCTTTTTAATCTCCTATTCATTCTCCCTTCTGTCAAAATAAACCCTCACTCACTCTAAATTGATCTCACTTGGCCCCCCCCCTCTCTCTCCTCTCTCCACCAACAACCACCGCCACTCTATCAATTCTCTCGCCCACCAGCACCCTTTCTCGATCAATCTGGCCCCACCAGCAAGCAAGGCAGCGGCGTGCACCATCGTCTCCACCGTCATTACCACCTGCACGCACATCTCACCACCCGTTACTACAGATCTGGGTATCACTCAATTGGTGTATCTACTAAATATGATATGCTATGTTGGTATAACTTTGGTGAAGAAACAAATGGCGCTTGCAGGAACTATTATGTAGATTTGGGTCATCAATTTGTGCTTATTACACATTCTGTGCAGATCTATACGACTACATCCATTCTTTGTAATCTAATTCATTGTTCCAGTTGCAAATATTCAATAATGTTCTTGATGTCAATTTGTGATTTGATTGCTGAATTTATTGAGTTGAATATTTTGTTATTTTGAATTGAAAAATATTTTTTACGAGCGGATCCGTTTTGGACCCGTTTCAGACCCGGATCCGTAAGATCCGTAGTATCTGGATCTGGGTCCTACTTTTTCAGACCCGGTGGATCCGGGTCGGATCCGGATCCAATGGATGAAAACGGATCTGGATCCGGGTCCTTAAGGACCCGGTCCAGATCCGACCCGTTGCCATCCCTACATCCAATAGCATCAAAATAAGTGGATCAAAGTCAATTTGCTTTAAAAAGTGGTGCTTTAGCATACACAAGTCATAGCGTGGTAATTACAACTAAAATCCTAATGTAGACATGCGTTATTTAAAGCAACAATTCAATTCATGAATCCGTAAAGTCAAAATCAACCACAATCACGATTTTTGTTCATAGAGCATGCATAAAGGACATGAGTGATGATATCAACAAACCCCAAAGGATTCACCAAGGCATCCAACAAACCACATAGCACCACCAACCCTAAAGCTCTACCATCAAAACCCATAGACTCCTAACAATCCCCCTCTCAAGATAAACATCCGCCCTATACAAACAAAGTACGTTAAGATCATCCCCCCCAAGCTAAGTGAAGCAATGTCCTCAGTGCAAAAACATAAGGGAAGGGAATAGGCGGATGTGCACATGGGAAAAATTAGCAACCATCGGACCCATCCCCATGATGAGGATAGGAGCCGTAGTTGCCGTAAGGGGGAGGGGGAGCCGAACCCCAAGTGGTGTCAACCGCGCCCGTGGAGGCATAATAGCCATCCGAGAAAGGGGGAAGACCGGTGGTGGGCGGGATGTTAGGATCATAGCGGGGGTCGGTACCGCCGGGGTACCGATAATCATAGCCTTCGGGGCGGGGAGGCCAATAAGGGAAGGTGGGTTGCTCATTGTGCCATCCGGGGACAGGGCCTTGTTGAGGAGGGTGGTAGGGGTAGTTTAGGTGGGGTTCAAAGTGATTTTGCGAAATGTGCCAATCATAGACACGCCTTTGGTAGAACCCATAATTTTCCATCTCTTCTCGATGACTCCGAACCATCTCTTGTTGGTTGATAGCTATCAAAGCTAGGGAGTCTTGTATAGATTGAAAATCAAAGGGTGAAGGATGGGAAGAACTACTTTCACCCCGAGTAGTAGTGGAAGGGGTAAGTCGGGTACGCGGAGGAGGAGGAGGGACGGCTTGTGGTGCTTGGTCGATAAATTGGTCATCCGCTAAGAGGGGCTCGGGAGGGAAAACCCAAGGGTTCCCGGGATTTTCCATCCTAGTCAATTTCTCATTAGGGAGATAGCAATAGTGTGTGTTTCTCACCCTCCAACTAAATCGACCCGCGACTCTCGTGAATTTGATCCATTGTCGGGATCGGATTGCCTCTAGGTCAAGAAATGAGTTGAGGTGGATGGGTTCACAAGCATCAACAAGGTGGCCTAACTCAAGTGCATAAGCAATTATAGTAATCATGCCACCTAGTTGGATATCCCCAGTCATGGTCGGGTCCTCCCGTATCTCAAGGCAACGCCTAATGAACAAAAACCCAAAATTGATCTTACCCGCATTACCTCCCGCTCCCGACTCGGAAAGAAAGTACAAAGTTTTAAGGTCTTCCGTGTTTAGCTTGCCTAGGTCTTGCCTAGAAAACAACGCATAGCCTAACATACGGTGGAAGTACCGTAGAACGGGGCTAATGATGTGAGAGGCATGGGAGCTACGTTGGGTAAAGGGTTGGTATTGGGCGATGTCCATCCACCATTGATTTTCATTGTAGGTGGGGTGGGGATGGTGTTGGGGCCATAAGATTGGATGTGAGGGGTCCCAACCAAAAAGCCGGTTGAGTTGAGAGAGTTTGAGGGAATGCTCTTTGTTAAAGAGGCGGAAAGTAAGCCTAAACTCTTCAAATTCACCCTCCTTGGAGATTTTCTTCTTCTCGAGGGTTGACAATAATTCTAGGGTGAGGCGCTCATAGGTGAGTGGGTGTTGTTGAATAAATTCAGCCCACCCAAATCGGGTAGCAAGACCCTTGATATCCTCGTCAATACCCAAAGCTTGTCAAGTCTCGGGGTGGTAGAATTTTGTAGGGCGTATTTTTCTCTCACTTAGGGGCGCGTACCGCTCTTTATGAGAGGAATTGGGTAGTTTAAGGGGTGGCACATTGACGGAGGGGGGTGGTGGTGCGGGTGTGGATGTGGAGGCTTGGACCTTTTGTTTTTTGGATTCCCTACCCATTTTCACACCAAATTTACTTCAAGGAAATGTAACCCCCAACAAAAACACTCAATCACAACAATCTAACCACCCTAAATGCTCAAAGCAACACATAAACCACCACAAGTAGTCTTAGCAAAATCTACCAGATTTTTACACCAATGCCACTTATCAACAAAATCACATAAGCTCCAACACTAAACTATCAACTTAAATTTCAAAACACATCACAACAATTCATCAAAAAGTTCATAAAATCTTCACCATTTCACAGAACAACCACAAATTCACCACACATTGTTCAATTTATTGACAATTATCTAAAGAGGATAGAAAATAAAGGAGAGTGAAAAGAAGTTACCCCTTAGAGTATGAAAATACTCTAAAATTTCACCAAGTATGCTTGAATCTCTTGCCTTTGGTTGCTTGTTTTTCCTTGGATTTTCCCGAATTTTTTTTCTTTTTTTTTTCGAATTTTCAAATAAAAATTTCAAAAACCCTAACTAAACAACAATGGTGAATCTTGTTTTTGTGGGGGTTTTGTGTGGTGAAAGTGGTGAAAGATGATGAAAAGGAGGGTGAGTGTTGAAATTTGAGGAAATTTGATGTTGGGTAGGGTGGAGGTGAGGGAGAAGAGTGAGAATGGTGAGAGAGAAAAAATGGTGAGAGGAAGAAAATAGTGAGGAAGAAGTATGAGTGAAGAGAGAGAGAGTGTGAGAGAGGGGAGAAGGAGAAAAAAAAACTGGTCAACGTTTTTTTTTTTGAATTTTTTTTTTCCGGAAAAAGCTGAGTAGGTTAGGGGGTTTACACAGCGCGCCCGCGCTGGTGTCCCTAGCGCGCCCCCGCTGTACAATTTTTGAGGGTGTCCAAACAGTCTGCCCGAAAGAAAACAACGGCGCGCCCGCGCTGAAAAGAACAGAGCGCCCGCTCTGTTCTATTTCTCAGCTTCTCTAGTTTTGTGCGGCGCGGCCGCGCTAGAGATAACGACGCGCCCGCGCTGTGACTTCTTGCTCACGGTTTTCATAGCGTGCCCGCGCCGGTGTCTAACGCGCGCCCGCGCTGTGCACATTTTAGGGATTGCTTACCCTTCTGCCAGACGAAAAAAAGGCCGGAGCGACCGCGCTTAAACACACGGCGCGCCCGCGCTATGTGCTCACGACTAGGCTCAGTGGAAACCCGGATTAGGCGGAGCGCCCGCTCCGGGTTATACGGCGTGCCCGTTCCTCTCTCCTTTTGTCGCCATCTCTTCCCATCTTTAAATTTTTGCTATAACAAAAAACAAAAAAAAAAAAAATTAATTAATAAAACATGGTCTTACTAATTAAGATCCAAGATCACACAAATAAAAATAAAATAATAATAATAAAATAAAAAAAAGTATTGCAAAGAGTGAAAAGAAAGCCGGGTTGCCTCCCGATAAGCGCCTCTTTTTAGGGTCGTGGCTCGACCGTGTTACCAAGTCGTCACTCATGGATAGTGATGGAGTCGAATTCGTCAAGATAGACGACATGAGTCTCCTCCATTGGGGCACCTTCATAGTAGGTCTTCAAACGTTGACCATTTACCTTAAATGGTGCTGTGTCTCCCCCTCCAATTTCAACCGCTCCATAGGGGAAGACTTGTTTCACTACAAAAGGTCCGCTCCATCTTGACTTGAGCTTACCCGGAAACAACTTCGACCGGGAATTGTAGAGCAAAACCTTATCCCCAACCTTGAATTCCCTCTTGATAATATGACGATCGTGCCAAGCTTTTGTCCTCTCTTTGTAGATCTTTGCATTCTCATATGCATCTCTTCTCAATTCATCTAGAGCATTGATGTCAAGAAGCCTCTTTTCCCCGGAAGCTTGTAAGTCAAAGTTCAATACTTTAATAGCCCAATGTGCTCGGTGTTCAAGTTCCACCGGTAAATGACATGACTTACCATAAACAAGCTTGTAAGGCGTGGTGCCTATGGGGGTCTTGAAAGCGGTTCGATAGGCCCAAAGGGCATCGTCCAACTTGAGAGACCAATCTTTCCGGGACCTATCTACCGTTTTCTCAAGAATCATCTTCACCTCCCTATTAGATATTTCAACATGCCCACTTGTTTGGGGGTGGTAGGCTAGTGCAATCTTATGCCTTACACCATACTTTGCAAGAAGAGCTTTGAAATATTTTTTTGCAAAGTGAGAGCCTCCATCACTAATCACGGCTCGGGGCACACCAAAACGAGGGAAAATGACCTTCTTGAACAACTTGATCACTACCTTGGAGTCATTTGTGGGCGATGCAAGTGCTTCCACCCATTTTGACACGTAATCAACGGCAACCAAGATGTAATTGTTTCCACATGAAGAGGGGAAGGGGCCCATGAAGTCAATACCCCAAACATCAAATATTTCAAGCTCTAATATGTTGTTCAAAGGCATCTCGTGCCTCCTTGAGATATTCCCTACTCGTTGACAACGATCACAAGCCTTGATTACTCCCCACACATCCTTAAACATGGAAGGCCAAAAGAAACCATATTGGAGAATCTTGGCCACCGTCTTGTTAGCACTCATATGTCCCCCACAAGGTGAGGAGTGACACATGGTGATAACATTCTCAATCTCATTGTCGGGGACACACCTCCTAAATATTCCATCGGGTCCTCTTTTGAATAGTAGTGGGTCATCCCAAACATAGTGGCGAGCATCATGGAGAAATTTCTTCTTTTGTTGACTAGAAAGTTGGGGAGGTAGAATTTCACATGAGAGAAAGTTGGCTATATCCGCATACCATGGAGCCGGTGTTGCAAGGATAGCGAAGAGTTTGTCATCTGGGAATGCGTCATCTATGGGCAACGACTCATCTTTGTCCTCATGAAGGGAGAGTCGTGAGAGATGATCGGCTACTACATTCTCCGCCCCCTTCTTGTCCCTTATCTCTATGTCAAACTCTTGTAGGAGCAATATCCATCTTATCAACCGGGGTTTTGCATCCTTTTTAGCTAGAAGGTACTTCAAAGCCGAGTGGTCGGTAAAGATGATGACCTTTGAGCCGACTAAATAGGAGCGAAACTTCTCCATAGCATGAACAATAGCCAAAAGTTCCTTCTCCGTAGTAGCATAATTCTTTTGAGCATCATCCAATGTTTTGCTTGTGTAGTAGATAGCATGAAGCTTCCCATCTCTCCTTTGCCCAAGCACGGCCCCAACAGCGAAATCCGAAGCATCACACATCAACTCAAAAGGAGACTCCCAACTTGGGGGTTGAATAATGGGAGCCGAAATCAAAGCTTCTTTCAATCTATCAAAGGCTAACAAGCAATCATTAGTAAACAAAAAAGGGGCATCCTTTACCAACAATTGAGTGAGCGGCTTTGCGATTTTTGAAAAATCCTTTATGAAGCGGCGGTAGAAACCCGCGTGTCCAAGAAAGCTCCCCACCCCTTTCACATTAGTCGGGGGTGGGAGGCGCTCAATCACCTCAATTTTGGCACGATCTACTTCGATGCCCCTATTAGAGATCACATGCCCAAGGACTATCCCTTGTTCAACCATGAAATGACATTTTTCCCAATTTAGAACTAGGTTCACTTCTTGACACCTTTTTAACACATTGACAAGATTCGAAAGACAAGTGTCAAAAGATGAACCACACACGGAAAAGTCATCCATAAAAACTTCAATAGAAGATTCAAGCATATCGGAGAAAATAGAAGTCATGCATCTTAAGTGGAGGGAGCATTACAAAGCCCAAACGGCATCTTTCGATAAGCAAAGGTACCAAAAGGGCATGTAAAGATTGTCTTTTCTTGATCATCGGGTAGAATCGGGATTTGAAAGAATCTCGAGTATCCATCCAAAAAGCAAAAATGGCTATGAGTGGCTAACCTTTCTAACATTTGGTCGATGAAGGGAAGAGGGAAATGGTCTTTCCGGGTGGCTTTGTTCAACTTCCTATAATCAATGCACATTCTCCACCCGGTGACCGACCTTGTAGAAATGGTTTCACCCTTTTCGTTCTTAATGACGGTCATGCCACCTTTTTTTAGGACGACTTGAACCGGACTTACCCACCTACTATCGGAGATAGGGTAGATAATGCCCGCTTCAAGAAGTTTTAACACTTCCTTTTTCACAACTTCCTTCATATTGGGGTTTAGCCGCCTTTGGGGCTCAATTGAGGAAGCATGATCATCATCAAGCAAGATCCTATGCATGCACAAGGAGGGACTTACTCCCTTGATGTCGTCAATTGTATACCCAATGACACTCCGAAATTTTCTCAAAACTTCAAGTAATTTAGCAAGAGAAGTGTCATCAAGTTTAAAGTTGACTACCACGGGGTAAGTTTCATCTTTATCTAGAAAAGCATATTTAAGAGAGTTAGGGAGGGGTTTTTAGTTCAACCTTAGGAGGAGGCGTTGGTCTTTCCTCTTTTGATGTCACCTCAAGCACCTCAAACTTGCCTCCCTTAGGTTGGTAGATTGATGCTTCATTCAAACTCTGTTCATAAGCAAGGGCCTCTTCATCTTGTTCAACCACTTCTCCCATCAACACTTTTTGCAAAGGATCTTTCAATTCCACCATAGGCTTGAATTCATCCAAGTCTCCCTCAAAAATATCAATTCTATAAATCTCACCAAGCATCGGTGTATTCATCACTTGAGGAAAGGTGAACTCAGTCTTCTCATCTCCCACATTCAAGGTTAGTCTCCCATTTCTTACATCTATGACAACTCCGGCCGTCTTCAAGAATGGCCTCCCAAGAATAAGGGGCATGACATGATCCTCCTCCATTTCCATAATCACGAAATCACAAGGAACAAACACTCTTCCCACTTGAACCGGAACATCCTCCAACACACCCAAGGGAATTCTAACGGAACGATCCGCTAATTGAATAGACATCCTTGTGGGCTTTACCTCACCAATCTTCAACCTTTTTGCTAAGGAAAGAGGCATAAGGCTAACACTTGCTCCAAGATCACATAGGGCATTCTTAGCATCTAGATCACCAATCTTCACCGGAATGAAGAAGCTACCCGGATCTCCTTGTTTCTTGGGGGGTTTGTTTTGAAGAATAGCACTCACCTCCATAAGTAAAGAAACCGTTGCACTTTCTTCAAGCCTTGCTTTGTTAGAGAGAAGTTTCTTCAAGAACTTGGCATATGCCGGCATTTGTGACATAGCATGAAGAAAATGAATGTTCACTTGAAGGCCTTTCACGACCTCCAAGAACTTGGAAAATTTTGCATTCAACTTCTTTTCAACTACCCGGTGTGGAAAGGGGATGGGAGTAGGGATGGCAATGGGTCCTGGACCCGGACCCGTTTTTCAGGGTCCGGATCCTAATTTTTTGGACCCGTTGGATCCGGGTCGGATCCGGGTCCACTGATCAGATCATGGGTCCGGGTCCGGATCTGTCCAATAGACCCGGACCCAGATCCACATATCCCTTTTTTTTTTCAAAAAAGAAGTTGGGCTGGGCGCTCTCCTCTCCACTTCTATTGTTCTAATAGCCTCTCTGAGTTCTTATCTTCATTTCATTCTTTTTTCACGTTCTCCTCTTCAATCGCTAAACCCTAAAACTCCATCTCCCTTACCTACTGACTTCACTCTTCTTCTCTCTCGCCAGCCACCACCAGTCCCGAATCAAGATCTGCCCACCACCAGCGGAGTCCACTTCTCTCTGTGCTCCATTTACCAGCAGCCACGAAGCCTGCTACCGGCCGAACCCACGACCGCCAGCCACCGACCTCCACTGCCAACGGTTCTCTCTCCTGTCATTCTTTTTTTCATATTTTCGCAGCTGACCTCTCTCACCTCGCTTTTCATGTCACTAATATTGGTTCCAACACTTGGGCGGCTCTTCATTCTGTTCACCAACTCGATGACATGGTTTTCTTCTGTTTTTTCTTATTTATCTTTATCATTTATGTTTATGTTGTTGGTTTCTTCTAACAATTTTAAGCTATAATAGAACCTAAAATCTTGTGCTGGGTTTTGTTTCTAGTTTGTATTTATGTGGTTATGATTCTTTATTTGGGGGAGCAAAACCCTTAGAAATCATATCTTTTATTATGATCTGGGATTCAAAATGTGTTATGAAAATGTCTATTGTACTTTATATGTGAAATTTGGCATTTCTGGGGTAAATTTTTCAGATACCTGTAATATATTGGGTGTGCTGTTCGTGTGTTACTATTTTACCATTTAGCAAGTTGCTTCCTATCATTCCATGTTCCTTCTCTTTGTTGAGTTTACCCCAAATTCAAGAAAGGCATTATAGTGAATCAGTCAAGGTAGCAATTTTTTTTTGAATTGGGATTATTTTTTATATGAACAGTAGGTAAAAATAATACAAATTATGCTAGATCCGTTTTGGACCCGTTTTGGACCCGGACCCGGATCCGGGTCCAACATTTTCATACCCTCTGGATCCGGGTCCACCTGGACCCGGTCCAGATCCGACTCGTTGCCATCCCTAGATGGGAGGTTTGTAAGGTCTCATTGGTGCTTTCTCATGGACTTCTCCATCTTTTTCAATTTCTTTCTCAAGTTCTTTCCCACTCAATCTCTCCTCACTTTGGTGTTGCTCTCCTTCAACTACCTCACTCTCAAACTCAATGTTCATTTCATTTTTCTCAACCCCCTCATCTCTCTTTGTGTGATCTTCCTCTCTTATCTCCGGCCCCTCATATTCCTTTCCCGATCTCAAAGTCATGGCCCCTATAAAGGCCTTGGGATTTACCTCGGGTTGACCCGGTAATGAAGTTTTGGAGTTTGAAGGAGAACTACCCACTTGTTGTGCTAGTTGAGATAATTGAGTTTCAATCATCTTATTGTGGGCTTGGACTTGTTGAATTGAGGAGGAGAGCTCATTGTGCCTTCGATCGTTCTCCGCCTTGGCCTTGGTTTGTTAAATCATGAAAGTTTCCAATATTGACTCAAGGTTGGATTTGGGATTTGAAGGTTGGTTGAATGAAGGCCTTTGTTGTTGGATTTGATGGAAACCCGAAGGCTTGTATGAAGCTTGTGGAGTGGGTTGGTAAGCGTTTTGAGGAGGTTGGTAGGAGTTTTGAGGAGTGGTTTGATTGTTTTGGTTTTGTTTCCACCCAAAGTTGGGGTGATTTCGCCAACCCGGATTGAAGGTTTGAGAATAAGGGTCATTTCTTTGGCCAACCATAGCCGCTTGTTCCATGGTAGAAACACAATATGAAGAGTTGTGGTCAACCCCACCACAAGTCTCACATGATAGAACTTGAGTAGGAGTTGAACTAGATGATGCAAAGCTAGCTTTCTCTAATTTTCGGGTCAACAAATCTACCTTAGATGCTAGAAGGTCAATGCTTTCCAACTCATGCTTAACCACTCTCCTTGATTGATTTTGCCTTCTTTCTCCACTCCATGCATAGTTTTTCACAACCTCTTCAATCATAGTTTGGACTTGGTCCATCGGAAGCTTCTTGATTTGACCCCCGGATTCGGAATCCAAGTTGGCTTTAGATGTAGGTGTGAGACCATCATAGAAGTTTTGCATGAGAAGCCATTGGTTGAAACCATGATGTGGACATTCTCGAATATATTGCTTGAACCGCTCCCAAGCCTCACCCAAAGTTTCATCTTCGTCTTGAGAGAAGTTAGAAATTTTTCTCCTCATTTCCGTGGTTTTCTCGAGTGGGCAATATTTATCCAAGAATTCCGTTGTAACTTGCGCCCAAGATGTAAGAGAACCCTCGGGAAGCAATCTCAACCAATGTTTTGCCTTGTCCCGAAGAGAAAAACCAAACATATGCATTCTTATGTACTCCGAGGTAAAATTGTTATGTTTAACCGTAGCACACAACTCCAAAAAGCTATCCAAGTGAGCAAAGGGACACTCCTTGGAATCTCCACCAAATTGATCGGCTTTTATCATCCGTATAAGTTGCGGTGAAAACTCAAAATTATTGGCGGTAGTGGTAGGGAGTGCAATACCACTTCGAAGCTCAAAGGCTTCGGGATGCCCATAGTCACGGACTAGTCTTTGAGGTGGATCCTCTTCCGCCATATCAGACTCAACTAACTCTTCCGATTCGGAATCCGAAAATTGAGTAGCAAACTCGGATTGATCTTGAAGTAGCCTTCTCGCACTTCTTAGAGTTTTGTCCAGTTCCGGATTATAGGGTATAAGTGGTGATTGTTTGCTCTTCTTGTCATGCACAATCAAACAAAGCTAAGTAGATCGTTAGTAATAACAAGTAAGACACTCAAAACCAAGAAAACACGATATTTACATGCAAATAAAGACATAGTCTCATCTACAATAGCTTTTTCAATGTAATGTTATGCCTCCCCGGCAACGGCGCCAAAATTTGATAGGCCGTCGTCGAGCCTAACAAAGATAAACCTAACTCGGTCTCTCTAACTAAATAGAAAGGGAAAGCAAGGGTCGAATCCACAGAGAGACAAGATTAAACACCAATAAGCTAATGTATAATAAGCTAGGCTAAGACAATGGTGATTGAAATTTGGGTTTTTTATACTATGTAGGAACTAACTAAAGAGAACTAAATCAAGCAAAGAACAAAGGTTTACGATCAAATTAGAGGGACTAGGATATGGGATTCACCACTCAAATCAATCATGAACTTCAACAAACAAGAAGGGGGATAACAATAGCAATGGATAAAAAGGGGTCATCTCTTAAATCCCTAATTACTCTTTCAAGCTAAAAAGGGCTTCTTAAGTTGAGAATTAAGGTCTATTTTCATGCACCAAAACTCCAACTCAAGAACATGAATGACAAGATGACAAATTAAACCCCTTAGTTAAAACCCTATTTTCATGCAAGTCTAGCTAAGTGAACATATGGGGAGTCAACTCTTCAATTTCATCTTTCAATCCTTCATTGAAGTGACTAACATTTAAATTTCAAAGGAGGTCAACCACAAAAACTACCAATAGGAACCCCAATAGTTCATTTAAATCCAACAACCAAGTTAGACCCCCAAAAAGAGTGCAAAGTTCATAACTTAATGAGGGTTTCACCCCATACCCTAGAAAAGGGACTACTCACTATTCATGGGATCCACAACATAAAATAAATGATTCAATGTCATAAATGAGAGGTAAATACTAGAGATTTCAAGTCAAAACTAATATCAAAGCATAAACAACAAGTATTGAAAACTAGTGACAGAGTAAGAGAGAGAAGAGATAAAAGTGAGATAAAGAATTATACTAGAAATTTCAAATCTTCATGAGAATCCAAATATTCAAACGTCAAATTCCAAAATATTCCTTGCAAAAGCTTCCATCTTTCCTAGATTAGAGAGTAAAATAATATTCAGGCTCAAATAAAGTGGCTAGGTTTTTAGCCCCCCCCTTCAAAACGGCAACAAATAGGGTATTTATACCCCTTACATTTCCGCAAGAAAAGCCGAAAATCGCGAGAAATTTACAACAGCGCGCCCGCGCTATACAATCTGGAGAGCCCGCGCAGTGTAAATTCCAGCCAGCGTTGGGTGTAGGGGAAATGCACGGCGCGCCCACGCCATAGTGTCTGGAGCGCCCGCGCTGCGCAATTTTTGCAGCTTCTAAACTTTCTGCCTCGGTGAGAAAATGAGCGGAGAGCCCGCGCTAGAAACAATGGAACGCCCGCTCCATACAACAAAAAGCGTGCTCTCCTCTTGGGCACCCAAATGAGTCCTCCCAATGGGCTAGGGGTGTAGGCTCTTCCTTAAATTCTGCTTTCCACGATCTTTCTCCCTTGAGTTAAAACACTAAGAATACCTGCAAGAAAGAGGAAACCAAAACAAAGAGCAACATAGAGTCCTAATGGAGGGAAAAATGCCTAAAACCCAAAACTCGTCATTAGAAAAGGTACTAAGTGAGGTTGTTAGCAAAATGGCGGTTAAGTTAATGAAGATAAGGAAATATGTACAAGAAATGATGGGAAATAGGAGGCTAAAGTGAGTTAAAAACTCACTTATCACTAAGCAAGGGTTGCATCGTCAATCCGAATTCATAGCATGGCTTTGAGATCTTCTATTTCATCCTCTGGGGATTGGCTCCTTGTGATTTCCTGTTTGCCTCTGTTTAGCAGATTGTGTAGGTTTGTTAATGTAGTTGGTTAATGTAGTTTGTTGGTTTTTTTTTCGCACTTGAACATGAGTATGTAATCCAGGTTTTAAACCTGTGTAATGTCTTTTTGTCGCAGAGTGGCGGATGGCCTCCTAATCCTTGGGTGTGTGTTAACACTATGAAAGTTTTCTTCTGAAGAGGAAATACCTGAGTTGAGTAGAGGTTGCCTTCCTCTTTGTGGTTTAATGAAATGAAAACACCAATTATCAAAAAAAAAAACTCAATACTATCCTTAGAGATCTCGCACCAACCTATTCGTCTCTTCTTTTCTTCTTCCTTTGTTTCCCTTTGAATCTCGAACTACAACAGACAATTATAAAAACTAACCCGATTGTCTTACTGAATGGGTTAAATTAGTCACTAAATGGACTAAAGAATGTAATTACTGAATGGATTAAACTAGTCCGTGTATTCAGACTGGTGGTCTATTCTCTTCTTTATATTGGCTTGGGCTGTTGCCTACTTTTAAAATAAAAGTAGGCTATCTCTTACAAGACCAACTGATGTGCTAATACTTGCATATCTTGTGTAAAATTGTCTTCCACGGTTTGATTGCTAAAGTAATTAGATGTCATGCACATTTATTAATTGTTTGATTCAACTTATTTTGAATTATTTGAACTTATATTATCTTATCTGAACTTATATTCTAGCTTATTGTGTTGCCTAACATAGTTAATCCTTTCTATTCAACTTATTTTATCTTGTCTTATCTTAGAACTTATCTTATCTTATACTCCATCCGTTTCATTTTAATTTACTCACTTCACTTTGGGGGAGAACCAAAGAATAAGCACAAAAGTATGAGAGAGAAACTGAAAAAGTGGAGAGAGAAACTGAAAAGTGTGAGACAGAAAGTAAAAAGTGGGTGAAAATATTAAAAAGTGGATGACATTGGTGGAAAAAGAGGAGAAAGTAGATGTGACATGTTACTTAAAATAGAAAAAGCAACAGTGTGTAGATTAAAAAGAAACAGACCAAAAAGGAAAGTGTGTAGATTAAAAAGAAACGGAGGGAGTATGAACTTATATGATGTTATCGAAACTTATTTTTTTCTTACATAAGTTGAACAGAACATAGCCTTAATGATAAATGTGTTAACTTAATGCAAAAATTGGTTACTTTATTTTTTTTAAAAAAACAAGTGACTTGATTTTAATAAAAAAACTAGTGTGTGGCCCGGGCGATGTCCCGACTCCATACATTGAGTACTTTATTTTTTATTTGCATTTGAGAAAGTTTCAAACTCTTTTTTTTTCTGTCTTTTTTCATTAATTTTTCATATTTTAATGAGGGATTTACATATTAATATGGAGAGATATCTCGTAACTCATTGCTAGCTAAGATGGTAATGAGTGAGATTTTCAACTTAGGAGGTCTAGTGTTCGAATCCTCGTCCATGCATTTTGATTGTTAAATGAATGGATAATAACATAATGCAAGAAAAAAGGGAGGGGTGACACGTGGCACGTAGATTTTCTTAGGAACACTTTTTAATATATTAGTATAGATTGGACTTAGATAATTGAAAATTATAAACTGATTATGTGTATTACTTCTCTTAACTAATACGTAAGTTTACTCCATGGAAAAAATATATGAAAATTTCATGTAACTATCACTAGGCGAGATGTTAATTAATGATTAACAAATGTTTTTTGCAATGAATATTTTTGTGCCCATTCTCATGGCGTTCATTTCACCTGTTGAGGTTTTTGTAACTAATCCCCAAGTCCCCCGGCGAAGGAGGTGCAAATTATAGATATATCTGCCCATTTCCATGGCTTTCATTTCACCTGGTCGCTACAGTAGTTTTTATTATTAGTAGTTAAGTCATTGCATACGTGTTTATAGCCTAATAAAGCATGAGTTAGACTTGTCAAATACTCCATAGAGTAATATTAGAGACTATAACAATGTACCTCTCATTTCCCTATAGCACCTAATTCTTCTGGAAACTTAACCTCTAAATAGAATTTTATTTAATAACTATTAATTTCTAAATACACCCACCAAATTTTAATTCGCTGCACTTGAATGTTTGTGGGTTGCGATGGCGTTTTCAATTAAGGGTTAGGTGCATTTGGATTGTGGAAGATGTGGTGCATTATTCTCCAAAGGAGTTCTTTAGCTTACTCCATAGTCTATGATAATAGATTTAAGGGAAATTCTCATTGGTAGCCTTCAAATTTGGTTTTTTATCATTGGTAGCAAAAAAAAGTTTGATTATCAGAAATAACCTTGAGGTTTTGACTATACTTGAAAATATGGTATTAACAACCATTTTCTGCCATAAACAATTGTTAAGAAGGTTGTTTTCATCGTAATTAAGGTCTCTAGTGTCTAAAATAACATCTTGTTCATATCTTTTGTAAAATCGAGTGAAATAAGTTTATAATAAGACAAGAAGGCAAAATAGATTTTATAAAGGAAACTCATATCGTTCTAGCTTATGGAACCATACTTAGTTCTGACAATCAAACTATTTTTTGGCTACCAATGATCAAAAGCCAAAGTTGAAGGCTACCACTGAGAATTTCCCTAAATTTTATTATATATTTGGCTTATTATTACTTTCTTTTTCTTCTTTCCTCTTTCTTTTTTCTTCCTTTGCATTTTTTAATTAAAAAAATTTATCTTTATCCCATTTTGAACTTTTTTTGGATGATGATTATAAATTTTTTTTTCCAAATAGTTTCACCATAATATCCTGAATTTTTAATGATTTTACCATATACTTCCTCTTTTTTTTTATTGCAACAATTTAGTTTACACACTTGCCAATGCACAACTTTAACTCTTAAAGTCTTTAATTACTTTTTAGTAAAAATTATACAAATTTGATATTTTAAAAGTATATATATTGAGATAAATCTAAGAAGACCTCAGATGACTATATTTTTCCTTACGTAAAAACCACAATAGATAGTGAAAGGGTAATGAATGAATAGTATGTATAAAAATCTCATTGCTGCAATAGATAAAAAGCGGAGGAAAGTGTATTTCTAAAACAATTTCAATGATGTGCAATATGCTTCCCAGTCCCCACGTATGAAATAAGTGGCAAAATGCTCCAAAAGTTAATTGTTCCTAAAACCCAATTCATCCATTTTTTTCATCTCTACGTGCAACAATTTTCAATCTACTCCCTTGTTTAATTTTACATTCTCTCACATTCTATACCTATGTGCTTATGTGCAAAGCACATGAGGAGAATAAGCGTTGTAGGTAAATCATCGTGGTTTCTCTCTTTCATTACCTTCCACCCAATTTCCCTCTTTCCAAACTCGCTCTATATGCACAAATCCTCTCGTTTGGATTCTCAAGTGTTAAGGGTATAAGGTCGGTGAATTTCATTATATGGACCTATTATAACTTTGTTCTTCTTCGTTTTGCTTTCTTTGTTGTCAGTTATTTTTTCACCAGCTTCCTTGTTTTGTTATGAATGAGTATATGTCCTTTTTTATTGGTCCCATTTTGGTCTAGGCTCATTGATGGAGGTGGAGGCTATAATTTCTGATAAATCTTCTGCAATTATGTAGCACTGGTGTAGACACGACTTTGTCTTCCAAAAAAAAAGATCCTACTATAGATAAATATAATATATCAAAAAATAAACGTCAAAAAAGAGATGAGAGATGAGATAAGAAATAAATCAATGTTTGACATTTTAATTGAACATGTTACATGTACGCCTGTAATAATCTAACTGTGTTGTAGATGGGGACTACGAGTACTGTTTGGTTCTCTTTTTAATTAATCTCTAACAATAAAGCTTTTAGACCATTTAAATGGCCAAAATATCAATTACATGACGAAGATAGTGTAGATGCAAGATATATTGGTTAGGGAAGTTATTTGTTTTATTATATTATATCAACCTAGACGGAGTACACAATAAATGCAAGAGAAAAACCATATTAAAGAACAATCCAAGCCCTATTAGTATGTGCATTATAATTTTAGATCCCCCCTACTATGTATGCAAGTATACACTTTTAACCAAATTAACTAGTTACTAGTTTTGAAGCCCGTACGTTGCACGGGTTGTTGCTTATTTTATCTTTTTGTAAATTTTTTTGTTAATATTATTGTCAATTTTGTGTTGCTGTGAAATGAGATTTTTCAACATTATTGTATTTATAACTTTCTCCATTCCTTTTCTATTATAACAATTACCGTTTTGGGTAGTTTCATCTTTTGGAACCATTTCACTTTTGGTAAAACAAAAGCAACTATTGTTGACAATATTGCCTTTATTTTATGTTAATAAAACCCTCATTGATTATCTAAATTGCCTCATAAAGTTGCGTTTACTTTATTAAGGATTATTTATCCCCTACTCTAGTTACCTAAAGGGGTACCTCTATGTTAAATCACCCATTTTTTATTTCCTTAAAAACCATGCCCACACCAATTGTTGTAGTAGAAAATGAACAGGGAAGTATTTGTCATTATACTATAATTTCTAGATTTGTTATTACGATATATAAATTTTATTATTTTTAATATCCAATTAAATATTGTAACTAACTCTATTATTAAATGGTATCCTAATAATAGGTATGACTAACAATAATTAAACACAGTTTTAACATGAATAATACCCGAATGATAATTTAAGAAAGTAAAGCGAGGGTAATAATTTAATAGATACAGAACAGAAAGAATAGAGAAAAACATGAGTGTCAGCCACAACTTCAACTTTGAATATAGCACATAAACACTAACGCATATAGAATGGAAGATGAAAAAGCAAAAAAGAAGATCATAATGATAGTTTCATGAATAAAATTAATTAAATGTAAAACTAACCTCTATTAATAATTGAAAATACTATTTAAGAGAGAAAAAAATACCTCTTCATCAATCATGACCATATCAAGACTTATCAAACTTCCCCCTTTTTTTATAATCCGTGACCTTAAACAGTCTAGAAACGCGAATCTTGATTTCCAAATAGTTTTAGTAGAATTAAGTTCATGGAGAAAAGAATAAGATCTTACATATAGATATATGGAAAAAAAACATAAATAATTATGTATGCAATAAATATTCTAGGAATAAAATAATTAGTTAATTGCATAATACCTCTGCAATCTCAATGACAAACTTTCATTTGATTCTTTATGTAATGCCATCATGGAATGCTATAGGTTCAAAACTATAGATATATGAATTTTTTATCTTTATATGACTCAATTTTTAAAAGTATGATTCTTAAAGACATAATTAGTATTGTTAGGTATAATACGCTATTTTTATATATTTAAAATAAAGAATAAATAATATGCTATTGTTCATCTAAATAAATACATTTTTATAAGTTGTAAAACAATATTGTATATAAATCTTATTTCAAAGCATATCTCGAGCACTCTCCGACGGTAAAAAAAATTATACTATTGTGAATTATGTAGCAAAAGTTATAATCAATTTACATTGTATAATAGTTTAGATTTTTTATTTTAAATCAGACTATCAATTTTACATTGTTGTTTATTTTATTATATTTCATAAGTTGTAGAACTATATTGTAAATTGGTCTTATTTCAAAGCATATCTAGAGCACTATCCAATGGTACAAAAATTATTATACATAATTTAGATAATATAATAATTTAGGTTGTTAATTCAAAACCAAACTCTAATTTTCGCTTATCAAAAGCTCCTTATATGCATTTAAATCTATGTAAAACTCTATTCTTTAAATATTTTCATGATTTGTGACCCTATATTGTAAATGGTTTTTACTTTGAAGCATATTTCAAGCACTCTCCAATGGTAGACGAATTATAATATTTTGAATTAGGTAGCAAAAGTTATACACAATTTACATAATATAGTAATTTAGGTTGTTTATTCAAAATGAAACTCTAATTTTCCATATCCAAAACTACTTTTAGGTATTTAAATATATGTAGAACTCTATTTTTTATAATAATTAAATTTAAAACTAATGACATGGCAATCCTACATGGCGCTCTCTATTTCATAAGTTGGCGAACTATATTGTAAATGGATCTTATTTCGAAGTATATTTTGAGCACTATCCAATGGTACAAAAATTGTAATATTCTGAATTACGTAGCAAAAGTTATACGCAATTTACATAATATAATTATTTGGGTTGTTAAATTCAAAATCAAACTCTAATTTTCGCTTATCCAAAACTCCTTATACGTATTTAAATTTTTGTATAACTCTATTTTTTTTAAAAATAAAAATAAAAATTAATGACATGGCAATCCTACGTGGCGCACTCTACGACCTCGAAATCTTGAGGAGCTCCCTATGCTCCCGAAAAGTTCCTCCTTTATATATATATATATTGATTAGGCCTAGGTTGTTCCTCGTGTAAGGAAAATTTTCATTTATTAGTATTATACTTTATAATAATAACACTAAGTATCATTAATTATCAAAAAAATAAATATATAACACTAAGTATCATTTGGTCTAGTTTTAGTATATCAACTTGAAATCACGAGATCGAACCCTATACTATACAACTTCTAATTTTTTTTATTGTAACGTGGAGTAAAATGCCATTAGGGAGAGTGCCATATGGCATCGTTCCTTATTTAGAAACGCCTTTTAATATATTTAGTATAGATAGATATAGACTATGTGGAAGGAACCAATCATGTTAAGTTATTGTATTATTTTCGTTTTATACTTCCTAATTACTATATCCCTTTATAAATAATGGGTACACTTTGACTTTTTATGCTATTCACAAATTTCAGTTTGACTATCATTTGTGATTATGTGTAAGGAAAAATTTAGTCATGTAGAATCTTGTTTGATTTGTTTCGATATGAACTTTTATAATATCAGCTTTTTATAGTTTTTACAAATACAAAATTAGAGATATTAGTGCTTAGAGATTTACACTGGCATGAGTGAAAAGTGTGAGTGCAACTATTATATAGAAACAGAGGTAGTACTATAAAACGTACAATAGGAAAAGGAGGAAAAAAGAAAAAGGGATAGACCACGATATTTATTGGATGAGGCAGATTGTCACGTTGCTCACGTACTCAAGTGAAGAGGAATATAACAATTTGAGATGTGAAATAGGGCAAATCTCAAAACCAAAATTTTTTAACGAGGATTAAGGAGACATAAAATCAAAAACAATAAGAAATGTTAAACGGGTATGGGATGCGTCTACTATGGAGGAGTGCAAATCCACTTTAAAAGACAAATGAAATTACACCTTAAAACCATATGGCAATAAGAGGAGTAGCCCCTTCACCTTATAAAGTGGATACAACTCATATATTTTTTCAATGTGGGATACACATCTCAACACTCTCCCTTAGTTCCAAATTCATTAATTGAGGGACAATACTTCCACTCACATGTCGATTGTTCATGGGCTCAATAAAAAAAAATACAAGATATCTACCCTTGGATTCTTAGGCGGATTTGGATTTGGTGGTTTGTGGAAGAATTTTGGGGTATCACTTCATGATGTTACCATATTCATAGTATGAGGATATTCACATTCCCTTTCCTGAAATCCCAATGTTCACGGTTTTGGACCTTTGAGTGGTAGCTTTCTAGTGAGTAGAGACATAAACACAATTCACAAGATGACCTCTATTTTTGTTAATAGACCACACATGTTTTTCCAAAAACCCATGAATTTAGAAGAAAAGAAAAGCAGGAAATCAAAAAGAGCTCCACCACATAGTCCTTCCATTTCTATCCCTAAGTGGTGGCCGACCTGATTGCTATTTTGCTACTAGTAATTCACAAATTATTAGAACAAACATTCTAACTTTAATATAAAATTAGAAAAATCGAAACCTACGCTCTACTAACAAGCCCACTGCCCATATCATCTTACACTAATCCAACATTATTCCTAGACATGTCGTACCAACCTAGTTGTTCCTTCCCTTTCCTTCCTTTGTTTCTCTTTGAATTCGAACTACATCAGACAATTTTAAAAAATAACTCGCCAGTCTTACCGAATAGATTAAACTAGTTACTAAATTAATTAAACTAGTCATTAAATGAATTAAACAATCTGATTACAGAATGGATTAAATTAATCACTAAATAGATTAAGTTGGTCAGTAAACATATTAAACTAGTCACTGCATATAGAAAGGTGGTGCATTATCTCCTTAATATTAGGCTTGGGCCATTACCTAATTTTTAATTTAAAGTAAGTAGTCTCTTATAAGACCAACTGCTAGTCCCCTCATTAAAAAAAAAAGACCAACGGCTAGTAGTTAAGGAGTAATCCCCAACAAGCAACAACACATGTTTAAGGATTACTAGACCATTGTATGAAGAACTGGTGAAAGACTAACCATCTTTTCCCTGATCTTCAAATGGAAATATGTGTATTATGAATGGAAAAAACACTAACATATACAGATAATAATCTAGGGTGATGATGAGTTTAGTCGGCTCGCAATCTACTTGAACTCAACGTGGCATTTTCATGAACCGAGCACCACTAAATTCGACAAAGACTCGTGAATAGTGTTGGGTTTGAATGTAATGTGAAGGTCTTGTGGGAAGAAAGATGTGAAGCTAAGTCTCATATTGAAATGACAAGAAAGTATTTCCTACTTAGTTAGTCTTGCGTGGACCTAGTCCACAATAATATTATTGTGGACTAAATCCACTTATTTAACATAGTGACACTTTTTTCCATATAGTAACCTTTAAAATTTTAAGTTACAATATACAGTTACTATTTACCATAATGACCGTTTTTTTTAATATAGTCACTCTTTCTCACATTAGTTTAGCATAATGAAATTTTCACGTTGTGACATAGTAACCTTTTTTTTTTTTTCACATAGTCAAACTTTACAATCTATATCTACTCATCTTTTATATACTTCTATATATTTTCATATAGTGACCCTTTTTTCATAAATCACATGAATTAGTATTAGGTTCATACTAATTTAGTGTGGACCAAGTCCATATAAGTTTTTTACTTTCCTACTTTATATATATAGCGATGTTACTATTGTTATTTTTTTTTTTTTTAGGGGAAAAGAGAAATCTCACTATTGTTACTTTTTTTTTTTTGAGGGGATTACTATTGTTACTTGAAATGCTTGCACAATGTGGTTTAGGCTAGAGGTGAGGATATATTTATTACTTTTTTGGACCAACTTATCTAAATTAAACAACTAGACATGCAATTGGACCCGATCTTCGTGTTTGCACTTGATCAATCCATAAACTTTTTTTTTTCTTTTGGGTACGAGTACACTTTTGAAGAGATTTTTCAACTACATAACCTTCCATTCATTTTAAAATGTTTGTTTAATCGTCCCAATATTTCCACCCTCTTCCCAGATTTTCCTCCCCTAATTACCTTTTTGTGGTGTGGTGAGATCAAGCTAAGCCTTCTTAGCTTAATATTTACTTATTGGCTCTGTTTAGTCATACTAGATGAAAATAAACTGAAACCGATAAGTTAATTGAAACAGATAAGATAAAGCTGAAACTGATAAGGTGTTGGAACTGACAAGGTAGCTGATTAGCTTAACTATTTGGCAAAATTAGTTGCTTAAGTTGATAAATTAGTTGTTATCAAAATTTTAAATAGACTTTTCAAAATTTCAATCACCTGATTTTGAAAAGGTAAAAATTTTAACTTATCATTTAAGTTATTTTAACCACCTGAAATTTTATTTTATGTACTCCCCAAACACTACTAATCATTTTAGAACCTATAATATGTTAGCATCTTATCATTTAAGGTAACTAAAATGCTTCCCCAGACATAGTCATTCTATTATACTCCATTATTATGTTATAGTATACTTTCAATGATAGGTTTAGCAATGAATTTTTGTTATAGCCGGCAAAATAGACCAATATCCGCTGACCCGAACCGAGACCCGTTTTCACCCGAATGGAACCGAAACCCGAAATAAATCGGCTCGAAAGTAAATAGTCACGAATATAATCCGAACCAGAATCTACCCGGCCTGAAGTGACCCAACCGAAATTGACCCGATAATGATGACCCGAACTCGAACCCGACCCGAAAGTTGTTATATTAGTTATTTTTTAAACAAATTTAAGGAAAAAAATTGTCATGAAATACTATATATGAGTAGCCACTTCATTATTTCACTTAGTTTTATTAATCTTATATGTGTTTTATTTATTTTGCTAGATTAAAAACCCGATTTAACCCGATCCGATCTAATCCGACCCGATCTAACCCGACCAGATGTGACCCGAAATTTAATGGACCCGTGATCGACATGTACTCGAATGTAACTCGAACACAAAGTTGACTCGATCATGACCCGACCCGTACCCGATCTGTATGACCCGTTTGCCACCTCTAATTTTTGTTATTATAATTAATTCCATGTATGAGTTAATACCTAAATTATTCATGTTCTATTACTTGCTCTACGAATTGAAATTTAACTAGTTGTTGGGCACGGGTAATGCCCCGGGTAATTTAACAAGATAAAAAGAATGTATAGTTTGGGGTTGACATATTAATGGAAGCATAAGTCGCAGTTTACTTTAGCTGTAAGATCATGATATTACAAAGTTGTTTCGGTATGGAATATTGGATTGGGTCATGAACCGAAATCTGGGTTGCCTTCTAACGAGCCATTTTGGATCCTACAAGAAAGAACACGACGTAAGCTAACCTCGGGGGTTGATGATCCGAGGAACGCCCCTCCGATGCCTAAGTCAGTAAAGAGAAAATCAGTAGCTCTCAAGTACTACTGCTTAATTATGGTGGAGAACATACCTGAATGACTCAGATCATGGGGTGTTTATTGTAGACGGGAGTATCCTAACAGTGATAGAACACTTCTCCTATTGGCTCAATCAATACTTATCCCTTATTTAGTACTTATCTCTATGCCCCTAATCTAGGTGTAGTGTAAATGGATCAGGCCGAAGCCCAATTGACATGGCCTGTATTATTTAACAAAATATTGGTATCGTGAAGATTCATTTCCTGGATATACGCCTGATATCTTGGCATATTATTCATGGCCGTTTTAGGTGGTCTAACAGACCGGTATGGTACTTGGACAACCCATGCACATACAAAAATAAAAAGGGGGTTGAGACCTCTTATTCAAAAAAAATTCCTAAAGGAAATGTCATGTTGGCGTATGAATGTCATGTTAGAGACAAATTAAAGCGACGCCACATCAACGCATGACATGGGATGACATAATTTGGTGGTGTGCAATACTTGCCTACGAGTTCTAATAATATACACATAGATATAAATCGATAGATATAGTCATATAGATATAGATTTAAAAACGTAGGACTGTAATAACAAATGCATGATGATCATCTTGTATTACATACAAGAAGTCTAACAGCACATAAGCATGCAGAAATTGATTAGAAAGGGCCTCGTGGGGTCAGAGAACAAATTAATTCTCTGCCATTATCCATCTAATCTTTGACTAGCCGCTATGAAAGGAATTATGTTTCATCGTCGCATTCATTTTCTTCAACATGTTTGCATACATGCATACAACAACTAACGTTCAAGAATTCTTTTGATCAAGTCCAACGAAGGTAAAAGTCAACACCTTTTTCTTCGTTCATAGTAATTCAATTGTATTAGTCGTAAAACCTCATTTTAACTTTGAAAAGACATTTTCTTGCCAAGTCGTCTCACTTCGGTTAGCATGACGAATTATTAGCAAGCTAAACTAAATTCTCCATCTGAAAATTCTTGTCGTTCTTACTATTGTTAGTCGTAAAATTCTTGTCGTTCTTACAATTACTATTTATGAATGGAGGGGTATATAGATTTAAAAGAGATTACATAAAAGGATTAGAATCCTCTCAAAGATAGTCTTTAGTTCAAGAGTTACTAAGTTGAATAAAGCTTGAGATGAAATTCTACGCAACCTACCATTGATAAACCATTCTAATACACAAGCATACATGAGATTATTAAACGGGGTAGTTTGGGTAGTTCTCCTTTCCAATACTTAAGTTAGTATCTTAACTTCGGAAAGAGCTACTAAAGCACTAAAGTTGAGATGGATAAAGGTAGAATTTTTCATTATTCATAATTGAGAGGACATTCAATTCAAGGAGAATGGAGAATATGTGCTCTTATGATGCTAGTTAGTTCTGGCAAATGTTGGCTAAGGAATAAGAAAAGCAACACTTATTGGCATTCCTTATTTGGATGATGACATTATCCTAGCAGGTTACATAGCTTATTAGTAGCAATCTTACGGTAACGTGCCTTTTCGTAACATGTGTGTTAGCATATAAAGATACTGGGTGGAGTTATTATAGAAGAATTTAGAACGAACTTTTATAGATCGCTCCACAAAGTGTTTTTAAAGATAATAATGTCAATAAAACATCTATTTCAAAATTCCCATCTTTTTATTTCGAACGGAGATATTGATGATAGGAAATTTATTTCAAACGAATTTTTATTTTAAATAATCCGAAATCGAAGAATTCTAGTTGTAAAATAAACGTAAGAGTCCCCTTTTGGTGTATTCAAACATACATTGGACTTTTATCACAGGTCATCGTATTTTATAATAGATCAATGTCGTGGCACCATCTTGTTGTGACATGTGTCACTTACTCAATGACAAGGTATCAAAGTGGACACCAAGTGACTAATCCACGTGACACATAGTCGTAGCATTTTTTTGTCAAATGTCATGTGATCCCACTGACATCATTTCGCAACAATTACTTTTGATATGACGACAAAATGACATTTACAATAACAATTACTTTAATCAAAGTAGATCTAATATTAACAAAAAAACAAATCAAAGAAGATCCACTCAACTGGTACAACTATCAGTTACGTATGAGTAAAAATATGAGTGGTTTTTCAAAAGCTTTATTTTTCTGCAACTACAAAGTTAAACTTCCATGATAGGAGAGACAGTTATTTACATCAAACAAAATATATGTCACTATTCAAAAAGAAATCTAAGATTAGAGTAACGAGGATTAAAAAACACATATTAATTTGTGAAACTTAGGTTTAGAGAGGAAATATGAGATCAAAAATGAGCATATGTCACTATTAATTCTTATACAAAACCCTTTGGATCAAAAAAAAATCTTATACAAAACCCTCAAAAGCATCCCAAAAAATAAAGTTTGCATATGCAAGTTTTGAAATCAGTAATACATCATAACATCAAAAGTTTTTACATTGGTACAGTATTAATTACTCTAAAAGTCCAGAGTGGAATCAAGTGAGAGCTACTTATATTGTATCTCTTCCCTTCCTCTATAATTTTAAATATCTCTATACTATAAGGGAAGAGGGGAGCAATGGTATCCCCATTTGAGGTTACATTTTTACCCCTATTAAATAAATTATATTTTAAGAAAAAACTTCAAACAACACTCCTAAACAGCTCAAAGTCAACACAATCAATGTAAATCAACAAAAAATTGACAAAATTACTTTAAAAAAGGAAATTCCCAAACAATTTAAAGTCATCACAATCAACATAAAATTGACAAAATAATATCAAATAAGGAAATTTACCATAAATTTAAATTGACACATTGAAAAACATACATATGATTATTGATTAGAAAAGTCCATAAAACAAAATTAGAAGTGTGATATTGAAATACATTATCGATAATAATGTAGTATGTAAAAACATGATGATGATTTATGATGTATTTAGAAACTTATACATTTTTTATCAATAAAATAAGACTCTTTATCTAAATGAACATTGTGAATCATCACATAGTTTTAACTCCAACTATATGTTAAAAATAACAAAAGGTTAGTGATATTTAATTTCTAATTGCTTTATGCATTATATGTACTTCATTGATTTCAAATTATCTGCTCATAAAATAGCACAATCAAGAAGATCTAAAGTTATTGAAATGCTATAGACAATTACTTTTTTTTTTGTGAGGTAAGATGAAGGGGACTCACTGAGGGGGATAAGGCCATAGGGGAAATCCTTAAATAAGTCCCATGAGGTTTGATTCCAGGCGACCTCGGGGATATGAGGTGGGAAGCGACGTCACTACTCCACCACCTCAACCTCTATAGACAATTACTTGGGGAAAGAAAAAATTTAAAGGGTTTACTGCGAAAGAATAACCAACAAAGAAAATAATTAAAGCACGCATCGCGTGCATAGATTGCTAGTATATTAAAGTTTAAAGTAAAAAACATCAGTTATAGTCCTTATCGTTTTTTTTTTGAAGTCATTTATAGTCCTTATAATTGATTGGTATTAAATGGTTGAAATTGTGTTTTCTGTTTATTTGTTTAATTTTTCACTACTTTTATGTCATGATCTCGCCCATTTTAAACATCTCCCACACAGAATTACTATATAATTAAAGCTTAATTCCCGTCATGGATATAAAAATCTTGACTTTGCCACTAACAATCCTAAGTAATATCTCATACGGTGACGAAATTGCATCCCACCAATTAATTATTAAGATTCCCATCTATCTTAAAACCAACAAATGATTCATATCCACCTCATAACTATTAATCTAACAAAAGTGACGGAAATGTTTATGTCCCATGCTTTTCTTTTATTCCCTTTTTTGTCTTTTTTCCCAAATCATTATAATAACTTACCAATAGAAGTAGAGTTGTTCCATCAAATGAAAATATAAATTCTAATTATTATTAATTTATATAAAAGAATAATGAAACTCATTCTCAATTTCTCATCATTGAGATTTTTTTTGGACCCTCACTGGAGACCTTGGTAAGAAGAAGGAACTTACTGGACCAAAACCTATCACATGTCAGTCAGTCCAGCTACATAGGTCAACGCTTGAGAATATGGGATATAAGAAAAACCCTACTCCCAAGCATAAGTAAGTAGTGGGTTCAAACTTATTACTTTAAAGTCACAATGTGAGTTCCCCACCACCTCCACCAAGCACGCTAGGTTCATCATTGAGATATTAAGCCTATAAGTCATAAGTGTGTATCCTATTTTTTATGTCGACCCTTCGAGCTTTCATTTTCTAATTTACTATTCCTTTTTATCTATTATGAAATAGAAAAAGTCATTTTAGCACAAAAATCCAACAAAATGGGCCAATTCTTTGCGCAATGATAGGATTTCTTGACCCTTCTTGGCCTTCCTTAAATATCTCTTTCATCACCACCAAACTCTCTCTCTCTCTCCTCATTTTTATTTGTGTGGACATTACTTTGCGTAAGAGTATTGCTTCCATCAAGCTCTTGCTCAAGAATTTGTGATCCTTGAAAATCAAATTCTGTCAATCATTTTTTCATAAAATCAATTTTGTACACAATATCCTATCTTTTTGCCATCTGGGCACCAATTATTTTGTTCAAATTTGAGATACTTTTCATAAATTTCTCATTTTTTTCCTGGGTTTTTTAAAACTATTTTGGGTAGTGTTTAAGGCATTTAAGTAACCCTGAATATTTTTGGTCAGGGTGAAAATTTGTCTAATTGGAGTAAAAGTTAGTTAAAGTGGTGGTTGGAAGTCTGTGTATTCCTTAAAAATTTTATATCTAAAGTCCAAAATTCTCAACTGTTTACTTGTAATTTTTTTATAAAATTGGCGGCTTAATTCTCCTTTTTATTCAAACCCATTGTTTGGGCTATTTTGTAACAAGTCTTTGGTCTTTCTTTCCTTTGTCTCCTTTCCTCTTCTCTGTGGAAATCTCCCCATATCTTCTCTTATTATTCAGTCTTTATTTTGGGTTGATTAAATACAGAAGTACAAAGAAGATAAAGTACCAAAGAAAAGTCTATATATACTATAAACTTTGCATGGTTTTATCTCTCTCGGTTGTTAAGAAAGAAATGACTAATTTTGAGGCAACTCCTTTGGATTCAAGAGCTGGGTCATTTGAAGAAATCAAGGATAAAAATGGAAATACTCAAGTTCTTCTTCGGAATCATCGAGGGGCTACCGTTCGGGTAAATTAATCATACCCCTTGAGAGAAAGGTGTCCTAGATTAGATTAATAAGGTACACCAAACCCAGTCAGGTTCGCTGGGTCTGGTGTACTTTTAGGGACCTAGTCTAGTTCATCGAACATCGTGTTGGTGAACAAGACTAGGTTCCATGTACTTATGTTACAATTTTCTAGTTACATAAGAGTTTAAGGGGTGTACCAGACCTAATTTGGTTAATTGAATCAAACTAGGTCTGGTATACTTCTACGAACCCAGTGTGGTACACCGAACATAGAGTTGGTGAACCAGACTGGGTTCGATGTACTTATATTTTTTTTATCATGTACTTGTTGTTTGTTGTTGATGTTATAGCAGTATTATAAAAGGTTTACAAAATGTTTCCTGATTTTTTGGTTTGGTCCATTCTGTCATTATAACATGTAGATAAGCTTGTATGGGGGTCAAGTTCTGTCATGGAAGAATGAACAAGGAGATGAATTATTGTTCATGAGCAGCAAGGTATGACACCCCATTTCTCCTCAATTATTTAGTTTTATTATAATTTTTTTTTGTTTTAAATTATGAGGAAGCTTCCTGGAAACATCTTTGGATATTTCTTTAGTCAAAGATATAATTAGTAGTATGAATACTAGTAGTTTTTTAGACTTTTATTCATAATTTAGAGGTGTGATGTTGCTGTCAAGATTGGTCTTCAGAGATGCTTTAACATTTTCTTTTTGACACAAAGAAATGATCTAATATCTATTTATTGTTATTTAAGTAATTAAATTATAATTAATCTTCCTTAAACTTGGAATGATACAGGCCATGTTTAAGCCACCAAAGGCAGTCCGAGGAGGAATTCCCATATGTTTTCCTCAGGTAAATCTCACCTGTTCTTTAATGAAAGTCCAACAAAAAAGTAAAAACAATTCATTTTTAGCTAATTACTAATTGATTATCTGCTTTCGCTCTCAAAATAATCTCAAGTTTGGAAGTCGCGGCACGTTAGAAACCCATGGATTTGCAAGGAATAGAATGTGGTTGGTTGACAATCAGCCTTCTTCACCTCGTACTAATGGATCAAAAGGTCATGCCTCAGTCAATCTGTTGTTAAGTACTGAAGAAGATCCTAAATCGTGGCCTTACAAGTATGTACACCTATCACTTAGATACTAATATGTTAAATTGTTTAAGCACCAGTTTAATTCACCTGATTCTTTCAGATTAAATCTAATGTCTATCGTCGATTGAAATTGATTTTTGCTGATGAAAACTGTTTATTTTTAAAGTCGTGATTTTATTTCTTGTGCAATTTATATGATTTTCACTGAAAATTAGTTTGTTAACTTGGATTTCAAGTTCAAATTAGGTCTGATGAATAACTAATGACAATAAATTCTTTGTTTCCAGATTTGAAATTCGTCTCAGAGTTACACTAACAGAAGAAGGCAATCTAATTATGAGATCTCGTGTTAAGAATGCTAATGGCAAGCCCTTCAGTTTCTCTTTTGCATTTCGTACATACTTTGCAATCTCAGATATCAGGTATAATTGTTTGGAAGAAAAGAAATAAAAGCTTTTGTTACATATTTTGTAATTTTTACTCCTATGTCAATTAGTTTTTACACAGTTTGACGTCTTTGTTCAAAACATTGTCGTGCAAGATGCATGTGAATCTTCAAACTAAAAACTTTTACATGGTGTTAAGAGTAGTCGTTTGCATATGAAAGTTATTTTTCTGTATTAGACTATTCTCGGACCGGATGTATATACTTGTATAAATTGTTTGACATTTAGGAGCTACTAGGAGGATCATGTTATGCATCTACCAAAAAGAAATAGTGATTTTGGATTCTGATGATCATTAAACTGGCTATATACAGTGAAGTTCGACTAGAGGGGCTGGAAACTCTGGATTATCTCGACTGTTTGCAGGACAGACAGCGCTTCACAGAACAAGGAGATGCCTTAACATTTGAATCCGAGGTGCATAACATATACCTGAATAACATGATCATTTATGTTATACTACTCACTAATTAAATAAACTTTCATTACACAAATGAAATTAAACCATATATATTTGCTCTTTGTATGTGTAGTCTGTATTAAAGGGATATATATATATATATACATATCAGGTTGATCGAATTTACGTGAGCTCGTCAGATGTAGTCGAACTCTTTGATCATGGAAGCAAAAGAACATTTCAGATAAGAAAGCAAGGGCTTCCTGATGTAGGTGAGTGTGTATGTGTTTGAGTTTCACTTTTTAGCAATTTAGCTCTTTATTTCCCTGATATTTTCTGTATTCTTCTCAGCTAATTTTTACTTAAACAAACTTTATACCGAATAAAAGTGAAATATTCTGAATTTTACAAATTAAAACGAATCTAAAAAACCTCACATGATAGTATTTTTCTTCTTTGTAAATGATGAATGCAGTAAAAAGTTGTTCAATTTGACCACATAAACAGTAAATGTAAATAACTAACCTTTGAAAAAATTGGCAGCGGTGTGGAATCCATGGGAGAAAAAGGCAAAGGCATTAACAGATCTTGCAGATGACGAATACAAAGGAATGTTATGTGTTGATGGGGCTGCAATTGAGAAACCAATCAACCTTAAGCCTAACGAAGAATGGATGGGACAGTTGGAGTTGTCAGTACTCTCTTCATGTTAATTAAGGGGAAAAAACACCAACTTTAGATGATCAAATTTAGAAAATAATCATGAATGTTGCTCATATTTTCGTGGCAATATTCAGCTTATATACTATATAATCACTGATCACTGCTAAGTATTATCTGCAGGTCCAGCTACCATTAGAAGAGTTTTTAATTTGTCCTTTTTTCTTGAGGGGAAGGAGGGGGATATTATTATTTTTTTGAATTAAGTTTTTTGTTTCTTGGGTTAGGTGGGTACAAATTAATTTATTTGCAACTTGCAAGTGTATTATATCAATTATGCTCTTTGTCCCCAAAATTATTTACTGCATGGGCCAATGAGATTGTAAACATATACTACTGAGTAGTAAATAACTAAATATGTGTTTGTACTGACCAAAATACTCCTTTCTATGCAAGTTTTTCGTTTGGGGATTTATCATTTACTCCCTTTGTACTTAAATATTTTAACTACTTTGACTTTATGAGCTTGTGTTAATGCGTTTTTTTGAAGTTAAACTAGTATTTTGGTCCGGGCGATGCCCCGGATTAGTTACTATTAGCTTTTCGTAATATTATGTCTAGTGCGAAAATGGAAAATGGATGTTATATCATGATAAGTTGTTAAAAAAAATTCTAAGGAAATGGAGATAAAAATAACAATTTCAATGGGGGTAAGAGAATGTTATTACTTAATAAAAAGGTTAAAGATCAAAAAGCTTGTCTACATGTTTTTATAATTACATATAATTATAAGACTTTATTATGTTTTACTTTGAAACATTAAGTATTGAAATTGTAATGGATTGGTTAACTCTATTGTGCTTCTAGGAGTACGGTGGACATAGTGCACCTAGTAAATTTGTTCCATTTTTTATAGGAAAAATTGATTCTAATAATCCAACATTTGGGCCATTCGCTCAAAATAATCCCACCATCTTATTATTTTTAAATAATCCAACATTTTAGCACAATCCGCTCATATTGGACCGTGACCTGTTGAAACAGGTTGGTGACCATTAGAATAGGTTAATTAGACATGTGTCTTTTTCTAATTCGTTCTAATCTAATTAATCTATTTAATTTTAATTAAAACAACTAATCTTCCTAAATTTTAATCTCTCTCCTCCTCTCTCCAATCTCACTCCAGTCTCCCATTTTCTACTCCTCTCTCCTCCTCTCTCCAATCTCACTCGAGTCTCCCATTTTCTACTCCTCTCTCCCTCCTCCTCGGTCTCATCTCCGACATTCTCTTCATCAAAATCCAGCAACACTTCCGGCGATTCCACCAAACCACCTGCCACAAATTCTCTTCCTCCAACTATTTGCTAAAAATCCCGGCCTAAAAATCCATGCTTATCTCACTTTGCATCCCCCTTCAAAAACGTTTCAGAATATTAACAGGGTGGGGTTGTTTGCTGGGGGTGGGGTGGGGGCAGGGGAGGGGTTGTTCACGACTTCGCGGGGGGTTGTTTGCAGGGGGTGGGGAAAGGATTATTCGCGGGGGGTGGGGGTTGTTCGCTGAGGGTGGGGGGAGGGTTTGTTCGCGACTCCGCTGGAGGTGGGGGGTTGTTCGCGACTTTGCCGGGGGGAGGGGTTGATCGTTGGGGGTGGGGGAAGGGTTGTTTGCAGGGGGTGGGGAAAGGGTTGTTCGCGGGGAGGGAATGGGGATTGATAGTCGGGGGTTGTATTATGGGGGGTGGGGGGTGGGGGTGGTTGCAGCCGACAGGGAGTGGGGGTGGGGGTGGTCGCAGGCCGCAGGTGGTGGCAGTTGTTGGTGACTAGTGAGGCAGGGGAAATGGGGTGGAGTGAAATAAGAAGATATTAGAGAAGAAGGAGAAAAATGAAAAAAAAAATCTACCATTTTATCAGGTAACCGGTTTTATGGTTCAAACTTCAAAATGAGCGGATAGTATTAAAAGGTTGGATTATTTAAAAATAATCAAAAGGTGGGATTATTTTAAGCGAACGGCCCAAAGGTTGGATTATTATAATCAATTTTTCCTTTTTTATAAGCAAATGTTCAATTTAAACAATTGTTCGTTTTAAGCATATTTTTCAGCGAAAAAATATGTTTTATTTTCCGTGAAAATAATACTATTTTCAATAAACAAATATTCTATTTTAACAAATGTTCATTTTAAGCATATTTTTCTGGAAAAAATATGTTATGTTTTCCGTGAAAATTGTTCTATTTTTAATAAGCAAATGTTTTATTTCAATAAATGTTCGTTCTAAGCTTATTTTTCAGCAAAAAATCATGTTCTATTTTCCGTGAAAATTGTTCTATTTTCGAGAAGTAAATGTTCTATTTTAAAAAATGTTCGTTTAAAGCTTATTTTTCAGCAAAAAATGTCATATTTTTCGTGAAAATATGTTCTATATATGATGAGCAAATGTTTTATTTAAGTAATTGAATGTTACACTTCAACAATAAAATGTTCATTTTCGTAATTGAATTCTGGTAATGTTCCACTTCAACAGTAAAATGTTATTTTCGTAATTGAATTTTGGTAATGTTCCACTTTAACAGTAAAATATTCATTTTCGTAAGTGAATTCTTATAATGTTCCACTTTAACAGTAAAATGTTCATTTTCGTTTTTGTAAATGTGCTATTTTACATTGTGGGAGCACAATTCTCATTGTGCACAATCCACGTATTACTCAATCTCAACCTCAATTATTGCCTCAATCACTATAAAAAATCACTCCTTATAAAAGTGAAAATCATAACCCATCTTTAATGATGATTGACCATGAAAAAAAATACCTACTATCGCTACATTGAACAAGAGGACACTCTCCTACAAACATACTAATATTTGGGAAGACACTTTGCATTTGAAGCTCCTTATGTTAATAACTATCATTCACTAATTCACTGCACGAACGCTTCATAATTTAAAACTAGTATTTTAACTAGGACAATGCCTTAGATCGGTTACAATTATCAAATATATTATTATTCATAAATTTTATAATTAATTTTAGGAAAAATTGATATGAATAATCCTAACTTTCACCATTCTTCTAAAAATAATCTCAACTTTTGATTATTCCAGAATAATCCAAACTTTAGGGGGTACGTTCTCAAAATAATATGAGCTATTAATTTTCTACCTATTATAGACCTAAAACATATTAGTGTAGGCAAGAAAAGAGATAGTTCGGTTTATTTTGAGAACATCCCCTCAAAAGTTAGGATTATTCTGGAATAATCCAAAGTTGGGATTATTTTGAAAAGATAGGTGAAAGTTGGGATTATTCATGTTAATTTTTCCTTAATTTTATTAGCTTTTCGTAGTTTCCGCCTAGTGCAAAATTTGAAAATGGATGTTATTGCATGATAAGTTGTTTAAAAAATTTTCTAAGGAATTGAGGATACAAGTAACAATTTCAATGGATCGGAATTGGAGCAAGAGAATGTTATTACCTTAATAAATAAAAAAAACTTCTAAGGAACTGAAGATAAAAATAACAATTTCAATGGAATTGGGGCAAGAGATTTGTTATTATCTTAATATAAAACTTATAAGGAATTGAGGATAAAAATAACAATTTCAATGGAATTGGGTAAGATAATGTTATTACCTTAATAAAAGTGTTAGAGCTCAAAAGGTTTGTCTATGTCTTTATAGTTATATACTCCCTCCATTTTCTTTTGTTGTTCTTGTATTTCCCATTGGGAAAATTTCAATATGTTGTTCCTATTTTGAATCTTTCCATATATAATATAATTTATGAATTAAATTTCCCATTAGTTTTGAGTTACAATAAATGTGTTCACACTATTAAGTAGTCATTCTTTATCTTTTTATCCCTCAAACTTTTGTCTAATTGGTTGTCTAACATAGAGTAACTCAAAGAGCAATAAATGTGTTCACACTAGTTTGTAGTTACTTTACTCTTTTACCCCTCAAACTTTTTGTATCATTGGTTGCTTAATATAGAATAACTCAAAGAGATAGAATCTTTATTTTTAGTCAATTTAATTTTATTTAAAATAGTGGAATCTTGCCCATTTTCTGAATTGCATTGGTTTCTCCCCGATTCCAAATAGGAACAACATAAGAAAACGATGGGAGTATAATTATAAGACTTTATTATATTTTACTTAGAAACATTAAACAATAAATTTTTTTGTATTGGTAGTTAAATTCTCACATTTCATTTCAAAAGTTATGTGTTCAATTCCTAGTAGCTACACATTTTTAATATTTTTAAAAGAGATCATAAATATGTGTATTCGAAACTTGAGAAGAGTGTCATGTGCACCGTTCCTTTGATAGAAACGTCTTTAAATTTAAAGCAGTCGATCATGTAAACATAATATAAGCTCGCGTGGTAGCATCGAATCCAAGTATTAGTTTTCTCACAGAGAGGATAATTCGTCTCCCCTACTCCCTTTTGTAATTTCATACAGTTGGTCTTGTAAGATACCGCCTACTTTTAATTTAAAATTAGGCAATGGTCCAAGCCAATAGTAAGAAGATATCAGACCATCTTTGTGACTATAGTCACTAGTTTAATCTATGTGGTGATCAGTTTAATCTATTTAGTAACCTGTTTAATCCATTTAGTTTTCACATTCTTTAATCCATTTAGTGACTAGTTTAACTCTTTAGTAACTAGTTTAATCCATTCCGTAAGAATGCTGGGTTTATTTATGAAATTATTCATTGTAGTTCGAGATTAAAAGGGAAACAAAGGAAGGAGAAGAGAAGGGACGACTAAGTTGGCGCGAAATGTCTAAAGATAGTATTGGGTTAGAGTGAGATGAATGAGATTGTTAAAAAAAATGTAGGCTTGAGTTTGTCTAATTTTATGTTAAAATTAGACCGCCTATTCTAATAATTTGTGAATTTCATAATTTATATCTAATATATTCTTTTTCCTATTTATCGTCGTCACCCTGGACAATTTTACAATGGCTACAATTTCTCACCCAGAGGATAGTATTAGTTTTCTCACCAAGAGGATAATATATTTTATTGCAGCCACCATTATTTTGTGTAATTTGAACCATTTTTTTTTTCTAATTTTATATCCACACCATTCATCAAGTTGACTTTATAATTAGCATTTATACATTTAAATTTTGTATCTATTCATTTGCTTTATATTCCATAAATTTTTGCCAATGGTGATAAAATCTTTGTTTTCATTTTTTATTATTGAAACTAGTTTTCTCTCCAGTTTTCTATATTTTTTAAGATTTAATTAAATCAATGAACAAGATTAGTCTATAAAAATAAAGGGTTAAGATTTTAATAATTATAGTGGCTACAATTTTGCTGTACCTATTGACTAAATTTAACTCTTGGTGATGATTAAGAGCAATGCTTATATCTCTTACAATAATTGGCAATTACACCTGTAAATATAATTTACTATGGTTTTGGAATTTTTTTTTTGGGGGTACAAAGAACAAAGCGCAAATGGAAAAATAGGGAAACGATTTATTTTTTTTTGGAGGAAATGGATATGGCAATGTAAAATAGTACAGAAATGTAAGGCCAGTGAAAGATATAAAACTTCACATTGTGGGCCGTTTTACACTGCCCAATTGCTTGACCAAATCTTTTCGGTTACGGTTTTAT
Source organism: Beta lomatogona (assembly GCA_947646795.1). Lineage (NCBI taxonomy): Eukaryota > Viridiplantae > Streptophyta > Magnoliopsida > Caryophyllales > Amaranthaceae > Beta > Beta lomatogona. Next base: position 234,140 of record CANSNZ010000731.1, read on the forward strand.
ATTGCATAAAATACAATTATGTCAACAAAATCAAAGTGGCGCAGCGGAAGCGTGGTGGGCCCATAACCCACAGGTCCCAGGATCGAAACCTGGCTTTGATAGAAAGAGTAGCTTCCCCTTGCCATCTTTTTTTTTTTTTTTTTTTTTTGGGGTTCGTTCCTTTTTGCTCTATTTACTTGTCTGCCCTTCGAGCTACAGCCTACAAAAATTACGCTTGGGTAAATGATTTTCTTACTAGTGTTTAAGCCAGGTTACTTGGAATAAATTGTGTTTAAAAAAAAAAGTCTTTTTCTTTTGGTTAAATTTGGATTTCTAAATCTTCACAACTAATTTTTCCATTGAAAATTTATCAAAAAAAAACTTTTCCATTGAAAATATATGATCTAAGAATTCTGTTTAAGATAAGATAAATAATTTTAGAAGATATTATTTTCTATAAAGACTATTTTACAAATGATTTAGACAAAAAAAAATAGAGAAACTGGCATACACCATCCTTGATTAGTCACTAACTTATTATAAATATGTACAACATTTTTCTTCTTTTACGAGTTAACTAACTTGCAAGGACATGTACTTTGCAACTTTGTCTCGTTAAGGACTTTTACTTTTTTTCTTGATCCATTAATGATTTCAACTTTTCAAGTCTAACCCTGTTAACCTTTTTTGTTCATTTTAACAGCAAAATGAATAAATAATCTTTATATGAAATTTTTATTCCCATAGGTATGATAAAATTAAAGCCTAAAAGATTGTTAAAAAAAATTACCCAGCCATGTGTTTTTTCCACTTATCACACTCCTCAGACCCATTTTATCTCAATTTTTATAAATGACAAGTTCCCTGTAGAGTCTCACAAGGCACTCTACTTCTCCTTCTTTATTATTACTCGTAGTAATTGTTGTTTGATTTAACAATTTTTTTTGAAGAGAACTACTACTTGATTTGGCAAACATAAAAAAGGCAATATCACCTTCATTCAGGCAAAAAAAAAACCAAGCATAAAACAAACAATTTATCAACATAATCACACTTTAATAAAGAATATAACCAATCTTTTCACTCCACCCCCAACAAATATAAGGTCCTTGTGGTCAAAATCCAAAAGTTAAATAAGGATCATTCTCTAGCGTCGCCTCCTCTCCCTTTTTTTTCTCTCTTCTATCTCCTCTCCCACAAAACCCTAATTTTCAACCTAAGGGCTACCGCCACCCTTTTGGGCGGTGGTAAGCCCCTTTTCTCCTTTTATTACTAGTTTTTTATGTTAATGTTTCTAATAAATTTCAGTCTCTCTTTAATGGAGAGTTTTTCTACCCATTTATTGGGTTATATCTACCCATATATTGGGTTTTATCTCTCTCCATGTGAGAGTTTGAAGACTTTGTTTTTGGATTTTTGTGTAATTCAAGAAGTTGATTTGTTGATTGAAATTTGTGCGGGGTTGCAACAGATGTCAATACTTCGTTTACAATCACTTGAATTGGATCCGGTTCTACTTCAAAACTACAAAAGATCGATAGACCCCCTTGCAGAAGGTTGCATCAGACAGCGATGTGAAAGACGAGGGTTTTCAGAAGTGTTAGATCTACTCAACGATCGTGGTTTTGTCATATTAGAATTGTATATATTTCATTTTGATATGTATTTGTTTAGTTTTGACTTCTATTGTAGATGTCGTATGACTTTGAATCAATGAATTAATTTTAATTTCAAAAAAAAAAAAATCCAAAAGTTAAATATATAATTGCAAATTAGGGTGAAAGAAAATACTTTTTAGAATTGAGAATATACGTTTTACCTCTTTTCTTAGAGATATTTAAAAATAAAATAGAGGATAGAAAAGTTGATGAAGGTGAAATTATTGGATAGATTCTTAACTTAACAAAAAACTAAAAGTTAAGTCCTTTTGCCATCCTATTCTTTTTCTTCTCACCAATTTGGCAATTTGGTCTCTTTTCTCCTTTGAGCTATATAGAAACCATAATTGTATATGGCCTTTTATAAAATTATATAGACTCTCTTATAGCCCGTATGCTAAGCGGTAATAGAAGTTGGCAATTGATGATAAATAGAAATTTTGTCAAAAAAAATCCATAACAGTATCAAGGTAATGTTTGTCTACTCATAAATGCCTTAATTTTTTAAAATCTCCATCACCTTTCATTAGCACCCTAAGAGGGCATTTGGTTTGGGGTTTTCAAGAAAGGGTAAGGGAATCAAGTGAGTTGATTCCCTTACTTGTTGTTTGTTACAATAATTTTATCATTTCCTTTACCTCCTCCTTTCCCCCAAAGTCCTCTACTTCCATACCCTACTACCTCCAAAGGTTTCACTTACCCTTTTCCTCCTCTATTTCATGGTCACCTTGACCCATTGTTGACCACCACTCAAGCCACCCCAACCACCACTTTAACAATGGAATCGCCACAACTGCCACTGAACCACCGCCCAACAACCCCCACCACCACCCGGTCACCCCATGCAACCCCTTTTCCACCACAAACCCAACACCCACCAGGCCACCACCATCCAACCACCCCACAAAACCAAACCCACCACCACCCAACCACCCCCACGAAACCAACTATCCACCATGAAACCAACACCTAAAAAACCCAACCACTCCACGAAACACCCAGGCAGCCACCACGAAACCAACACCCCACCATCACGAAATCACCCCACGAAACCACCAGCATACTCAAAACCAACACGAACCACCACCCCGCCGCAACAAAACTGTTACCCCACCACAACAAGCAAATCCAGGAACGAAAAAAAAAACAAGAGTAATAATGAGATTACCTTTTCTTATCCTTAATTATGGCTTTAGATGGTCAAATTCAGCCATGAAAACTTCAGTTCTGAAATTTTTATTGTCGAATTTGACCTTTAAAACCTCAAATTTGAGCTTTTATGGTGGTGAAGGAAAAGAGAAGGAAGGCGGCAAGAAGGCATTAGCGGCGCCAGCAAATGGGAGGCGTTGACAGCACCGAAGAGGAGGGGCGATGCGGCAGTGAGGCGGTAGTGGCGGCGCGGCGGTGAGGCAGTGGTGGGGACGAGTGGTGGTGGTGGTCATTGGGAGAGAGTGGGAGAATATATATGGTGGAGTAATGGTGAGAGGACAAAGAGATCTACTCTAACCAAACAACACTTATAATCAAAGGGTTTAGCTTTACATTCTCATTGTTTCTCTTTCTTAAACCTTTTCCCCTTCCCCTTCCCCTTCCCCTTCATAAACCAAACGCCCCCTAAATATGTTGTCCAGGCAAATGAGTCTTTAAAACAAGACCAATCTAACTTATCTTTTCATATCTAACAATAAAGGTCTATGGAAAATTGGAAATATCTAAATACTAATACTATCTCCGTATTTTAATAGTTGGTCCATATTTTTTGGGGGGAATTTTAAATTAATTGTACAATTTTATTTTTGGAAAAGATTGTCTCCTCTCATTTGATGTGTCATATGCTATTTGCTTCTTTTTAATCAACACAATTTGACTTTCACGCTTGTCAATGCGCATAACTTTGACTTTTAATATCTTTAATTAACAGCAAATAAAACTATAAAAAGTTAATATTTGGAAAATATATGCAAAGATGAATCTAACAAGATATCACTCAACAAACAATGATTAAAGTGAAGTTTGTAAATAGTGTCAAAACATGTTTATCGATTAAAAATATATAAAGAGAGTAATATTTTCACCATACTTTTGTACAACTACGTACCCTTAATATGTGTATCAGAATCACATCACCAGCGCTTTTTTTTTAATTGACTTTCAAGACCTTTTTTTCTCTCTCTATGATTACCCCCAAACAAAAACCCTAAAGTAAAACTTTCAGCCAGCCGCCTTACAGGCTCGCTGGTGGCCGGCGTTGCTACACCGGTAGCCGACGAGCCTGTCCTCTAGTTCGTAGCATCGTCTTTCCTTTCCATTGTTCCCCTACCTGTCCCCAGCCAGCGTTTGTGTCTCGTCGTGTCTCCCCTCTCCCCATCCCCCGTTCCCCGGGTGGTTGGTGTGGGTGTTTCCCGTCGATTCTCCCCTCTCCCCATCCCCCGTTCCTCTGGTGTTGGTGTTTCCCGTCGAGTCTCCCCTCCCCTTTAGTTCATCGCGTCGCGTTTGCCTTCCCTCGTCCTCTAGTTCGTTAGGTTTCCTCCCCTTCCCCCTGTGCCCCAGCCCCGTCCCCGTGTTCGCGAGTTTCCCATCCTCGTTCCCTCGTTTTGTTGTGTCCCTCCCCTGTGTCTCACCCCCCCCTTCCCTGTTTTGAGGTACCGATTCTCTTTCCCCTTCCCCCTCCCCTGTTTTTGATCGAGTCTCCCCTTCCCCCCCCCCGTTTTGATCGAGTTTCCCCTTCCCCCTCCATCGTTTGTGTCATCATCTCAGGGCTAATATGATTCTAGTAATCGGATTTTTAGTTTGTTTAATGCTTGTTTTATGCTTTAATGTTAGTTCTATTTCTTCCAGATCAATAACCCTTGCCTTTTTATGTATGATAGTGCTTGGGTGTTAATTAGTGGTGATCGGTGAGCAGTACAAGGTTCTTGGTTTCTTATGACGAAGGAAGATCTAGGAAATCTGGTTAATAGAGCCAATGATCCTGGAGTTGGCCATGGGGTTTATGCCGCTTTAGGAATTCGAGTGTTGGGTAAGATGAGAGGAGGTTATCAATTTCGACCTGTTGTGCGTCGTTCTTCTAGTTTTGGGATTTCAAGGTTTGATCTTCGGATCCGTAAGTTGCGCGAATTCCATCAATCTAATTCACCCCAAGTTCTCGTGATGACTTCATGCGTCATCACATTTAAAAAATGTATCTTGTGGGAGGCCCTCCAATTTGATTTGGGGCAAGTTTCGACCTCCACACATTTTGAGTTTCAGTCTAGTGCGACTAAACTTTGGGTACCCTCGCAGCAGGGTCGTCAGAAGTCACCAAAGGACGCGACTTCATTGTTAGTTGAATCAGTAGAATTTCAGGAGGATATTCTTCTTCAAGAACCTTGGGATTTAACATCTAGTGGACATTGGGGTCAACTAGATGTCACGAGGCAATCTTTATCTGAAGATTGTCGGGATTTGGTATCTCAACAGGCTCCCTCTCATATCAGGTCTTTTTCATCAAGACATATGGTCCAACCCCACCCACCATCGTTCAAGACAAGCTTCATTTGGACTGGACACGTAATAGTTAGTTTTTTCTTCGCAAAGTATGTACGAGCAAATGAACTAATGAAGCTCATGTTAGCTTGAGTTTGTTTTTGTTTGTTGTATTAGCATTAGGTTGTATTCCGCTTTTAGTTAATGCAAATTTTCTCGATATAAAAAAAAAAAATTGGATATCATCTTCCTTAAGTAAAACTACTAAAAAATAAATAAAGTAGTTAACGGATTTCGTACTATGATTTATCTTGGTAGAGAGTTAGAGACTATATGATTATAGAACCTAAAATTGGTACCCCTATGAGGCTATGAAGATAAACCTCAAACCGCCCTATAAAATAAAGGTTCACATGCATTGTTATAATGCATGGCTTGTAGCAAGCTACAAGCAACGCCATTATTGTTTTTCATAAAAGAAGGTCAATAATTGGATCTCATTTTCAAATTTGCAAATAATTACAAGCTGCCAAAGGAGAGAGTTTTGGATCATATATTATTGTCACTTCTAATTGACACACGAATGGATTTGGATGAAACAACTCAATATTTAAAGCTATATGGCTTTTCAATGGGATGTTAATCCACCATGTAGTATTTAGTATAGCAAAAATGATGTCGAATACTTATCAACATCGTAACAATGACATGGGTGGTTTTTATTCCTACAATATTGTGATGTTAGAACAAGTGAAACAATATGATGATATGCTTTTTTTAAGTTAATCTCTATGGTTCCATCTAGGGGTGTAAATGAGACGAGATAACTCGCGAGCTATTCGAGATCGACTCGGTCAAAACTCGACTCGAGTGAGTTCGAGACTCGAGCTCGAACTCGGCTCGAGATGTTTGCGAGTTGAGTTGAACAACTTGATACTCGACTCGAAAACTCGTGAGAAGCTCGAAAACCCAATTATCAATAGCAAAATACCTAACTTCAACATTTTTCTACCTTAGGGTTGCTTTTAACATGAGACACTTGCAAGCTACTCGAAATCTACTCGATCAAAGCTCGACTCGGTTAAAACTCGGTCAAACTCGACTCGAGTGAGCTCGACTCGAAAGGCTAACGAGTCGAGTCGAGCTAGCTTAAACTCGAACTCGACTCGCATCATTTACACCCCTAGTTCCATCTAATATAGATTATTGATTAATTAATGATTTTGATATATATTTAACGGTTATATAGAAATGGTACAAGAATATGTTGCAAATAAAAAAAAAAGAAGGAACAAAAATTTTCTACCGGTCTTATAGATTGAAGGTGTAGGGGTGATCGCCCCAAATTTATTTTTATAGACTATTTTACCCTTCCTCTTTTCCACACCACCCACCACCACCTGCCACCCCCTGCAACCACCCGCCATCACCTACCTGCCCCACTGCCACCCACCACCTCCTCCACCACCCACCTGGAAGCCGTCAAATTTTTTCTAGGACCATCGAGCGAACGTCTGGCCTGGATGTTCGCTCCATGGTCCAAAAAAAATTCGACGGCTTCCAGTGGCGATGGGGTGGTGGTGGCAGGAGGTGGATGGTGGTGGAGTGAGGTGGGTGGTGGTGGGTGGTGGTGGTGGTTTAGGGAAAAAGAAGGAAACGGTTAGAGATGTAATTTTAACTTTTTTTGGGGCGATTTTAAGTACTTTTAGGGCGATGAATAGAAGTTCAGGTGAGGAAAATACCCATGTACTCGTATTGATTAGGATCCTCGATTTTAGGTATGAAATTGAATCCACTGGTATCTGGCTCATATTGTATTTTGGTAATGATATCCATGCACAAGCACAATTCACCACAATAATGCCTCTCGTGTCATACAGGCAATAGTACTAGGCTCATATTGAGGTTGGCCAAACTCGTGTTGGTCGAGCTATTGTTTGCGCTTAATTTGTTAGTCATTTATTATTGGAGTAACAATGTAAATTGAGATATGAAACACATATATTTTTTATAAAGGTTATAAAAAATGCATGGTTAACTTAAGAATTTTGCAAAAACCTCATGATTGTTTTGAATAACTTGCCCAAATAGTTGCTAGAGAGAATCATGATAAAGCTCTTAGATTTTGCTCATACACAAAAATTCTTTGCTATGGAAAATGGAATAGAGTGATTGACTGGCTTGCAAACTGAGAAACCAAAAAAACAAAGAGAATTATTATATATTTTCTGCCAAGCTTTATTTGTTGTTGGCCTAACCTCTCTTTTGCACTGAGATTTAAATTTTCGAATCATACTTCTCTTAGTAAATCCATTCAAAATCAAAATCTTTTTTTATTTCTTAAGAGAACAACTATTGTACACCAAACAAATAAATAAATTAATTAAAATAAAGTTGTCTTCCCTTCAACTTCATCCATTGAATAAGGATGCAAATTGAAGGCCCAACAACAATCTTGACATTATGTCAAACAGATAAAGATGTTTGTTTCAAGATGCCTCTATTACAATTTACAACAGGTGTCTGACAAACATGCAAGGTGCACCTTGCTTGCTCGATCATAAGCGTTCTTATCACTCGAAGTTTAGATTTATCTCTTTTTCTAGACAATTAACTGTGTACTACTTTAGTACTTTGTATCCATGTCGTTTGTATCTTCTCTAAGAAATAATAGGTGTTGTGCAAAATTCTTATTTGTGTGATGTACTTCTCCATGTCACACTTATTGTTGATGCTCTTATAGAATTATAGTATGTTGTGATTAAACTTGTCTCTTGACAACATTAACCTGTATATGATTTGTCAATTGCAAAATTATAATGTGATAACTAATAACATGTTTGTATGTGGTTGTCAGCTAATTTAGTACGTAGGAGAAACTATTTGAAAGTGATAGTTTATACCATGAAGATGTAAGATGCTCATGATAGATTGAGCCTAAGTTTGCATATGTTTTTTTTTTTGGTGCAAATGAGCCACAAGGGTGGGGATGAGAATCGATCCCAGGATCACCTGGAACCGGGAGGGAAGCTCTAAACCTAAGTTTGCATATGTAATAGTGTTTGATTTAGGTTATTTCTTCTATTAGGATTATGTATTGGTGTCCCTTATAGACTATTGGCCGATTAAAGATGATTGTTGATAATTTTTACGGTAGTTCATGACAGTTAATTGTCATGGTTATCCTCTTATGATCAATACAGTTTGAACAGCCACTATACCTCTTTATTAGTTGCAATATTCTACTAGTTTTTGACAATCTAAAACACATATTCAAAAAGTATATGGGTATATGCATTATGATTTATGCAGATGCATAAACATAATCATATGAGTATTAAGGATCAGAATGTTGGTGCAAATAAAAACTACATGGCTTGATTGTTCTTCATTGTATCCAACGTGGTTTCTTGAACCAATTGTACTGTACATTATCTATGGAATGAATTGCTTTGAAGATGAACAACCTTTATTTATGAGTTTGAGTCAATTTCTATCACACTAAGATATAGTATTTCTTATCTAAATATAACATATGTTCTTCTTAGTTGTACCATTTGTTTTTCACTACTCCAATAATTGCGTATAATAGTTCTCGCATTGAGACGAATTTTACAAGATTCAATTTGACTATGTTTTTTCTCATATAATGGTGAGAAAAGCTTGTCAAAGTTGGTTGATAAATAGTGTCCAAATATCAAATAGTACAACTAAAAAAATAGAAAAAGTAGATTAAAAAAAGTGTGTGCTAGAAACCGCGTTCAAGGACATTGAGATACCTCTATCTCATTCAACGTGGTAAGTTTTCACTATATTATGATTTTGTATACTTGTGTATGTCAGCTACTAAGCTCCAAGCACAACACTTATTGCGAATTTCATCGAAAGAGGAACACACTAATTGACGAATAAGGGAGTATTATGCCCCTTAATTAGACATTATATTGTTACGTAATCTTGGGCTACATGATGGTTATCTCTTTGCATTTAGCCCATGAATTGAGTTATAATGGCCCCTCAAAAAATCTGATCACAAGGTGTAATAGAGCTCGTGGGCCCATTACATCTTTTTGAAGGTTAAAAACAAAATTAATAAAACATTCTTTGTTTTATAGTTGATGAATCAATTACCAAAAGAAAACAGACAAACAATACCACCTAGGTGGAATATCCATATCCCCATAGGTGGGTTGAACATTTTTGTTGTTATCATTGACTTTACAATGTAAATCCAAACGTTAGTGACCATTTCTATTGGGCATGTTGATTATTGGACCTACTATAGAGTCCCTCCCCCACATGGAAAATTGGATGCATGGTAAAACATATACTCCATTAGTAATTTAGTATCAATGAATCATCATATTATGCGACTACTTAATCTATTTTTATTGGTTTATTATTGTTGTCATATAGACTATTGATGCACTCTCATTTGTTGAAGAACGAAGAGATGTCAATGTATCATTGCATGTCACCTTGATATAAATGTATACAACTTTTGCATAATTTAAAAAGACAGTTGATAGAAAGGGATTAGTATTTATGATGATCCTAATTACTTAATTATCTTCTTTCATAAAGCCTAGCTAGAAGATGATTCTTTTTCCACCAAGATTGATGTTTTTTTTTACCGGAAAAATCCGAGCAATTTATTAACTAGCAATGTAATACCCCGACCCATACAGAGTCGAGTATATTGTCACCAATGCGCATCCAGGGCCAACAATCGTCCCTCAATAACCAAAGACAAGTTCTTAGGCACATTTTGTCCTCACTCATGCGCACCCTGAGAAACTTCTCAGGAGGTCACCCATCCCTAGACTACTCCTAGCCAAGCACGCTTAACTGTGGAGTAACTAAGGAAATGAGCTCCCTAAAAGAAAGATGCATCTTGTTGGAATGAGTAGCCTGCTAAATCCCTTTAAAGCAATCATGAGGGGTATTACATACACCCACACTTGAGAACAGCAATGCCCTCGTTGCGCCTGAGTTCCACATATTCGGCCACAACGACCTGTGGGTCGCCACAGCCTGGAAACTGATCGCCGGAGATTCCAGATATTCGGCTTGACGACCTCTGGGTCGCTCCTTATGACAATGCAGCCCCAGAATCCACCCCCACTAGGCGTCTGAGGACTCATAATATTCGGCCTGACGGCCTTAGGGTAGCCCCAACACTCGGTCGTAGGGTTGCTCTGATACCATTTGTAATACCCCGACCCATACGGAGTAGAGTATATTGTCACCAATGCGCATCCAGTGCCAACAACTGTCCTTAATAACCAACACAAGTTCTTCCGACACATTTTGTGCTCACTCATGCGCACCCTGAGAAACTTCCCAGGAGGTCACCTATCCCTAGACTACTCCTAGCCAAGCACGCTTAACTGTGGAGTAACTGAGGAAATGAGCTCCCTAAAAGAAAGATGCATCTTATTGGAATGAGTAGCCTGCTAAATCTCTTTAAAGCAATCATGAGGGGTATTACAAGCAACATCATTAAACACCATATCCATTACATCCATAGGAGCCTCTTCAAGCCAGACAAGAAGTTCGTCTATGTCTAAGCTTCTTCTAGCTAGAAGATGGGCCACCCGATTACCGTTCTTCTAATAAAGCTAAAAGAAACATTCACACATTGAGCTATTAACATATAGAAATCATTTAAAATCAGCCCAAAACTCGAGCATAGCTTCTTTTTTCTCCTTAAAGCTTCAAACAACATCATAATATCTGTCTCGAGCAGAAAATTGTAGAAGCTGGCTTCCATGGCCACTTTCATTCCTTGCCTCGCAGCCATAGCCTCCACCACTTCCACATCACAACTACCATACCATGAATCACACATTGACACCAGCACATCTCCAATATTATCTCGAAGCACCGCCCCTATTCCAACCTTCTCTCCTTCCCTAAAAGCGGCATCCACATTTAGTTTCAAACACTTCCCCTTGGTGGCTCCCATTTTGTACTCAAGCATGGTTGTCGTGGGTCGAGCTACACGATTTAAATCCTCGGCTTTCTTATACTCCTCAATCACTCCCATAGCCTTCCCTAATTCTTCCCATCAAATCTCTCTCATTCTTTGAGAAATGCCACTCGTTTCTCGCTAACCAGCTAGCCCAGCAAAGGCTCCAAAATATGTCCCACCACTCTGGGGTGTTACACACCTACATACGGGCCCAAACCCACTCCCAAAAAGTAGAGGAAGCAAGCTGAAATGATGCAATTATTAATGGAGATACATACCATAGTCATTTGCGTGTCACGGCACTGCAGTAGCATGTGGTCCACGCTTTCCACCTCCTCTCCACATCTCTGGCAAAATGGATCAATAGGCATATGACGTTTTATCAAGTTTGAACCCACATGGAGCACGTCATTCAAGGCCCGCCAAGCAAAGTTTCTGACTTTTGGTGGAACATGAGCACTCCACACCTTTTTCCACATACTGCCATTCACCTCACAAGATGAGCTTGCATTTTCTCCATTTTTCATTTTCACAGCTATATAATACGCACTCTTGACCGAGAATTCTCCACTCTTTGTGCCACTCCACGACCAGTCATCCGAGCATGGGAATGAAGGAAGAACCATACTCCGAATTTTAGTCACTTCCCACTGTGTGAAATTTTCCTCTAGCAGCTAAACATTCCACCTTCCCCCTTGCATAAGATCACTCACATAAAACAGATTGCTAGCTTCTTGTGACCTGGGTGCCATAATGTTTGCACCTTGTGTGAAGGGAACCCAAGGGTCTAGCCAAATTCTGGTTGTCGAACCATCTCCAATCAATCGTCTTACCCCTTGATGCAACACATTTCTTGCTTGTAGGATTGATCTCCATGTGAAACTCGCATTATTTGAGATTCTTGCTTCAAAAAAAGATGAGTTGGGGAAGTATTTGTTCTTCATCACTCGTGTCATCAAGGACGTGCCATTTTGAAGTATTCGTCATTATTGTTTTGCCAGAAGAGCCATATTGAAAGCTTGTAAGTCCCTAAGGCCCATTCCTCCTTGTCTCTTCGATTTACACAAATTTTCCCAAGATAGCCATGTAATCTTCTTTTCAATATTTTTTTGCCCCCAAAAGAATCCCCTACACATTTTTTCAAACTCTGCTAGTATACCATGAGGTAATTTGAAGACCTGCATCGTATACATAGGAATAGCCTGAGCTACTGCTTTTATAAAGACCTCCCTCCCGGCTTGGGACAAGAGTTTTTCCTTCCAACGTTTCAACGTCTTTCCGGACCCGATCCCGAATACTATGGAAAACTTCCTTCTTAGACCTCCCTATATATGTAGGTAGCCCTAAGTATTTGTCATGATCTTCACTGCCTTAAAATTCAATCTCTCTAGGAGCGAATTTGTCTTATCAAAGTCCACATTTCGGTTGAAAGATGCCTCGAATTTTTCCATGTTCAATTTTTGTCCTGAAGCAGCTTCATAGGTTGAAAAAATATCAAGTACATTGTCCACCTCTTCTATCGTAGCACGCACAAAGAGCAAGCTATCATCTGCAAACAGTAGATGAGAAATAGGCTTGACTTTTTTACCAATTTTAATCCCATGGAGGGCTTTGCTTTCCTCCGCATCCACCAATAGAGCCGACAAACCTTCAAGCAAGATTGATGTTTAATGTTTAATTAATTCTCACACAAGTAAAAAAAAACAATTAGATCTCAAACATATCCATGTATTATTTGCTATGAAAAACCGTTGCAAATGGTTGACTTCGTAAAGCCTTTCATGTGCCACTTATTGCTAAGGTTTCCCTAAAAAAAACGCAGTAATAGGTTCTTACCTATTTTTGCGTTTCTATAACTGCAGCAATAGATTCAAAACCTATTGTTGTGCCTTGAATTGTTGCGGTGCGAAATCTGCAGCAATAGGCCTCTTAAAAACCGCAACAATATTATATTAATCTACTAGGATTAATACCTAAAATATTAGTGGTCGTTTGGTTGAATGTGGGAAGTCAAATTTCCTAGTAATTTATTTTTGCTATATAGTAGCATTTCCTAGGAAGTGTCAAAAGTTGTTTAGTTGGTCGAAGGGGAAAATAACTTACCATGAAAAGTTCTACTTACTTTTTCTTTTGAAGTGAAAAGTTCTACTTACTTAAGACCCCCTAGATAACCTCCATTTTGTAGGAAATAGAACTTCCTAGAAAGTGCAACTTTTCGTATTTTTGTCATCCAACAACTTTCACTATTTCACTTTCTAGGAAGTTCCACTTTTCATTTTTTTTGGTTAACCAAACAATCACTTATTTTAAAAGTTTGATAAGAAAAACATAAAACCTTTTTCATCCTTGAAAGATTTGAACAATTGGTGGGACACTTAGTTTAATGTGATAAATTGTAGTGTGATTATCAAATGTTATTTTATTAAAAAATAGATGTGATAGGAGTTGATGGGGTACTTTAATTGAAGAAGAAAGAAAGTTAGGTAGTTTTTTATTGGTAAAGTTAGAGTATGGGCCAAAATGTTATAAGAAAAGTAATATAATAACAAGTGGGACCATGCCAAAAATAAAAGTGTTAAACTAATTTGGGACAAACATGAAAGTAATGTGTTCATACTATTTTGGAACGAATGGAGTATTAGGGCGGCTTGATCAGTATTATTATCAGTTTTCAGCTTTTGGTATTACGATTGTAAAAGTCATATGATATAGATGGTATAATGAACCAAAAATTAGTCAGAGTTTTATTAATCATGTCAAAATTGGAAACTGATAACTAGTAAATTGGAAACTATTTTTTTTCGATTTTCATATTTTTGTTTTTAGTTTAAAAAACTAAAAACTAAAAATATAAAACAATAACATACAAGCCCTTAATTAATATGAAATAAAGTCACGAGACAAAATTAAAGTAAGACAATTTTAGATTTAATCAAGTAGACATATACAGGGGATGATTAAATATACTTGAAAGACAAAGTAGACCAAATAAACTAATGAGATAAGATGGAAACTAAAAAATATGGTCATAGTTCAATGAATTCTCTTATAGCTAGAATGCGCCCTGAATCCACCCCCCACTAGGCGTCCGAGGACTCATAATATTCGGCTCCGACCGGCCTTAGGGTAGCCCCAACACTCGGTCGTAGGGTTGCTCTAATACCATTTGTAATACCCCGACCCATACGGAGTAGAGTATATTGTCACCAATGCGCATCCAGTGCCAACAACTGTCCTTAATAACCAACACAAGTTATTCCGACACATTTTGTGCTCACTCATGCGCACCCTGAGAAACTTCCCAGGAGGTCACCTATCCCTAGACTACTCCTAGCCAAGCACGCTTAACTGTGGAGTAACTGAGGAAATGAGCTCCCTAAAAGAAAGATGCATCTTATTGGAATGAGTAGCCTGCTAAATCTCTTTAAAGCAATCATGAGGGGTATTACAAGCAACATCATTAAACACCATATCCATTACATCCATAGGAGCCTCTTCAAGCCAGACAAGAAGTTCGTCTATGTCTAAGCTTCTTCTAGCTAGAAGATGGGCCACCTGATTACCAGTTCTTCTAATAAAGCTAAAAGAAACATTCACACATTGAGCTATTAACATATAGAAATCATTTAAAATCAGCCCAAAACTCGAGCATAGCTTCTTTTTTCTCCTTAAAGCTTCAAACAACATCATAATATCTGTCTCGAGCAGAAAATTGTAGAAGCTGGCTTCCATGGCCACTTTCATTCCTTGCCTCGCAGCCATAGCCTCCACCACTTCCACATCACAACTACCATACCATGAATCACACATTGACACCAGACATCTCCAATATTATCTCGAAGCACCGCCCCTATTCCAACCTTCTCTCCTTCCCTAAAAGCAAGCATCCACATTTAGTTTCAAACACTTCCCCCTTGGTGGCTCCCATTTTGTACTCAGCATGGTTGTCGTGGGTCGAGCTACACGATTTAAATCCTCAGCTTTCTTATACTCCTCAATCACTCCCATAGCCTTCCTAATTCTTCCCATCAAATCTCTCTCCTTCTTTGAGAAATGCCACTCGTTTCTCGCTAACCGCCTAGCCCCAAGAAAGGCTCCAAAATATGTCCCACCACTGCGGGGTGTTACACACCTACATACGGGCCCAAACCCACTCCCAAAAAGTAGAGGAAGCAAGCTGAAATGATGCAATTATTAATGGAGATACATACCATAGTCGGCTGCGTGTCCACGACGCAAAGAGCATGTGGTCCACGCTTTCCACCTCCTCTCCACATCTCTGGCAAAATGGATCAATAGGCATATGACGTTTTATCAAGTTTGAACCCACATGGAGCACGTCATTCAAGGCCCGCCAAGCAAAGTTTCTGACTTTTGGTGGAACATGAGCACTCCACACCTTTTTCCACATACTGCCATTCACCTCACAAGATGAGCTTGCATTTTCTCCATTTTTCATTTTCACAGCTATATAATACGCACTCTTGACCGAGAATTCTCCACTCTTTGTGCCACTCCACGACCAGTCATCCGAGCATGGGAATGAAGGAAGAACCATACTCCGAATTTTAGTCACTTCCCACTTGTGTGAAATTTTCCTCTAGCGACTAAACATTCCACCTTCCCCCTTGCATAAGATCACTCACATAAAACAGTTGCTAGCTTCTTGTGACTGGGTGCCATAATGTTTGCACCTTGTGTGAAGGGAACCCAAGGGTCTAGCCAAATTCCTGGTTGTCGAACCATCTCCAATCAATCGTCTTACCCCTTGATGCAACACATTTCTTGCTTGTAGGATTGATCTCCATGTGAAACTCGCATTATTTGAGATTCTTGCTTCAAAAAAAGATGAGTTGGGGAAGTATTTGTTCTTCATCACTCGTGTCATCAAGGACGTGCCATTTTGAAGTATTCGTCATTATTGTTTTGCCAGAAGAGCCATATTGAAAGCTTGTAAGTCCCTAAGGCCCATTCCTCCTTGTCTCTTCGATTTACACAAATTTTCCCAAGATAGCCATGTAATCTTCTTTTCAATATTTTTTTGCCCCCAAAAGAATCCCCTACACATTTTTTCAAACTCTGCTAGTATACCATGAGGTAATTTGAAGACCTGCATCGTATACATAGGAATAGCCTGAGCTACTGCTTTTATAAAGACCTCCCTCCCGGCTTGGGACAAGAGTTTTTCCTTCCAACGTTTCAACGTCTTCCAGACCCGATCCTGGATACTATGGAAAACTTCCTTCTTAGACCTCCCTATATATGTAGGTAGCCCTAAGTATTTGTCATGATCTTCCACTGCCTTAAAATTCAATCTCTCTAGGAGCGAATTTGTCTTATCAAAGTCCACATTTCGGTTGAAAGATGCCTCGAATTTTTCCATGTTCAATTTTTGTCCTGAAGCAGCTTCATAGGTTGAAAAAATATCAAGTACATTGTCCACCTCTTCTATCGTAGCACGCACAAAGAGCAAGCTATCATCTGCAAACAGTAGATGAGAAATAGGCTTGACTTTTTTACCAATTTTAATCCCATGGAGGGCTTTGCTTTCCTCCGCATCCACCAATAGAGCCGACAAACCTTCAAGCAAGATTGATGTTTAATGTTTAATTAATTCTCACACAAGTAAAAAAAAACAATTAGATCTCAAACATATCCATGTATTATTTGCTATGAAAAACCGTTGCAAATGGTTGACTTCGTAAAGCCTTTCATGTGCCACTTATTGCTAAGGTTTCCCTAAAAAAAACGCAGTAATAGGTTCTTACCTATTTTTGCGTTTCTATAACTGCAGCAATAGATTCAAAACCTATTGTTGTGCCTTGAATTGTTGCGGTGCGAAATCTGCAGCAATAGGCCTCTTAAAAACCGCAACAATATTATATTAATCTACTAGGATTAATACCTAAAATATTAGTGGTCGTTTGGTTGAATGTGGGAAGTCAAATTTCCTAGTAATTTATTTTTGCTATATAGTAGCATTTCCTAGGAAGTGTCAAAAGTTGTTTAGTTGGTCGAAGGGGAAAATAACTTACCATGAAAAGTTCTACTTACTTTTTCTTTTGAAGTGAAAAGTTCTACTTACTTAAGACCCCCTAGATAACCTCCATTTTGTAGGAAATAGAACTTCCTAGAAAGTGCAACTTTTCGTATTTTTGTCATCCAACAACTTTCACTATTTCACTTTCTAGGAAGTTCCACTTTTCATTTTTTTTTGGTTAACCAAACAATCACTTATTTTAAAAGTTTGATAAGAAAAACATAAAACCTTTTTCATCCTTGAAAGATTTGAACAATTGGTGGGACACTTAGTTTAATGTGATAAATTGTAGTGTGATTATCAAATGTTATTTTATTAAAAAATAGATGTGATAGGAGTTGATGGGGTACTTTAATTGAAGAAGAAAGAAAGTTAGGTAGTTTTTTATTGGTAAAGTTAGAGTATGGGCCAAAATGTTATAAGAAAAGTAATATAATAACAGTGGGACCATGCCAAAAATAAAAGTGTTAAACTAATTTGGGACAAACATGAAAGTAATGTGTTCATACTATTTTGGAACGAATGGAGTATTAGGGCGGCTTGATCAGTATTATTATCAGTTTTCAGCTTTTGGTATTATGATTGTAAAAGTCATATGATATAGATGGTATAATGAACCAAAAATTAGTCAGAGTTTTATTAATCATGTCAAAATTGGAAATTGATAACTAGTAAATTGGAAACTATTTTTTTCTGATTTTCATATTTTTGTTTTTAGTTTAAAAAAACTAAAAACTAAAAATATAAAACAATAACATACAAGCCCTTAATTAATATGAAATAAAGTCACGAGACAAAATTAAAGTAAGACAATTTTAGATTTAATCAAGTAGACATATACAGGGGATGATTAAATATACTTGAAAGACAAAGTAGACCAAATAAACTAATGAGATAAGATGGAAACTAAAAAATATGGTCATAGTTCAATGAATTCTCTTATAGCTAGAATGCAGCCCCAGAATCCACCCCCACTAGGCGTCTGAGGACTCATAATATTCGGCCTGACGGCCTTAGGGTAGCCCCAACACTCGGTCGTAGGGTTGCTCTAATACCATTTGTAATACCCCGACCCATACGGAGTAGAGTATATTGTCACCAATGCGCATCCAGTGCCAACAACTGTCCTTAATAACCAACACAAGTTATTCCGACACATTTTGTGCTCACTCATGCGCACCCTGAGAAACTTCCCAGGAGGTCACCTATCCCTAGACTACTCCTAGCCAAGCACGCTTAACTGTGGAGTAACTGAGGAAATGAGCTCCCTAAAAGAAAGATGCATCTTATTGGAATGAGTAGCCTGCTAAATCTCTTTAAAGCAATCATGAGGGGTATTACAAGCAACATCATTAAACACCATATCCATTACATCCATAGGAGCCTCTTCAAGCCAGACAAGAAGTTCGTCTATGTCTAAGCTTCTTCTAGCTAGAAGATGGGCCACCTGATTACCAGTTCTTCTAATAAAGCTAAAAGAAACATTCACACATTGAGCTATTAACATATAGAAATCATTTAAAATCAGCCCAAAACTCGAGCATAGCTTCTTTTTTCTCCTTAAAGCTTCAAACAACATCATAATATCTGTCTCGAGCAGAAAATTGTAGAAGCTGGCTTCCATGGCCACTTTCATTCCTTGCCTCGCAGCCATAGCCTCCACCACTTCCACATCACAACTACCATACCATGAATCACACATTGACACCAGCACATCTCCAATATTATCTCGAAGCACCGCCCCTATTCCAACCTTCTCTCCTTCCCTAAAAGCAGCATCCACATTTAGTTTCAAACACTTCCCCCTTGGTGGCTCCCATTTTGTACTCAGCATGGTTGTCGTGGGTCGAGCTACACGATTTAAATCCTCAGCTTTCTTATACTCCTCAATCACTCCCATAGCCTTCCTAATTCTTCCCATCAAATCTCTCTCCTTCTTTGAGAAATGCCACTCGTTTCTCGCTAACCAGCTAGCCCAGCAAAGGCTCCAAAATATGTCCCACCACTCTGGGGTGTTACACACCTACATACGGGCCCAAACCCACTCCCAAAAAGTAGAGGAAGCAAGCTGAAATGATGCAATTATTAATGGAGATACATACCATAGTCGCTGCGTGTCACGGCACTGCAGTAGCATGTGGTCCACGCTTTCCACCTCCTCTCCACATCTCTGGCAAAATGGATCAATAGGCATATGACGTTTTATCAAGTTTGAACCCACATGGAGCACGTCATTCAAGGCCCGCCAAGCAAAGTTTCTGACTTTTGGTGGAACATGAGCACTCCACACCTTTTTCCACATACTGCCATTCACCTCACAAGATGAGCTTGCATTTTCTCCATTTTTCATTTTCACAGCTATATAATACGCACTCTTGACCGAGAATTCTCCACTCTTTGTGCCACTCCACGACCAGTCATCCGAGCATGGGAATGAAGGAAGAACCATACTCCGAATTTTAGTCACTTCCCACTGTGTGAAATTTTCCTCTAGCAGCTAAACATTCCACCTTCCCCCTTGCATAAGATCACTCACATAAAACAGATTGCTAGCTTCTTGTGACCTGGGTGCCATAATGTTTGCACCTTGTGTGAAGGGAACCCAAGGGTCTAGCCAAATTCTGGTTGTCGAACCATCTCCAATCAATCGTCTTACCCCTTGATGCAACACATTTCTTGCTTGTAGGATTGATCTCCATGTGAAACTCGCATTATTTGAGATTCTTGCTTCAAAAAAAAGATGAGTTGGGGAAGTATTTGTTCTTCATCACTCGTGTCATCAAGGACGTGCCATTTTGAAGTATTCGTCATTATTGTTTTGCCGTAAGAGCCATATTGAAAGCTTGTAAGTCCCTAAGGCCCATTCCTCCTTGTCTCTTCGATTTACACAAATTTTCCCAAGATAGCCATGTAATCTTCTTTTCAATATTTTTTTGCCCCCAAAAGAATCCCCTACACATTTTTTCAAACTCTGCTAGTATACCATGAGGTAATTTGAAGACCTGCATCGTATACATAGGAATAGCCTGAGCTACTGCTTTTATAAAGACCTCCCTCCCGGCTTGGGACAAGAGTTTTTCCTTCCAACGTTTCAACGTCTTCCCGGACCCGATCCCGAATACTATGGAAAACTTCCTTCTTAGACCTCCCTATATATGTAGGTAGCCCTAAGTATTTGTCATGATCTTCCACCGCCTTAAAATTCAACTCTCTAGGAGCGAATTTGTCTTATCAAAGTCCACATTTCGGTTGAAAGATGCCTCGAATTTTTCCATGTTCAATTTTTGTCCTGAAGCGACTTCATAGGTTGAAAAATATCAAGTACATTGTCCACCTCTTCTATCGTAGCACGCACAAAGAGCAAGCTATCATCTCGCAAACAGTAGATGAGAAATAGGCTTGACTTTTTTTACCAATTTTAATCCCATGGAGGGCTTTGCTTTCCTCCGCATCCACCAATAGAGCGACAAACCTTCAAGCAAGATTGATGTTTAATGTTTAATTAATTCTCACACAAGTAAAAAAAACAATTAGATCTCAAACATATCCATGTATTATTTGCTATGAAAAACCGTTGCAAATGGTTGACTTCGTAAAGCCTTTCATGTGCCACTTATTGCTAAGGTTTCCCTAAAAAAACGCAGTAATAGGTTCTTACCTATTTTTGCGTTTCTATAACTCGCAAAGAATAGATTCAAAACCTATTGTTGTGCCTTGAATTGTTGCGGTGCGAAATCTGCAAACAATAGGCCTCTTAAAAACCGCAACAATATTATATTAATCTACTAGGATTAATACCTAAAATATTAGTGGTCGTTTGGTTGAATGTGGGAAGTCAAATTTCCTAGTAATTTATTTTTGCTATATAGTAGCATTTCCTAGGAAGTGTCAAAAGTTGTTTAGTTGGTCGAAGGGGAAAATAACTTACCATGAAAAGTTCTACTTACTTTTTCTTTTGAAGTGAAAAGTTCTACTTACTTAAGACCCCCTAGATAACCTCCATTTTGTAGGAAATAGAACTTCCTAGAAAGTGCAACTTTTCGTATTTTTGTCATCCAACAACTTTCACTATTTCACTTTCTAGGAAGTTCCACTTTTCATTTTTTTGGTTAACCAAACAATCACTTATTTTAAAAGTTTGATAAGAAAAACATAAAACCTTTTTCATCCTTGAAAGATTTGAACAATTGGTGGGACACTTAGTTTAATGTGATAAATTGTAGTGTGATTATCAAATGTTATTTTATTAAAAAATAGATGTGATAGGAGTTGATGGGGTACTTTAATTGAAGAAGAAAGAAAGTTAGGTAGTTTTTTATTGGTAAAGTTAGAGTATGGGCCAAAATGTTATAAGAAAAGTAATATAATAACAGTGGGACCATGCCAAAAATAAAAGTGTTAAACTAATTTTGGGACAAACATGAAAGTAATGTGTTCATACTATTTTGGAACGAATGGAGTATTAGGGCGGCTTGATCAGTATTATTATCAGTTTTCAGCTTTTGGTATTATGATTGTAAAAGTCATATGATATAGATGGTATAATGAACCAAAAATTAGTCAGAGTTTTATTAATCATGTCAAAATTGGAAATTGATAACTAGTAAATTGGAAACTATTTTTTTCTGATTTTCATATTTTTGTTTTTAGTTTAAAAAAACTAAAAACTAAAAATATAAAACAATAACATACAAGCCCTTAATTAATATGAAATAAAGTCACGAGACAAAATTAAAGTAAGACAATTTTAGATTTAATCAAGTAGACATATACAGGGGATGATTAAATATACTTGAAAGACAAAGTAGACCAAATAAACTAATGAGATAAGATGGAAACTAAAAAATATGGTCATAGTTCAATGAATTCTCTTATAGCTAGAATGATTCTTATTGAACTTTACAATGACAATTGACTTAGTGGTTAAGATTGAGGTGCTGTGAACGATAGGTCACAGGTTCGAATCCCCCTCCCCTTTCTGACTTTCAGATCGCTTGTCATTTCAGTATGGATAAAAAAAAACAATGACAATTGACTAGACAAATCCCAAAATTTGAAAAAAGGAACAAGCGAAGAGTGCTATTTTACTCTACAAATCATTTTCAGAATTATTGACAGATGTGTAAATTATCATTTCTATAAATGAGATCATGTGTAACCAATAATACAAAATAAGAGTCATTTATATAGTCAAATAGTGCCTCATTTAGTATTTGACTCTTTGTTGGTTTGATGTTTGACTTTTGAGTTAGCATTTTGGTCAAGTTGACAAGAAATTATAAGATAATAAATTTTCAATTAGCTTTAACGTCAATTTTCCAGCAAGAATATTGAAGAAAGTTGATTGAAGTATATGAATCTCTATAGGCTTTTGCTACAGAAGTAACAAAACAATATCTATTCCTGCAAATTACTTTTTTTTTAATACACCTAGGGCTTGCCTGGAGTACTTTTCATATGGGTAAATTGTACAGGGTGAATATTACTTGAGTATTTATTCAAGGGGGTATTTTTTTACATGTTGGTTTGGCTTTGAAACTGAATAATTCTAGGGGTAATAAATCAAAGGAGAAAGAAAGTAGGTAAGAGGCATTGTTGTGAAAGTTAAGTGCGATGGATTGACGGGGATGATGGTGGTGATAGATTGATGGGGTTGATAGCATCTATCTATCTATACTAATATATTAAAAAGCGTTCCTAAGAAAGTTTACGTGTCACGTGTCACCCCTCCCTTTTTTCTTACATTATGTTATTATTCATTCAACTAACAATCAAAATGCATGGAGGAGGATTCGAACACTAGACCTCCTAAGTTGAAAATCTCACTCATTACCATCTTAACCAAGAATGAAGTTATGAGATATCTCTCCATATCAATATGTAAATCCCTCATGTAAATATGAAAAATTAATGAAAATAGACAGAAAAAAAGAGTTTGAAACTTTCTCAAATGCAAATAAAAAATAAAGTACTCAATATATGGATCCGGGGCATCGCCCGGGCCACACACTAGTTGAGACATAAAAAAAGACTGGCTGCTTGTAGACTGCTAATTGAGCTTTGAGGTGGGCTGCAATGTATGAGGAGAGGTAAAGTGGATGGTATTGTCATATTGGGGTATGAGGTGTAGGTGATGAAAGAGAAATAACAGGGGGAATATTTACACTAGGGGAAGGGTAATCAATATTGTATTACCCCTATAAAAGAGTAATTATTACCTTAGTATTCTTTACCTTTTATAAAAACTCCAGAATTTACGTGGGAGTACTTTTTCCTTATGGTTTACCCCCGTACCAGACAAGCCTCTAATGCTAATACTAGATGACTCAAACAACCAACACAATCCTTTGATTCCACCCGATCAGACAAGTAAACTAAATTTGGCCATTATTCAAACACGAATTGCCGAACACGATGTATTATACTACCTCCGGTTTCTATTATTTGCAACGATTAGACATTTTCCCTCTCTACTTTATGTCAAATCGTTGCAAATAATAAAAATCGGAAGTAGTAGTAAATTTGACATTTCTGGAAAGTTTTGTTTTACTAACATTATTTTCCCTAATTTGATTCCAATTAATGCCATGACATATGTAGCATATGAATCTCTCAACGTCTTTTATTCCTTTAGTAGATGAAGATCTTCCAACATCTGAATTTTTTTTTGCTTGCTTAAAAATAGTCACATTTTGACTTCCTCTTATAGTCGTCGGTGGACTATTTTTATCCGACCGTTTTCAGTTGTCTCTGTTCAAGTCCACACACTCTCACTCACTCCACTCACTCTACTCCCACTTTCTCTCTCCTCCCTCACAACACCCTCAATTTCTCTCTCTCTAAGCTAAAAATTCTTCCAACAAAATCATTCCCTTTTCATCTTTAATCATCATCATTAATTCTTACCAAATAACCCACTTTAATTACCTAATTTAGTCACATTTAATAATCATTAAACTTGTCACTTCACCGTTCGTTTAATTTTCCTCACATTTATCTCTGCATTTGCCATTTTATGCTAGCTACTCTCCGAGTTGTGACTCGTTTTTAACTCAGATCTGAGATAATAATGGAGGAATAACAAGGTAATCTATACTACTATCATAGGACTATAGGAGTACTATTAAAATACTATAACTAATAAGAGTTGGAATCTCTAAAAAGTAAGAACTTTGAGATTCGGTTATTTTTCCTTTTTTTTTACTTTTACTTTTTCTTCTTCTTTGAGAGCTTTTCTCGATTTCTGCATTTTTTTAGAAGTTATGTTGATTTTACTCTTGCAATTTTAAAAAATTTGAACAAAAAAAATGAAGTTCAAACACCCTGTAACTTTCTGTAGTGTTCAATATCAGTAAAAGTGCACTACTTTTGACGAAACTGCTTTATTTGTTGCTTTTGTTTTGGAATTTTGTTTTGTCTCTTTTTTTGCCCTGTATTTTTCTGCTTAGAAATTAGCGCGAAGTTGTTTAAATTTCTTGAATATATCAGTGTTTAACGGCGCACATTGTTTAAATTTTGTTAGGTTTTTTGAGGTGAAGAAATAAGCAAATTTTAAGCAACCCAAGAAAAGAAGAGAGAAAAAGAAACAGAGAAATATGAGGGTTATCTCAATTTATTCTGTAGTATTTGTGGTGTTGTTTTCTGGGTTATTTTGCTATGGAGCAAATGGTGGTTTACTTGATGATGATAAGAAAGCTTTGCTGGATTTTGTGAATAATGTTCCTCATTTACACGCTCTTAATTGGATTGAGAGTTCTTCAGTTTGTAGTAATTGGACTGGAATTACATGTAATGCTGATTTGAGTCGAGTAATTGCTGTCCGATTGCCGGCAGTTGGGTTTAATGGTGAGATTCCGGCAAGGACTATTAGCCGGCTTTCGGCGTTGCAGATACTAAGCCTTAGATCAAATGATATCAGTGGTACATTTCCTTCAGATTTTACCAATCTGAAGAATTTGTCTATGCTATATCTTCAGTTTAATAACTTTTCTGGTCCATTACCTACTGATTTTTCTGCTTGGGAGAATCTTAGTGTACTGAATTTGTCGAATAACCGGTTTGATGGGAGTATACCCAAGTCGATTTCGAGCTTGACCCAGCTTTCAGATTTGGATCTTGCTAACAATTCTATCTCTGGTGAGATTCCTGACTTGGGTTTACCAAATTTACAAGTGTTAAATTTGTCAAATAACAATCTTACCGGCCTTATCCCGAGCTCGTTTCGAAGGTTTCCGAGGTCAGCATTTGTTGGGAATGATGTCGGGTTAGTGAATTCCTCAGTTGAGCAATCGGATATATCGCCTGAGCCTGGATCAAGGCCCAAGCCCAAGAGCTGGTGGAGGCAACCTTGGTTCTTAGCCATTGTAATTGGGTGTGGTTTTCTTGGTGTTGTAGCTTTTGGGTTTATAATCTTTGCTTGTTGTTTAAAAAGAAAAGATGATGATGGATTCACTGGGAAGTTCCCTAAGGGAAGTATGTCCCCCGAGAAAGCAACCTCAGGCAGTCAAGATTCTAAGAACAGGCTCGTGTTTTTCGAGGGTTGCAATTATGCATTTGATTTAGAAGATCTTTTGAGGGCTTCTGCTGAAGTTTTAGGGAAGGGGACGTTTGGTATGTCTTACAAGGCAATTCTGGAGGATGCAAATGTTGTGGTAGTTAAGAGGTTAAAAGAAGTGAGCGCTGGCAAGCGGGAGTTTGAGCAGCAGATGGATTTGATTGGTAGCATTAGACATCAGAATGCTGTTGCACTTCGAGCTTATTACTACTCGAGGGATGAAAAGCTAATGGTAAATGACCATTGCAGCCAGGGGAGTGTCTCTGCCATGCTACACAGTATGTTGCTACCTCATCTCTTTAACTTTTTAGTAAAATTTATGCCTATCTCACTTAGCAACTTTCTTTTTACTTATTTTCTCTGACTTATATATATGTGATTTTTGGTTGCTAATTTATATAATATTTGGGTCTTATCTTATTTCTCTATGCAAATTTTCAAAATATTATAGGATCTGCTCGGTTCTTTTTTCAAAATTACTCCTTTAGACTTGGTTGAAATTGGTGATTGCTTTAAAATTTCAAATCTGAGATGATTAATTCTGTCTGTTCCAACATTCCCCAAGTTATATCATAAATTCTCGGTAGGATGAGTCACACAAACAAACAGTGGCCCAAAGTACAAAGGGAAGTATTGGTTTTCTCTTTGAACAGCTGATCAAAAATCTGGATTTTATAAAAATTATGATTAGGGTGCGTTCTCTGGACCTGAACTTACTTGATGTGATTGAACCTGATGAGCCCTGATCCACCTTATCAGCCATTATTGGACCTCATGAGTCCTTATTTCACCTTATGTTCACACCTAATTGGACCTGATTACGATTAGCCCTAGAACATTTTTTCAATGGTGAAAAGAACGTAGTCTTCCTGGAAATCAAGTTCACAACTTTTTGTCTACTTGAGTTGTATGAAATAGCATCATCATTTAGATTTGTAACTAATTGGACTCATGAAAACTGATGATCTTAGCTTAATTGGGGTCAGTGTCATATTCTTTTTCCTTCTGTTTTCCTGGAGGTAGATCAGTTGTTGGCTAATCGAGGGTAATCAAATTTCCAAAGAATCTTCAACTTTTTTGCTGATACCCTCACTTCTAATGTTACATCATTAACTGCTTGACTTGTATCCTTAGTCTTTAACGGCCCTTGCCCATGTCTCTTCAGTGAAATGAGCCAGATTGTCTGGAATGTGTATTTCTCTAGCTGACTTCACTGCATCTTGATGCTTACTTGCCTCTATATCATATTCCCAGAACTTCCTGCTCTTGGATTCAGATTCTCGTGATCATGATACATCTATTTTCCTCCTCTAACATTCTATAATTCAGAACTAATATTTACTGAATAATAAGTATTAGTTTTTAATTGAAGAGAACAGGGATTAGTCTTTAATGGCCCCTCTTCATGTCTTATTCAGAGAAATAAGCTAGAAAGTCATACAATGTGTATATCTCTGCCTTACTTCACTGCACCTTGAATCTTGATGTTTACTTGTCTCTGATCCTCTTCCTGAACTTCCTGCATTTGAGTTCAGATTCTGTTGAACAGTATACATGTATCTTCCTCTCATATTCTATGTTTTTACAGGTCAAAGAGGAGAAGATAGGACCCCTTTAGACTGGGAAACACGGTTAAGGATAGCCTTAGGAGCAGCAAGAGGAATCGCTCACCTCCACACCATCAATGGAGGGAAATTTGTGCACGGTAACATAAGATCCTCAAACATCTTCCTCAACTCCTTGAAATATGGTTGTGTTTCAGATTTTGGGTTAGCATCCGTAATGAGCCCGTTGGCCCCACCTATTTCTCGAGCTGCCGGTTATAGAGCACCCGAAGTGACAGACACTCGGAAGGCAACCCAAGCTTCTGATGTCTACAGTTTTGGAGTATTCTTGCTCGAGCTTCTTACTGGAAAATCACCAGTCCACACAACCGGAGGTGATGAACTTGTTCATCTGGTGAGGTGGGTTCATTCTGTAGTCCGAGAAGAGTGGACTGCCGAAGTTTTTGACCTTGAGATCCTGAGATTTCCTCATGTTGAAGAAGAGATGGTAGAGATGTTACAGATAGCTTTGACTTGTGTGGCTAGGGTCCCAGATCAAAGACCCAGAATGCCAGATCTCTTAAAGATGATTGAGGAGGTGCGGCATTGTCTTGGTGAGGCTCAACCTGAAACTGCCTCTGTGCCAGTTCCACCACAATAGCTGGTTCTGTGTTGCTCAGACACTTTTATACCTGAAATACCCATTCCTAATCCACGACACTTTGTCATGGGTATGCGTAGAACACTTCAACACTTCATTATGGGCCAAAATCATGGAATTTGTTCATAAATTAGCATAGTCAAACACGTATCCGTGTCTGATATGAGTACACGAGTGATGAGTTGAAATAACATAAAGCTGGTTAGTTGTGCTATTTTGATTCTTCTTTCCAAATTTAAAGTTCTTTCATCAAGAAATCTGAATGACCGAATTGCTGGTTTTATATGATTCCTGGCTAAGTATGAAAAATCAGATGGAATTTCTCAAAAGTAGTGGGGTTTGACCCTGGTAGGGTAGCTGCTTAGCTGTAGAAGATGTCATAGTAGAAGACTTTCTTTTTTGGGTTTGTTTTTCGCCCATTCTGTTTGTTTTTTGATGTTTGTTGTAATTCTCATTTCAAGCTGTATTGAAAGGAATGTTTTTGTCATTAAAGTACTGAGAATGTCTTAGAATTATTACTGGAATAGGCTACTATAAGTACAGGATGAAGTTTATCACTTCCTTAGTTCCTCCCATCAAGCTTAACTTCACTCCTTCGCCCTGATTGTCCCATGACCCATGTGCACGCTCTTGACTGTATGATGGCGCTATTTCCATATAATCTTCAACAGTTCCATGAGCCAGTTTAGTCCACAGATGATCAAAGGCTCAAAGCCACTCTCATTGGCCATAGTTCTTTCTTATCCTGAATGGCTCGTTGGCCTCTCAAAGAGTGATAAATCTATCTCCAATTTTGGATAATTTTTGCAATCTCGTTGGCATTTTAAGGAGGCGTTTTGAGGTTTTCTTGACTTAGAAGGTAGGTTTTTCGAAATAAAAACACATAAGATTGGGCATTTATCCAATATTTGAGAGTGGACAATACTTTTTTTTTATATAGTAAGAAAAAAAGGAAATTAGGAGGTCATCCGCACGAGGGGGATTCCTAATTCATCGTTTACAAGAATGGAGCTAAGCTCTGAGTTATTACAATCGTTAATTACGAACGAATCTTGAATTAAATGGCCAGCATTAGCAATCCAGTCTGCAGCTTTATTTGCTTCTCTATATATGTGCCGGATGGACCAAGAACGAAATTGTTGGAGGAGATGCTTGATGTCTTGTATGAGATGAACTATTTCCCAAGGTGTGGACCATATATCTTTGATGGCATTGATAACCAAAAGATTGTCACCTTCAATATGTATGTGTTGAATGTGTTGTTGGAGTGTTGTAAGGATACCTTGGTGTAGAGTCGTAGCTTCTGCAACAAAGACCTTAGCCTCGCCAAGGTTGAAAGTCGATGCGGAGCAAAGTTTTCCAAGGGAATTTATGATGATAATATTCGCATTGCCGATTTATTACGAACAAGCCGTCAAAATTAAGTTTGAAGGTGTTGAGTGGGGGGGGGTTCCCATGCTACCAGCTGTGAATTTATGTTGAGTGTAGTTGATGAGTGGTTGGAATGTGAGGAATTGGAGTGGAAAGGAGTACCTGTAAGGTGACAAGTATCGATCTTATTGCGCACTGTCCACTCAGTGTGGTAGAATTTTGCTCTGTGTAGGATTCTATATATGTTGACAGTGTCGCCTTGGAAGATGAAATCATTCCTTTCCTTCCAGATATACCAAATGATGAAAATGAGTTTAATGAGTATTTTTTTATGGGTACGAAGATTCTCTAAAAGTTGTAGGAATAGGGTATCCGGTGAAAGGTTTTGTATCCAGTCTTTGACAGGCTGGGATTGCCAAAATAATTTTATCGATGGGCAAGTGCAAAAGAGGTGATCGATGGTTTCAGATTGGTTTTGGCAAAAGGGACATGAATCAAAGGGAATAATTTTACGTTGGTGCAGAACTTGCCGTACTCCTATGCTGTTGTGGCAAATTTGCCAGGGAAAAATAAGGAGCTTTGGAGGTAAGTCAAGAGACCAAATCCATTTAAAACCCCACTTGGGGTAGTTAGGTTGAAGATTGTGGGCTAACCATGTCGCGGACTTTAATGTGAATTGTCCATTCGAGGAGGGGCCCCAAATTGGAGTATCAGGCAAGGCTGATTTAGGAAGCGGAATACCTTTAATGATATTAGCAGTGTGAGGGGGTAGCATACTATGAAGTTTGGGTAAATTCCAAACTTGGTTAGGAAGGATAAATTCCTTGAGGCGTAGTTGAGTATCTACCTGATTTCTAGACTGATTTATCAAAGTTAAAAGGTTATCATTGGAGCACCAATTATGTTCCCAAAAAAGGATGTCGTGGCCATTTCCTATTTTCCATCTAATCCCCTTTCTTATAAGATTTCTTTGCTGCAATATTTTTCTCCAGATTGGGGAGTCAGTTGGTTTTGGTTGGTAAGACCAGAATGATGAGTCTTTAAGATATTTCTCTTTGATAAATTTCACCCATAGGCTATGTTCGTTTGTCATGATTTTCCACCCTATTTTAGCTAAGAAAGTTTGATTCAGTGGTAGGGTCTTCCTGAGTCCCAATCCACCCTGAAATTTAGGTTGACAAATTTTATCCCAGGAGATGAGTGGAGTGGCATTTTTATCTTTGTGTTGTTTCCAAAAGAA
The DNA here is from genome assembly GCA_947646795.1 of Beta lomatogona. Classification (NCBI taxonomy): domain Eukaryota; kingdom Viridiplantae; phylum Streptophyta; class Magnoliopsida; order Caryophyllales; family Amaranthaceae; genus Beta; species Beta lomatogona. The sequence continues at coordinate 264,626 of CANSNZ010000731.1, forward strand.
ATTTTTGTGAAGCCTGTCGACTGACTTAGCGATATTTTTGGGTAGTAAGGAGGAGCTGCATAAAAATGAAGGCAAGGCCTCCAAATTAGACTGGATGAGAGTGACTCTTCCTGCTTTTGTTAAAAAATTATCCTCCCACTGGTTTATTCTTTGTTCGGTGCCTTGGATTATTCGTTGAAGATCGACCTTAGTCGGGTGATAAAAGCTGAAGAAAAAGCCGAGATAACAACCCAAGGAAGAATTGGGTGTCATATTGAAATGGCTTGCTAGGGATGTTCGGCGTTGTGGATTCACTTGTTTAGAGAAAATAATAGTCGATTTATGGAAATTTACAAGTTGACCTGAGATATTGCAGAATTCATCAATGACATTTTTTAAATTCCGACAAGCCGTGGAGGTGGCTTTGCAAAAGAGCAGACTGTCATTAGCAAATAGGAGGCCCGGTATTGTAGAGGCTCTGAGTCGAATTTTGAAACCAATTCCTGCTTTAGGGTCAGTGCTTGCAATAGACAATTTTTTAATAAATACGTCCATGCAAAGGATAGTACTTGCTTTTGCAACATTCTAACAAGAAGGGGGGAAAATAAAATGATTGGCTTAAATTATAAGTGCTTTAATGTATAATTATATAATTTTTTACTCGCACATATTATTAAAAAAAATTAAATAAGCCCATCTCCATGTAACAAGAAATCTTTGCCAAGCGCAGAATTTAGCTAACCTTATATTTTTGGAAAAATTGTTTTAAATAAGTCAACCTTTGCACGGCCTTCCCATTTTAAGTCTACCTTTTGATTATCCTTGATTGAGTTAGGTTTGTATGTCTGTTTTCTTCTATTGAGTTTTAACCTGTTTGTGACTTGTTTAGTAGGTTACTTATGATATGTGTTACGATGTCCCACCCCCACCCTCGCCTCCCTCGCCTATTTTAGAAGAAGAGACTTGTAACACGTATCATAAGTAACCTAATAAACAAGTCACAAATAGGTTAAAAGTCAATAGAAGAAAACAGACATACAAGCCTTACTCAATCAGGGATAATCAAAAGATAGACTTAAAATTGGAAGATCGCGCAAATGCTGACTTATTTAAAACAATTTTTCCTATATGTTTAGGATCATATTTCCATTAGCAAAAAGTACGTGCTCCATTTTCAATTTATGATGAACTGAGTTGAGTTTCAACTGGAGTTGCTTGGCATGCGGTGCTACACTTATATACAATTCAAGCGGATATCGACCTTTTTATAGCTCAAATTTTTAAATTCGACTTATTTTGTATTTAAAACTCAACTTGAGTTCAAAAATTTAAACCAAGTATGCTTATAATATAACAACATTTTTCATAGTATGGCTTTTGGTAGTATAAGAGTATCCTCATAATTATTTTGTAGTAAGTTTTAACTATCAAGTTTTTATTATCAATTACGCATCAAAATTTTTTAATATGTGGGAACCTTAAGATATTCAAATCTGTAAAATAATATAGACAGAAAAGGAAACATGCGACATAAATTGTTTTATTGAATTTGATTGGGGTTACAACTCCCTAGAATATCTTTGATTCTATTGATTTTTACGGGATAACTGACCTACAATTTGGTAGTAGGGAGGAGATGGGGTCGTGTGTGCCTTATTCCATTGAACCTCTTTCCACCCTAGGAGCAGAGATTTAACTTATAGATATAAACTGGCTTGGAGGATAAGATAACAAGATTAATCTTAGATCTTAAAATATTATCCTTTATATTTTTTTGATAATATTTCAACATATCTAAAGATATTCCACCATATGAAACACCTACATATCATAAAATTCTCGATGTCTCTAGTATGTAAAAGAAATTTTAGTAAAAATACTTTGTGCTTGCTCATTAGTCTCTAAACAAGTTTGGTTGGGCCCTACTTGTCAAAATTTAGAGTCAAGTTTAAATAGTTTTGGGAGCTAACTAGACTTATTAATTTGTTATCATACCTCCCTTTGCTTGGTTTAAGAGCTTACTTCAAGATCTTCAAATTTTTGTTCCTCAACCTATTGTGATGTGATGTATTGTGACAACAAATATTAAATCACATAGCAAGATTTTGTATAAAGCATGTAGTACTTCTCAAGTGTAAAAAAGCATTTTTTATACTTTCTTTGTTTCTTTTAATTGCAACGGTTTGATTTTTACACTATTCACAAACTACACTTAGTTTATCTTTGGTGATTTATAGTTAAGGGAAAACATATGTAGGATCTTATTAGATTCGTCTCAATGTGTATTTTCCAAATATCTACTTTTTATAATTTTTAATTATTGGTAATTAAAGATATTAATGGTTGAAGTTATGCATTGGCAAGCGTGGAAGTCAAATGGTTGCAAGTAAAAAGAAACAGAGGAAGTATTTAACAATACCAAGATGCCGAAATCACCAATTCTCTAGCTAATGGCACCTATTTCCTTATAAACAGACTAATATACCGTGTTGGAGTTCACAATTAGACTGTAATGGTTAGAAACCAAGCTCTTGTCTCTTTGCAATTTCACCCAAGACCCTCATTTAACATATATTGGAATCCTACAGGTTATACAACCAAGTACGCCAAATTTGCTTGATAATTTAACCTACTATAGGCATACTCGGGTGTACAATGAAGGTGCGTTCTCTTCCCCTGAACTTATCTGATTAAACCTAATCAGGGCCGATTTTTAGTTGTTTTTACACGGACCTGATCAACCCCAAAACTTATTTTTATAAGGTGAAGAGAGCGCATCCGAACTCGGTTCGGGGGCCCACAAGGAGTAGATGAAACGACCGGGTGTGAAACATCGAGGATACCTGAAGTGAACCCCTCCGCAATATAAACCCTTCATCGACACACCTTTTGGCATTTCCCGGTATTTGAATTTACGCCAGGAGAATCTCAGGTATACTCTCCTCTTTTACCTCTCTTTCTTCTCTCCACCTTTCTTCGCTCTCTCCTCTTTTACCAAGTGAATTTTTGTTTTACCGATTCTAGGGTTTTTTTCAGAGCTTCGAAGATTCTTTCATGGCGTCAAAGCGTATCCTCAAGGAACTGAAGGATCTTCAGAAAGATCCTCCGACTTCATGCAGTGCTGGTAATTTTGCTACTTCTCCTCCATTTTTCGTCTCTCCTTCATCTTCGAAGTTTTTCGCTTTTACAAATTCTGTCTAGAATTCGATGAAATTCGTCCCCAATTTGAGGGGAATCTAGTTAAATTGATTATTTCTGTTTGATCGGGTCGTTCTTTTTGAAATTTCATCGCATTAAACTCTGTTGTCGCTGCATTGATGAGTGAAAGTTATAATCTTTTCACAGTTTGTCGGATTTTTCATACGAATTTCGTTTTGACATTTTTATGTGGCATTTTGAGGGGATTGCATGAATTTTTAACGTTCATTGGTTGCTTAGTAGAGTATCAACCTTGTCTGATCGTGAATTCGTGATCTTTTACTTGTTTCCCCGTTTGTGAAACTTATGAATCAATTATTTTGGCTATCGTAATTGAGAAAGAGGAGGGGGAAGCGTGTATATTCTGAATAAGGTAATGGTGTGAACAACTACGCGTCGTTTATTAAGTTTTTTGATGTCTTCGTTCTCTGTATAATAAATGCTACATACTCCATTGAGATTTGAAAGCTCTATCACTCAAAATCCACCGTCTTTTAACATTGAAGCAACGAATTGAAAGGGCTTGGGTGCTTTATAAAACATAATATTTGTAGTCATTGCTCCCCAATCTTCGGGGTAGGTATTTGGGGGTAAAGTTTGGCACTTTAGATTCGGTTGTCCCACTAGAAAGGTTTTTCAGTTCTTCAAAGTAAGGCTCTCCAATCTCCATCTTCAAAGTTGGTGATGTTAGTTCATTAGAGTCTCGTATAATTGATAAAAGGATTTAATCTTTTGCCTTTACCTCCAATGTAAGTGCTTAATTCTTCTTATTATTTACTCTTGAAGCATGTGTATGGCTCATTTCAAGACAATTAGGAAAATCTTTTTACAGATTAATCTAATACTTCCCATCCTCAAATGATTGTATAGAAAGGTCAAATTTTTCAAACTTAAAGAATATTAGATTTATTTCATAGTGTATTTTCAATATGATCTTACAAATATACAATTAAAAATATCAATTGTCAAAAGTGGTCTTTAAAGACCATAAAAAAGCAAGTGCTTGTAATCATTTGTGAAAGGAAGAAGTAATTTTGTTCCTAAAGAACCTTTTTATAGCAAGTTTTTGTTTGAGTCACATGAGGATTTCTTAACATGTGGTGTTAGTAGGTACTTGGTCGTGCTAGTCAAATACAAAATTATTAATGGGTACTCCCTCCGTTCCTTTAAGATTTGCCCCAGTTTCCTTTTTTATTTGTCCCTTTGAGCTTTCCCCATACCGTAAATGGTAGTGAAGTACTACTACTTTACTCTCACATACACCACTTTTGGTCCTACCAATTTTTTTTTCTCATCTACTCCATCCCACCAAAACTAAGAATTACTCCATAAAGATATCTTAAAGGGATGAAGGGAGAAGTTGTTTTCGGAATTCGGGAACTAATAGGTAGTTTGCAAATTCTTAATCTAATAATGCATGGAATGTAGTCCATTCAACTCATCAAACCAAATTTATTATCTCCCATCTTTGGTTGTAGTCTTTGCAAGGTCAAGGTGGTCCAAATGTATGCAGCCTTGCTCCTGATCATTTAAGATCAGTAGAGAGGCTGTTAATAACTCATCAAATTTGGGTCTTGGTGTTTTGGTTGTTTAACTAATTGAGATCCTATCAGTGAAACTTGTTGGACTGGTTTTTGGGTAGATATATGTCAATATCTAGTGCTTGTAATACCACGTTTGGAGGCTATACTCAAGTAGGGAAACTTACACTTATGGTTCTAACCTTTGATTTCTATGGTATGTACTCTACTAATATGTGGATTCCAATTTCCAATGTAGTAAACACTAAAGCATTATGGACTCTTTTGTTGCCATCTATTGCTCTCCCTCCCTCCCTACAATCTGTGTCACAATGTTATTCTTCCACTGATGTATGTGAAGGTTTGTGCAGCTGGATGAGCATTACAGCTGCAATTTTTTCGTCCCCTTGACTCGTTGATGCACTTATTGTCATCTGTTGGTTTGTCAACATTTACTTTATTTTGCCCCCTGAACTCAATGCCTTTCAGTTGTCAGTGGATCTACTAGAACTTGAAGCTCATTTGTTATAGTTGATACTATACTTTTAATCTCATTTTTTGCCTCCTTGTAGGCCCAGTTGGTGAAGACATGTTCCATTGGCAGGCAACAATTATGGGCCCTGCTGACAGTCCTTATGCTGGAGGGGTCTTCCTCGTTAACATTCATTTCCCTCCTGATTATCCATTCAAACCACCAAAGGTGTGATTCTTTCTCATCTTTGGATAACATTTTATGTGAGGCAACCTATTATAAATGGTGATAATGTATTATTAAAGGGACAAACTATGTGTTGTTACTATATTGTCGTTGTGGCGTTGCCAGTTATCCAAGGAAGAATAGGTGGATGTCGGAAGTTTCAGAAGAAAATTTATCCAACGACATGCACTAGGCCTTGGTTCCGGCTGTTGCCAGTCTTTGCAAAATGTGCAAAAATCTGTGCTAACCTCTATACATTCTGTTGCAAGCTTTACTCACAACGGGTCGTTTTTGGTTTATAAACTTGTCTCTATTTCTCATAACAATATTATTTTGTGTGTCATGTACTTCTTGTTGTGAGTCTTGTGACTAACTGCGTAAACGTTGCTTGGATCGAAGATCCTGTCACACCTAAGATCAATTGTCATTTTTGTCACACCTAAGATCCTGTAGTATTTGAGACAAAATTTTAAGTGTCTTCCCATCATTCTTATTGTAGCCTGTTTTAAGAAAACTTACGAAAGTCATTTTTTTTGTTTTCCGTGTATATATTTAGATGCAAAGTAATTGTAAAAGGCTGGGATTTATCATTTTGAGAAATGTTTTCAAAAGGGTCAACACTAGCAGCAATTTGCATATTTGGTGGGCATAAGAAGTTCATTTTTTAGGATACCAGTCCTTGCACTAAGTTATCTATGACAATTCCATGTAGATTGTTTGAGATTGTGCTTCACAGTTGGCGATGATCCTTCTATGTAGATTGTTTGATATTGTGCTTTGGGGTGGGTTTTGCTTTTTATTTTGATGCATTTGCATGTTAGGTGTGTCAGATTTGGAAGGAATAGTGGGCATGATTTTTCTCCAGAAATGTACAGTTATCCACACTTGAGGATTTCTGTGGCTTTGGTAATTGGAGAGGAATACTGTGTTATTTAGGATCTGGCCGTCATTTAACTTGCCCCTTGTTGGCAATGTTTTACGAAGTACTTTTCAGGTTATTGTTGAATGATTTATGAATTATAGTCTAGTTAGTAATTGTGACTTCTGATGTGAAGTTTAAATTTCCATGTTTTATGTCATCTTGTATGTGGTTGAAGCATTTATTGATGTCGGTTGATGGATTTTAGGTTGATTCTGAGTAGGAAGCTGAAAGTAGTGTAAATTAAATTGTTTTGTAGTTTGTAGGGTGGTTCAGAGCAGGAGTTATTTGAAGAAGCTGGAAGCTGATTTAGAGTTGACGAGGGTTTTCTAAAGCACTATATCTATTTGTTTTACACTTTTCTGGTATTATTTGCTTGGAGAGAGTTGCCATTGTGGAGGGTGGACTGAAGCAGAATTGTGCTGGTGTTAAATTCTATGTTTAAGAAGCCTTCTAGGTGCTGAAATAAGTCATGAGAAGTGTTCAGTTTATAGGTGCTATTGAAGATTTGGAAGAATGCGGTGGCTGAAGAAGAATTATGGATTTGACTATGGTTATAAACCATAGATTCCATTGCTAGGTTTTTTGTTTAAGAGTCTAGGTCTCTGGGATAGTATTTTTTTGCAAAGTGCTAGTGGGTTGATTATGTGGATCACTAATTTATGAGGTAGTGCATGATGTTAGGACTGAAGTGCATCTTCATGTTGTTTTTCAGCTGGGTTATGGCCTTTTGGGAGCTTTTATATTGGATGCAGTTGTTGAGCATATTGGTGTCCTAATCTAGACAGTGAAGGGAATTTTTAGAGTGTCTTATATTATTTTCGTTTTGTGACAAGGATAACAATACTTTGTTTGCTAATATGTGCAACCTTATTCTCTGTCATTTTCCCTATGATGGTGGACGTTTTGAGGTGTTGTCTTGTTAATATAGAGATTGTAGGTGATCGAGGACATTTAAACAGGGTAAAGTGAAGTTTTTATTTTTACTCTCTCTTTTACTCAGTAGTTTATTGTGCAGATATTTTCTCGAATTTTTGAAGATAGATTTGAATTTAAAGTCAAACATGAAGGTTTTTGTGGTTGGTAGTATTGATAGTAGCTGCTGCCGTTGTCAATTGTCATCTGGTGCTGTTAGAAGAAACATGTTACTGTTTAAATGGTTTTAAAACAAGAGTAACTGCACAGAAGACCTTTTTGTATTTGTGCCTCTGTTTAGGATATTGAAGAGAAGTGATTGAGAGCTTTTTAAGGAATTTGGTTAAGTCAAGTATGTTTGTTCTCCTTCAGAGAGGACAATTTGAGAATGAAGGATATGGTTTTGTATAGTCTGGTTATTAAGTACATATCTATAGTAAGTAAATTCATATGTTTTTCATGTCACACTTTCTTCATTTACTTGTAATTGCAACACTTACCTTTTTAAGAAGTTTCAATTTAATTGCAACATTACTTTACTTGGCATTGAGCTTTCTCTATCTCTCTCTTCATCACATGGGTATCTCTTTAAATTTGTCTTCATCTCTCTCTCCTCTCCTTAATCCCCATGCCTTCCCCCCATGTTGCAATTAGAAGTAAATGGAGAAAGTACCTCCTCAGAAATTAAGCAGCTTTAGGAATTCATGGTATGTTTTAGTTGTTGCTAGTTAAATTTGCCTTTTAGTTGAACGTGGACCCTTGGAAGTTTTTTTTCCCAACAACTATGGGAGTTTTATATCTTCATTGTCTTTTTGTTTAGTCTTTGTTTGGGATAGGGACTGCAATTATCGTCTCGGAATGTTTCTCTCTCTTCTACCTTTATCCATCTGGGGACAACTCTCTTTGATGTTGTTTAGCATTGGTGGTCATCATTCACAATTTTTTCATTCCATATATATTGACCTTGAGATAGGGTTTGAGGGACTCTTTGCTTTGGGAAAACTAAATACTTTTTAAGTTCCTTTTGTCCTTGATGATTAGTTTGTATGGGACAAGCTGGTTTTGGTGGTTAGGAAATTCTTTTTTGGTGAAAGGTTTTAATCTGATTTATGCCTCGAACTAAGATGTAGATCTATTATCATGTTTAGAAAATCAGTGGTCCGATGATGGGTGATCTAGGTTTCATTAAGTTTTTTGGTACGTGGTTTAGTGTTGGGAATAATTGGTTCATGTTCTAATACCATAGAGATGAAAATTTTCTTCATCAACTCAGTAGCCGATGCTTGTAGATTATACTGTTTGAAGTGCGAGGATAATAGTGAACCTTTCTAGCCTAAATAATGGTGCAAATATATGGAAGACAGATAGAGGCCATGAAACCTTCCATTTTCAACATTTGGGGACCATTTTTTTTTGGGGTGATATTATTTAGATTGATTATGCAAGAAGCTTCAAGCTTAGCAGGATAACTTTACTCATAATTTAGTGAGATTGCTTAATTACCATACATCAAGAACACTCTCAATGTCATTTCAAGAAGGTATTTTGATGAACTGTACGTGATGCAATTTTCAGCATATCTTGATGGAGAGTTGCAGGCTATTCACAATCTTCAGTATTCTACTAGTGACATATGATTATTTAGAAGAAGTTAACTGCTATTCTTGATGACCAGAATTTAGGGGTGTTCATAACTGGGTACCCGATTTCGGGTACCCGAACATGCGGGTTCCCGGTAATACGGGTAGTTGCAAATGCGGCCTATGACCCGACCCGGAAAAGTTGGGTACCCTGATTGCGAGTACCCGACTCGGAAAAGGCAGGTACACGGATTGCGGGTACCCGACTTTTCCGGGTCGGGTCATAGGGTACCCGGTTCCTATCACATTCCCTTACTTTGCTCTCGTCAAATTCACTGAATCTACATACCAACCATGAAAACTGTAGAAAAGAAAGTTGCGTAGACTCAAAATAGTTGAACAGAAGTAAAAAGTTGAATCAAACTTAATTTTTTTACATTGGATAATTACCCAACATACAAAAAAAAAAAGATCTAACTAAATTCAAGCTTAATTTTAATAGGGAGAGAATTTTAACATACAAGTAACCAAATCTTCTTATTTAGCCTTAGATTGCCGACCAACTTAAGATCGGTTTGCTATTTTTTATAGGTCATCTGGAGTCTCCTTGCCTCCATCTGTCTCTTTCTTAAAGAAGATAATATCAATGAAGATAAATTAGGTTGATGCAGCATATTGGGCAAAACATAAAAGTATGAATTTTTTGCTGCCATTGTTCTTCCTTTTAATCACTCGAAGAGAGAGAGGGGAAGAATTTAGCTTTTAGCCTTCTTTCGACGCTTGATTCTCCAATTGATTATGGGCATCAGTTGTCCTAATTGATTCACATACACCAACAGAAGAATTTAAGACGAAAAAGATGGAGGATGAACTTTGTTTTTCATTTGAATTTAGGCTGAAGAATTCCTGAATTCTCTTTGAGTTCTCATTTGAATGGGGAAAGAGAAGAGATAAAGTGTTAGAACGGCTTTGAGCCAAACCTAATAGAAATTGGAAGTCTGATGAAACTGAAAGAAAAAGAAATTGCGGGTACTGGGTATCCGCTTATCAAAATAGTGCGGCCCACTTCCCGACCCGACTCAATGTCTTTTTTACGGGTCGGGTACCCGACTCGCCAAAATAATAAATGTTCAATTGAATACCCGTAGTTTGGTAGCTGGTAAGCGGGTAAGCGGGTCGGGTTTTTCTGAACACCCCTACCAGAATTGGTTAGATGATTAGGAATGGCCGAATAGGTGTTCATGTGACAATTCAGCGTAGTGGCGGATCATTTTTATATTGGGCCATATATGTTGACCATGCTGTTTGTATTGTATTTTCGTTATGGGCCTAGGAGTTAATATCCATTTCTTGGGTACAAATTCATTTTCGTATTGCATGATAAAGACAATAAGGGCTGTTTTGACTGGAATGGGGGCTCTTCTGGCTGGAAGGTTTTTGTTTTGTGCTCTTGGTAGAATCTTTGTTAATGAAAGCTGAAACTTGGTGTGAAGGTTTTCCACAAATAACATTGATAGTTTTCTAACAAAAAATAATTTGCCTTGTAGGAAAACTTTCGTCGATACAGTGAAGATTGAACTATGGCCTAAGATAGAGTTCAATCTTAGTTGGATTGCTAACTTGGGTACTTTCTTTCCTAGATATCACTAGGATACACTCTAAACTTTAGAGAAGAAGTAGAGAGAAAAACTTACTAAAAAAGGCATGTTGCAAAAGGAATACGTGGCAACTAATTTGGACCAAGGGAGTAAATCTTTTTTTATTTTGGATTGGAACAAGTTCCCTTAAAATAATAAAGCAAAGGAAGTCCTTAGAGATAGCAAGAAAGGACACTTGACCAAATTAATGTTTATCTTGGGTTGCAACCTAAAAAAACATGCCTTGGATGTTGAATGTTTTCATCCTTAGAGGTAATGCAATTCGTAATATACTCGGATATAAACTACTAATTTTTTTTTAAAGGATAATAAATGAGTCATAGCTTGCAAGAAAGTACTAAGTGAGCCAACCCAGAAGGCAAATTAGGGAGGGACATCCTAGGTTGAGATCTTGGGTCTGAACTTTTTACATTGGTGGCAAGTCATGGTTTGTCACATCTTAAACTAATTTAGAATAATCAGATTAAAGTTATGTTTATATAAAAGCTGCACTTCTTGTTGAAAGGCTTAGAAGTGTGAAGTTTAGGACTATCCTTTTCTAAACCTATGATGATTATGGTCTAGCAAGGGGTGATCTAATCCTCTTTCAGTTTTTAGAGAATGTTAAGCATCTTCTTTCTCACGGCTAATGGCATTCTTCCCAAAATCTAGGAAGGATGAGCTACAGCCACAAGTTTGTCAACTTCCTCTCGTGGTCTGGGTTTGGCCACCACAGCACAGCAAATCTTGGTTTTCTTTACTGGGAGGAAAAGACAAACTTGTTGAAAAAAATCTGCAACCGCCTTCTCCAAACTTGCTAGCTCTTTGAGAATTGATTAAGTGGATGCAGTGCCAGCAAAGAGGAATTGCAACTTAAAATTGACAGCATATATGCAGCATATAGACTGCAGCAATAAGTTTCTTGCTTGGACAGATAAATCTTGATTAAGTGGACCTGAGTAGAATACTCTGCTGATGAGCAAAACTATCCTAACGATCGTAATTCGCTTGTTGAAAACCAGTTATATGTCTCCTAATTAGAAAAAATGATCAGTGTTATATGTAGGCAAGTACTAAACACTCTCCAAGCACACTCCTATGCCAAATAATTAGAAAACTAACAGGTGAAAATAACTAATCAGACGTTTTATAAACCAAAGCAAACAAGCAAATACAGTAAACTAATAAGTTTCGTAGCTTTCCTATTTTTCGTAAAGAAACTCTTCTGTTTTGATTTCCATTGCCCATACAATTTTAGAGATTTTTCTACTAGGCATATTCACACTATTGCAAAGATATTGTGTAATGAGAAAGTTTTAGGGGCTTCATGATATGTCTTATGATATTAACATATGAACTGAACCAAAACTTTAATGCACAAATCTATTTAGTTGAAAAGCCAACTTAATAATACAAAAAAGAAGAAAAAAAAAAAGATGGAAATCGCCCACATATCTAAGAGATAATTGACACAAGGCCTGGAGAGAAAATATTATTTACCTAAAGCTAATTAGTCTTTCTTTTGGTTACGTTTGTATGTGATGGTTTATGAATAACACTGAGCTTTTATCTGTGCCCTAAATGCATTTTGAATGGCCAAGATTAATTAGAATATGGATGTATGGTAATATGAAGGTGAATACGGCTCAATATAAGCTGCAGCATGGCCATATGGCATTCTGTTTGTTGAGCAAGATACTGCAACTACAAAAGTTTTACATGGTTGCAGGATTGCATGTCCGTTTGGTCATTGGTGGCATATTGCTTAGGTTGTGCAGCCATGGTTTGGCTCCTATGTGGCTGTGCCTCACTTGGAAGCAAGTGTACGCTCATTTAATGGCCAACAATATCAATTTAAAATTCTCTAAATGAGAGACCAGCAAAACCAGCTGTGCATTTATTGGCTTATTACCACATCCAAATTGAGCTTTCTCTGATTAACTCCTAGATTTGGATACCGATGCTCCCACATCATTATATACTGTTTTTAAAGTTTTGGCGATAATTGCTATTCGATTTTCCTGGCCCATATTTCTACTACTTTCACAGCATGTTCAACCTTTCCAATTTCATGTTACTTTCAAAATTTGTAGAATGATAAGTTATCGGGCTATCTTTGCGATCACTTCTATCTTCGCTGCAGTTTGCTAATGGCTCTTATTGTATGATAAGTGACAGCGTGCTTTTATACCTTGCTTTATGGCTACTGTGTGTAATAGCTCTGATAGGTTATGCCAGTCTTTACTATACAAATGGTATCGTTTGGTTATGTGGGTGAAGATATACAGTTCTGCGTCTATTGATGGCTTTTCAGTTTATTGCAAGACCTGTTTTAGGATCCAATATACTCGATGCTTGCTTCAAGCATTCAACAATGCACAATATCCTATCTTTGCATGCTCCACATCTCTTTCCATCAACCATTAACTAAAGTGCTTCCAGTAACTACTTGAAGCTGTCTTGCCACCAGGGATCTCGACGTTCTAATGCCTTCCTTGAGTTGGGCCTCTATCAAATAAGTGTTATCATTCATCTGTTGCAATTTACCCATAAATATCATCTGATATGCTTTTCTATACTCTCATTTGTTTCTCATGCATGTACAATGCCTTCTGCATTCAAATTATAAATAGGACTTGGTTGTAATGTGTCTTCTTTTTCGTCTCTTCAATTCACAAATGTTTTTTCAACACTGAAAATTTCCTTTAAATTATATTGAACAGGTAGCATTCAAGACCAAGGTATATCATCCTAATATAAACAGCAATGGCAGTATATGTCTTGATATATTGAAGGAGCAATGGAGCCCTGCTCTAACCATTTCCAAGGTTATTTTAAGACACTTATTACTGTCTGGTTTCAGTCTCTTTACATCATAAATGTCGTTGGAATGATGTTATGAGTTCCATGTCTTATAACGATCTCATTTTACTTCTGGGCTTCCAATCTCTTAAATTTAAAAATTTCAAGTAGTGATATATGATCTTTTGACCTTGAGTTATGGGGGTTCTGTACTTATCTACACAGCTGGGTGTCTGGTGTAATGAGCACCTTGGTTTTTCTGTGTGCCATATTAACCTTTTTCTTTCCCACCAAGTTGACATAAATAATGGCAATAATTTTTTTCTTTTTAAAAAATTGACGGGGAAATAATGTTCAAGGTACTTTTATATTCTTTCTAATATTTCTTTTTTGGGTTGGAAAGTATAAGTGTGCTCATGTAAAAGTTACCTGAAAGACGACAGTTTTTCAAGTGCAAATCTGTAGTTAATCTGCAAAGATGAAGTTGTGCAAGTCTGGAATTTGAGTGCAGTATCTTCAATTGATTGAAATACCATTGTTTTCTTGACTGGGTTCAGGTAATTTCGTTGGGTTGTGAAGGGCACCAATCCTTTGTTTGGTTGAACGGATTATATTTTCCATCGAAAACATAATCCTTAATTAGGTTCTTTTTGTTTGGTTCCTTACAAGACAAGTTTTAGAGATTAGGAAAGATAAAGATTGAGATGGATGGGAGAAGAGAACTAGGAAGGAAGGAATAGGGAGGAAATCGTGGCATTCCTTCTATTAGTGATGAAAATGTTTTCATTCTTAGGAGAACTATTTTTCACCCTTGGCAAAACTGTTTTTCCTCCGATAACAAACCAAACAACGGAATTTTTTTTTTTTTTGTTTGGGGGGGTTGGGGGGGTGAATTCTAGGATATTTTTTTCCTCCCAACCAAACATTCTCTATGTGCACATTAAATATTAGCTAGCCGCTATTATTTGATAACGTTCGGCTAATTCTTCATGAGGTGTATATCTGTAGGTGCTCCTCTCAATTTGCTCTCTGTTGACTGACCCAAACCCTGATGATCCTTTGGTCCCCGAGATTGCTCATATGTACAAGACGGACAAGGCCAAGTATGAGACTACTGCCAGGAGCTGGACACAGAAGTATGCAATGGGTTAGTACTGCATAAGAGTGATGACGTGGAACTTTTTAATGTATGAATATATTTAAAAGAATGATTCTCGAGACTCTATGCATGTTGGAAACGGTGGCCACTTATGGCTGTAGGAACAATCTATCTATTATTATCAGTATTATATGTGTTTTCAAGATTTAGTGTTCAGTGCCTCTGATCAAATAACATGCCTCCTTCCTCCAACACTTTGTGGGTTTGGTCCAATTAGGTAAAGCATTTCCTAGTTTTTCATGTGCAAGAAGTTCTACTTCTGCAGGGTTCGTGCATAGTGATGCCTGTATCTGAGGAGGTAAGAGCATCTTTCTCCTGTGCTATATTTTTAGAGTATTAATTGTTCCCCATGATATCTGCAGCTGAGTTGGATGAATTTCATTATAAATCAACTTGCGTTGCATTTTTTTCCTTCTTTTCTGGGTCTTTTGCTTGTGTGTAAAAGTCGAATTTTTCTTATCTGCACCTGAAGATGCTGTACTAGTGGGAGGCATACGACGTGCGTCCCATGGTGATATTCTATTGCTCTATCTCTCTCTTATCAGGTTGATTGAAAATAAAAACGAAATGGAAAGTAGCATTTGACAAGACAAGTACACACTTGAATTAAGCAGGAAATCTCAATAGTATTGCTAATTATGTGTTCTCTTTTGTTTATACAATGCCTTTTTAAGAGGACAAGTTATCGGTCATTTGATCAGTTTGACCCTTTTCAAATCAGTTTTTTTTTTTTTTTCTGGTTACTAAATCATCTTGAAAAGACATCCCATATTTAAGATGATATCAGAATAATCCATAATTGAGATTATGTTAAAAAATCGATCATAGTTACAATTATCTCCGTCTAAAATTTTCAATAAAATAAGGTGGCATAAGATAGTGATTATTCAAGGTTTGGTCCACCACACACAAATATACAAATACATTAAAAATGTCAAGTTATCGGTAGTCAACTATGTATATGGCTTCCACGACCGAGGCAGTTTCATTTCATCTGGTGCATGCGACACGTAGTAGTTGTCACAGTTTCTGGCCTGTTGCTGCTTGGAAAGTGACCAAATCCTTGGGAATAAGGGAAATTCCTGGAGGATTTATATTAGTTTAGACCACATAAAGATACCAAAAAAATCTGGAGCTGAATTACTATTCTGTAGAGGACATCTGTATTGTATGTGAAGTGAGGTATGGCGAATAGTTATGGGGATAATTTGGAAAATGGCTAATGAAAATGAACTGTTTGTGGATCTGAAACAGGATAAACATTATGGAATTTCTACTGTCAGTCAAAGATTTGCAATGACTGGTACTATGATACTGGGATAGTATAGGAGTGAGGTGAAATGGAGAATAATTCTCTAGTGAACAAGTGAGGGGATATCACTGGGTTTGAACTTTGAATCCTACGTTAGGCTCCGTTCGGTAGGGCGTAAAACATTTTCCTGGAAAACTGTTTTACTCTATTTTCAATTTTACATTGTTTGGTTTGTAAAGGAGTGTAAAGCCATTTTTCCTTGGAGTAAAATCGCTCTTTTAATGATGGAAAACCATTTTCCTTTCAAAATGAAGGGAAAACTGTTTTCCTTCTATCTCTTGTACACTCTTCTCACTTTCTCCTTACTTTCACTTTCATTTTCCTCTCATTTCATTATTTTTCTTACATGGAACCAAACAACGGAAAATTAATTTTGGAATTATGTTTTCCATTGTAAGTTATTTTCCATGAAAATCATTTTACACTGAAAATGTTTTACGCCCAACCAAACGGAGCCTTAATTTTTCTCTCTTGTTCACTAGTGAACTTATTTTTAATTTTGCCTTATTCATAGTATGACCTATCCAGGAACGGAAAAGTTTAAGCAACTATCATGCTTAAAAAATATAACATGAGGTAAATTGAGGAAATTGTCTTTAATACAAAGGTTGGTGAAGTGAGGAAAGGCAAAAAAAATTTTAAGAACTCTATTCAAAAGCTCATTTTGTAACTTTAGTCTCTCTTTTTTTAAAAAAAATTGTAAAATCCTGAGTACGTTTCAAATAAGTTTACATTAATTGTTGGTATCTTGTGCCGGATTTGAGTGTATTCTTTTCTGAAATTTATCGTGCAAGAGGTAGCAATAATAATGGTAAAAAGGCTATTACAAATTGAGTTATTTAGGCTCTCATTGACATAATTTCCAGGACATTTGGCTTAAATCGAGTAATGTTAAGATCAACTATGGGATAAGAGGAGAAAAGGCTCAGCCTTTGATTATTTAATAAGGTGTTAGAGGTTTCTTATGTTAGCAAAATAGCCCTAATCAACTACATGCAATTTGTTTTGTATGTGCTATAAAATGCTAAAGCTGTGGAAACATTTTAGTACTCCCTCTGTATTTTTTTATCTTTCTCACTTAGAATCTTGATACTATTCACAACTAGAGATAATTTTTTAAATTTTTCTCAATATATAAGAAAAAATATAGTCATGTGGGGTCTTGTTTGATTCGTCTAAATGAGTAGTTTATTAATATTCAATTATTATAATTTTTAATAATATGTAATGAAAGATATTTAAGGTAGAGTAAGTGTATTGGTAAACGTGCAAAGTCAAAGTAGGAAAGATAAAAAAATACAGATGGAGTATTCAGCAATCTGAGGGTAGACAGCAACAATAATACTCCCTCTACACTTTTTTTTTTGGTCAGTTTCTTTTTAATCTACACACTGTTGCTTTTTCTATTCTTGGTAACATGTCCTATCTACTTTCTCCTCTTTTTCCACCCACGTCATTCACTTTTTAATATTTTCACCCACTTTTTAGTTTCTCTCTCACGCTTTTCAGTTTCTCTCTCATACTTTTGTACTTTTTCCTTGGTTTTCCCCAAAGTGAAGTGAGTAACTAAAATGAATTGGAGAGAGTATGTGTTATAAGATGTTCTTCTGAATTAAGTACGAGTGTGTAACTTTCACATGAAATATCCATAAAAAAAACCACATGAAATAAAGAACATTTTTCCGAATTCTATGCACAATAGTACGAATTGACCTATTCTTTTTTAAAAAATAACGTGGTGCTTTTATTGAAAGCATTACAATTTACAGTAATTAGCCCACTTTTAACTTTTGAGAAGGTTTTATTAACTTTTTATTTATTATTGAGAATTCTCTTTTGAGGAGGATACTTTATAATTACTGTTGAAAGATATTTATTTGAAAAAGTTAGATTTAAGAAACATCGAAAAGCATTTAAAGGCTTTTGTCCTTGTTAAAACTCACTATTGAATAAAGTTGATATGAGCTTGAGGTGAAGAACACTAGCGTACCTTTAAACGAAAAGTGAAATAGAATAAATTTGGCGTAAGTCAATGGAATTTTCACACTGTCTTCACTAAGAAGACAATTAAAAAGGATTTACTTTACTCTCATGGCTTCTTCCAGAGTTGATTTTTTTGTACATCTTCATTAGGAAGTATACAAAGGCTTTAAGTGATCCAATTCTTTTTGCAACCAAATTTAACTTGAAATATCAAAAGTACATAATCATAGTTAAATTATGTACTATAATAATGAAATTGAGATTAATCGATCTAGATATGATAATATGTAATGTAAACCGACCTAACGATATCTATCAACATCAACCAAAAGAACCCAAAATGTTTAAATTCTTTAAAAACCAGTATATGTAATCCATTTTTAATATTTGAAATTTTGATTGGCGGCCAACTTATAGCACTTCTTTTTTTTTTTTTCCCTTTCTAATAAAGTTCTTTTGTAATAATTGGAAATAGTCTCTATATTAAAATAAGTTGATCACCAACAATCTTGATTATGGTCTCTTCTTTTTCTAAATAGCCTGAGCTACTGATTTATTCAAAATAGCTGAACTTCTAGATTTCAGGGGAGAAGATTATAAATAATTTATGCATTGGAGAATTTTCACAATTTTGGCGTACCAAAGGATTCTTCTATTTCACGGGAATCATATAAAAGTCGTATTTGGTATTTGAATATTATTTGTATCCATAAATTGGTCAATGATGAATGATTGGTTAAACGACTATCTAAATGAAAGAGTGATGAAAAAAATTCATCCATTTATATACTGAAATGTTTATGCTTATGCAATAAGCCTTTGTATTCCATAATTTACCTACTAGCTACTGCTACACATATTAAGACGGTGTTGCTACAGGCAAGTTACGAATCACCTTTAAAAACTTGAAACTACCTACTAAGATTAGAAGTGTTATATTAAAAAATTTGAGAATTCAGAAGAGAATGCAGAGTAAAGTATGGAGAGCTACTACTTTACGTGGCATCTCTTTATCAGTTTTCAACTTTTGCAAGCTACTGGAATACTCAACACTATATTTAGTATTACAATATACTCCAATTAGAAACTGTAATACTTTTAAAACATAAGTGAGGGCAAGTACTGAAGTCATGGGCATACTATATTTAGTACTAAATCTGCTAAAACATAAACAAAGAATCGACATCACGTGAGGGAGTTTTTGATTTTGGACCGTTAAAGTGGCAAAAAGGATGGAAAGTCTCACATTCTAATCTTTTGGTTATGTCTATTTGCTTTATTAAATGTGGGTTTACATGCTCTGTCCTTGTAACATGCCTGCTGTGAAGAGAGGAGTTCGAGCTGAAAAAAAATAGCTATTTTTACTACCTACTAAGATTTGGAGTATCTCTATAAGTCTCTTTTTTTTTTTCAAAAGGGATGCTTAAATAGTTTTGAATGTGCG
The DNA here is from genome assembly GCA_947646795.1 of Beta lomatogona. Classification (NCBI taxonomy): domain Eukaryota; kingdom Viridiplantae; phylum Streptophyta; class Magnoliopsida; order Caryophyllales; family Amaranthaceae; genus Beta; species Beta lomatogona. The sequence goes on from CANSNZ010000731.1 coordinate 283,771, forward strand.
CCTAACTGCCTATATACACATGGGTACGCCAATTTGTGCATATATCTATGTGTCAATGTGTGTATCTTTCTATATTATATGGGTGTTTTGTAATTAAAAAATGAATGTAGGTTAAAAAAGTAGCTGAAATTGAGAAGTGCTAAACAAAAATTTTACTTCAAGGTCATTGACTTTAACTTATTTTTCTTAAATTTATCTTATTTAATACGAACTTTTCTTAACATTTTTGAACGTTTCTCAATTTTTAGAACTCTTTGATTTCTTTTTTTGAAATTTTCTTATGTTTTTTGAACTTTTCAAAACTAGTTTTATTTTTTTGATACATTTTACTTTTTGTTTGAATTTTTTCCCAACTTTTCTTTTTTTTTTTCAACTTTTTCACAACTTTTCTTTAAAAAAAAAAATTATTTACAACTTTTTCTCATTATTAGTAAAAACTAGTTGAAATTAAAAGCTAGGTGTCAAACACTTCTAATTGAAAAGGTTGTTGACAAACCAATGCTTTTACTAAATTATTAAACGTATTGAAACTTGAAAAGTTGGAAGGAAAAAGAAAAGTTAGAGAATGGTACCCACTTTGTACTTGGGCATTATTTACTTTGTATAGAGAGTAGGAGATATATCACTGTGTAGAGCATTTCTCCCGATTCCAAGAGGTCTTGAGATCGATTCTCAACCTTGACAAGTTGGGATCTCCTTTACTCCCCCAATTTGCCAAGGTTTCTCTTTACTAAAAAAAAAAATTGTTCACTCTATATACACTTTGTACTTTGGCACCAATCACATATTTCACTTTGACTAACATATGTGATTTCTTTTCAAAAAAAAAAAAAAACATATGTGATTTAAACCTAAGGAAAAACAGAGTCATGTGGGATTCTATTAGATTCGTCTCAACATAAAGTTTCCAAATATCAACTTCATATATATATAATAATTTTTACTTATTCGTTAATTTAAGATATTAATGGTCAAAGCTTTGCATTGGCAAGCGTGAGTCAAATGTAGATTAAAAAGAAACTGATGTAGTACTATCCAAGCAAAGCTTTAGGTTATGTTCCCTTCACTTCTGGTAAGGTGATTAGGTATGAATTTGTTAAAAATATGGTATGGTAGTCAAATGCTTACATTGAACTTTGACTGCATTTTGATGCTGATTTATAAGAAAAAATATATCATTGGGATCTTGTTAGAATCGTCTCATCGTGTACTTTTCAAATATCTAAATTTCATACTCCCTCCGTCCTATATTAATTCCAGTAGTTTGACAGGCAACAATGTTCACCTATGACCATTAATATCTTTAATTATATACTTCTCTGTATTTTTTTACTTGCATCATTTTACTTTGGCCATTATTCATCAACCAACTTAGAAGTACATTCTCTTACCATTATATAAGAAAAAACAGTGAAATAGGATCTTGTTAAATTATTATTCATCACAATGCAAGGATTCTAAATATCAACTTTATATAATTTTTACTTATACGCAATTAAAGATATTAATATTCAACTCCAAAAGAACTAGATTTTGTAAACAACATAGAGGAAGAATGAAGGGAATATCTTGTTAGGGGAATCATACTTATTTCGAAAGATATGCTTGTTGGATTACGTGAAAAAGCAAATGGTGTAACTAAAAAAATAGACGAAGTACATATTAGGAAAAGCTGATATGTTGAAATTATATATTGAGACTTGAGATAAATCCTAAAACATCTTATATACTAACATTTGTTTTTATATATTAGTTAGTAGAAGCATAGTAAAAGTATGACATGTAAATAGTGTAAAAGTCAAACTATTGCATTTTATACAGGACAGAGGTATTTTTTTTTATTTCTTTAATAAGGAATTAAAAATATTTACTACTCCCTCCGTCCCAGAATAGTCTGAACACTTTCCTTTTATGTTTATCCCAAATTAGTTTGAACACTTTCATTTTTGGCATGGTCCCACTATTAATATATTACTGACACACAGACCAAGATATCTAGAGAGAGAAAGTTGGGACCACACTTAAAAGACTAATTAGGCAATCTAATTAGATAAAATATCTACACTAATTGTCCAACAACTTTATATCCCCAACACCCTCCACCTCCCACCGACCACTAGGGATGTCAGTGGGTAATGGACCCTACCCGGATCCATGGATCCAGATCCGTTTTTAGCGGATCTGGATCCTCAAATTTTGGACCCTACGGGTCCGGGTAGGATATGGATCCTTGTTTTTGAAAACGGATCTGGACCGGGTCCTAAATTATTACCCGGATCCGGATCCATTACCCGTTTTTGAAAGTTATTTTAAAATATATAATTAAAAGGTAAAAATTAATGTTAAACTCTTAATGTTATTTATGCTCGGATTTGTTATAAAAAGGTTGAGTGATTGCTTACTTCAACATCGATAAATGAAAATGTTAAATGGCATTGTTTTGTTATTTAAATCTCTAATTATTGTGAAAATTAGGGTCGTTTGAAGAAAATAGGTTAGGATCCGTTTTGGATCCGTTTAGGATCCGTAGGATCCATTGGATCTGGATCCTCATTTTTATTACCCAGCGGATCCGGGTAGGATCTGGATCCTTGCCTAAAAAACGGATATGGATCTGGATCCTAGAGGACCCTGTCCAGATCCTACCCATTGCCATCTCTACCGACCACTGCCACCACCACAACACCGCCACCACCAACCACGGCCACCACCATAACACCGCTACCATCTATCACCGCCACCATCACAACAACGCCACCACAGGAAAACTTCTTTCCTCTTCCCTCAGCCTTGCCCATCGAAACCGCCCACCCGATTTCCCCTCCCCCACCCCCCGAAACTAACACTCTACCCTTCCCCGCCCCAACTACCAACAATAATTATTAACCATCAACCACCATTTCCACTCGCAGAATCGCTTCAACAACCACCACCACCGGCATCCGCTCTCTTTCCCCACTACCACCATAGCAGCAACACACCGCTACCAACGCTATTCCACCACCAGCCAACATCACCACTGTTCAGAAATCACGATTTCCCAAATTCCCCACCATTTCTAAGATTCACCACCACCAGATCTGGAGAAAACCAAAATTCACCAACATTTCCCATTTTAGAAACTTACAACCACCATTTCCAAAATTCAGATCTGGAGAAAGGCGATAGAAGGAGACAAGGAGGCGTTGGATGAAAAGAAGGAGAGGAGGAGAGAGAACGAGAGGAGGAGATATGCGGTACTAGTGGGGTAGTGGTGTCAGCTGGTGGTGGAATTGCGCTGGTAGTGGTGTCGTATTAGTGGTGCTGGAGGTGGTGTTCGGTTGGCGCTGATAGTGTTAAGTTGGTGGGTTGGGTTGAGAAGAAGGGGTTCGGTGGGGTTGAGTTGAGGAGAGAGAGAGAGTGGTGGGTTTAGAGTGGGAGTGGCTGATATGAGTGAGGGAGTTGGGGGGAAGGGAAGGGGGTTGATTATTAGTTTTGTTTAGGTTGGTAGGTGATGAGTTAATTAAGTTGTTGGGTAATTAAGTAAGGACATATCTGTAAATAAAAAGATGAAGACTTTCCATTTTGAGCTATGTTGCACTTATTATGACATTTCTAAAATGGGAAATGTTGCACTTATTTAGAAACGGAGGAAGTATTTCTTTTACACATCTTTGATCCACACTCTACATTTTATCAATAGAAAGTTACCCAATTTTCTCTCTCCTCTATTAAAAAATACCCCACCAACTCCCATCACATCTACTTTTTATATGAAATAACATTTGATAACTACACTACAACTTATCACATTAAACTACGTGTCCCAAAAAGTGTTCAGATCTTTCTGGGACGGAGGTAGTATTAAGTAAAAGGAATTAAAAAGGTCTGATTTGAACTTTTTTTATTATGATAGGAGTGCATAATAAGATTGCAAAATAAGGTGAACTGAATCTAGCCTTGCTTACTATCCAGTCCAACGATATTCTACTCTTTCAATAATGTCGCCTAACAAATACTTCATATATTTTTCTTTAGTTGCACCATCTGACATTTGGGCACTATTCATCAACCAACATAGACGAGCTTTCTCTCACCTTTATATAAGAAAAAACATAGTCAAGTGCGATCTTGTTAAATTTGTCTCAATGCGAGGATTCCAAATACCAACTTTTTATAATATCTAATTATACGTAATTAGAGATATTAATGTCTAAAGAAGTGTGTTGGAGTACGTGAAAAGTGAATAGTGCAACTAAAAAATTAGGAAATATATAAAAAATGTATATGCATGCTCAAATATAATTAAGTTAACGTAATTGATCGAAGAAGATCACACTCGATAGCTTGTGTAAATGCAACAAGGTAATGCTTGTATAAGTATAACTATGTACGTGCTCCCATGCAAGTGTTGTGCCTACACGTTCATGATATGCGCTATAAGTATTAAAATGGCAAAATATAAGCTGACTTTCTCTCTTTAGAATTTCTCTCGATGTGACATCATCGTAGCCATGGCAAGAAATTCGAGGAGTCAGAAATCAGCAGCAAAAACTGGCAAAGCGAAAGGGCTTAGCTCGAATTCAGTTGCGAAAAAGACAAAAACAATGGATGAATTACTTGGAATTTCAGCTATGGAGATTGAATCTGTTATTCAATCTGAAGAAGATGACCTCATAGATATACAGTGAAGCCAGCAAACTCATAGAATGTTCTCTTAATGGCTGTATGCGGTGCATACGATTGGAGATCGAGGTGGTTCACAGCATGGGAGGAAGATTTCATGGGCGGATCATAGTGTTCGTGAAGTAGACCCTGTTCTAATCCTCCAATTTTCGGATCCTGAGGTGAGATCTCTATCTGATCATTCTGAAATTGAGAAGAATGATGATATAGGTTGTAGTAAGGTTAAAATTGATCTAGAAGATATTCAACCTGATATTGATTTTTGGAATTCCTCGGTGATTTGCTATGTAATTGGTGCTAATCCACCTACTTATGTCATGAATGATTCATTTGATGAATTTGGAAGAGCATGGGTGTTGATAGAGTTGCTATGCTCAACAAGGGGGTTTATATTGTTAGATTATTCACTATGGACAAAAAAGATGAGGTTTAACTAGTAGTATGGTTTTTTTGATAGCAAGCCTTTGATTGTTAAAGCATAGGAGGCTGATACTGATTTTCACAAGGAAGATGTTGCAGTGGTTCCTACTTGGATCCATTTGAAAGTTGATTTCAAATACTGGAGTGTGAGATGTTTGGAGAAATTTGTAGCTCAGATTGGTAAGTTTGTTAAGGTTGATCAAGCAGCTAAGAGGCGTGAGAAACTTCAATGGTGGAAGTGAAAATTGATCAGGAGTTTCCTGATCAAATATCATTTATGAATGAGAAGGGATTGGATGTGGTTATTGATGTTAAATATAAATTGAAACCTGTTTCATGCTCTAAGTGTAAGAAACTTGGCCATGGGGTATAGGAATGCAGATGGAGGCAGCAGGAAGCCTAAAGCCCCTGCTCTTTTCCAAGAGAATGTGATTGAAAAACCAGCTGTAAATAATGAGTTTCAAGTGTCAAAATCAGTATGCAGAAGAGTTGAATCACCAGTTACATCTACTGTGATTAAAAACTCTTTTGATGCCCTAGGAGGACTGGAAACTGATGAGATAATGATTGGGGATGTTCCTTGTGCACATAATGCAGAAAATAAAGTGGGGAGGGGGACCTCCCAACTGATCATGGATAAAGTCCTATTTTGGAATGTTCGAGGGATAACTAGTGTTCAGAAGCAAAATGATGTGAAGAAGGTGCTTAACACTAGGTCTCTTGGACTTGTTAGTCTCATTAAGACTAAGGTGAAAGTGAATAAAATGGGATTGATGTACCAGAATTTGTTTCCTGGATGGTGCATCTGTTGCAATTCTTCAGCTCACCTTGGTGGGAGAATTGTTATGGCTTGGAATGCATTGGCTTTCCATGTTGACATTATGATAATAACTAATCAACTCATCCATTGTCATGTTAAAACAACTAGCTGTAGTCATGAGTTTGCCTGCATCTTTGTTTATGCTCATAATGCTGCTACTCAAAGGGAAGCTCTCTAGAGGCATATGGAGCACATTGCTCAGAAGACTAGAGGGCCATGGGTTGCTATGGGTGATTACAACTGTGTTGTGAATAGGGATGAAAGGATTGGGTCAACTGTTAGAGATGGTGAAATGATTTCTTTTAGAAGATGTGTTAGTAATTGTGAGTTAGAAGACCTGAAATCCACAGGTAATTTCTACACTTGGAACAATAAGCAATTTGGGGATAAAAGAGTTTATTGTAAGCTGGATAGAATTTTGTGTAATGAGAAATGGTGTGAGAAGTTTCCTGCTTCTGAAGCCTGGTTTATGCCTGAGGGCTTGTTTAATCATTCACCTATGATGCTGTTTGTATTTGATGAGAGAAGAGGTGGAAGATCTCCTTTCAAGTACTATAAAATGTGGAGTCAAGCTCCAGATTTTCAGGAAAGAGTAAAGGAATGCTGGGAAAGTAGGATAAATGGTACTGTAATGTATTGTGTGGTTCAGAAACTAGAGATAGTGAAGCAGACTTTGAAGATGATCAATAAAAATGGATTTACAGAAATCCAAGTTGCAGATGCAAAAGCTTATGAGAAGTTGATTGAATGCCAAAAGCATCTTAAACAAGATCCTGGTGATGTTGAGAAAAAGATCATGGCTGCTGATGAGTACAAGAGAATTCATGAGTGTTATATGTCTTTTCTGAGATAGAAAGCAAAACTCTCATGGATTAAAAATGGTGATGAAAATTCAAGCTTGTTTCATAGAGCTATTAGACAGTGAAGATTACAAAACAATGTGTATGGTATTAAAGACATGAATGGTGAATGGGTGAAGGGTAACAAGGTGGAATAAGCTTTTATTACCTATTATATTCATTTGCTGGGTACTGCTAAGGTGAGCAGTAGTAGTGTGTGAGGAAATCTTGTCCAATGGTCATGTTCTTACTGCTGACCACCAGGAGCTATTGCTGAGGCCAGTTAGTGAGGACGAAATTTGTCAAGCCTTGTTCTCTATCCCAGGAGATAAGTCCGTCCTGATGGATTTGGGACCCATTTCTTTAGAAATACTTGGCCTACTGTAGGCCTTGACATCATTGCTGCCATCAAGGACTTCTTCAATTCTAGTAAGCTCTTGAAAGAACTGAACACTACCATTTTAACTTTGATCCCTAAGGTTAAATGCCCTAGAAGTGTAACTGAGTTTAGACCTATTGCATGCTACTGTCTATAAATGTAGTACAAAAGTCATGTGTGCTAGATTAAAGATGATACCACCTGTAATCATTGCTGATAACCAAGGGGCCTTTATTCAGGGGAGGTTTATATCATGATTTGTCAGGATTTGATTAGAAATTATGGTAAGAAAAGCACAAGTCCTGGTTGTATTATAAAAATGGACATGAAAAAGGCCTATGACTCAATTGACCGGAACTTTCTTGCTGAAATGTTGAGAGGTCTTAACTTTCCTAGGAAATTCATTGATCTCATTCTTGAGTGTGTATGCTCTCCTAGGTTTACTTTGATGATTAATGGCCAATGTTGTGGCTTTTTTGAAGGCAAGAGAGGGCTTAGACAAGGGGATCCTATCTCCCCTTTGTTATTTGTTATGTGTATGGGGTATCTAACTAGAACTCTAAAGGTTGTGGGGGATAAAACTCAGTTTAAGTTCCACCCAAGATGCGTGCTCTGGTGTTAGACTGAATCATCTATGTTTTGCTGATGATATAATACTTTGTAGTTGAGGGGATTTTGTTTCTATTTACTCTCTGCTTCAGGGCTTCAAACACTTCTCTGAGGTATATAGCCTTGAAGTTAATGAAAATAAAACCGAAATGTACACCTCTAGTATGAAACAAGAAGTGATTCAAAGATTGGTTAATGTGACTGGCTTTAAAGTGGGTTCTTTCCCCTTTAAATATCTTGTGTGCCAATTAGCTTCAAGAGAATCTCAATGAAGGACCGCATGAACCTAGTTGAGAAGATTACATCAAGAAGAAAAAGCTGGAGTAGTAGAAAGCTTGCTTAACATGGTAGATTGGTGCTGGTGAACTCGGATCTATTAAGCATTCAAGGCTACTAGTCTCAGGTTTTTATAATGCATAGGAAGGTGCTCAGAGAAGTGGAGAGTATATGTTGAGCCTTCCTTTGGACTGGGGAATACTATAGTGGGAAGCCAGGTTATGTTGCCTGGGCTAAGGTTTGTTTGCCTAAGTATGCTGGTGACCTTGGAATTAGGCAAATTAGTCAATGGAATACAACTGCAATGGGGAGGTATGTTTGGGTTGTTGCTTCTAAGAAAGATAACCTATGAATCATATGGGTTAGTGAGATTTATATTTAAAAACAACATTTGGTGGGACTACCAACCTCTAGTGGGGAGTAGCTGGTATTGGAATAAAGTGTGTGAGGTTAAAAATATGTTGAAAGTAGTGATTTCATAAAACAATTTGAGACAAATGGCTCCCTATTAAGTTAACAAGGTTTACTCAAAGCTGGTGGGGATCTTGATAGAGTACACTAGGATAAGCAAGTTTGGAATAGGCTCTATATTCCTAAGCACATGTTCTTCATTTGTCTTGCAATAAAAGACAGAATCCAGACTACAACAAGATTATACAAGATTGGAGTGAGTGACTCACCAACATGTCTCATTTGTGGCAGCTATGATGAAAGTCAGGATAATCTGATGTTTCAATGTAGTTATAGTCAGACAATTTGGCGTCAAATCAAGATATGGCTGCAAATAAACAACATGTCTAATACTGTTGCTGGTGTAATGCGCTGGATTCAGGTGTGCAGAAGAAGCAAATTCAAGAAGAATGTGTTCTCAGCTACCCTTGTTGCTGTTATTTACAACATCTGGACAGTAAGGAAGGAAGTGTACTGGGAGCAAAAGGTTGTTATTGTGAATAAAATTGTTAATAGCATACAAAGAACTGTTATAGATAGAGTGTATAGCATTATGCCTAAAAAAGTTTCAAAAGTAGATAAAGAGTGGATGAGACAAATTACTCTTCAAGTTTGTAATTAGTTGTTCTAGCTTTGTTGAGGAGGGTCCAACCTAGTTGGTTTGTCCCCTCAAAGTTTAGATGTTTGGTTGTAATGGTTGTTTGTTTTCAATATATCTTACTTAATTAGCAAAAAAAGAAATGATATGCGCTATATGCTTATGCGAAAAGTGTTGCTTTAGTTTATGTACACTCGAGTGTATAGCTTGAAAATGGATATAGCAAGAGTAACGAGGATATGAAGGTCAATTCCATCAATGCCAATAAGGCAATAACTATTATGACGATCAACTAAAGATGACTTAGAGTTTAGACAGGCTAGTCATTTAGAGAGGATGTTAATCATATATCAGGATATACTTATGCTTAGATACACTTAACCTTATACTTAAAGAAAAATTGTTCATTTTAGAGAAATTTTAATCATTAAGAAAAACTCTCGTATATTATTATCATAAGTGTACTCTTTCACTTTCTGATGTACCATCTTTTTGGAGCATATACATCATATTCCCTTGTGTAGAATATAATATGCGCATGTCTAGAGAGTGATTATTGTCTACTCTCACTAATATCTTTCTATCTTGAACCAAGAATACCCTAAAATATCCTTCGAAATATCCAATATATCACAAAGATGGCACTAAATTGCACAAAAATGCCAATAATTTTCCCAATCTCAAAGTTGGATTTGTCATTTCTTCCTGCGTTAACTCTTGATGTATCCCTAAAGTATGGGTTCCTAGGATGTCGGATGTCTTAGAAATTGTGAAGATGGAAAAGAACAAATCTAAGCTAGGACTCTAAAAACTAAAAAGTTTGTATAAACTCTTCCGTTGTCGAAGCGGCGAACCTCCACCTACATAGTAGTACTACTAGTCTTCTACTACGACCCCTAAGAAGTAAGAAGTGAATGGTATATTCTTAATCATGTCAAATATCAAGTACTTTATTATATTAATTGACTATATAAAAAAATATAAACAGCTACTCTTATTAGAAAACTCAATTAAGCTGTTTGGCGATTAATTTAATCATCAAGCAGCTTCATTAATCACAGCTTAATCATCAACGTATTAGTGGTCTCAAAGTGCTTTGTGTGTGCATGGCACGTTCAATATTTTTATAAGCCTGGTTATTGATTTCAATCAATCAAATCTGAACAAATAATTCAAAGTTGTTTTCTTAACGAACTTTTAACTAGTATTTTGAATTGTTCTTTTTGTTTGTACCTTTATACGATTATGCTTTTACCTGAAAATAATAGTGCGAAACTAACATTTCACCCAAAAAAAAATAGTGCGAAAATCCTGACTTCCATTCACAACATGGTTCAGGCCTCAGGGCTTCAGGCACACGCTCAATACCACAAAGTCAAACTTATTACTCATTAAACGAGTTACCTTAGATTTGACCCTTTAAGCCCCTTTATTTATTTTATAGATTTAGGAGCTCAAATTTGTAAATTAAAGTAGATGAAGAATGAAAACAAGTCTACTTCAGGGTCCATTGTTATACATTCTTTTGTTTATCAATTTGCATTGTATATAAAATTCAACTTTAGGAGAGTTTATATATACATGAATTGGTTGAAGTCTTTTTCGGGTTGAAGATACCTTTCTAACTTTCTCCATTTAATTAAACAGGTTCTTCATGGAAATCAAACCATTTAGTTACTATTTCCGTATTACGTTCAATTAGTCATAGTTGTAGTAAACTCAATTTTTGCTAGTTGTTGTAGGTCTAAGGAGCTAAATTAAGCTACTCCAATCAAATTAGAATACACTATACACTAGAGTAAAATCAAAACAATTGGGTAATGGAGGGAGTCCACTTATGGCCAGTATCTGGATTTTACAATTGAGGAATGGAGAAACTGAAATCTTCTTTCATCGCCCAAAATTACTTAAAATAAATTTAGCCCCACCAAACATTTCGAACTTTACCCTTCTCTTTGTTTTCTTTTCTTTTCCCAAACCACCACCTCCATCCCCACATCCACGCCCTCCACCACCCACTAGCAGACCCTCACCCCACCCTCCCTCCACCCCAACCAGCAGCCCCCCACCCCAACCCCTGCAATCACCACGAGCCAGCCAACTAAACCAAAAAAAAATTCGCCCCCTCCACCGCGAAACGTCTGCCCAGGACGTTTCCGCCATGGTGGAGGGGGCGAAATTTATTTTTTGGTTTCGTTGGTGGTTGTGCATGGTTTAGTTGGTGGTGTGCGTGGCCTCGGTGGTGGTTTGCGTAGCTTGGGTGGTGGTTGTGTGTGGTGGTGGTGGTTTTTGGGCAGTGAGGGGGTTAAGTGATGGTGAGAATGAAAGAGAAAGTTAAGGGTAAAATTGTATTTTCAATTGTGTTTTGGGGGCAATTTTAAGTAATTTTGGGGCGATGTTTAACAATCTCCATGGAGAAAGTATATACTACAACTTAGGCCTATTGGTCCAACTTAAATGCATCATCGGACATAAGATAGTTTTTCATACTTTAAAGTTTATAAGAGAAGAATGAAGATAGTTATTAATAATATAGATGGTGTTTTGATTAGATGATATGATCACTTAATATTCTCGGAAAATTTTAACTATTTATCTTGTAATTAGGCTCGACTTTATAATTATGATATGATCACTTAATATTCTCTGAAAATTTTAACTATTTATCTTGTAATTAAGCTCGACTTTATAATTATCTTACTCTTAAAGATATTTGTGTAACTACCTATGTTAGGCCCATGTATGTAGAGTTTATTATATTCACTTGTATTATGATGTAAAGCCCATTAGCTCTCATAATTAGGATGTATTTATTGCTAACCCTAAAGTCAATACAACCAAGGAAATCAATTCTAACATGGTATCGGAGCTATAAGCCTTCCTGCCCTTTTTTTCAACTCCTTCTCTATTGCTTCCTCACGGCAACACTCCCTTGTTTTACGTCTCTTCACAGCGGCGCCACCATGACTGAGGACTCTAAAACTGATTCTTCTTCACCGTTCTTCTTGAGTTCCGGTGACCAACCCGGAAACTTAATCACCCACGTAATTCTCAAAGGGGACAATTACTTATCCTGGGCTTGGGCACTCACGTTGTCCTTGAAGGCTCGCCGGAAATCCGTTTTCATTGATGGTACTATAACTAAACCTACTGAAAAGAAAAAATTACTTCATTGGGATACCGTTAATTCCATGTTAGTTTCATGGATGCTCCGTAGCATGGATTCGAAGCTTGCTGCTTCAATCCCCAATCATGAGGAGGCTCGGCCTCCATGGCTTTATTTGGAGACTAGGTTCTGCGTCGCCGACGGTCCTCGCCTCCAACAACTTCGGGCCAATATTGCCAACCACAAACAAACCAAAATTATGACTATGGAGGATTACTATAACACGTTAATGGGATTATATGATGATTTGGCTAGTTTGAAACCCTTACACGGTTGTACATGTGGCTCGTGTAGGCGTGATGTGGCTGGGAAATTCGCCGCCGATCGTGATGAGGAAAAGCTGCATCAATTTTATATTGGTCTGGATGATGACTTGTATTCCACCGTCAGCTCCAATCTCCTCTCTCAACAACCACCGCCCGACATCACTCGAGCTTATCATGCGTTCTTGCAGGAGGAACGAGTTCGCAGCATGACTCGTGACAAAACCGTGGTCGAGGATGCCCATGTATTTGCTGTGAAGGGTACGTTTGATTGCTTGGATTGACCGGACAAATCTAAACTATCATGTACTCATTGTAAAAAACGTGGCTATGACGTTTCTTCTGGCCTCAAACTCCATGGTCGTCCCGTGTGGTGGGAGGAAAAATATGGGAAGGGTTCCGGCACGTCCTCCTCTACTCTCGCCGGAAAGTCCAGCCTGCCTGCTGCTCCTCCTCCTGAGCGCCGCACTCTCGCTCCGGCAGCGCGTGCCAACGCTGTCTGTGATGCTGCCACTGCTCTCGGCAGCATCCCCTTGCCCACGCCAGCTTCTTCGAGTGGGGATGGGGGCTCCTCACTTGACTATCTCACTCCTGCTCAAATGCAGGTGCTTTTAAATATGGTAAATGAACGTTCTCATGATAGTATGATGAATGAGTCTCTTATTTCCTCTTGGCTCATTGACACGGGCGCGTCATATCATGTTACTGGCACTTCTTCCGTGTTGATTGATCCTATTACTTTTGTTGACTGTTGTGTTGGTTTGCCCGATGATCGACAAGATATGGCTACTAAGGCTGGCAATGTTCATCTTCCCTGGGTTTAGTTCTTAATCATGTGCTGTTTGTTCCCTCATTATCTTGTAATCTGATCTCGGTGTCGCGGTTAATTGATGATTCTCATTGTGTTGTTCGTTTTACTGACTCTTTATGTGCTATACAGGACCATCGCTCGGGGAACCTGATTGGAGCCGGTGAACGAAAGAATGGACTCTACTATTATCGTGGGATTTCGAGTATTCATGATGTGACTGCTTCTGATATTAGTGACTTTGAGATGTGGCATCGCAGATTGGGGCATCCCTCGGATAAGGTTGTCAAGCTTCTTCCTGTTTTTAGTAATTGTAGTAGCAAGAAATGTTTAAATAAAGCGTGTGTTGTTCGCCCTCAAGCGAAACAATCCCATCCTAGATTTCCCATTAGTTATAATAAAGCTAGTTGTATCTTTGAATTGATTCATTGTGATTTGTGGGACCCTTATAAGACTGCCTCTTCATGTGGAGCACATTATTTCTTAACCTTGGTGGATGATTTTTCACGTGCTACTTGGGTGTATTTGTTGCCTTCCAAAACTGATGTTTATAAGTCCTTTTGCTCCTTTCTTGCTATGATTGAATGTCAATTTGAGGTGCATGTTAAACGGGTACGCAATGATAATGGTACGGAATTCAATTGCATGTGTAACAGCCTGCTCCAAATAGCAGCTTAATTAAGACCTGATACTGCTAATTACGAGGTTAAGCTACTAATTAGAGAGACTGTTAGGGCGGACTTTTGCACCTTCCCTGCTAGGAAAAGTTAGGAAATCCCGTAGTATCCAATCATATTACAAAAATAAGTTATAATAATTTAGTTATTACAATATGTTTTGAGTACATAGATTACAACTCGGAAATACATGTGTAACTTGCCAAGAAACATTATATAAAACATATTATCTCATAGCAGCGGACTAAACACATTGATAACGACTTCACATTTGCACACAGGAGCTAATCTGAACATTCTCTCTAACCCTACAAAATAGATGAACCTGCCCCCACCAGGACAAGATCAAAGAGCAAAACTGGTCAGCTTACGCTGGTACATAAGTCCCGCCGATTCCAAAATAGTAGGGTGTCTGAAATTACTCAATCGTTTCTTATACTTAAAGTATAAACTTATAACTTCCAAAACTTCATTTGCCTCTTGCTCAGAAATTCAAGAAAGCATCGAGATATTTTTATTCTTATTCAGAAATACGTTTATACTTGCTCAGAAATACGTTGATTATTTCCTTTAACTTCCATAGAAATACGATTGCATATACGAGAGAAATTTTCCAAGAATTATCTCATGATATCACATTTCATTCTCAATACAAAACACAAATAATAATCTTAAACTCATCTCAAAACATAGCATAACTCCAGGGAAGGAACACGAATGGAGGGCTAAGCCACAACTCCAGACTTTTGAGGGACGTCTCCCCACCTTTCTTATTTCGTGCTTGCAAGACTTCTAGGTCATGACCCTACATAACGGAGCAATACCCGCTCTTGAACTCATAATGAGCAAACCCACTCTGTGAGTGTTGTTCATCACTGCTTACGCAGCTACTTCCCCTTATAAAACAAAACTTGTACTCATACCGAAATACTTATGCTCAATACTTATACAGAAATTCTCATACTCAAATACTTTACTTAAATACTTATTTGTAATCAATTACAAAAACTTCTAAAGCAAACTTAACTCATGAAAACAAGTTTAGGGAAACAAGCTTACTATGTCAAGTTCCACTATTTTGGGGAAGTGACTTAATAACAAGGTTTCGGAAACGATGTCATGGTTATCCAAAGTGGTTAATGAGGTGATCGACATGATATGGCAGCCTGAATAGGTTTCACAAAGAGGTTCTTAAGTGTATGAAAAAGCGACGCCACGCAAGTACTTGAATGATCAATTTCATGGTTCGGTGTTATTATCAAAATATGGTGGTTTAGGTGTGAATTTATATCGTAACTTCTATGCTTGGCTAAGGTTTAGGTAGGTAAACCAATAAGTGGATATATTCAGTAGGTATTCAACATTTAAAAGTAATTAATGAACCAAAGAAACATGGTTAATCAACTCAAGAAAACAGCTAAGCAAAAATCGAGTTTTAGGTGTTCTTTTACTCAATGAATTGAGGTTGCGTGTTAAATGAGGTGAATGAAGCAAAGGTTTATTTGATAATCAAGACATAAACGTTACAAGGGAATATCATGAAAGATTAGCTACAACAAGATCTTCAATCAAAACGAAATTGAGATAATAGCAAGGGTTAATAAGTGTTTGAGGAAACTTGTTATGCATACAGCAACTTCCGAACAACATAACTTTTGATGTACAACTCCAAATGGAGTGATTTTTGGGTCTAACTTCAGCAACTTTTCAATATCTACAACTTCCAAGAGACACCAAGGTGAAAGACAGAATGGAAAAGTAAGACATTTGGCAGGGAAAGTCACGGCAGGATAGCTCAAGAGAAATGGATCGATAATCACTTTCTTACTCGGTTCTTCAGGGAGTCTTAGGGAACTTGACATGCAAGAGGATTTTAGCATAATATCTTCCATAAGAAAACACATGCAAATCAGTTTTTATATACATTCAAACATAACCAAGTATTCACAATTCCACAAACAAATTTCATGATCAAAGCCAGAAACAAAGTTTAGGCGGAGGAGCTTGTGTACCTTAATATGGTGTTTAGGATTTAAATATCCTCTAACCACTTTTAGATCTCCCCCCATCAACCTTATAAGGCCTTAAATACAACATCCATAACTTAAATTCAGCAATGAACCCAAAGTAATCAAGTTTACAATCTACTAAACCTCATAAGTGTTACAATTCAGCCACATCTTACCTTTCCTGCTTTTCTTTGATGCTTTTGATGTGATAACTTAAAACTAATACTTTCCCAGTATGGAGAACATCTTGGAGATCCTAGGACAAGAATTGCATGCAAGTTTTAGAGCAAGAATCCAAGACAAACATGCTTCAAAACAGCAGCCCTGCTTCACGCAGGAATGGCGTGAATGAAGAGGACAGAAAATGATGAGTGATTTTGATGATTTTTGTGGAAGGAAAAATTGATAGGAACAGTCTCAACTATGGGCGTTCCGCCATTTTCAGTCCCAACTAAAGAATATTTCTGAGCGGTCCCAACTATATATCATTTTTGCCGAAATTGGTCCCAGCAGGTTAAGGCAGGTAAAATGCTTTTTTTTTTTTTTTTTTTTTTCCGCCACAACCTTTTTCTCTCTCCTTCCTCCCCTCCCCCCCCCCCTCCCCCCTCCCAGCACCCCCCTCCCCATCTCTCTATCCATAAAATTTTTAAAATTTGTAGGTAGTTACAAAAAAAAAATGCTTGAAATTTAAGAAAAATAGTTAAAAGTTTAAGTGGTCTGACCAAATAAATTAGATCGTCTAACACAAAACTAGCTCATGTCAGTTTGTATTTCTTCTTAATCACATTGACAAATGACAATGTTGCAGTTTACCGGAAACGGAGGTATAAGTATCTTGAATACTCTTGTATGAAACCAAAAAAATTAGGGATATTATCTCAGATAACCCTGACATATAGCCTTTTTCCCAAATAACCCCCACATTGTTACCCCTATCGCAGATAACCCTAAATTTGTAATTTGTCATTAAACGTGACGGAATTACACGTGGTTTAACTTTCGATGGTTTGACGCCATTTAAGAAGGTGGTTGATGGCTATTCAAAAGGATGTTCATTGGTTTTGATGCACAATTCAAGGGTTTTATTGCTCGCAACAGACCACTAATAGGGCGCCAAACTAGTTTTTTCACATTTAATACCATCAACCACCATGTTAAATGTTGTTAAATGTCGCCAAAACACATCCAAAGTCAAAGCAAGTTAACGCTGTTTGTAATTCCATCATGTTTAATGACAAATTACAAATTTAGGGTTATATGCGATAGGGGTGACAATGTGGGGGTTATTTGGGAAAAATGGCTATATGTCAGGGTTATCTGAGATAGTATCCCAAAAAATTAGACATCCCCTAGGCCCCCTACAACAGCTGGCTAGACACAAGTAAAATTAGAAGACAAGAAAAAATTTAGGAGTTTGAGGTTGACCAGATTTACTAACTTATCTAATACTATTACTGTAATACCTACTCAATATAATAATAGTACTAATTAGTCAACAAGGTACCCAGAACAAAAACACCATTAGTAACATGGTTTAGCTTATGATATTTCAGAGAGATCATAATTTAACTTCTAATAATTCAGAGATACATCGTGGACTTTGAGTCTTCTTTTTTTAAGTACAACAATTACACCGTGTACTCCTTTTAGATTTGATTCTATAAATTGTCTTCTGTAAACTTATAACTCTTAACCATAAAAATAAAGAGCAAGATAAATCAAAGTATGAGATATTGGAAGCATGGAAAATCCAAATCAGGCAGTACAAATGGAGAAGGAACTCTATGCTGCTTCCATGAAAGGCAATGTAGAGATTCTTCAAGCTGAAGCTCAAAGCGATGGATATTTACGTAAGAAAACCCATTGGAAAAACAATATCATTCACATAACAATTCGCCACGAGCAACATGATTTCATAGAAGCATCTCTAAGGAGATTTCATAGCTTATGACTTCGTGTTGCTGCTAATGTCGGAAACTTAAGCATTGGGATTCCGGGGATGGCTGGGAGGGGGTGGGGGTGGCAGGGGATGGGGATGGGGATGGGGATGGGGTGGGGTGGCAGGGTAAGGAATGAGATAGGAGAGAGAAAAAGGAAGAAGGTAACTAATTTAAGAAATTTTTTTAAAAAAAAAAAATTTAACCTGTTAAATAGGTAATAAGTCACCCGGGACCAATTTTGACAAAAATGATATATAGTTAGGACCGCTCAGAAATAATCTTTAGTTGGGACTGAAAATGGCGGAACGCCCATAATTGGGACTGTTCCTATCAATTTTTCCTTTGTGGAATGAATCAACTGAATAAGTTAGGATCCTTGGCTACTTATATATGTTCAATGTGTAATGGCAAGGTAGAGGTTTTGAATTACTAATGGGGGTAAAATCGTCTTTTTACAACTTAGGAGCATTCTGGAATGTTCTGGTTTTACTTAGTCCTTAACCTTCTTTAATCAAGCTCTAATCCTTCATTATACTTAAACTAAATCCTCAAAATACTTTTAACTTAATAAAGATATTATGGCTCATTTAGCCCTTAACTCATAATTACAGAGTATCTCAAACACAATATCGATAATAGCTCGAAGTCTCAAAATTCAGAACGATGCTCAACGTTCTTAACGTAATTCGTAAATAACTTATCTTAACTCATAATTTGTATTAATAATTACATAAAAACATATAATATTCACATTCACAGACAAACTTCACATAGGGACTATTCACAATTTTCTTATTCCTCAACCGCAATTGATCAAGTACTGATTAATATGTTAACATATCTCGTTTATCTTAATGATATCGTCTTAAAAAGTGAGGCTATTACAACATGCTTGATTATTTTTCTACTCATGGCATCATTTTCCAAACCTCGTGTGTCGGCACCCCTCAACAAAATGGTCGAGTTGAGCGAAAACACCGAAATATTCTTAATGTGAGTCGTGCTCTCATGTTTCAAGGGTCTCTTCCTACTTCCTTTTGAGGTGAATGTTTCCTTGGTGCTGTTTATTTAATTAATAGAACCCCTTCTCGTTTGTTGAACAATAAAAAACCATTTGAGTTTTTGTTTGGTGTTGTACCTGATTTCAATGAATTAAAGGTGTTTGGTTGTCTTTGTTTCGCTTATAACCAACGGGCTAAGGGGGACAAGTTTGCCTCTCGTAGTCGGAGGGGTGTGTTTGTAGGCTATCCTCATAATAAAAAGGGATAGAAGGTGTATGATTTGGAGACTCATGAAATTTTTGTTTCTCGCGATGTTCGATTTTTTAAGAATGAGTTCCCTCTCCATGATACTAATGTGGGGTTGGAAGGTGATTTTTCGGATTTTTGGGGTGATACTGCTTTGCCATTTGCTTTGGATGAGGCCTCAAATACTCTATTGGACTCTCCAGAGCTCTCCGCTGCTACTGCGACTGGGCCTTCGACCCCCGCTGACCCAGTTGTACCCCCTGCTGGGCCGCTCGCCTCTGTTGCTTCTTCTACCACAGCTGTTGGACCTTCGGATCCCAGCCCAGCTACTGGGTCGCCTAATCCCAGCCCAACCGCTGGATCTCTTACCTCGGTCCCTGCTGGGCCGGCTTGTGATATTGGGCCTTCCGCCCCAACTTCTGAAGCTGGGCCGTCCGCTCCGGGTGCCTTCCATGCTGGGCCTCCTGGCCCACCCGTTACTACTGGGCCTGCTTCGGTCTCTGGGCCACCCACTTCTACTTCTTCTCTTGGGCCGACAGATGATGTGGCCTCTGATTCTTCTTTGGGTCGTGGTCGGCGTGTTAAGCGTCCATCTGTCTTGCTACGTGACTATGTTACTCATAAGAATCCCACTCCGAGTCCATCCTCTAGCTCTCCTGCTTCATCCGGTTCCTCAGGTACTCCCTATCTTTTAGCACATTTTGTGTCTGTTGATAAATTTTCTTTGCCACATCGTATTTTCCTGGTTGTTGTTACTATAGGTCATGAACCCCGTAGTTTCAAAGAAGCTATGACTGATGATGGCTGGCGTGAGGCTATGAAAAAGGAGATATCGGCTTTGGAAGCTAATGATACTTGGTCCATGACTTCTCTCCCTCCCGGGAAACATGCACTTGGGTGCAAATGGGTGTATAAAATCAAATATCATGCAGATGGCAATGTTGAGCGCCTTAAAGCCCGTCTTGTGATTTTTGGCAATCGCCAAGTTGAGGGCTTGTATTATAATGAGACCTTCGCTCCTGTAGCAAAGATGACTGTCTGCGCTTTTCTTGCTATTGTTGCAGCTAAGAATTGGGAGTTACACCAAATGGATGTTCATAATGCCTTTCTTCACGGTGATCTTGATGAACAGGTTTATATGAAGCCTCCTCCTGGCTTTCATGGGTCATCTAAGGGTCTGGTGTGTCGTCTTAAGAAATCTCTATATGGGTTACGTCAAGCTCCTCGGTGTTGGTTTGCAAAGTTAGCTGCTTCTCTTCACTGGTACGGCTTTCTGCAATCTTACTCTGCTTACTCCCTTTTCACACTTACTCAGGGTTCTGTGCAGCTCCATGTTCTTGTCTATGTGGATGATCTGATTATTTCTGGGAATAATTCTTCCGACATTACTGCTTTCAAGCAATACTTGGGTGAATGCTTTCATATGAAGGACTTGGGCCCCCTGAAGTACTTTCTTGGTGTTGACGTTGCTCGGAGTCCCGAGGGTATTTTCTTGAGTCAGCGTAAGTACACTCTTGACATTGTCGCTGAATCGGGTCTTCTTGGTGCTCATCCTTCTAGTTTCCCTATGGAACCGAACCATCATCTTGCGCTTGCTTCCGGTGACATACTTGATGATCCTGAGCAGTATAGGCATCTTGTCGATCGTTTGATTTACCTCTCCTTCACTCGCCCGGATCTTGCCTACACGGTTCACATCCTGGCTCAGTTCATGCAGACCCCTCGGCTAGAACACTGGGACGCCGCCCTTCGCACTGTTCACTATCTTAAGGATTGTCCTGGGCAGGGTATTCTCCTTCGCGCTGATTGTGATCTCAAGTTGACTGGTTGGTGCGACTCTGATAGGGTTCGCTACCCTCTTACTCGACGCTCTCTCACTGGGTGGCTTGTGTTTCTTGGTCGTTCCCCGGTGTCTTGGAAAACTAAGAAGCAACACACTATTTCCCGCTCTTCTTTTGAGGCCGAGTATCGCTCTATGGCCACTACTACCTGTGAGTTGATTTGGCTTAAGGCCCTCCTTGAGAGCCTTAGTATTGCTCATCCTCGTGCTATGCGCCTTTATTGTGATAGTCAGTCCGCCCTGCATATCGCCCAAAATCCCCTTTTCCATGAGCGCACGAAACACATAGAGGTGGATTGTCATTATGTTCGGGATGCTCTTCAGGCCGGTCTTATTTCCACTCATCATGTTTTTACCTCCGAACAACTTGCGGATATCTTCACCAAAGTTTAAGGGAAACGTCAATTTCACTACTTGTTAGACAAGTTGGGCATTTGTGATATCCATGCTCCAACTTGAGGGGGTGTTAGGCCCATGTATGTAGAGTTTGTTATATTCACTTGTATTATGTAATGCCCATTAGCTCTCATAATTAGGATGTATCTATTGCGAACCCTAAAGTTAATACAACCAAGGAAATCAATTCCAACAACCTAGCATCATACAATTTCTTACAACTTTGAATACTTATTATTTCATTAATTCACTGTTGAATCGATGGACACAATTTCGCAATTTATATTAGCAAAAGGTACTACTATCAATCAGATTATAATACTTCGTCGGTGAATCCAAATTTTCTCGGAGAAGTTAAATGTGGTCATGATTAATTCTCAATAACAGTGAAATTTGAGGATTTTGAAGGTTTTGGTTTCTCCTCTTTTATTTCGGGGCTCAAGAGGTGAGACCTTGGAGTTGACGCTCATTGACTTGGTCATCAATTCCTTGTTTAACTCCTACTTCGGTTTCATTTGAATACATTCATAGTACAAGTACTTGTTAGTTCCTAGCTATTTCGTGATATGGAAACTTTTAAATTAGTTCTCACATTACACATTTTCACATTGTACGTTAACCAGTTTTTTTTTTTTTAATAATGTTGTACGTTAACCAGTTCATATTGCTTCTACGGGGTTTTCAATTATTCAAACCTATAATGTTCCCGACCTCTGTCAATTTGAGCGTAGTTATAGGGTATTGTTTCGTTAATTTTTTTCCTCACAAATTGGTCAACATAGTCCTAAGGTGGTGGCTAGAGCTGATCAACTCTAGCTTGGCCCGCGGGCCTGGCCCGGTCCGGTAAAAAAAATTTTTGGGCGGGCTTTGGACAAGTCAAAAAACACTTTTTAGTCTAAAATTTGGGCCCGGCCCGTTTTGGTCCGCAAAAGCCTGCTCGGCCCTCCCCGAAATACCGGGCTTTGGGCACAAATTTTTGGCCTGGATCTGGGCCCGGCCCGGCCCGCACAATGGGCAAATTTTTTTTTGCGCGGCCCGGCCCGGCCCATGATCACCCCTAGTGGTGGCTAGGGGAGTAAATGATCCGCGTTTGAGTTTGAGCAAGTTCGTCTCGACTCGTTAGTACTTCGAGTCGAGCTCATTGAGTCGAGTTTTGACCGAGTAGATTTCGATTAGCTTGCAAGTGTCTCGTGTTAAAAGCAACCCTAAGATAGAAAATATGCCAAAATTTCGGTATTTTGAATAGAAATTTGGGTATTCGAGCTTCTAACGAGTTTTGGAGTCGAGTATCGAGCTGCTCAGCTCGACTCGTCAACATCTCGAGTCGAGCTCGAGTACGGTTCGAGCTTTGACCGAGTGGATGTCAAGTAGGTCGTGAGTTGTCTCGTCTCATTTACACCCCAGTGGAGGTGATGACAATATTGGGTAAGTCATGTTGGAGATTAGGATTCGTTTTCTTCACAAGAATATCACTAAACTAAATATACATTATTGAAGTTAACTTATGAATTTATTGGAACATATTTAAAGTTATTTTTCTCGCAAGCAATTTTTTTTTAGGTTGAGAGACAGCACCATTAGTCTCATGTTGGTTTTGACTTAGTTATCAAACCTTTTGTCATTAGTGAATCATGTTTTTTTACTTGGGAGAATCTAATTTAGTCATAAAGAGGGAGGAAAGACACGAACATGTAATACTCCCTTTCCTTCACTTTCTTTCTGAAAACAATACATATTTTACTAGATTTTGACTAATTTAGATTCGAGTCGAGATGATATAATTGGGAGCATAACGTTACCAACGAGTTGTTGCATTTTGAGTTCAAACCAAATTCCTCTAATTAAGTAAGAATAACTCCTTTACCTGCTGATCCAAAAATTTGGTAATAAATTATAATAATTTTCTTCACTTTCTGTTCTTTTTTCTTTCAAGTCCTTATCATTGATTTTTTTTAAATGTCAAATTTTATGCCCAAAATCTGTTAGAAGTGTAATCAAACAAGGGAACCAGGTTTACCACTTCAAGGCACGGAAACTACGCTTTCCTATTAGTTTAATTTCGCCCCTCTAGGATCACCGGGTTAACACGAAATAACTAATGAGATACAATGGAGAAAAATAATTCACAAGATGATCTTCTATGTGAATCAACAAGAACTTTGAGTTTTTAGTTTGTGAAAAACACTAGAGAGAATATAGCAAGTTTCTCTCAAGCAAAGCAAGTGTATTGGAATCTGAAAAACTGATTTTTCCTACTTCCACTCATAAGAATGACCAGGGTCATATATTCATATTCCCTCATAGATTAGAGCTGTTACACCATTTAATCCCCTGATTAAGAATCCTTAATTGTCATTAAAAGGATAACGTAAACAACACAACGGTTATAAACCGTCCACGCAAAATTTCACGCCCCAAGTCAGAATACACGTCGCGACCCGCGATACAGTTCGTGAGTCGCGAAAGAGCTCTAGACGCGACCCGCGACGACCCCCTGGTCGCGACCAGTGACGCCCTTCCTGTTTCTCTTGATTGTTTCACGTGATTTTGCGCATTCTAATCTTAGCATACTAGACCTCCTCCTCTTCTAGTATAGAACCATATGAGCTTATAAAACCCATTACACTATAAATGTTCCAACAAAATCTTATAATGTCATTTTTGTTAACGTTAGTAGCTATAAAGAAAATTTTACAAACCTAACCTATCAGGTAATATTTTTTCTATATATAAATGAAAAAAAAGGTTCAAAATTTTGTAATATTTGAGCGTAAAAAGAATAATTAAGTGAGGAAGTATGATAAAGGTAGTTTATAGGAGTTGAATTTGTAGCTTGTAAGGCGTCGTTATATGATTGATTCATTTTATAAAAATAAAATTTCTAATTTTCTAATGAAGAGCCTTAGATAAGATCTAAAACGGGAAATTAGTAATCCACCAAACCAATGTAGAGTGCAGATCGCAAAAGCGTAAGGGCGAGAGGGATGAAATTGTAAAAATCTGGAGCTAATAAAATGGCAAAAGCTTCGTGTCAAAAGCAGAAAAATTAATTTATTAGATTATCATAAGCTAGTAACCCAAAATATAGATTTAACTAAAGCAGAAGCAGATAAAAAAGGGAGCCAAACTCTAGGTTGCCTGCCACGTTACTCCATTAAGTAACAACCAATTGTAAATTTTTTAAAAAGATATCAAAATTCTTTAACAGTTCAGTAATTTTTTTGCAAAATATTAACCCCGTTATTAATTTATTTACAATACTTGATAGTTAATCCAAACACTAATTTCTATTATCTCATTAATAATTGGTTTTAAAAGCCAAACTTCCATGGTATATTATGTATGTAAACTATGATTTCTAACGGTCGGTGGAGTTATTTCTAATCCTCTTATAGACTCCAAAAGTAGTGTAGGCCTTCAAATGAGAAATACAAGCCGTACAACTTATGTGTATTCTACTTTGTGAAGTATGCATTAATACATTAAGAGTCAATCATATTGTAGACTTTACGAGTCACGTATTTTTTTTTTTTTTTTTTTTGATTAGGAGATTAAGTTTAGCCCAAGGTAACCCCTACAGCTATTCATTGGTAGAAACACCAACACATTGGCGTTAGCGTGAAAGCATGCATAAGACGTCTTAAAAAACACCAAAGATAATGCGAGGGGTAAGGATCGAACCCACGGCGCCAGGGCGAATGGAGTCTTCTATCCACTTGAGCTAACACCAACACATTGACTTTACGAGTCACGTATGACTTGTCAAAAAGTACCAATAACTTACATGTTATCTTTCATTTCAAAGGGATTCTTGTTTAATTTTTGAGCTATTAGCTTCCTACTTTAGGTATACCATGGTGAATTTGACTTTAAAGGTTGTAATTACATGTATGTTGCTCTATGTCACAGGGGCGTATACACAGGGGTACAGTGGGTACAGCTGTACCCCCATTATTGTGGCTAAAAATTTTATAAAGTTTAAACATGCACTTGTTACTCATAAGCTAATGTTTGCTTCAGTGGTAAGGGAGGGGAGAATTAGTCTAAATATACATTGGTAGAGGTCGCAAGATCGAATCCCTGAATCCCGGCAAGATCTTCTTTCTCTTTACCCTTTTTTTTTGAGAATTTTCTTCCTCTTACTCCTTCATTCCCTTCTTAGTCTAAGGTTATATAAAAGTTAAATATGGATTCATATTATACATATAATTATAGAAAGTTGTCAATTTATATTAAAACTATGAGGTTATTTTCCATTTAGTTTATCTTACTTTTATGTACCTAAATCATATTTTATCTTCTAATAACCCTTTTTCCACCCTATTCCACTAACACGATTATATGACTTATATCAACTACAATTTTTATATAGAAGGAAATTCTTTAACTCAAAATTTTCTTAAATATTTTAGGTTTGTTATGCATTAAAAAAGTATTAAATTTAGGGATTCAAATTCATGGGAAATAGAAAATTCTAGAGTTGTATGTTTTACAAAAATATAAGAAGTTCCACTTTCTAGGAATATTCTAGCAATTTACACTTACCACATCCCACCAAACGATCAATTATTGGAGCACATTTTTATCTGAAATTTTTTTTCCCTTATATATCAATGGTAGTCTACCGTCAAACTTGGCGAAATTTGGCTCCAAAAAATAAAATAGTGCCAAAGATTAGTGACGGAGAGATTATATACATTATGAATCTAATTGTTCATATAACCGTACCCCCATTTCTAAATTTCTAGATCCGCCACTGCTATGTCATGCTCTGAAACCTACCAACATCGGACACATTATTTCCTCTCTTCATATTTTCTCTTTCATCCTTGTTAATTAAAGTCCATAGGTCATGTTGGATAAAGATTACAATTAGGACAAATTGATAACAATGTCAAGAAGTATCGTAAACAAAAAAGTAACCCATTTGAAATAGATAATTAAATAAGACGGTCGTATAGTCAGACCGTCTCAATTTCACTGGATGATTTCTATTTATATTCATCGCCCATTTCCCTGCTCACCTTTTTTTTAGGGGAATTTCCGTGCTCAATATATAATAATAATAAGAGTTTTTTGTTAAAAACAACCTTTTAAAAGTGTCATTTTGTGAGAAACAACCTTATAAATTTTTTTTTGTGAGAAACAACATTTGAATGCGTTTTTCTTGTGAGATCAGACTAGGTGGCCATTTTCCGACATTGACTTAAGTTTTTCAGCGAAGACTTTTTTTCCCCCTTCCCTCTCTTTTTCCCTCCAATTTCTTCCTCCCAACCTCACCCCCCCATTCTCCATCCCCCTTCCCTCTCTTGACTCGAACCACCCCCACTACTCGAACCACCCGCCCTAGCTTCCATCCCACTCGAACTACCACTCCACCTGAACCCGGTCAAACATGCAGCAATTCCTGGTTTCAAATCCTAGCTGGGGGCAGTTTCGGGGGTGGGGGAGGAAGGGGGTGGTTTTGGTGGTGGGGGATGGGGTGATTTTGTGGTGGGTTTAGGGGCGGAGGTGGTGCTTTATTGGTGTAGTGGCGGGGCATGGGTTTCGGTGGGCGAGGGGGCGGTTTTGTGGGGTTTGATAGGTGTTCGTATGGTGGTAGTATTGGTTGATGTGGTGTTGCTTGCTAAGGTGGTTGAGCGGTGGTGGTGGTGTTGTGGTGGCCTAGCCGTGTTTTAGAGAGAGGGAAGGGGGATGGAGAATGGGGGGTGAGGTTGGGAGGAAGAAATTGGAGGGAAAAAGAGAGGGAAGGGGTAAAAAAAAGTATTCGACGTAAAATTCAAGTTTTCGTTGGAAAACTTAAGTCAATGCCGGAAAATGGCCACCTGGTCTGATCTCAAAAGAAAAATGCATTCAAATGTTGTTTTTGACAAAAAAAAATTTATAAGGTTGTTTTTCACAAAATGACACTTTTAAAAGTTTGTTAAAACTCTAATACTTCCTCCGTTCTAAAATAAATGAAACACTTACTATTTTAGGCCTTTCAAAATAAGTGAAACGTTACCTTATTTGGTATTCACTTCTCTCTATCTCTCTCCTCATCACATGGGTCCCTTTTTTTTTTCTCTCTATCTCTCTCCTATTCTAAATCCCCGTGCCAAGGCCCTACGTTTCATTTAAAACAGAACGGAGGAAGTAGTAATAGTGATAAAGTATTTATTTTTCTGTAGAGTTTGAAAGGACAACTGGTATCTCCGGTAAAGGTCACGTGATATTGATACCAACTCGCAGCCCGGGGAATCTGTGGAAATTCCAAGGCCCCAAAATATTTGGTTGAGAGTCAGCCCCTCATATTTCAGCTTCTCCTTCAAGCCATTGGATGCTGTGATGGGTCCCACTTGCTACGTGTCACAATCACCTTCCACCGTTAAATGCGGCGCCTCGCAAAATATCTCGGAGCTTCACCGGAATTAGTGAGATACTACTAGTATTATACTAATACTATTACTGAAAAAGAGACTAAAAGGAGATTGTGAGTATGTGAGCTAAAGAAGAGAAGAGAAGAGACATACTAATCTCACCCAGCCCCACTCTCTACTGTCACCCATCACTCTGTCACAAGCACTTCCTTCTCTTCTTCAATTACAGCTGCCCATATAGTACTACTAAATACAATTTTTTTTTTCCCCTTTTGAAATTCAAAAACAAAAGAAAAAAAAGAAAAGAAAAGATTTTGGATCCTATAAAAAAGCAAGAGTATTGGAGTTGGGACCTCCTTCGTCAAATATTGCCGTAACAGTATTCCGTTATTTCCTATCTCTCAAGTCTTTACTACTATCATCTTCCTTATCCCTCTTCACTTTCATGCTTCATCCTCTCCTTTCTCTCTAATACTTTTGGTTTCACCAACTCGTGCTTCAAAGTAGTACTTTAGAAACCAAATATTCTTCTTTTTTTTTTTCTTCTTTCCCCAGTAAAAAAAAAAAGCTCTTTCTCTGCTTTTCTCTCTCTTCTTCCCCCCCTTTCTAGAGAGAGAGAGGCACACATACACAGTCATTTTGTGCTCTGTGCTCTTACCATTTGAAAGAAAGCTTGAGTTTGAAGCTCTTCTTTTCTTTCCACAACTTTATGATCTTCTTTCCTTTCTTTATTCCACCCCCTCTTCCTCGAGTCTCACCGAATCTCTCCTTTCCTTTTCTTTTTTTCCCCTCTCTATATCACGCTCACTTCGCACGCCCTATTCTTCCCCTCTCTTTTTGTTCTCTCTCTTTTTCTCCTTCTTAAATGTAAAACATCACTAGCTTAAAGAGAAACAACAAAAACAAAAACAAAAACCCATACAAAATGGAGTCTCATATATTTCCTTCTTCCATTAAATTTACAGAGCATAAAAATCATACTCTTCTTCTTCATGAACAAATTCGAACAAAATCATCTCAAAATAATTATATTTATCCCAAAATTGTGAGAATCTCTGTTACTGATGCTGATGCTACTGATTCTTCTGGGGATGAAGAAAACTCTAGTAACGAGTTTCAACAACGACGTCGTATTAAGAGGTTTATTAACGAAGTTAACATTGAGCCTTGTTCTACTTCTGCTTCTACTACTACTACATCTGAAGAACGTCTTTTGCCTGAGAGTGGGGCTCTTAACGGCGTCGTTTCAAGGAGGCCTAAGAAGAAGAAGAAATGTTCCCCTGTGAAGCAGGTACACGGGAATAATAATGCCAATGGAAATGGGAAGAAGTTTAGGGGTGTGAGACAGAGACCTTGGGGAAAATGGGCGGCTGAGATTAGAGATCCGTTGCGACGTGTACGGTTGTGGTTAGGTACGTACGATACAGCTGAAGAGGCTGCTATGGTGTATGATAACGCTGCTATTCAACTCCGTGGGCCCCATGCTCTCACTAATTTCTCCACTCCACCACCTCCACCTACACCAAAGAAGCTTTCTCTCTCCTCCACGTCATCCGACTACGACGATGGGTCCCACCTCCATCCTCCCTCCATCTACTCCCCTACCTCCGTCCTCCGCTTCCAGCCCGAGCCCGAACCCGAACCTGAACCTGTCAGCCCGAGGGAGGAGCCCGTTTCAGTCAAGGTGGAGAAACAAGAATGCCAGCAGTTGGGCCCCACGCCATCTTCTTCGTCACCTTACGTGTCGTGCTTTGATTCGTTGTTCCCGAGTGACTTCTTTGATTTTGATGGAACAGTACCGGGCGTGCCCGACTTGTTTGAGGATGCGAGGTTTGGGAGTGAGGATGGACACGTGTTCGGTCACGATTGCAAGCCGGATGTGTTCTTTAACGGTGGCGATGATCATCATCACGATGATTTTGGTTTGTTCGGGTCATCGGGTTGGTCAAGTCATGATTATTTTCCGGATATTGGAGATATATTTGGGTCCGACCCACTTGTTGCTATCTGAGTCTGATTTATATTTTTTCTTCTCTTTTAGTGCTTTTTCCGGGTTTCTTTTTGCCTAATTGCTTGGCAAAAAGAAGGTTTTGTAAACGACGGGAATGAGTTGAGCAAAAAAATAAAAATAAAAAAAGAAATAGGAAGAAGTGGAAATATCAGTACTTAGCTATTTTTGTTTCATTATTATTTTATTTATATTTGTTTGTTTAAATCTGTTGATTATGTGTTTAGTACTCGTATTATGTAATCTATTATTATCATCAAGTGTATTTATCATAACTCATAAGTACGTGGCTTTGTCATATTAATGACATTTTCATTAATTTTAGTGCTTTTTTTTTTTTATAGTTTTTTTGTGTTTTTTTTCTCATGACTTACCATAATGTTATTTACTATGGATCTAATTCTAATTGTCACTGAATCATTGCTTTATGCACATAGACTTTTAAACATAATTTGATTGATAAAAAAAAAAATCACGCATTCCTATTTTTTTATTGGTTTTGTTAATAAGTTTGCATAAAAGGTAGAGATTACTCATTACCATTTGAACATGATAATGTAGAAGTATTATAGTAATTATAATAAATTAATTAGAAGTATGAGACCTTAAACTTGTACATATAGTCTTTTGATAGATTGCGTGAATACATAAAATAAGTTTTTATAACAAATTTGATGGTGATAATTTATATATATTATATGATTATGGCTTATTGATTGGAAATTTTAGTTTTGACTTGTGAAGAAACGTCAATTTCTTAACTCACTAAAAGATATTCTTAGTACATGGTTTATGGAAGATGGGGTAAATAAGGTTGATGTTCATGTCTTGGTCGTGAGGTGGAAAGGCCACTAATTATAGTGAAGCCGCCACAATAATTAGACAAACAATAATTATGAATCTTTCCATACCACTCCACGTCTTTTTTCCATTCCTTAGACTTGAAAACAGGGTTTTAAAGATTTTAACTTATGTTGCATTTGATTGCATAAGGGGGCCAAACTAAAGGACGTATCTCATTAAATTGAAGTTAATCCTATATAAAAGTATTATTTCAGAAAATTAATAAAAAAGGTTATATGCCTCAAATAGTATGAATTTATAATTGAAAAAGACGGGGAGATGATCGAAATACTATTGTAAGTTTGTAACAAGCACGCTTATATAAATTATATATTATTTTTTACTCAAAGCCGTCTTGAATGTTTTCGGTCCCCAAAGCGAACACTTAACTATAAAAGTTTTTTTCCAGTAACAATCCTTCAAATTTTGATTGATAAGACAAAATACCATTTTGAGACGCCAAGAAAAAGCTAGCAATAGACTCATAGTGGTAGGATTTTAAGGAAAGAACCTAGATTTTCTTTCTTGGGTAGGGGGCCTCTCAAAATGAGGACTCCAAACGGTAGCTCAACTGCTCCCCATTAGAGACCCCTAAGGCCTAAACAATGAGCACCGCGTCTACCATACACTCAAACGTAGATATTACAAGTTGGTTCAAAAAATGAACAAATCATTGCAAACAAAAGAGGTAATATACTTATATAGACTGCACCTTTGAGGTTGCATCCTTAATTTTTATCAACTAGAGAAATTTTCAACTATGCCTTTTGTGCTATAGAGCACAAAGTACTTTAGTTATTATCCTCTTTGCTTTATTAAAAATAGCACCCCATATGATAGCATCTTGTGCTATTTTTCAATCTTTAAGGGATAAATTCCTTCCCTTAATATGTGTAATCTCTAAAAAGAACTCTCACTTTAGCTACTATTCTATATCCCCTGATTAATTAATGGCATTCCCCTAAATTATAAACGTGTTTTTAAAAAAACAAATGAAGAAATTAAAAGGTTGCCACTCAATTTACTTTGCATAAATTTGATTCTGATAAGTGATGCCCACAACTTGCTAATTATACTCATCAACAAGAAGAAGTCAGCCCCACCGCATCTACCACTTTGTACAGTGATGATTGTTTCTTTCAACCTATTATTAATTCTATTATATGCATTTTTATAATATTTTAACTTCAATTCATAAACTAAGCTAAAACCGAAAATTTTGGTGTTACGTACAGTTCAATATAAGTTATTGAAACATAAGTTTCGAGCATGATTTTGTATGTGTTTTACTTCATCCAAAATTTATTTATGATAATTCATTAGTTATGAAGCTTACTAAATTATCTGAGACTAGTTAGTAGACTCTACTAGCGGTCATGCATTGCTAAGATTTATGGATGCATTCTCGGGCTATCATAATATCAGCTTGCTTGAGGCCGATAGAAAGAAAGCAGCATTCATCACGGATTGCGGTGTGTACAATTATAAAGCGATGTCGTTTGGGCTCCGTAATGCAGGAGCGACCTACCAAAAGCTGGTTGACAAAGTATTCGCGGATCAGAGGGGGAGGAACATAGAGGCATATGTTGACGACTCTATCGTCAAAAGTAAAACTGACCGCAAACACTTAGGCGACCTGGAAGAGACTTTCAGAACATTGAGAAAATACAAGATGAAGCTCAACCCAAAGAAATGTGTCTTTGGGGTGAGAGCAGGGAAGTTTTTGGGCTTTTTGGTAAGCAAGAGAGGGATTGACGCGAATCCGGACAAAGTTCAAGCCATCATGGATCTGCCTGAGCCGAAAAGCGTCAAAGATATTCAGAGGCTGACAGGAAGAATGGCAGCCCTCACTCGATTCATTTCAAAATCAGCAGACAAGGCCTTGCCTTTCTTTGCACTGCTAAGGGGGAATAAGAAGTTCGAGTGGGGAGTGGAGCAAAGCAAAGCATTCCTGACAATAAAAGAGCATCTGAAGAGCTTGCCCACCATTACAAGGCCCGAGACTGGAGACACATTGCAAATGTATATCTCGGCCTCGTCTAAAACGGTCGCGGCCGTGCTGTTGGTGGAAAAAGAGAAGAGGCAGCAACCCATATACTTTGTCAGCCATATCCTTAACGACCCGGAGAGCCGTTATCAGTTGATTGAGAAGATGGCTTTAGCTGTAATAATTGCCGCCATGAAGCTCAGGCCATACTTTGATTGTCATCCTATCCAAGTTCTAACCAATCAGCCGTTAGAAAAAGCTTTACAAAAGATGGATAGTAATGTCCGCTTACTGAAATGGGTCGTCGAATTATTAGAGTATGACATACAGTACAAGCCCAAGACCGCCATCAAGGCACAGGCCCTGACAGATTTTATTATGGAAGCCTCGTATGAAGAGGAAGAAGTGGAGGAAAAAGAAACATGGCATCTAGAAATTGACGGATCTTCCGCTGTTAGCGGATCCGGGGCTGGGATAGTGATTACCAGCCCGGAAGGGAATTCTTACCAATACGCCATCAAATTTGCCTTCCCGGCGTCAAACAACGAAGCAGAGTATGAAGCAGTAATTGTCGGCTTAAGAATGTGTTTGGCGGCAGGTGCTAAGAATGTATATTTGAAGACAGACTCACAGTTGGTTAGCGGGCAACTAAAAGGAGAGTTTGAAGTCAAGGAGGCCAACATGCAGAAGTAAGTGGAAAAGGCTAAGGAGTTGATTGCCCAATTGAATCACTTTGAAATTCAAGCAATACCCAGGGCCGAGAACACAAAAGCGGATGCACTGTCCAAGTTGGCAAGCTCTGACTCATTCAGCATTGAGAGGATCGTCACAGTAGATGGCCTCGAAGAAAAAAGCATCACGGAAAAAATTGGGACCATCAACAACATAAACCAGCAAGGAGAGTGGTTTAGTGAGCTGGTAGCGTATAAGCTGACGGAAGCGCTTCCCAATGACCCCTTATCCGCCAAAAAGTTAAGAAGCCAATCGAACTGGTATGTCATATATCAAGATGAGTTGTACAAAAAGTCATTCAGACTGCCTTTGCTTAAGTGTGC
This sequence comes from Beta lomatogona, assembly GCA_947646795.1. NCBI lineage: Eukaryota > Viridiplantae > Streptophyta > Magnoliopsida > Caryophyllales > Amaranthaceae > Beta > Beta lomatogona. The sequence goes on from CANSNZ010000731.1 coordinate 317,425, forward strand.
AACTGCATGGGAGTCTGCGAAGATTCTTTAAGAGATACATGAAGGTGTTTGCGGCAATCACGTTGGCGGCAAAGCTCTAGCGCTAAAGGCATTAAGAGCTGGGTTTTACTGGCCATGTATGCTAGCGGATACCCAGGGCTACGTCAAGAAGTGCGATAAATGCCAAAGGTATGCTCCCGTCATCAATAGATCCGCCGACGATTTGCAACCTATCCCGTGCCCTATTCCGTCCGCTCAGTGGGGGATGGACTTCCTAGGACCGTTCACCACGGCGACAGGAGGTAGAAAGTTCCTGATAGTGAGAATTGACTACTTTACAAAATGGATAGAGGCGGAGCCGACAGCAAAGATCAAGGCAAATCAGGTCAAGAAATTCATCTGGCAGAATATTATGACAAAATTTGGGATTCCCATGGCTATCGTCTTCGATCATGGCGTCCAATTTGATTGTCGTCCCATTCAAGCCTTCTTAACGGAGTTTCGTGTGAAGTTTGCATACTCATTCGTTTGCCACTCTCAGAGCAACGGACAAGCAGAGACCGCAAAGAAACAAATCTTGAATGCCCTGAAGAAAAAGCTAGATGAATTTAAGGGGGATGGGCCGATATGGTACCAGCCGTGCTCTGGGCAAATAAAACGACGGAGAAGGAAGCAATGGGAGAAAGCCCTTTCAAGTTAGCCTTTGGTGCATAAGCGGTGTTACTGGTAGAGGTGGGCTTGCCCTCTTATCGGATCAAGCACCAAGATCTTGAGAAGAATGATCAAGCGCTCAGGGAAAATCTAGACTTTTTGCCAGAAACAAGATTGATGGCGGAACTGAGAGCGGCTGCTTACAAAGATAGAATCAGCAAGGCTTACAACAAGAAAGTCTTGGAGAGGCCGTTAGATGTTGGCGACCTAGTCCTTCGCAGAACAGCGGACACTGGCAAGGCGCATGTTGAAGGAAAGCTGACTGCTAACTGGGAAGGCCCATACACCATTGCCAAGAAGCTTGCTCCCGGCTCGTTCATTCTAAAGGACATGGATGATAAAGAACTTAAAAATTGTTGGAATGCTAGCGTCCTAAAGAAGTATTATGCTTGATTTGAAAGATGTAATAGGCCAAGAGCCACTTTTTGTTACATAAATAATACAAGCTTCTGCTAGCGTCAAATCACTCATGTTGTTATTTTCATATGTACTAACGGACCATATGACAGGTCAACAAAAATAAATACTAACGGCCACATGACAGGCATAAACGTTACGGTGATATGACAGACCTAGCACAAAACAAAAGCCATATGACAGGCTAAGTGCGTTAACGGTCATATGACAGACCTAGCACAAAACAAAAGCCATATGACAGGCTAAGTGCATTAACGGTCATATGACAGACCTAGCACAAATCAAGCCATATGACAGGCTAAGTGCGTTAACGATCATATGACAGACCAAGCACAAATAAAAGCCACATGACAGGCTCAATTGCATTCGCGGTCATATAACAGACCAAACGTTAATCAAAGCAGATTAATCGATAAAAGATGCTAACGGTCATGCAACGATCATACAAGGATTAAAGCATTAGCAGAACAAGATATAACCAAAATGTAAAAGTACTTTTCCGTAAATTAAAAGCTATCGGCTTTGCGGCCAACTACAGTAGAAAAAAGATGGCGGCCAAGAAAAAGGCTTTCAGTTGGAATTAAGTACTTGTAAATTAGAACATAAATTCATTGTTTACAAACGCCAACATGGGCCGAATTGAGTGTTAAAACTAAAATACGTAAATAATCACAAACTATTGGAAGAGCAGGAAGGGCTGAGAGAAGGCCGCCAAAAACTTCAAGAGGAATGGGCATCCTGGTCCGTGATATCCCGAGGATCCGCATCAGCTATGGCATCCTCGTTGGCAAACTTCGGATCCCCATCGATAGGCGTAAGATGCTGGCCGTCAGCATGAACGTCCTCAATGACGTTCCAATCAAATCCTGGAACAGATTTGCAGACACACCTCATAGCGGCCGCCCAGCCGCCATCATACCTCTTGTGGAGGGCCGCCACGTACTCGTCAGATTGCTTAAATTCAGCAACAGCCTTAGCATCCCCCCTGGTCTCAGCCTCAGCAGCAACATCTAAAACAGCGACCTCCTTCCCATAGTTGACGGTCTCCAGAGCCTTGGTCAAGCCGGCCACATTTTCCTCGGTCTCTTCCAAGAGGGCGGCTCGCGGCCTCAAAGTCAGCAGCTCATCCTCCAAAGGTTGCAGAGCCGCGGTCTTAGCCTCCAACTTCTCTTCCGTCTCCTTCAGCAGATCTCGGCAAGTCTCAAGAGACTGCTTATAGCTGTCCGCTAGCTTCTGGTACTCAACATACTGCTCTATCAGTTCGAGAGCAGCATTGTTGGCATGCAAAGGGGAAGAGTATTTAAAAAGGAGTAATGCAAATATATCTTAATATGTGAGTGAAGTATGGAAACGTATCACAAGTTGGTCGTGAGCCAGCCTAGCAGCAGGAGTTATCAGTGACCCTGCCGACCTGTCCAGAGGCAACTGCATGCCCTTCAAAATCCGGTAGGCAATGATGCCACCATTTTCGGGGATGTCGACATACAGTGCTTCGTCTTACCTGACGTCCCAGTCAGGCTGGTAAACTTTGCCTGGGACGATAGGCCGATGGACGAAGGAGGCCGCCACCGAGTCGCTTATCATCACTTCCTTCTTCTCGATCCACTCACCAAATCGAGAACAAAGACCGGGAGACAAGTTCGATAGAAAGCTTTGAGATGTGATCATCTCCCGGATCTTCTGGCGGATAATGGAAAAAGAACCCTGGAGCTAAGTTGCACCACTCTGGTGATCAACACCAGTGGCCGCGACCTCAACTTGCTCCTCATGGCTCTCAGAAGGAGCATTGACGTTCAAATCATCCACCCGAATGACTTTGTTGGTGGGTACAGAAGCAGCAGGATCCGCCAAGGCCTGCCTCTTGTTGGCAGATGCATCTGCCTCCGTGGGCTCGCGAGCCCGCCTCCTAGTTCCACAACCCCGGACGACAGGCCGAGATGTAGAATACCTGATTGGGGCAGGAGTGGTGAGGCCGTCAGAACCAACTATACAGCAGTAGAAGCACCCCGGCCAGGGGTGCGACCAACAGTAGTACCACCGCGGCCACGACGGATACTCTGGGGGCCATTACGGTTTTCCCCCCGACGACCGTTGGTATTACCATGCATGGTTTCGTATTCTTCGGCTGGAGCAGGCTGCAAGTTTGTTAGCAGTTGGAGATTCTCGTAGACACACAGAGCGTCGAGATCAAGACAATCAAAGTTAAAAAAATAAAATAAAAAAATAATCATCATCATCAGAAGAACCAGTCCGATAACAACACTTACCATTCTCATGGGTGTGACAAAGTAGCATGGTCGACAATGGCTGATTCCCAAGGATATACTTGGTGTGAGGAAGCCAATGCTTGGGCTCCTTAACCTTGACCTCCTTCCCGTCCTCGTAAGTAACTATATAGTCTTCGGTATCAAAATAATCAAAGGCCACTAGTTCTTCCCCAGTTAACGGATGCAGGGGCAAATGCTCCATACGAGGATGAGGCTTAGTGAAGTGACGGCGAACGGGGTAGTCCTCAGGCACTCGCAACCAAAAGAAGGCATCATGCCAACCCTTCAGACCGGTCATCTTAGGCTGAACAGTCATTTTCTTGTCGGCCGTAGTTACCGACCACCAACCCGCTTGCCTAGAAGACCCATTATTCTTCAACCAATGTAGATGGCGGAATAGGTTCAATGTTTGCGGAAAATCCAAAAAACGAACGGTCTAGATGAACGCAATCAAATTGCGGACCGCCAAGGGAGTGAGTTGGGCCAAGCATACATTAAAGGCGTTTAGAATCTTCACTAAAAAAGAGTCCAGAAGAGGGCGGAGACCGAATTCAAAGTGGTGAGTATACACGGCCACATGACCGGGAGGACACTCCGTCACAATAGCCCCCTCTGGCGAAACTATCAACTGATAACCCTCAGGAAAATCATATAAATCCCGAGCAACTCTGGGATATCCAAGACTGATGGCGTCCAGACGCCAAGGTTCATCAATCTCCACACTAAGAGGACCGACACTAAATTCCTCAGGAAGCCAAAGAGCGTCGGTACCTGGACCGACATCAATCTCTTCCTCGGCAATGACGTCACCCATTTCATTGGCGTCCTTGGCCCTTCTCTCGGCAGCATGGGAACTCTCCCCAATCACACGCTCCGACAAAGGCACGCTCGTGCCAATGTTCGCGGACATGGTATTAGTCGCGTCTTCAGTAACGTGAACAACGGTACTGGCATGAGCAGATCGACACTCATAAATGGACTCTTGATTGGCCATGACAGTTGCAATAGAGTCACTGTCGTCACCTAAATCAATGATAAGTGGGTTAGGGGCCACAAATTCGTGTAAACGGTCATAAAAGTCAGCAGTCACTTCAACCCCAGCATCCGCCATACTATCTAACCAAGCATGCTCTCTAAGGGGGGCAACATCAAGGCCGGGAACGTCATCGGCCGTAGGATGCCTAAGGGACCGTATAGCAAGAATTTGGTGTCTAAGTTCCCTAAGCGTCTGCCTACCACCGCTTTCCCTAGTAGACAGACAGGTCCAAGTCAAGTTGTGCTCCTCCGGAGTAGCGGGGTCGTTAAGAAACTCCGATCTCAGTTCTTTCTCTCTCTCGGACGTGAGGGGTATGTCCGCTAACAGTCTAGTCCTCCCCACAGGGCTAGAATTTGATGAAGGAGGTTCACTCTCGGTCATAAATACATCACTAGGGGTATTCTGACTATCAGACTGGTCTGACATGATGAAAACGCAAAGAAACTTAAGGAAACTTGGAGAAGAGTTGAGGAAATACCTGGAAACGAAAAGTCGCCGGAAAAAAGTAAAAGCAGGGAGCAAAAATTGCCGGAAAAAGTCTAACGAATTTTCCAAATAGCAAAATTGCGTAGAAAAACTCGAGCTTCAACCAAAGAACCGCCGGAAATGTAGACCAGCACCGGCGAAACACGAACTTTAAAACCCAGAAAAGACCCGGGAAAAATTTCGTCAGGTAAAAAGACGAAATTCTTGGTGCAAAAAGAACCTGGAAAGTAAAAACTAGAAGATTTGTTAACTTTTCGGAGCAATTTGAGCAAGAAAAGGTTGATTTTAGAGCAAACAAAGCTTCGAGTATGGAAGTTTGTCAGAGAGGAAATGAAAAAGGAAGAGGGAAAGCTTGAGAGTGTGGTAAAAAAATCCGAAAAAAGACAACTGCTCATATAAGTACGCGCGAAGCAAACGCCTGAGATTGAAAAACTTCCCAACTCCCTCTCCAGATTTCTGCCAAGTGTCAAAGCACATCAATACCCTAATAAAGTAATGGACGAGATTTTCGGAAAAGTAATCATTAACTTTTCAAAATTCTTCAACTCCCTGCAACGACACGTGGCATCCAACGAATCAACTTCTCCAAAAAATTGAACACGACAACACTGGCTCGCGTCCACCGACAACATCCTTAGCGGTCAAGATCCCAAATGATGTTGGGGGGACTAGTTGTATGGGTATAACCCAAGTACGTTAGCGAATTTCCGTGAGAAGTTCGCGAACACAATGATGGACGTGAACGTGGTAAACGTCGCCTACAGCTCTAACAAGTCAGTTCAGTGAAGTGATCCGACAACGTTAGCGGTCGCCTAACAAGACAAAATAGCAGAATCTTCCTTTCTGTCAGGCGCACAATAGCCGTACACGTGTAAAAGGATTACGCATCCTACCAGAGGAATAGTATTTCTATAAATACCCCACTAGTACTATTATGCAGGTACACATTCTCTCACACTAAAAACTCTTCTCTCTCTCTACTTTTTCTCTCTAAACCCTATTTGGGCACGTGCTGACTTGAGCGTCGGAAGAGGTTTTCTCGCATCCCCCCATAGGGTAGTTCACGTTTGCTTCCTGTGCAGTTATTTACCAGTGGACGCCAACTCCAATCCTTGGCGGTCTATTCTCAAGACCGCCACTCGTTCTACCGCCGGAACATAGATGATATGGAAATTTCCTTATTGTTTCTAGACAAAATCTCACTCTTGGAGAATTGAATATTTATTGTAAAAAAATGGTCTGAAAAGTGCTTACTGGACTGTCATTTCAAATTTACATAGAGAAGGCCGCATCTGCATGTAACACACTAGAAATGTTATGAAGATCTAGTTATCTTGGAATGGCATACTAAATCTGGAAGGTATGGACGTATGGTTATGAAAACATTTAAATTATGAAAGAACCTAGAGCCAAAGAAATTGCTTTCACATCACTCAAGGCAAGTGATACAGTTTAGAAAAAGAGCCTGGAGCTTTGAAAATCGATATCTTCTTTCCAATTGCCGTTCTCCTGGCCTTACTTATAGCTTATGGGCTGTGGCCGATTGCTATCATATTGTTTTTGGTAGTTTTTATTGGTAAGATAAGTATCAAATTGTTTTTTTTTTATTTGATGGGAGATTACTACTAATTTCATTCTCATCTGTTATCCTCATTTATAACTTATACTATTCACAATTTAGAGATAATCTTCTAGATTTTTCCCAATATATAAGAAAAGATATAGTCAGGTGGGGTTTTATTTGATCCGTTTTAATACTTTATTAATATTCAACCGTTATAATGCTTACTAATATGCAGTGAAAGACATTATAGTCAAAGAAATATATCGACAAATGCACAAGTCAAAACAGGATGAACAAAATAGAACGAAGGGAGTATCAAATTGTTACTCATTTAGGTTGATGGTTAACAATTATGTTGATTACTTTTTTTTATTTGTTCTAATTGTGTAAAACTTTGCAATTTTTTTTGCAATGAATATCCCATTTAAAAATGATTAATTACAAAATTTAATTGGTTCGGTAATCCCCCAAATTAGTATAGTTATAATTTAGCCTCAGAATTAATTATTTATGGCTATGTCTACACGACTTTGAATTATGAGATTTGCCACTATTTCAGTCTATAATTCACTTTTATTTTATAATTTTCAAGTTTATACATACATATTTTTCATCTATTATACATATTTTTCATAAGTTTATAAATAATTTGAGCCATGCAATTTTTTTGTTAATTACTATTTCCTCCGTTTTCATTTACTTCCAAGTTTTTTAGATTTTGCATTATTTACCTACTTGCATTAGACTACCTATGGTGATTTACAGTTAGTCTTGTAAGAGACCGCCTACTTTTAATTTAAAATTAGGTACGGTCCAAGCCTAATATTAAGAAGAGAACATGCCAATTTTTTTTATATTGTGACTAGTTTAATCTATTTAGGGATCAATTTGATCTAGTTTGTGACTAATTTAATCTATTCAGTAACGATATTCTTTAACCCATCCAGTGACTAGTTTAATCCATTTAGTGACTAGTTTAATCCGTTCCGTAAGACTACCGAGTTATTTTTTGAAATTGTATGTTGTAGTTCGATAATCAAGAAAACAAAGGAATGAGAAGAGAAGGAATGACTAGAATAATGTTGGGTTAGAGTGAAATGCAATGGGCTTGTTAGAAAAATTCAGTATTGGGTTCGTCTAATTTATGTTAAAATTAGACCGCCTATTCTAATAATTTGTGGGTGATTTATATGTAAGGTAAAATATAGCAATGTGGAATTAGGTTACAATTGTTTCAATATATTATTCACAATATTTAATCTTTTTAATTTTAGATATCTATAATTAGATATATAAAGAGTTAAGGTTAAGGATTGGTAAATGTAACAGTGAAAATGTAGCAAATCTAAGAAAATGGAGGAAGTATTGTAATTCATGGAGTTCCACATAAGCAAAAATTGAGTAATGTTTTAAAAAAAATCAGATATACGGATACCCAAATATTCGGCATAGGTTTAGATAGAAGGGGTCAGGCGAGGTATTATGGAGGATTGGAGGCTGCATGTATTAGGCTATGATGAGGTCCCCTCTATGGGACCCTTTGCCTCAGTGCTTCTCCCAAGTTGCCGAAAATTGTAGTGAATCAAAGTGCAGTATCATTTGGGCCAAACTGGTTTTTCTAGTGTGATGGGGACATGGGCTCTACAATGAAGTATTGTATAACTTTTTACCTTACTATTTTTTTTATTTTTAAAGAAAAGGAAAACTATTTTTTTTTTTTTTTTTTTTTGATAAGGAGAGAAAACTAGGAGGTGTCTACACAAGAGACACCCCTAAAGACCCAAGGGTGGTTCTCATAAGCATAAAGATCGTGAAATAAGGAAGAAAAAAGGAGCACTAAGGAACTCGAGTAGATGATCCGCCGCGGCACCACACCATCACCCCAGGCCCAAATCGAGTTAAACCCTTCTCGGGGGGCAAGACAAACACCACCGAAAATGAATAAGCTCCCAAATCTTCACAAGGGAAGCACAATTACTTGAGGCCACACCAAACAAAACCAACCACAAGACTAACACCTAAAAAACAAGAACTAAATTAGACAGAAAAAAGAAAATAAAAAAAAAAGAAAACAGTAAATGAACCCATAAATCACCGAAGCCGCGGCAAAGAACCAGCCGATATGAACACCAACCCACCGCGAACAAACCTCCGGCGACGAGGAAACCCACAATCCACCTCAAGAAACGAACTGAAAAAGAGACCTCAGAAGCTTCGGCCATAAACGACAGCCAATCGACCACCACTCACATCGCGAGCAACCATTCCCAAGAAGACTAAAACCGATCCACCGCGAACAAAATGGAACGAAAACATCAGCGATGAGAAACGAAACATCGCGACTAACAGATTAGGGGCTAGAGAGAGAGAGAAAGCCCGACTGAGGACAGAGAAATTTGACTAAAATGAAAATAACTAAGCCATAGCAATAGCTAGAACTAGGAAGAAGATGAAGAAAGAGAAGGCTAGGGTTTCAATTTCTAATGAAATTGAATTGGGGCTTTTTTTAGGGTTTCCTATTAGGAGGAATTTCTAGAGAGAAGGCAGAGCCTCTCTCTCTAGAAATATACCTCACTTTCTTTTAAAGAAAAGGAAAACTATAAAGAGTTAGAAATCTTTTTCGAGAAACTAAACTATATCCTTCCTAACTGCTTAGATGGAAGTATGGAACCATGTCCTCAACCTGGCGGTTTAGGAATTTACACTATTACACCATTTAAATTGTAACTAGTATTTAGACCCGGTCTATGCCCCGCATAATGACAAATTTTATTTATTATTTTACTTTATAATGATAACACTAAATATGACTTGGTTTACTGGTTAAGAGTTTAATATATGAACTTGAAGTCATGGGATCAAATCTTATACAAAACATTTTCTAATTCTGGAGCTATCATAATTACTAACCCTATTAATAATGACCTATAATGTTAGAATTAGTATTATGAAGAAGTTTGGATAGAAATATACTAGCCACATATGCATGCGATGCATGCAGCGACATATTAGCATTAATACTAATATTAGGAACAATCAACAACACTAATATTAGTTTATTATATTTAGGGAAAATTTCAAAAAACTACCTTTTATAATCCAAAAATTTCAAAAAACTACCTTTTAAATTTTTTTTTTCAAAAAACTACCTTATATAACAAATTCCTTTCAATATACTACCATTTTACATTAATATTTAATACTAATCAATAAATGACAGTCGCCGTAGGTATTGCTGCCGATGAGGTAGCGAGAAAAGAAGAGAGAAACGAGAGGGGAATAAATAAAAGCAATTTAAGGTGACTCAATTATTAGTGATTAAACCCCATTTATGATAAAATGGTAGTATATTGAAACAAATTTGTTATATAAGGTAGTTTTTTAAAAGAAAATTTTTAAAAGGTAGTTTTTTGAAATTTTTGGATTATAAAAGGTAGTTTTATGAAATTTATATTTACAACTTAAGATTAAAAATGAAAAAAAGAGAACTTGGTCTATTTACTTTTTTGTTGTTGTTGTTGTTGTTGTTGTTGTTGTTGTTGTTGTTGTTGTTGTTGTTGTTGTTGTTGTTGTTGTTGTTGTTGTTGTTGTCAAGTTTAAGTATTTCACTTGAATAACATCTTGACCTACTACAATTATGAAATCAAAAAACAAGATTATAATCTTATTTTCTTGGATAATTTTATGAATTTTCAACTTATGTTCTTGAAATTGTTATTTTAGGTAAAAAAAACTTTGTATTTTTGGCTTTATAATTGTCTAAAATTTGCTTTGTTATGCTAATTTATTCTCCAATTATAAGTTTCTCTTTTTACACTTATTTTTAAGTAAGTTTTTTTTGGCAATTTGAACTTTCCTTATTATGCATAATTGTAAATCATGAAATGAATGGGAAATCTTCAATATATATATATATATAGATATATATATATGGGTACATAAGTCTTTTCACAGGGGGACGCAATAGCTTCCCCTTGGCTTACATAATAGAGATTATTCCGTCGAGGATTTTAATTTTTCATATTTAATGGATTCCGGGTGAGTCTTAGAAGATGAGTCTTCTTGATAAAGTGTATCGAGCAACTACTTTTTTTTCTTAGATTGGTAAGATAAATAACCTCTGAAAGGATTTCTCCTCCAAGTGCCCCTTACATGGTGCCTGATGGTGGGATTCGATCTCCTAACCTTGAGGTCATGAGGTAAAAATTTCCACCAAGTGACCCAAGCCAAGCCAAGCTTGGTATATCAAGCAACTACTTATTTATTATTCTGATATGCGAATCTGACATAGTATAGTGGTATTTTTATTATTATGATAATGATAATAATAATAATGATAATAATAATAATAATAATAATAATAATAATAATAATAATCTTTTCAAAGCACTCCCCTAATTTTTTTCGAAATCTTAATAATAGCCATAATTTTTCTAAACTTGCAAAATTACACACACCCGTATGACATACTAATATTCCAAATCATCATGGTACTTTAATTAGGACAAGCTAGATGCAATTATCTTGTAACCAAATTAGATAACAGAGCTAGATGCAACTATATGGGTGTGCAGTTTCGGACCGGACCGGCAAAAAGGGAAACCGGACCGGTCCCCAGTCCTCAAAATTTTGGAATCCCGTTTTTCGGTCCGGTCAAAAACCGGATTTTCGCAGTCCAGACCGGAAAAACCGGTTACTTTAAAAAATGCTTTTTTTCTTTAATTTTTATACAAAATTTTTATTAAACTTTCAACCAACTTATTACTGAAAATGAAAGTTATACGGTTTCCCACCCGAAGAAATTAGGTTTACTCATTTTCAAACCTATTCTCTCTCACTCTTCTCTTCTCCAAAAAACTATATTAGTATGAATTTTCTACTAGAGAACATGAAAGAAGATGAGATTATATTAGAATTATTATTAATATAAAAGTATCATGAAAGGAGGTTAAAATAGTTCATGTATTAGTATTAGGAAGAAGAATAAGATTATATAAGAGAAGAAAAAAAAACAGCTCTTAAAAAAGAGAGGAAAAAAGCGAAAATTTGCCAAAATCACAAAAATCCGGTCCAAAACCGGAGGATTCCAGTCCGGTCCCTGTTCCGGAAAAATATGTGATTCAGGTTCCGGTCCAAATCGATTTCGGTCCTGTCCGGTTTAGGACGGTGCACAACACTAGATGCAATGCAAGTATCAAAACTTCAAAACTGGTGGTAAAGTCAACAAGACTCGTACAGTTCCAATTACCAACAAGGTTTAATAGACAAAGGTTCATGATCAAATGAACATTTATTGGTTCATGATTAAGAAAAGAAAAAATTGTTCATTCTCATGAACAATTAAATTGTTAATGGATAAGCATCGCCCTTATGGTTTGTTATATAAAATGATGATGCAATCAAGTTATGAAAGAGCTAATATCATTCATTATAATAGGGAATATCTTCCCCAAGACACTATTGTTTATGACATATCTCACCTCTTTATCTTCACAAACAAACATGTTCGAAACAATAAAACGTTGGGTAAAACAAAGAGGGTGTATTTCTTCTCAATCCTCTTTGATATGCCAATTGAGAGTTTTTGTTGGTCAAATTAAAAGGTATACGTTGAGAAAACATAATTAAATATGATTTTTATATTCTAAAAGCATGACCATTATTATATATTGAGATTAATCCAACTCTATTTTATATTACAATGCGTGCTAACATTTCTTTATTTTGATATATTAATTAATAAGTATGATAAAAGTCATACATAAAAGTAGTGCAAAAGTTAAAGTTTGTATGTATAAACTTATAGTTCTTTTGTATATCAGCTGTATTGTATAAAGCAAGATTAAAGGATTAAATTTAAGTCAACTGAATTCTATCACAAGACTATGTGAAAGATGTTCTTTTTTACCTTCAATTTACTAAAAATTAATTAACAAAGAGTTTTTCTATCCCATACAATTATTTCAATAACCCATTGTACATTTGAATATATAAATCCTTAGTATAGTACTGAAATTTTTTTGGTCAAACCATAAGGTACTTTGACAAGTAATACTAGAATCAAAGATTTTCCGATATGGTCTCCCCTAAATAATCTATGATGTTCCGCAAAATCCCACAATTTTTTGTCATGTAGGATGATTACAATTGACGTATCTCCTTAAAAGGGATAGGAAAGATATTTTGACGTAGCTTCTTATTATCAATTGGATTGAAAGGTCGTTATCATTTTTAGCTGTTTAAAGGGAAGGGGGGGAGGGGGAGTCACGGAGATATGAAGTATAATATATGGTCACACTAGAATCTGGTTCATTTATCCCCTAGTAGGACGAAATTACGTAGCAGATAAAAAGACCACAAATGAGAGCAAACAACTTGGGAGCATTTTGATGTTTCAACCCCAAAATATGTGCATAAAACACCAAAATGTTTATCAGGTAAATCTTTATCACACAATAGCACGCCCGGCACCACATTTAATTCATTTCAACATGCAAATCAAATATGTAAGACAGCAAAAGGATGTAATCCTTCTCTGATCACTATTACATGTCCTTTTCCATACTTCTTATTTTTCATTCATTAATCTTTTTTTTTTTTTTGGATCAAAAAAATGGATCCATGGACCATGATCAGTACTCAAGTACTTCCTCTGTGTCACATTATTTGAAACAGTTCTCCGGACAAGTTTGTCGATGCGTAACTTTAATCATTAATATCTCTAATTCCGTATAACTAAAAATTATAGTAATTAATTTGATGTTTTAAAACTACATGTCGAGGTGAATCTAACAAGATCGCACTTGACTATATTTAAACCTGTATAGAATTCACGAAGTACGGTCAAAGGGAATGTGTGAAATATAAGTCAAGACGTGTCAAGTAATATGTAACAAAGGAAGTATTTATACTAGTATAATATGCTAAAAATTATTTATTTAACAGCCAGTCCACAACACTATGCCATGAGTAGTGATGTCAAACAATTGAAATTGTGCTTAACTGCAATCAAGTGAGAGGTACGGGGGGGCAAGCATGAATAGAGAAACAATGCGAACTACATAAGCCTAATCTTATCATGGTAAGTTATTGCAATTTGCAAAGCTCCAAACATACTTCGAAAATGAGTCAAGATGAGCTAAGAAGTTTACATGTAACATAGATAATGATGTACGAGAATATAAAGGAGTTCGGACTTGCTTAAGGGAAGATGACACAAACATGACAAAAAGATCATGCACTTAGTTTGAGCTGTGAAAAGAGTATCATGTGTTCGAATGGCCTCTACCCGTATGAAATAATCAAATAATGAATATCATGTAAATTCTTCATGGGAAACAAAAGAGATAAAAGATGTATTAGCTTGGGGAATTAATTGTTATAGGAGTACAAATATTGACGATAAATTCCCACAAAATATATTACTCCCTCCGTCCCATAATATAAGTCCCCTTTCCTTTTAAAGTGTCCCAAAATATAAGTCTTGTTTCTATTTTCAATCAATAATTATGTCCAAAATACCCTCATGAAAATAATTTAATTCCCAAAAAGTCCTTATAATTTCAGCTTCCAATGCACCATTATTAATGATAAAATGTAATATTTTACCTCATTGAACTCATCTACACATTAAACCATGCAACATTAATGTTCAGTTTTTATTTAATGTTAAAAAGAAAAAAATAATATAGGTGTTTCCCAAAAAAATGAATCTTTTTATTCAAATAAAACAAGATTTCACTTTACCTTAACTCCCGTGGAAAAACTGAATCAAGACTTATATTATGGGACTGAGGGAGTAGTATGTTTCTAAGATGCTTCAGAGAGTTGATTTAGGTTTTCAAGGTTTTGTACGATGCTTTCGTGTTGGATTGGTCAAAGTTGTTAACACTTGGTGCTTGTTTGGTTGTAATGGGAATTAAATTCTCATAGGAATTTACAATTTGTGGGGAATTATTTCCTTATGAAATTCCTAGGAATTAACTTAAATTGTTTGGTATTCATAAGAGAAGTTGTAATTCATAGGAATTTATGTAGGAATTGTGAGCGACCAAGGGGAGGGTAGATAAATAAATTCCTACATTTTTTGGGAATTTCAAATTCCAATGAATTTTAATTGCCCCAATTTTCCTCATTTCATGTCAACCAAACAACTACCCAAATCTGAAAATCATGGGAATTTCTATTGCCTACATAATTTCCTATATACCAAACAACCACCGGTCATGCAGATTTATTTTTTATTCGAGTTTGAATAATTAAAACAACTTATCCAAAGCTAGTATATGTTGCCTTGGAAAAATAGAAGTTTTTTTTTTTTTTTTTGGAGAAAAGAGTGGAACTCACTCTTAATAATAGGGATTTCCCCCTATTTTATTATTTATAGTTCCAAGCTTACTAAGCAATTATTTTACGCTCATGTATGTACTAAAGTAAAAGTCGTTCAAGTTGATTTTTCCTATTAAATTTCCATTCAAGCTTATCTATACAAATATATTAAAAGTCGTTCCTATCAAAGAAACGGTGCCCACATGACACTAGAATATATGTGCCAATCGAACATATGACCTTTGAAATGAAATATATATAGGAGTTTTAACCAACAATGTACTACAATTTCAATATTTAATGTTTCAAAGTAAAA
Organism: Beta lomatogona; assembly: GCA_947646795.1. Classification (NCBI taxonomy): domain Eukaryota; kingdom Viridiplantae; phylum Streptophyta; class Magnoliopsida; order Caryophyllales; family Amaranthaceae; genus Beta; species Beta lomatogona. The sequence goes on from CANSNZ010000731.1 coordinate 332,529, forward strand.
CATAAGCAAGTCTTATTATTATATGTAACTATAAAGATATAGACAAGTTTTTTAATCTCTAACACTTTTACTAATATAATAACATTCTCTTACCCCAATTCCAGTGAAAATGTTAAATTTAGACCCAATTCCTTAGAAATTTTTTTTGAGCAACTTACCATACCATAACGTCCATTCTTCAATTTCGCACTAGACAGAATATTATAAAAGCTCATAAAACCAATTACGAAATTTATAAATAATAATATATTTGATCATTGTAACTAATCCGGGGCAACGCCCGACCCAAATGCTAGTTAGTACTTAATAAATGGTTTTATTGAAATTGTAAATAGAAGATTTATCAAACAATAATTATGTAATGGCATTCAAAATTGAATTTTAACAAATACTTCCAATTATATGAATATTAGACTGGAAATCAAAATAATAACTAGTTTTTATTCCCGGGCAATGCCTCGGGTTACCCATCACAAGGAGAGAGAGTTCACTTCATAAGACAAAGGAGGTTCCACCTTAAAACCATATGATAATAATAAGGGGAGCTGTCCCTTTGCATTATGAAGTAAAACAATTTCTCGTCTTTTATCAATGTGCGATACTTACATGTAGTGTGCGCTATACATCATAGCTTCAATAGAAAAGCCGAGCATGACTCCGATATAATTACCTGGTGACAAACTGACAATAAGTTGATATTTTGGGTAATTAAACCGGACAGAAATGTGTTTTGACTGTATGCCTGCCCCTGAACATAACTAACTTTCAACTATGCTAGGAATGTGAAACTAATTTCTAACCATATAATTAAAAAGGTAGGCGCAAATTTTAGGATAGGAAGAGAGAAAATGACGTGAGGAGTTTGTCCTGATGCGTGCAGTTTGTAGCTTCGGTGCAACTAAATTGTAGGCTATAACGCTTAAACAAGAAGCGAGGCTGCAGCTTGCAGAACCATATTGAGTCTCTGAGTTGCAGGTCTTGCAGCAGCATTTGTTCTTCAAGGAACAAGTGGGCCCATTCCTCGTAGATCTCTCTCCGGGATAGACATAAAATTTGAGATTGAACCTTGTTTGCATCATTATTATATGCAAAATTATAATTTTACTCACTTTTATCTCAATTTAATGTAGATATAGTGATACACTTCTGTCTTTTGGAATGTTGGGTAAGAAGAGTATAAAATTAGAGAGAACAAAAGTCGATAAGTGTGAATTTGTTTTATCATAAAGAATGTGAAATAAGTCAATGAAACATCCAAAAAGCAAAATCAAACCAACTACTTCCTCCTTAACAAAAAAAATGCAACATTTGCCATTTTGGGACGTAACAAAATAAATGCAACAATTTTCATTCTTTCCATTTTAGGTAAATTTTTAAGGGTAAAATTACCAATTCACCCTCCATTAAACTACACTAATCTTCATTAGAACATTAAAGATCCCAACTATGATTAAACTAATCACTACTTCCCCAAGTACCCATTCATCCCCCACCCACCACGACCCAACCAATTGCCGCATCACCAACCTCACCGCTCAACACCGCCATCAACTCCTCTTCCTCCGTCTATTTCTACTTCTCTCTCCTCCGCCGCAAGATCGACTCCTCTCACGCCATCTTCTCACCTCGAGAAACCGACTCCTCTCGCCTGCTCAAATTTCTGGTTTGCTCGATGTGGGTTAGTTTCGATTTTCTTGTTGTAGTTGTTATTGAAGATTATTTGTTGTTGAAGATAGTTTATGGGGTTGGAGTTTGATTTTTCTGGGTTTTGGGTTCGATTTTGGGGGTTTTTTGTTCTAGATCTGATTAGGGTTCTTCGATCTGAATAACTGGGTTTGGGGTTCGATTTCGTCGGTTTGGGTTTTATTGTTCTAGATCTGATTTCGTGGGTTTGGGGTTTTGTGTTCTAGATCTGATTTCATGGGTTTGGGGTTCTTAGATATGAATTTGTGGGTTTGGGGTTCGATTTCGTGGTTTGTTGTTCGAATTTTCTGGGTTTAATTTGGAGGTCGGTTTGGTGTTCGACTGCGGGCGCTCGTGGCAGTCGAGGGTGGTGGGGAAGTTTGCGCCGACAAAACCACCGCATGTGGTGGGGAAAGGTAAGCGGGTGGCGATTTGGGTTTGATTTGGAGGTCGATTTGGGTAGAAATAAGATGGTGGTGATGAAGGTGGTGTTGCGGTGGTTGTGGTGGCAGTGGTGGTTGCAGTGGTTGTGGTGACTGGTGAAGGTGGTCCGGTGGTGGCAGTGGTGGTTGGTATGGTGGTCAGTTTTGACCCACTCTCTCTCTCCTCACAAGCCTAATCATATCACTAATACTCTAACCAAACCCCTAATACTCCATTAAGAAAAACTCCCTAGGAGTCCGTGCCAAGCCAAAATGTTGCAATAATTTTGTTACGGAGGAAGTATAATAAGATGGAGTACTTGTATCAGTATATGAGGATGAGTTGCTAAATGCTAAGTAATGACTTAGGTAATGTCTTGGGAATCATACGTAAAATTCAAAAGTCAATTACGTGTGACACATCGAAGTTACTTATATACAACTCGTTATGCATAGTATTAAAAATATGATCCCGCTAACAGACGCCCTAGGGCGCTAGATAAGAAATATTCTACCATTTTTTTTGAAAGAGAAAATTCATTAATTGAAGGCCAAACGATATCTACAATAGGTATTAAAGAAAAACAAGATACAATTAAACAAGGCTAAATCAAATTCGTCTTCGAATGAACTACAATGATCCAGATCGAGCAATACAGCGCAGCCCCCTTGTATTTGCTTAATCAAGCAGCTATTGATGAGGAAGTCTATTATTCTGATGTAGTTTGGGAAGAACATTCTTGACCGAGTCATGTTGACAGCATCCGAGATTCTAATACCTTCATGTTGAGTCTCGAACTTCAACCAATGAGAACAATTTTTCATACCTAAAAACAAAAAAATCATACTCACAACTCCCATAGGGGAGAAGGAAATTTCCAAAACAGAAACTAAAAACCCCATAACAGGGTTTGAAAAGATCTCATAAAGATAGACTAATTTATTAAACAAACCAAAAAAAATGAATTAAAAACTGAAAATAAAAGGGGAAAAGGGGCTTATCATGGATGAAATCATCCATGACTGACCCTAACCGATGAAGAAAGGATAGGGGAGGTTTGGGGTTTGAAGAGAGAAAGAGAGGGGAGGCTAGGGTTTTTTTTATATATTGTTCTACTTAATTATTCATATTTATATAAAATAATAGAATAATATATAATTCCAATGCAAAGCATTTAATTTTTTCAATAGGAAAGGGAAAAACATATTATTCCAATGCAAAGCATTTAAATGCATTGCATTGGAATTATACATTATTATATTATTTTATATAAATATGAGTAATTAAGTAGAACAATATATTTCTTATCTAGCGCCCCCGGGGCGTCCGTTAGCTTTTGCCTTAAAAATATTGTAAAAATAAGGAATTTGATTTTATACTACATCTGTACATAAATCTATCACTTTTTGACGTGAGAGTAAGCTCTTATATGATGCATAAATATGAAGATTCAGACTAAATTAACCCATATCAAATTACTCAATTGAATAACCCTATTTGAACAGACTCAAGAATTGATCTTACCCAAAAATTAATGTAACTAAAATGAATAATTTAACCACAATAACATATCTAGCTTGTAGAACCGTATTTGCGTATCTGAGTTGCAGCTGCATTTGTTCTGCAAGAAACAAGTGGGCCCCATTTCTCGTTGATCTCTTTCCGGGAAGTTATGTAAGATTTGAGATTGAACCTTGTTTACATCATTATTAAATGCAAAATTATAACTTTACTCACTTTTATCTCATTCTAATATTCAGATTCACTTTTTTGTCTTTTGGCATGTGTAGGGAAGTTTGCTTATGTTGATCCAAACTTGGGGAGTAACTTAACTTCATTAGTTATTGTCCCAACTCCCACATTGATGGTGAGTAATGTTGTACCCCAATATATTTAGAGTAATGTTACACTTACATAATGTGTTAAACATGTTATGGAAGAGAGATAGTGGAAGTGGACAATCTCTCGATTACAATGTCTTTATTCAACTATAAAACCCAAAAAAAAGGGGGAACTTGATGCACTCCAAAAAATTCAAGCGTTTGTTGCAACTACAAAATAAAAAAAAAAAAACTAGAAAAATATCGCCGGCTCCGGAGCTTGTGGCAAAATCTAGACCTAGGTACCAGGAAGTACTCTATAGTGATTTTGTAAATCATGGTACACGAAGGGCTTTAAAGCAAGCGGGAACTTGATGCACTTCTAGTGTAATGTTGTCCTATAATGTTGTTAGCTTTTCTTTTTTTAACTTCTTCATAAAATCCATTTCTTAATCAAACTAAACCTTTCCATGTTATACCATGAAAATACCTTTGTAAACCCTAACTTAAATTCAACAATTATTCATAAAATAACATATCAAACACATCATAAAACATATTATACAATTATCTAAAGTAACACATCAACACCAAAGAAACACAATTCAAAAGCCACCATTTAATTTTTGAATTTCGAAAATTAGACCGAACTCTGACCCTAAAACGCACAAGCTAAAACAATAGAATTTCATGATGATAAGCAAAAAATTAGATGACGAGAATACATACCTTGATGATTGCTATGTTTTTTTATATCAAAAAACGAGCTTGAAGGACCATCAATGGAGTTCGCCTTGTCTGATAAGGGGAGTCGTGAATGAAAGTTGTGGAAACAGAGAAGTGAAATGGGATGAAGTTGGAGTGGCATAATTTTTTTTTTTTTGGGGAAACAACAAATTATGTCTTTTTGGGTTAGTGTACCAAAATAGACAGTTGTTGGGGCCCATAGTTAACCATGGTAAATATTTTCCATCTGAAACTCATTTTGGGTCCTAAACGGTGAAAAAAAAATTAGTTCCCAAACGTATGCTTAAGCTTAACCCCATATCTTGCAATAGAAGTAAATATGATACAACTCAAATACTCCACATTTATGACAATTACTGGATTGGTGACTGGTACTAGGGTATGAAATACTATCTGCCCATATAGATGCTCTTACCAAATCAAAGATCTTAGGGAAAAGGACTTAAAATAGATTTTGAGCCAAGTTTTAAAAGACGGCTACCCACCATCCCAACTAAAGATGCCCCCTCGATGGTGGATAGGGATACAATTGCATGAATGCTTTTAGCTAAGACACTAGATCCAGCTCATTTACAAACTCTTCCTTTTCTATTGAAAGGTTGTTGATAGCTTTCTGGTAGCCCAATCTAGCTACTACTTTCAATTTTTTTGAGTTAAATTGGCAAGATTGTAAATAATAACTTTCAGCTCTATTCTATTGGTAAACAGATTTCAACTCCTTTCGAATTTAGTAAATGACTTCCTAACTATCGGAAAAGTGAAAACCATGCATGATAGTTTAATTTTCAATAGCTTTGTAACGACACTTTTTTTTTTGAATTTACACGATTTGATTAGACGATCTTTGTTAGGAGTTAATTTTAATTAATAACATAATCTTTAAAGTTGTTAAATCGTGTTTATTAATCTATCCGTTTCACAATGTTCTTCTCATTTACAATGTTCTTCCCATTTACAGTTATCCCCAAACCAAAGAATAATACTAAATAAATAAGAGATTAAGAGTGGGGTCATACAATTACTTTATGGAAGAGAGGGATGGAGAGAGTGAGTATAAAGTGGGACCAAGTGATGAGGTAAGGAGGGGTAACAAGGAACAAACCTTTGCCAAAAATGAAATAAAGTAGAATAGGAAATAACTTTATAGAACATCCTTAAATGGAAAGTGGGAAGCACTTTTGTGAAATGGAGGAGTAGTTTATTTAGAAAAATCATTTTTTGAGATTAACATTGTTATTAAACTTATCTTGTTATAAAGCAATTTGCAAGATTTGAGTTAGTAACAAAGACGAGGATCTTATGTTACTTGAGTCTATAAATAGATAACTCTCATCATCATTTAATAACGTATACCTTGAGCGGACCAAGTGTTTAAAGCAATCAGTAAGAATTGTAAATATCGAGTCAGTGCCATATCAAGTTTCTTTTTTTAATGCTATTGTTCTTATGCTACTTAGCGCTTGTTCTCTTGGTAAATAATTCACACACCCTGTTTTCAATTTGGAGTTTGGGATTTTGAGTAAAATTATGTATAGAGTGAGCTTTTAGTGAAGCAAGAGAAAAGGATATTGAGTGAACAACAGTTGTGCAAACTAGTTATGTTGGGATTTTGAGTGAAATTCTGTACTCAACAGTTTGGGAACATAACCTTAATTCTACAAAAAAATATTCATAGTTCCTATTACTACAAGTCTACAATTCATCCCCTCTCTTGTAGTGTTCCTAGATGAACAACAGTTAGCCTATTGAAACTAAGCGTATATGTGACGTTGACTGTAACAACCTACTCGGATATAGAATATACTTGGTCGCCCATATTCGTAGTTCAGTTGTACTAGAAAAGAAGCAAGCTACAACATGGTTGTCTTAATTCTCCAATAATACAAGTTAAGGGTTCGTTCTCTTTATCCTTAAAAAAAAAAATAGTTTCAAGTCTTATAAATAAAAATAAAGTTCCAATAATAACTAATGTGTTCTAATAAGTTCTAACACTTTATAAAATGAATTTGAATAAACCCAGGTGTGTTCAGATAAGTTCCAATATATTAAGGAAAATAAGGCGAGATAATGCACCCTAAAGATCCATGTACATGTTCTTTTTTTTTTTTTTCAAACTTTTGCATCTCAAACCTAGAATTGTAATGAGTTGAGGCTCTTGGATCTCGATCAACAACTCGAGTTCAAGATATGCTAGAGCTCCTTTTTGTTAGTTTACTTTATACTAGGCTACTAGCTTTTAAGCACGCGATGCATGCAACGATAATTTTATCATTGTGATATTTCGTAACGTCGAGTAGCTAGTTTTATATGCACGCAATACATGCAACGACAACTCATTATAGTAGTTTAAATTGACGGTTTTTCAATAAAGGCTCAGTTTTGTTCAACTTATGAGAAGCTATTTTCAGCAAAAAAAAGTTCTGATAAGCAAAAATAAGTTGAATAGAACGGAACCAAAGTAGTTAAAGAAAGCATGCACTTCTAATTAATATTTTAAACATAGTACTAAAAAAATGTCCATAACAATATTGCATAATCACCTCTTTTGTCAAGTTTATCTAATTTGATTAGTTCATAATTGCAAATATATTTATCTTTATTTATCCGTGGAAATCAAATAATTTATGTTCTCTAGAATTGCAAAGATTACCTTCATATCTTTGTGCTTTTCTTTTGTCTTCTTTTGAATTTTGATTTAGTTGTGAACTATTTTCAATTCTAACTCTTATTTATCTATCATTGATAGTATAGCTAAAACTTCAAATGTAGTACGTTGTCTTGATCTAACCTTATTATCCTCTATGTAATTGACTTACACAAATTGAAATTATATAAACCCATTAAATGATAATTTCTTTATATGACTATAATGTTGTGGAAGTATATTGCTGGTTTTTTTATTTTGACAATTTTTCCTTTTGATGGAAGATTTTGATATTCTTAAATGAACTGGTTATCTTTGTTTTTTTGTAAACTTTTTTAGTCTTTCCTTTTTTTTAAACCTAAATTTTTAAGTTATTCTAATTTTAGTTTTTTAAAATGACAAATATTTTGATTGATTGATTACCCATTATTATTTTAAAAATTTAACCAAATTTGATGTAACTAAAACAATAAGGGTATTATAGTCATTTAGTATATAAGTGATGGGGGGAGCTATGGTGTCCCCCTATTTAATTACATCCTTACCCTCATGAATACAAGAATGCTTGTATACTTATGTTCATATAAGAAAAGTTCAGATCAAATAAGAAAAGTTCATATCAGATCAGATCAGATCAGATCAGATCAGACCAGATCAGATCATATCATATCAGACCAGATCAGATCAGATTAGAAAAATTCAGATCAGACCAGACGAAAATAACATAGCCTTAATGAATAACTTGTATACTTATGTTTTTGAACAACTTGTTCCTTTGTGTTTATGAGCTAAAAGTCATTCATTTTCATTCAAAAAGCTCATTATTATTATTCAGAAAAATGTTGAGTTATGATCAACTAACTTCATTTCTATAACCCCTAAAAAAAAAACTTCTTTTTTTTATAATTTGTGTAGATTCAAAGTTTTAAATAAAATCAAATCTTGTTTATGAAACTCGACTCAATATCTTTTTAATTTGTAATTTTTTAATCACTAACTATATGATCTGCACATTGATACTCATTTAAATAGGAGATGTGTTCTTTCTCATTACTTCCAATAATTAGGTCTCTCACTTAGAAAATGGATCACCTAAACTAATCTATGTACCTTTAAAAATACACGAGTATTATATCGCTAATAAAAAGAACCGCGATTTTGTACATCTCCATACTTTGTGTGCTAAATCAAGCAAAAGAAGTGAGTCAAGACAAGAGCAGAACATACATGTGACAATATATTCGCAGGTTCAATCTTACATACTTCCTTGCTCCATTTAGATTATACTAATTGGAACTTGTTTGGTGGGAGAGCACGTGGAAAAAACTATATGAAGAGCACTTTGGATTATGGAACATGGATTGTTGAAGGATAAAATTGAAAAAAGTATATAGAAACTATGAATATTCTAGAAGTATTAGTCATATAGTAGTAGTACTATTAGCGTTCAAAAAGTTTACGTTCCCGAAATTCAACCAACAACAAATGCAAGCCTAAAAATCTATACAATAGTTACATTATATCTCATATTATCATGTTCAAAAAGAATTTGGGGTTAAATGACTCGATAGGTACGAATTGGACACGAAAAGGCGAAAGTAGGCGTAAAATGACCTTTTCGTTTCCTAAATTCAACCAACAACATATGCAAGCTTAAAAATGTACACACTAGTTATTATACCTCATATTTATATGAAATGCATCAAAGTACCATGTTTTAGGGTAGAATGCGGTCATTTTTTGCAAATATGCATGTGCTACTTTGGTTTCTAAACCAATTAATACCTATTACCAATCGATCTAATTATCTAAACTAACATATACTAATAAGTTACATACCTTTTGAAGATCATCGACGTTAGTGCAATGGTTGACGATATCGAACATGTACCTCAGCATGTAATAGCCACATGCAAGTCCATCATCATGTTGCGGACACTAAATGTTCACCAAAGGATGCATCCAATGACATTCATGTTAGATGTGTATTATGTGGCGAAAAGTGTTTCTATATAAGGACAAACAAATTAGTCATGTTACCTCGACTGATATCCAAGCAGGAGCTTTTGGTGCTCGAAGTCCTATTGCACTAATATGCTTCATCACACTACATCAAGACATTATTATAAGATTAGATGTACTAACTGTTTATATATATATATAAAGATGATGAATGATGTGTAATATTAATAAGTGCGCATATATTGAGTTTCGATTAGGCTACCTGTTTAACAATGATTTGATTAGTAAGGACCGTGGTGGTTGTCGACGCAAAGAATCAAAGTGGTAGACCTCGTTACGTGACAAACATATCGCAAGCAGTGTCCAATGAGCCCTACAACAAGAAAATATAGTTATTATTAATCATAAAACAATTAATAGATGAATTTAATTATCGAATAATAAAAGTAAAGCGGGTTTAACAAGCATAATGTTCAATATACGAGACAAGGATGATATGATGATATCCAAAACGAGATGATGCTTTGAAACTCATATCGGGATACTCTTTCACTTCGGCTTTGTTTTTTAAGCAATTGTCATCTCGTATTATGTTTGGACATAACCAACCAAACATTGACTCACTTGGTGTTGCATTCAATTCATTGTATAATAACCTGAGAAATCATATTGATTAAAAGTAAACTTGCTTATTATGGAAGTTGAATTGAAAACTACTTAAGGCATATACCTTTCTCAAACCGAGGCGGACACCTCCTACGCCCCTCACGCGTCCACTGTGGTCCTTTCCTAAAGTTTCGTGCCATGCATCAATGTGTCCTTTAGGAGTGAACTCACCAGTTGCCTCTTTTTCCTTCAAGCCAATCTACATAAGGATAAGAGAGAAATGCTCGTGAACGCAAAAGTTATATTATGTATACCATATATAACCATTTTTTTTGTACTTACAATGGCGTTGGCTATCTGTTCTGTACCGGGATCAGGCAAGACTCTTTTTCCCTTTGCATCAACCCCATGCATCGAACACCACCAATCGAGGACTCTATCTGGTTGCCGAGGCTGTGCAACTATCGTTGTAGAGCTAGTCCCCGTTGCCTTTGTCGATCCTATTGTGGGGTAATGGCCGAACATCCACTTCTCTCTCGCCTCATTGTACGAATGATCACCCAAATGATGACAATACTTCCTAGCTTCTGCACTCGCCTACTTTTCTCACGACTTGCCTAAAACACACAATTATAAACAAAGGTTAGGTACGCTGTTATACAATAATACTGGAGCTAAGTGTAATACATCTTAATAAAATATTCTTACAATAGCTTGTGGGGTTGTTTTTTTGGCAACAAATGATTCCCACTCTTCAGGTTTGATAGTTTTCCATATCTGAAATGGTAATTTGGAGGGTTCAGATGATGTTTTCGGTGAAGCCTCAGGACCGGATGGTGTTTCTCCGCCGTAGATGTTCTTCTTCTTTGTACCTACTACTTTCCTCCGCTTAGTGATCCACCCAGACACTAACTTAGCCTTGAAATCTCTGAATCTCTGGGCAAACCCATACGTGGTATTGAGGCCTAAACCCACGGCGAAAGACATGCTCCGTAAGCAAATGTATACTACTAACCTTGCTCACATTTCTACAATCGACACAAGGACAATAAAAGTCGACTGCTCCAGAGGATGCTTGATATTGCAATGCAGATGTACAGAATTCCGAGACCCCATTCACAAACTCAATCGATTTACGACTACCATACATCCAACTACGATCCATCGCATTCAAGAAGACCTCTAATAATTAAACACAACCAATAATTATAATGCATCAATTGTTATTTAAGTACATACACTCACATATTCAAATCACACACGTATAGAGCAAGCTAAGATAGTGACATGTTCAAATGTATGCATGCAGCCGAAGGTACTTATCACTCCAACCTAACCCATCCTTGTACGTCTAATCTCACTAGTGAATATATGCCAACTTTTCAATTCTAATGAAAATCCGGCAGCATTTCCCTACAGTTCTCCAAGTACACAATGTAGATGATTGCTTATCTACATATGTACCCAGAGAATAATGTAGAGAAACGATAAGCCAAGAATTTCCTCAAAATCGAAAAAAATACACACATTCACCACCTAAGTGAGATCAAACGTCCAAGAACAGTCCCAAACCGGGAACTATAAAAGACTTACTCCTAATGAGTAAGTCTTGCATGGGTATCTAGACATACGATGATGATTCAAACAACTTTTAGATTTCATAGCTAAATTACATTGCGTTTTCATACAACCTCATATCAAGAAATATACATACATTATCATATCTTACTCAAATTGGAACACATGACAATTTTTCCTCATCAACATCTAACAAAAAACAAGAGAATTATTACGCACCTCTCAACACCAAAGAGATTTGCCTTCCTTAGCTTATTTTTCCTACAATTAACAAATCACACACGGCATATTAATCACATAATTCAATTAAGAAAACCAAAACTAACTAAAAGCCTAGATTAATTAACCATAAACTACACAAAATTGATAATGTGTCCATCCCCTGCGAGCCCTCCCTAGCCCTCCACCACTCGCTGCCCAGCCTCCCCAACCCTCCCACACCCACCCCCCGCCCAAAGATCCCCAACCCTCCCCCCCCCCGCCCAAGCATCCCTAGCCTCCCCCACCCCCCGCCAGCCTTCCCCCACCCCTCGCCCAGCCTCCCCAGCCCCTCCCCCAACCCCCGCCCAAAGATCCCCAACCTTCCCCCACCCCCGCCAGCCTTCCCCACCCCCTCGCCAGCCTTCCCCCACCCCTCGCCCAGCCTCCCCAACCCTCCCCCACCCTTGCCCAAAGACCCCTACCCCCACCCTCCCCGGCCCAAGCACCACTACCCACCCTCCCCCAGCCCTTCCCCACCCCCCACAATCACATTTTACAACCAAAAATAGAAGAGATATGAAATTAAACAAATTAAGAAATGAAAAAGAGGAGAGAGAGTGAGAGGGGAATTATCGACAATGCAGTAGTGGTGATGGTGGCGTCAATGCAGTGGAGGAGAGAAGAGAAGAAGAAGGAGGCAAGGAGGTGCGCAAGGTGGTGCAGCTGGTCGTTGCTGTGCTGAGTTGGTGCGTCGTCGTGGCGGTGGATGCTGGTGGTGCGTGAAATGGTGGCGTCGTCGTGCGGTGGTGGGTCAATGTAGTGGCGGAGGTAGGGTTTCGCGCAAGGAGTTGGGGATTTCGCTCGTCAATTTTGTCTAAGAGAGGGAAATTGAAATGGGGGTACTGTATTGTATGCGCGCAAAATTAATTGGATAAAAAAAAAAAGGAAAGTGAAGGGCTGCGGTTAGCCCAAAAACCGCAGCCCTTCATATTGTACGAAGGGCTGCGTTTTTTGGTTAACCGCAGCCCTTCATAGACGAAAAGGGCTGCGTGCTGCGTTTTCCAAAAAACGCGACCCTTCCAAATAGTACCCTTTCCTTTTTTTTCCCTAGTGTATGGTGTCCCCCTATTGAATTACCTCCTTACCTTCAAATAAAAAATATTACACAACATAAAAACTAATTAAACATATATAAATAACTTTCCAAATCAAAGTTATTGTCCAATTAATGCAAATCATATCTCGCATTTGAGTAATAGATGTAGAAAAAAAGAAAATTTCCATAAACGAAAAAGATGCATTAAAAATTACTTTATCCATGATCCATTATTTATTCAATTACAAAGTAAAAAAAAATACGATCAAAGTTATGTCCAACTCATAAACAAATTAAAAAATCGTTGAGCATCTCAACTTTCTTGATTAGTGCGTTTAACTCTTTTAATTAGTGATTAATAGATAATATTATTAATGCGTAACATTGTATTTGAAAACATTGATCTTTCACATAGTTTCAACTCCAACTATATTGCTGAAAACAACAAAATGTTAGTAACATATTTTCTAATGATATTTATACACTATATGATATTTATACATTATATAGGTTTGATTATTCAAGTCATTTAATTATAACAATGTTTTTAAAATGTTATAGACAATTATTCACGTAAAAAAAACCAAGAGATTTACTACAGAAGAAAAAATTAACCAAAAAAAATCCGAGCACGCATTGCGTGCAAAGAATGCTAGTAGAGATATATATGAACGAGCTTAAACAAGTTCCAACAAAGAATGCTCGTTTATGGAGTATCACTTAGGCTATGTTCTTTTCAACTTATTTAAGCACTCTAGTGTTTATTTCAGATTTGATAAGATCAGATCATATCAGAAAAGTTCAGATCTGACCAGAAAAATCCAGATCAGATCAGAAAAAACAGATCAGATCAGAAAAGTTCAAATCAGATCAGAAAAATTCAGGCCTTATCCTTAGATCTTTTTCTAAATATTATTATTATTATTATTATTATTATTATTATTATTATTATTATTATTATTATTATTTGGCGTGCAATTGAAGAAGAAGAATAATATTGTCTAATTGACAGTTAATGTAAGTGATGTAAGTTAATGATTTCAACAAATCCATACACTTGGAACTTTGGAGGCATTCTATTATTATTGATGTTTTTTTGTTGGTTACAATTTTTTTTGATATTATTTACTTTTATTAGTAGTAAAAAGTAGGTAATGCTACAATAGAATGTAGTAGTTGTTGTAAGTGCTGGAGTTGTAAATTTTAATGATATTGACAAAAAGTCTGCAATTGCTTGATAATGATAATAATAATAATAATAATAATAATAATAATAATAATAATAATAATAATAATAATAATAATAATAATAATCGAACAGAAAAGTGCAGATCAGACCAAATCAGAAAAGTTCATATCAGATCAGAGCAGATCAGAAAAGTTCAGATCAGATCAGACCAGATCAGAAAAGTTCAGATCAAATAAGAAAAGTTCATATCGGATCGGGATCGGACCGGATCGGATCGTACGGCATCGATCAGTTAGAAAAATTCGAGATCGGACAGCACGAAAATAACATAGCCTTAATGAATAACTTGTATACTTATGTTTTTGAACAACTTGTTCCTTTGTGTTTATGAGCTAAAAGTCATTCATTTTCATTCAAAAAGATCATTATTATTATTCAGAAAAATGTTGAGTTATGATCAACTAACTTCTTTTCTATAACCCCTAAAAAAAAACTTCTTTTTTTTTATAAGTTGTGTGGATTCAAAGATTTAAATAAAATCAAATATTGTTTATGAAACTCGACTCAATATCTTTTTAATTTGTAATTTTTTAATCACTAACTGGAGCCAGGATTTCAAAATCGGGGGGTCACAAAATAAGACAAAAGATATTCAATATTAAAAAGTTTACAACGCAAAAATTAGGAGGAGAAAGAGAGCCCAACATACATAGTAATGGGCGGATCTAGGATTTTAATTTCGGAGGCCCGAAATAATCGACCGAGTAGTATACGAGAATTCAAAATTTTTGAAAACACATAAAATTACTCAGATTAAATATTTTATTTAAATTACAATGCAACAATTATTTTAATTAAACTATTAAGTCAACTATTAATATGTACATTCATATTTTTAATTATGTATTACTAAAAAAAATATAAAAGTTTAATTTTTGCAATGCAACGAATAAAACAAGACCCAATATTTTGAAGAGTCCACATGACTAATTGGCTATGTTTTTTCTTTTATTTGGAAAGAATTCAGAAGAATTTTTTTTTTACTTATAAATATTGCCAAGATTAGCGTTTAACAGATGGAGGAAGTAGAGTACAACAATGAACAATTACCATAAAATCTTCCATAAAACATCAATTAAAACAATAAAAGATTAAATAGACTGACTTTGGTGTTGAGTCCGTAGACATGGGCCTACACGTGTCGTCTCGGGAGTGGATACAACAGAACTTGCGCCATGTGGCGGCTGAAGAGTGGGCCGAATCTGGTGTTCCAGTGCAGATACAACTTACACTACATGCTGCAATCTTTGATAGGTTTTTTTTTTTTTATATTTATTTTTAAACAAAAATCCTTAAAAATAATTTTTAAATTCACGGGGTCACGTGACCCCGCGTGCCCTATGCTGGCTCCGCCAGTGTATATGATCTGCACAATACATTGATACTCATTTAAATAGGAGATGTGTTCTTTCTCATTACTTTCAATAATTAGGTCTCTAACTTAGAAAATGGATCACCTAAACTAATCTATGTACCTTTAAAAATACACGAGTATTATATCGCTAATAAAAAGAATCGCGATTTTGTACATCTCCATACTTTGTGTGCTAAATCAAGCAAAAGAAGTGAGTCAAGACAAGAGCAGAACATACATGTGACAAGATATTCGCAGGTTCAATCTTACATACTTCCTTGCTCCATTTAGATTATACTAATTGGAACTTGTTTGGTGGGAGAGCACGTGGAAAAAACGATATGAAGAGCACTTTGGATTATGGATCATGGATTGTTGAAGGATAAAATTGAAAAAAGTAACTAGAAACTATGAATATTCTAGAAGTATTAGTCATATAGTAGTAGTAGTACTATTTAAGTTTAAAAAGTTTTCCTAAAATTTAATTTATACCCCCAAATAACAACCATTTGCATTTTCAGTAGTGATAATTTTCCTTTTCTATAGTCAAATTTATTATTATATAATAATAATAATAATAATAATAATAATAATAATTTATATAAAGCATAGTACAAAAGCCAGCTCACGAGTTCGCGACATTTGACGTCCTTATTGAACGCCATTTGTCGCACTCATTAAGTGTCATGTCATTTTTTTAAAATATAAATAGTGTTCTAAATTGCGTAAAATACAAATAGAGTTTAGGATAAGATTAAATAGAGTTGGGTACACAATGAAAAACTTAAATATAGTAAATTGATTATAACTTTAAATATACAGTTCGTAAAATTATAACTTTGTGCCATTGGAAAGTGTTTAAAAAGTGCTTTAAAATAAAATCCATTTATACTATATTTAAAATTTTATATTAAAGTAACGTATAAGGTTGCGACATTTGGCGTCCTCATTGGACGCTATTTGTCGCGCTCATTAAGTGCCATGTCATTTTTCTTTGAACATAAATAGAGTTCTAAATTGATTAAAATACAAATAGAGTTTAGAATAAGATTAAATAGAGTTGGGTTCACAATGAAAAACTTAAATATAGTAAATTGATTATAACTTTTAATATACAATTCGTAAAATTATAATTTTTGTACCATTGGAAAGTGTTTAAGAAGTACTTTAAAATAAGATTCATTTATACTATATTTAAAACTTTATATTAAAGGAACGTATAAGGTCGCGACATTTGGCGTTTTCATTGGACGCCATTTGTCACGCTCATTAAGTGTCATGTCGTTTTTTTCTTTTAATATAAATAAAGTTCTAAATTGATTAAAATACAAATAGAGTTTAGGATAAGATTAAATAAAGCTGGGTTTTCTATATTAATAATAATTATAATAATAATAATAATAATGATAATAATTAATAATAATAATAAAAATAATAATAATAATAACTAATAATAATAAATGATAATAATAATAATAATAATAATAACTCAACTGAACTGAATCGAACTGAAAATAAGTACAAAAGAACATGGAATAAATGATATAGTGGATTGTTCAGAAATGATATATTTTATGTATGATATAGTATGTTTCTGAATGATATATTGAGTTTTTTCATGACATATAAATTAGAAACAAACGTCAAAGATAATGACAAAATCATATTATAACTTTTAGTTGTTCTATGTCAAACAAAAAGAACGACCAAAACTAGGGGTGTAAATATTTAAAAACTCTACCTCTTCTTCACGAAAAGCTCGGGCATTTGCCCGGGTCCCAATACTAGTATATATGATTTCGTCAAAAAAATTGCCCGGAATATTTGCCAAAAAAACCCTTTTACGAGTTCATTTTTGCGAAAAAAAAGCATTTTTTGCGAAAAGAAACCAAAAAGTTAATTATTTTTGCAAGATGAAACCTGAGACCATTTTCCGGTGTTGACCCTTATCTTTCCGGCGTTGACCCTAGCAATTTCCCTTCTTCCTCCATAATCACCACCTAGCCACCACTACCAACACCTGCCGCCAGCCCCCCACCACACCAGCCACCCCTCTCCCTATTTTCCTCACTCATCCTATCTCTCACTTCCCATGGTTCCCACTTTCTTCTCTCGCACCTCTCCTCCTCCTGTGTGCTGCCGCTAGCCCCATCCCTTCCTGAATTACCTCCCTCTTCCTTCTACGTTTTGGTTTTTTTTTTTTTTTGTTTAAATCTCAACTTCGAACACTTGTTTTTGGAAATTTCAGCTTGAATCTCAAAGTTTTAAACCCAATAATCGAATTTTAAGATTTGACTCTCAAAGTATCAAACCCAAGAATTCGATTTTTGAGTTTTTAAGTTCGAGACATGCTCATTTGTGGTTTTTGGTTGAGCAAAAGAAATGAGATGATATTGAGCAAAGGTTTTCGAGGTATTTTATTTTGCAATTTTGCTATGTTTGAGATTTTCAGTTTGAATCTGATTTCTAGTTTTTGTTCTTCGATTTTCGATGGTTTTCGTTCTTCGATTTTTGGTAGATTCCGTTTCATTTCTGGTGGTAGTGGGTAGTGGGTTTCGTGGTGGTGGTGGGGGGGTTTCATGGTGTTATGGTCATGTGATGGTGGTGGGTTCAGATTTTCTGGGTTGAGGAGGGGAGAGCTACGGAGGGAGGGGTTGCGAAGGGGGTTCCGGGTGGCGCACTTGTTGGTGGGGGGTGGGGTGGGTCGCAGGTGGTGGGGGCCGGGGGTGGGGGTGAAGCGGGGCCGCAGGGGGTGGGTGGGTGGGGGTTGGCGGCGTGTGTTGGTAGTGGTGGCTAGGTGGTGATTATGGAGGAAGAAGGGACATTGCTAGGGTCAACGCCGGAAAGATAAGGGTCAACACCGGAAAATGGTCTCAGGTTTCATCTTGCAAAAATAATTAACTTTTTGGTTTGTTTTCTCAAAAATGAACTCGTAAAAGGTTTTTTTTCGCAAAAATGAACTCGTAAAAGGTTTTTTTGGCAAATTTTCCTAACTTTTAGTTGTTCTATGTCAAACAAAAAGAACGACAAAAAATAGGGGTGTAAATATTTAAGAACTCTACCTCTTCTTCACGAAAAAGCTCGAGCATTTGCCCGGGTCCCATATATATAATATATAACTTTTTTCCTTTCATGTGAGATCTTGATAAATATATCGATTTATAAATTTTAATAAAACTTTTTAAAGATATTAATAAAAGCTATTAATGATCAAAATTTATCTGTTATAGATGTCGTATGAGTTTCACTAATAAATGAGGTTTACATAAATAAAAAAAAGGTTATACGTTAAAGTTCAAAAAAGAATACGTAGCAATTAATAAGGAAAGAAATACGGTACGTGTCTCCTTTTAAAAAGTTAGCGCTAATTCGACACGGCATGCTTAGCAGTTAGCACTGAGCCTAGCCCGAGGCAACTCGAGGCCCGCCGTTGCGGCATGTGGGCTGGCGTGCCCTCAATGTGGCTAGGCCCCAGCTAGTGATCAGGAGTGTCGGGGCTACATCTCCGGTTCCTCTTCATTCATCAAGTACTATTGAGTACTACTCCTAGGACTGTAGAACAAGGAGCGCAGGGGTGTGAATGGGGGCAAAAAGTTTAAGTAGGCCCCCCACAAATAATGGAGTCCTTTTCAGTTTACCTACCGACAACGATATTACGGAGGAAATGGGATTGATTTTCCATCCTTCTTTCTTCTGCTCTCATTATACCTTTGACTTGATACAATCACATTTCATGCATCTTGTACCTGCCGTATTTAC
This sequence comes from Beta lomatogona, assembly GCA_947646795.1. NCBI lineage: Eukaryota > Viridiplantae > Streptophyta > Magnoliopsida > Caryophyllales > Amaranthaceae > Beta > Beta lomatogona. Next base: position 351,651 of record CANSNZ010000731.1, read on the forward strand.
ATACTCACAAACATTATGTGATTCTTATGTTCCTGCTCACCAAATGTACCATCTCCCATTCATTTGACTGCCCTTTGTTTGTTGCTTGCAATAAATAAATATATCTCCAAATTATATTCTTGTAGGCCAAGTTATGGTAGACTTGGGAACATGTTAATCACAGCAATGTTTGGCTGAGGCCCGGGGATGATTACACCATGCATAAGTAGGGGTAAAATTGATATTCTCTAATTGAGAGTGTGTTCTGTTTAGCTGAATTTGACTAAATTAAACGCATTTAATTTAATGTCATTGACTCATTGTTTGGGCTCATTTAATCAGCGGCCCAATGAAGGAGCATAAAAGCCTACCGGCCTCGAGACAGTGGCGGTTGTGGGTCCCACGCGAAGGTTGACCTAATCAACCAAAGATGGGAAATCTCCAAAGTAGGGAAGCAATCATTGCCCGAAAAGGTAACATGCCCATTGACCCCAAAAAGGCCCATCTCGAACAATGTTTCTGTCAGGAAATCCCCAACACTATAAAAGCCAATCGGCTTCATCAATGAACGGGTATTCAATTCTCACCTAACAAACTAGAGCATCTCTCTAGACAAGATTTCTCTCTCTACCTCAATCATTTACCGACTTGAGCGTCGGAGGGGCGATCCGGAAACACCCCGGGGTAGTCTAACTTTGTTTTGCGGGATTCCGGCGTACGGATACCGGAGCTCGGGTGATCGCTCTTGGGGCCCACATCTCATTTCTCAACCAATCACAATCCTCAATTTCTTAGCGTAAAGCAGGTTTGGCGCCGTCGTGGGGAAGTTACAATCAAAGTCGCTTCGCCACCACTTATTAAGATCGATTCTGCAATGGCCCCGGCCTAAGAGCGCTCGCACTCGCCGGCCTCAAGACAAGCTCGGAGGTCCGAGAGGAGCCCATCCCCATCTCCTCAACGAAGGTCCGAACGGCCCAAAACACCGACCGTTCAAACCCTCGATCATGAGGAAGCAGAGCATTCCATAGACAGGCGGGACCCCTCAAGTCGATTCTGCCCCGCCGACCCCCGACCTATAACCACAGCGGATATAAACATGATAGCCGCTCGGCTCCAAAGAAACCTTACAATGAGCTCGATAGATATGTCGGCCAACTCGGCAATGAGGACTCCCCCTTCAACCCCCTAAAGACCAAGCCCTGGTACCTTCCCTTCGGGCGGAAAACCACGGTCGGCCCTAGCCGGCAAAGAATCGGGGGCAAGGGAATACAACAAATGGACCGGCGCCGATCAAGGCAGGGGAAGGAGACCGACTCGTATCTAGAGGAAGATCGGCTAGGCTCGTGAAGAGACTCACATATCCAAATCCCCTGGGCAACGTGGGTCAAAAAACAAAATGATGCCCGACACTTCCTCAACGAGAAGCGCCTCAAGAAAGGTTATGATGCGAGGCACATATTAAACAAAAAGGCCGCTCGCCGCGAAGGTCATGGTGATTCAGCGCAATCGAACCCCGTTCGGATCAACGGCGGGGCACTCAAGTTCATGGTCCCATTCAGCCGGGCCATACTCGAGGCGCCCAATCCGGAAAGGTCAAAACGCCCTCTCGTCGAGCCATTCGCGGGCCTAACCGACCCGGATGATCACATGGCAACATATAAAGCTCAAATGAGTGTTCGGGCCTGGGTGCGAGGCCACTTGGTGTCGATTCTTCCCGACGACACTCAAGGGTCCGGCCCCGAGCTGGTTTCAAGAGCTCCCGGCGGGTATTATAATCGATTTCTCGGTCCTTGAAGACCTATTCGTCCAACAATTTGTTGCCGGGAAGAGACAAAAGAAAACGAGTCTTCACTTAATGGGAATCAAGCGAGAAAAGAATGAAAACCTCGGCCGACTATATTAAAAGATTCAATGAAGAATCATTGAAAATTTCGAGATCTGCAGGACGCGGTAGCATTCGCCGCCTTGATGTCCGGACTCCGGCACGGTCGGCTAAGGTGGTCCCCGGCCGAAAACGAAGTCAAAACCTTCTTCGAAGCGATGACTCGAGCTCAAAGATTCATCCAAGCAACCGACATATGCCGTCACTCGGACGATGGGAGCAAGAAGAGGAAGGATGAAGGACATGCCAGGGGATCGATCGAAGCAACGGAAGACGGGGGTCGGTGCCGATAGATTCAATGACCATAGCATCGACCCCGGTTCAAGCAAAAACAGAAGAGATATACTTGGACATAAAGGATAAAGTCACTCTCCCTCGGCCACCTCCCATCAAAACATCGGCCTCTCGAAGAGACAAGAGCCTTTGGTGTGAATATCACAAAGAATGCGGGCACACCACTAAGGATTGTAGAGAACTCAAGAAATCCCTTAACAACCTAGGCGATCGGGGGAAGCTAAACCGGTACCTCAAGCATACTAGTGAAGAGAAGGGCAAGCAAAAAGTCGGTCAATCCAACAGCGGAGACACGGAAGGGTTCATCGGAGTCATAGCGGGTGGCTTCGCGTCGGGAGGCCTAACCGCCGATCACGCAAAGCCCACCTCCAAAGTCTAAAGCATCGATACTCGATGTCAATCACCCGCGACCCGACCGCCCTACAATGACATTCGGGGAGTCCGGTAGAGGCCACTACACACGCCCCCACGATGACCCCCCGGTCATCGAGCTCAAAGTGGCCAACACAAGGGTCAAGCGAGTGCTAGTGGACAAGTGGGTCTTCGACCGATATAATTACGTTGGAATGCCTCAAGAAGTTGAAATACACCGAGAAGGATGTGACCCCACTCAATCGCCCACTCATAGGCTTCGGGGAAACTCTGTGCACCCGGTCGGGTCAATAAAGTTGCCTACTCGGATAGGGGAGAAAGGCAAAGGAAGAAGCCTACCGATTGATTTCCTAGTGGTGGACATCCCTCTGCCATACAACATCATAATGGGAAGACCCACTCTGAACAAGGTCAAAGCTGCAATTTCCATCTATCAACTCCTCATGCAATTCGAAACCGATGAAGGTAGAGTCGGAAAGATCCAGGGGGATCAGCAAGCAGCCAGGGAGTGTTATGTGAACAGCTTAAAAAGCAAGGTCGACGTCCAAGAGGACTCGAAGAAGAGAAAGCGAGAGGATAGTCACCCTTCAAGTAAGCTCGGGGTCTACCTTACGGAGAATCCCAAACAATACGAGCGCCCTCAGCCAGCTGAGGAGGATGAAGAAGTCATCATCGATGAGGAGCATGGTCGGACTCTGAGGGTAGGCAAGGCCATGGACCCTCAGACAAGAAGCGAGATCATTCAAGTTCTGACAGAGTACAGGGACGTATTTGCCTACGAAGCCAGTGAAATGCCCGGACTCGACCCTGAGGTGATGTGCCATGAGCTTAACATCAAAGAGGGATTCAGGCCGATCAAGCAAAATCTGAGGCATCAAGGGCCCGAAAGAAATGCTGCAGCAGCAGCAGAAGTCAAGAAATTGCTCGATGCGGGATTCATTGAAGAATGCCAGTACTCGGAATGGTTGGCCAATGTGGTTCTAGTCAAGAAGCAGAGTGGGGCCTGGAGAATGTGTGTGGATTTCACAGACCTAAATAAGGCCTGTCCCAAAGACAACCACCCTCTACCCAAAATTGATAGGCTGGTCGACTCAACTGCGGGTCACGCCCTCCTAAGCTTCATGGACGCAAACGCGGGGTATCATCAAATTCCGATGGCTGAACAGGACCGAGTCCATACGGCATTCATCACTAATCGGGGGTATATTGCTATAAGATGATGCCCTTCGGCTGAAAAATGCAGGGGCAACCTATCAGCGCACGATCAACAAAATATTCGGGACCGGCTTGGTCGGAATATAGAAGTATATGTTGACGACATGATCGTCAAAAGCAAAGCCCATAGCCATCACCCTTCTGACTTAAGGGAGACCCTCGGAACTTTGAGGCGTTTCCGCATGATGTTAAATCCAAAGAAATGTGTCTTCGGAGTGAAAGGGGGTAAGTGCCTCGGATTCCTAGTTGATGAGAGAGGGATCGAAGCAAATCCCGACAAAATCAAGGCCGTAGTAGTAGATGAAGCCCCGCGGAATGTAAGAGAAGTACAACGCCTGACCGTTGTCCGGCCGCCCTCGGTCGCTTCCTATCCCGCTCGGCGGATAAGAGCTTGCACTTCTTCGAGCTCGAAAAGAAAAGAATTCACTTGGGACGATGAAGCCGACCCGGGCCTTCGCTTCCCCTAAAAGAACATCTCCTAACTCTCCCGAAATTGATCTCCCCTTGCCGGGGAAACATTATTCGTTTATTTGGCCATTTCAGAATACGCGCTCAGCGCCGTCTTGATAGCCGAAAGAGAAGAAAAACAACACCCAGTCTACTTCGTCAGCCACGCCTTCCGAGGAGCAGAGGTCAAATACAGCGAAGTGGAAAAAATGGTCTTTGCATTAGTAATGGCCAGTCGGAAGCTCAAACCGTACTTCCAAGCCCATCCTATAAAGGTCCTCACTAGTCAGCCGCTCAGGAAGCTCATTGAAAGCAGGAACCACTCTAGTCGGATGACCGATTGGGCGGATCAGCTAGCTGACTTTGGGTTGGAATATGAGCCCAGGAGAGCGATCAAAGCCCAAGCCTTGGCTGATTTCATAACAGAGTGCACCTCCAGGCCCCCAATCAGCAGACAAGATAGTTGGGAGCTGCAAGTGGATGGCTCGTCTACCAAAACAGGTTGCGGAGCCGGACTGGTCATCAAACCCCCGGTCGGAGAAAAGATGGAATACGCCATCAAATTTGAGTTCTTAAGCTCCAACAATGAAGCAGAATATGAGGCCTTGATCCTCGGATTAGAGTTATGCATCTTGGCCGGGGCAACCGTGATCAATGCCAAATCCGATTCACAACTGATTGTGGGCCAGGTATCGGGTGAATACGAGGCCAAAGAGGACAACATGAGAATGTATTTGACCAAGGCCCAGAAAATAATCGAGCAGTTGTCTCAGTTTAATATCACCCACATACCCCGGTCGGAAAATCAACAAGCTGATGCCTTAGCCCGAATGGCTAGTTCGGCAGAAGGGTCTGCTCCCCGAACAATCATGTGGGAAGTCCTTCGGCAGCCCAGCATCAATACCAAGGAGCAGCTCATATTGAATCGGACATCCGAGTGGATGGACGAGGTAGTCGGATACCTGAAAGACGGGAAACTACCCGAGAATCACAAGGAGGCTGATCGGATCAAACGCAAATCAGGATGGTTCCTATGGCATGAGGATCAACTCTACAAGAAGTCCTTCACCCATCCCTTGCTTAAATGTGTCACCCCTGAAGAAGGAGATTACATCCTCCGGGAAATTCACCAAGGGGCCTGTGGGAGTCACCAAGGAGGGAGAACCATAGCAGGAAAGGCTCTCCGAGCCGGATACTACTGGCCAACTCTTAAAAATGACGCCCAGGAGCTTGTGAAGAAATGTCCGTCGTGCCAGATCCATTCAGATATTCCTCGAGCACCGACCACCCCCCTAACAACAATTCAAGCAGTATTGCCATTCGACAAGTGGGGCATGGACCTACTCGGGCCATTTCCCCGACCTCGGGACAGAAAGTTTCTAATAGTCGCCATCGACTACTTCACCAAATGGATCGAAGCCGAACCACTCTCCTCCATTACGGATAAACAAGTCCAAGCGTTCATTTGGAGAAACATCATCACCAGATTTGGGGTCCCCCGAGTCCTAATCTCCGACAATGGGCGACAATTCAACAGTGGCCCTACTAGAGATTATTGTGCCCGGTTCGGAATACACACTAAATTCTCGGCAGTATCCCGACCCCAAACAAACGGGCAAGCCGAATCGGCCAATAAGATAGTGCTCAAAGGAATCAAGAAGTCCTTGGAGGCAGCCCAAAGGAGCATGGGTTGACGACCTACCCGGGTCCCGTGGTCGGCCGTAACTACGCCCAAAGAAGCAACGGGTCACTCACCATTCGGCCTTGTGTATGGGAGTGAGGTCAGTTTTACCCGTGGAGATTGGCATCCCATCCCCTCGGATGACCTTCTATGAATACGAGAAGAACGAGGAAGAGAAACCCGTCAACCTAGATCTCGTTGCCGAAGAACAAGGGGCAACGCGCCGCTAAAATCCATTCGGTACAAGCAAAGGGTCACTCGGATGTTCAATCGCCGAAGTGAGGAGCCGCCCATTCCAACCGGGCGACGGGTTGTTCGGAAAGTCGAGGCTACCGGGCTCTCACACTGAAGGGAAAGCTAGGACCTAACTCGGGATGGCCCTTACCGAGAAAATAGAATCGTCAAGCCCGGCACATTCCGATCGGAATCCGCCGAGGGTATCCCCTCGCCCGACCTTGGAATGCGCATAATCTTAAGAAGTACTATGTGTAAAGTTTGTTACTTGCAATAGGGGCATATATTGTAATAGCTTATTCATAGCCGGTTGGCACTTTTGTAGTCGGTTTCAAACATTATGTATTGGTACTGCCAGTCGGCATAGTTTACACCTCGGCCAACCTAACCAGTCAAAATGGTTGGCATCATATATATCCAAGTTATCACTGATCGCGTATTCTGAACAAGTCAAAACAATTCAAACTCCCCCTGAAACGACTGCTGGTCGGAGTCTCGAACAAGTCAGTCGGGATTATTTTAAGATTTAACCAGTCAAAACAATTCAAACTCCCCCTGAAACGACTGCTGGTCGGAGTTTCGAACAAGTCAGTCGGGATTATTTTAAGACTTAACCAGTCAAAACAATTCAAACTCCTACTGAAATGACGGCTGGTCGGAGTTTTGAACAAGTCAGTCGGGATTATTTTAAGACTTAACCATTCAAAACAATTCACACTCCTACTGAAATGACTGCTGGTCGGAGTTTCGAACAAGTCAGTCGGGATTATGTAAAGACTTAACCAGTCAAACTCCTCCTGAAATGACTGCTGGTCGGAGTTTCGAACAAGTCAGTCAGAATTTACTTATGACTCAACCGAGTCAGTCGAAGTTTTGACCAAAACCAATCGGTACAAGTCAGTCAGTCGGTAGTATTGCAATCAACAAACAAGAAAACAGATAAGCCGAAAGAAAGCTTTCATTGATCACAGAAGATACAACTACAAAGGCCACAAGGGCAAAATATAAAAGAAAGCTAAAATACAACAGCCTAAGAGCTAGGGGGAGGGGGGAGGATCGCCCAAGCCCTCAAGCATTGGCATCGGTGTTATCACCGACCAACTCCCGCGCAGACCGACTCCTCGGCCACGTCAACATCGTCATCAACATCATCTCCATCGACGACATTGACGTCGACTCGGCCCTCGTCGTCCACATCATCATCTTCATCCGAGCTGCTCCCCTCGGCTTTCATCCTTGCCAGGATCTTGGCGTTATCGGCGTCAATCTACACTTGGTAACTTGACCAAACCTCGGCCCAGATCAAATCGGGATGGGACTCGGCCAAGAATTTCTTCAGTCGATCGAGGGTTTCATCCTCCCCCATTTTGTGAGCAGCGCTGCCAACCTCATTGGCATAGGCCGTGGCAGCAACGGAATTTTCCCATTCCTTAAACCATTACTCCTCTGTCTTCACCTGGCCCTCAAGCTCAACCAGTTTGGCCTCAAGCTCGGTCACCTTCCGCTCGGCCGCTGCTTGCTTGGCGTCGCGTCATCACGAGCGATTCGGGCTAAGTCCCGAGCAAGTAGGAGGTCGGATTTCTCCTTCTCCAACTTAGCCCGCTCCGAGGAAAAGTCTTCCTGGTCCTTTTTAATGGCGGCCAGTGCATCCTCGAGCTTGGACTCGGCAATCCGCTTGCCTTCCTTGGCCTGATAGACCTCATCAAAGTGCTTCTTGGCCTTTTCTTTGAGCTCTTTGACTTCCTCGGCCAAGCTCACCCTATTCTGAGCCACGTTCGCCATTCGGGCAGAGAACTGAAGTAAAGAAGAGCAAAGCACAATGTCAGCGGAGTCGGAGCAGAATAAAAGAGCAAAGTAAAAAGGGTAAAGACGCTCACGTCGAGCCAGGAGCGGAACAGCTCGTTGGTCTCGTTCGGACCATGAGTGGCCTCGATATACTCCCGATCGGCGGGAGTATAAATATGGTCAATAGAAAGCAGATCCACCGTTTGTCCTTCTCCTTCCGGCCAGCCCTCGGAAAAGGAACGGCGGCGCGCCGCCCTCGAGCTACCCCCGGCAACTCCTCAAAGGGGAGACATGGGAGTATATTGTGGGCTCCCGACCGGCCGAAAGTCAGAAGAATGAAGGGAGAGGTCCCCCCCATCGGTTTGTTGCTGGGGACCTCTTGGGCTGATGATCTCCACCGAGCCGCTCCGCTCGGTCTCCGCACGAGCGACAGCTTTTCCCCGCTCAGCCTTGGACCGAGCAACGGCCTTGTCTCGCTCGGCTTTGGACCGAGCAACAGCCTTCTCTGTTTGAGCTACCTTGTCTGATGACCGCTCTTTCCGCTTCTTGCTCTTCGGCTTGGCAGGATCCTGCATCAGAGAAGACGTCGTCAGCAAACAAAAAGAAACGGTCGGGCCAAAATAGAACCAACGAAAATGGTAGATTTTTACCTTGGGGGGAGCGGGGACCTTCAAGGCCTTGGCAGCAATTTCCGCCTTCCAGAGCAGCTCTCATGGCAAAGAACATTTAGTTTGTCTGCCATTGCCGGATCGGTCTCTTCAAGATATGCTCGGGCGGGTTCTCGCAAAGCAAAACATAAACAAGAAGTTAGTCAAAAAAGAGTGAGAAACTAACATTGACAATACCAACCACCTCAGCCAACTCCCCGGCTAGACACCCTTCGGGAACGTCGAGCTCGGACCCATAGCCGAGAGAAAATGCTCGTCTCGGAAAAGAGTGCAATCGGGCAGCCATTGCCCGGTACGAATACCTCGCCCCGTCGACTATCCTCGCCTCGGCTCGCATGTAGCAGCCGCGGCTCCTTCCTCGTCGTCAAGATCTCCCACTCGATAATTCAAAGCGACGAGGGGTTCATCCGAAGACGGAACCGCAGGAATCCCCGTCTCCCCGAAATACACGAAGGCAAACTCTCGGCGGAACCCTTTTTGGGAGGTGGGGAGATTGAGGACGGTCCGATACCCCCGGTCGGATCTCGAAAGCTCCACCAACCTCGGTCCGTTCTTGGCCGCCATGACCTCGACCAACCGATACGAGATGCCTCCATAATTTGAGGGTCGGTCGGACGTCAATAAGGTTGCACGGGACTTGGAAGGCCGTGATTCCGCCCCCGGGAGTTCGGGGAGACTCGCGCATCGCCAAGTTATAGGCGTTTAGCAACTCCTTCACGAAAGGGGTCAAGGGAAACCGAAGCCCCATATTCATAGATTTATAATACACTGCGACACAACCAGGAGGGGGCGAGATCACGGTATGGTGGGCCTCTGGTCGGACCAAGTAGAAGGGGTCCTTTATTTGAAACCTGGTCGCTGTACCCCGGAGGTCCTCGGTCGGCCGATTTGATCACCCCCGGCTCGGGGAAGAAAGAGCCTGGACCCCCTTTCGGATCAAGGTCGAGATACTCCAGCCTCTCGACCCGATGTGGATGCTTCTCCTGCTCCCCTCGGCATGATCCTTACTACATCGAAGACAAATACTTGTCTAAGTAACTCCGAGAAGGAGGATAAGCCAACGACACCTCCCAAGGGTAAGGGAATGACTCCCTCGGCTTCCTCCTCCACCGAAGAAGACGGGCTCGGGAGAGCGACCGCGTCGGGCACAGCCAAGGGGGTCGGGGCAACTTATTATCGTCGACACCAAAGTTATTCCCATTCCCCTCACCTCCTCGGACAGTTTATAAGAGGGTGAGGTCGGAGGTGTCGACGACTCGGACGAATCTCCCATTATTTATGCACAAGGGAGTCGGCCGAGGTTATTCGAAAGAAAACAAAGAAAAAGAAAAAAGCTTAAAACAAACGCGTGCACTGGCCGGACGAAGAAACTGGAAGGAAAACTTGAGAGGATTGATAGAATTTGGAGATTCTTGAGAGAGAGAGAATGAGGAAATGAGCAAATGATCCTCCACTTCTCTCTCCTCCCGGGTTTATATAGGAGGATCTCGGGGGGGATGTGCAACGCAAACCCCGCGTCGCCTAAACGGGCTTTTTAATAGCGGCCCAACCGGACCTACTCAGCCCATTAAGCAAGGAGTTCAACATATTCGAGCAAAAAAACCTTTCGAGATCCAAAGGAAGTTGAAACGCCAAAGGTCCCCGGGGGTGTACTTCGGCTCGGCCAATGCCGAGGTTCCATGTGTCCTGAGCTTTGAGAGGTACGGACACCCACTCGGACCATCTTGGGGCTCATTAGCCCCTTATCCGAGTGGCTTCGCATCCATTCGGCCAACAGAGCCCCCTCCTTTGCCGAGCCGCTTCGTACTTGGTCGGATGTAGCCAAGTACCAGCTAGCACCCACTCGGACCATCTTGGGGCTCATTAGCCCCTTATCCGAGTGGCTTCGCATCCATTCGGCCAACAGAGCCCCCTCCTTTGCCGAGCCGCTTCGTACTTGGTCGGATGTAGCCAAGTACCAGCTAGCACCCACTCGGACCATCTTGGGGCTCATTAGCCCCTCATCCGAGTGGCTTCAAATCCATTCGGCCAACAGGAGCCCTCCTCCTATGCCGAGCCGCTTCGTACTTGGCCGGATGTAGCCAAGTACCCGCCTAGCACCCACTCGGACCATCTTGGGGCTCATTAGCCCTCATCCGAGTGGCTTCAAATCCATTCGGCCAACAGGAGCCCTCCTCCTTTGCCGAGCCGCTTCTGTACTTGGTCGGATGTAGCCAAGTACCCGCCTAGCACCCACTCGGACCATCTTGGGGCTCATTAGCCCCTCATCCGAGTGGCTTCAAATCCATTCGGCCAACAGAGCCCTCCTCCTTTACCGAGCCGCTTCGTACTTGGTCGGATGTAGCCAAGTACCGCCTAGCACCCACTCGGACCATCTTGGGGCTCATTAGCCCCTCATCCGAGTGGCTTCAAATCCATTCGGCCAACATGAGCCCTCTTCCTTTGCCGAGCCGCCTCTGTACTCGGTCAAGTGTAGCTAAGTACCAGTTAGCACCCTTCCGAAAGGGAATAACCTGGTCGGCATTCTCCCTTCACCAGGGAATAACCGGGTCGGCATTTTCCCTTCACCAAGGAGTGACCCGGTCGGCGTTTTTTCCTTCACCAGGGAATAACCTAGTCGGCATTTTCCCTTCACCAGGGAATAACCTGGTCGGCGTTTTTTATTCACCAGGGAATAACCTGGTCGGCATTTTCCCTTCACCCGGGAATAACCTGGTCGGCGTTTTTCCTTCACCAGGGAATAACTTGGTCGGCATTCTCCCTTCACCAGGGAATAACCTGGTCGGCGTTTTCCTTCACTGGGGAATAACCTGGTCGGCATTCTCCCTTCACCAGGGAATAACCTGGTTGGCATTTTCCCTTCACCGGGGAATGACCCGGTCGGCATTTTTTCCTTCACCAGGGAATGACCCGGTCGGCATTTTCCCTTCACCAGGGAATAACCTGGTCGGCATTCTCCTTTCACCAGGAAATAACCTGGTCGGCATTCTCCCTCCATTCCCTGTTCACCAATGGAGTGACCAGGTCGGCCTCCATCCCTCCAGCAAGGAGGGGACTCGGTCGACGCCATGGTTCATTCCCCCTGCTTATTCCGCCACAGGCAGGCTCCCCTCCAAGCGTACTTCCATGGTCCCCCGTCTGTGGCGTGGGGCTAATTGTTTGGGCTCATTTAATCAGCGGCCCAATGAAGGAGCATAAAAGCCTACTGAAGCCCGAGACAGGTGGCAGCTGTGGGTCCCACGCGAAGGTTGACCTAATCAACCAGCATTAGGGAAATCTCCAAAGTAGGGAAGCAATCATTGCCCGAAAAGGTAACATGCCCATTGACCCCAAAAAGGCCCATCTGAATAATGTTTCATGTCTGGGAAATCCCCAACACTATAAAAGCCAACTGCTTCATCAATGAACGGGTATTCAATTCTCACCTAACAAACTAGAGCATCTCTCTGCTAGACAAGATTTCTCTCTACCTCAATCATTTACTGACTTGAGCGTCGGAGGGGCGATCCCGGAAACACCCCCGGGGTAGTCTAACTTTGTTTTGCAGGATTCCGGCGTACGGATACCGGAGCTCAGGTGATCGCTCTTGGGGCCCACATCTCATTTCTCAACCAATCACAATCCTCAATTTCTTAGCAGAAACACTCATTGTCTTTACTCTTTAGGGATCAACTTTTAATTAAGAGGTTAGTCCCTCTACATTCAATATTTTTTCCTTGAGTATCATCAGTTTTTATCTCCGACCAAGGCTTTTTTCGGTAGATTCATATGACTTGACAACTTTGCAAGGCCAACTAGTGTAGCTTGTTATTGTAGGTAAACTTTGAAGTTATGATCAAAGTTGTGTTAGAAACAATGCACAAAGCAAAACAAAAAAGATGGAGGGAGTATTAAGCAAATTGGTACCTCGTACGTAATTCAAACTTGAATCATACCTAAACAATACTAATTTAAATATGCATGAACCAAATCGAGATTAGTTTCGAAACTTACTGTAGCTAATATTGACAAAAAGCTTACAATGAGTTATTAACAATAGATTCGAACATATGACTCGACCGTGAACTGAACAAGATGATCGATCTAGCCCAAACAATCCCTAAACTTAAAAAAGATATAATAGACTCGTTGACAATAGATCTAAATATGAAACAGACTCGAATAAAGTGGAACCAAACCAGATAATCCAATTCATATATATTTTTGTGATATGAATTGATGACTCATATCAAACTCAATCTAATTGATCAATTTGCCACTCCTAGTAGGTGCATCTTAATTGTTATGTCTCCTATGCTTTAGATGTCATTTTGGATGTCATCTCCTCGTAAGCAAAGGGATGAATCACAATTACCATGATGACTCTTTAGTGTGCATTAAAATACACTATAATCATTCTTTCTTTCTTTTTTCGGCTGTGAACCATGATAAAATAATTGGCAGATAGATGAAATTAAAGGTAGATCTATTTCCCTCGGATCTTGGGCAATATAAGGAGCAGCTTTCAGATAAGGGAAGGAAATTCATGATTTAGGCAAGTTGAGGGTTCAGATCAGATAAAAATTTGTATAAGTCATGCTAAATTAAGAAAAGGCAATATCACTTTTTTTTCTATATCAAGTGCAGTATGGCAGGCTAGCTGCAGGTGGAATTGTGCCAGATTCCATTGAACACTTGCTCATTTTTGTAGTGGATTTGTGTTGGAAATCGGCATCAGAAAACCATCATAATTTGCCGGGGGAAAAAAACTAGTAATCAGAAAATTAATAACCATAAAAATAAGAATAATAATTGAAAGATCAAAACTTGAAATTGAAGCATAAGTTTCCATGCACATACATTCTGAGTCATATCAGTATGTTCCTTTCTTTCCAGTATCCCACATTAATTGGATTGCCAATATCTTAGTGTCTCCTTCATTAGTTTGTTAAAATTGTAACTTGTAAAAGAAAGAATCTAGGTTCAACATAGAACGCTGACAAATTCACCCAATTGGCAATAATAGGAGTAGCTCATCAAGCTTATATTGTGTTAGGTTCCATACAAAAACCAATTGGCAATAAGAGGAGTAGCCCATTAAGCTCATAGGTTAGTTACACTCTCTCATTTTCTTCAATGTGGGACAAACTCACATGTGGGTTAACACCTCTAATACTCCCCCTCACATGAGAGCCCATCTGAAATAACACCCCTCCATGGATTGGACCTGCACACACAGGCCCACATCAGAGAAGAAAGTGACAACACACAAGCCCAGATAAGGTTCCATCCTAAAACCAATTGGCAATAGTAGGAGTAGCTCCTCTAACTTATATTGTGTTACTATGTGCACAACATATATGAGATTCAACAAACGCAAGTCTTAGGTAAAACGAACGAACTTAAAATAACTTATTGTGAGACATTAAAGTTATGGCTAACACGTAGTAAATGATTACCCCTTATGGCCTTATAAGAGAAAAGTTGCTCATGACTTACGATGAATTTATGTAAGTCTGCCTTATATAGGAATTTTGAGTTTTGACAACTCAAAATGGCATTCACCAAGAAAAGGGGGTTTCGGTAGAGCAATGAGACTAACAAATTAAAGTGTCGAATTGGATGAGCAGTGAGCCACTGATGGTCTTTGAGTTCTGGCCTTGAAGGAGTGTTTTCAAAGATCCCCTCTATGACGTCTATAAAGTACGAATGTTGTCGTTACAAGATATTTGTGTTTATTGTTTAGGACCTTTATATACTTTTAAATGGCGTTTACTAAGAGGGGATTTTTAAAAAGGTTAAAACGGCTTTTAAATTGGTTCTTAAATAAAAATTGACACATCACGGGTGCATATGGGAGCCGCGCCTCCCACCGATTTTTGAATTTTCCTAAAAATTAGGCTGAAAATGTAATTTTTTTTTAAATAAAATAGGCTAATTTTTATATTTGGCCCCTTTTAAAAATACAAATTATATTTTTGGTCCCTTGTAAAAAAAAATTTATGGTTCCGCCCCTGCTTCCACCCTTAAGGATCTTAAGTTCCAACCTTCCCCCTTAGTTATGAATCCAGCCCACAACAATGCCAGTCTCCGAAAGTCCGACTTATTGGGTCCACATAACAAATTATATACACATTGGTCTGCACTTAAATTCATAACAAAAATATTGACTAATTAATACATCAAATATTCAAACTATAGTTTTTCTTTCCTTAAAAATGTTTATCATTGTGTCAAAACTAGAGTTACATTCCTTGGATGATCATTTAGCAATAAAATTACACAAAACCTACTAGACAAAAGAAAAATTTAAAAAAAGCATGATTTGGATGATCATTATACTTTAAATTTGGTGATCATATGAGAAGCACAACCAACAAGAAACAAGAGAGCAAGCCCAAGAATGGTAGGGCAGTAGTAGTAGGGGCAGAGTTGTGAGGAGCAGAAGGTGCAAGAGCATGGACAACAACTTCGAGAAAGCGGGTCCCGCGGCCGGAGTATCCGCGGCCCGGGACAACGTGGACGTGGAGCTTCTGACCAAGCTCGCAATGGGTACCAATGCCACTGTAGAAGTAGTAGTCGCCGGTGGCGTTGAGCTGAAAAACTGTTGGACCCTTGTAGAACATGTTTACTACATTGTCATGGCCGCATTTGTCAAAGTCTGGTTTATTTACTTGTAGAACGTTGTGTGCTCCTATCCTGTATGGAAACACTGCAATATTTCCATGCATGTTTCATTGATATTATGATTGTCATTGTCTAATAAAAAATTGTCAAATCAAAATATGTTTTTGCAATTAGGAAAACAAAGAAATACATGAGAAGAAATCAATTTAATTTGTTAAGGTTTGTATATGATCAATTTAATTTGTTTTCTTTCCTTAAAAGACACCTAGGAGTGTTTATCTAATTATCTATTATTCCATTTTCTTTATTAGACAAACATATACTCCCTCCATTCTTAACCCCTTAATGGCAAAATGTTCTAGAAAAACAGAAGGGAGTGATTATTCCGAGCATGTTTTGTAAATTGGTTCATAAATTAATAATATGAGCCTACGATACATGCTTAAACATAAAGCCACATCAAGGAAACAAAAAGTTCACCCTAAAAAAGGTTTTTTTTTTTAAATAATCCCTAAAAGATTTACAAATTAAATCATTTCATATATATCTCTATTATATATGGGAACTCTTGAGGAGTTTGGTATCCACTTGAGTTTCCTAAAATACCCTTTATGTTTTTATTGTTCCAAGATAACTAATGAGGGCAAAAAAAGTCACATAACTTTTTTTAAAAAAAGCTTTAATGCGTAACTGCCAGATTTCCCCCCTAAAAAACTACCACATTTTTTTTAGTGAAAGTAATTTCCTGATTTTTGAAAATAAAGAAACATGTACAATATCACTACGATGTTTGCGCACGCATCGCGTGAAAAAAATACTAGTATATATATATATATCAAAGCTCTCTCTAATTGACGATGTCCACTAAATATAACAATAGGAAGGTGGGATTTTTTTTGAGTTTGTAATGATATTTTTGTATTTGCTCTCTCTTAAAATGACCATTCTAAGTGAAAACCCGGAGACATTACTAGACAAACATATGTCCTTCTTCTTCCATGAATTCCTGGATTTACTTATGCATTTGGTGTTATGGTTTTACAAGAAAATAAAACTTCATATAACAAGTTGCATCATCTTTCTATTTAACCTTATTTTTGAATCACCAAATGAAATATGAGGCAAGCTTTAGGGGCCATAATGCGGTACACATTTTCTCATTTTTTATCATTCATGAACTACTCGATTAGCAAGATTGATAATGCGTTCATGCTAAGGTGTTAATATAAACCAAATGTGTAAATTCAACCAAGAATTGTAATTCACGACATTAAAAGTCCACCTAAACCAAACTCAAAACTACTTTATAAAAAGAACAACCTCGCACACAAACACTAATTTTTTTAGAAAAAACTCACCTAATTTGTCACCAGCACCAAAAGTTCTAGGCTTAGCCCAATCCGTATAGAAGGTGGTGTTAGGGGGAATTCCCCAACCTGCAGTTCCTCCAACAACATGAATCAATGCGCTGGTAGATTGCAGCAAAACGCAGCACATTACAACTACCAACGGCAATGCGATGCGTATTACAGCCATATTTTCCACCAGCAATTTTTCTTTTTTTTATTCTCAACCTGTATAAAAGCCTTTATAATCCTCAAAAGCCTTTACCAGGTTGACTTTTATACCAAATTTAAGTAAAAAATGAGGTAAATATGGGGGATTAGTTCTGTGTTAAAATGGGATGGTTGTGCTTCTTATACAGCTTAATTATCAACAAAAGATTAGGATTAAAAGGCATGCATTTGAGGTTATCTTTAATTAAGCTTTTTGCTATTATTAGAATACATGTTTATAACTAGTTTAAAGTGTAACTATTATATATGAGGGGTGGCTAAAAACTACGCATGCATGCCCACTAATTTTAGGGTGGTAATGTTGAACCTCACATGCAAAGGACTCTCATTATCCATTAATTTGGTGATTGAATTTTTTTATATCAAGAGAGTAATATATCCTATATACTTCCTTCATAAAAATTACAACGTTTGGACTATAACTTATAAATGATTATAAATATTTATGATAAAAGTTGTGTATTTGGAAGCGTAAAACTCTACATGTTGTAATTTACGGGAACAAAGGATGTAAAGATCATTGATCATTAACCTTGGCTGGCATTATACTTTACCTAACTTTCTCATCTTCATCTTCGTAAAGCTTGACTAGCATTATGCCCCTCCTTCCCTATATATATATTACACGTGTTCCGTTTTCCTAAGTGAAAAGGATTAAGTAATTTGCACTGGAATTTGGTTACAAATAAGAGATGTAATTTGGTGGTAATATTATACATTTGAAGTAAGTATTTAAGGCTTCAAAAAGTTCCTATAAACTTTTTGATCATTTTTTTAGTTAGCTTTCTAGAAATGAAGCGGTGCCATGTCAACTCATGAGACAGATCAACACGTCATAGTCTGCAATTTTTGCTCACACATTTTAATAATAACTACTTTTTATTCCCTGGCTATGTTCCGTGTAATTATGATTTTTATTTATTAATATTTTACTATAAAATTATAACATCAGACCTCATTTGGTTTAGTGGTTAAATCTTTAATATATATGCTTGAAATCATGGGATCAAATCTTACAATATGCATTTTCTAATTTTTTTATTGCATCCGTGTTTCATTAAATATACACTCTAAGGGATAGCGCCATGTGACACAGTTCCTTATTTAGGAACGCCTTTTAATATGTTAGTATAGATTGTAGATCTAAACAACTCACAGCTACTATAACTATGGAGCTGACCAATAACTTTATCTTTCTTTGGCTACAGAAAACAGTCATAAGAGATAACAATCCGTACACCAAGATCTCTCCCGAAAAATATTGTAACCGTGGTTTCTATGAGAATGGTGACTTGATCGTGTGTTAGGAGCCTTGGGGGCTCAATATGGTGTGGAGAAGAAGTTGGGTGAAGCTGGGAATTTACTGAAGACAAAGACGCCAGGCACGAGCTCATGCTCGGGTCGGGCATATCGAGCAAAAGAGGAGTTTTGTCAGTTTTCAGTGCCCGGGTCGCGCACTTCGACGGAACGCGCGATTCAGCTCTTCTAATGCTGATTCTTCCAATCCTAAACCTAGATTAAATAGGTTTAGGAGCCGTTTAGCATGATTAAGAGCAAGATCATCAAAACACAAGATAGAAAACAATAGAGAAGTTCTAGAGAGAGAGCTTTGAGAGATTCATTGAAGAGAGTATTCAAGTGATTCTTTTGCCTATTGTATTCATTGTTCCGCTTGATCATAGTGAAAGTGTTTATCCCTGCCCTGAGGACGTAGCTATCAAATTGATAGTGAACCTCGTTAAATCTTGCGTGTTCTTTATTCGTTTTTCGCGTTTTATTGTTTGTTTATTCGCTTCCATTGCAACAAACTTGGTACCAGAGCCTGAGATTAAAATCAGTGTAAGGGATCCGGGAAGATGAATACGATGAACTCGAAGATTGACAAGTTTACCGGGAGGAACAGTTTTGGACTATGGCAGATAAAGATGCGTGCTTTATTAAAGCAACAAGGCATCTGGAAACCTCTTGTCAAAAAGGATGACAAAACCAAAGCTGCAGAAGCCCCTAGTGGGGCCGAATTGGAGGCGATGGAGGAGAAGGCTCACTCAACGATTTTGCTATGTTTGGCAGACGATGTGATCACAGAAGTTGCAGAAGAAATGACTGCTGCTGGTCTGTGGGCGAAGTTGGAGAGTCTCTACATGACAAAGTCACTCACCAACAAGTTGCTTTTGAAGCAACGCTTGTTTGCCTTGCGTATGCAAGGAGGTACGTCTCTAAGAGATCATCTAGATAAACTTAATACTATTTTACTTGATCTGCGTAATATAGATGTTAAGATTGAGGATGAAGATGCTGCTTTGATTTTGCTTGTTTCACTTCCAAATACATATGAAAACTTTGTTGAATCATTTGTTATTGGGAGAAAGACTGTGACCCTAGAAGAAGTGAAGTCAGCACTATTTATTAGGGAGTTGCGCCAGAAGGCGGCAACGATAGAGAGTGGTGGAGATTCGGGGGCTGGGTTAATGGTAAACTCGGCTAAGGGGAAGGGTCCTAAGAAGGAGAAAAATTCTAAGGGCAAAGGGGCCAATCCTAGGAATGTCTGTCACATCTGTAAAGAACCTGGCCATTGGAAGCATCAATGCCCTAAGAATCCTAAAGCTTCCAATGCTAACATTGCACAACAGGGTACGAAATATGACTCCGAGGAGGACTTAGCACTAGCTGCTGTTGATGTGTTTAGTCCGTCTGAACATTGGGTTCTAGATTCGGGATGTTCTTACCATATGTGTCCTCATCGTGATTGGTTTACTTCTTGTGAGTCTTGTGATGGTGGTAATGTTATTATGGGTAACGATGCTGCTTGTAAGGTTGTATGGAGGGGCTCCATTAAGATAAGGACAATTGAGGGTGAGGTTCGTACGTTGATGAATGTTAGGCATATTCCACAGTTAAGAAAAAATTTGATTTCTCTGGGTGTCTTAGATAAAGGAGGATTTAATTTTTTTGGCTCGGATGAGGAATTATGTGTGTGTAAAGGTTCGAAGTTGGTGCTTAAAGGCGCCAAAGTGGGTACTTTGTATGTTGTGCAGGGTACTATTATGACTGGTTCTACAAATGTTGCATCTGCTAGTCCTGATGAGCTGACTAAGTTGTGGCACAGACGACTTGGTCATATGGGTGAGCGTAGGATGCAAATATTATCCAAGATGAATCTTCTTGATGGCCACAAGGTGAAGAACCTTGAATTTTGTGAACATTGTGTGTTGGGTAAGCAACACAGGGCTAAGTTTAGCAAGGGGCTTCACGTAACTAAGGCTACGCTGGATTATATTCACTCAGATTGCTGGGGGCCTGCTCGGGTAGAAGGTATAGGAGGATTCAGTTTCTTTGTGACTTTTATTGATGATTTCTCCAGGTACAGTTGGCATTATTGTTCAAAGCACAAATGAGAGGCTTTTAAGACTTTTGTGTAATGGAAAGTCTTAGTGGAAAATCAGACAGGCAAGAAGATTAAAAGGCTACGTACTGTTAATGGTCTTGTATCTGTTAATGATGAATTCAATGAGTTTTGCAGGAAAGAAGGGATTGTGAGACATCGCACTGTCAGGAAAACACCACAGCAGAATGGTGTTGCAGAGCGGTTGAATCAAACCTTGCTAGAGAGAGTTCGATGCATGCTCTCTAATGCAGGGTTGACTAGAAAGTACTGGAGTGAAGCCGTGAAAAGGGCATGCTACTTGATAAACCGTGATCCACATACAGGTATTGACTGCAAGGTACCTTATGATGTATGGTCTGGGAGAAGTGCTGATTATTCTAGTTTGCGTGTCTTTGGTTGTATTGTTTATAATCATGTTAGTGAAGGTAAACTTGAACCAAGGGCCAAGAAGGGTTGTTTTCTGGGATATGGAGATGGTGTTAAGGGTTACCGTATTTGGTCCCTATCAGAAGGGTGTGTCATACTTAGTAGAGATGTTACTTTTGATGAGAATACTATGTTTGTATCTGCTAACAAACCTGCAGGTGATACTGATGATAACACTACTGAAGGAATTGAGCAAGTAATTGCGGTAGTTCCTACTCCTGAGACACAGATTCGAATTCAGGTGGAGGATGATGTTCCAGTAGATTCTCCAACTGTGGAGACTAGTCAGACATATGGAGTTGTTGCTGATGAAACAACTGAACTTGAGTATGATCATGAGGAAACTGCTGATGAAGGTCAGAAACGACCTAGGAAGAAGACACAGAGACTGATTGTAATACTCCGTATTTTTTAGTAAGTTATTACTTATAATTTTTAAAAGGTTTTATTTACTAAAAAGGCTTTCTATTAATTATAAAGGTTTTAAATAGGATTTTATAATAGATTATGGGTTTTTCAAATAGACTCTAGCCCAAATTAAGTATTGGGCCTAAGTTCACAATTCTAATCCAAGTAGTTGATTAATAAAATTAAAAATATTTTTAAAAAGAAAGGATTTACAAAATAAAGAGAAAAGATTTACAAAAAAAACAAAAAAAAAAAAAAGAAGTTTGTTTCGGTGCAAACTCACGGGGCGTGAGTTGTATCCAAATTGGTTACTTTGTTTTTTTTTTTTTTGCTATCTTTTGGTTAATTAGCATCTAGACTATTTATCTTATGGAATATTCCTCTATTCTAACTATATGATCATAAAGAGATAGTGTATCCTAGCTAAAGTTATTTATCTTTTCTCAAAAACCCGTCTTTTAGTTTCCTAACTCTAATACGACTCTACCTATCCAACTAGTATAAATAGGGGCCTCCACCCATCATATTCTTCACACCAAATTTGAGGAATACATCTCTTTTCTCAAGTTTAAACTCTTTCTCCCTCTTAGCCTACCTTCTCTCTCTTCTCCCTAGTAGTTATTGATTTTCAAGGTGAGTGTATATGTAGATCTTTAAATATTGTCCTGCATGCGTAGTATCATGTTTTTAGGGTTGTTATTTTGAATTGAAACACATGTTTATATGAGTTTTACTATGAACTTTATGAGCCTTATTATGAATAGTATGAGTTTACATGAGTATGTTAAATTTATGAACTTACAATGAACATGTTATTAATTCTTGATAATAGTCTAACGAAACTGACAGTACGTTTATACGTTTGTTACGAATCTAGCTTTACACCTATTAGGTTTTGTTTTACAACCTATTGTTTCTGTAAATTTGAATCATGAAAAGCTTCAAATACATATTTCATTTCCTTGACATGAATTGCCATGCGTCAGTAGTATAGTATACTAGTGCAACATCTTAGTTGTCAGATTACATTCTTATTTAATTTGTGAATTATTCACTCTTCTGATATTCGAGTATGGTAACTAGCGCATGGTATCAAGGATTTAATTTTTGTAAACAAGTTGCGTATTACATGCCACTATTTGGCTAAAGTTATAAGTACTACTACTATTATTATTTTAAAGGCTTTTTATTTCCGAAAGGTTTTATTAGTTATATGATCTTTTATGATCACAATTATAAAAGGCAACGACTTGTTATTTATTAGCGAGAACGGTAGCCATTATATTATTTACCCAGGCAACGGCTTGTTATTTATTAGCGAGAACGGTAGCCATTATATTATTTACCCATGTACTTTTTGTATAAGTCATGTGGACAAGGTAGTTCCCCTCGTCATAGACTCATTAAGGAATACTAAACTTGGGGGGTGTGCACACTTTAGGAAAGGTACCTAGGCAAGGAAAAATGATTTTTATTAAAGTTATATACTTTATATTATACGAGTATTACAAGTATCCAAGGAAGGTTTATAGAAATATTTTGAATGTTTAATAAAGTATTTAAATTTCCGCATATACATGTACTCAGTATTTTTACTGACACGCGTTTTGTTTGTTTGTTTTATGGCTTTGTCCTTGTGATGACCCTTTTGGTGAGCAGAATTTACAGGTTGATTTGATGCATACTTCACATGGGGGAGCTAGTGAGGAATAAGACTTAAGCTAGGAGTTGCTATTTTTATTTATTATAGATTCCATTTTTGTCATAGTTGAATAATAAAGTTTTTATATTATCAATAAAGAGAAGTTATTATTATTAGTTTCCGCTGCATTGTTAAATTAGTAGTTAGTAGTTTTAGCCTTTAACGTTATTATTATTAGTTTCCGCGGTAATACCCTCAAGTTTCTCAAGTGTTTTATATTAAAATATATTCTTCAAAAAGAGAGAAATTTGAGGGTGTTACACTGATTGAACAGATAGAAGGCCGGAAAGTTCCTGGCCGAAACTGCTGTGTAGAGGAGATGATTGGTTATGCATTACATGTAGCCGATGATATAGAGTCACCTGAACCAATGTCCTTCAAGGAAGTAGTTGCTAGTAACGAATCATCCAAGTGGTTAGTTGCTATGAGTGAGGAGATGGAGTCTCTTCACAAGAATCGGACATGGGAACTTGTGAAGGTGCCACATGGTCGTAAGGTGGTGGGTTGCAAGTGGGTATTCAAGAGGAAAGAAGGAATTTTAGAGGGTGACAGTGTCAGATACAAAGCCAGACTAGTTGCAAAAGGGTTCAGTCAACGGGAAGGGGTAGACTACAATGAGATTCTCTCACTTGTGGTACGTCATACCTTTATTAGAGTGTTATTAGCAATAGTAACACATTTTGATCTGGAGCTTGAACAGTTAGATGTGAAAACAACTTTCCTACATGGAGAGTTGGAGGAGGATATTCTGATGAGTCAGCCAGAGGGATTCGTTGTTCCACGGAAGGAGAACTTTGCTTGCCGACTGAAGAAGTCCTTGTATGGACTTAAGCAGTCACCTAGGCAGTGGTATAAGAGGTTTGACAGCTTCATGGTTGAGCATGGATTTGACAGGAGTCCTTATGATTGTTGTGTTTATCATAGCAAGGTGGAGGACGGTTCTTATATTTATTTATTATTATATGTTGATGACATGCTTATTGCAGCGTAGAAGAAGTCAGACGTATTGAAATTGAAAAAGCTTCTAAGTTCTGAGTTTGACATGAAAGACTTGGGAGCAGCAAGGAAGATTCTAGGCATGGAGATTTATAGGGATCGTGCTCGGAAGAAACTTTTCTTATCTCAGAAAAGTTACATCTTGAAGGTACTCGACAGGTTTGGTATGAGCACTGCGAAATCTATTGATACTCCTGCTGCTGCTAATGCTCGTCTTTCTGCTGTTCTTTCTCCTCAATCTGATGAGGAGAAGGAGTACATGTCTAAGGTTCCGTATGCTAGTGTTGTTGGTAGTTTGATGCATGCTATGGTGTGCACTAGGCCAGATATAGCTCATGATGTTAGTGTTGTTAGTAGGTTTATGACTCAACCTGCTGGGAAGGAACACTGGCAAGCTGTGAAGCGGATTTTCCGCTATTTGAAGGGAACGGTAGATGTTGGTCTCATATATGGGAATGATGCTGAGTGTTTGGTGACCGGATATTCTGATTCGGATTTTGCTGCGGATATAGACACTAGAAGGTCAATGACTGGGTATGTATACACTCTAGGAGGGTCCGTGATTAGTTGGAAGGCTACGTTGCAGTCTTCAGTGACTTTGTCTACTACGGAGGCTGAGTACATGGCTCTAACGGCTGCGAAAGGAGGGTATATGGTTACGTGGTTTGGTTAGTGATTTGGGTCTACATCATGATCGTGCGACTGTGTATTGTGATAGCTTGAGTGCTATTTGTCTCACCAAGGATCAGGTGCATCGTGAAAGAACTAAGCACATTGATGTGTGGTATCATTTTCTGAGGAGTGAGAAGAGGATAGTGGTGAAGAAAGTTGGGACTGCTGATAACCCAGCTGATATGTTCACCAAGCCAATTCCGGTTCGCAAGTTCAAACATTGCTTGGACTTGTTGAACGTTGATAGTCACATATAACCCCTTTGGGGTTGTTGATAAAGAGGGAAAAACCCAGCACCGGGTTAAAGGTGTGAGACTTGGGAGGGATCGATATCTCATGTATTGTTGAGAGATATCATGGTTATCTTTTCAAGGTGGAGTACTTGTAGAAGATGCAAGTCAAGGTGGAGATTTGTGAGAATGGTGACTTGATCGTGTGCTAGGAGCCTTGGGGGCTCAATATGGTGTGGAGAAGGAGTTAGGTGAAGCTGGGAATTTACTGAAGACAAAGACGCTAGGCAGGAGCTCATGCCCGGGTCGGGCATATCGAGCAAAAGAGGAGTTTAGTTAGTTTTCAATGCCCGGGTCGCGCGCCTGTGGTGCCCGGGTCGCGCACTTCGACGGAACGCACGATTCGGCTCTTCTAATGCCGATTCTTCCAATCCTAAACCTAGATTAAATAGGTTTAGGAGCCGTTTAGCACAATTAAGAGTAAGATCATCAAAACACAAGAGAGAAACCAATAGAGAAGTTCTAGAGAGAGAGCTTTGAGAGATTCATTGAAGAGAGTATTCAAGTGATTATCTTGCCTATTGTATTCATTGTTCCGCTTGATCATAGTGAAAGTGTTTATCCCTGCCCTGAGGACGTAGCTATCAAATTGATAGTGAACCTCGTTAAATCTTGCGTGTTCTTTATTCATTTTTCGCGTTTTATTGTTTGTTTATTCGCTTCCGTTGCAACAGTTTCGTTCACTATGAGTTTAACAAGCAAACTTTCACACAACTAAACTACACTATGAATTAGTCTATTCACTAATTGATAGCGCCTATCTTTTAGGGATCTCATCAGGGATACTCAATTATCAAATAATCTTGATCATGTTATGAATGCTGAATTTGAGGATGACGACATTTCTGATGATGATGTTGGTCCTGAAGATCTAGAAGACAGTGAGAGATGTCCTATCATACTCCTCTCCAAAGAAGAGAAAATGGCAATTCGTCGACCCTGGAAAAATACTCTGATTATTCGAATGTTTGATGGTAGCCTTGGTTACATGGGTTTAATGAAGCGTCTGAAAAGGAAATGGCAATTGAAGGGCGAGTTCTCTTTAACAGATATCGGATGTAAGTACTTTATTGCACGGTTTAACAATGTAGATGATCTAAATTATGTACTAACACAAGGACCATGGTTAATTGATGATACGTATTTAACAATCCGAAGATGGACTCCAAATTTCATCCCTGAAGAAGCGTCCATCAACGTACTCACAACATGGGTTCGCATACCCAATCTGTCTGTTGAGTATTTTGATAAGGATTTTCTTAAAAAAAATTGGTTCAAAGATTGGAAAAGTTATTAGAGTCGTCAAATCTACAGCCTATGCTGAAAGAGGTCAGTTCACAAGACTTAGCGTGGAGATTGATCTCACAAAACCACTTTTATCAAAATTTTGGCTCAAGGGGAAGATATGGCGTATTCAATATGAGGGCATTAAGATGATCTGCTATAATTGCGGGAAACTTGGGCATAGCGAAGATCATTGTGCTCTTAATAAAGTCATGGAACCTATGGTGGTAGATCAAACGAATGATGCTCTCAATGATGTTCAACTTCAGAACAAGCCTAGAACCCACAAACCTGAATTAGAGAGTGACTTTGGTTCGTGGATGTTGGTTAAAAAACCTGTTCGCAAACGAGTTCCTAGAACAGAAAAGAACCAGGCAGCTAAACCCAGAGAGGCTGTTGGTTTGACCAAAGAAGGTGTTGGAGATGGAATTCCCGCCAAAACTCCAATTACAAAACTTCAAAACACGCAGAATAAGGGGGAAGGCTCGAGATTTGCTGCGCTTAATTTGGAAATTAATGAGGAGGCCAATGATGATTTCCTAGGGCAAAAAGATATCCATCTAGATGATCTTAATTCAAGGGAGTTTGTTAATTCCACTGGCAACGACTCTCAAGATGGAACTTTTGGATTCTTTGCAACAGTTGACTTGGGTGATGGATCTTCAAATCCTCAACAGCCTAGTAAAGTTAACCAAACTTTCTCCATAAGCAGTAAAGATAAGGAAAAAAAGATTGCCTCCCAAAACAAAAATAAACAAAAAGCTAAAGTTCAGAAAAATATCCCTAAGAATCCGGCATTGCAAATCCTAACAAATTTGAATCCCTCTCAGGAAACAAGTCCTATTATTCCACAACTCACAAGACCTGGAAAAGAAAACCAAAACGTTATTTTCACAGCCACCAACATCTCCTCTCAATCGCAACCAATCAATGAATTTTCGAACGCCCCTGTCAATGACAACCCCTCAACAGACCTCACTCATGTTTCCCCCACTTTCGGATGTGATCACATTGAATATCCCCCTGGAGAATATCCTTTGCGTGGGGCAGCCAATGGAGATGCCCTATCTGGGCATAGCAGACCCCCTGACCCATATATTGGAAGTCAGGATAGAGACGTGGATGGAGCCAATACCAGAGCCCCCGGAGCTAATAGTGACACTATTGCTTCCGAATAAAATAAGCAGACTATTTCAGTTATTGAAAGATGCGTACTTGAGTACTTTACCTTCTATTCCGTTATTAATGGAAGATCGTATCCCTAACTTAGCTTCAAATTCCCTCCCTATTTCCTGTATGGTTTGGAATGTGCAGGGAGCGGGAAGTCGAGCTTTTATGGTTGCTTTGAAAGAAATTGTTAAGACTCACAAACCAAATGTTATAGCTTTGGTAGAGACACATATGGGTGGAAGCCAAGCGGAAAAGATTGCAAATTTCTTACATTATGCTGGGCATACACGAGTTGATGCTCAGGGATTTAGAGGGGGAATTTGGATCTTCTGGCAACCAGATTTAGTCTCGGTTGAACCTATTCTAAAACATGATCAATTTATTACTATGGACATTAAAAGAGTAGATGGGGAACCTTGGTACTTTACTGCAATTTATGCCAGCCCCGACCCTACGAAACGCCCTGAACTATGGCAGCATCTTCGTGAGTTTGCTACAAATAATAACAAACCTTGGCTACTTGCGGGGGATTTCAATGATACTCGTTTCGCTTGGGAACGAAGTTCTAGCTGTTCTGAAACTTCCAGACGCACTGCGCGTTTTAATGAATGGGTTGAAGATATGGGTTTGTTGGAAGTTGAATTTTCGGGGCCTAGCCATACTTGGGCTCGTGGTAATTCCCTTGAAACTAGAACTAGTGCGCGTCTTGATAGAGCGTTGTGCAATGGTGAGTGGAGTCTAAAGTTCGCGAATGCTGCCTCGAAAAACCTCCCTGCTATTCAGTCTGACCATTGTCCGTTACTCATCTCTCCTAATGGCTTTGTCTCAATTTCAAATATTAATAAACCTTTCAGGTTCCAGGCTGCTTGGTTGTCTCATGAAAATTTTGGTGACTTTATGGAGCAAAACTGGGACAAGTCTGCTCCCCTTGTTCCTTATCTTGCGGTCATGGCGGATAAATTACAAGACTGGAACAGCAATCAATTTCATAATATTTTCAGACAGAAGCGAACTCTTATGGCTCGAATAGCAGGCACACAACGTTGTTTGGCTGTGTCAAGATCAAGAGATCTTATTAAACTCGAAGCTAAACTCAGAAAAAACCTTGATGAGGTTCTCGCCCAAGAGGAGATCCTATGGTATCAAAAATCGCGGTGGAGTGGATTCGTGATGGTGACAGGAACACGACCTTTTTTCATCTTAGTACGATTGCTCGAAGATGGCGTAATCGTATCTCTGCCATTAAAGACTCGGCTGATGGAAATTGGTTACATGATAAGGAAGACATTAAAAATAATGTGGTCACCTATTTCAAAAAATTATTTGCTGATGATACTGAGACATCTTATGCTGAGCTTCCGGTTGATATCTTTCCTGAGTTCTCCAATGATTGGCACAATTTATCTCGGCCATTCACTAAATGTGAAAATGAGACGGTGGTCAAGAATAACCGGGTCCGGACGGTTACCATGCACTATTTTTTCAGAAACACTGGGACCTAGTTGCAGATAATGTTTATAAACTGGTTTTCGACGTTCTGGAGGGGAAAGGTATGCCTAATAATCTCAATGATACCTTTCCGGTTTTAATTCCGAAAACTGATAATCCGGAGTTAGCTTCTCATTTTCGCCCTATTGGTTTATGTAATGTGATCTATAAAATAATCACAAAATGTATTGTCAACCGCATTAAACCAATGATGCCGCATTTAACTTCTTGTACTCAAACGAGCTTCGTGCATGGTCGTCAAATTACAGACAACATTGTCATAGTTCAAGAAGTTATCCACACAATGAGGCACAAGCAAGGCAAGACTGGTTATATGGCCATTAAAATTGATTTTGAAAAAGCCTACGATAGGCTTAAATGGAACTTTATTCAGGAAACTCTCTCTGAAATAAGGTTCCCTCAACTTCTAAATTCGGTCATCATGGAATGCATTACTACATCTTCAATGAAGGTTCTGTGGAATGGCGAACCAACTGACTCTTTCACTCCTAGTAGGAGAATCCGTCAAGGAGACCCCCTCTCACCATATTTATTCGTATTATGTATGGAAAGACTGAACCAAGTTATAGAAGAAGCAATTATTGCACATCGTTGGAAGCCTATCCGAGCAAGTAGAGATGTCCCCCAATTGTCGAATTTATGTTTTGCCGACGATATTATCCTCTTTAGGGAGGCCACGATTGACCAGGCCTCAATCATCTGTGAATGTTTGCAACGTTTCTGTGCAGCATCAGGTTCGAAGATTAGCTTTGCGAAGTCTAGGGTGTACTTCTCCAACAATGTGTGTGCCAAAATGGCGAATAATATCAGTGAGGCGCTTGGCATTGAAGCTACGGAAGACCTTGGGATGTATCTTGGTATGCCCACTTTGACTAGTAGAGTGACAAAAGACACCTTCGGGTACTTGTGTGAGAAAATTGATAGACGGCTCTCAGGATGGAAAACAAAGTACTTATCGTTGGCGGGACGTATCACACTAGCTAAATCAACTCTTTCAACAATAGCCTCCTATGCTATGCAAACAGCAAAAATCCCTAGAACTACCTGTGATGACATTGATAAAAAACCCGAAGGTTTGTGTGGGGCGGTGATGAAGAAAAACGGAAAGTACATCTCCTTTCATGGGAGTGCCTGCAAAAGCCAATGGATCAAGGTGGTTTAGCTTTACGCTCTGCTCGCCAAACTAATGCAGCCTTCCTGACCAAGCTTGGGTGGAGGGTCATTACTGAACCTAATGCTCTGTGGTCTCGGGTTTTAAGAAGTAAGTATTGCAAGGGACGATGTGATCTGGATATGTTTGAACGCAAAGCAAACATGTCTAACGTTTGGAGGGGTATTACCGACAACGTAAACAATCTTTGGAACGGTGCTCGAGTCGCGGTAAATAATGGTTCTTCAACCTTATTTTGGGACCATAAATGGGCCACAAATCACACTCTTAGGGACCTGGCGTTACATGAAATCCCAAGTGACATAGATGGAGCTACTGTGGCAGAACTTTGGGATCCAAATGCTGGCTGGAAATGGGACTCCTTTGCAAATATTCTCCCTTCGGATGTAATCAAGGAAATTGATGCTTATGAGCTGAAGGAAGATTCTTCTGTTGGGGACCTTCTCTATTGGGCTGGAAATAACAAGGGCAGATTCACTATAAAATCTGCACTTAGTATTATGAGACGAGATGAGTTGGAGTAGGTAGATGGATGTAGGGAGTTGATTTGGAAACTTCGTGTTCAGCAACGAGTTAGTGTGTTCCTTTGGCTCTCGATGCATGATCGTCTTATGACTAACACAAATAGGCACAAGCGGCATTTAACGGCTAATCCAAGATGCTCGATCTATGAGAATGCCGATGAAACAGTGTTACATGTCCTCCGTGACTGTAAGGCAGCTAAGGAAGTGTGGAGGCAAGTTGGTGGCCCAGCTCGATCTTCGTCCTTTACATCAGGTACTCTTAAACAATGGCTTTAAGTTTCAAGCTCGAAGTGATTTTTCTCCGGAAACTTGGCCGGTTTTCTTTGCTATTGTCACTTGGTGGCTGTGGAGGTGGAGAAATTGTGTTGCCTTTGATAACACACAATCCCTTCCACTTGATGTGATGGCTTTTCTCATGGCCCGCTTTGAAGAGGCTTGGAGGACACTGGGTGATAGTATTATAGACTCTAACGTCACTACTAATGCTCGAGTTGAGACCTTTGTTAGATGGAAGGCGCCCCCCGATGGCTGGATGGCTTTGAACTCGATGGTGCGGCCGGGAGGCTCCCCGTGGCCTGCAGGGGGTGGTGGTGTTATAAGAAACAATGCTGGGGTCCTTCAATATGCTTACTCCCTGAATTTTGGTATATGCAATGCTTTCATGGCTGAGGTTAAAGCTGTTGAGTTTGGTCTTGACCTTGCGAGAAGAATGAATATCACTAAGCTGCAAATTCAGATGGATAACCAAGCAGCAGTGATAGCTTTGCAAGACAATGAAGAGTATGGTGGTGCGTGCACTCATATTATCCATAGGTGCAGGAAGCTATTAGAAGACCGAGTTGGGTGGTAGAGATTAAGCATTGTTACAGAGAAGGTAACAGAGTGGCAGATTGGTTAGCCAATCAAGGTGTCTCGCAGAACAACAAAATAGAGTTGATTCAAGTCCCCCCTTTAAACTTAGGTCGTATTTTGTTCGAGAATGTTGTAGGTGTGGCTCACCCACGCTTTGTTCCTCCCTAGTTTAAGTTTGTTTAGTTTTATTTTCTGTTTTTTGTTTTGTAATTCTTGAGTTTATCTCTCACTTTGCACCAAAAAAAAAAAAAAACTAATTGATAGCGCCTATAATTACATCTTTTTGATCATAAGGTAAAAATGGAAGAGAGAGAAAGTGAGAGAGAGAAAGAGAAAGAATCTGAGGGGGAAACCCCTCCACATGCTGGCTTTGCGCAAGCCACTGGATCATCTTCAATACCAGCTATCTCCCATCCATCACCCCTCCCACCCTCACCTCACCCTCCATCATCATCCTTTGCACAAATAGTGCATTTGGCACCCCAAACCACCCAACTCTCCATGGCAGTTCTCCCCCTCCTTGCCACCCCTTTTGCCACCTCACCTCCAAAAAATATCACCCAAACCACCCCTTTCATTCCCATTTCGAAAGAAGAGTACGAAGATTTATGTGGCCCTTGGAAGCTGTGCATTATTACCAAAGTAATAGGCAAGTCTTTCGCTCGTGAGTTCCTGGGCAAAGAGCTTGCAAGAATATGGGGATGGAAACATCAGGCAAACCCCATTGCCCTTGGGAAAGGATTCTACTCCATAAAATGTTGTTCTATTGATGACAGAGCCACAATCCTTGCAAATGGCCCATGGTGTATCCAAAATAACCATGTTTGGGTCCAAGCTTGGGAACCCGGATTTAAACCGTCCAAAGCCAAGTGTAACATGGGAGCAGTTTGGATTAAACTTCCAGAGTTACCGGTCGAATTTTTCGACCAAAACATTCTGCTTCAGGTAGGGAGAACGTTGGGAAAATTGGTGAAGATCGACAACAACACGTTAAAAGGGGAGGGGAAAAGGTTTGCTAACCTATGTGTATTAATTGATGCTGAAAGTCAACCTTTGAGTGGAATTTGGTTAGGGAATGTTTTCCAGGACATTGAATATTTGGAAGGATCATGGTACTGTCCCAACTGCAATAAATTCGGCCATGGGAGTAGAAACTGTGGAATCCTCGCTGCGGAATTAAATTCAAAACATTCTCAGTTCGAGGGCCAGGGAAATAATAGGCCCACCAATGTAGAAATGAAAACCCAGAAAACCCAAAGTTCTCAAGGTCAACGGTGGACCCCGGTTAAACTCAAAAGCCAATCAACCGCAAAAGACAACCATGCCCCCCATTCTGCAACAGACCTATCCCCGAGAAAAAAAGCCCACAATACCAGCACCCAAAATCTACCAGAAATCCTTCCACATCAAATCATAGCTGAATCTACCCCCCTCAAAAACTCTTTCTTTCTACTGCAGGAGCTAGAACCTGCCATGTCTGAAGTTGAAGCTCATAACCCTCCCAACCAAAATGCGAAACGTGGCATTTCAAATCAAAATCCTCCCTCAAATACGTCTCACCCAATAAACCAAGAAGCTACCCAAATTCTTCCCGCTCAAAAAAATCCTCTCCTCAAAAATGGAACTCAGCCCTCCCCGCTCGTCCACACCACCACCGCCGCCTTCTCCAGAATCCCCGCCATCCCCAACCCCACCGCGTCTCATTCTAAAGGAATGGAGTTTTCCTTGTGTCTTCAATACCCCTCCCCTCCCATTGAAACCCGTGGTGAACCAAGCTCATGCCTTTTACCTTTGGCCAGAGGGAGAGAACCTAGTCGAAATTTCACTTCAAGAAACAAAGAACTTAATTCTGAACCCAATGTTCGTTCACTCTTACATGATAAACCTTCTCATGTACAACGACGACGGTGCCATAGTGCCGGCGCACCTTCCACAAGTCAAGGATATGCTGCACCTACCATCCCCTCTCAAAGACTTCATAACGTGGCTCCTCAAGAAGAAAGTGGGCAACGAGGACGAGGAGAGGCTTCTCCTTTACCGACTCGGCCCGTGGATAGATCCAGCCATAGTGCTTCCATTTATAAGGGAGATTTATCGGTTGAGGGCCATGTCAATGGAGTGGACATTCACGAGCCACGCGAATGCCATGATACAAATGAGAATCATACCCATGCTTCATCAATTAACCCTTCAGACCACTTGGGAAGAGGGAAGAGGACAAAGAAGCCTAAACAAGACACACTTGAGGGCAGCACCTCAACGAAACCTATGGTTAGACCCGGTGTCAAAAGAAGAGGTCGATCCGTGGGCAAAGACAAAGTCAAAGACTGTTCAGGCCCTGATGGAGAAACCAAGCCTGCCTTTTAACATGTCTGTCATTTTTTGGAATGCACGGGGTATCGCACGAACCTCGTTTAAACCAAATCTGCGGCATATTGTGCAAGACCACCGCCCGGATATAGTGGTGCTTGCGGAAACCCACTCCAGTCGTCGTTCCACGATGCGCATTGCCCAAACCCTCCCTTTCGATAGCTGGTATTTGGTTGATCCAATTGGTTTTGCGGGAGGTATCCTACTCCTATGGGACTCCTCCAGAGTCAAACTCACAATCATCAGTGAAAACTCTCAAAGTATTTTGGCATTGGTGGAGGTTTGTGACTCTTTACCCCCTTTCATTTTATCTGCCGTGTATGCTAGTCCGATTTTTAATAACAGAAAATTATTATGGAATAACTTACTTGATATTGCCGCCAATATTGATCTGCCGTGGGTAGTCTTGGGGAACTTCAATGAGGTTTCATGCCAAAGTGAAAAATGGGGTGGAAGACCAATTTCTAAAGCAAAGACTGACTTGTTTAATAAAACTTTAAATGATTGCAATCTTCTCGACCTCGGTTTCCATGGCCCTAAGTTTACATGGTCAAATAAACGCAAGCATGCTCCCATTCACGAGAGACTAGATAGAGGTTGTGCAAATGACATGTGGTTTAATAAGTTTCCCAACAGTGCAATCCATCATCTCCCTAAAATTACTTCCGATCATTGCCCCCTACTTCTTAAGCTCGACCTCCAATTGTCTTGCCATGGCCCTAAGCCTTTCCGTTTCGAACCCATGTGGGTCCTCGATCATTCTTTCAGTCATGTTGTGCGCAAGGCGTGGTTCTCGCAATTCACGCTTGATGCAAAGTTAGACCAAACTAGGAAAGACTTATCCTTGTGGAATAAAAGAAAATTTCGGTAACATCTACCATCGCAAAAAGAGAGCGCTCAACAGACTTAGGGGTATCGAAAATTTCTTACAACACCATCCTGACTCAGTTTTCCACCTTAACCTTCAAGAAGAGGTTCAAGTTGAGTTAGTGGCCATTCTTGACCAAGAAGAGGTGCTTTGGCTCTCTAAGAGTAGGTTGGATTGGTGCACTAAAGGTGAGCGCAATACTTCCTTTTTTCATAGAAGTGTGCAAATTAGAAGGCATCGTAGTAGGATCTTGTCATTAGAAAATAGTGTGGGTGAGTCTATTACAAATTCCAAGGAACTAAATGACCATATTCGGGACTTTTATTGTAGTTTATTTGCTTCCGAAGAACCCTTTTCCGCTAGAAACACACACTCTAGGTCGCCCATGTATCAGGCTCAATCCTTCTGCCACTCCCCTTCCATAGAGGAGGTTAAGCAAGCTCTTTTTTCCATGAAACCCTTGAAAGCGCCTGGACCGGATGGTTTTCATCCTCTTTTCTTTCAAAACTCATGGAACTACACTCATGGTGATCTTCATCAAAGCATTTCAAACTGGTTCATTTCCGCTACAATCCCGAGTGCCCTTTGTAATGCCCTTATTTGCCTTATCCCTAAAGTTGATAGCCCAACGACAGTCAATCAACTTAGACCCATTAGCCTTTGCAATACTATCTATAAAGTGGTCACAAAGATAATTGTCCAAAGAATCAAGCCCATCATCCCGAATTGGATTTCAACTAATCAAAATGGTTTCATTAAAGGGAGGGGTCCTGAGGTCAACATTGTGGTGGCTACTGAAATTCTTCACTCCATGAATAATAAAAAAGGAAAAAATGGGTGGTTTGCATTAAAAATTGACCTTGAAAAGGCCTACGACAGGATTGAATGGAATTTCCTTAGGAATTGCTTATATGAGCTAGACATGGATGAGCACTCTATAAAAATGATCATGAATTGTATCTCAAATGCTTCCTCCACTGTCCTTGTGAATGGTCAACAAACCAAATCTTTCACTCACTCTAGAGGGCTTAGACAAGGTGATCCTATGTCCCCGTATCTATTTAATATTTGTCTTCAGAGCTTGACAAATATGATAAATATTGCCACTAACAGCAAGGCTTGGACTCCTTTTTGGGTTGGAAAGAAGAGAGTCCCTATCTCTCACTTGCTGTTTGCTGATGATCTTATCCTATTTGGGAGAGTGGATGAATCAACGGCTTTCGCAGTGCGGGATACTATCTCCTCCTTCTGCAAGATATCGGGTCAAAAAATCAATGAACACAAAAGTAGACTCTTCTTCTCCCCCAACACTTCTGAGGAGCACCGCTCCCTTTTTCAAGAGACTTTAAATGTGAAAGAATCTAAAGATCTTGGGACTTATTTAGGCATCCCCCTCTCTCATAAAAGACCTAAACGTAAAGATGTCCAATTTCTAGTGGACAAGGTTAGGAAAAAGTTGGCCCTTTGGAAAACTAATTACTTATCTAGAGGGGGTAAGTTAACGTTAATAAACTCAACCTTGAACACAATTCCTAACTACTATCTCCAGTCTCAGGTGCTCCCTACAACAACCCTCTCTGACCTTGACCAAATTTGTAACAACTTCTTGTGGGGGAAAAAGGACTCAAAAAATCGGTTGCACCTTGTTGGGAAGGAGTCTACGTTCTTACCTAAAAACCAGGGGGGCTTGGGCATTAGAGCTCACCAGGATCTTAGCACGATATACATGGCCCGGTTAGGGTGCAGAATGAGTCAAGGTGATGATAACCTAGCCAAGGATTGTATTATGTCGAAATACATCCAACCCACGAAAGTTACTCCTTTCAAGAAAGGGTCAAAAATTTGGAAGAGCATAGGTATAGGGTGGGATCTTTTGAATGACAATAAAGTTTGGAAAATTGGGGATGGGGAAAATATATCCTTTTGGGAGGATAATTGGTTAGGTATAGGTGCCATTAGGAATTTTGTATATGGCCCGTTCTTACCCTTAGAAGAAAAGTTTAAGCTTTGTGACTTGTGGATGAACAATGAATGGTCTCTTAACATCATCTCCTTCCAGTTGCCCGATTTTATATACTTTCGAATCTTAGACTTTAAGATCCCCATTTCCAACGACAAAAAATTTGATCACCCTATCTCCTCCTTTGAAATAAATAACAAATTTTCTCTCCTCTCTGCCTATGCTGCCCTCACTACATCTCGCAGAACTCATAAAAACCTTGATTGGTTATGGAAAGGTCCTTGTACGCCTAAGATTAAATTCTTTCTTTGGTTGGCATGGTGGAACCGCCTCCCTTCAAACCAACTCCTTCAATGCAGGAACATTCTTCCTTCTGGCCTTTGCCCTATTTGCTCCCTACACGTTGAATCTGCCATTCACATCCTTCGTGACTGTAGGGTAGCCAAGGAGGTTTGGGAGCTAGCTAATATAAACCTCCCTTCCCCTCCTTCTTTGAGTAGTGAGGAGTGGTTTCGTGATCACCTAAGCTATAACAGTTTGATTCATGGAGTCCCACAAAACCTCCTATTCTCGTTCATATGTTGGGAGTTGTGGACGCAACGAAATAAATTCGTTTTTGACGTTTCTCCTACTCCTGCTCCTAACATCACGGTTCAGAAAGCTAAAAGACTAGCTATTGATGTTCACTCTTCCCTCCCCCATCCTATATTCTCCCTCAACCACAACGACACACAACTAGTATCACTTAGTCCCCCTCCGTGGTTAAACTTGTTTGTTGACGCATCCTATACTAGTCTCTCTTCCCCTACATGCATTGCGGGTGTTTTACTTGATTGTGCAGGGAAATGGATCACGGGGTTTCAGAGGCAAGTTTTCGCAAACTCAGCTCTCCACGCCGAGCTCATGGGTATCCAATGGGGGATGTCCATCACTCTAGATCACAACGCCAAGCACGTAACCATTTTCACAGATTGCAAAAAGGCAGCACAGTTATTGAAGACCTCTGAGCAATCATCGCCAAGCATTGAAAAAACTATTCTATTGTGCAGGGAACAAAGCCGTTTCTTCCAAGGGATGAAGGTCCAATCGTGCCCAAGGAAGCTCAATCAAGTCGCGGATAGATTAGCAAAAGATGGAAGAAAAGACTATGTTGATGTTAATGTAACTAAGATAATCCCCACCCCTCCTAGTTACCTCTTAAACATTTGGGATGAGTTTGTACTAAGGCTTATAGCCACAACTACATAAATTTATGCAACCGTATTTCACCAAAAAAAAAAATAATTACATCTTTTTGTTGCATACACATAGTGATTATGCAATAAAAACAAAGGTGGGACCGTCGTAGGCCCATAAACTATAATAGGATAATTCGGCGCACAAGAGATACAGCTCACAACAAATTAGAAAATTCGCGACATTTACTTTTTTTCATTTTCTTATTCGTGCCCACAGATTGACATTTCCACAGGAAAAAAAAAACACCAACAAAAGTTATTCCAATTTTTTTCTTCTTAAATCCTTAAAATTAAATCCTTCATTTTTATTCTTTCCTTTTCCTCAAGTTTTATTGGTCTTCAATTTCTGAAAACAAAACAAGCAATTTAATTATATCAATTATTTTGAATAATTTTGATGCGTAAGTTGGTTGGAAAAATCTGAAATAATGGAAGCAGCAAAGGCAGTTTGTGGGAAAGAAGCATTGGATGTTTTAAATTGCGTGGTTGAATCAAATTATGACCAGGATAAATGCCTTCACCTCTTGCAATCTCTTCGCCAATGTGTCCTTTCCAAGGTTTTTTTTTTCTCATTTCAATATTTTTTTTATGGAAGTTTTTGATTTTCAGTATTTTTCTTTTTTCATTTAAGTAATTCTCCCTATAAAATAGTGTGATTATTTTCATATGATATGTTGTTAACAAAGTTATGATCTTTTTCACTTGTTTTAAAGAATTGAATTAAGTTTAGGAAATCTTGTATGGTGTGTGAATATTATACTGTGATCTTGTATGCAGTACATAGGGCCTGTTCTCTTCGGTATAAAACAACTAAACTGAATTAAATTATAACTAATTAATAGTAATGATTATCATTTAGGAACTGAAGTATATTGAATTGAAGTGAATTGAACTGAATTGAAGTGGGGAGAACATGCCCTTAGGAAAGTCATTATATTATATAGCTGCAATTGATTGAAAAATACTGCTTTTTTATTATTCTGATGTGATTACTGATTTTTGGTAATAGGATGATGGAATAAAATATTTAATATCAGGTGTTGAAATTTTTATTGGATTTTGCTAGAATTGGATATGGTGTTATGGTTAAGTAAATCCATTGTTTTACAAGAGATTAGTGTCGCATTACTCTCGAGCTTGAACCACTGTTAGGACATGTTTGGATTGAGGTAATGCATTAATGGGGGTAATAGGAGACATAATTAAGAGAATGAAGATGAATATATGTGTTGGTAGATGGAAAACGCTAGGGATGGTGTAAGGATGAGGGAGGGACGGGGAGCTATTTACCCCTTAATGCATTACCCTCAATCCAAACATGCCCTTATAAGTTAGAACACGCCTTGTTGATGGTTCATGCTTGATACCATTGGTCTCTTAAAGGTCTTTAGAGTATCTTTGTTGCTCCCGGGTGTTAGAGGTAGGGAATTGAGATACATATTGATAGAGTATAAATCTATTCCTGGGGCCTCAACCAAAAGCTTTGTATAAATCTATTCCTGGGGCCTCAACCATCAGCTTAAGCTTTTGGTTGAGTCCCCAGGAATAGTTTTATACTCTATCACGCCCCCTCACGCAAGAGCCCTTTGGGCTTGAAGTATGGATGCAGCACATGTCTCCCTCATACCTGGCGCTAAATATTCCACTGAGAAAGGAGGGGTGGAGGAGATTCGAACCCGTGACCTTTTTGTCACGCTGGCTCTTGATACCATGTCAAAGGACCAACTCAACCAAAAACTTAAGCTGATGGTTGAGGCCCCAGGAATAGTTTTATACTCTATCACATATATACTGCGTTGTTTGGATGGTGCTGGTCATGTATGACCGGGTTACTGGATATTGTAATTATCTTTGATGAAGCAATATGAATATATGGTCCTTTGAGAAGTGCACCGATTATGTACTAGTTGTGATGATTCGTTCATGGCCTTTATAAAAGGACCAAAGTTGCTTCCAATCTAGGATATAATCGATCAATCTGTTGTGCCTATGAACGTTCCTTGTTATGTTTCAAGCTCTTTGATTATGTATGGTATGCCTGTGGCACATACTTGAGAAAATATTCAAGATCATTCAGTTAGAAGTTAAAATGCCATAACATAATTGGTAACTTTTGGATACATTTTGTTGCAATTCACTTGGTCATGGTACTCAAGTGCTTTTGGGAAAATGGGATGGTACTTGTTTTGCTTACTAATGAGTAAATCTACTATAATCTATTAAGTTGTGCCTATGAACTTTCCTCATTGTGTCTTATAA
Organism: Beta lomatogona; assembly: GCA_947646795.1. Classification (NCBI taxonomy): domain Eukaryota; kingdom Viridiplantae; phylum Streptophyta; class Magnoliopsida; order Caryophyllales; family Amaranthaceae; genus Beta; species Beta lomatogona. The sequence continues at coordinate 391,475 of CANSNZ010000731.1, forward strand.
TTCTATGCAGAAATCTGTATTGGTTGTGTAGTACTCCATATGTCTATCCTGTTACAGTTCTTGTTACTTTAACGGCCCGTTTGGTAAGAGGTTATAAATGGTGGGAATGGTAATGCATTATAGTGTAAATTTGTACTAGAAATCCAATGTCATTACCAATGGTAATGCTACCTCATCACAAGATATCCATTTTCTTCCTAAAATCTCATTACCATCCATTACCACTTGGGAAGGTGGTATTGGGTGGTAATGAAAATTTATAAAGGGAAACTCATGTTTTGTGATAAAGTTTCATTCCCATGGTCATGGACATGTGAAAATCATTACAAATTTACACTAAATTTTATTACCATTACCACTATTTATAACCACTAACCAAACGGGCCGTAAGGGTCGCATTATCTCAGCATATCAAACACGCTATCAATTTGTCCATTGCTATAAGTTTGTCTATTCTTGTAGTTTTGATCTTTAGCATTGTCATAATGCTGGTCGTTAGAGCAAAAGTATGTGATTGCTTGGTGGATACAAGAGAACAATTTTAGATTAGTGGGATACCAATATATATACTTCGTATTAGGTTTCTAAATTTGAAGCTATGAACTTATTAGAACTTATCGTAGTTGTTCTCAATCACTTACAACGTTTTCCTATGTTTCTTAATAGAAAGTAAAGAAATTCTCACTACCGGAAGAGAAGCCGTTAGAACTAGATTCAGGCGGCAAAAGGCAAGCCTAATTTTGAGAATCTATTGATGAGATTATGTTGTTACGAGGCTATGACTGATGGCGATTGGCATATCCGCATGTGTATGATTATTGTCAAGAATTTTGTAGATAGAAAATTGTTGTAAAAGGCTAAGTTTCTGGATTTATGTTAATGTTTGATTTCTCAAGTGAGCTGGTCTCTGAAATGTACAAAATTGGCATTTTACAATTCTTAACAGGTGAAAATGTAAGCAGTATATGTCATATCCACTCTGCTTTTTCCCGTGTCATTCCAGCATGCAAAATCTTTGAATTGATGCTAGGGGAGCCTGGAGCCACGTTCATAGTTTAAAATTCAAGGATTTTTCTGTATCAAAAACGGTGACTTTATTTTGGCTGTTAATTGGTGACTTTATTTGGCCTGTTAATTGGTGACTTGATGCTATGTATCAGTCATCAATGATGTGACTGCTTGCTTTAGTTGTACGAACTATGAACTTTTTTTTATATATATACTCCTATATAAGGAGAAGCGACCGTGTCTAAAACCTCAACCCGCGTGGCTTAAGATTTGCGGGCTTGAAAATTGTTGTAAATGCCATCTAAGCTCACTTGCAGCTCATTACTCGTTTGAGTTTTTACATATGTGGCTCAAGTTGATCTTCGAAAGACAATATTGTAATAGTTAATCCGAAAAAAGAATTCATTAATATATAAATCATTTAAAAAAAAAAAATTCAACCAAAGGCTGTGACTTGTGAGAGTGTTTCTTCTTCTTTTTTTTGTCGGAGGTGGGATCTATGAAACCTTCCTATCTCAAGAATAACCTGGTAGGGGAATAACTTGAGAGGTGCCTCGAACTTGTATCTAAGCCGCGGGCGGAGAAGCTAAAAAGCTTCCTTGGCACCAAGGTTGCCAGATTTAGAGGTGTTCTTGGTCAAGCGTTGGGAGTAGCTATTAATGGAAGATGCATCTTGCTTGAATTTTACCTTTTTGTAGACCTCGTCCCAAGCTTAGTCTTAGTCCACATTTTATTGCCTTGTCAGACGATAAACGAAAATGAAAATGATTTTAGAAGGTTTTCTAATTTTTCTTTGTCCTGCAACATCATTAAGACATTAAGGTTTTCAGTGTCAATTTGTTGAGGATTAAGGATTATTAGAAATTTCATCGGATAGGTCAATGTAACTTGTGAGTTTTTATCATCAAGTTAAGGCTGGCTCAAGCTCAACTTGACATTTGAAGATGTGCTTTAGTTACCTCGTGAGTTAAGTGGTATTTATATCTTGAAATGGCTTGTGTACTTCATTGAGAATAAATAAACTATCAACCCTTTCGTGTATCAACTATCGTTCGGAGGAGATGCTATAGTCATAAAAGTATTATGGTAGTGAAATTCCTTCCCAAGTCTTTTAATAACATCTCCCAAACATTATCTTATCAGTTAGCTGTAAGTCTGTAATACACATATCACATATAACACATAATACTTCACTCATAAAGTCCAGATTAATCACCGTAATTTGCAAAAAATATAAATCTAGGGCCTAGGGGTGAATTGTAATAAACACTGTGGAAATGGATGAGAATAAAAAGGAAAGAGATAAAGTTAATTTGACACTATTACTATCATCTACATGTTATTCGCTAACTACATATTATTGGATAAATATTATTGTATTCCTTTATCTACTTACTGCATAGTAGATAAAGTTAATTATATTGCATGTTTTTCCTAGTTGACTGCATATCTATTGAGGTTACGATACTTACACTGTTACCTCCTACTTCACTATACATAGATAGGATGAAGTAATAAAGCAGTTGGAAATTTCATTGACATCTTATTCTAGTAGATGAAGGAGGTCCACTCCTTGTATGACTATGTTGACTTATCAAGAAACATTACTCTAATATAGCCCATTTGATAGAAGGTAATACTTAGTGGTAATGGTAATTTTACTGTGGTTTTGTAACAAAATTTTCATGCTGATGTCTATGGTAACATTACTCTAATATAGCCCATTTGATAGAAGGTAATACTTAGTGGTAATGGAAATTTTACTGTGGTTTTGTAACAAAATTTTCATGCTAATGTCTATGGTAAAGAAATTTCATCCCCAAACATGCTCTTCTCGTCATAAATTTCCATTACCAATCAATGCTACCTTCAAAAGCGGTAATGGATGTTCATGTGATTGATGAAGAGATATTTTGGGATGAAACCACATTATCGTGAATAGTGACACAAGACTTCTCCTACAATTTTACATTAAAGAGTATTATCATTATTAGCCACTACTTATGACCAACTATCAACTGGCCATAAATTTCAAAATGAACAAGCTTCAAAACAAGCCAAAAAGATTGCCTAGTTCAATCTAAATGCTTAAAAAAGAACTTGAACCTCGAAATTCAGTTGCCTTATATGGTTACACAGTTACACTTGATGTTAGTGTAGACTTGTTGAAAACTTGTGATTACTTTACTCCCAGACAAAAGCTCCTATGGCATACTTCCTCTTTTGCTCCAAGGTTCCTGTAACCGGCAAACCATATGAAGCAAGCAACCCATCTAACTGCCACTCTACCATCTTCTCATAATCGGCCTTCTTGTACCTGGGATAATGCACTGGCATCTGGAAATAATTATTACTAGACTGAAACTTCGGTTTCCCCTCCTTTCGTTCATCAACCGATTTGGAACCTCCGTTGACAGGCAGCCGAGCAGCTAAGTGTTTGCCACCATTGGTGAAAAGCTTCTCAAACATTTTTGGCATCTTTCTTTTCCTTCAATGCTTAAAACTGAGAACTATAGGGAAATGCTTTATGGTATGAACTAATTCAATGTTGCTGCCTTTTATAGGGGATGGTAGAGAATAAGGAATATGCTAGAAATGCACTACGAATTGAATAAAAAGTTGGAACAATTGATATCAACAATCCTATAGATATCCGCTCGTTTTAAACAATTTCAACTACTTATATACTCGGAAAAGTCAAAATTTTAGGAATCTCTTAGCCATCTCATATCACTTTATTAACATGTAAACATGCTTAATAAAGATTACTTCACTATGAGAATTACTGCTTTTCTTTCCTGATTGGCCATCATCAGCACCTCTCATCGTCCTACGAGACTGCTTTTTGGAAAACACTCGTAAAGTTGAGACTATTCCACATTAATAATCTAGTCGGAACTGCTTAAAGAACTCATAGTTGGGAGTCTTGGGACTGTTAATGTCAACTTTTCCAAATTTAAAAAAAAAGAGAGATGTATCCCGAAGCATCAATTCGTTCCAATTTGCAAGCTATGCTCTGATATGCAGCATGAAAATATTCCAAATTTACCAGACTGGTAGCTATTTGCAGGAAGAAGAAAGGTGGGCAACAGAATAGTAGAACGCTACATATAGTAAATTTAAAGGCTACAGAAGTGGATCAACTTCTAACCATGAGCAAATCTGCAATTGCAGATTAGCAAGCTTACAAAGGAAATTTCTAAAATTTTACTTACATTTAAGCAAGGAATAATTGCATTCCAAAGAATAATTCAAAGGCATATTCAGTTTTCTATAGGATTAACTACATATTCGCTTGGCCTCGTAACCCAATTCTACCAAGAATATTAATCAGCTCATTCTCCTACAGAACCCTTATGCAGGCAGCACCACCAATTCCTGGAATAATCAGAAAATTAGCACCTCAGAGAGCATAGAACCGGAATAATCAGGAGATCAGCCACTTTTTTTCTTCTTTAAACTCAAACAATGATTCAGAGTGCTGAGGAAGATAAGCATATTCTTTCTGGAAGAACGGGGTCAGGGATTACTCCTTTTCTATAGTAACTTCTTTCAGATTCTCCTGCTCAGGTTTCGGTAGAACAGGTAGATCCACAAGCACATTTGGAGGAGCGAAATACATGTGCACTGACATCATGCATATAATAATACCCAAGAAAAGCTGCAAAAATGCAAGCGGGAAAAGGTTATCACCAACTCTCTGAACAGAAAACGAACCGACTAGAAGTTTCTAGAAGAGATAGGCTGAATGGAGAACTTGTTCTTCACCAATAATAGAGAGGGAACTGGCATGGGGAAAATACAAATCCAATTTACCATAATACCCCCTCTCCATGTGTTCAATAAAGATCAATTCACTAAACAGCCAGAATCTTTCTAGAACTTCTGCCTTCAAGCTAGAATAAATGTCTCCTTTTACAATAATATAAACAGTGATCCAAAAGTTCACAAAGAGCACGCGTTGTAAAGTACTCCCGTCGTCTGTAAACAACATATAATATTTTTCACATGTTCAAAGAAAGTGACCATATTTTCTCAAACAATAGTAGATCATAATTGAATTTCCTAAGATATTCTCACCTAGAATGAGTGACAGACGGGACACGGGAGGATGATAAAACAACTATAAGAAGAGTTTTGGTAAGTTCGTAACAAGATATAAATATATGGATAGGGCAATGTGGCAACTGATCTCAAGCGGAGGGAACACAAATGATGGCATGTTAGTTTTACTATTTTTCAAGTCTTCCTATTTACATAACAGATTAATTGAATTGCCGAAATGAACTTTTGCTTTAACGTAACTGAGCAATGGAATTGTGATTCCATGAAAGAGATAAATTATCTAGTGTTTAGTACAGCTAAAGACAAGGATATCTGGACTTCAGAGATCGGATGCAAGTTTTACTCCCCACTGTATCGAATAAAAAGTCGCTGACCATGGGATCCATATGACGGGATTTATGCACTTATGCAACAAGAATGTCAAATCCTGCCCCCCCCCTCTTCTGTGACCCAGATGCGAAGGATGATGGGAAAGGGGGTTCAATATAACATAGAAGAATATAGAACTGGAAGAGTAAGAACTTTAGTATTGTGTATGCACAGAGACAAACCTGTAAAGTTGGCTTAAATTCAAACAGGTAAACAGACAAGATCATCGTCAGCAGCATTGCCATTGAAGTGGAATAAACCTGAAATTTTCATTCATTCTCAAAAGACGGAAGATTTACCTGTGTTGTACTATACTACTACTAAAGAATTCCATAAGCAAGCTATTATTTCAATTACATTATGTGTTAAGAGAAACTAGAATAATACAGCCTATCTTACGTGGACCTTTGGTTTCAAATATTAGATGTTGTAAGAAAATATATTTACCTTCACAATGTTATCTGCATATTTCATTATCCATGAAACTAGCAGCCCTGAAGACCCTAAATTCAGAACCACCATCCAGGTTGCCATACTATATCCATCAAAAAGGCGTTGCCACCATGGTCCCTTTTCAAACCCACTTGTGAAATCATCTAAAACTAGGCGTGCCATGTTGAAAATTGCGCCAAATCTGAGGGGAAAAAAAAGATTTGACTATTTACTGCCCGACATCTAATAAAGTTCGAATGAGGACTTTAATATGCACCACTATCTCCAAAAAACAGATGTAATCCTGTTCATGTACAGAGAGCACCAAAAAAGGACGCAAGAGAAAGAAAGAAGCAAAAGGCTACACAAATGACTGAGGAAGCAAAAACAAAGTGATCTTGTTAAATTTTGAATACAGATTTGGCAGTGACTAGAGAGAGAAAGAAAATAAGAGAAAGTGTTGAATGAAGAACAAAAAGGGTTGATTTGGAGAGATAGAGAAGAAAAGTTTACTTGAAATAGAAGTGCAAAATTTAATTCAAGACATCTCAGAAAATAAAACAAGAAAAGTTAAGGGACAGAGAGAGCAATACCAAAAATAGAATAAGTTAAACAAAACTTGCAAGCTTACTCCTCCAAGTACTGGAAATAGAGAGCAATCCATGAAATCACCAAATCAATGAAGAGGTAACCACCTCAATAGAATTGAAAAGGCTACCATTTTCTTTTGTTCTCTTTTGTCTTTTTTTTTTTTTGTGTGTGTGGGGGGGGAAGGGGGTGGACATGAAAGTGTGCAAATAACTAACATGAAGGAATGAAGCTGATATATTGTCATCAGAAATCAAGAATGAAATGGAAGACCTTTGAAAACATTGTCATATTTAGTAAGACCGAAAGTATGCAACACAAAGTACAGAGCACAGATTAGTAGTATTGGATATAGCTAATATATGCCTTTCCTCCCTCTTGTCTTACCCTCCACCTAGAGAACCGCAACTTGCCTCTTGCATTGCACACACTCCTGAGCTAGAAGGGAACTAAAAACAAAAATATTGTTCATAACTTAACATAATTATGTGTCTCTGGACAAACACCAGGAAGTAACATAGAGCCCTCTGGCTGAGAATAGGCTGGAGAAACATCATCACACTAAAAGAGGCGGCAGTAATTCCAGATTAAAAAAACTTATTCATGTCACTAGCACAACCTTGTTCAAGCATAAGCTGGGAGCAAGAAGCAAGCAAGCCTCTTTTTTTTTTTTGGGGGGGGGTGGGGGCGAATATCAATATAATGCTCCTAGGGGTTTGTAGGCAAACACTTTAGTCATGCTACCAATGATTCAGATGCACGATACCATGCAAGTACCTTAAATGCAAGTTTAAGCATACAACTCTAAACAGAGATACCTACGTATAAAGTTGTACATTCTGCCAGTACAGGCTATCATTGTTCTTCTTCAGAAGGAACTCAGTATAGACACCAGCTAATGCTGAAAGGCAAGCTGACAAGATGCCCAACATATACCCCTGGATTGGCGCTGAGAGAAATGAGTCACAGGATGACTCTCCGCAGCCTTTGACCTATAGTGAGAGAAAGTACTAAATCAATTATCCTTCAGAGTAAACTTCATTGACAAGTCACAAATAAATTTCTGCAGATCTTCAACAGTGTGTCCTTCCGTACATTTCATGATCTGCCCTCTTTCCTTTGTTCTTTATCATAATTTTTTTACTGGGTGTAAATGAGGGTTTCAGAATGAATGTTGCATTGTCGTGGTGATTCTCTAAATATTGAAGACTAAAAGCATATCCCAGTCTCCTGGTAGTGAGGTAGACAACCATTCTCAGTCTCAGATAACTATTGGAGAATGTAAACCAGAGGACAGTCAGGGAATATGTAAGCATTTTTCTTCCAGTTTACCAAATTCAATACACCATTCTGTCTTTGATACTTTCTACTTAATTGATATTAACATGCACCTTCAATCCGTCATGAAATAATTTTAGAACTGCACTTGAATTAAAAATAATAAACAAAAAAGGCATACAGTTTTTGGAGGTTAACCTGGCTTGTGGTTGTCCCAACAGCCAACAGAACAACAGCCAACCATTGCAATTTTGATAACTTTTTCTTCAAAAATAACCTGCATAACAATAAATTTTCAGAGCCCAATTAATATATACAAGAGCCTGTTACAAATATATTAAATACACATCTAATTATCCTATACCATTAGAGGATGTAAATTAAAGTACTGGAAGCACCTGAACAGTATTGCGGTGGTAACAATCTTGAGATTGCCCATGATCTGGTAAGTAGATGTATCCACGTAAGTGAGAGTGGCGAACTGAACATTGTTGTGAATTAGATATATAACTGATGGAATTGGAAACAGTCGCACAGTTTTCCAATCAGTTGTCATCCTTACAGAAGATGAAGTCTGGACCTCCCTCCAAAGAAGTATGCTAGATACCACCAACTACAATTACCAACACAAAGAAAGTACAGAAGTAAGCAGGAAGTAAAGTTGAGCTATAAAGTCACAGAAGATGCTTGAAATTCAAGTCTCCAAGCTATAAGAGAAGAGAAGCGAGCGGGAAGTACCTTAAACACCTCTGCAAGAAATGGAACAGTTGCATAATCATACTTGTAACCACCATTACTCTGTGATAAAGTAGTTAAAATGCCCTGCAACACACAAAGTAGAGGCCTGATGAAACAGGTAATAATTCAAGTTCTTAATTAAGACAAATGTCAAACACAAAGATGATTAGCTTGGCACTAAGACTAAGAATGCTGATGAGCTTGAACTTGACATTCCAAAGATACACCTTTTCCACCTCTCGGCAAAATAGTGAACAAGATCCTTCATCTACCAACGGTGTGGGAAACCAGAGCTGTCATGGGTTTCCCTGTGACAAACTCTAAGGGGCAGAATTTCAAAAAAGGTTCCAAGAAAAGGGGTAAGCAGCAACCATTGAATAAGTTCAGGTTAGAGGCAAGGGTTTACTTCAAATGTATCCATTCATACCATTTTTATAACTTTCTTGCGTGGGACAGTATCCTAGTATGAAAGGTCTTTTCCCCTAAAGTAACTTGGACCAATACTACGTGGCTTACATTGTATGTCCCTCTTCTTCATGAACTTGAACCGAATAAGCACATGACGTAACTTTTCCACAATATCTAGGCCTTTTATTCATTTTTTTTCTGGGGTGGGGAGGGTGAAGGGACGAGCATTACGATCCTATTTACAAAGTTTTGACTGCAAAATTTGCTGATGCTCAAAGGAAAGAAACAAACCATAGATAAAAAAAGTATACAACTCTAGAATAATAATCTTTAATAGTGCGTGAGCTAATTGTATGCCACAACTGGTAAACACCAGAAAATGCCAATCATTGGGTCAATAGCAAACCCCAATCAAAAGTTTTAACTGAAGATATACTCCCCCTATTTCTTTTTAATAGTTACACTTTACCTTTTCATGCTTGCCAATATAAATGTTTGAACATTAATATCTCTAAATTTGCATTTGTAAAAATTATAAAAAGTTGATTTTCCAAAAGTGCATATTGAGACGAATCAAACAAGATCTCACATGACTATATTTTTCCTAACCCATTAAACGCAAATGATAGTCAAAACTCAAAGTGTAACCATAATAAAGAAACGGAGGGAGTAATAACAAAAGCAATGCATAATAGAAACATGACAAATATAGTAGGAACTTTTTGTGGATTCTGTAACTCGTTTTAACTTTTCCTCTATACAATCCTTCATTGCCGTATAGGTGAACAACAATGAAGTAACAATTACAGCACTATAACAACTATTCTGCATGCCCTTGCTTCTCCTCTTCATGGTTCCCCCAGTTGCTGCTGTCATCCTCTTTATTCTCATGACTCTAGAATCTAGTCATAGCGCATAAAATTTGGTGCGACAGGGTAGTGGAGATCATTTTTTATAGACAAAAAAAAGGTTGCGAAATCTGTAAATTAGGCTTAAGCACATGGCTAAATAGAGCAAAAAGTTATAGACATACGTTCCTGCAAGCTAATATACATGGCCTCCTTATCTGTAGTTCTGTACACATCTTAGACACTCCTGAATGTAGAACAGAGTTAAAAGTGGATCCACTAATCCATCTAATACCCAAAAAATTCTGGCCTTCTGGGAATCAGAACAATTTATAGAAATGCATTACAGCTCACACTATATACCTCTGTACTACCGGAAATGGCAGTAAGCAACTATTTCTGAGTTTAATCTACCATTAAAGTACAATATATAGTTAAAAGAAAAGGAAAAAGTGCAGAAAGCTTCTTCAATGAAGCCCCACATCTTACCCAGCCATTGAGAAATCAAGAAACATTAGCTTTCCCTCGAAAAATTACTCAATCTGTCCGAAAATAAGTCACATTGTCACAACTCCCTATAACAAAGGATATGAAAATGATCCTTTGTAGTAGTTGGTTCCCACACTCTCCCCAACATCCATTAAAGTCGGAGCATCTTAGAAATCCAAATCATAAACTATTACTAATGTCTAAAAGACGACAACGTTACAATTACATCCCTCTAGCTGCTTTACAAATCCCATATGACAAACTCCTTCCACATTGCATCAACATAGGTATTCTTATTGGCCTTTCAGAGATGCCTTCACTAACTCTAACTGCTCAAGGATAAGGCTTCATACACCTCGACCCCCTCGATATGCACTAGGTCTAAAATTAAGCAAGGGATTGCATTATCAAGAAGATTTTAAGGTATCAAGTAATTTGGAAAAAAAGGCAATTGCAGGGAGATATACTAGTCCCTTAATTGTGATTTTTTCAACAACTACATCTTGCCAAACAAACACCCAACTACTCTATTTTGTTACTTTTTTGGTGAAAATTTTACTAATATTCAAAGCTTAAATTGCATGCCAAATATCCTATCTTAGAATAAATAAATAACTTCATCACATTAATCAAACAAGCATTTTACAAGTAACTGCTAAATACCCAAAATTACAAATGTTAAACAACAATTCCAGAAATCAATGGAGTACGGAGTACCCACCAAAAATATATAATATAAGTGCACAAATAACATGAAATTACAAATTATAACAATCTGAAAAAAAATAAAGGTTGAGGGTATGAATGAACTATACCTGAGAACTAGTGAGGATGGTTAGAAGAGCAGCTACGAAGTACCACTGCATTTAGATCTTCCTTCTTTTTCCCCACCACTCTTTCTTTTTTATTAAAACTCTACTTTTGGATTGAAGAAATGAAACTATGGCTTCTAAAATTGGACAAAACAAAAGATATTGTCGTGGATCTTTATACAAAAATGCTATTATTGTGTCTAGAAAATTTTAATCTCGGAAAATTGCACGGATTGATGGTTAATAGGGTCAGTATTTTAGTAGTAGTAGGGAATTGCGAAGTGTAAGAGTGAAGCAGCTGTGAATGTGATTGTGAATGTGATGTGAGGAAAGACTGGAGCGAGAGATCGTTTTGCTTTTACTTTCTCCCTCCCCAAGTCCCCAACCGATATTTTTCTAGAATGCTAAACACCGCCCTAAATTTTCTTTAAATCGCCCCGAATCATTAATTTATATTTTACCCTTCCTTTTTTTTTTTTTTTTCTTTTCCCAAACCACCACCTCCTGCCACCACCAGCCCCACCGCCACCTCCTCCACCCCCACCACCACCATCCCGATTGTCACCACCTCCAGCCCCACCGCCACCCCCACCGCCACCACTTGCCACCACCCACCTGAAATTTTTTTAATTAAAGGGTGGAACGTCTGGCCAGGACGTTCCACCCATGGCCAAAACGTCTAGACGTTTGGGCCATTGGATAAACGTCTGGTCAAGACGTTCTGTCCATCGCCCCCAAAATGTTTGAATTTTTTGAAGGGGCGGAAAGTCTGACCAGGACGTTCCACCCATGGCCTAAAAGTGTGGGTGGAACATCCTGGCTAGACGTTTCGACCATCGCCCCAAATCAAAATCAATTTTTTAAGAGGTGAGTGGTGGCGGGTGGCGAGGGGAGGTAGGTGATGGCGGGTGGTGGAAAAAACAGAAGGGGTAAAATAGTAAATTAAATAATGGTCTCGGGGTGATTTTAAGAAATTTTGGGGAATGTTTTTAATTGGGTCGTAACGTAAATACTTCATCCGTTAATATGAATTAAAGCGAGGAGAAAGATAGAGAGAAATATAGGGAGGGACTTATGTGACCATGAGAGAGACGAGAAAATCTCAATGCTAAAATACATGTAGTGTTGCAAGTAATTGGATATTGTCATATAAAGAAAGTATTGCAGATACAAGTGAACAATGAAGTGTAATAAAATGACCATGAATTTTGACTCTTTATCGAGTTTTACCTATAAACAATTCATCTTTGTGTTCATAGTAGGGACTTATTGGGAGTCATATAGGGAGCAATTGAGTTTGGAGAAAGTGTATGGGCGATTTAGAGTGTGTGGGACTTTGGGTAGAAACTTCATTTAAAAACTTTATTCCTAAAAAGTTAGGATCTAGGCATTTTCTAAATATGTGCATCATACTAACTTTCACGATACTTATTTATTAATATGTAACGATAAATGTAATTATTTTAATTGTTTATTGGTTAATATCAATGTATATTTTCAAAACCCCTTTTTATGATTTTACTAAAATATAGTGATTGATAATTTGATATTAATGGTCAAACTTGTGCTGGACAAATGTATCCAATCAAAATGATGCATCTATTAGGAACACAACAAAAGTATGTTAATGCTATCACGAAAATATGCTTCATGCGTGGATGATTAGTATAATCATTATGATGGATTTATCATCTCTTGGTAAATTTGAGGCCCTCCAGAAGATCTCGAATAAAACTTCATCGGGACCAAGAAACTCCACATATAGCTAAATTTAATGACTAATTATGCTTTTAGATATTCCCTTAGTTTGGACAACATACCCCATGAGATGCATCCTAAGGCCATGGGATACCGTTTAAAATCATATACTCCCTTAGTATATGCCTAAGAACGAGCTTATGGTTGTCTTTAGCGATATCATTGCCGTGAATTATCCCAAGCCATGCCAAAACTCTAAAAAAAGTCCCAAATGAAAATATCATCGAGACCAAAAACTTATATATTTAGCTTCAAGTAGGCAAATTTGAAGATTAGAATACATGATCCAGAACAATCTCGTGGTCCAGAAAAGACCCAATGGGATGCTATGGACACATAAATTTGTCTACCCAATTTAGCACATAATGATGAAACATACCGTCTTCCTACTTGGCCGGGACTGAAGAGCAATAATCAAAAGCCTTGCCCAAAACCCTTTTTTAGTCCAAAATATGTTTTAAAACCCATTTAAAATAAAATCCAATTTCAAGCCCAATTACTTTCATGATAATTAATTGAATTTTCAAAATAAATGTTTTATTAAATTATTTTCATAAAATCAGATTTTGTGATTTAAACCCGTTATTCAATGATAACATTTGATAGAAGATAAGTCAAAACGGTTATTTAAGATAAAAAAAATCAGTAATTTGATTGCTTATATAACATATCACAAAAATTAGTATTTTGCTTGTTTAATAAACCAACATAGATTAATTTTTTAGAATGCTTAAATATATTGCGTGGTTGTTTATTTGCACAAAACTCGAAAATGAATCGTATTAAGTAGAGCCAACAATGGGCGAATGTGATTCATGATCATATTTGTACCTTCACCCCCGAACCCAATATATCCTTGGTTCATTAACCATTTTATGAAGTCATGAAAGGGAAATCAATATTGGATAATTCCCTAAAATGTTCATATGATTTTCCAAAAATCCAATTAGGTTTATGAGCCTTCATTTAAAGACTTGTTAGCGACTTCTTATCCAAAACAAATTTCAAAACAAAAACCTTTATAATGAGATAGTCAAATCCGTGCTCATCCCGCGTAGGCGATAAAAATATGCCTACAGATGCATCATAGTCATACGGGAGACTTTGAAATCATATCAAAGCCTAAGAACAGGCATATCATGATATATATGCTTCAGAGCTATTTTTGGGTTGAACGGGATATATGCGAATTAAGAAAATTTAAGACAATGTATAGGGTTTCAACTACCTGTGAGTTAACCCAAGGCTCGTTGAGGCCCTCGGGATAGCCATAGTACAAAAAGCTTGTCGGGTCTAAAAAAATCAAAAAATTGACAAATTTGAAAGTTGTACACACACTTTCGGACATTCCCTTAGTCCGGGAAATAGAACCCATGAGAGACCATTTGAAATCATATTTGTGCTTAAGAACGGGCATATGGTGGCCTTTGGAATCACAAAAAAAGAATATGATGGTCTTTAGAACTATTTTAAGATCGAATTAATTAGTAAGATGCAAAATAAGTTGTAGAAGTTATTTTAAGGCAATGTAAAGGGTCACAACAACCTAGGAGTTATTCAAAGTCATCGTCTGGCACTTCGAAATGTCCCAGACAAATAATTTCATCGGATTCGAAAAAAGTTCTGAAATAGCTCACAATAATCAAATTTAAAGCTTACAATACACGCTTTCAAACATTCATGTGAGCTAAAAAAGACCTCGTGGGATGCATCCTAGGGACATGGGAGAATGCAAAATACGTTGTATAAAGAATTTAATGGCAACGTACAGGATCACAACAAACCGGGAGTCATCCAAGTCATGATCGGGCACTTAGGAAAGTCATAGACAACAAAAGGCGCCGGATCCAAAAAAGTCGAAAAACTGCTCAAAATAATCAAATTTGAAGGTTATAATACATGCTTTCAAATATTTACGTTGTTAAAAAAATAGCCCCGTCAAATTCATCCTATTTGCATGGCAAACCATTTGATATCGTATGCATGCCTGGAATAAGCGTATGGTGGCTTTTTTAGCTACTCCCGGGTTCAATTAAAAATATGCAAAATAAATTGTACAAGGCATTTTAAGGCGATGTACAAGGCATTTTAAGGCGATGTACAGGGTCACAACAAACTAGAATCCCAAGTCATCACCACGCACGTAAAGGAAGGTCTTAGAGAAAAACTTTCGGCAAGTATGAAAAAGTCCAAAAACAGCACTAGAAAAGCCAAATTCGAAGGTTATAATACACGTTAACCCCAGGCTCATTATGAGTTGATCTCATGATCATTGCTAATCAGCCGAACCTAAAAGGAGGAATGTGGAAGTAAGACTTTTAACGGGACCGGCCCACTGCCTCTCATACCTACTTCCCACTATATATACTCCACTTGGCACCAAAATAGAGGTAACCTCATCTAACTAAACAAACACATACATTTGGCCAACCTTTGAGAGTCTAGTCTAATTATGAAAGACAAGACCAACCTTTGAGAGTCTAAGCTATTAAGGACGTAACAATAAGTCCAAAATTATGAAGGCAAAGCTAAATATAGGAGGGTAAGTGCAACATCATGAAGACATGAAACTAGTTGTAGAAGACATTTTAATGTAATGTAAAGATTTTCAAGTCCCAACCATTCGAGAATGATTCCAAGGTATAACAATATCCTTGGGAAGGTCTCATATAATAAGATCATTGAGTCTATAAAATTCTTGAATGATAACAGGCCCTTTTAGGACCTTTCAATGACCCGAGAAAAACCTTAAGGGATACATCATAGGATAATAGGATACCACTTCAAAACATATCCTTGGCCAAGTGAGGGCTTTTGAGATAAATGGTTGTTAGGCATGTTCATGTGTCTATGGAAAATATTTTTCCTAAACTAGAAACATGATTTAAATTTAGTACTATTACTTTAATTTGACTAGCTACTCATCGATATTAAATTCGTTTTAAGATGAACCCTTATCAAATTGTATCTTGTCAACCTCTCCTATTAGCATGGGTTCAATAAAATAGTACCATCGCCAGATCTAATCAAACCTTATTAAAAAAAAATTACATACAAAATTGACGTAGTAGCACCATCATATTTAATCAAAACCCAAACTTATAACACCTTTTTGCAAAATACTTATCTCTTATAGTCATCACTCTAATACCTCGTCAACGTGGAACATGACACTTTCAATCTTTAATTCATTAGTACTAGCTTGCACCCAAAATCTTCACTAGATGCTTAATCAGTCAATCTAATACCAACTTTGTGTTATGAATTATGATGGATGATAGATAAGCAACATGTCCACTTTTTTTTGCTACCATGCTCACTTCACATTTTAGTGGGGCAAAAGCCAAAAAGAAAAGCTTCTCACTTTTCCTGCTCACTCTTTTCCTCTTCTCTCATTTAGCAAACCTAGCATTCACGAGACACTCCTGAAATTTCTCATTTGAATTCATCTTTTTCTCCCCTGCCTAATCTACTTCACTTGGATTACAAAACCGTGAAAATCTCTACTACTTCATTTTTCTCTCTTCAATTTTTCTCTCATTTCCCCCACTAAATTTAATTTTATCTTTCCCACTTCTGAAATTAAAGAATACACAATTGAATCAATACCTTTCATTTTTTTTTTCCTTTATCATCGAAGTATGTTTTTATAGTACTCTTTCTAAACTTCCACTGTTTTTAGTTTTCCTCTGCTTTTTTATCCATTTATTACTCTGTTTTTATTTTTTTTTTCTTTCCTCTGTTTTATTTCTTCTAAAAATGATGATCCCATATTATGGAATTACCCATTGGGTATTTCTATCTCGTATAAATCCTTAACAATTTTATTTTCTTCTCCCATTTTCATGCCACAAATTAAACCATGCATCTCAATCAATTCATGAAGTTCTTAAAATCAATCCAAACATACAGAAGAAAAACCCTCTAATTATTTTCTATAACAATAGAATCATCCAGAAAAATGGAAACTTCATGCTTTTTTACATCTTTAAGCTGCTTAAACCTTAGAAGAAGGAGGAGGAAATCATTGGCGATTCGATCGATGTCGAAAGCACCAAGAAGAAACTGGGATTTAGACACAGAAAGCACGGAGCGAAAGCGATTCGATAGCTTAGAATCATGGTCGATGATATTGGATTCAGAGAATGTGGAGGCATGGGAATCAAACAAAGAAGAAAAAGAAGAATGGACAGCTGATCTTTCACAGTTATTTATAGGGAATAAGTTTGCATCAGGAGCTCATAGTAGAATTTATAGAGGGATTTATAAACAGAGAGCTGTGGCTGTAAAAATGGTGAGAATTCCTACACATAAAGAGGAAGCAAGAGCTAAGCTTGAACAGCAATTTACTTCTGAAGTTGCCTTGCTTTCCCGCCTTTATCACCCCAATATAGTCCAGGTATATTATGTCATTCATATTTTATAATCATATTTATGAATAATGTGAGTGGAAATTTATTTGTGCTAGGAAAATCTTTCTCTGCATGAATGGACCACAATACTTTATAGTTTGGGTTATTTGGGTTTGGAGTTCATTTTGGGTTTGGTTCGAATATATCGTAATTTTAGGTCGAGTTATCAGGTTGTGCTAAATTTTGTCTATCTTTAAATGGTGCAACTGAAAGAATAAGGTCGACGCGGTAATATCATCTAGATAAGTAGATAGCACATACACTTTTATTCTTTTAAGAGAAGATGAGTATTATATTAACATTTATTTAATATCAACCAAATTTTTGCTCAATTGAAAAATGTTTTTCAAAACACAAGTAATCTTTTGTTATTATTTGTTTTCCCTTTTTAGAAACAAAAGTTGTGGTTTACTTTTGTATTTGCTAGAATTACCTATCTTATAGCAATTCATAAATCATAACTAGATATCCACTTATTACTTTTTTTTTATTAAAACATAACTAGCTAGATATCTACTTAATAGGTTTATTAAAAAAAAAATCAAGAACACTTGCCAAACTCTTCACAAGATTGTGCTCATTTTTAATGTACTTATATCCAACACATATATATGAGCGTTTTTATTTTTCATGTCAATAATATAATATTAAAAATTTTGAGGTGCTCATACTAAAGATGATTATAGAATTTTTAATGGTCCAGAATAGTTTTGGAAATTTGAAAAGTAAGGTCTAGGTTTATTTTCAACCACTAACTTTTTATGAACATTTTTAATATGATCACCTTAAAATTATCCCAAGAAAATATATATACTTCATACCTTGTACTCTTAGATGGGTATGTTTTCAAACAACTTAGTTATGTTTTGTTTTGCTTTATATTTTATTATAAAAAATGTCAACTATGAATCCAAAAAATATACTTCTTCTGTTCTGAAATAAGTGAAACATTCATCTCAAAAAAACTCTTACATAAAATAGAGAAGTGTTTCACTTATTTCAGAACAGATGAAGTATATAGACTATAAGTGCACGGTAACGATTCTCAGAGGACATGGGGTACGTTTATGGAATCTTATTCATGGACTGGCCTTCGAAAATGGGAGGCAGCAGCCGAAGTCCATGTGAACTTGAGAAAACAAAAATCTCACAACTACTAATAGATTTTGTCTATTTGAATTTTGAAGTTATCAATTTATTTAAATCTAACAGTGATAACTGATAACATCTATGGTGTGGATTATTGCAGTTTATAGCAGCCTGTAAGAAACCACCAGTGTACTGCATAATCACAGAATACATGTCTCAAGGAACCCTGAGGATGTACCTAAACAAGAAGGAGCCATACTCTCTGTCAACAGAAACAATTCTGCGATTAGCCCTCGACATTTCGAGAGGAATGGAGTATCTTCATTCACAAGGGGTGATTCACAGAGACCTGAAATCCAATAACTTGCTACTCAACGACGAGATGAGAGTCAAGGTGGCGGATTTCGGTACATCGTGTTTGGAAACTCAGTGCCAAGAAACTAAAGGAAATATGGGAACGTATCGTTGGATGGCTCCTGAGATGATTAAAGAGAAGCCTTACGCAAGGAAAGTTGATGTGTATAGTTTTGGGATCGTTCTTTGGGAGCTTACTACTGCTTTGCTTCCTTTCCAGGGTATGACCCCTGTACAAGCTGCCTTTGCTGTTGCTGAGAAGGTTAGTAGTAATGCTGCTTCTATCGTCTTTTATTAGTTGCAACACTTTGGCTTGTCACGAACTCACGATGCCTAATGCATCTTTTATGATGTTGAAAAAGAAGTGTTATAAATTATAGAAGATGAATAAACTTTTCATTGATCTCAAGCTAAATGTATGCGTTTGTATCCCAGAATGCTCGGCCACCCCTACCAGCAAGTTGCCAACCTGCGTTGGCTCATCTAATCAAGAGATGTTGGGCAGCAAACCCAAACAAAAGGCCTGATTTTAGCTACATTGTTTCTGCTCTTGAAGAATATGATGAGTGTGTAAAAGAAGGCCTCCCACTCACATCACATCGAGGCCAATTAGTAAGGCGTAATGCAAAAGGCTGCATTTCCTTCAATTCCTCCTCCTCTATACCTGTACATGTATGACCTTCAAACTCTTCCATCTACGTAGGAGGAGGTAGAGGTATTACCAGAACACGTCAACACTTTACTTCTTTTAGAAATATAAAGATAAAAGGACCAAAAAGGGGTTAAATTTTTCAATTTCGCTTATATTCATCATCATATCTTCATTAATTATTGTTGATTATTTTGAATTTACTGAAGTTTATGACGGATCCCTCCTCTTCTTTGCCTTGCCTAATTTAGTTGGGGTTACTACATGTCAAATTTAGGGGTTGATTATGTGTACATTTGCATCTATTGCTCATTTGCTCCTTCAATGTATTCAATCTTACTCCTACAATGATTTTTTTTTTGGTCCTACTACGAGGAGTTTCCCACCGCCTTTGGCGAATGGACTAATCTCCCGCGGGAGTTTGCATGGGTACCTCGAAGGGTAGCATCCCTCTCAGCTGGTTTTTTTTCCATACCCAAGGCTCGAATCCGAGACCTTGGTTAAGGAGCGAGAGGCCCTTAACCACTCACACCAACCCCAATTGGTTCTCTTACAATGATGATTGTATCCCATTTTATTGTTCTTTTAAGCTAGTTAATGTAATTCAATCAATTATAGCTAGTTACGTAGAATTCCACATTTATAATAATATTTCCCAAAGGGCCAAGGTTGCTTGGTCTATTGGTAGGATTCGCACGTTGTGACTATGATATCATAAATTTGAATCCTGCCATTTCCTTATCACCTCATAAGTTTGACCCACAAAGCTAGTCTAGATTTAACCATTGCGAGGTTTTGGTCGGTAGGATCCTCCTTATCAAATTAAAGAAAATATGAATATTTGTATACTTAGCTACTTTACCACTCCCTTCAAATGAAAGAGCAAAATCTCCTAAAACATGACACCATCGCATGAAAATCTAATTTGTACATCCTCATCCATAGCGTTACCATCACTGCTTTCAACTACCCTTCATCATGTCTTAAACAAAATATATAGGACAATAGGAGTATAAAATCATAACTGTTAAACACTTGGGGATCTATCTGATAGTGTTTGGCATAAGGACTGTGAGAGAGACCCAAAAGCCATTGACCCCATAGTCATTGTGCCATGGCAAGGAAATATTCTTTGTAAGATAGGTAGAGAGCAAAACGTTTAGAAAAACAATTAATTAGGATATCTCAAAATTGACAGATCCACTTAACTTAAGTTGTGAAGTCTTTAAGAGAAGTATTACTACTAGACATTTGAATCGTTTGACGTTCATTGTGCACCTCCCCATTCTTATATGATTCTCTATGGGCAAAAAAAACGTTGGAAATTGATAATGTGTATAAAAACTTAAATGGCACAACGTGTATCTTAATCATGAAAAATGAATAAGTCGACACAGAAACATAACAAAACATAATATAAATTATTATTTAATATTTTGAATAATACAAAACGATAGATAATAATATGAACTTCACGCAACTTAACCTCTCATTCGGAGATAATGTAAAATAATACAAAATCAAGCAATCATTTAGTAATGGATTTCTCTTATTAGCTGTATGAGGGACTAGGAGAATATGTAGGATTAGTGTAAGTTGGGGTGTAAACTGGTGATGAGGTGTATTCTGGAGACTTGTACACGGGAGAGGGGTTGTATTCTGGAGACTTGTACACGGGAGAGGGGTTGTATTCTGGTGACTTGTACACTGGTGATGGGGTGTATTCTGGTGACTTGTACACGGGAGATGGACTGTATTCAGGTGACTTGTACACGGGAGATGGGCTGTATTTTGGTGACTTGTACACTGGAGATGGGCTGTATTTTGGTGACTTATATACTGGAGATGGAGTGTATTCTGGTGACTTGTACACGGGAGATGGACTGTATTTTGGTGATTTGTATATTGGAGATGGGGTGTATTCGGGTGACTTATACACTGGAGATGGAGTGTATTTTGGTGACTTATACACGGGAGATGGGCTGTATTCAGGTGACTTGTACACGGGGGATGGAGTGTATTCAGGTGACTTGTACACGGGGGATGGAGTGTATACTGGAGATGGGGTATATTTTGGTGACTTGTATACTGGGGATGGAGTGTAAACCGGTGACTTGTACACGGGAAATGGGCTGTATTTTGGGGATTTGTATATTGGAGACGGGGTGTATTCTGATGACTTGTACACTGGAGATGGGCTGTATTTTGGTGACTTGTACACAGGGGATGGAGTGTATACTGGAGATGGGGTATATTCTGGTGACTTATATATTGGGGATGGAGTGTAAACTGGTGACTTGTACACTGGAGATGGACTGTATTTTGGGGATTTGTATACTGGAGATGGGGTGTATTCTGGTGACTTGTACATTGGGGATGGAGTGTATTTTGGTGACTTGTACACTGGGGATGGAGTGTACTCTGGTGACTTGTACACTGGAGATGGACTGTATTTTGGTGACTTGTATACTGGAGATGTGGTGTATTCTGGTGACTTGTACACTGGAGCTGGACTGTATTTTGGTGACTTATATATTGGAGATGGAGTGTATTCTGGTGACTTGTATACGGGAGATGGACTGTATTTTGGTGACTTGTATATCGGAGATGAGGTGTATTCTGGTGACTTATACACTGGGGATGGAGTATATACTGGTGACTTGTACACGGGAGATGGGCTGTATTTTGGTGACTTGTATATCGGAGTTGGAGTGTATTCTGGTGAATTGTACACAGGAGATGGGGTGTATACGGGTGATGGAGTGTAAATGGGAGACGTGTAGACTGGAGAATAAGATGGCTTCTTGTATTCTGGAGCAGGACTGTAAGTATAGTAATCACTAGCAGATGAAACTGCCACCAAAGTGATGAGAAGGAAAGACATAAAAGAAGCACGATTGAGAGCCATTTTGAGGGAAGATGAAGATGAAAAGATGAGTTGTGGAATATTTGGTTTGCAAATGCGCTTTATATAAGCTTGTCCTTGGTCTCATTCCTTGATTTAAAATCAACGAAGATATAGTAGTGGGGAGCATATCTTCAATGATGAATTGGGGTACCACCTTCTTGGCACGTTTTAGCCAATAAAAAAAAATCAAATTAACTTGATCTTTGTATAAACCTTGTATGTAAACAATCAAATTGAAATGCTTAGTGTGTTATCGTATATTCGTATCATCTTGTAGCTGGGAGTTAGGAGACACCAACGTTAACAATAGCAATTATTCCGTTGAATCGTCTTAAAAATTCACCGACTGTAAGGAAGGGGCGATTAGTAAATGAAAATTGTTAGGTGGCCTGTTGCTTGTCGATTTTGATGCCAAGAATCGTGTACTTAGTTTTTAAAAAAAGTCGGCATGTGAAAACGTGCAAGGTTAAAAAAAAAATTACTCCCTCCGTTTCTTATGTAACAGGTTGACTTTTGATACTATTCATCCAACTCCTTTTGACCATCAATTGCTATTTATATATATGGAAAAATATAGTCATGTGAGATATTGTTGGATTCGTCTTGATATACACTTTTCAAATATGTATTTCTTATAATTTTTACATTTATAAAATTAGAGATATGTAGACCAAAGTTGTGGGTAATGGGTCAAAGTTGTGACTCGACAAGTGTGAAAAGTCAAATGTACAGTACAAGTAATTGGAATTAATTGTGTTATCCTAGATTGGTTAACTCTGGCGGCCGACAATATATATATATATATATATATATATATATATATATAAGTGAGTTCATATGAGAATGCATACTTACATGAGAAATGAGAATGGAATTTACGCGCTATAACTCTAATGAACAAGTGATGTAACTCTGATGAAAAAGTGATGCAACTTCAAAAAAACAATATTAGAAAAAAAAATTCGAAAAACATAATTTTTTTTTGGCTCGAATTTTTTTCGGGGATATAACTCTAATAAACAAGTGTTGTACTCTAATCCACTCGTGTGGTTGAGATTCATTCTCATTTCTCATGTAAGAGGCATTCTCATGTGATCCTGCCACTATATATATATATGAGAATACATTACAGACCTAATACTAATAGAAGTCCTTTCTATCCTTTCTACACACAATATTACACTAATACACCCCTCAATCTTTACGGGGTGAAACAACGGATAGATTGGAACGATGTTTAGTAAACAAATCAGTAGATATGCCTTTAGTAAAAATATTTGCAACTTGCAACTGAGTAGGAATTGTCGAACCATAAGACCTCCTTTGGCAACCATTTCACGGACAAAGTGGTAATCAACATCAATATGTTTACTCCTATCATGATGAACTGGATTATCACAATGCAATATCACAGGTCGTCGAAGAAAATAACCAAGATCAGCAAGAAGTTGTCGAAGCCAAATAGTCTCTATTGCAGTATATGCAACTGCCCTATATTCAACTTCAATGGAGGATTTTAGAAACAGTGGGTTGCTTTTTCGAGCGCTAGGAAATCAAATTCTTCCCAAGAAAAACAACATAACTAGTAGTAGAACGACGAGTATCGGGACAAGCCGACAAATCTGCATTAGAATAGGCAATAACAACAGTAGGAGAACTGCTACTATGTAAGAAGAGACCAAACGTCAAAGTACCCTGCAGATATCTGAAAATTCTTTTCACAGCATGAAGGTGAGTAGTACGAAGAGCATGCATAAACTGAGACACCATATTAACAACATAAGCAATATATGGACGAGTCATAGTTAATTATTGCGGTTTTTTCACCAAATGCCCCCGAGTTTTCGGTTTATTCACGAGGTAACCTCGCACTTTTCAAAATACACGGGGTACCCCTCAGTTTCATAACAATACATCCAAATACCCTTAATGACTAACGGCGGTTAACTCCGTTAACCGCCGTTAGTTATTAACCCTTATTTTGTTATTTTCAACCCTAATTAACTACTAACCCTAACCCTAATCCTAACCCCTATCCATAACCTTAACCACCCAGTACACCACCCCTCCCCTACCCTCCCACCACCCCCCTCGGCCTTCCTCCCCTCCCCTCTCCTAACCCCCGTCGATTTCCACATCCTCCCTCCCCTCTCCTAACCCCCGTCGATTTCCACATCCCTCCCCCGCCCCCCTTCGACTTCCGCAAGAAACCCCCCACCCCGCCAATTTTCGCAGCCCCACAGCAGGTGGTCGAACCGATTTTCGCAGCCCACGCCAGTTAATCGATTTCCACCAGCGTGAGTAGAGGAGGGAGAGAAGAAAGCAACGCCGGGGGGGGGGGAGCGAAAATCGACGAGGGTCGGGGGGAGAAATTCGACGGGGGTGGGGGGAAATCGAGTTGGCAATGCGAGGGGGTAGGGCGAAGGGCAGCAAGGGGTACGGGGTGGGGGAGGGCGAGGGATGCGCGGGGTTTGGGAAGGGGGTTGCTGGGGGCGGTGGTGGGTGGGGGCTCTTTGGGACAGTGGGGGAAGGGGTGGTGGGAGGGGACTGTTGGGAGGGTTAGGTTAGGGTTTAGGGTTAGGGTAAGGTTAGAAATTAGGGTTTAGTTAGGTTAATTAAGGCTAATTAGGGTTTAATTAGGGTTAAGACTAACGGCGATTAACGCCGTTAGTCACTAAGGGCATTTGGGTGTATTATGTTGAAACTGAGGGGTACCAGGTGTATTTCCAAAAGTGCGAGGGTACCCGGTGAATTTCGTGAAAACTCGGGGGCATTTGGTGAAAAAACCGTAATTATTGCAAAGCACCAACCACACTACGATAATATGTGGGATCAGCCAGAAGCTCTCCATCAAGAAGAGACAATGTGACTCTAGAGACAACAGGTTTGCGAACTGGTTTAACAGTATGAAGATGAAATTTGCGAAGTAAATCAGAAACATACTTATTTTGGGACAAAAATAAACCAGATGGAGTATGCATAACCTGAACACCTAAGAAATAATGAAGATCCCCTAAATCATTCATATTAAACTGAGAAGAAATAACAGAGATGAATTTTTGAACAAGAACATAGCTACTACCAGTGAGAACAATGTCATCAACATATAACATAATGATAAGAAAATAACCACGAATTATGAGAGTGAACATGGAAGTGTCATAACTGCTGCACTTGAAACCAATAGATAATAAGAAACTACTGAAACGAGAGAACCAAGCTCGAGGAGCTTGTTTCATATCATAAATGGACTTACAAAAACGTCAAATATGAGTTGGTTTAGATGGATGAACAAAACTTGGAGGTTGACGCATATAAACCTCTTCATGTAGAAAACCATGAAGAAACGCATTTTTGACATCTAGTTGACGAATAGTCCATTTGAAAGAAACAACAATAGTGAGAACTAAGCAAACACTAGTAGGCTTAACAACAGGACTAAAAGTTTCAAAATAATCAATATCTGCCTGTTGGTGATTTCCAAAAACAACAAGTCTGGCTTTGAACTGCTCCACTGAACCATCAGAATTGTATTTAATCCGATAAACTCACTTACAACCAAGTAAATTCTTATCATAGTTGCAAGGTACCAACTCCCATGTTTCATTTTTCAATCAAAGCCATATATTCATCAAGCATGGCTTGACGCCAACGTGAGTCTTTAGACGCTTGATTAAAGTTAGTGGGTTCTGACTCAATTACATCCGTTTTTAAGTTCATTAAAATTCGTGGCTTTGAAACACCATCTTTTAACCGAGTTACCATATGATATTGATTTATGACAACTGGAGGTGATCGGGGCACATGGGAAGAGGGAGACACAACAAGAGTTGTGGATTTGGAAGGAGAGGAGGAAGCACTCGGACTTGGAGTTGTGGAGGACACAATAGATGGCATTGGGGAAGGTGGGGGAGCAGCCCACTCCATGGAGGAGGGAGGCCCAGCAGCAAAAGGAGTGGGCCCAGTAACGGGCGCTGGAAGCCCAGCGCGCTGGACAGTAGACATAAGGGGACTTGGGGGGAAGCCAGTGGTAGATGGAAGCCCAATGGGCTGGTCAGAGCTCGCATGAGAGGAAGAAGGGGAGCCAGTGAGAGCTGGAAATCCAGCGGGCTGGGAAGGGCACTCATGCCTCTGTGTAGGTGACCCAGCGGGCATGGGGAGCCCAGTGTGGGAATCAGCACACATAACAATGGGGGTGGGGGGTCTGGTGTGTGAGTGAGGAGCACACGACGCAATGGGGGTTGGACTTGGGAGAGAAGATGCGAGAGACACGCAAGCAACATTAATGGGACTCCAAGCATAAGTCAAGACCAAAGGAGAGGTATAAGGCATGGAAGACTTGGGACCAACGAGAGTTCGATATGGAAACTTGTTTTCAAGGAAGAGAACATGATGACTGATATAAACTTTGTTGGTAACAGGATCAAGACAACG
Source organism: Beta lomatogona (assembly GCA_947646795.1). Taxonomy (NCBI): domain Eukaryota; kingdom Viridiplantae; phylum Streptophyta; class Magnoliopsida; order Caryophyllales; family Amaranthaceae; genus Beta; species Beta lomatogona. Next base: position 418,114 of record CANSNZ010000731.1, read on the forward strand.
ATAACCTTTATAATCCACAGCATAGCTAATAAAAACACAGTGCTTTGATTTAGGTTGAAGTTTGTTGATTTTGGAATCCATGAGCCGAGGAAAACATGAACAACCAGACATTTTCAAAAAATGATAGGAATGAGTACGATGAAATAATTTTTAAAAGGTGAGACACCCCCTAGAACCGAGCTCGGCATCCTATTAATAGTATAGGTGGCTATGGATGAAGCATCAACCCAAAATTCAGCAGGAAAATCAGAATGAATAAGCATAGTAAGAGCCATTTCAATTATCTGGCGATGTTTGCGTTCTGTCACATCGTTTTGAGCTTGAGTGTGGGGACATGACTTTTGAAAAACAATACCATTATCATGAAAATGTTGAAGTAAAGGAGAATTATCAAATTTCTGACCTCCATCACTTTGAAAAATTTTGATTTTGCTGTTAAATAAGTTTTTCACCATCTTTTGAAAAACAAGAAATTGTGAATGAGCATAGGATTTGCGACGCAAAGGATAAAGCCATGAATATCGCGAAAAATCATCAACATAAACAACATCATACTTATAAAATTGATTTGACAAAACAGGAGATTGCCAAAGATCACTATGTATTTTATATAAGGGATAAGGAGAACAATGATCCACTATTTCAAAAGGTAATCGATGTATTTTTCCTAACCGATAACCAACGCAATCATCACGAAATTTGGAAGTAGATGAAATTAACTTATTTGAACATAAAGTCCCTAAAACTCTAGATGATGTATGACCAAGTCGAGCATACCAAATGTCTCTGGAATCCTTAGTGGCTAGGATAGCAGGAACGGAAGGCTCATGGGTGACGACTTTGGGTTGAATGGGATAGACACCTTGCTTACTGGATCCCGGAAGCAGAACCTCCCCCGTTGTCTTGTCCTTAACAGAAACATATTTTTTATCAAAACACACAACACAATCATTCACTTGAGACAACTTGTTAACAGATAATAAATTTTGTTTCAATTTAGGCACATGACAAATAGAAGACAAAGTAAGAGGACGACTTGAAGTTTTTAATGTCAAATTGCCAACGCTTTTAATAGGGAGATAGGTACCATCACCAATAACAACAGAACTTGACCCAGTGTAAGGAAGACTAGCAGAAAGCTTACCATCCTGAGGAATCATGTGGGAGGCAGCTCCCGAATCTGGGTACCAAACTGAATCATTTGATTCACCACCAACAGACAATGCATCTAAGGCGCGAGTGACACTATCCGGGGCAGAAGAAACAAAGTTAGAATTGAATTGTTGCGGGCAATAAGCCCCCTTGATGACCTAAACACCAACAAAGACCACAAGTATCAGAAGTAGGGGTAGAGCTTAAATTGCCGCTTGGCGGAGTATTCCCTGCTGAGGACAAACTATTAGTAATAGAATCGATGCAAGGCATACTAGAGAATGACAAGTTAGAATATATACTCATACCATGTTCACGTCCCCTTTTAGTGATGGGTTTTAAAATAGTACCACAAGTGCACGATGTCTATTGTTAGCAGAGACTTAGCAAATACGAGTCAATCCACAGGAAGAGGATTTCTATAGATTGATGTTCAATTACTTAACTACTTCAAAAGAAGAATAGTTGAATGAATAATAACTAGACTAGAATAAACTAAATTACGAATGAATGTAAATAAGATAATTAAAACCTAGGGCATTTGCTCGGTCCACCATGCTTATACAAATTCAATCAATACAATACTATTCAACAATACATGGATTGAGTGTCGAGTAATTAGAGTATTTTGTTAATTCTACGGTCGGGTCTTAACACTCTTAGATCAACATATGCTAGTACGGTCGCTCAACATAATCAGATCTACTAATTGTAACAAGCCTTTTAATGAGTACGATCTTTCAATTCTAACTCCTATTAGCTAAATCATAACCCATGATATTGCGCAATTACATGAATTAAACAATTATAACAAATCAATAGGAATTACTCTAATCCAATCCAATCATTGAAGAACTTTAAATCACAATTAAAAAAGGTATATATATGGCTTCCCTCACTAAGCCCTAGAAAAAGACTACTCACTCATGGTATTGAAGAACACAATAAACATAATGAAAATAGAAGAATTCATCAAAATAGATTAAGTAGAAAAATACCGAATGAAGGACAATTGAATCGAAATCGATGATCTTTATAATCTTCAAAGCCAAGAGCCAACACAAAGCTTGAGAGAAAACTAAGTGTTTAAACCTAATAAAATGAAGAAAATAAGATAACTAATCGAATTTCCTAAAAAACTATTTATAGTCTTTGCAAAACCGGCTAAAAATTAAAAATCAGCCTCCCGAAAAACCACCCGATCGGGCGACGTTGATCTGCTCCAACGAGCTCAGCTGGAATTTCCCCCAGTCATTGGTCAACAGGGCAAGACCGCCCGGTCGGGAGCGCAAGCGATTTCGTGGTCTCTTCCTCCCGGTCAGCCGGGCGAATGTGCGAATAGTAGATTGTGGACAACTTGTCTCGCCCGGTCGAGCTTTTCCTTAGCTTCTTATGTGAATTCTTCTTCCAAACTACTTGACTTGCTCCCCGGAGGTACTATGGACATGTGCGATCATCGAACTTTCCTTTCATGGCTAGACTAAGGCATATAATGCATAATCTGCACAACAAAACATAGAGGAACAAAACCAAGTCCAAACATATCAAATCACACAAGTATGAGCTTAAAAGAGCTCAAAATAGTACTCAATGCTAAGGGAATTGAGGCTAAAAACTCTATATAAAATAAACACATCAATTAGCACTGTTGTTGTTATTACTAGAGCCACGAGCATTAGATTGACCACCATTGGCACGATTTTGGTGATTGCGACCACCAATATTACCACATTTGTTCTTATTATTCTTGCCTTTATTGTGTCCACCGGAATTATTCTAAGTAGAGGAATTACTAGAACCATATGACTGAACGGCAACCAAGGCATGATGAGAGGACGAATCAGACCCCTCCTTGGAGCTTTTGAGACGTTGTTCATGAAGCAAGAGCTTGGGATGCAAGTCATCAAAACTTAATGGAAATGGATAATGTAATAAGGTAGTAACAATATTATCCGAGCCACAATCAAGACCAAATAAGGTGAACTGAACCAAATCTTGATTGGAAATAGGACACTGAATAGTAGCTAAAGAATCAGCAATAACTTTTATCTCGCGCAAGTAACCATCCATAGTATGAGAGTCTCCCTTTTTAATATGAGACAATCGACCTTTCAATTCCATTAAACGAGCCATACTAGCATGCATAAATCGAAATTTGAGACAATTCCAAATATCCACAGAAGTGTGCAAATCATGAACATCAACAAAAACATCATGAGACAAAGTAGAAAAAATCCAAGATTTTACTTGTTAATCATACGTAGATATTCATAGAAGTGCACATTGGGAATCGAATTTATATGCTCATAAAAAAGGTAGAGGAAGGAATAAGAGCAGTACCATCAACCATACCAAGTAATTGATGAGAAAGAAGCAGACAAGTAATTTGCTTTTTTCATAAAAGATAATCTTCAGTAGAAGAAAGAGTGATGGTTACCAAGTTTATAAGATTTGGTGTTGACAATTGCGGAAGACTGAAAATCGGGGACTGCACAAAGGAGTTAACCGAGTGTACAACAGTCGAAAGAGAAGAATCCAGTCCAACGGAGGAGGAAATAAACCTAGGCGGAATTCGCGAAGAGGCGCGCTAACCTGACGCTAGGGGACTGGGGCTTGGTGGTGCGCTAGATAGAGTGGCGGGAAGCGTGGGTTGGGGGATCGAAGAACCAGCAGCAAACGCGAGAGAACCAAGGCTAAGCGCAGGAGCAGGAAAACCACGAGTTGGCTGTAACAAGGAGGATACATCGGCAGCGGAAGGCGTGGACGAGGCCTTGCTCACGTGCGACGGGGATGAAGAATCATCTATGGAGTATGACAGGCTGAAGGAAGCAGGAGAAGGAAACATGGAGAGGAAAAAAAATGTAACCTAGGGCTCTGATACCATGTACAAGTAATTGAAATTAATTGTGTTAACCTAGATTGGTTAACCCTAGCAATATATATATATAAGAGAATACATTACAGACTTAATACTAATAGAAGTCCTTTCTATCCTTTTGTACATACAATATTACACTAATAGTTACATCTATTAAAAAATGGAGAAAGTACTATTTATATGAAGACAGGTTATAAAAAGTATTTATTTGAAGACCGGAGAACTTACAATTTACAAATGTACACAACTTTTTAATTTTTGCATGGTCATATATATACTAGATCACTCTGAAATAGCACCAATAGGCATCCACTATATATCCACTATCCAATTTGTTTCACTATTTGCTTGAGCATAAGCATGAGAAACAAAAACTTGCTTACGAAGTTGAGAAGTGTTCAAATTTCTGGATTTTGGAGTGTTAATTGTCATATTCAATTTTTAGGTAGGAATTACCAAGATACAGAGCAAGATTGACACCATAAAATTTCAGCTAGAGAATTCATCTGAACTCTCTAACACATAACATATGTCCAACAACAAATCACCAATGTTCTCTTACGACTCATGAGGCGACACCAATATTGAGTTTAAGAAAGCTGGCACATGAAGGATTTTCGTTAGGCAAGAATTAATTGAAGATGACTGCAACCATCAAAATGAGAAGAACAAGTACCTGCAACAAAACATATTGTCAACAACAATACATGAAATCACTTTACCGAAGTGAGTATAGCAACAAATAGAGTTCAACGAACAGAAAAAAAAAAAAATTGGATGACCTTAACATTTTAATCCTTCCAAATACTTTAGAAGAGAGTGATAATTCTCATAACATGGAATTTTACGACTTGTCAGTATCACAGCAGGTTCCAAGCCCCTGGATAAAGGAAGGAGGATTCCGGTAGTTGAGAGGTGAGCAACCAGCATAAAACTTAGTCACATCCACTCATGAACGAAGTTTATGACATCAAAAGAATTTAGATGCTCAGAGATATTACTCCCTCAACTTCCCAAAGATCTTAATATATGTCTTGAGAGAAAGAAAGAAATCGTACACACATGGCATGATCGAGAAAGAATAGAACAAATCCCAAATAGAAAGGAAAAATAAAAGCATGTGTTAAGCTTATTGTGAAACGTCCACATCTGGTAAGTGTTAAGTTCATTGAGAAACGAAGGGAGTGGTAAAAAGGACACTTTCTCCTGTAACTATACCACACACAGTAGTATTACATAAGGTAAGCTGCAATTGAGACTTGAAGAAAATAGTTAACATCTTCCAAAACTTGACTATCCGGGGTATGTTATAAAGTAAAAGGAGGATATCCCAAGTAAAGAGGCAACTACGTCGTATTGCCAAGTAATAATTGCATGTACATGACTACTTTGATACTCAAATCCATTGAAGCGTCCACTGATTCAACATATAGATGGAATTATGTGCAAGCTATGTTGCAGATTTAACAAAAGATGGATGGGAAATAGTCATATCTCCAGAAAGGTTTGTCTAGACAAGGACCATTTGCAATACGCAACAGATTTTGTCTCATATCATCTACAATATGGTTAGTTTAGAACTAGTGACTACAATCAAAAAATCCCACTCCTTATTAACTCGTACATAATGATCCAAATTTGTTCTAGGGATCATATCAGAGATACCAGCAAAAGACTGATGACAAGAACAAAAATTTGAAGACTTGTGAAAATTAAACGTGGACTTGATGATACATAAATGTTCTGGAAATCATCATTAGCAAATAATAAGATGGGGATACCAAAGGATCTTGTATAATGTAAATAGAAATACCAGGATTTGGATTGTTAACAAAAAATGAAAATCTACAAATAAGCAATCTTCCATTAAAAATACTTCTTTTAGAAAAATAAGGTGAAAGGGAGTCACCTTTTCATAAACGCCAGGAAGGATGAAAGAACTTGGCGACTTTGCCACAAAACTAGTAAGAAAAATCCTACTCAACATTTGATCCATTCATCTACAATACCAAATTGTTGAGCACAAGGCCATAAAAACTCTAATCAACACAAGTATAAGCTTTCTGTGTGTCAAATTGAGCATAAAATGTGACTTTTGAAATGACCTTGTTCCAATCTGAGACTGGCAAAATATTGTCATTAACATAATAACTCCTTGGATAGGACTATCTAGTTTATCTAGATAGGACAAGGTTGAGGAGGGCTATCGAGTCTTCTACCGTGCTAAACAGTTTTATATATACATTTTTTTCATTAGTTTCTACATATTTTTCATTAGTTTCTATATTTTCTTATATCTCAGTTTATCCATATCTTATATTTGATCAATTTATAGATCTTTGTTTATCAATTAATGCATATTTCACCTTAGTTTATAGTATTTCATATCATTTTAAACATATTTCGTATCTATTTATACACGTATTTATATCAATTACGCATTTAATTTTCTTTTTTTTTTTTTTTTACATATTCATCTTCGCTTATACATACTTTAAATGAGTTTACACATGTTTCATTGGTTTATACATTATTTTGTCCTATATATATATATATATATATATATATATATATATATATATATATATATATATATATATATATATTTGTGTTTATGATTCACTTTAATATTTGGAAAATTATCTTTATTAGTTGCCATTGTGCAAAACACTCTATGTTTCGCGCAGTGCAAAACCTTGGGTTAACCCATGGTTAACTAATAAGAATCTTCAAATTAGCTTCATAGATAATATTAGATAAAATAAAATGCTAGAAATGACAAGCAATATCATGTGAACATATTCCAGGTATGAAGTAACAAAAGTATGGCCAATTGCTCAAATAATATGACCAAGTGTCTGTCCCTTTCACCATAAAAAAAAAAGTTAGGTTCCGGTAAGTTCCAATAAGTTCAAATAATCCCCATAAGTTTGACTCTTATAAAATAAGTTCCAATAAATTCCAATAAGTTCAGATAAGTTCTAGAAAAATGAGGTAAAGAAAACATACCACGAGACAACAAGGAAAAAAAACTTATTATTAGCATAACGACATTCCAAACAAACCAACAATTGACTAGAATTCTAGAAAGATTGAAAATTTTTAGACTCTACTCAATACACACACGCAGAAAGAAAACCTTGTTGCATGATAGTCGATAAAGAACTCTCGAGAAACCTCTGCTTTCTTCACGCAGCTTCTGGACCTTGCCAACATCTATCAACTGTAGCCCGCCGGCGGCCGTTTTAGTCCTTTGGTCGCTGGCGAGCAATTCTCTGTCACTTTTTCTCAGCGGCGGCTTATCCTTCTCACCGTTTGATGTCTTGTTCCTTTTTCTATCACTCTGCAGGTCAGTTTATAAATAAGTTGGGTTGTCCTGTTTGGTGTATTTAGATTTCTGCATCGTTTAAAAGTCAGGTTAGTTGATTAATACAATATAAGTTGCTAGTTAAGTTTTGTTGGCTTGTGTTCTAGTAAAGCTAGGGGTATTATTTTGGGTCTTCATGATGTTTTCCTTGGAGGGTTACAAAAGTCTTAAAGGGGAGATGAATCGGATACTCACTGAGGGAGAGGATCTATTGGAGGAAGATGAATATTTGCTTGAGTTAATTTCTAGTTCTATGAGTTCAAAGGATGTCCTTGATGTTGTTAAACAATTAAAGGAGGAAGGAAACATTCTTTTCAAGCAAAGGCAAATTGATGATGCCTTGGAAAAATATGGTTATGCGGGGCTTATCCTTGCTCGATATGATTTTCTAGCGGAAAAGGACATGCTTGAGTGTTTTGACCTGGCTATTTGTGTTCTTCTAAACTCTGCTGCATGCTTTAGTAGGAAAAATGAATTTGAGCACGTAGGTCGAATTTGCACCCTTGTTTTAGAATTCAACCCAAATAGTGTTAAAGCGTTGTTTAGAAGAGCTATAGCTGCACTTGGAACTAGGAAAACGAGAGCGGGCTTATTGGGATCTATTGATGGCGGCCCGGCTTGAACCGGGAAATCGGGAGGTATCCAAAAAACTTGAAGAGATTCAAAGGTTTGTGCATCAGGAAAAGTCAAACATGAATCTTGAGAAGGATATCTCAACAGAGTTTGGGTCAGGAGACTCTCCTTCCAATGAGAAGGGAATGGAGGGTATGCAGAATAAGGCTTTTGACAGGGCAGTTGGAAAAGGGAATATCTCTTCTCTGAGTCTGATTGAGAATACGACAACTCGGGATGTACCTGTCACAGAGGATAGTGGCTCGCATCAATGTCCAAGTGATAAAGAAGAAAATAATTTATCTAATCGGGGGATTGCGAGGATGGAGGTTGAGCCTAAAGATATATGTTCAAGGTCTTCTTCCAAAGCTGGGTATGTAACCTATGTCCAAAGACATAGACCGTCTCAGCCTCTTACTATTTCTAGGCAAGATATGAGGAGATTGCAGCAAGGAAAAGAGCTGCATTATTATCATCCCCATTCGAGATATATGACTATTCGTATTTCTGTATCCCAAAACAATATCATGATGCATGCTCCCCACGAGCATCGTTTAAGAGAATCAGTCACTGCTGTAGTAAATCAAAATCAGTCAAGCGAGCAACAAAAGGATGTTCAGATGAAAGAAGCTGTAGTTCTTGAAATAACCCCACCGAAGGCGGGTCATGACACACAGTCCGGTGCGGAAATAATGAGCATGGGTCAGTTACCTCCAACGGTCCCAAGGGTGACAGCAAAGGGGAAAGCTGCTAGGGAGGCAAGGATGAGAGCTTTAAGGATTGCCAGGTCTACTATCCGAAAGAATGTACGCAAAGGTAGTCCATGCAAAGATACGTATTCAGGCAAGCTAAGGGTAACGAGTTCTCTATTTGCAGCTTCACAGATTCGTCTTCCTGGTATTGGTAGCAAGAGAAAGGAATTAGGACCAATTGTTTTAGATGTGATTCCCCCTCCCTTTAAAAAGCGTACTATTACCTGTGAGTCTTGTAAAATATGTTCTAGTATTAGCATGTCTACCCATGGGTTGCCTTGTTGTCACTCGGTAGAATTCATGGGTTAGTTTGTTAGTTTGTTTTAGTTTGTTAGTTTGTGTGTTTTGTTTTGTTGTTCTTGTGTGTACTTCCTGCCAAAAAAAAAATAAAAATAAATAAAAAATAAAAAATACACACACGCAGAAAGCCAATATCTTCTCGAAAAACTGGCTTTAAAGGAGCAACTTTATCTTCCAAGTGGATGGTAGTTTGCCATCACAAATTTGACCATTAGTTCCATCTCTAAAGTAATCTATTCTCTAATAAATTTGTGGAATACTCCCTCTGTTTTTTTTTTATCTTTCTCACTTGGAATCTTGATACTATTCATACTTAGAGAGAATCTTTTTAATTTTTTTCAATTTATAGAAAAAATATATAATTAGTTCCTCAAAGGTCTTGTTTGATTCGTCTCAATTAGTACTTTATTAATATTCAATCGTTATAATTTTTCTAATATATAATGAAAGATATTTAAGTTCAAAAATGTGCATTGGGAGACATACACAGGAAAGTGAGAAGGATAAAAAAAAACAGAGGGAGTACTAAACAAAGTGCGACCCTGACGTATATATTGTAATGACAGAGAAAAAGCTCCAAATATCACCAAATATTAGCATGTTAAAAGTAAAAGGATATGACAATGAGAAGCTGCAGAGTATAAAAGTTCAAAGAAGAAAAGAAACGAGTGATGAATTGAGATGGAAGTTGGAATGTGTGTATGAAGGAGGTTCATTTTGGTGATAGGACAAGTAATGGTAATTGGTAGCCCGTCTTTTGTGTGTAAATTAAAAAACAACAATTTGGAAACCCTGGTTTCTGTTTCTATTTTTTACAAGGGGTTACACATTCCCACCATTAGATCTCCATAATCATTGGTATTTTCAAATTAATTTACGCTTGCATCAATTTGGGAATTGTCTAATTTGACTAAAACCCTTTTGCTTTTGGTAAAATCTTATAAAAGCAAGTTAGATCATTGATTTTAGGTAAACAAAAGGCATTAAAGGTTACATACTATAGGTAAAAGCTAATTAGTTTAATCAATTTTTTCACCAAATACCCCTGACAAATAAATTTATTCACCAAATACCCTCACTTTTTTCAAAATTCACCAAATACCCCTGATCTTTAAAAAAATTCACCAGATGCCCAAATGACTAACGACGGTTAACACCGTTAGTCATTAACCCTAAAAAACCCTTAAAAAACCTTAAAACCCTAACTCTATAAACCCTAAAGCCCACCGGCCCCAAGCCACCCCCGACCCACCCCCCCCACACACAACAACCCTGCGAGCCCCCAACCCCTTCGAACTCGGTCGATGACTCGGATCTCTCAAACGCTAATGGCGGATCTAATGCGAGATCGAGTGAAGGAGGGGGAAGCGCCGGCGAGTGGGAGGGGGAAGCGCCGGCGAAACTCGGCGGATCTAGTGACGAAGGGGGAAGGCTGCGGGCGAAACTCGGCGGATCTAGTGACGAGGGGGGCCGGCTGGGGAGGGGGTCTGCGTGGGGGCTGCCGAGGAGGGGGGGGAGAGGGAGGGGAGAGGCTGCTGCGTGGGGCTGCTTGGGGGGGGAGGGGGCTGCGTGGGCACATTGCGGGGAAGGGGGAGGGGTGGGGGTGGGGTTGGGTGGTGGGTTAGTGGGTCTAGGGTTTGGGGGGGCTAGGGTTGGATTAGGGAGAGAGAGAGTTAGGGTGTTTAGGGTTTACTTAGGGTTTAGTTAGGTTTAATTAGGGTTTTTTAGGTTAATTAGTTAATTAGTTAACGGAACACTAACGTCCGTTAGTCAAAAGGGCATTTTCGGTAATTTTTCAAAAGTGATGGGTATCTGGTGAATTTTTTCATAGGTCAGCGGTATCTGGTGAATTTTGAAAAAAGTGGGGGTATTTGGTGAATAAATTTATTTGTCAGGGGTATTTGGTGAAAAAACCGTAGTTTAATAGCTATATAAAAATCGTTAAAAGTTATACACTCCCTCCATCCCATAATATAGTGCATACTTCTCATCTTTCATAGGAATTAAGGAAAATGGAAGAAGTTGTAGGATTTCCCAAAAACATATATTTAAGTAAGTACTTTTGTCTTGGAACTAGTTTTTTTTTTCTTTAAAATAAAATTAAAAGTAATAAATGTTCCTTGGGATGATGCAAACCATAAATAGGGGAACATATCTTGAAAGAAAAGTAGGGGTTATTTTGGAAAATTTATGTGGAATGAAAGATAATTTAGTCCAAATAAATTAATAAAAAGAAAATAGGTACAATATTTTGGGACACCAAATAAGAAATGCAAGTACTATATTATGGGACGGAGGGAGTACTTAATAAAATAAACTCGAAAGTTAAGAGAACATGGGTAAAGCGTAAAGTGATATGAACAAAACATCTGTTCACATCGGCGTTTTATACTATGTAAAGTTGTTTAACTGCCCCAATACTTGGCGGATGATATATTGAATGCAGAAGTACATATGAGAACATAATTATACACAATATATAAAATTATGATGATTAATTACATGGACTTTTTTGTGAAAAGTCGACCGTATGGATAGAGGTGAATAATTAAGCTCCATATCTTCTAAACAATATTTTGAAGTCCCCCCCCCCCAACTTTTAAATTTCTGGCTTTAATATAAATTCAGATAATTACATTTTTTTAATATTTCACCTCATCTGATTTACGATCTAAATGCTCATCAACCGTCTTTTGGAGTAATAAAGATGATGAAGGAAAGGAGAGAAAGTGGAGTTGGTAAAATGAAGATGATGATGATGAGGAGATGCGATACAGTAACAAGGAGGAGGATAATCCTCATGATCCTTGTATTGATATAGGTAATATTTAACAATCTTTAATTAATCAAACTTTCTCTCTAAAGAAACTGCCCTAACCTTCCAAATCCTAGAAACCCTAAACGCTCCCACCGCCGCCCAGTAGGCTCGCTGGTGGCCGCAGGTCGCGTGCGAGCCTGCTGCAGTCTTCTTCTTTGTCGTCCTTAGTATAGGTCGCGTCGCGTCCACCCCCTCCCCTGTTCGTGTCGCGTTCTTGTTTCCCCCACCCCTTATCCCCCTCCCCCTCTTCCCGGTAGTCGTTGTTAGTTGCCGGCGAACCTCCCTCGTCGACATTTAAGTTTTAGGGTCAGGTTTTCTGTCAGGTGGTCCCCGGCTCCCTCCCCCCGCTATTTCCCCACCCCGTTCTAGTCGTTCCCCTACCTAGCTTCCTTTCCCCGTCCCCTATTCAGTGATTGGTTGGCTCGTCTGGGTCAGATTGTTCGGGTCGCCGCCGCCGATGGGTAAGTCTTCCCTTCCCCCCGGTTTGTTTTTAGTTGCTTCGTGGTTTAGTCTGCTCTACTTCCCCTGTTTAGGTCTAGTTGGTCCTTGTTTTAGGTTTGTTAGGTTGGTGTGGTTTGATAATTTTGTTAGGTTCGTTCGCGCGTTGGTCAGTCTTCCCTCCCCTCCCTGTTGCCGTCTGTTTGTTTTGGCGTCTATGGTTCCCGTCCCCGTCTCCGTCCTCGCGCCTGGTAGGCACAATCCCCTATTTAGTGTTGTGGTTGTTTTGGGCTTCCCTTCCCTTTCCCCTGGTTTTGTTACGGGCTCCCCTTTCCCCTCCCCCCACTTAGTGTTGGGCTCCCCATTCCCCTCCCCCCTTGTTAGTGTCGGGCTTCCCCTCCCCCTCCCCCCTGGTTGTTGGGATCTCCAACTAGTTACGTCAGGTTTTTTATTGAAATGCGTGTTAAATCTCCAAATAATAGGAGTGCGTTGTTTTCGAGTTGCTAAAGTTGTTGTATGTGGTTGGTTGTGGCCATCGACAAGTGTTCTTCAGTTGGGTCAGGTTTGGTGGTTCAAGGTTGTAATAGTAGATTATGTCGGTTTTTGGGAATATGTGCTGAGGGACAAAGTGACTCAAGAAGTTCGTGAGCATGGACGAGGCGATGATCGTTTTTCATGGTTGGGACGTATGGTTTCCGGTTTTGCAAACCGGAGGTGTGTTCGAGAGCTCAATTTATTTGGCTCTATTTTTAGCTTGGCATTGATCTTAATGGTCCTTTCCTTGAAAACTTCAAATCTGAAGGCGGTACCCCAGTTGCATCTGGGGGTTTTCAGCACGCCCACTCATTTGCGTTTCTCCTTCCTCATGGAGAAACCTGAAATACTCTCGAGCGAGAGTAATGAGTCACAAAGGAACGTGACTCTTCAAAGGATCATGAGCCCAGAATCCCAATCGATAGCAGATTGTTGGGATTGCTCATGCGGCGAGACGCGACGCTCGCCGTTGGTTGTTCGTTGTCCGGATCGTGAATGTCATCCGCTTCCTCTACCACTTCCATAAGTCATCCGAGGTTCGAATCCATCATCACAAGCACTGACCAGCGACGCTCCCCTTCCTAAGCGACTTTTTATTAGTTGTACTTATTTTGGTTTTAGATGGAATGTACGAGCTCATAAAGCTCATTTAGGTTTGTTTGTTTGGTTTAGGTTGGTTGTATTAGCATTAGGTTGTACTTCCGCTTTTCATTAATGTACGATTTCTCGTTGTCAAAAAAAAAAAAAGATATAGGTAATATTTTTAAAAGATTTTCTCTCTCTTTAAATTAATCTGAAATTTTCTCTCTTTTTCTTTAAATGAGATTTCTCTCTCTCTCTTCGAATTAATCTGAAATGCTTAGTTTTCTCTCTCCAAGAATTCTTTTGAAATACTTAGGCTATGTTCTTTTCGCCTGGTCTAATTTGAATTATTCTGATCTGATTTGATCTGAACTTTTCTGGTATGGTCTGATCTGATATTTTCTGATCTGGTCTGATCTGATCTGAACTTTCCTGTTTGATTATTCTTATTATTATTAACGTCCAAGAAATTATTATTATTATTATTATTATTATTATTATTATTATTATTATTATTATTATTATTATTATTATTATTAAGCAATTGCAGACTTTTTGTCAATATCATTAAAATTTACAACTCCAGCACTTACAACAACTACTACATTATATTGTTACTACATTATATTGTAGCATTACCTACTTTTTAATACTAATAAAAGTAAATAATATCAAAAAAAAAGTATAACCAACAAAAAACAACAATAATAATAGAATGCCTCAAAAGTTCCAAGTCTATGGACTTGTTGAAATAGAAAATTGTTATACCAAATTGTTATGGTAATAGAAAATAAAAAGATATGATAAGCTCTATACTTGCGTTGTATAAACAGGCTTTGAAGACAATAGAATAGAAACGCAAGCATTAAGCGATTTTGTTACTCCTTTGCAATTATAAAAAAACGAAATTGAAGCAAACAAATGATATTTTATACTAATCAAATATATATAATTTTTTTTTTTTGGCATTTCGGTACCAAGATTAATCGCAATTAAAGAAGGAAAGAGAATATACGAAAAAAATAAATTAGGTGGCTTCAACTCTTCAAAACAACTTGCATTGTGATTTTGCAATGCATCTTTAAATAAATGACTTAGTTTTATTTTTTTTATATAAAATATAGGTACACATATCTAATAAACGAGTCGTGTCATGTTTACCCATTTACTTAAAACGTGTCACAAACTTTGACTCGAATCCATTTATTTCGTGTTGACTTTAGGTCGTATTGCCGTGTCATGTCATTTCTTACATAATAATAATAATAATAATAATAATAATAATAATAATAATAATAATAATAATATAATAATAATAATAATAATAATAATTATTATTATTATTATTATTATTATTATTATTATTATTATTATTATTATTATTAGAAAAAGAATTAAGGACAAGGCTTGAATTTTTCTGATCTGATCTGAATTTTTCTGATGTGATCTGAACTTTTCTGATCTGATCTGATCTGATATAATCTGATCAAATATGAAATAAGCACTAGAGTGCTTAAATAAGTTGAAAAGAACATTGCCTTAGTTTCTTCTCTCCTTTAATTATTTTACTAGTATTTGTATACTTAACTGAAGAAGATAAAGACCAGCTGACAACATTATAGCTATGCGATTACATGCATTTTCGAAGATTAGAGATTACAAGAAGAAAAAAAAGGTCGGGTTGGGGAGGGTCAGCTGACCCTCGACCTTCCCCGGCCCATTATTAAGATTTATAGTCTCCCCCCGGCCGACCGGGCCCGTTGAGCAGGTCTAGACTCAGAAGCTGGCAGGTCCTGCCTTTAGGGAAACCTGCACGACTATTCAGATCCATTCTGTATTGGCATGAACAGCTTCAAGGGGTGCTCTTAAGTCTCAAGTCTCAACTAGGCTAGTGGACCAGGACTGGGCCATAGTTGACCAAGTTTTGCAAAAAGTAAAAATATTAATCATTGGGTGAGTTGGCTGGGAGAGGTAAGATTTGGGCAAAGAGAAACAGAGGGTTAAGAGCTTCAAGACGAGAGAAGAGACGTACAGGCCCTGACGAGTGACGACCAATACCATGGGAATCCTGAAAAACTCAGACTCCTTTTGTGCAGGTTTATACTAAATTATGGGACCAACTCGACCCAAATTTAGTGTACCAAGCACTAACAGGTTCAGGTTGAACCACTTCTGGCTCTTATCTACAAATTACAACAATTTTCAAAGATTATAAATTTTTCTATAAGGAGCCACATATAGCAGTGAGCCAGTGATGTATAGAAGATTGACCCCAGGTCTTGAGTAACACCCCTTGAGACTATACAAACTAGCAAAGTTTAAGTTAAATTAGAATGTTAAAATTTTCAGAAACCATCTCCGGTTACTGGCTACATCAGTCCATAAAAACATAAACGCCTTTAACCTGAACAACTCATTTCACTCAATCTGAACACTGAACAGAGCCTAGCCAACCTGGCTTTTGCCAAGTTAATATGTTTAGGCAAGAGGGTGCTGGTGGCCGGATGGCCGGATGGGGATATACTGTAGCCTGTAGGTCGTAGGAGAAGTTTTTCTCTATATTCTTGTCTTATTCTGATATTTCCATATAATTTTATTGTTATTAATTTTAATCCAGAATAACCCTTCAGTCAACTACACAGTATGATTATGTATAAATGGATATTAATTTGTAAGTGTATGGCAAGAATTTACGAGGTTAGAAACAAATCCCCAATTAGTATCTATCTATTATGCATACCATCAAACTGTATTGTATAAGCAAAACTTCCAAGTGCCAATAATCAAAATTATAACTCTTTGCATAATGCCATAAGATAGATACATAATACACCTTTTTTGCACAGATACTCTTTTTCTTTTTGCTTAAAACTAAACCAAATAGGAAAACAAATTTTCCTGTTTCCAAAACTTTTTAAACAAACTGAAAATAAATCTGATTAAAGTTACCTTCAAGTCGAGCTTCCAAAATGAAGTATGCAGCTTCCTCTTTTATATTCAGTATTTGAATCATGGTGTCAAAACAAGGCCGCATCATATCGTATTGCCCGTGTCGTAAAGATTTTCAAATCTACCGAACCAATATTAACCACATCGTAAAGGTGTAAGAAAACCGCGTCTTAGGCGGGTTCTAGGGATATCTCATGGTCTAAGTCGATATTTGGCGGTACATTATTCCCGTTTCCGCATCACCGTTATAGTTACCGCGACCGTGACCGAAACCGCAAATTCGAACTATGATCTGAATCGATGATCCTACATATCTTCGCCACACTGTTAAAAGTGAAGCTAAACGTTAAAAACGTCAACAAGATTCAGACGCAATCCTTCTTCAATCTGATGAGGCCTCCAAGAAGCTGTTAATATTAGAATACACAATCAATTATTTTTGCAATTGCATTGTCAAATGTTCCATCAAAACAAATACTTCCCCCGTCCCTAAGTTGTATTTACACTTTTCTTTTTCATTCGTCCCAAATCAGTCTTTACACCACTATGTTACCAAAGGTTTAATGCCTCTCTCTTCCCCAAAAAAGTATATTTGACACTGGCTACTCTCTCTTCAATTTAAAACAAGCCTCCTCTCTCCTTTAATAAAGATAGAAGAGCCCACATTGTACTCTACTTCAATCAAAAAAAAAAAAAAAAAGTTCATTATCTCTTATCACGTATAAATTTTGAATAGAATAACAATTGATAAGCACAAACTTATCACCTAAATCTGTGTCATGATAAGTGTCAAGGCTATTTTGGAATGGAGGGAGTAATTGTCCGATTAATGCTCAATCTAACTATGTACTCCCTCTGTTCCAAAATATCAGATCCATTTATTTCAAAGTTCATCAACTTTGACCATATTTTTTGTACTAATATATATTTCCTTTGTTTTTATTTACTTGCTAGAAAGTGCACATTTTCTAAGAAAATTGAGGTAAGAAAATTGGGGACTACAAAAAAGATGTTTTAACCCATTTTAAAACCCAACAAACATGGTCCCCACCACAAAATCAAATAGTAGTATAAAATGAAGGTAGATTTGTACTTTTGTGTGCGTAGAAGTGTCCAAAAGTAGTATGTAACAATTAAAGTGACACTTTCATTTTAGGAAAATGTAGCAAGTAAAAGAAAAAGGAGAACTATATATATAAAAGATTATCGCGTTACATCTTGTTAGAATTATCTCCATGTATGTTTTCGAAATACCAACTTCTATTAAAAAATTTATTAGAGGTCAAATAAGTGCCTCAATGATCTTGTAAAGAGAAATGGATCCAGTACTTTGGACGGGAGGGAGTATGAGATAGAATTTAGGATTCGGAAGAATTCTACATCTCCGCATTCCAACAAACGGGTAAACGAACATAATTTGACACCAAGTTTTGTTAACTTAGTAAAACACTGGACCATTTACCACATACCAACCCACACTATTTATTTCATGGTTCGTGGGTGATGTTATGGTTTTATATAGAATTTTTTCCCCCTACTTATAAACTAAAAAGGATGTCAATGGTGCTCTTATGAGTCATTTTGTGCTAACTTTCTCCATCTAGTTGTGGTTTTCTGTTCTGTGTCAAATTGCAGGTTTTAGGGAGTTATCTCCCTATTTTCTACTATTATTTGACAACTACGCCGGACTGGAGGAGTTTTATGCGGAGTTTCAAAATCCCGAGGATACTTTCCGAGACCTTTGAGCAAAGGAAGAATTGAAGTCTTGACGTTTAAAGCCAAGAAGGAAGTAATGGACCTGAGCCCGATCGTATCGGGCAGCACACGCCCGATCGGGCGCTCGCAAGGGAGATAATCAGTTTTGTTGTGGGTCCGATCGGGCGCTTTCGCCCTGCCGTTAGTTCGTTGCGAAGCCCGATCGGGCGGTTCGGTCCGATTTCGTCGGGCGTGCTTGAGCGATGGTTTGGACTCGATGCTGAGAACTGGTGGGCCAATCGGGCGTGTCGGCCCGATTACATCAGGCGATGTCTTTATCTGAGCGATGCTGCTGCATTGAGCCCGATTTCATCGGGCATGCTTGGCCCGATCGGGTGACTTATCCGACACGCGCATTTTATGATTTTCGAGCTATTTTTTAGAGGATTTTTCCTAGTTGTTTTAGGATTAGTATAAATAGCAAAATCAGAATATTACTATTCATCTTGGTTTTAGCCCTTATTTTCTCATAGTTTCTCTCAAGAACACTAGTTTTACTACATTTCATTTTGGATTCAAGATCAAACCTTTTGGATTAATTCGCAAGTTCAATATAGTTCTTCAGTTTGGTACTCTTCTTCATTGCTTTCTCTATTATTGACTACATTGATTTTTTAGTTATTTGCAATAGTTCAAAGTATGAATTTTTACATTGATTTTGTTATTGTTTTCGCAAGCATGAGTGAGTAGTTTTATTTCTAGGATTGTGGGGACCTATGTATGCAATGAGGGATTGATAGATTAGTGTAATTACCTTTTATTTCAATTGTTTCCTGTGATTGAATCGTTCATGCTAGATTTATGGATTAGGCCTGATTTGTATTTCTACAATCGCAATATTGAATCTGCTTCGAGAGGAGAGATTTCATATAGGCTTTCAATCATTAGGCATAGTGATCCTTGACCATGCGAGCGCGGCTAGGTGATCTTTGAGGGAGGTAATGTTCGAGAGAAATTACATGTGCCCTAGATAAATTGACTTATTGGGTGATTATTATTCGTCTCTGATTTCCCGAATTGTATGCATAGTGATCCATAGTCCTAGTTCTTTATCAATTGATTCTTACCTTTGTATTTAGTTTTGTTATTTGCTCAGTTCAGTAAAACAACCATTTTCATCTGATTTAGTTAGTATAATATTAGAATTCAGATACAATAGTATAACTTTCTCCCTGTGGATTCGATCCTGACTTCTCTGACTACTTGTTAGTGGACCTTAGGTTATTTTTGATAAGGTGATACGACTTAAGCCTGTCAAATTTTGGCGCCGTTGCCGGGGAGACGGTTTATTTTTATTTTGTCTGAATTATAGTATTACACTAACCTCTACTCTGAAGAACACCTGTTCTTTGGAGCATCTCACGTTTGTTTTAGTGTTTTTGGTGTATGAGCAGGAAATTGAAATCCCCAAATCTCATTCCATTTGATCCGGAGATTGAAAAGACCGCTCGTAGACTCAGAAAGAAAACTACGCAAGCGAAGCTGTCTGCAGGGACACCATCCCAAAAGACACCTGCTCCACCATCTTCACCACAACAAGACTTTTCCATCTCACCTATTACTGCTATAATGGGTGACGAAGCTAAACCAACCGTTAGAGATTATGCACAACCTTCTCCTGATAATGTACCCACTGGGGTTTGGATGCCTACCATTGCTGCTACAAATTTTGAAATCAAGTCTCATGTTCTGAATATGGTTCAGAATAATCAAACAGTTTGCTGGGTTACCATCTGAAGACCCAAATCAGCACCTGCAGCGGTTTTTACAATGTTGTGCTACTCGGAAACAAGCTGGTGTTACTGCTGATGCGATGAAACTCATCTTATTTGGTTTCTCTCTGCGCGATAAAGCTCTATTTTGGTATAATAAGCTGCCTTCCACCATCACCACCTGGGCAGAGCTATCCAAAATCTTCCTCATCAAGTGGTATCTTTATCAAAAGACTGCAGATATGCGTCATGCGGTCATGCCATAGTAACTTTCACCCAAGATCCTAGAGAGTCATTATATGAAGCTTGGGAGAGGTTCAAGGATCTGCAACGCCTTTGTCCTCATCATGGTTTAGACCATTGGTATTTGTGTCAGATTTTCTACACTAGAGTTGATGCAGATACAAGGAGGGTAATTGATGGAGCCTCCGGTGGGTTCTTCATGGATAAGGCCATTGATGAGGGGTATGAACTTCTGGAGAAACTCGCTTCTAATCAAGCATCTACCATTCGTTCCTCCATGAAAAAGGGAGGGAAACATGATGTCGAGGCCATTTCTTTACTTGTCCGGCAACTAGCCGCTTCTAACCCGTAAGATTGATTCTTTAAAGCTAGGTAATGACTCCTCTCATATGAGTGTTAATGCGATGGCTAGTGCTTCTAATTATATTTCGCTCCCATTTGTGATGCTTGTGGGATACCCGGGCACAACTCTCAAGAGTGTCCTCGCGCTCCTATCTTCTAATGTCGGGGGTAACCGTGAGGCGGTTCATGCTTTTCTACCACAACCTAGGGGCCGGTTCAATCCATATTCTAACACTTACAACCCGGGTTAAGAAATCACCCCAACCTCTCATATCGGAGCAATAATATGTTGAATCCTCAACCTCAACAACCATATGTCCCACAAAATCAAGGTTCAACAATATCAACCTCAACAACAAGCTCCTCCCTGGTTTCCCAGAGAAATCGAGCTCCACAACCACCCCTCCTCCTACCGACCCAGCCATGACAGAGTCGAAGAATATGATGTTTCGATGCGAAAGGTTTTAATGCCTTTCAAGCCGACACAAAAGCTCAGTTGGAAAATTTGAGTACGCATAACAAGATGTTGGAGACTCAACTGGAGACTCAACTAGCTCAGTTGGCTAGTTCATCTGCTAATAGGCCACCTGGGTCATTACCTTCACAACCCATGCAACCAAGAGATATTGCCAATGCTATCACTCTTAGGAGTGGAACGCGGTATGATGGTCCGCAGAAGCCTAAAGATGATCCGGTTGGATCCGACAAGAATGAAGCTGTCATTGACAATTCCACGGCTCCTAAGGAGGCCAAAGAATGCAGAGAGCGCAAGAGCGAAAAAGTTTCATCTACCACTCTCGTGATCAAGGTACCGTTCCCCAATAGACTATTGAAGACTAAGCTTGATCATCGGCTTGGTAAGTTTTTGGAGATAGTTAAGAATCCGCGTGTAATCGTCCTTTTATCGAACTTATTACTCAAGTTCCCGCATATGTTAAATTTTTGAAGGAAATTCGACTAGGAAAAGAGCCTTTAATGAAATTGAGACCGTAGCTTTCATCGAAGAATGTAGTGCTCTTTTGCAAAACCAGTCCCCACCTAAATTGAAAGAGTAGGGAGTTTCTTTATCCCTTGTAACATTGGCACCATTTTTATCGATAAGGCTTTATGTGATTTGGGTGCTAGTGTTAGTGTCATGCCCCTTACTGTTTGCAAAAAGCTTGACATGGGAGATTTAAAATGTACCAATATTACTCTTCAAATGGCCGACCAATCTCGGCAAATACCCCCTAGGTATCCTAGAGGACGTCCCTGTGAGAGTAGGTAAATTTTTTATTCCTGTGGATTTTGTTGTGCTTGACATGGAATAGGATACTCAGATCCCAATTATTTTAGGGAGACCATTCCTTCATACTGTTGGAGCTGTCATAGATGTTAAAAAAGGGAAATTAACTTTGACTGTGGGAGATGATAAGGTGACCTTTAGTTTGACCAATGCCTTAAAAAGTCCCATGCTAGAGGAAGCCTGTTATAGAATTGATGTCATTGATGTGCTAGTTAACGATGACATGCCTCAATCCCTTCTGCGGGATCCTCTGGAGGCTTTGCTTTGTTTTCTACAGGTGATGGTAATCTCTTGAGTGCTGCATGGATGACTGGGAAGCGGTTCTTACATGTGAAGAGATTGACGGTATTACCACTCATCACAAGGAACGGTTAGTATATGATACTCAACCGGTAGAGGTAAAGAAACCTGAACTGAAACCCTTCCCCCTTCTCTGCGCTATGCTTTTCTGGATGAACTGAAAATTATCTTGTGATTGTTAGTGCTTCACTGAATGATGGTCAAATGTCTCAACTTTTGTCTGTTTTGAGAAAACATAAACAAGCCATTGGATATAATATTGAGGATTTGAAAGGCATAAGCCCTGACTTCTGCATGCATAGAATTCACTTAGAGGATGATCATCGTCCTAGTATACAAGGCCAACGTCGTTTGAACCCCAATATGCAGGAAGTGGTTAAGAAAGAGGTTATGAAATTGCTTGATGCTGGAATCATCTACCCCATTGCTGACTCTAAGTGGGTGAGTCAAGTTCAAGTGGTTCCTAAAAAGGGATGTACTACTGTTGTCCAAAATGAAAAAAAATGAATTAATTGCTACAAGAGTAGTAACTGGTTGGCGTATGTGCATTGACTATAGGAAATTAAATGTTGCCACCAAGAAAGATCACTTTCCCCTCCCCTTCATTGATCAAATGTTGGAAAGGCTAGCTTGTCACTCTTATTTTTGTTATCTAGATGGGTATTCAGGTTTCTTCCAAATCCCTATCCACCCAAATGACCAGGAGAAGACCACCTTTACCTGCCCTTATGGTACTTTTGCCTATCGAAGAATGCCATTTGGATTATGCAATGCCCCTGCCACCTTCCAACGTTGTATGATGGCCATCTTTTCTGAGTTCATTGAGTCCATTATGGAAGTGTTTATGGATGACTTTAGCGTGTATGGAATTGATTTTGATGCATGTTTGATAAATCTGGCTAAAGTTTTGAAAAGGTGTAAAGATGTCAATCTTGTACTGAACTGGGAGAATTGCCACTTCATGGTTACTGAAGGAGTGGTACTTGGTCATATTATCTCTTAACGTGGCATCCAGGTGGATAAAACAAAAATTCAAGTAGTTGAGCAATTACCCCCTCCTGTGAATGTAAAAGGGGTGCGAGGTTTTCTTAGTCATGCGGGGTTTTGTCGCCGCTTCATCAAGGATTTCTCTAAAATTGCTAAACCACTTACTCGGTTGCTCCTCAAGGATGCCCCGTTTCAGCATCGATAACCTGTCTTGTATCTTTCAACGGGATCAAGCAAGCTTTGATTACTGCTTCTATCATTCGATCTCCGGATTGGAACCTTCCATTCGAGATTATGTGTGATGCTAGCGACTATGCTGTGGGAGCTGTGCTTGGTCAGAGAAAGGACAACATCCTCCATGCAATATACTACGCTAGTAAGACACTAGATGAAGCTCAAGTTAACTATGCCACCACTGAGAAAGAGCTTCTAGCTGTGGTCTATGCACTGGACAAGTTCAGGACTTATTTGCTTTGGGTCTAAGGTCATTGTTTATACCGACCATGCCGCATCAAGTACCTCCTAGCCAAAAAGGAGGCTAAGCCTAGACTCATTCGGTGGATTTTCTTTGCTCCAAGAATTCGATTTAGAGATCGGAGATAAAAAGGGGAGCGAGAAAATGTAGTGGCCGATCACCCGTCCGGATTGCGAGTATGAAGATATGGAAGAAGGTCTACCCATTGATGACTCATTTCCCGATGATAAGCTCCTGGCGGTCACTTCGTCACCCCGTGGTATGCCGACTTCGCCAACTTCGTGTGAGTGGACAGACTCCCCCGAGAGCCGAGTTACCAAAGAAAGGAAGAAATTCCTCCATGAGGCTAAAAAAGTATTTTTGGGACGACCTCTCTATCGTACAAGTTTTCTGCGACACCATCTATAGGCGATGTATTCCAGAATGGGAGGTGCATGACATTCTGAAGCACTCTCAATCCCTGCCATGTGGAGGCCATGCTGGGCCCTCCAAAACCGTTGCTAAGGTACTTCAATCTGGTTTTTACTGGCCTACTTTATTTCATGATGCTAGTACCTTTGTTAAGTCCTGTGATTAGGGGTGAAAATTCGGTGTATGGTTTGGATTAGGGCCTAATCCAATCCGATCCGAACAAAATTTGGATTTTAATTTTCCAATCCAAATGCAAACCAATTAGAGTTTGAATCCGATCCAATCCAATCCGAATTTGCATACTCTAAATTGGATCCGATCCGAAAATCCGATTTTTTTTTAAAACTCTAGTGAAATAAATTAAGCACAACAGCAGCCTAGTAGATTTAGGAAATGAGGAATTAAGTGCTGTTAGGGTTTTAAGGGAAGGGTTGAAGTGCTACGCCTACTAGGCTATGGACTAGGCTTTAAAAAAAAATACAATTAAGCACTTAAGCCCAATCCAGATATATAATGCAAGACATATTACTATTCGGTTATATTGGATTTTTGGATCCAATTACCCTCAATCCAATCCGATCCGAAAATCCAATTTTTCAAAAAATCTCAATCCGAATCCAATCCGAACACAGTTTGAATCCGATCCAAATTAATAATTCGGATTGGATTGGATTTGATTGGATTTTGGATTTTATCCGAATAACTTTCACCCCTACCTGTGATGCATGCCAACGAACAGGAAATATTTCCCGTAGACATGAGATGCCCCAAACCCACATTATGAAAGTTGAATGATGTATGGGGTATTGATTTTATGAGCCCCTTTCCCTCTTCATCGGGCAATAATTTCATACTTGTTGCTGTTGATTATGTGTCTAAGTGGGTAGAAGCCCTTGCATCACCATCTAACGACTCCAAAGTCGTTATGAAAATGTTTGAAAAGATTATCTTTCCAAGGTTTGGGGTACCAAGGGTTGTCATAAGTGATGGTGGATCTCATTTTCAGAAACGCACTTTCGAGGCTCTGCTTAAGAAGTATGGTGTCTTCCATAGGACTGGCCTAGCTTATCACCCTCGGACAAGTCGGCAGGTAGAAGTGTCTAATCGTGGGATAAAGACTATCTTAGAGAAGGTGGTAGCTAAATCTAGGAAGGATTGGAGTGACAAATTAGATGACACCTTATGGGCTTACAGAACTGCTTTTAAGACCCCTATTGGCACCACCCCTTACAGGTTAGTTTATGGGAAAGCATGTCACTTACCTGTTGAGCTAGAGTACAAGGCTTTTTTGGGGTCATTAGGAGTTGAACCTTGATGCTAAGTTAGCAGGAGAAAAACACCTTTTGCAGATTAATGAACTTGATGAACTCCGGCTGAATGCTTATGATAGTTCGCGTCTCTACAAAGAGCGCACTAAGAGATGGCATGATAAGAAAATTTTGAGTAGAGAGTTCTCAATTGGTGACAAGGTCTTATTGTACAACTCTAGATTAAAACTTTTTCCTGGTAAGTTGAAGTCTAGGTGGTCTGGTCCATTTTCTGTCACTAATGTTAAACAAGTTTGGTTCTATTGAGGTGATGAATGCAACAGGTGAAAAATTCAAAGTTAATGCCCCTTCCCCTTCTGTTTGAGGAATGCGGCATTATGGTCGTGCGGGACCCTTATAAACCAGCGCTACTCGGGAGGCAACCCGATTTTTCCCTTTCTTCTTATTTGTTTTTAGTTTTTCTAGTTTCGTAGTTTTGGTAAGAGAGTGAGAGGGTACTAATCATCATCTTGAGGTTATATGTGTGCAGGAATTTTTCGCATAATAGCTTGGTCCGTTTTCCCATTGAAAAGATCGCAAAATTCTGAGAAAACGGTTGTTTGGGCATCCGCCCGATAAAGCGTATTGCTACCACTTATCCCAAGAGGCGAGCGGATGGTACCTTGACCTCTCGTGCCATTGTAAATGGGGGTTGGTGACTCTTTTTGCTAGGAAAATCCCCGATTTTGACGAGTCTCGCTACCCGGCTGACCATAGGACCCCCCCTCATGGATTATGCTTTCCTAGATCGTCTCCATTGGTTAGAGAGAGGTGGGGATAAATACCGGTGGCGCATCAACGGGAGGCGCTCTATCGAGCCGCCTAGTCCCTTAGTAAAAATCCGACTGCCCCCCCATTACCACCTTCTCATTCTTTGACTGTGACTTTCCCACCCCCGTCCTTGAGATACCCCCAGCGCACCTTTCACCGCCGCCTCCCTCATTCTGATGATATTGCCTCCACTTCTGATGCTCCCCCTCCCCCATATTCTGCTGCTCCTCCTTCTTTTGATTTTCAGGAAATGATTAGCATACTCCAGAGGATGGAGTCTGGTATCACTGCCAACTCTACCGCCATCCAGAGCATCGGTCAGCGGGTTGATGCCAACTTTGCAGCTCTCCAGAGCATTAGCCAGCGTGTTGATACATTGGCCAATGATCAACACCTAGCTATGTATCCCATGTACGATGACTACTGCAGACTGCATCGGATTGCTGAAACAGATGCTCACCCATCTTGGTACACTTGGAACCCAAGTTACAGCCAGCCGGGGTCCAGTAGTAGGGGTCGCGGAGGTGAGGATGATGATGGTGATGACATTTCCATGGATGACTTATATCCATGCCTTTCCTTTCCCTTGTTGCAATGAGGCCATTGCCACGTTTAGCTTGGGGGAGGATTTCTGTAAATACTTCTCTCTCTTTTACTGCTTTTTAGGTTAGTTAAGTTAGTTTAATTGCTTTAAAAAAATAAAAAATAAAAAATAAAAAAATAAAAAAACAAAACACAAAAATACGAGTTGAATATGAATAGATTGATTGCTTCCCTGTGCCCCGAACTTTATCCTGAAAAAACGATTTAACTCATTATACTGGATAGTTGGGCATTTGTGATTGGGATGTTGTGATGTGATCTCTGATTGCCTTGATCTTGAGTGGATTTTGATGATAAAGCGCTTACTTTAACTGCATGCTTGAATTGGTTAGATTGTGAGGATTCATTCTACCCCTCGGATTTATGTCTATATCCGGTCTATTCTTGTGTGTTAGTTCCTCGTAGCATTCTTATCTTGGCTTTGGCATTGTACTCGTTGATTTCTGGTGACTTTGGACATGTGTTGTGATAGAGGCGTTCATTTGTTTAATCTTTAAGCCTCAGAGTTGTTTAATGAATCATTTTCCCCCCTAACCCCGCTGAGCCTAATGACTTCTTTTTGGATCTATATTAAGCCACATTACACGCCTTGAGCCTTTACAATGACTATTGTCCCAAGCCTAGCTTGGGGGAGCATTTGTTAAGTTGATATTATATTGTGTAGTTGATTCCACATGATGGTTGGAAAATAATGCTATGTTGGTACAAAGAAAAGAAAGAAATAGAAAAATAAAGTGAAAAATGATAGTGAAAAATCTGAAAAATATCTATGATCTTCACTCATTAACTTTCAAAAGTGTTGGAAATAATGATGAAAGAGACAATTATTGGTTGGTTCGTGAAATTTCAGAGTTGGTTATTATCTTGGTCATGTTGTTGATGCCATGGGAGTTGTTTCGACCACACCTAATCCTACTAGTGTTTTTTGCTACCCTTTCTTGGCTTTTCCACCACATTCCTTAAATAATTTTCGTACCTTTACCCGACCCCCATTACAACCCTGAGAAAGACCTTTTGAGCACGTATTTGATTGTTTATGGGAATAATACTAAGTCAATATGCCAAAGTTGAAGATTAAGTTTGTTATTTGAGTCAACCTGATTAGGATGAACGATATTATACCTTTCAAAACACATGAGAGTGTGAGTGGGAAGGGCTATTATGGTTGGCTAGGTGAGTGTTCGGGCACATATTATGCCTGCCACAAAATTGAGAGGGGTGACACCTCGGTGAGTAGGGGTGTTCACAAAAAACCGAAACCGAAATCCCGTACCGAAAAGCCGGAAAACCGGTTAAAATGGGCGGTTACCGAACCGGAAAATTTGTGATTGAACGGTTCGGTTACCGAACCGGTAAAAATAACGGTTAAACGGTACGGTTACGGTTATGATTTTTTATAAAACGGTTAACCGAAAAACCAGATAAATTTATTTATTATTATTTAATTTTTTATAATAATTATATTAATTAATTTTTTTTTTTTCTTTTTGCACTAATTATTAGTAAGTAAAGTGTAGTCTGTGACTTCTTGTATACTGAGAAAACGTAAGTCAGTGCCTAAGGGCTAAGAGGAGAGTAAGCCCAAAGTCCAAAATATTAGTTAGCCCAAAGTCCAAGATAATGAAATATGAGGCAGTGATTTTCTTGTGCAAAGTCCAAACACTTGCTGCTGTTTTTTTTGTTGTAACTTCTCACTGTAAACTACAACTTGTAATAGTTTAAGATTTTTGTGCTTGTTTTTTCTTAGAACTTTGAGATATGTATTTCATTGTATCGTAATATTGTATGGTGTGGAACGTTTTTAAAGATGATTGTCTTTTACAGATAATCTTGGTATTAATGGTATATTATTTATGTTGAGAAAAAATTGAAATCTAATATATAAAATTAGTAAATTGATTTGATAAAACTTGAGTAACGGTTAAGGGTTAACCGGAAAACCGTACCGAAAAACCGGTTAACCGTTTATGCGGTTACCGGTTTGAACGGTTACGGTTCGCAAATATGGCGAACCGATACTTCCGGTTACCGTCCCGAAAAATTATTTCGGTACGGCTAACCACCCATGAACACCCCTATCGGTGAGCACCTTTTCCAGATTTGCATGATATGTAGGGCAGCTGCATTTGATGGTTTACTTAAGTGATTGGCAGTCAGGTGATCTGAGCAACTGAACTTGAATTTTGCTTGCTTGAACGATTTTGAGTTGGAAATACTTGAGTTTAAAATTTCCTATCTGAGGGGTGAAGCAATCCTATTCTTATTCATGTTGTGCTTTGCTTGGGGACAAGCAAAGGTTTAGCTTGGGGGAGTTTGATGTTATGGTTTTATATAGAGTTTTTTCCCCTACTTATAAGTTAAAAAGGATGTCAATGGTGCTCTTATGAGTCATTTTGTGCTAACTTTCTCCATCTAGTTGTGGTTTTCTGTTCTGTGTCAAATTGCAGGTTTTAGGGAGTTATCTCCCTATTTTCTATTATTATTTGACCACTACGCTGGACTGGAGGAGTTTTATGCGGAGTTTCAAAGTCCCGAGGATACTTTCCGGGACCCTTGAGCAAAGGAAGAATTGAAGTCTTGGCGTTTAAAGCCAAGAAGGAAGTAATGGACCTGAGCCCGATCGTATCGGGCAGCACACGGCCGATCGGGCGCTCGCAAGGGAGATAATCACTCTTGTTGCGGGCCCGATCGGGCGCTTTCGCCCTGTCGTTAGTTCGTTGCGAAGCCCGATCAGGTGGTTCGGCCCGATTTCGTCGGGCGTGCTTGAGCGATGGTTTGGACTCGATGCTGAGAACTGGTGGGCCGCCCGATTGTATCGGGCGGGTCGGCCCGATTACATCGGGCGATGTCTTTATTTGAGCGCTGCTGCTGCATTGAGCCCGATGAACATCGGGCATACTTGGCCCGATCGTGCGACTTATCCGACACGCGCATTTAATGATTTTCGGGCTATTTTTTAGAGGACTTTTCCTAGTTGTTTTAGGATTAGTATAAATAGCACAATTAGAACATTACTGTTCATCTTGATTTTAGCCCTTATTTTCTCATAGTTTCTCTCAAGAACCCTGTTTTACTACTTTTCATTTTGGATTCAAGATCAAACCTTTTGGATTAATTCGCAAGTTCAATATAGTTCTTCAGTTTGGTAATCTTCTTCATTGCTTTCTCTATTATTGATTACATTGATTTCTTAGTTATTTGCAATAGTTCAAAGTATGAATTTTTACATTGATTTTGTTATTGTTTTCGCAAGCATGAGTGAGTAGTTTTATATCTAGGATTGTGGGGACCTATGTATGCAATGAGGGATTGATAGATTAGTGTAATTACCTTTTATTTCAATTGTTTCCTGTGATTGAATCGTTCATGCTAGATTTATGAATTAGGCCTGATTTGTATTTCTACAATCGCAATATTGAATCTGCTTCGAGAGGAGAGATTTCATATAGGCTTTCAATCATTAGGCATAGTGATCCTTGACCATGCGAGAGCGGCTAGGTGATCTTTGAGGGAGGTAATGTTCGAGAGAAATTACATGTGCCCTAGATAAATTGACTTATTGGGTGATTATTATTCGTCTCTGATTTCCCGAATTGTATGCATAGTGATCTATAGTCCTAATTCTTTATCAATTGATTCTTACCTTCGTATTTAGTTTTGTTATTTGCTCAGTTCAGTAAAACAACCATATTCATCTGATTTAGTTAGTACAATATTAGAATTCAGATATAATAGTATAACTTTCTCCCTGTGGATTCGATCCTGACTTCTCTGACTACTTGTTAGTGGACCTTAGGTTATTTTTGATAAGGTAATACGACTTAAGCATGTCAGTGGGGAGATTAGCATATTAATTAACATATTTGTTTATCAATAAAAATTTCTTGCTTTATTTTCTTTATTAATAATACATCATATGGAATATTTCATAGCAACATCACAAAAAGAAAATCTAATGTACATCAAAGTATAACCAAGGATTAAGCACCCCCCATTTGCAGGCAAACCCAGACCCCACCCCTCAAAAAATAAATAAAATAAATTAAGAATTCTATGAACTTCAATTTTAATGTTGGGTTTTCAGAAGGGGATATTTGTATCTGAAACCAGTGCTAAGTACTATGAATTCCTAAATGCATATTTGGAAAGTAATTAAAATATGAAGAGAGCCTTAATTTTGTAGACTCAAGTGTAAAGGTTACCTATCGCGTATAAGCATTCCGAGTCAGAAATAGTTGTAAACCAGCACGGATACGGGCCCATGATCACCTAACCAAAAAAAAGTTAATTGCACTGATTACATTACAGATCTGAATTTAAGCACAGGAATAAAGTACTCCATCCATCCCAGAAAAGCTTCACTTTTTAGTGAACTTACTTGTATATGACGCAGCCATTAGGTAGTTCATACTCACTTACTCCTTAGAGTAAGGAGAATTCCATCTTTTTTTCGGGTTCAAGAGCTTTGGACGACTGTGTCACTGCGGTCTGATTCACTCACCATGCTAAGAGAGTCGTAAAGGCCTACCCTACTTTATGCTTTTTGGCTCCTTTCTGAGGTATGAGGAAGATTTAGCCTATTTCTGTTATGCTTCCGAAGCCTAGACTCACCTTTCACCTTGGCTTGGCTACAGATCTCAAATCCATCCTTTTTTTTAATTCTGCTTTCTTATCTTCCTTCTCTTCGAACCTACTGGTATGTATTGTCCCCTAACTATAGATCAGATCCACTGGACGAGAAAATCAATTCCGCACTTCTACTGGTATGAGGAAGATTAGCATATTTCTGTTATGCTTCCGAAGCCTATACCCACCTTTCACCTTGGCTTGGCTACAGGTCTCACATCAATCTTTTTTTTTTTAATTCTGCTTTCTTATCTTCCTTTCTTCGACCTACTGGTATGTATTGTCCCCTAACTATAGATCAGATCCACCGGACGAGAAAATCAATTCCGCACTTCTGCTGAGTCGTCAGACTTATCCATGAGGAATATAGAAAGATGCTGTCTGCCATCTCCCTTAAACGCGGGGAATTCATGACAATATTTCATTTCATCCATTAAACACACCCTTGAGCCAAAACAAATTGATAAACAAGCCATTGATTGAAGAAGAGTGTGATTGATGGGTACCACCCAGATAAACCGGGCATAATTCACCAATACTCCATCCCGATAGCTGCATTGCACAGGTTTATGTACTCGCTTCGGTGTACTCCAAAGCACACCCTTAGGAAAATTAGTGCATAATCATATCAGGTCAACCTCCACCACCGACAGCTAGCAGGAAGTCCACTACAATATAATTTGGACGGCAAAAAAATGATAAATCCTTGATCGCTTTCATAGAAAAGAATCCTTTACACCATCTCTAAAACTTTTATGCACCCATTCGAGTTGGCAGCAACAACCACATTAGATTTCCCTTTCCAGCACACACTAGAAACAAACTGCCCATTGCTTTCGTCGGTCTCTTTCCAGATATTGGATCAATCGAGCCAAACTTGTGAGAGGTGATTGGCATAGGAAGAGATTTATAATAAGTATAAACCTGAGCAAGAAAAGAAAGAAGCGTCAGACAAGTCCCACAGGCCACAAGCCACAAAAGTATGACATTGAGAAAAAGAGACTCGGAAAACATTCACTTCTCTGTAAATAAGCGCATAAGCATATATGCTAGAAGGTTTCACTTGTATTTCTTCGTAAAAAGATTGTCAGAATAGCATTTTTACATCCTCACATGGAGGAGGGGGCGGATTAAAAATAATAACACTAACAATAACTATCACCAAATACCCCCGAGTAATTTTTTTTGACTAAATACCCTCCAATCTTTCAAAATTCAACACATACCACTTAAATTCTTCAAAATTCAACATATGCCCTTAATGACTAACGATTGTTAGCTTTTTTTAGTCATTAATTTATAATTCTACTAGCCTTAATTAATCCCTATTTGACCCATTAACTTTAATTGACAACCATTGAAGCACCATCTATTGCCCTTTTTCTCTCTCATCCTCCGTATCTCTACTCTTTTTGGCCATAGGTGGTGTTTCAATGGTGTTCTAATAGGGTAAATGACCCGAATGGGGTTGATTAGGGTTTAGTAACAAAATTAGGGGTTCACGAGTATAAAAGTTGACGGTTGTTAGTCATGAAGGGCGTATGGTACTTTTTCAGGAAATTAAAAAGGTATATGGTGAGTTTGGAAAGACTAAAGGGGATTTGGTGGAAAAAGAATTACTCGGGGGTATTTGATAGAAAAAAATTACTCGGAGGTATTTGGTGAAAAATCCAATAATTATAATAACAATAATAATAATAATAATGAATATGATAATGATAGTAATAGGTATATATAAACGAAAGAATACCTCATTGGATTCTGAACCACAAGCTATGTATCCTTCAGAAACAGACAAGCCCACAAAATTCTGCAGGATAAAGAAGTGATCATTAACCAGAATTATCTGCTAAACTATTCAAAATATACTAGTTCATAATCCCAAATCAAGTAACATATTTAGCTAAGCATAGGTAACCAACCTTCTCATTCTTATGCCCACCGAGTGTTAAGCTACAAGCATTGTTGGACAAACCAGTAGGATCTGATCTGCTAAGGTCCCAAAGCTTCAGTGTGTTGTCAGTGGAAGCAGAAACAAGGGTCCCAGAATCAACAAACTTCACATAACTGACAGCTTTCTCATGACCAGCCAATATACACCATGGAGCACTAGCATTGCGGAGATCGTAACAATATATTTTATAATCAGCAGACCCATATGCCAGCAAATGGGATGAGTGTGCAGAGAACTGAACGCAGCACACATTTGCAATATTCCGGATAGTATGCAAACAATTTCTCTGCCAATTTTAAAGAGGGATGAGATATTCTCCTTTTACAAGAGCCATGTGACATCATGGATAAATTAATATTTGCATACTGAGCAGTCAGTGACAGTCAGCTATATTATCAGGTACATTATCATGAGATATGCTCCAACTTTATGAGAATTTAGAGGGAGAAGGGTGTAGGTTAATTTGGAAATTACCTCACTGATGCTCCATAATTTTACAGAGCAGTCATCACTTCCACTAACCAATTTCATGGGATCCAACAGAGAAAAGTCAACAGACCATGCCCTTTTCTCATGTTCAGTATACTGAGAAAATTCTTGACCGGTACTTGCATCCCACAACTGTAATTCAATAAAATAAAATAAAAAGTATAGCTCAAAGTCATCTTCTGAAGTTGGATAAACTTAAAGTAAGAGAAGTTTGAAGATCAGAATTCAGTTGTAATAAATGAGACAACTTCCCGGATATGTGAACAGAAACCTCCAAAATGCTATACCCACAAAAACAAGATAAGTTGCTCACCATTATGCTCGACTGAAACAGCAATTATAATATGTATAAAGCAAAGAGAGCTGTTTCTTCCAACAAGTTGTTTGGAGCCAGATAATACAACCACCATTACCACCACCCAGCACATTTTCTGCTGTTAACAGGTCCGGGAAGGTCAAATTTACGAAGCCTCATCTCGAATCTCGACTACTAATGATTCTGATGCTCAGAGACCCATAATGAAGGTATTTTTGACATATAGAGGAAATTCTTAAGACAATTACAATGACAGTACTACATTTTAGCCTATCAGTAGAAGGGGAGTAGTAAAACACTAAAACTGAAGAAAACATATACCATCTATCAACCTCAAGTAATCGCTAGGAGATGGAACACTGCTTGAATCTGCAATTCGGCAAACAGATACTAAAGCAGCACAAAAAAATTGAACTCTAGATGCTAAGTTCTGTGACCACTTGACATGAACTATTTCACATTCACATGATCTCATATGAGATTCCTTCAATATGATCTGATTATACCCCCTCGCCAAGCATCCAACTATCTAAGTCTATAACACATGCAAATTTATTCGTTTGGTTTCAACTTTCAATAGTACACACATCCAACATTTCTTAAATCACTTGATTCCCAGCTCATCTCTTTGTCTAAACTGCTCAATTTATATGTTTACAGTTTTCAAATTACAATTTACGGGCATATTTTATTAAAATCTTTTTCTAAAAAAGTGATTAGAGTTTTCAGTTCAAAGAACTAGTATAACTAATTTTGAAATTGAAAAGTGAAAGCCAGCCATGATAACACAAATGACCTCAAATTCCAAGGTTATTCTTCCTCACTAGGCAGCAGACCTTATGGAACTTGCTAATCTCCACCACTTTGGTCCTGTCACGTTCCTTAACACTCGGTGAGACCAATTCATCTGGCTCCAAAGTGAAAGCTGAACCTAAAATCCCAAAATCAACCCACCAACAAACTCTGGAGGTTACAAGAGGAGACTTCATCGACATGGTAATCCAGCCAGTATCAGTCCCTCCATGGCTTCAACCAACTGCAGCATTTGCTCCAAGCCTCCAATGAGAATATGAGACTTAAAGATTTCCAAAATCTCTTTTCCTAGAGGACTAATATCTTTACATCTTTTTAAACATAAGTACCCACCTCATCTGAAATTTATATAAGAAAATATAAGAAGCTAATAAGTAATAAGTACACATAAAAAATGTTCTAAACAATTATCCAATCCACTTCAACAAAGATTGCCCTCAGCAGCCAGTACTCTCATTCAACCAACTTCTACTGATCCATCTGCAAAAATAGTCTCAAAAAATTGTTCAAGATTTTGCCTCTTTATGGAAGACTAAGAGCTTGTCCTACCACCTTCTACCCGACGCCAATAGCCATGCACTTCTAGTTCTAGTACTACAAAAAAGGAACAAACCCCAACCCCCCAAAAAAAATTAAAAGGCTACAAAAGGGGATTTTGGGCCAAAGAAATTTCATTTAAATCAATGAATGAGGATTCAACCACTGAAAAGGTAATCTTGTCAAAGCTGTTTATTTTAAGTACTCAGGGAAACATAGAGTTCCTAATATCTGCTACTACGACCTTATCCTCCAGAACCAATGCAGATCATCTAATATATCTTATATATCTGCAAGACAGCTCCTTCCAGCAATCCCAAAGAGATAATTATATTATCCACCAACAACTTGCTCCAGCCAGACACAATCCCTATAGTGATAAGGCATAGCGGAGATGACCAGGTTTCTTGCCATCAGAGTGCCAGTCTAGACCTATATAGCACGAAAATGAAGAAGAGACACACATTTAGACAGACCAAAGAAAGTGGCAATTCCAGTAGAGGAGAAATAAGTAATAAGAAAATTAGTTTCCTTTTAACAAGCTTGTTACATGTTTCAAAAAAGAGGAAGTACTCATTGCCGCTCATGCCTCAACCATTTACAAGAATGAACCAAAAATTGGTGTGGGATCTCACTCCACAGCCACAAATCCAAAAACTTTCACTTTCTTTCATCTCCAATAGACTCCTGGATTCACAGATCTAGGGATGCTGAGAGTAACTTATGTAGATGCGACAATGTAGAAGTCTTCTTGACACCAAAAACTTATCAATTTTCAGGATGAAGTGAAAGAGTTTAAGAAAGTAAAATTCTCCCTTGTGGTTACTTTTAGTTTCCTATGGCTTGCAAAACATGTGTTTAACATCATTTTCTATTTCAAATTTGGGGAATCATTGAGGAAAGTATCCCCCCCATATGTATCAGGAATGCGCCAATTCCATTCTGTTGGCATTCAATTTCAAAAAACGTTTATAAAAAATGTCTATGCCCAGCTATTGCGTGCATCATAGGTCTGGATGAAAGTTCAAGTGAAGAATTTGAATACTTCCCTCCAAAACTTTAGCAATTAGCAACTGAAAGTACAGATAAGTTGTGTTCAGAGTTCAGACTTTGATCACAAAACAGCGTTACCCCAATGTTACTGACAAATTGACAATGCTCGCGCTCAAGCAGCATAAACAGAGAAAAAACGTACTTAACCTTACACCTCTGCTGATGGAGAGGAGGTTTTCCGTTTTCGGTTCATCTTAGTACAAACTCTTAACACAATACAAGGACCATTCCTTCTTTTTTACCCTTCAATTCTTTTCTTCCCCTAAGAATTTCCAAAGAAGTCACTAATTCACTGTTCATGTAACTTTTATGGTAATTGATAACATATTAGATTTAAATGGCTCATTAAACTATTCACATTTTTATACATTGAAGTAGTAAATGGTCATTAGATATGGATCAAGGCTTGTTCGATTGTAAGCGACCTCAGCATATTCAAAGTAAGAGCCTCTTTAAGCATTGGCTTAATATTGATGTCGAAATTGTTATATGAACTCTGATTAAAAACTTCTACAACCCGAAATTGAAAAATATGCTCTCGCAGACAAAAGAAGGCATGCGGGAAGCTATATTAGTTATGCGAACCCAATTCTCTTAGATAATGGGTAACAATCATCATTTGCATAACTATATTCATCCCCATGCATATTTGACCTAGAGGTGATCATGGGGCGGGCCCGGTTTTCCGGGCCAAAAATTAGACTAAAAGGTCTTTTTTGGCTTGCCCAAACCCGCCCAAAAATCGGGCCGGGCTGATTTGATCAGCTCTAAATTTTGACCCAAACATAAATAACTTCAAATATGAAGGGGTAAATTTTGTATCTAATTAACCAACTTTCCCATAGTGAACCAAACACGTTATATAGCTTCATACAAATTGACTGTCCTGGTACTTAGACATCATAAGAAGTATGTTCCAGTTCCACTATAACTTAGTAACTAAATCCATGAGAAAATGTGTCTCAAAGAATACTATAGTCAAGCACTTGAAAGCTGAACATCCTACCTAAACAAAATATATTCACATTGACGTTGAGAGGTGTATTTCAAATTTCATATTTCTTCACAAAGCAAATATGGTTCGACAAAGAACACTAGAAATCCAAAACTAGAGGAATTCAAGTAGCAAATGTATCTCGCATATGACGTGATAAATTAGGAGTATCTCATAGAATCATGTTATATTTTATTTCTTTATTTATTTACGAGAACGAGTACGATTGCAAGTGTGGACATGTTAGGCAAAATGTAGGCATACAAAAAATAAGAATCATCAGATTGTCATGCTATCAGGGCCACAAACTCAATCACCATACCTTAAACCCCTCTTTCAGTATCCTTTTCTGCAATCGCTCCACTGAATTTTTCACCGTACAAAGTTGAAGCTTGTTGATCAAACTTTATCTTTGGGTGCAATATTCACGCATATGCTAGTCCAAACAATTAAAGTATGACCCTCCATCCCCCACCACCATCACCCCCCAAATAAAAAAGAAATAACATGTTGAGATGTAGCTTTAATGGTTCTTTCACATTTAAAATACTAGTGCAAGGCAAAACCAACATCAACAACCCAGCAACTGATCACCTGGTGAAGGGAAGGGTCCACACAACCACATTTCTAACCTTTCTAAACAGCCGAGACTGGAAATAGGCTAGTTCTAATCTCAGTAAGAGAAAGCAGTAAAGACAGAAGCACTACACATCAAAGTAACTAACAAAAATCCATTCTCAAGAAAAAGTGAGGAATAGAAGCACAGGCAGGAACGGGAAAAGTACAACTCTCCTCTTCATCCCTAATTATTGAAGCCAGAAGAGGAGTAGAGGACCCTCATTTGGGTTTGAAAGACATATTTCATCAAGACATAAGATATAAATATTTCATAGAAAGAAATAAACAGACATAGACTATTAAAAAAAAAATCAAGCACTCCTAACAAGAACATATATGCTACAAGATGACACAAACGCATTCAAGTCAGCCCATGGACAATCTGGTGTCAGGCTTTGGTCAAACTTTAACAAGCGCAACAAAGTTCCAACATACCAAAACTAAAGGCCGAATCATGGAACATGAACTCACAGTTCATATTACATCACTAATTACAAGTTATAGGCAATAACCATGACGAGTAAACAATAAAATTATTCAAGATCAAGCAGCCAATCGTACATAAAAGTGTCAAGCAGTACAGGGGGAGAAAACATATGTATAAGACATGTACAAACCTTGACGATACCATCATAATCCGTTGAAGCCAAATAATTTCTGATATAATTATTCCAGCAAACACAACTGAGCTTTGATTTGTTTGACATCTCAATGACTGGATAATGAATATCAACAGTAGTGTCATAAAGCGACTGATAATCAAAAATCTTTATTTTCTTTGATACTCCAGCTGCGGCAAAGTAGTCCTCATCTCGGTCAAAACTCAGAGAGCAAACAACATTGGTAGAGTTCGTAATATCCCTATTCCTTAAAGTTCCACAAACTTTCAGTTTACTGTAACGAGCATACTTGCATAGACCATCAAAGAAGGCTCCGCGATCATCCAATGGTTTCTGTTTTTCATCATCATGTGGATCTGGATACCAACTCTCTCGATTTTGAAGTGTATCCCTGTCTGCTCGGACCACAGGATCACTCACAGAAACATGGATTTGGGAGCGAGCTGAAAAGTAAGCCCTTTCGAGCTGAGCAACATTGTTCAAGAACCTTGAGTCGCCACCATCTGGATGTTGAAGGAAACCCCTCTCTCTTGCGTAGAGCATTTCGTCTCCGGAGCAAGTCACAGTCGTGGATTTCTTCAATTGGTGCCTCCTCTCCAGTTCTTTAATATCCGATTCTATGCACCCAAGATCTTCCACCAATTTTGAGGCATGTTTTTGCTTCTCTTCTTTCACCGAGAAAAGGAAGTGGGACAATAACTCAGATTCACCTTCATCTTGCTGAATAGATGACGACTTGTCATCCCCACACAATGTGTGTACTTCACTCATGACTTCTGATTGTAAAATATCTCTAATCAACAACAGTGATTACCCAATTAGTAACATGAAAAATCAAGAACTATAAACTCAAATGCTAAGATAATCAGTATAAGCACACATACCATTATATCTGTTTTGCGTACAGCATTGTGTCAATATTATTAAAAATGAAGCTGAATCTAAGCATTGTTCGCAATTGCGATACAAGCAAATAATGCAAATATATTCAAGAAGGTACCCAGAGACCAATAGAGTCACAGCAAAAGAGTACCCTGGTCTAATGGCCATCCTATAGAATTCTCCCTTTAACCTAGGAGGACCCCTAGGGTTGCACAATAACTAAGTTGTAGCTTAAACCACTCAAAATTAATCTTGTGAGTACATCCTTTTAGTACTACATTGACATCCCGTCGACTCAGTTTCACTCCAACTTAGCCTAAACCCTCGAAATTCTACTCTTGCTTCCATAGCTTCAACTTAGCATTTATAGTTTCATCACCACTAGAATATTATGCGCAAAAACATACACCATGGTAATAATGCTTCCTAGAAAGATTTAACGGCTTTCTCAATATATTTGCAACATGCCCTTTTCTTTCCTTAACGCAAAGTTTATAAAAGGCTATGGTTGTGTCCTCTATATAGGTCACGGTTATGGTTGTGAAGTATAAAAGGCTATGGTTGTGACTTGTGACCTATATATAAGATGACCCATTAACTCGTTTTGGACATATATAGGTCATCTTACAACATTGAGTCATCGACCATAATTTTTTTCAACAGAAATATGGTTGTGTCCTCTCGAGATGAGATCGCTACATCAACATCCTCTCACTCACTAGACATAGTATACATTATATACTTCTTTTTCCATACTTGCATCATATAGCATGGGCACAATTATATAGGAGAGAAGAGAGATAAAAGGGGGACCATAAGTGCTAGGGGAGAGAGAGAGAGAACATATTGCCAATTTAGGAAATGATGCAAGTAATATGCGATTTCCATTTTAGGGAACTGATGCAAGTAATGTGCAATTTCCATTTTAGGGAAATGATGCAAGTATAAAAAAAAAGGAGGAAGTATGATAAAACTAATTGGAAAAAGAATATTGTCAAATTAAATGAAATGTCATGATACCTTCCTACAATTTCCTTTAACCTCTAGATACCAAGTTGGAATGTTTCTTATAGAATATCGAAACTTTAAGACCTGGATACAAAAAAAATTTAGCAATTTTTTTGTCTTAACTTCAGTAATTGCAAATATACCCACACAAATTAACCCTTTTGGCGTCAAATGGGCTTTACAATACCTGGCTGTTGGCCTGAGTGAAGGTTCGGGATGAAGTAGCCACAGGCAAAACCCAGCTTCCTTTGGGTTTTCCGATAAAAAGTTGGGTGGAAGAATTCTATGACGTAGATCAGACATTGCTGAAGCTTGTCCTTTCCCAGAGTCAAAACTGCTAAGTAGCTGGAACAAGAAGGCAGAAACCATCTCATTAGCTTAATCCTATTAAGAGTTAGCAGAGGAAGACCATAGTAAAGAAGAAAGCAGACAGAGGAATAAGAAGGGAAAAGTTGCTAAGAGCCAACAAAGACTGCCACTATTCGTTTTACAACAACAGGAATTAAATTAAACACGATTGCAGGATAAATAGAAAGAGTGTTTTCGAATGTCTGAATGCAATCATGACAATTTGGGAGTTCAAGAGCTTTGTCATGCACCGGAATGGGCGAAACAAAAAAAGCAATGGAGAAATGTCAGCTCAGCTCCCCTTATATGCAATGTTGAATGTCATATCATCTATACCATTATGGCTGACACAGTTGAGATAGCATAGATCTTAAGTAGAATATCCTATGACTTGCATGGACAAACAACTTAAATACTCCTTCGAAGGCTAGAAAAACCCAGCTCATATCAGAAAGATGTCTAAAGACAATAGAATCTTGTTCACGCACCTCAAAAAAGAAGACCCCAAGACTATAGATATTTGACGAAGATGTGCAAGCCCTGCCCAAGAGCTCCTCAGGACTTCTATACCATTTCACTTCTTGCTGTTCATTTAAAGAAAATGCACGCAACTGCGCTGAAGGTAGCAATTGTGGCCTGCTTAAAGTCTTAGAATCTCCTGGACCAGCAAGATTGGCATCAATTTTGTTTGTTATTGGTTTTGGGCCATATCCTAGTTGAAACTGTGACTTCATCTTGAGAAAATTTACATTATCAATGGATTTATGGTGCTTTGCACCTAAATGAGAATGGGGTAACATACCCTGCTCCAATGGTCTTTTCAGAGCCTGTGACTTCTGAATATCCTTATGCATAACACTCCCCTGCATTTCATTCTGTGCACACATGCGCCCAAGATACACAATCTTTCTGGAAGGCAACAACCTAAACCAAGGTGGACGTAGGTCCGCCAAGACCTTGCCATCTGAGTGACAAGAATACACCAGATCCAAAATCTGCTTGAATACATTCAAACTATCAACTTTAAGCAATTTCTTCTGTCTTGAACTCATCCACTCCCTAAAATTTATACCATCATTAGCAGCTTCACAGCTACCAGAAGCAGTATTTGCAGAGTTAGATGGAAGAACAGAAATGTGTCCCGTATTTACCGGTGGACTGGAAGCTACTAGGGGCCCAGCAGCAGCCTTCACAATATGCTGGCCCTTAGATTCAACAGTTGCAGGAACTGGACCTCTACATAAGACCCCCTTACCCTTTAAAGTATTCTTGATAAAATACTCTGGGCCTTCAGAAGATCTGGATATAATCTTCATTCTCATAGCCCCGGAAGCAAGTGCATGCCGCAAGACTGCGTCACTATCATTGTAAGTTGACTGGCCCGGGCTTAACTTACCATTTTGATTGAATCCTTGAACAGCCAAACCATTGGCAGCGTTTGAGTCCTTTAAAGCACTTGATGTTGAGAGATATTCCTCCTTGTGGGTAAAATGCTTGAATGCAGTTTCAGCTTCAGATCTGATCCCTGGCTGATTCCCATGCTGCCACTCATTAGAAATCTCCATCATCTCACCCATCTCACCCTCGTTCATCGTACTAAAATCAGTACTGTAATCTCCCAGGGTTAACTCCTGAACCCTGACTTCCCCACTTTTGTTGTAACTCGTACATGGGTCTTGAGGTATATCCACTATGTTCACATCAGTATTCACATCCTTTCCACCTAACATATCCACAAATTGTTGGATTGAACTCCTCCGAAAATCCCCTTCCCTAAGAATAACCTTTTGTCGTGCTTCCAATACATTGCCGCTTTCTACCAAATTCTCACTCTCTTTACCTTGGGCTCGAACATCATCTGCTCGATTAACCACAGTCACATCCTCAACATACCCTTCATCCATAGCGGTCAAATGCACACTATTTTATCTTCAATGCACCAAAAGCATCTACAGCACAGAGCCATTGAATTAAAAACACCCACAAAAGAAACCCCAAATGTGGGGGGGGAGTGCATTCCAATTTCCGAATTTGATCAATCAGAGAGAGTATAAGAAACTGATATTTCCTCCATCATATAGACATATAATCATATTATACAACATACACAAGATCAAGCAAACATTTGTTAAACTAAAAAATTCAACCACCATGGGAACAATCATAACAAATTCGCCAAAAATTCTAATACTTGAAATCAACAGCCATAGTAAAAGAAAACATAATAAAATTAGCTGCATCTGCGCCTTATCTACATTATTACATCAATTTTAGAAAGAAAATGCAGAAGCATCACTAATATATGACACACAAAACACATTCTATACATTATCCACCGACAAAAAATCCATATATCTCAAACTCAACCAATTCAAATTACATTGAATAATAAGAACTTGTGTCCATGCACTAATTTAGAAATAAATACCCAAAAACACAAAATCACAAAAAATTAAAGAAAATAACCAAAATAAGAAACTGGTCAAAAATGGAACAAATTAAGAGATACCCACAATTCAAAATCAACAGAAAAAACTCACCAATTAACAGCAAAATCTTTTTCCGTGGGTGGGAAAAATTGCAAACTTTGTATATTGGAAAAAAAAAAACCCTAAAGTTGAGCTACAGAAGTTTTTCTCCACATATCAATCTTTCCTAAAATGGAAAGCTACTAATATATCTTGCGTTCATTTTTCTCGCCCAGAAAACAAATGCTCAAGTACAAATAAATAAATAGAAGAATACCAATTGTAAAGTTATATAGTCGTATATATATGTGGTTACCTCAACTTCTGAAATTTCTGTGTCCTGACAAAATCATCATGCGAATAAATTTAAATCAACATAGAGTATTTCTTTTTTCTATTATATTTTTAAAATTTCAGGTATGGGCAGGAGGAAAGGGTTTGTGGCTATAAAACCTGCGAGAAATAGAATATAACCTTTTGTTAAGTGGTTTTGTTTGTGTGATCTTCAATTGTTGTTGAAGAGCTTTCGTCGTCGTCGTCGTCGTGTTAATTATTAAGTGAAGGGGAGAAGGACAGGAGGTGCTTAATTGATGCTTTCTGGCATACTTTTTTTATGCTT
Organism: Beta lomatogona; assembly: GCA_947646795.1. Lineage (NCBI taxonomy): Eukaryota > Viridiplantae > Streptophyta > Magnoliopsida > Caryophyllales > Amaranthaceae > Beta > Beta lomatogona. Next base: position 462,032 of record CANSNZ010000731.1, read on the forward strand.
TTTGGAGGATGTTACAAGTCAAGTAAGTCTTTATTGCACGATTAAAAGTTAATCACCTTGGTTTTGTGGTAATTGTATATTAATACATTCTTGTGCAAATAGTTTTAGGAAATAAATAAAATAGGACATGAGAATTATTACTTCCTCCGTTTCATAATATTTGCAACACTTTCTATTTAGGGGTGTTTCATAATAAATGCAACATTTTACTTTTTTTGGTAAGTTTTGGGTTGTAAAATTACTTAAATACCCTTACTTCATAAAATTAGTATTGAATACATACTCTAATCTAAAAAAATTAAACTAATAAACATACTTGATCTTTCTCCTAACTAGGGATGCAACTGGGGCGGGGCGGGGCGGATTTTGGCATTCTCATCCCCATCCCCACCTCACTTTTTCATCCCCATCCCCGCGGTGGGTCCGAAACTCATCCCATCTCCACCCCGCCATGTACACAATTAAAACTATCCCCGCCCCATCACCCACTTGGGTATCCATCCCCACCAAATCCCCACCTTCCCCGCCCCACCATTTACTTAATCCTCATTTGAAACTCACTAAAGAATACTCATATATCATATATAATTTCAAATACTAATAACAAAAAATATATACAGCTAGAAAAACTATTAAAGAGTGTCATAGACTTGTAATTTGTTGAAAATTTAATATTTTAAGTGGGTAAGATGTAGGGTAAGTGGGGTTGGGGCGGAGAGGAGCGAGGCGGGTACAACTTAAAATCCACCCCCGCCCCCATCATCCATGGCGGGTATAACTTTCATCCCCATCCCCGCCCCACTACCCACCAAACTGGGATCCATCCCCGCCCCCGCCCAATGGGGGCGGGGATGGGGCGGATCTCCTACTTGACCCTCCCCACTTGCATCCCTACTCCTAACTACTCCATAATATCTTCCGACCACCACCCTTCTTCTCTTCTTTCCACAACCCACAACCCACAACCCACAACCCACAACCCACAACCCACAACCCATCTTCCACAACCAACAACCACAACCCCCAGGCACCACACCTTCCTCTTCCTCCTCCTCCATCTCTCCTTCGCCGACCACCAGCCAACCCTCCTCCTCCTTCTCTCCCTCGCCGACCACCAACCAACTAAACAACCGTGGTCTCTCCTCCATATCTCCCACCTCTAATCTCTCACCTCCCGACCTTTCTTGCCTTGGCTTCTTCCTCCTCTCTGAAGAATCCCTCCAATTCGAGCATCTTTCTCCTCCCGACCTTTCTTGTCTGTCTCCTTCTCTCTCTTCTCCACTTCACATCTCTCTCTGAAGAATGGTAATGGTGGCCATTGTTAATGGCGACGCGAAGAAGGTAGGCGCCGCGAAAAAGGTGAAGCGAAGAGATGCGAAGGAAGCACGAGATCTGAAATGAAAATCGCGAGATCTGAAATGAAGATTTGCGAGATCTTGCAATGGAGATCTTGCATACGAAGAATCGCGAGATTTCATATCTTCTTTCAGATTGCGAAGATAAATTCATAATCTTCATCGATCTCCTTCTTTGAGCATTTGTCGAAAACTTGCGAAGATAAATTCATAAGCTCAAATTTTGTTCTTTTCTTTCTCTCTCCTTCGATCTCCTTCTTATTCATCTTTATCGATCTCCTTCTTCATTGTTGGAAATTTTTTGTCAAGTTGAAATGGAAGATGGTGGTGGCGGGGTGGTTGTTGTGGTGGTCCTAATGGTGGTGGCGGGATGGTTGTGGTGTTGGCGGGGTGGTGGCGGTTGTGGTGTTGGTGGGGTGGTGGCGGCTGGCGGTGGTAGGGTGGTAATGGCGGATGTTAGGTGTTGATATAATGTATTTATTGTATTATTAGTTAGTCTAATTACATACCCCTTCCCATCTAATTATACACTTTTGAAAAATTGCCTAGGGGTCCGCAATTTCAAAAGTGTTGCAATTAATGTGAAATGGATGAAGTATTTTATTGTGAGAGTTGATTTGATAAAAGAGAGCGGGTATTTTTAATATTGTAGGTGAATTATTTGCGTCTTTCAATTGGGTGTAGATGGATGGGGTGGGTGGTATTGTTTTATTGTTGTTTATCATTGCCAATGAAGGTGTTGGGCCAGAGTTCTAAAGTGAGAATTGATTATAAAAAAAATAGTGGATTCATGCCTAATATAGTAGTGTTGCAATCGATATGGAACAGTCGGATATGGAAAGTGTTGCAATTATTATAGGACGGAGAGAGTATATTTAATTTGAAGATATTAAGGAGTTACCTTTAAAAATAGAATCTTTTGTCTTATGTGCTTTGTCCTTCCTAATTTTATGTCATGTGATAGTGTTTAAATATGATTATTTACCTAACCAAGGATGTCTTGACCTAGTGGTTAAGATTGAGGTGCTGTGAACAATAGATCACAGGTTTGAATCCCCCCTCCCCTTCTTTGTACTTTGTACTGCCTTTGTGGCTCAAATGAATAAAAAAAATATGATTATTTACCTTGGCAACTTAATCCTCAAAATGGTTAAGTATAATGATAATTCAATAGTTGGGAGGTAGATCAAATCAAGGTATGAATGTGATGTTATTAAGGAAAAACACCTAAAATGCAAAAAGATTGTACTTCCATAAAGTCTCATTTTCTCCGCTTTTTTTAGATGAATTGCCATCATTTAACACGTACTTGTGTTGTTTTCTCATTCTTTATTTTCACTTGTTTCAGGATAGATTTATACAGATTAACTCATAATTTAATATAGTTTATAATAAGTTCATACAAAGGTTGACTAGAGCTAGATTATGTCTAATAATGTAAGTATACAAAAGTTAAGGCAAGTTATCTCAAGTTCAAATCAGTAAAACTCGAATAAACACAACATGTCCTTAATATATAAACTAACAAGGGTTGTCGTTTTCGCAATGAGAATACATCAACTTTGACCGTACATTACATCACATTACACGAACATTAATACCAAAGTATTAGTATTACATAGAAAAATAAAGTTGCAATATAAAAACTTATATGCCTCTTATGAGTATTTGTTCAAAATATGAATTTATTTTGTAATATTAGATTACTATTTATTTGTAGGTTAATCTTGTAATAAGTTGACCTATACTAAATGAACTTGAAAACTATTTTATCCGTCGTCTAATATGTTGCGTTTCTTAGTGACATACTTGTGATTCCAAAAACTACGAAAGTTTGTACGTATACGGAATTATGAGAACATTTCTATACAACTGTTACACCATGTGACAATACAACCCTTTCACAGTTTCACAACTAAAACAAATAGAAGGTTTTGGAGTTTACAAAAAGGAACCTTAGGTAATGGAAAAAAGATTTATTGTACGATCACATATAAATTTATGACGACGGTAAAGTATATATTTCGCTGTAGAATGATAATATCTGAGAAAAAGTTACTTCATAATATATCACATTATTGAACCATGAATGAACAAAGTTAAAATATAAAATGGTAACATTAGCAACAAGGAAGATGAGGATTGGAAAGTGGGAAATGGGTAAGGCATGAGAGGTGAAGGTATGATATTCGTGGCAATTCAAAATACATAATCATCAACTCATCATTCAAAGCACAACACTTGCGATGCTAGCTCAGCTAGTTGGCTTGGCTCAAAGGTTATAACTTATAAACACAAGTCACAAATGTGCACTTACTTACTATTTGGTGATCAACAGTCCACGTCAGAGTTGTTCAACAATAAATATCTACGCATCCCGGAGGTGATGTACGTCATATCACGTGGCCCTGTATGGCGCCACACCATTTCTCCCTCATCACAGCCATAGGGTCAACCGAACCGAACCGAATATTTTACCTAGTGCCAAAACCCACACAGGGAAAAAATAATATTTCCTCGGTTTCTCTTTACTTGCAACATAGCTTCTTGACACGCACGGTAAGGTGAAGAATAGATAATGTAAACGGACAAACCAATCAAAATAATTTAGGCCTTAACATCCTAACTCCTCTCTCTTAACGGTGTTTAAGTTATTTTAATTAATTTCCCCATATACCTTCTCTAATCTTCTCATTGAATTGTGTGCCAAAGAGTTATGTTGCATGTAAAAAGAAACGGAGGAAGTACTAATAGAAAACCGTAACTTGTATATATTGAATATGTGACCTTTCACCTGTTTAGTAGACAGTAAATAAGAATAAATTATTTAAAAGTTCTTTTTAATTAAAGAGTTTTTCTACGTTATACCCTTGTGTTTTTTCAATCTTTACATTGTACCCCAACCTTTTAAAAATTCCACACGGTACCCTCAAACTTACCTTTTTTAATGCACAATGGCTTTACCGCTTATTATACGTCATTAATTTCGTTTAATTTTTTGTAATCCAGTGGAACTACCTAATTTGTGAATATTGCCTTCAAACGTTAAACTATGTATAAGTTAAATTAGTTTCAATAAATCAAAAAAATTAAACAAAATTAATGACATATAATCAGCGGTAGGGGCATCATGCATTAAATAAGGTAACCTTGAGGGTACCGTGTGGAATTTTTAAAAGATTAGGGTACCCATACTTAAATTATGTAACAACAATCCTATCATTAGATTTTGGTGGTGGAGATCACTTGTTTCTTGCTAAAAAAAAAATCATAAATTCAAAACTTTTGTTATATTGGTATAGATAGATAGATTGATATAAAATTTAATTAAGGGTTTTTCTACGTTATACTCTTGTGTTTCTTCAATTTCTACGTTGTACCCTAATCTTTTAAAAATTCCACACGGTACCCTCAAGGTTACCTTATTTAATGCACGATGCCCCTACCGCCGATTATATGTCATTAATTTCGTTTAATTTTTTTGATTTATTGAAACTAATTTAACTTATACATAGTTTAACGTTTGAAGACAATATTCACAAATTAGGTAGTTCCACTAGATTACAAAAAGTAAACGAAATTAATGACGTATAATAAGCGGTAAGGCCATTGTGAATTAAAAAAGGTAAGTTTGAGGGTACCGTGTGAAATTTTTAAAAGGTTGGGGTACAATGTAAAGATTGAAAAAACACAAGGGTATAACGTAGAAAAACCCATTAAGTATTTATAAATGACAACTCAAAATAAAGACACAATATTAGAGTAAATAAATTACCAATACAAACTAAAATTTTCATTTATTAGAAATTATTATATATCTTTATTATATGCCAAAAACCTATCACTAAACCTACAAATTCCTATGTGTTTCTGAGAGCATCAAGAACTATGTGAACTCGTATATTTTTTTGCGCATTTGTCATATATTATGCTCAAATGAGCAAAAAGTAAACTATGCAAATTTATATTGTGCAAAAAAATTGATAGGGAGAATTTGGTTCTTGGTGCTTCGTGGAGCGCTATGAAGGCTTTGCTCTACTTTTTTTTCCACATTTTATTCATTTTTCTTGTTGTCTCAGTTCATTTACCTTTATGTTGTATATGTAATTATTTTTATCTCAATTCATATTAAATTTTATTGGCATGATAAGCATTTCATACATTATACTTCCTCTATTTTTTAGTTGTTCACTTGTTCCATTTTGACTTGGCACCATTTGCCAAAGCGCAATTTTAGCCCTCAATATCTTTAATTGTGCAATCGTAAAAATTATAAAAATATAATTTGAAAATAAATATCAAGCAGATCTAACACGATGCAACATGACTATGTATTCCATGCTTTCGTTATGTATATATAACAATTGGCGGTAAAAATGAAGTGAATGAATAGTGTCAAAAGTTAAAACAAAACCACACAAAAAACAGAGGAAGTATAGGACCCAATTACCAAAAATGTAGTATCATGAAAAAAATTGTCCATCCCAAAGTACTTTTACTTCACAGCCTCTCTTTCGTCATCAAGTCCATGTGCAGCCAGTCCACAACTTCACACTGAAGCAACAAGTGCAACGAAGCAAAGGTTTGTGACAAGCAGGAGAGATAGATTAATAGAATCCTAGAATTCAGGAAACAGTTTGTTTCTCAGCAAAATCTTCAATTCCTGCTACTGACCGTTTAGATTTTTATTGCCACTTAACTAAGGATCGCATTGAATTTCCAAGTGACTTTATTCACGAAATTACTATAATTTCATTACCACTTATCAAACAAGCCATGGAATCAAAAGGTCAAAACCCCTACCAACACATCCTGAACAGCTTAAATGAAAACAATGATTATAAATAAAGCATGATCAATATTCACAATACAGTGATTACACAATTCACCGACTATTAGCTGGAATTCTGTCAAAAGGGGTAAGTAATTACAATAAACACCCAATTTAGTTTCCTCATTCATACAAAGTTACTGCCACACAGAGAACTATGCATATCCGTCAACTCGTTTCATTCATTTACATAAGTCAGCACTCCAGGCACGACTACGAAGACTACAAGTCTCTCAGATAACAAAATTGTTGCTTGCAACCTATTGCAGCATCATACGCAACCATAGCTATTGACTAGCTTAAATTATATAGCCTAAAGATAAAAAGGATCCTTTTATTTACATGATTATCATCTGGATATTAAAGACAGCAGCTCCTAACATTCATTAACAAAGTAGAGAATTTGAGGCAAGACTTGGAGTTCAAAGCTCTGAAACCGGCAAAAGAGGTTTACCTGCATCACGTTTGCAACATTATGCAGAATTTTACAATGAAAATAGAACTTTATCTGACAAGGAAGAGCCTTATTTGATAGGAAAGATTGAGAGTTCAGAACTTGTATATCCATCTTGCAAATATATGGGGCTATAAGAAAAGCGGGGTAGGAGGGTTCAGGAAGAGCAAGTTGGTAAAGTTACTCCTACTTACATGATTGTCTTCTGACAGAGAACAATGTCAGCAAAGAGCGGATCTTTCCCATTCTTGTATATATCAAATAGCTGCTTGGAGCGAGACATGGCTATTCTTCTGCAATCATCTGCTCCATTCGCATCATGCTTCTCCAAATCAGCACGTGTCTTTTTCAACCTTCCGTTTGCATCTTCATCTATAAGAAACTTGGCCAAATTTGTTTCTCTAGCCATATCGACAGCAAAAATTGAATATCATCTACTTTCAAATATAGTGGAAGTACAAAGCATAAATTCCTTTAATACCTGAGACCATAAAGCATATGCTGTCTATATAGAGCACAAATTCCTTCCATGCAAAGTTCAGTATCCTTCTGCAGATCTTCAAGGACATCAGCTTCATAATCCCAATTTTTGTTTGAATTTCCAGATTCATCATGTGGTAGCTTCCTTTTAAGTCCTTTTGGCGAAGGCTGTACACCATCATCATCATCAGAACTACATAAGTCGACACAGAAAGGAACTACGGATGGAGATCTGTGAGCCCAAGGCATAGAAGAAGCTGATTTCTCATCTGCAAGTCTTGTGTCAGACTCAAAACTCTCTATGCGCCCCTTCACAGGCCTTGCACTAACCGCTTTTGGACCTAAAACAAAGAGCAATCAGCATTTCAGTAAAAGAAACGAAAAGTCCATATTAGTAAAGAGCATTGGAGTCAGGGGATATCTTATAAACTTGCAGCTATCTTTGTCCATCAGGAAAGCGTATCAAGCAATGAGAGGGAGCTTCATCGACTTGCCTTGGAAAAAGGTTATGTGCAAATTGCAATACTCCAGCACCCGTAAAACGTGTGTTCATCGGTTGGCTTGCTAAACTGGATCAATTGACATTGACTACATGTAATAGGCTAAACAGAATTGGCAGACTGCGATTCATATCTTTTGTGTGAAAAAAAGTCAGTTGTCAGTTGTCAGTACAACATCTGATCTTTAGTTGTGAACTTCAAGCTGCTATTTCTGGAAAGATTTTGAAGTGCATGGGTTGTATGAGACAACCAGCTGCAGGATATAGTTAGAGAATTACATTATATACACACTTGCTGGACTAGCAAGTAGCAATGCTGGTATGTATCCAGTTTACAGAATGGCTACATTGGTAATTGTATTTACCATTTGGAGGGAAAGAACAATAGACTATGTCGAGAGAGGCAACTCGATGCTTCTGGTTTAGTCAGGCAAATCATACAAATGATCTTAGTGAGATGTTTCCTGCAAGAAAACTTGATATAATTGCTAGTAGGTTGAGTTGACTGCTTAAGTTGGTACGGCTGTAAATTCTGGTGCTTGTTATGAAGGGCCTTCTTAGAAGGGCTGTCTGTGATGTTTAAAGCCCACTCCTACTTTGTGATTTTGTTTTGCTGCTAGCCTTATATATATTTAATGCTTAGGATATAAAATGACTTTTCTAGAAAAAAGAAATTACATAAAAAACAAGTTAGATATGCCAAAAGAGATTTCAAAATACTTGGCATTGACGAAGCCGTCTTCTCTTCCATGGGAGTTGTTTCATGAACAGATGGGGCACCAACAAGCCCTTCATGTTTTGCTTCAGGCCCAAAACTCTCCTGCTCCTGCATGAGGTGAGTATTTTCAACCAGTTGTGAACCTGGAAAGAAAGAGCAAGCATCACTTTAGTGAGAGGATAAAGTAAACAGAATAAAATTTTAATAAGTCAACAATTACTTCATCGCTAGCTGCTCAGACATTGGACAAGCCAGCACAATATTACGTTGATATTTTTTTAAATTTACCAAGGAAAGCAAGTAACCCGCTATTAATAATACAGAGAGATGTATAAAATAAAATGCGTAAGAAAGGGATGCCAACAGATATATTCTTCAGGAAGCTGGATCCATTGGGTCAACCCAGCGAGGAGATTATGAGACATACGTTTGAGCCACGGAAAAGGATATAGTCACAGTAACAATTAGAATTTTGCATAACACCCAGAACTTCAGCTCCAACATGACAAACAAGGCAATAATGCTAGTAGCATTTGTTGTATATCTCCCATTAACCTTCCCTAACCAGGACTTTCCCCACCAATAATACTCCATATTAGGTTTTTTAAAAAAAACCGAATGTGCTACGCGCCAGATTAGTTACCAAATCCTACTATCCACGATACTAGTCGGTAGTCACCAACTCAACACAAAGTATTCGAGTACTCATCTTAACGAGGAAACATAATGCTAGTGGAAAAGCCAAAGCCAAAGCCAAAGAGTATTAAAAGAATACAGCGCAAACATTTGTGTACACTTTACCCCATTATCACATCCAATTTCAAATCAATTATCATGAGTGGAATCATGTTCAAGATTTATGAACCACAATGACAGGTGAGTGCCGGAAAGAAAATTCAAAAAAGAAATTATAGCATCAAATGATCCATTACATTACAGTGTAGAAGTATAGGGATGATATCTCTTATTAAATATTACAACAATCGTGGAGGGCTGTTTAGTACATGACTGGGATTGGCAATAAGCCAATCATGTGGCATTTTCGTAAATAAGATGCCCCTAATATCTAGTTGTAGTCTAGTAGAGGTCAAATATCCAGTTGCGATTTATTTTAATAAAACAAAAAGAACATTGCCGATATTTGAGTATTTGACCTCTACGACCATATATTAGTGCCACTTGATTGGCAAATTATGTACATCTCCAAGATGTACTAGGAATTTCCCATGATTATAGATAATTCTAACATAAAACTAATTCAAGTCAACAAATTCGACTTGCAGTCTGGTTTATTACATTCAGAAAATATCAAACTAAAGACTAAGAAACATAAGGAAAACTACATATAAATAATAGAATTACAGGGGTGTTAAATGCAACAAGATAATGACATATAAACACCATAATCCACATAACTCTAGCAACAAACATATTTATAAAACATTCATAGCGTCTAAAATGCAGGAATACAAATCAAATAAAGGAGGCATTAAAACTTTTTGCAAATTACCAGAATACAAATCGTTCTTTTTAACTTATTTTCAGTCCTTTATTAGAATTTACCTCAACTTATGTGAACTTATTAGGCCCTATTTTGTAACTATATCAAACCTTATTTTGCTTATCTTTGTTAAACTGAACTTTTCCAAATTTTTCTAAAACTTATTAGACCTTGTTAGTCTTTTTTAGAGCTTATCCGAACTAATCTAAACTTGTTTTTTCTTCTGTTAAGGATTGAAAATAAGGCGAATAGAACCAACCGGAAGAATTGGCGTTCAAATTACCGACAACTCGTTCTAATTCGGACACTCGCTTCTCAAACCTCCTAAACCGATCACTTGCAGCAGCAACGACACCACCCAAATCCCTCTCTAACTTGGAATTCTTCATTGAAAGCCTCGAGTTTTCTGCTCTGTCATCCTCGGCTTCTTTCAGCTTCTCCAAAATCTTTTTCTCTCTCTTCCCTATTTCTTCAATCTCCTCCTCCAATCTCATACTTTTCCTCTTGAAACCCTCAATTTGCAGCTTACAATCCCCCAATTGTTCTTCTAAACTCTCGTTCTCCTCACTCAAATGCACATTTTGCTTCTTCAAAATCTTAATTTCGCTCGTAAAACCCCTAATTTTCTCCTCATACTCGTTCTTCATCCTCTCAAACTCTTGACTCGCCAGATTTAGCTTTTTCCTTAAATCTTTGCACTCATTCACTGACTCAGTGAGTTGAAACTGAGCTTCTTTGTTGTTGAGTAGCAACTCGCCGTGATCTTTGTTCAATTGATCCAATTGTTTCGTTAAAATGTTGTTTTCCATAATTGATTTGTCGAGTTTCAGATTAATTTCGTCTTTCTCACTCTTCAATCTCGACATTATGAAGGAATCCATGGATAGATTGAACTTTTTGAAGATAACAGAGGATGAGATGGTTTGCAATTGCAAAGAGTTGTCGAAACCCTAGGAGAGAGAATCAGGGGAAAAAAATGAGAAAGAGTGGAGGGAAAAGTGGAAGTCTGATGAAATTGCAGTACGCTCTGAGTTTACAGCACTAACTGCATGAGAGAGATGCCAACAGAGAAAATGCAATAATGCATGAAATGTTGAAACGCATGCGCAGACTTATGAAACGCAAAAGTCAAAACCTCCGTTTAATTCTCACTAGTCACTAGTACTTGCTAGCACTACCCCCGTACTTTTTCACTTTACACAGTTTGATTTTTATCCTTGCTAATCCTTTCTCCATTCCATTATCAAAGCCCCATTCTTATAAATTGAGAGAAAATAAACTGAGCTGAACTGTAAAAAGTAACTGAATTCAGCGGAACAACAAAGAGTACCTGAACTGAATCAAACTGCGAGGAGCTGAATTGAACTGAAAAGGGCCTAATTGCAATATAGCCTCATTGACGAGAATATTTATAGTACACCTGGGTGTACCATACTCATGGTACACCCAAGACTATTTTCGCCAAATGAGCAAAATGAGGCAAATGAGCAAAATGAGTAAATGAGTAAACATTTCTACTCATTTAAGAAAATGAGCAAACACTTTTATTACAAAATGAGCAAAATGAGCAAACTTGGTGTCAAATGAGCATATGAAGTTCTAATTTATTACAAAAATACCCCTGGGTGTACCATGCTCATGGTACACCCGGGTGTACCATGAGTGAACTCCTCAATGACATGTAAATAGGGGAGAGATATATATAGATACAAAATATGGGTCTTGTGATAGGAGAGAGATAGAGAGAAGATATTACCAAATAAAAAACGTTGCAAATAATATGAAACTTCCAAATATGGGAAACATTGCAATTAAAAAAGAACGAGGAAATATAAAACTTTGACCTTTAATAAAGTATATATTACAAATATAATTAATTATATAAATTTATTAATTGGAAATTATAGGTTGAGATGAATGCATTTAGCATCACAACAAATTATAGGGAAACATTATAGCCCACCACGTATCACTTTCTTACAATTGATGACAAGCATTTCTTTTGAGCTACTTGTATTACTCAATAAATATTGATCAAAACTCAAAAGGTTTTTAAGAAATCTGGAACTCATAACAAATTACTTAAACCTAAGCCTAATATCTCTTTGGGTTTCAACTCAAGTCCAAAACTTTTAACAAATATTCCCCCGTACCAAAGTGTTTCCCCCCATAAATCAATCTTATTATGAAATGTGACATTAATACCATTAGACTTAGAGATCTTTAGTAGATGGGGGTGACTACTTGGTGTAAGGAAGGGGAATCATGGATAATCAAAAACTAAAAAAATAAAAATAATAATCTATCTATCTATTAACTTAATACTAAAATAGAAATCTCGAGCATTAGGTTAAAATATTCATATAAGCAATTTAATTGTATCGTAAATCACATTCAAATATTTGTTCATTAAGTTAGACAACCGAAATTAACATATCTACTTTCAATATTTGTTGACAATATAGGTCAATATATATTTATGTATCAAACTTTAAACCTCTCCTTTGAATTTTAATATTAATTTTCAAATATGATGCAAAAATAAAAATAAAAAACGTGTCTTAAATTTTAATTTTAAATTTGGCAATACAAAAAAAGTAGAATAATGGAGATACCAAACAAGGAAATCAATGCAAATTTAAGAAGAAAAAGGTCGGATTTCTCTAAAGGTTTTCTTTCGAAATAATTGATATAAGGTTGTTTCTTGCCAAAAAAAAAATATATTGTTGTCATGGACAAATAGTAATATTTAAGTGCCTTATCTTTACCTTAAAAAATGTTTTTGATTTGATCAGGTTCAATAAGGTGTGATATTAAAGGAAATTCGGTCTCTTGAAAACCAGGTACCACTGAGGTTTAACAAAATCAATAATGGTAAGGAGGTTGCAGATTATACTATTTGAGGCATTTCAATAACAAAATCAAAAGTTTCGTAAAATTTGAAAGAACTAGTCGTAAGAACTAAGAAGTGTTTTGTACATTATTGTTAAATCTTGGGGGTATTTGGTGCATAAAGTTTCCAACCTCTAACGGCAAACTACGGTATTTGGTGTATATCTACAAAAACTCAGAGGCGTTTGGTGCGTTTATAGACTAAGAGGGGTATCCAATGTATTTTCTTAAACCCCAGAAAAACCTGGTGAAAAAACTGTAAATTTAGTTTAGAAAAGTTCAGGTAAAAAGGACGCACGCTAGGTAAGGGAAATTTTCATTTATTAATATTATACTTTGAGAAGATAACACTAAATATCACTTGGTTTAGTGGTTAAGACTCTAGTATATAAACTTGAAGTCGCGGGATCAAACCCTATACTATGCAATTTCTAATTTTTTTATTGTAAGTGGATTACATGGAGTAAATGTTTATAAGCGCCACGTGGCAGCGTTCCTTGTTTAGGAACGCCTTTTAATACTTCCTCCGTAACAAAATAGATGTTACACTTTGAAAATTGCATTATTCACTACTACATTTGACCATAAATTTTTTAGTTTTAAATAAAATCAATCGTTACTATATGATATGTTGTTGATCTCGTATCAATGTATGCTTTCATAATATTAACTTCTTTTAATTTTATTAATACAAAATTAAAATTATTAATAATCAAAATACTGCATTGATAAGCGTAAAAGTCAATGTATAACATCTATTTTGTTACGAATGAAGTATATTAATATAGATTTGATGGCCCACGGGCCATAAAGTTGAGAAAACATGTTGAGTGGAGACCGAAGGGTATAAAATGCAGCTACCGTCAAATAGAGTGAAAAGGAAGGATTCCGGGCAATATATCAAAAAAAATTCGACGAGATCACTCAGGTTTTCCTAAATTTCGAAGGTTTGTTTACTAGTAGTTTAAATGTAAGCTTTGAGATTCAGAATTCTGAATTGAACCGTGGTGTGATTTCAGCAACTTCACGTAAATTTTGTGTTAGGGTTAACAATTGTTATTGTTTTACTGCAGTCCCTTAAATTAGGGATTCGCGTAGCGTTTTTAGATGCTTGTTTTAGGAAGTTCATGTTATCGTATCATTTTCAATAATTTTTGTAGGTGGAAAATTACAATTAGTGAAATGTATGTCGATGAGAATTAGGGAAATTCTAGTTGGATCTGTAAAAGTGGAATATAGTTTCAATTTATCGATCACAACCTTATTGTCATTAGTGTGCACTGTGCAATGGAGTTGACTAGTTGAGCTTCAAATTGATGGGTTGGATTTAAGCACTATAATGGCAAAAAGGTTTATTAACTTTGTGTTTTTTACTGATTTCCAGGTTCATATGAGCTAAAATAGAATCTTTTGTATGAGCTGAAGCCAAGCACCAGCCACCAGGCACCAAGTATGGGTTCATACAAAGACTCGTCCTCTATTGTAGGGTCCCTCACAAAGAAAGAAACAGAAGTACATTTCCCTCGGTCCACCGGAATCAAGAACAAGACTCCTGCTACTGTTCAGATCAGTGCTGAACAAATTATACGTGAAAGCCGAGAATCCGAAATCCACCCACACAAACAAAAGATTACTGATTCAACTGAGCTTGCAGACTATCGTCTTCAGAAACGCCAGGAATTCGAGGATTTGATATGTAAGGTACAGTCGAATGTTGGTGTGTGGGTCAAGTATGCCCAATGGGAGGAGTCACAGAAGGACTTTGAACGTGCTCGCTCGGTTTGGGAGCGCGCTTTAAAGGTTGATTATAGGAATCATACCTTATGGCTAAAATATGCAGACATGGAAATGAAGAATAAGTTCATTAACTGTGCCCGGAATGTGTGGGATCGAGCTGTTTCTTTGCTTCCCAGAGTAGATCAACTGTGGTACAAATATATCCATATGGAGGAGATGCTTGGCAATGTGGCTGGTGCTAGACAGGTTTTTGAGAGATGGATGCAGTGGCAGCCTGATCAGCAAGGATGGTGCTCCTACATAGATTTTGAATTGCGTTACAATGAGATTGAAAGGGCCAGGGCAATACATGAGAAATTTTTGCAGTGTCATCCAAAGGTTGACACGTGGATCCGTTATGCAAAGTTTGAATTGAAAAATAGAGACATTGCTCGAGCTAGGAAATGCTATGAGAGAGCTGTTGACAAGTTGGCAGATGATGAACAAGCAGAGCAGCTGTTGGTGGCTTATGCACAGTTTGAGGAAAAGTGCAAAGAGACAGAGCGCGCTAGATGTATATATAAATTTGCACTTGACCATATACCTAAAGGACGAGCAGAGGAGGTTTATAAGAACTTTGTCGCGTTTGAGAAGCAGTTTGGGGACAAGAAGGGTATTGATGATGCAATTGTGGGAAAAAGGAGGTTTCAGTATGAGGATGAAGTTAAGAAGAATCCCTTTAACTATGACACTTGGTTTGATTACATTCAGTTAGAGGAAATTGTAGGCCAGAAAGATAGAGTAACAGAAGTGTTTGAGAGGGCAATAGCCAATGTTCCTCCAGCTGAGGAGAAATGTTACTGGCAGCGTTACATATATCTGTGGTAGGCATTGATGATTTTTCTTAATTGCTCTTATATGGGAATACAATTGTGAAATACATCTGTTTATATTTTTGGAGGGCAATGGATTTTGACTAACTCCTGTATAATTTTTAGGATCAATTATGCTTTATATGAAGAACTCGATGGACAAGATATGGAGCGAACAAGAGATGTATACAGGTAATTTGCTTAGGCCACTACATTGCATGACACTAGTTTCGTGCACTCTCTGTTGGGAAAATGTGAATGGCACATGTATTTGTGTAGTGTATTCTCCTTTCAAAATCGTCTATTAAAGAAGGATAGCTCAGTGTTTATGTCAATATTACCTGCTTTTTTTAGTTGCAAGTCCCTTTCTTTCATAGGAAGAATTGACTACAGATCTGCTTAATTTAGGATGTGATTTTTTAGGTCATGTGAGAGATTTTGCATCATGTAGCTTGAGTATATGTTGTGTATTTTCTTTTATGGAGGTCTGGTCTAGCCCTTTAGGGAATTAGCATGGTTGCAAGTGTTGCTTTTTTTTTTCTTTTTTTCTTTTTGTTTTTTGTGGTTTTGTTCCCTACATTAGTATTTGGAAACTGCATCCTGTTACCTACTGGCTGCATGGTAGCTGCTGTAGTGCCAGAGACATTGCTTTAGATAATTATTTTTTCTTTCATGGCCAATTAATGGGATTTATACTTCATGAATGACCAGGGAAGCCTAATCTTCCATGAACACTTGACTTCCATGCACCCCCCTCCCCCCCAAAAAAATGGAAGAGAAGAAGATGAGAGGAAATATGCTTTAGTTTGATGGGATTGACAGAAATTTCTGCCTATACTTATATGTATAATTCTCATTATGCAAACTTTAGTGGACCTCGTAAGGGTTGTATGCTAAAATTTGGCATGAGTTCCACTAACATTAGGCTCAGTAAAGCATTTGAGTTTTCACTTATGAGTTCTACCTAATGCATGTCTTTAGTGAAGAACATATTGGGTGCTATTCAAGCTTCTGCAATGAAATCAGTTGGCAAGTGCCTTTATTTTTCTTGATCTTTTGTTTACCTGAATTTCATATTACTTTGATGTTCCACAGTCCTAATTGCAGTAATTTAAGATGGAATGTCTACTACCATCAATGTCAATACTTCTCTAGTCTTCAACGGAATCTTTCTGTAAGACTTGCAAATATTTATCCCGAGTAACAGAAGTCATTCTGTCATTGTAAGCTTTGAAACATTACCCGGCCCAATAGACGTGTACAAAGGAAAGAATTTTTTTTCGCACGACCAGCATTTTGTATAAAGGCACCCTGTAAATCATGGATATTAAACATGACAAAGGTAATCAATAGGATCTCCCTGCATGATAGAGGAACTAAGAAGTTTATTGCTATAATTTGTCTGTCATCTTTTCATAGGAAATCAGTCTTTGTAGGCTACATAAACAGAGTATATAGGCAATCATACTACTAGTTTCATGTGCATTCCAATTTTTCCATAAAAGCTAGTATTCTTATGTTGGCAACCCCATTTTATACTTTAACAAAGGTACCTTCCTAATCTTTCCTAGCCCTCCCTATCTATTCTCAATCTTAGTGCATGAAATTGGAGGAATATGTTTACAATCCTTACCCTCCAAGTTGTTGTCTTAAGCACACTTGTCTGGTTATATATTGTTTGTTTTTTGAAGTTATGCGAGTCTTTACTTTGGTATCTATTATTGTCCTTGCTTTATTCAGGAAATGTCTCAAGTTGATTCCTCATGACAAATTCTCCTTTGCAAAGATTTGGCTTTTGGCAGCTCAATTCGAGATACGTCGGTTGAATCTTAGTGGTGCACGCCAGATATTGGGCAATGCCATTGGGAGGGCTCCAAAAAATAAGGTAGCATACTGTGTAGAACTACATCAACACATGTACAGCTATTAAATCTGTATGTTTTTGCTCTAAAAATCATGCTTTCTCGAACAGATTTTCAAAAAATACATCGAGATAGAGTTGCAATTAGGAAATATAGATAGGTGCAGGAAGCTATACAAGAAATATCTGGAGTGGTCGCCAGAGAATGGCTTTGCGTGGATCAAGTATGCTGAGTTGGAGCGTTCTTTGTGCGAAACAGATAGAGCTAGGGCTATCTATGAACTTGCCACAGCTCAACCTGCATTGGATATGTCAGAATTGTTGTGGAAGGTAACTAAACTTTGGCCTTTCTTTTGGATTTCTTTTCCTATTTTACTGGAGAAAAACATGTACGTTGAAGCCAATAGCTAAAAGGTTATATAATATGGCTTTAAATGTTTTGAAGTCTCTTTGATTTTGCTACGGGCTGCTTTCCTGCTTGTTTGTATCTGAGGTTCTGGTTCCTCCTCTGACGAGTCTTTTGTCTTCGTCTTGTTTATTCCTTACCTTCATATAACAGTGTGTTCATGACACTGTCCTATGGTTGCCTTTTATCTTTCTTCAGAATTGCTTCTTCTTAGACATGAATTTATCTTCTGAATCGCTGGCTTGTATTGAGGATCATATCAGTCAAGTGTGCACGCGTAAGAGATCGTCAAGCTCCTTTAGTGTGTCTTGTGAAATTGATCATGTTCAATGTTTTAAGACATGCATATATGACATTTATACTAATACTTGTGTTTATGACAGGCATACATTGACTTTGAGATAGCAGAGGGGGATATTGAAAATACAAGAGCATTATATGAGAGACTGCTTGACAGAACAAAGCATCTGAAGGTGTGGATCAGCTATGCGAAATTTGAAGCTTCTGTTGTTAAGGACAATGATGGCTCAGACATGCTGGAGGGTGAGCTCCTTGAACAGTTACATGAAAAGAAGAGATTGTGTGTTCAACATGCTAGAAGTAAGCATCTGGTGGCCTTTAATAATGCATTTTCACTTTTATATGTTGGTGATACTATACCTGACTCGTTAGAAACTAACCCTGGAATTAGTGTGCGTTTTGCCTAACAGAAACCCAAACAATTTCCTGATTTTGTAGATAAATTGCTCTACCTTAGCTTAGGGTTTGAGTCTCTTTTAGCCGTTCTTTTGTCCATGGGTGACACCGCGTTGGCGTTGTTTAATCCAATTCTTGATTAACTTATCAGGAAAAATAGAATGCAACCACTTGATAATTGAGGGTCGATGAACTTGAGTGGAGTAGTAAAATGAAATGATGCCTCCATTGTACGTATTCTTGGAATATTGTTATGTGTTACGAGTTTATTGGTTTCTGGTAGTTGTCAGTTTGTCACTAGTTTAGAGTTTGAAAGCTAACTGAAGTTTTCTGCCATATAAATCTTTTTCTAATGGTACGCTTAACAAACTGTATTTTTGACCTGATCCGCTGACTACAGGCATTGCATATTTTACAGTAAAGGAATTCCATCTTGTACTGTATCCCACATCATAAACTTTTAATTGAATTCTAGGCTAACAAAATTACTCTTTTTACTGCATTCCACATTAAAGAAGTTAAAGTCTTTTCTTTTTTCAAAGAAATGACATTTCCAATGATCAGAAGAGCTGATGTCCTATTATTCTTGTCCCATGCATCAGGGGTCTTTGAAAAAGCCCTCGGTCATTTTACGGTTTCTGCTCCGGGCCTGAAAGAAGCGAGAGCTACGCTCTTGGACGAGTGGCTTATGATGGAGAAAGATTTTGGTGAGTTTGGTGATGTTGGTTTAGTTCAAGCTAAGATGCCAAAGAAACTCAAGAGGCGGCAGCCTTTGATGACAGAGGATGGTCCGTGCGGGTATGCGAAACACTTTCTTGCCTTCCCTTGTGTTCATATTACATGCTTGTATGTTTTAGAATCAGATTCTTTGGTTTGCTTTTGGACATGTAAAACAATATCATTGTATCTATATTTTGTCTATGTTTTGTTATGCGACGTCGAGTATGATATCAGACCCTCTATTCTGATTGTTCAAGAAATAGGGTCTTTGGAGAATGCTTCAGTGAAGACAAGTATATTGTTAATATAGCCTTGCTCACTTGACCATGGTTAGGCTCCTTTTTAGTTTCCAACTAAGGGTGTATGCATCAATATACATGTCTTGTTCTCTAGTGAACGCTGAACCATTCTTCAAATAACCAGACTCATTTTTTTTATTTTTTTTGGTACATAAGGAAAGTTAGGACACCCTTCTCTCAAGGGAGATTCCTAACGAATAATAACCGGACTCATTGTTTAAGTGCATAAGTTCACATCACATGTATGAATTAATCTCAAATTTTTATAATTTTGACAGATTTGGAGAGTACTATGATTATATATTCCCGGAAGAGACACAGATGACCAACCTGAAAATTTTGGAGGCCGCATACAAATGGAAGAAGCAAAAAGCTGCAGCTGATGACAGTCTAGGCTCTTCTCCTTCTCCTTTACCGATAAATTAATTAGATTTTGCAGTCACTTGTAGAAAGATAACTCAGAATTTGGGGGGAAAGAATTTTCACTGATTTCACTCAATGACGAGCTATTTTTACATGTAAAATTGTAATTTGTAAGACAAGCTTGTATGAAATTTTCCTTTCGAGAATGGATTGCCAAAAATGGATTCCAGGTCTTCATGATTATAGTATTATGATGAAAAGTCCTGCAATTTATGGACTAGCTATAAGTCAACTGTTTTCTTGTGCGATGTATGGTACGCTAGTCAAGCTGAGTTTATTAATGTCTACCTTTGATTAGTCTGTTCGAGTAACTTATAAACGAATTGTTCAAGTCTTAATGTTTATTCCTTTTGTAATTGGCAGATTCTTGTGTTACATGGTATGTATAATAGTGTGTATTATTTACAAAAAAAAAAAAATATTATAAGTCTAACAAATACAAAAGAAATTTACCAATATTTTGAGAAAGGTTAACTTTTTGCGTATTTTACTTAACTTTTGATATTTTATGCGTAACTAATACTACATCCGTTTTTTTTAATTGTTATATTTTGACGTTTTACATTATTCAAATTTCACTCTGACCATCATTTATGAAATACACGTGAATAAAAACATAGTCATGTGGGATCTTGTTAAATTCGTCTTAATATGTATTTTATTAACATAACTTTTTGTAACTTTTTATAATTTTTACAAATACAAACTAGAGATATATGTCTTTAAAGTTTTGACAATACGCATATAAAAAGTGTAGTGTAACAATTAAATAAAAATGACGGGAGTACCTGATTGCATCAAATACCCAACTTCAACAGACTCACAAGAAACAGATCGGTTAAATAGCAGCTCTCATTAATTAAGATCAAAATACAAGTGCATTTGTTGTCAACTTATAACTAATTAACTCAAACCCGACCTTTCCATATTCCAGAAGATATATAGTGTTGGTGTGTTTTAGTTCGTACTTCGTAGTAGTGGCCGACCACTCGCCTGAATGTGTAGGAGCACATACATGAATACATGATAAATTAATACGCCCCCAACTTGTAATAATATCTTCTTGATTTAATTATTTTTTGAAGCATAATAATACTAATTAGTACTTGGTAAAATCACAAAGTTGTCAGCATGATCTATTTTATATCCGCTACTTTTTTTTTCTTATAAATGTTTATACTATATTAAAGGGATATATTGGGTGGCTAATTTTCTCAAATATAATTACAGTTTTCTTCTCTCATGCAATTTCTCTCTCTTATTACTTGCAATCTCTTCTTTTTGCTATTATTTTGGGATTTGCAGTTTCTTATATGATGGGTTTTCTGGCTTTTCTCTGTCTGGAAATGGAATAATTGAGCTTCTAAAGGTGTTAGGATTTCGTTCACCAAATTATTCCAGGTAAAAAGAAAGAAATCATGCAACTACTGTAATCTTTTCCCCATTTTCTTTCAACTTTTTCTATATTTTCTCTCTTGATAAATTATTTGTCTTATATATGTTATAAGATCTCTAAATATCTTATGTTTTTATTCGAATATGCATGCAAATTGCTGTTTTTTTCAGGTTAGTTGGTAAAATGAAAGAAATTGCTCCTTTTTACATGTAACATTCATATAAAAGCTGATAAAAAAAGTCTTCTTTCTTTTATTTTTATTTTTTAAAACCCAGATTCATAGTAATTATCTTCTCCTTTTTGAGACAATATTTTGCTTATATTTTTAGGGGGAATTAAGAAAGTATTTTGCTTTTATGTGGTTGATCTATGATAACATTTTTTGAACATAGATGATATATTAAAGTATTAAATATCTGATAATCTCCTAATCCCCTTAAAGTGGGACCCTTATCTAGCTTTCTGTATCATGAATTCATGTTAATCAACTTCTTGTGTTGTTTCATAAATTCAATGATGACTTTATTAAGCTGTTGAAAAGTTGAAACCCATCAGTAGATTTATGTGATTTGTTCTTTTTGATGTTGAAATCTATTTTGTGGGCCCTCTTGCTATAAATTACTTATAATGCATGAGTTTATTTGGTTGAGTATATGTTCCTTGTTTTCCCTTAAGAGAGAAAAAGATAGTAGTTTGAGAATAATATATTCTAAAAGTTTAGTCTGCCTTTTGTTCATTTAGAGATCGTTTTCTCAACCCCTTTTAATTAGTTGTGTTGGCATAACTCATAAGGAGCTCTTGGTGTCTTCTAACTGTCCATAAGTGGTGGTAGGCTTGGTTTTGGTAAATGTCACTATTGTTTGATGAATCATAATGAAAATTTTGACTGTTAAAGCAGTTAATAGCAATTAAGTCAAAAACCTGTGATCAAGCTGTCAAGTTAATTAAGCTATGTTCGAGTAACGGCAAAAGGTTTCCCATACAACAATTTTGTCGCGTGGTAATACAACTCTTTTACAACCCTTAAAAAATTAGGAGGTTTTGGATAATGACAAAAAATAATTTGATCGTTAGAGGAGAATTTGATTGTATATTTGTACCATATAGGATTTATAAGCTATGCATATATTGATTTTATCTTGTTCTTATTGGCTTATTGCGATCGTTGTTACAATCTGCAATCAAAAGTAAGGAGATATTACCTCCATTTGGGAACAATAGTCACATATGCTTTTAAATGTCATGAAGAAGTTTTCTTAATGGTTTGTGATTCACTTTTTCGAATTACTCTTTTAAATATTAATTGATGGCGAAAGTGGGGGAACCATACAACTATTACAAAATTCTTATTTAGTAAAATTGTGCTTTATTATCACCTATAAGTTGAGACGATGTGACAATTATTTCCACATGGATGAAGTGGCTATTTTATAAATGTAGGGAGTATAATCATGTTTGTCACTATATTTACTGTGACTAAAACCTGTGCTTGAAAATTTTGAACATGAAAATAGTAATTTTAAGTGATTGGTGAAATTCTTAATTCTAATTTTGACTAAACATTAGTTTCCGAATTTTCTGTTCAGATGCTGCCATTAAGTTTAGTTGGAGCGCCACTAGAAATGACAAAGCGCCGGTGGAGGGACTTAATGCAGACTTTGTATGAGAATCACTTTGATCCAACAAAAGTTGAAGAGCTGAAGCAGTCTAAAATAGGTGATATTCTCACTCTCTGACAAAATATTATCATCTAAAGGAGTCACATACTTTCACAGTTGCACTTGCATCTTCCTAAGAGACATGATATGAGTTTTTCTTTTTGAAATGTCTTTTATGAAACATCCTATGAGTTTATAATATATTTTGGCATACTGCCCCCCTCTCCACACACTAACATTGTCCCTTACCAACCACAATAATATTGCTCTCTCCTCACTTTTTGTCCGTTTCAGATTTTTCATTAGCACTCGTGCAAGTCACACTAGGTTGCTTGACTAAATACAGATATATACTCCATCCGTTTCTTTTTATCTGTTTCTTATTGTAAGGCACACTAGGACATTTACTTTAACCACTATTATCTCCAATAATATGTTAAATAAACGTTATACCAGAAAACATACTGTTAGATTCATTAATACGGAGTAATTTAATAATAATAATTTTTCTCATCATGAATTAAGAGTAATTGACAGTCAAACTTGTACACGAATGCTGTGCGCGATTTATAGAAACAAAAGTAGATTACAAAAATATATAACAAAGATGTTCAATTCTCAATGCCAATCTTAGTGATTGAAGAGGATAAAAAACTGTCATGAGGAACATGTTTTGGAAGAGAATGTGCAAGTAAGACAATTCCATTACCTCAGAGGTGTGGACTAATGTTCCATTCTACACACTTTCATACACCATAAATCTTACAAAGTTTGAGTCACATTAGTATATCATCATTTATGGGTTGATTTAGTTACAATATATGTTTGAGCATAAATCCATCTCATATAGGCTATAGCATATGCTGCTAATGTTTGGAATTACTAGCTAATTATGCAAACAACAACACTATTTTAACATGGATCCTGCTCTGTTGCAGATATAGAAAACAAATTAGTACCAAAGATTATAAAGCTTGTAAAAGAGCGACGTCTGAACAGAAGAAACCGAAATGCAGAAGCAATTTTAAGAAAAGAATCAGAGCTTATTGAGCTGATTGAGGATTTCCACAAACGATATCAATTTGTTTATGAACAATATGATGACCTCAAAGGACAGTTATCTCCAACTGTTAATGGAGCAAAAGAAGATGAAGGTTATTTCACAGCCACCTCGAGTTCGGACTCAGAGTCAGAATCGTCAGAAAAGTTTGCTATAAACACTGAAGAGAAAAAAGTACAGAAACATGAGAAAGTCATGCAAGAATTGAGAAATGAACTTGATGAGAAGGGAAGAGAAGTTTCATCCTTAGTTCAAAAGCAGAAGTGTTTTCAGAGGGAAATTTCGAGTTTGATACAAGAACTAGAGTTGGAGTTTTCTTCTTTTAATGTCAAGTTGGATGCAATGTGTGCCGTGAAGAAGACATCAGAAGAGCGAGTAGTGGAAAATAAACAACTGCTAGATCAGGTTGCGAGACTTGAAAATATAGCAAAAGAGATGAACGGGGTTGAGGGAGTTAACGAAGGAGACGGTTTGGTATTTGAGGTGTCTAAAATAAAGGGGTTGATGGTACAGGCTAGCCATCTAAAACTAAATGTGGATTGTTTGATTAACAATGCGCATAAAGGTGATATTGATAATGAACGTAAGGGGCGTCAGACCAATAACAACGGCTCTGATTCTGTGCATGAGAACTTGCAAGATCAGGTGAACAAATTGAAGCGCGAATTGGGGTCTATGACAAAGAAGAACACAGAATTAGAGTCCAATTTGAAGAAGAAATCCCGAGAAAATTCTGAATTCTCGTCGAGGATGGGCGTTCTTGAGAAAGAAGTAGCAAGCAAGATTCAAGAAGTTCAGAAAATGCAGAAAGAGAAGGAGGATTCATTAGTGACAGTGAAGAATCTAGAATTAGAGGTACAGAATTTATGCAGCCATAGAAGCGAAAGTGAAAAGGCAATGGCGAGAAAAGAAGAAGAAAATGTTCAGCTAAAACAGGAAATAGAGAAACTGCACGCAAAGATGGATAATTTGAAGGAAGAATTTGAAAGACAGATAGATATTAAGAACAATGATATCAGTAAGCTAACTGAAGATAATGAGTCACTTCAAGGGAGAATATCAAAACTCGAGAAGAAGCTGGAAGACAGAGGAGATGCGTTCTCGTACTTGCAGAATGACATGTCTACTGAAATAGTAGCATTGACTAATGAAGTAAGCAAGCTACATCGAGAAAAAGACATGAAAAGCAACCTTGATGAGCATACCGAGTTAGGAGAAGAGAGAGAAAGTCTAGAAGCAAAGATATTGGAACAGGAAATCACGTTGACAGAGATAGAAGACCAAATCGCTGATCTTCAGAGCACGATTCAAGTGGGGCAGAACGAGAAAAGTTATTTACAGGGAGAATTATCAGTTGAAAGGAAAAACTTTTCAGACAGACTAAACCAGCTAGAAAATCAAAACAATGAGCTGAGTTTTAAGCTTTCAGATCAGCAATTTGTCCTAAAACAACAAGAGGAAACAATCAACAAGTTAAGGGCAGACAGTAAATTAATGAAAGGGCGATTTCTTCAGGCCACAGAGAGGAAGATGGATGAAGTGGCAGAAGAGTTCAGGAAAAATTTCGAGGATAAACTTCGTATATTAAGCCAGAGAGTAAGAGTGTCAGAACAACTACATAGTGAGAACAAAGAGAACTGGAAGAAGATGAAGCAGCATTGTGACCAACAACATCCAGGTATTCAAAAACAACTAGCTCAAGTGATGATGACATCATCAGGGAAAGCTGAGTTACAGGTAGTTTCTCGAGCAGTCGATGAAATGATGAAGGAGATGGAGGGTTTGATAAGCAAGTTGGAGAGTAAAGAATGTGATTTCTTAGAAAGGTTGTCTAGGGTGTCTAGCGAGATCAAGGTTGCCAAGAATTGGGCGTATTGTATATTAAATGAGAAAAAGAATGCGCCTCAAGGCTCAGGATATGGACCAAGCATCACAATGGAGGACAAGAAACAACAAGATCATAAAGCCGGGATGAAGGAGAAGGAGAAGGCAAATAGGAGGCCAGAGGCAAATAAGGTGAATAGTAAGGAGAAGATTGATAAGTTGAAGTTGATGAGAGGGATGTATGAGATGCAGAAAAAGGCGGCGGAGTTAGAGAAGGTGGTTGCAGAAAAGGATGAGGAGTTGTTGAGGTTAGGGAATGAGAAGGTAGAGGCTATAAGGCAGCTTTGTATGTGGGTTGATTATAGACAAAACTGCTTTGATCATAAACTCAAGGAAGTAATGTTGGTGAAGAAGAGAAAATGCTGAGACAGCTTTATTTGTATGATTTCTTGCTTTTTCTTCTCTTCCCTTTCTCTACTACTGATCACTAATACATCAATCTTGTAAGTAGTACTCTTTATTAATTCTTTCATTGAATCACATGAAATTACAAATCCAAACCTCTACCATGTTTTAGGGGTAGGGAATTATTTCTTGATTAGAGATGTTATGGGTAGCTTTTGATATAGATTGATCTTTTCTTTTATCTTACCAGTTTAGAGTTTAGAAAAACACAAGTTAAGATAAGTTATATAAATGTGTAAAATAAGTTACAATAAGTTCAGATGAGTGAATGTATCTTAAGTGAAAGCAAATTCTTCTCTCTTAAAATTTAGTTTGACGAGGTAAACGTATCCTAAGTGAACGCAAATTCTTCTTTCTTAAAATTTAGTTTGACGAGGTAAACTAAAGGATATTTAATACATATATATGCATCCAACTATCCAAGAGTACTTGAAAATATTTGGTATGAGCAAAGACAGAAAAGAAAATTGTGTATTGCTCCTTGTGAGCATCATTTTGGATGTCTCGAGATGATGTTATCAACTTATTATTGTAAAATTTAGGAAAATTTGTTAAAAAAAAACTTTTTAAAAGTTCAATTTTGCAAAGAAAAAAAAAAAAAAAAAACCTTCTAAAGCATTCTTGTTAAAAGACCACAAACTTAATTTTTTTTGCAAGATGAAACATCTTCCCAATTTTCCGGTGCGGTTTTTGAGATGCATAGGGGTGGTGTTGTAGTTAATGGAAATAGGGGGTTAAAGGAAGATAGAAGGGTCACCCCTATGCATCTCCAAAACCACACCGAAAAATGGAATTAGGTTTCATCTTGCAAAATAATTTAAGTTTGTGGGTTTTTTTACACATAATGCTTGTATAGGTTTTTTTTCGCAAAATTAAACTTTTAAAACTTTTTTTTTTGCAAATTTTCTAAAATTCAATCCAATGTTTTTGGATACATGCCATTTTGTTACCAGTATTTCTGTAAAGATTGTTTGATACATTACGATAAAAAAAAATTATCATCAAAAAAATTAACTTAATTTTAAGATTTCCAAAATACACATGTTAATTGTATAAGATTGAAAATTATCACAAGGCTAAATACAGCCATATGATTCTCTCACATGTATTTTGACATGTGTGGTTCCAATTCTGTACGTGTTCATGCATATGATCTATCTTATACTCGGGTGTATATGTGTTGCTTACGTCACCTTAAATTTATCTATTTCTAGGTATCATGAAATTGTGCAGAAACAAAATTTGTAAAATTAAATTTTGAGAATTTTTTTTTGTTGGATCTAATATACGTAGCCTAAAGGGGTAAGTGTAGCGGTGTAGGTATTATATACTACAACCGTTCTTAAATAATTGTGACACTTTCACTTTTGGCATTATTCACAAATTTCAATTTGACTATCATTTGTGATTTATGGGTAAAAGAAAATATAGTCATGTGGGGTCTTGTTTGTTTCGTCTCGATATGTACATTTAGAATATCAACTTTTTTATATTTTTTACTAATACAAAATTAGAGATATAAACGCTAAAAGTATTGTATCGGCATGCGTGAAAAGTGCAAGTGTAACTATTACTCCCTCTGTTTCTTTTTAATTTACCCACTTCACTTTGGGGGAAATCTATGAAAGAATACAAAAGTATGAGAGAAAAACTGAAAAGTGAATGAGATAAAGTAAAAAGTGGGTTAATATATTAAAAAGTGGATGACATGGGTAGAACAAGAGTAGAAAGTAAATGTGACATGATACCAAAAATAGAAAAAGTAACAGTGTGTAGATTAAAAAGAAACGGATGGAGTATTTAGGAACAGAGGTAGTATATACTAGGGATGTCAATGGGTAAGATCCAGATCCAAATCCTTTTTTAGGCAAGGATCCAGATCTGACCCGGATCCGCTGGGTAATAAAATTGAGGATCCAGATCAAATGGATCCTACGGATCCGGGTCTAAAACGGATCCTAACTTATTTTCTTCAAACTACCCTAATTTTCACAATAATTAAAGATTTTAAAGAACAAACCAACGCTATTTAGCATTTCATTTGTCGATGTCGAAGTAAACAAGCATTCAACCTTAATATAACAAATCCAAGCATTAATAAAATTAATAGTTTAACATTAAGTTTTACCGTATTAATTATATACTTTAAAATAATATTAAAAAAGGGGGTAAACGGATCCAGATCTGGGTAATAATTTGGGACCCGGTCCAGATTCGTTTCTAACAACTAGGATCCAAATCATACCCGGGTCTGTTGGGTCCAAAATTTGAGGATCCGGAACCGCTAAAAACGGGTCTGGATCCACAGATCCGGGTAGAGTCCATTACCCACTGACATCCTTAGTATATACTAGGTCACATGCCAATCAATGCTATTACGGGCTATATTTATTATTATTATTATTATTATTTTATTTTTGTTGTTGTTATTATTGTTATATTTTGAAATAATATCATAACTCTACATCAACCTCATTTCTTTTTCATAAAAGATATATAGAAGAGGGAGAGATGAATAGATGATAAACATCTAACTGCTAGATGCATCTAGCAAAGTTTGTGTATGTAACAATAGTGTGTATGTAAACAATAGTGCTTGTATATAAATAAATAGTTTTTATGTTGTTTTTGTGTTTGTAAAGTAGCAAAATGGAAAAAAAGAACGCAAACACTATATCTTTACACACAAATAATATTTGTTTATACATATACACTAACAAATATATATATATATATATATATATATATATATATATATATATATATATACTTTGTTAGATGCAACTAACAAGTAGATGTTTATTATTTCTCAGAAATATGTAAGTTTTGATATTATAATTTCTTATAGGGAATTTTGTCATAATAAACCTTTTATATGTTACTTTTTACGCAAAATAAATTTTTTTTTTGGCAACTTAAGACTTTAAACAAAAATTTGTTTGTGAAAAACAACCTTAGGCCACATTTAGGCGTCATTGAAGTGAAGAATTTCAATGAGCAACCACCTTAAACGGTAAGCATTCATTATTCTTAATTTATGTAGTGAAACTTTTCTCTTGCATTCATTGTCTTAAAAAAGTTTATATGTTTGAGACGCTTATTATTTATAAGTCAACTCTTGTTTGTGCGTGTTAAATCTTATTTTTTGTCAAAAAAGTGAAAATGTGATTTATGACAAAAAGTAGAAGTTGCATCGATTATCGTGTTTCATTAGATTTTTTCCCAAAAAAAGTGCAACTGCATGTTTATAAGAATCTCTGTTTGCGTGTCCCGAACACTGGGTATCTAAATCAACCCCACTTATTATTTACTCCCTTCGCTTTTTTTTTTATTTGCTACGTTGTTGTTTTTGAAATGAAGCCACTAATTTTGACCTACTATTTTGATTTTTTTATAAGTAAATATATAGTCATGTATGATCTTGTTAGATTTGTCTCAATGTGTAGATTCATAATATCAAATTTTTATAATATTTACTGAAACAAAATAAGAGATTTAAGGGTTAAATAACATCTTCAAAACCGCGCAACAATAATGTAGCAAATAAAAAAAGTAGAGGAAGTATAAATCAATACATAATATTAAGGGGGCGTTTGGTTAGAGGGTTTTAGGAAAGGGTAAGGGAATCAAGTGAACTGATTCCCTTACTTGTTGTTTGTTTTGTTAATTCAATGATTCCCTTTACCCTTCCCTTACCCCCAAACTCTTCTACATCCATTCCCCACCCCATCCCAAGGTTTCACTTACCCTTACCTTGAAACAACATTGACCATACGTTGACCACCAGCACCACCCCAGCCTAACCACCAACCAACCTACCCAACCACCGTCACTTCCTTCACCAAGACCACCAGCACCAACCCAACCCACCCGCCAACACCCCAACCCAACCACCGTCACCCAACCACCATGATTGCGAGCACCACCCCAATCCACCCGCCGAAATTGTTCACCACCCCCCGAAACCCATACCATCAACCATGAAAACCCGACCACACCCATCACTACCGAAAAAACCACCAACTAGCACCGAATAAACCACCCACCGCCACCAAAAAAACCACCCACAAGACTAGATCTGCAAGAGAAAGTAAGGAGGGAGAGAGAAAATCAACCGCCCGCGTTCAAAGAGAAGGAGTGGCAGCGGCAGCAAATCCTCTTCGTTCGCTGGCAGAAGTTTTTCTCTCTTTCTCTGCCACCAAACAGACCACCAGATCTGGGCACACACACCGTTTCAGGACGACGTCGGCGAAGTTAGAGGGGATGGGGGGCAGCTGCGGTCTGCGGAAGAGGGGACGGGGACGACGACGGCGAAAGCGGGGAAGAGGGTGGTGGCAAGGTGGTTGATATTAAAAGACAAAGTGTGGTAAGGGTGGCTGAGGGAAAACATGTGGTGGTATAACTTGTGGTGGTGGTGGTTTCCCTTAACATTTTAAACCAAACAACCTACTAAATCTAAGGGTTTGGCTTTCCATTCACCTTATTTCCCTTTCTTAAACCCTTTCCCTTTCCCCTTGGTGAACCAAACGCTCCCTTATATGTGTTGATATGCTGAAATTACAAGATTATTCCTAATAGTTTTGAGGTAGCTGATATTGTTTTATGATCGCTCTTTTTATTGGAAGGAATTGCCGATTTGAGGTTTGGAAGTTGTCAGCAATTAGCTCACAATCATAGAAAAGACAGAGCATGCAAAAAAGATGATATAATCATTACCAAACAACGCGCGGGAAAGTTACCCACCTGGCACCATAGAACCACAATAATTCAAACTCAATTCTAATTTTCTTTTAAAATAAAATGGATAAAAATACCAATTAGGAAATAAATCCCGCGATACGGTCATTTTAGTGTGCACAAAATGGATCATTCTTATTTCAGATCTGGATGATTATGAGCCACGAATGAGGATCCCAATTTATTAGAAAGCATCTACGGTCTACCATATAAACTAACTAGGTTTTTATGCACGCGATCTGTTACTTAGTAGTGAAACAAACCATGTAAATAAAAGATAAATACTGTTAATCAAAATTGATATGGATTGAGGTTCATGCCAAATCATGTAACGAGGAGCCAAAACAAATATAATTTGTTTTCATGATTCTATATAATATTGTTGTTTCACTTGTAGCTAACTGAGTATGATTAACGTTAGTTGTTTGTTAATAGTAAAAAAAAAATTGTAGCCAAAAGCCACAAAGTCACCTGTATGCAAGAAACAAACCCACATAATTCTTTCCACGTACCCATATGACTATCAACCCCACCTACCCATATAAATATCCACCCCACATACCCATATGAATGATGTATTTCACTTTTTTCCATCTAATCCTTCACATTTTCATCTTCCCCTCTACAACCTTATATCTTCCCTTCCCTCAAAAAATTAGAACGACTCATCTCCTCATCCTCACTATCTTTCATATCTCACTCAAAAAGATTGGGATCTCGTATTCATATTCACATCAAACACCATGTTAATAAGCCAATTCCGGTGTCAAAATTAACCCCATCAAGCTCCATTAATTTTTAGGGTAATTTTGGTCTATGTTTTTGTGGGTCTTTTTGGGTTTTCATTTCGATCGGGCGGTAATGTTGAAGAACGTTCGTCGGAATGGGGTTGAAATTGGAGTTTATTTGGTTGACGAATTAAATGAGGGGCATCAAATTTGAAGGTAATTCGTTACGCTTGATGTTCCTGATTTCGTCCCAAAAATGTAATTGTCAACTAAATTTCTCAAATCTGGTTACATTTTGTTTGAACTTTTATTTGTGAAGATGGTTTTTTAAAGAAATTCGTGGCTGAAGTTCTTGAATCATCCACTTTTCCTTTTTCTTTCCCTTTGTTTTTTTTCAAGACTTATTCTACTCCTTATTCTGGATTTTTAATTATTCATACTTCTTCTACTCCTTTTTTGCATTTTTAATTATTCACAAGAAATTTCAGTAAAATCAATCGTTTTCATCGGTTTTCAAGTTCACTATTGGTTTTGGCAAATTAATGAAATTTCATTTTTAGTTTGATTTTTGTGTCATTGTTATTGTATTTGAAATTGATTTATATTTTATAATGCCTTTTTTTGTTACAAACCTGTACTGATTTTTTTTATAATTATTTCGAAATTTATACCATACAATAGTGATTTAAATTATTCATGTAATTTGAATATAAGAGTTGCTAATTTTTTTTTCAACTAATTTGAAATGACTTGCAAGATTAAAAAGAATTATGTACCTTTTTTAGAAGTTTGCAAATTGCCAATGGACAAATGTGTGATCTCCCTGTCGAAATCGTATGTTTTTCTTAGTTTTTAAGTTGTATTGACGTTGTAGTGTATTCATAATTTTTCTGAGTATGTAATTGTTAATGGTTCTTGAGAACAGAGTATGTAATTGCTAATGGGTTATAGTTTGTAATTGAATTTTCTTGTTTTTGTAAAGTTTCATCATTTGAGTGAATCGTATAACGTGAATTATGCAATTCTATTGACTTTAGTTGACTTGTGATTGATTGTTATAATTGTATTTCCGGCAGTTTTTTTGAAACCTAGCTTTGGTTGAAATTGGTTTTGTAATTTAGAAAGGAAAGGGGGTAAAACAGTCTCTTCAAACGGGGACACCATAGCTCCCCCTTCCCTTATATAGTAGAGATAAATGAGAATTTATCATCATAAGAAAATCACAAATATTCCTAAATATATACTCCTCTGTTTTTTTTTTATTGTTACACTTTACTTTAGAAGAGAACCAAGAAGATTTTACTAAAAGCAAGAAAGAAGTATAACCATTAATATTAAATTTTTCCATAGTTAATATCAAAGGGAGCATTAATTCCTCCTATGCGCTCAACTTGAAATTAATTCCATGGATACCGTCTACGTAGGACAAGACGATAAAATTTTGGTTTTGGAGTAGCGGTTAATACCAATAATGTTTCACCGAAGTTGACCGCTACTTTAAATAGCAGTTATATTGTGTTCCTAAGACAAGCTATAAGGCACGCATATAAACCGCTACTCAAAGTAGCGGTTCATTACATAACATAACCAACATAAGAGAAAAGGGAAAATGCGTGCCACACAGGTGCAGTGCGTCTGCGCTTGTGTGGCGCACTTTTTTTTTGTTTCCCTCAATGGCGATTTGCAGTATAAACCGCTACACCAAGTAGCGGTTTTACCTCGTAAACCGCTACCATCAGTAGCGACTTAACCTAAAGTTAACCGCTAATCTGAGTAGCGGTTTCCTTTGCCGAAAATAAAAATAAAATAAAATTTATCGCGTGCTGTCCTACGTGGACAGTATCCATGAAATTAATTTTAAGTTCTGCGCATGGGAGAAATTAATACTCCCTTTGACATTATTTAGGGAAAAAAATTCAATAATATTTGGTTATGGAAATTGTAACAAAGCATTAAAATATTGTAGGAGAGAGAAAAATAGAGTTGGTGGCAAGGTTTTAGGTGGATTATTGAAATGGATGGTGGGACATATGAGGTAGAAAAGTGTAAAAAGTTGTTGTGACAGGTTACCATAAAAGATAAAAGTGAAAGTGTAACAATTAAATAAAAACGACAATAAAATAAAAGCGAAACAATTTAAAAAAACGGAGGTAGTACAATATATATCATACACACGGGTGTACCATGCAAATCCATTTGTTTTGCTCATTTTCTCATTTGGAGCTTTTACTATGCTCATTAGGAACATTCAAATGAGCAGATAAAAGTCTTGGGCGGATGTATGATGAATGCACTCTCTATATTGGAATGGAATTTGACCCCTCAACCATTAAACTCCCACTTAGATGACAATAATGAGAGTGAGAGATAGCTCAGTTGGTTAGAGCTTCTCTCCCTGTTTCATGAGATCTTAGGATCGATTATCATCCCTTGCCCTTGTTGTCTCTTTAATACCAAAAAAATTTAGATAAAAATAATCCATCATTTAAAATATTTTGGAAAAATATTTGGACATGTATGATAGTATTTGATATCATTATAATAAAAAAAAAATTAACCAAGTGATTTATCATTATTATTTGAAAATTTGGAAGGTTTTTCAAAAGAGTCTAAGGCTATGTTCTTTTGGACTGAATTAATGTAAATTCAGTTCAGTTACTTTCCTCTCACAGTTTTCATTCAGTTCAGTTCAATTCATTTCAGATAAATTAAGTTCAATTCAATTCAGATAAATTCAGTTCAGTTTAAAAGAACATAGCCTAGACGTCTTTAAGTTTTGTTAGATTTTTTTCTATTAGAAGTGCATAAATAAATAAATAAATAAAACACATAGCCTTCAAGACGGATTTATCAACATCTCCCTCTAGTCAGCACGAGTCCGGATCCTCTAGAGTTTTAACAAAACTCTACAAGGTAGAGTTGTATCTGAAGTATGAACCATACATTTTAAAATCAATGGCTCACATTGATGGGATGGGAAAATTAGGGGGTGGATTTATCTGAGAAAAAATAAGGGGATTTTGGAAAGATCATATATGAGCCATTGATTTTTTATTCAATAGTTGATATTGCTTAAACTTTACCTTGTAGAGTTATTTTAGAACTCTAGAGGATCCAAACATGGTCAACACAGGCCGCCTACTCGCCTTAAACCATGTTCAATAGTTATCGTCTCCATGCCGCTTGCCAGCCAATATAATAATAACAAAATTCTTGTAATAACATCAAAACATCAAGGGCATTTTAGACTTAACAGTACCTCCAAAGATTCCATCATCCTATTCCAAAAAAAAAAAATTAGAAAATAGATTTGGTTTTTGTGAAGCTCCAAATGAGGTGCTAGTCATTTTAAAGCTTTTTTTCTCTTTTCTTTTAGGCTCCAAATCAGACAAATCCTCTTTGCAAATTTCATCTCTCTCTTCTTTCTCTCTCCTCTCTTTCTCTCTCTTGGTGATTCAACTTCTGCTGCTGAAGAAGCAGAGTATTTGAGCTCCTTTAAACAGGTAACCTCTAAATTTCTGGAAATTCAATCGAATTATTACTTTCTTCAGCTTGAATTATATTGAGATCAGATGATTTTGTGTTAAATTTCGTTGTGTGATTGAATTTTGATTTCAATTATTTTGTTGTTGTCGATCTTTTGAGGTTGCGAAACGTTTTTCTGATTTTTTTTTCTTTTGAAATTTCTACTTTTTGTGCTCACTGAAGTTGCTCTGATTAGGTGGAAAGTTGTTTGAGTTCCTTTTTCTCTCAGCTTTCTTGATTATTCATCAGATTTGTACTCTTTGAATATCGATTCATATTTTTCTTTTGCTCCTAGATTTTTTGAGCGAAATTCTGACGGTTACTACAATATTTGAACTGAAAATCCTCGATTTACACTTTTACAGTTACATGAACTCTATTAATTTTTAATTTTAGCGAATTAAATAAGGTGAAATTAATTTTTATATATCACGAATTCCGTTCTTGATTTAATTTAGACTCGTAAAAATTCGGATGAATTTGTCCTTGTATTTCACATATCGTTTTTCTGATGGATTCATAACTTATGAATTCTAATAAAAATCATGAAGTAATTTCTGGATTTGATGTTTTACTATGTGTTTATGTGAATTTTGAGTAAGTTAAATTTAGAACCTGAGGTGATATCTTCTGGAGAAGTGAAATTGAGGTTGATTTTTTAAACTGTAGTTTTAATTTAAGCAAAATTGTTTTTTATCATCATGGAAGATCTCATGTGAAGTATGTTTGGGTTTTGTATGTCACTGATCTCGAAAACTAACAGAGTAGAGACAGTAGACAATAACAAAAAAGAACAACTCACTTCTGTCATGCTCAAGTTGTTTTCATGGAGTACTATTATTTAAAAAATAAAAAAAAATGATTGTTGATTGATTTGGCTACTTGTGTTGCATTACGTGGCACCACATGATGTTTGTCAATTTAAGCATATCAGTCAATGATAGGATTACAATATGCAGAAATGTTGAACAATTGAATGGAACTTGGGATCCCTTTCTAGTTTCTATTATTTTAAGCTGGAATGTGATGCCTGAACAATTGCAAATGATCGTTGTTTGTACGTGTTTTCAGGAGTGCATATGCATAATGCATGTAGATTTGTTTTACTTACATTAGTTAATTAATACTCCATCCGTTTTCTTTTGTTGTTCCTATTTGAAATCTTTTTGTGAGAGGAAATTAGTCAAACTAGGAAGAACTTTTGGAAACGGAGGAGTACTTCATTTGTTTTTTTTTTATAAATCACTATATATGGTTTGGCACACATATTAAGGCAATGAAAAAGGTAGAGATATGTAAAGACAAGTGGTCTCCGATTGGCGATTATGTGTGAAAAAATATGTATTGTAGTCTTGTAGCTAAGTTTCGAGGCAAATATGGTGAAATCCTTCCTTATGGTGCTGTTAGGGGAGTAAGATGTCAAATTTTATAGAATAATCTAAATATGGGGAACTTGAAGTTCAACGAAAGTCAGAGAATATGAAGTTGTTTAATTGACAAAAATATAGGTAATTGTATTTTGTAAGAAGTTCTTCTTCTCACAAAATAGAGTAAGTTGTTTATTTAAACCTGCTAAGTAAGTGGAACTTCCAATTTAAAATTTTGCTCCCTATCATCAACCAAATAACTATTTGCATTTCCTAGAAAATTGATGACATGTTAAAGAAAAGCTTCTTGAATAATACTTCCTCCGTTCTAAAATAAGTGAAACACTTCTCTCATTTATGTGAGAGCTTTTTGAGACAAGTGTTTCACTTATTTTGGAACGGAGGAAGTATTACTTTTTACGTTCAACTAAAACAACTACCTCTTTTTATACATAAAATTGCACCAAACCACTATGCATATCCTCGAGTAGATGTAATTTTTCTCACAGATAAAGGGAAATGGGTGGTCCTTCGTAGAGTGAACGAGAATTGGAGTACCGAATCATATCTTTTTGATGTATTGCCACCCAAATATTAGGTGGATGAGTTCGATTTTAATTTCCTCTCGGTTAAGTGATAGTGTGTCTCCAGGATTGTGAGGGACCAAGGTGGATGAGTAAGTGAGTTTGTCCATTATGTTTTCAGGAATACGGTGTTCCCTCTCACACAAAATAATTTATATGTTCTGCACATGATCTTTTGAGCTTTCTAATACAAAAAGGATCAAAGTATTCTTGAGAATATCGAAAAATAATTTGTAGGGAAAGATGGATGTGCATTTGTATGTGTTAGTTTATACTAGTATGTTGCCTTGTCAACCTTAATAAAAGAAAGAGTAACGTGATTTGGTCCCTATCTGGACCTACAATTCTTCATATAATATCGAGTGTTGCTAGGTATAGGTACCTTTAAGGCAAAGTTTTGTTGTAATAGGTGGATTAGATGACTAAGGTATATGAGACGTTTAAAACTTTGTTGTAATATCGAGTGTTTACGTGTTGCATGGACGCCTACGGCTAATAATTTAGCTATCAAGAAAAACTAGTCCCCTCTCCAAAAAGAAAAAACCGATTCATGAAATTCTTCAGAGAAGTAAATTCTAACTTTATTGTATCTTATTTTTATTGTTTTGTTTGGTTGGCTTTTCCTTTCCATTGGTTTTATTTTTCTCTTCTTTTTTTGTTGGGGTGGTGGTGGATGAATTCCAAAAGTAGGTTTTGTGTGTTTATCGGGGAAGTTTCTTATTTTATTTTTTATAGATAATCTTTGAGTTGGCTAATAGGTTATAGGTAGGCATTTTTCGGTGTTATAGGTTGAAATTTGCATTTGGAAGATTTGTTAGTACAAAGTGTGAACATCTCTCTTAAAGTTTAAGGTGAGAATATTTAACCTTCCATGTTTTACCATCCATAATACCTTTTTTTAGCTTTATTCAACAAACTTGATAATTATAGCAAATAAAATCAAAGATATTGTTCTCATAATAGAAATTAAATATCAATTAGATTTCAATTTGGAGAATAATATATTTAATTAACTATGCTATATTTATTAATTTTGTTGAATAAAATTAAAAACAAATAGCTAAACCTATGCGCTATGTACATACTAGTATACTACATAGGTTAGGAAAAGCCTCTATAATATAATACTTCCTACGTTCTAGATTTATTGTTATATTGTACTTGTTTTACCATCCATAGTACTTCATTGGAGTACTTGTTTTGGTTGTCCTAAGATAGTTTTTACACCCTTTGTCAAAAAAAAAAAGAAGAAGATAGTTTTTACACTTCTAAATCTGAATCAAAGACAACCATTTTTATTTTTATATTCTCCTATCTTAAGCACATCAAATTTTAATTCGTATTCTTAATTTTCAGATAATTTAAGTGATTTTCATGTCAAGTTAAAATTGTGAAGATTATTTTGGATAGAGAGAGTATCGAGACTCGAGAGGACCAATAAATATGCTTTTGTATAACTAATTATATTTCTTTCTAATGTTGAGATAGGAAAACCTTATGTTGCAAAATGCAAATTGTAGTGATAAAATTTATTATTTAATTAATTTACACAATTAGTAATTGGAACATGTTATCCTATTTTTATATAGCTGCCATTTCGCTGTCAAAAAACATACAATTGCCTTATCGGGTGCGACATTTGTTCGGGAGGTTGTTTCCTTAATTGTTGTTAAAAGCTTCCATAGATGACAATCAATAATTAGCTGGCTGATATTATATTGAATCATAGATGCAGGCAACTCTACTATCTACAGATGGTAATTAAAAATTGATACATCGCACGGCCTATACTTGTATATGGTGTGGATTAGGAATTAGGATGGTTATGAAGGACAACTAGATTAGTCACTCTTGGTTCCTTTGTTAAATAATAAGAGTAAGAAATTTACAAATATGGAAATAAAATTATGTTATAAGAAGAGGGAAGAGGGGAAGATATTGATCTTCTACATGCTTAATGTGATGTTGACCAACCAAGAAAAGGTGGGTCGACACCTAAAGGCTAAAATCTAAATGCAACTCTTATTCTATTTGAGGATAGCTAGAAGCTAATTATATCCCTTACATATATAATGAAATTCCAGTGGGCGATAAGGTGGCATTTTCTGGTAGATGGTGTGATACACAGAAAGCATAAAATATGTAATCCAAAATCTACCTGTATATATCAAAACAACACCTGAATCTTCTATTTGCAGCTGACAGTAAAACAAACTTGATAATCTATTTTTTAACCCAGGTACTCAATCTCTCCTATTTTGGCCTCATTGGATGTATAGAAGCTGAGGAAAGTTGAGGTGAGAAGGTAGACAAGATGGCAAAGAAGAGACAACTCATAAAATCATTTTTCCAAAAGCATACTGATCCTGAACAGCATGAGAAGCTGAAAGAAACCCGAAAAGGTATGCTCCTTAAGCATGCAAATTTACCCTTCAAACTGCTGCTTTCCGGTGGCCTATGCGTCATCTGTAGGTTCATAGTCTGCCCATTTGGGTGTTGGTACTTGGCGATCCAATAATGAGGGCATTGCTTATAAATGTGCTTTGCAAACGAGAGGGCTGTAATCGGAAAATCCGAGAATGTCTTGATTTCTCTGTCATCGAGAAAAGACATTTCCACTATATATCATATTGTAAGTTTATCATCCAACAATTTGAAAATTTCTCACTATGTCCTCATCGTAACAATAGTAATCATGTCTCCTTGTCAAACGATCAAATAAATTGAGCTCAGACCACAGCGGTTCTTTTTTTCTTCCCCCATCCCATTTTAGTTGCACAAACACTTTCTGCACAATTAAAAAAATGAAAAGAAGATTGCTAAAATGTTATGTTGCAACTAAATTGGGAAAGCCCAAAGAGAGAAATTGAGGTAAATAAAATGGGATAGACGGAGTATTATCTACAACGGATAACTCTCTGCCTTTGTCCGAAATTAAGAAATTTTTCATCAGGTATAGATTGTTTGAATGCCTGAACTAACAAGTTGCCTGTTTGCAGATATGGAAGAGAAGAAGAAAAAATTACTGAACCTTGTGGAGTCCCACGAAGAAAATGATGGATCAAAAAGAGGCCCCATTGCTGAACTCATTGAGGATTTTCATAAACAGTATGAATCACTCTTTTCTCGCTATGATCATCTCACTGGAAAACTGAAGGAGAAGGTTGACAAGCCACGGCAAGAGGAAGAAAAGGAGAAATTTTCATCCTCCTCAGATTCTGACTCTGACTCTGATCATTCCTCCAAGGGAAAAGGCAGCAAAAATGGAAAATTAGAAGATGAAAATAAAGCCATTAGTGGACTCCAACAAGAGCTTGAAGCAGCAAAACTCGAAGTTGCAGATCTCAAGAATGAGCTGGCAGCTATATGCAATGAGAAAATTGCTCTTGAATCAGAGTACAAGGAAGTATTAACCAAGCAACAAGATTCAGACAGAACAGTAGAAGATTTGAAAGTGGAGGTTCAAAGATTAGAGGAACTAAAATCCGAGTTAGAGAACTCTGTCAAGACAGAAGCTGTAATGAGTCAACAAATTGAAGAACTGATCAGAGCGAAAGAAAATCTAGCCACTGAGAAAGAAGAAGCCATCAAAAGATATGAAGAAGAAAACAAAAATGTAGAAGACCTAAAAGGCAAGGTCAATCAGTTGCAAAGTGAGAAAAAGAGCCTTGAGCTTAAATTGGAGACTGTTGTGCAAGAAATGTCTCAAATAAAACTGGAACTAGACTCGTCAAAGCAAGAAACACAAAACTTGGAGGAGTCCTTGGAAGCTGCTGAAGAAGAAAACAGATCTCTTTCTCTGAAAATTTCACAGATTACTGATGACCTCAAGCTAGCACAGGATTCCGTGGAAGAACTGAAAGTAGAATGTAGCAACTACAATGAAAAATTGACTGAGCGGGAAAGAGAGTTCTCAGCTCTGAGCGAGATGCATGATGCACATACAACTGGAGCTTCGGAACAAATAAAGGCACTGGAGGAACAGACTAACAATTTGAAACTGGAACTAGACTCGTCACAACAAGAAACAGAAAAGTTGAAGGAGTCAATGAAAGCTGTTGAAGAGGAGAATCAATCTCTATCTCTGAAAATTTCACAGATTACTGATGAACTCAAGCTAGCACAGGATTCCGTGGAAGAGCTGAAAGCAGAGTGTAGCAACTACAATCAAAAATTGGCTGAGCGGGAAAGAGAGTTCTTGGATCTAAGCGAGATGCATGATGCACATACAACTGGAGCTTCGGAACAAATGAAGGCACT
Organism: Beta lomatogona; assembly: GCA_947646795.1. Classification (NCBI taxonomy): domain Eukaryota; kingdom Viridiplantae; phylum Streptophyta; class Magnoliopsida; order Caryophyllales; family Amaranthaceae; genus Beta; species Beta lomatogona. Next base: position 503,359 of record CANSNZ010000731.1, read on the forward strand.
GGAGGAACAGACAAACAATTTGAAACTGGAACTAAAATCGGGACAGCAAGAAACAGAAAAGTTGAAGGAGTCAATGAAAGCTGCTGAAGAGGAAAATCAATCCCTTTCTCTGGAAATTTCTCAAATTACTGATGAACTCCAACAGACACGGGCAACCATGGAAGAGCTGAAAACAGAGCATACCAACTCCAATGAAAAATTGGCTGCACGGGATATAGAATTCTCATCCCTGAGGGAGATGCATGATGCACACACAACTGGAGCTTTAGAACAATTGAAGGCGATGGAGGAGCAGATAAACAGTTTGAAACTGGAACTAGAATCGTCACAACAAGAAACAGAAAAGTTGGAGGAGTCAATGAAAGCTGCTGAAGAGGAAAATCAATCTCTTTCTCTGAAAATTTCTCAAATTACTGATGAACTCCAACAGACACGGGCAACTATGGAAGAGCTGAAAACAGAGCATACCAACTCCAATGAAAAATTGGCTGCACGGGATATAGAATTCTCATCCCTGAGGGAGATGCATGATGCACATACAACTGGAGCTTCAGAACAATTAAAGGCGATGGAGGATCAGATAAACAGTTTGAAACTGGAATTAGAGACATTGATGAGTGAAAAAAGAGAAAAAGAAGATCATTTTGATAGTAAATCAGAAGAAGCCAGACAGTTGGGTGAGGAGGTAGCAGAGTTGAGGGAGCAGATTTCACAAGTGGAGATGAAGTCAAAGGAGTTAGAAGAGCAGATATCTTCTCTTCAGAAGAAACTGGAGGTTGCTGAGAATGAGTCAAATTCCAAAACTGAAGAAGTCAACAATTATAAACAAGAAATAGAAAAGTTGCGTGCTGAGAAAAGTCAACTAGAGGAACTGATGGCTGGAAGAAATAGTGAAGCATCAGACCAAATCAAGGAACTACAGGACCAGATCACCTCATTGGAGCAAGAACTGAAGACTTTACAATTTCAGAAAAGAGAGATGAAATTGGATCTTGAGAGAAAAGATGAAGATATTGCGGAGTATCAGATACAAGTAGAAGGTTTGCACGAGAAACTAACTAGCAGCGATTCTCTTCTGAAACAATTTTTTGAAGAAAAGGAGACTCTGGAAGCCAAGTTGAAGGGCCGAGATCTGGAAGTGGAAACGCTAAACAGCCACAAAACAGGACTAGAAGAGCAATCTAGGTCAAGCAGCAATGAGGCCACTCAACTAAAAGAGGAGATATCAAGGTTACAAGACAGGATTCAGGAGCTAGAGAAGGTATTACAGGAGAGAGAAAATGAGTCATCTATCATCCAAAGAAGGCTAGAAGATGGAGAAAATGAAGCATCTTCCAAAATTGCAGCTTTGATGACAGAGATCAGCAATTTGAAGCAGGAATCTGAAGAAATTCAAGACTTAAAAAGCCGGATGGAGGCACAGATTGAGAAGGAGAAAGAGGAATATTTTAAGGGCCTGAACCTGCTAGAAACCGAGAATGCTGAACTAAAAAGCAAGATAGAAGATCATCTCAGGATAACAAAAGAATTAGAGGATGAATTGAACAATAGCAAAGGGCAGTGTGAGCAACTTGAAACCCGTGTTCAAGAGAGTGAGGTGGAACTCGAGGAAGCAGAAAGAAATCTTAAGGTACTGAAGGAAGATTTGAGCATGGATTCAGAATCAAAAGATGAGAAAATTTTGGAGCTCGAGGTACTAGTTGAAGATCTGAAAAGAGACCTAGAGGTGGCTATAGATGAAGAAAAGACTGCTTGGGAGAAAACCCGCACAATTGAAGTCCAGCTTCGCCTAGCAAACCAAAAACTCAGGGTCACAGAGCAACTACTAAGTGAAAGAGAGGAGAATTTCAAGATTGCGGAGCAGAAATATCAAGAAGAGTGCAAAGAGCTAGAAGACAAAATTGCTAGGCTCTCTGAAGTACTTGCTGCAAATAATGAAGCTTATTGTGGAATGATTATGAATCTCTCAGAGAATGTGAAAAAATCACTTGCTGGAATGGAATCCATCACGAGTAAGTTTGAGGAGGATCATGAGAAGTTCTCCAACAACATCTTTCATATTTCGGAAGAGGTTCAAATTTTGAAGCATTGTGCCATAGGGAAGAATGTTGAGAGAGAGCAATTGAAGGAGCAACTAAGCAATCTGACTGAACAACTAAAAAATGAGAGAGAAGAAGGAACAACGATGAGAAATAAGATCGGTCAGTTGGAAGTTCAGGCTGACAGTGAAAAAGGAGAAAAAGACAAGTTGTTTACCGAAGTAAGCGAGCTGAAGAAGGCAGTAGGAGAGATGGACAGGGCGTTGAAAGAGAGAGATGAGCGGCTAATAACCCTCGCAGAGGAGAAACGTCAAGCCATAATGCAGCTGTGCTTGTGGTGTGATAATGTGTGGGCCCAGTATGATGAGCTGAAGAAGATCGTCTCCAAGACGACTTCACAGAGAAGGCAAATTAGATAGAAGAAAACTTTTGGTTAATTTTGTTTGCGGAGGGTCATATGCATTTCAATTTTGGCTTTAAATTATTGTTTTACTGTGTCATGTGTAATATATAGGGTGTATATCCTCGTCTTTGTCTTTTGAATGTAGAGATTTTTGGTGCCTGTCTTCTGAACATGTAGAGATTTTTGTGTGTGTATTCAATCTGGGTATCTGGGACTGGATTAAATTCTTTTACCTGATATCAAAATAAATGCCTTGATTGTATTATTTATTCGGTCATCTCCAGATAGTTTTTGTTTTTTCTTCCTAAACTTTGTACCTTAACTCAACCTCTAGTTTCATTTAGAATTGAGACACACACCACCCACATCCCATATGATCCTCTGAGGAATCGGAATCATCACAATCCCCCTCCACCGGGTAATATCCCCAGACTGCATTCCTGAGATAAGGCCTCAGTTAGGCCCACATTTTTGGCACAAAATAAGAGGTATTTGCCTCTCCATGATGCAAGAAGATGATCTCCAAACAGAAAGAACCACAATACTAACTGACAGCACCATAAACAACTACCAACCTCGAAGATTTTAATGTTTGTAATGAGAACATGAAATAATTCAAACAGTTCATTATGTGACTTGCAATCACTAGTTTACAGGTGCAAAATCCAATAATTATTTAACAAATGTTACTCTAATCCACAAAAGATATACTCTATAAAATATGGGTAACAAAAAAAATAATTAAACAGAAGTGAAACAAATCTATAAATTATTAGGAAGGGGTCGAGGTAATCATCATATCCTAGAAAATCTAGGCTAGTGGTACAAGCTAATTATTATTCGGATTACTGAAGAGGTAAAATCACTAAGGGCAATTTAAATGATCACTTGGCAAATACCAGCACTTGATGTCACATGAGTCTAGACCACTCATGAACCACAAAAGAATATTCCCCGTGATTATTTACCTTTTACTGTGTGTACTCAAGCTCTAATAGAGAAACTGAATATTCTCCGAATCAATCTGAAATTCTCATCTCCACCCCGAGTAAATCTTTCACAACTTCATATGTGACAAATGCAATTGAAATGGATGGAACCACCTGAAATAATCACCATTACTAAAGTGAGATAAAACCAAAACAACTAAACAAGCGACGAGTTTCATTTTAAAATTAAAAAGCAGCCAATGATCCAAAGCCTACTAGATTCCAACTAATCTGTATTTGACCATGAAGGCTCAAGTGTTGTCGCATTTAGGCCAATAATCTGGTTAAGCTAGACAGCCCTCTTACTAGTTGATCCAAGCACTTGTTGGTCAAGCAATGCAATGGAAACATGCAGAATAAAGGGAAAAGGACAATTACTACACTGACCTTTACTGAATTAGGGACCAAACCCTTGTACAAGGCTCGAAAACCTTCATACCGAACTGTCTTCCGGAAGGCATCAACCATGCCTGTATACTCAAGTGCGATCTTTTTTCCATCCCCAGTAATAACTGTAGATGCATCTTTCCAGCCAACCATCTGCATTCTTCGGCGTACAACATCAAGAGGATAAGCAACAGTCTGGCCAACAGTTCCAGCAACAGCACCACATGCAAGCCTCGTTGTCACACTCAATTCATTGTCCTGGACAAGCCCAAATGGGTTTCCTTTGACCAAATAGTCCTTCAGAGATTCATATACAGCAAAATTGAGACCCACATATGGTATCTGCAAATAACAGAAATCACTTGGTAAATCAACCCACAGAATTTATTCACATATTAGATAATATATGATCCACAATCCTTGTCATACCAGCAACCAACTAATGAGCATCAACTACAAAGTAACAGCGCCAAAGTCCAATGAACAAACCATACTAATTCAGCTTGGACATGCACCAGCAAAAGGAAGACTAAAAAGGTTTATACACTACAAAAACCACATATATAAAATTATATATACTTCTGGTCAGATTTAAAAACCTACATGTTTCTGAAAGGTACCTTAAAATAAAATAAGATTTCTTTTTTCTACGATGTTCCAGCTTAATAAATCCAGAAAATCAATAAAGGCGAAAATACTCCAGCACACTGTTGCAAGTCTTGGAACCTCATATTATGATGATTAAAAGGAAAGATGTCATAAACAACATAATAGAACACACTTTTTGCAGAAACTCTCTTATTGAAAAAAAAAAGTTGTTGCAACGTCAAATATTATGAGATAAATGGAAAAAAGAAAACACTTGGTGAATCCGGCACTTTGACCAATTTTAAACATGGATTTTTCCCCGATTCCCTCCCATTATCCTTTGTTATATTCTCTCTCCTCAATTTTCCTCTTCTTCTGCTTTATCACAACAAATTTCCAAGCCAAAGGATTCAAAAACATAACACGATGGAAAGAAGAATAAAAAATACAAGAAAAAACAAAGCTAACTTAGAGCCCAAAAATATGATTCTTAAAACGAAGAAGCATGTTGGTAGCCCAAAAATATGATTCTTAAAACGAAGAAGCATGTTGGTAGCCCAAAAATATGATTCTTAAAACGAAGAAGCATGTTGGTAGCCCAAAAATCAATACCAGTCTCTCTCCTCTTGTTGCTCATTGTTTTTTCAATGATATTTGAGATGAATTAGCCTATGAATCTAAAGCAAATGAGGGGAAGGGGTAGAGTAAATGAAGTAGAGGAGAAATAAAAATGAAGGGAGAAAAACTAAGGAAAATGGGCAGCAGAAGAAAAAGAGAAGGGGGAGTCAAAATGCCAGAAAAATAGTCAAAGCCCCAATCCGTCTAGTGGTATATGCTTTCATTCTATCAACCAATTTAAAAGTACCAAATACAAACTACAACAGCGAAGTCCAATGAACAAACCATAACAGTTCACCTTAGACTTGCATTAGCGAAGAAGACTTGAGAAAAATTACACTTTCACATCAACCATACATGCCATAATTCTGGTCAGATTCAAGTAACTACAAGTTTGTGAAACATACTCCTCGGCATATTGGACAAAGGTAATTGCTACAATGATACAGAGTGAACAGATCTATATCTTTCAAATAAGGTACGATGTTCTTTTTAATAATATATTTAAGCTTATCAAATCCAGAGACCAATAAACGTAAAATTGCTCCAGCACAATGCTACCACGCGATATTATGATAAACAGATAAAGAAACCAGCACTTCTACTTTCAAACTTCAACAAGCAGGCTAAGATCACACCATATGCAATGCTCCAAAACATCTACGATAGTATGACTGGGAATCTAAAGATGAAGAGAGAAGCAAGAACATCTGAAATTCTAGGTTCCAGTAAAGACTGCACATTTGATCAACCCCACAGTTTGTAGGTACTAGACAGTGAATCTACTATATCACAGGACATGTAATTTTCGAAGATTTCATTTGAGCTGCATTTGATATTTGGCTTTCAAATTATTACTCCCTCATTCCGGGAAAAGATAATCACGTATACTATATTAGGATGTCCAAAAAGTTGTTGCCTTTCAAATATACTCCTATTCAATATTGGATGATTGAGGAGCTAATGAAACCGCCCAACATAATAAAGAGTTAGTTAAATTGCGTTGTATCTAATTATTAGGGTTTAGGGCAATGTGATTATTATTTTTGGAATCTGGAAAAAGGAAGTATATATTTAGTCATGAATTCTGAGTTCTGACCCATGCTTTATTGAGAAAGGTACCATAAAAAAGACCATGTAGCAATTACCATATGCGATTTAATATCAACACAGACCAATAGGTGATAAAATTGACATGTATAACAATATTTCAAAATCGGAGACAGGGAACATGAAAGAAACCATCAATTTAGAAGTTCAGATGCACTACTCAAACTATCTAAACAAGAATGCAAGGAAACTTTCAAATATCTACATCAAGTTACTAATTGACAATATTCTCTCTCTCTCTCTCTCTCTCAACAAAGCAAGGAGCCGCCATAGATCATAAATGCAAAAAACCTACACACTATTCAGATATTCCTTACCACACCAATAACGGAAGGGAGCCACCCTTTGTACAAGGCCCGGGCACCCTCTTCACGGAAAACAGTTGTAAGAGCATGGTATATCCCTCTGTACTGTTGAGGAGATTTATCAGTCTGCAAAGACAACAGAAGTATATTTAAGTGAATAAAATGAGTACTTATGGATATGGTTGGTGAAGACAGCTCAGTTTGATACCTGAACAGTCAGCCTGCCTCTGACCATATCCATAGGATAAGTGGCTGACATGGCAATAATTCCAGCACATGCTCCTGCCCCGAGACGTAGCACCGGAGTGAGTTCAGCATCCTCTGCAAAATACAATGCAAAGATAAATCCAACTCTTCTCTGCAGAACATAACATCACCATCCAGTCCGTTTATAGTAAATCCAATGCATCTCGACATAACAATGACCTTGTATTAATTAATCAGGCGATAAACCAAATCAAAGAAAATGTCAAGAGTAACAATAATTATAAATAAATAGCTGACTGTGTTTTTTTGCAAGATAAAACTTAACATACTTTCCTATTAGAAGGTACTCCTAAACTTAGAACTCTAGAAGTACATCGCTACTCTACACAAGATGACAAGAGTTGCGACATAGTTCCTCCGCCCTCAATCAATTATCCTGTTGAGTTTGGGTACGCATATTAGGAGTAAATAGTAGTGGAGTGTCGGTTTAGGGTGGATAGAGTAAAAGTGAGAATAATAATTGATCGCATAAGAGAGAGAACTAATGGAGCACCCCACATCACATGTATGTGAAGAGAGTGTGCAAGAAGGATAGTTAGTGGAGTGACCAACATCACATGGATTTAGTGAGTAGTCTGGGATAAATTTTCCATTTAAGTTAGCAGGACAACTGACCAAAATAATACAGACAATAATTTGAGAATGGAGGGCGGTGGGTGTAAGATTTGTCCTGAAGAAATCAGAATTGACAGGAACTTTATTGCTTTTTCACAGTTCCTCCCCCCCCCCTCTCTCTCTCTCTCTCTCTCTCTCTGTCTGTCTAGCATCTGTGGCAATGGCTCTGTTCAACAACTATGAGAATTCAACTTCAGTAGTGGCACTACAGGTTCAAAGGCCAAAAAGTGTCGCCAGCTGCACCAAACCAAACACCTGCAAGTCTGCATCACGCCATTGCAGTAGTGGCACTGCAGGTTCAAAGGCTTTGCTATGTGGATGGGTTGAAGAGAACCGGAAAGGACCTCACAGCTATGCCTGTAACTATGGAAGTGAGAATCCAGGGGTTAAAATGGTGAAATATTCGGAAAAGGATTCCTCTGCTGATAGATCTTGCATAACCACTCACGAAAGCATTAATCATCTTTGCAGACTCCACTGGCTGTCCTTTAACAATCCTTAACGGCCCGTTTGGTAGTTGGTTATAAATGGTGGTAATGGGAATGAATTTGTATGTATATTTGTGAAGAAAATCATTGTTCATTCCCATGGTAATGTTAATTTATCCTAAAGTGTCTACTTTTCTTCTTGAATTGTCATTCCCATCCAATACCACCTTGTTAGGTGGTAATGAGTGGTAATGAAAATTAGGGGTGAGATTGCTTCCCAATGGAGAAAAAACACAAACTTGGGGTTGAAATTGCCTCCCCATGGAGATTTTAAGGGTGTTTTCCTTGTAATCTACACTTAAATTCATTCCCATTACCGCAATTTATTATCGACTACCAAACGGGCCGTAATAGTAGATACGATTCTGGAATCATATAGAACTAAGATCCCAAGGATTTTTTAAGAAGCCAAGATGTGAGACAACTCATATCCGAAGCAATTGATGCACATCTTAAGTTCTCGCGCTTCAAACAACTCTTGCTCACAGGATAGTTCTAGATGGATCCATATAGCGATAAAGTAATAAACAGACTCGTGATGACTCTGCTTGGCTTCTATCAGTTCCTGTGGGCACTTTCTAAGTGTTTTTGAGAGGGCGCCACAAAACTATCCCAATCAATCTTGGATCCACCCAGGAGTTGCTATAGCATAAAAGGGCATCCCTTGACTATATCCTAAATCTTCGCTTTAGCGATTACATACCATGATCAATTCTGAAAGATCGGATTACTACTTTTCTATTTTTAAATCAACCACTACAACTTTAAAACAAAAAAGCAGCTAGCCTAGCTCTTGGCCTAGCTAGTAGCCCTTCCTCAGCTTGAACAAAGCCAGCTCTTGCTTATGCTTCCTTCCAAAATCTTCGCTTTAGCGATTACATATCCTATCTATTGCCCATGTTAAGCATTAAAAGTTTTTCTATGGCCTTTGCCGAGTATAATCGAGTTGTAGGAGAGCTTCCTTGCCTAGCCTATGCTTCAAGACCAGTTTCAAGCTTATCACAAGGAACGATTTCTTCTATTGGATTGTGCGAGGGGATCCCTTGCCTGCCATCAACGCATCACCATCACCATCATCTCTGCCCCCTCCATTTGTGATAGGTTCTTGTGTTGCTTTTAATCAAATTTACCTCATATACCTTACAAGTCGAGCAGCCAGTAGGAACATTCTCCAAGTAAGTAGAACTTCAAGTGAATTATTAAATAACAGACTCAGATAAGATAAAGGTGTGTATCCAAACATTCTAGAATCTAGAATCCACTGAATATGCAAATGAACCTTCCATTGCGTCATTGTAATCAGACACTCAGTGTCTTCTAAAGTCTAGAAAACTTTGTTCAGTGGGAATTTGATTAATTCTTAGCATAACCATGCATTGTTTACATCAAATAAGCATCAACTAATAGAAAATGTTGAAACATTTAAGCAGCAAGTTAGCTAGTTAGCCCCTGCGCTAGCAAAAAGCATTTTATTAGTAGAAATTCAAACATGGGCTCAATTCGAGCCTCGAGCTGAACCTAATTTATCCGTCGAGCTTTAAGCTTGAGCCAAGCTCTACTTAAAAATTCTCGAGTTGATCTTGGCTGGTTAATACTCTACTTCTGACATTGCCCCAAATTTAAAGCTTTTAAAACAATAAAACACTCTCTCAGATGCATACAATGAGAAACATTAGTTAGTGTTAGATCAAGGATTACTGTACGTGAAAAGTAGTCATTGTATGCTCCCCCCCCTTCTCTCTTCTCTCATATACGACAATATCTATGACATCCTGTAAAAGGAAATAGAGCAACAGCTAGCAAGAGAACTAGCAAGATCCAAACAATTCTAGGTAAGGCTGTCTATGAGCAAAATGGCAGCTGTATGCAGCAGAAATTGCTCTTGCTCATACCATTTCCAGTTTGCTGCCGATAAAGCCACAGAATTCCCCTGTTTGATGAAAAACATGCCATCAGTAGATTCAAAGAAGCCATCTTCAGAAATCAATGCGAAAATAATTAATACAATAGCACTTGCTTCATAAGTTTCACTTCTTCGCTACTGGGTTTATTGTATAAGATTAGATGAGGGTCTATATGTAATCTCCAACAAAGAGAAGTTTCATATGAAAGGGCTTAAATGTGAGCTCTCCACAGATGCACACTAACATTTTCTACCAAAAATATTGGTTCAACAGTATTAACCAAGTAAAAATACCAGAGGTTCACTACTAGCTATAAAATCCTTTATTTCCTACGAGTCCATCACACAGTGAATTGATGCTGGAATTTGATGCATAGTAAAAGTGAAAAGGCCTAAAATTACAAGAAAAAACTGAAATTGACATCAATCTTTTGTGCATAGTAAGTCGTAGAACATACTTTGATGCCTGCTCGTAACTAAAAAATTTGACAGCTGAATTTGGAACAATACGAGCACAGTTAGTGCCGTTCCCTTTGAATAGACCACGAAGTCCTTCAGTCTGCCATATATATTTCAAACCCTGAACTGTTCCGTTGTATTTGATGCTGTGAGGATTTTGAACCTGAGAATAACAAAACCAGCATACTGTCAAAAGAAATACCTTTAGCTCTTTAAGTCCACTAAAAAGTAGATCAGCAATATTTCTGTTAAATGCCCAAAGTGACTAACTCTGATCGAATATCCATTAGGACAAATAATATCAGCAAAACCATTACAATTTGGGATGCAAATATATCACATGCTGATTTCTAATGGCTTTATATCAGATAGTCCATTAATAAACATCAGATACAAGCATTAATCACTTGTGCACTTCTGATCTCAGTACATGGAGGAGAAACATTATGTATTTCCCCTTGCTCCAAGTAGTAGCTGCTCTGTGGAATGATCTTGCCATGGACACTCACGTTCCAAACAAACGTAATTCATGAGGTATATTTTCTCCAATGAAACACAACATTACAATAACTTTGCCCCAGGATAATCCAGGGTTCTTTACAGGAACAACGAACAGCTAAATCTAGAAAGAAAGTTATTGTTTTTTTCCTTGTCCATAATGATAAGAAGCAGGCCTGCAAAACGTATTTGGCATTTTACTACTACCTGTTCTTTTTTGCTCTTCATGCTTTTTTCTCACACAAACGAACTCGGATTAAAATCTTCTCTTGTTACAGAGAAAATTACTTTTATGAAAATACTTCTGTAGACGAATTGGTCAAGAATAATTTTATAGTACAAACTATTTAATTATAAACTTTTAGAAGTCAAAGTTTCAAAGTTTGACCATTGAAGTCAATGTAAGAAGAAAAAAAAACAGAGGTAGTAGTATATGAGAGGATGGTTCGTGCATAAAAGATCATAACTGAGTCAACTTTCCACTCAACATCTACTGACTGATACACTCTGAAGATTAAACAGGAAGCTCGAGTCAAATTTTCCATTGGTTTCATTTTGTAAAGAGGAACTGATAAGCCATTTACAAACAAACAGAGATGACCACAAACCAAAAAAAGAAAGAAGGCAGGTAAGATGAGAGTATAAATTAGAATGGAGGCAGTAGACTCGTAGTATGGAGGAATGATTACATAGAATCTCAATGGTATAAGATTGAACTAAAGAGTATGAAACCATAAGTATACTTTGCAGTCTACACAGATGACGCGACTTCTCCACTTCCAATTATAGCCGGAGAACAACGAAAAATAAGATATCAAATATGAAAATCTCCTGGATCAGAGTGACAGTAGCGTCTTTTAATTTTAATTTTTTTTAGGAACAGGAGCAGTATGAGTAAACTAACCTGCAGCAAAATTTTCAACCGTTCTAAAGGAGCAACTGCTGTACGTGACCTGCGATCAAATGCATGAGAGTTAAACTCATTATACTACTACATGACAAGATGACAAGTTTTCACATTTCGAAGCTAATTAACAGAATTTTTTGTCCATAGTTCCTTCATTGAAAATTCTTAAGAGTTAACGGTCGATATAATTATACAACTATGATCACTTTCCAAATCAAATTAAACGATATATTAAAACCTCAGTTCTTCTATACTATACTTCAAACAAGTATGTTCAAAATCAACAAAAGGAAAATTAAAAATTCCAGTAGTACACAATACACGGCTCAAAACGTCAAACAAATTGAATCAACTTCACTTCACTGAACATGTAATTCAACAAAACTACAATAAAAACAGAAAAACACAGCAATCTCTCCTAATCAACCTCTACAACTTCCAGTCGTTTCGTCAAACACTTCACGCTACCAGTAGCATTCATACAATCAATTCCAGAACCAAATTTCCAAAACATGAACTAATAAATTAATTCGATGATGATTAACACTAATCAAATACTAATACAACACCTAAAAACGTCAAAACTTATCAATCAATTTCAATTCAAACGCTGCCAAAATGAAACCAAAAAAAGAGGAGGAAATCATAGAGAGAGAGAGAAACATACACTCCACCAGCAATACCGCCAGCAGCGAGAGATTTAGAAATACTAATAAGAGCATGACTTGGAGATTTAACGCCTTCAGTAGCAGCTTTCGCTTCTTCCGCCAAATTCACGATCGTCGATACTGCAGCTGCTTCGCCTCGTTGTTTCACATCTTCCGACGCCATTTTTTCTCTCTCTTCAAGGTTTTCTGGAAAATCAACGACGATTTCGAGGAAGAAACCCTAGAAGATGATAATCGAAGAAGATGAGATTGTTTTGTTCCTCCTCTTCTTTCTCTCGACGAGAGAATAGAGTTTTTTAGGCGGAAGAATCGAACATGTAGTTCTCAGGTGAGAGAGGAAGAAAACAGAGAAAGGTGGTAGGAGAAGGTTTACATATAAAGAGGGAAAGAAGTGGAGAGTGATACAAATTAAATTATGGATCGTTAGATGGTGGTTTCACGGTTGCCGCGTTCCGGCGCTAATTAGCCCCGAGGAAGAAGCCTTGCTAGGGTACGACTGTACTAACTTTTTAGTTTTTAGTATCATTATTTTTTTTGTTGGCTTATCCATTTATGTTGTAGACTTGTAGTATCTGGTTTATAATATTAGATATTTAGAGGTGAGATTATTGGTGGGGTCGAGTTAGGATTTTGGCTAAGATGAAGGATTAAATTGGCATCATTAATCATTTTTATGTTGAATTGTACAAACTTTTCTCTTTAATTTATAATGTCATGATTTTATTACTTAATTATAACTTGTGACAAAATATCAACCACAAACTATATATTTTTTAATTATTAAATTACCCGAGATATCGTTCAGGCCGAACAATTAGTTCATCTTTTTTGTGTGGTAACCAAGAATATACTTTTTTTTGTGTGTGTGGCCAAAGTTCACAATAGTTCCATCTTCCAATGAGTTTTTCTATTACTTTCATTTTGAATAGATTGTAGACTTTTACCAAATAAACTTCCTTTTTTTTAATCTACCTTATTAACTTATTAGAATTTCATTAATTAAACAATTCCATAATTTCTCAACAAATTAACAATAATTTTGGGAAATTTTCTCAGGTACTCGTGAGATTTGATGTAATTCTCAAATTACCCCTCACATTTAGAGAATTCCTCATATACCCTTGAACTTTGAATTTTTGCTTAAAATACTCTTACTATTGACGGAGCCTTAACGTTGTTAGGTTTTTCTCTCCCCACTCACCATCCTCCATTAATGACTATCTAAACCTCCAAATTTTCTCTACCCCACCTCCATGCCTCTCTCTCTCCGCCCAATCTTCCTCCCAATTCTAATTACAACCAAAATGATGTATGAGATACTTTTAATGCCATTCTAATCTCATGAAAGGATGATCACAATGATGATTAATTAGTTAACCAAGTCATTATTAACAATTGCCATACGTTGGTCTCATCGAGTAAAACAATAAAGGTGACTATATTGTCTAAAAGTAAAACTTTTGACTTAAAACTCGAACCCGCGCGCCAGGCCACCACGGGCGACTTACGCAACCACGCATCCCCACTCAGCTACCCTAGTCATGTCTTTTCATGTCTATGAATGACGACAACTCGGCGTCCCCACTCGGTGGATTCCGGTCTTCTCAACTCTTGTTCATGCCCACTTGGCTGCTTGTCTGCTTCAAAGCCAGCAAATGGAGAATTTTCATTTTTTCGGATCGGATAAGATTATCAGATATGAACAACCCTAGGTAAAAATAGGTTTAATGATGGTCAACGCCGAAAAAATATAGTCAAAGCTCAGAATTCGGCAATAGGTGGCTCCTCGCAAAAGAAAAGTTAAGAAAAAGTGGCTTCATGCCCAAAAAAATTTAAAAGGTGGTTTCTTACAAAAAAAAAATGGTTATAAAAGGTGGTTTTTTACGAATTTTCCTATTTACAATTAACACACCTATACACACTATACTTATTTTTAGTGGCTTACAAGGTGTGATTCATATGAGAACCCTATCTTATGGCGAGAATGGTGAGAACCATACACTGTACTTTCCCATTTTATTTTGTTTTTTGCTTATTTTAAGCACTTTTTGCTCATTTCATGTTATTTTAATTTGTTCGTCTTAAGCATCATTTTGCTCATCTCTGATTACAGCCTTAGTCACATTTTATATTGCCTTGGTCTCAAGTGTCCCAGCTTATTTGTTTTTGTTCTTTGCTCTTTGCTCTTTGCCTAAACACAAATGGGAATATTACAAATTTCCCATCATGTATCATCACACCATGTTCATTAAATAAGGGCCTCGATGTAACACCCATGAACATTGCCTTGATCTTGTATCTTTTTGACATGCATACTCTATATGGATCAATTTCTGTTGGTAGGAGATAAAACCTTCTTTTGTCGAGGTTTAAGTAAAACCATTTTTCATCAATATGAACAATGTTGTTCATAGGGATGAAATATGGTTTGCTACCCTCTGTTGCATAGTCAATGTGCTTCAGTACCACTGCATTCTATCTATCTTGTGCTTGTCTGTGGCTGCTGGGTGGTTGTTGCTTGTGTGCACCCTTAACTATCCTGCTTTCAGCAGCCTGGAAATCTTCATGTGTGAGCACTTTAAATACCCTGCGTATGCTCTGTAAGTACACCTCAGATGCAAGGGGGCTGACTGTAGCCACTCCTCATAAACTTCAAGCGCTTTCCTCCCTGACTTCCCTTTTTTTAGCTGGCATCAATGGCTTCTCCCCTTGCTCTTTGTTTCTCTGCTTCTTTGAAAATTCTAGAAATTGTACTTTTATGCACCCCAATTTCTTTAGCAACTGATGAAATTTTCCCCCATGGTAACTTCCCATTTTTCATCATGCCAATTAGCTGAAAACTGATGTAACCTCTTTGATTGTTTATGAGATTTTCGAATTTTTTTTCTAACAAATGCATTTACCCACATTTCTTCTATAATAGGTGTAACACCTCAAAATTTCACTCCGAATTTTTCGCGTTTATTTCATAGTGTTTAATTAACTCCGTTACCTTTTCACTGTTTTAATCAATAAAATTATCATCTTGATTTGAAAACTCGTAAAAATTATATTTTTATTTCATAAACATGTTGGATTTATTTTCATAAGGTTTAAATAATTTTTGTGAAATTTATTTTCAATATTCAGATTTTATTTGAATTTAAAATCGATTTTGGAGAAAAAATTAGGAAATCGGTAAAAATAATTTTAATTAATTAATTTATAAATTTTAAAACTCATTTCAAATCTATTAAAATCAGTTTGTCATAGTTTTAACTCATTTTCGGATTTTCTAAGGCATTTATAAGCTTATTTGACTATTTGACTAACTTTAAGGTTTTAATCTTTAAAATTATTAAACTTGGTCCAAAAGTCTTGAAATTTTTATGGGAAGTAAATTCTGATGTTGGAGGAAGTTTCCAAGCATTTTCATCCCATTGCCAACCCAATTACTCCATCCTCCAACTACATTGACTTCTTGACATTTTTTCCTTATTTACTTAAAGTTTTGGAGCAAATAATTTTTACCCAATCTATTTTCATTCTAAAAACTGAAGAGTAAGCTTCTCCCTTACTTTCTATGTCATTTTCGTACTCCATAAAAATTTTGAGCAATTTTTGAGCTTTAGAAAATTATTTATAGCATTTTCAAGTTGTTTTTAATTAAACTCCTAATTTCTTCTATTAATTTCTACTCTAAATTCTAACACTTATTTTCTTCCTTGAATATTTTTAGAAGGTGATACATTTAGTTTAGAGCTTGTGGAAGAGGAAGGATCTTAGCTCGTGTTCTCTTATTATCTCCATTCTATTTTCCACTGAAATTAAGGTAACTAGCTTTAATCCTAGTTTAATTTTGATTAATAAGTTAATTATAATTAATTAATATATATTATAGTATAAATAGTTATAAAAATATTTGAGATGGATTATGTGAATTTACTTGAATTATATATGAATTTTCGGATTTATGTGAATTTAATTGTTAATTATGATTTTCGATTTACATATGTGTATTTAAGTGTATAATATACATTTACTAATTTTATACGTATAAATCTTGATAAAATGATATATTTAGTATGTTTATGAACTCATACATGTTATTAACTTTTTGGTGTGATTTAATTTGAATTTTGGAAAATTATTTTTGTTAATTGTGTAATTATATCCGATAGTATTTTAGTGTTTTAAAATATGTTTAAATTTCAAAATTTATTTTTATACTCACGAAAATTATTTAAGATATTTAATTTTATATTTAAATCCTCATTTTATGGTCGTGATTAACCTACTTGAATTATTGTATGAATTTGTCAAATTATTATTTATTTGATTAGTAAATTGTTTAATTCAAAAATCTATTAATTTAAAATTTATCCTTTTGAACCAAAATGAACTTGTTAAAATTTTATTAATATTAAGGTATTTCGTGATTAATATCACTAATATTCATTTTGGATTATTTTTAATTTATTTTAGTGATTTAAATTCAAAATTATTGTATAATGAAAACCTAATTACTGAAACTAGTTATGTATTTTCAGAATAATTACAACAACTTTTAACTAAATTTTGATTTGTTTATTAATGTTAGTTAATTTATTTAGTTTGTCTTACTAAAAAGAATTTAATCAAACTTGTTGTTTTTAGATTTAATCATTATTACGTGTAATTTGAGAATTTATAAATAAATTACAATGAGTTTAATTATGACTTTTGTATCCCTTTTTCAAATGAATATTTTCAAACCAAATATTGTTTAAGTTGATAATAAGTTGAATTGGGTGATTCCAACAACTTTTATGTTAATTTAACAAGTTTGTGTATTTTGGATTAAATTATTGATTAAGTTGATATTAAGTTGGATTGGGTGATTCCATTAACTTTTATGTCAATTTGACAAGCTGTGTATTTTTGGTTTAAAATATTGTTTAAATTGATATTAAGTTGAATTGGGTGATTCCAACAACTTTTATGTTAATTTGACAAGTTTGTGTATTTTGGATTAAATTACTGATTAAGTTGATATTAAGTTGGATTGGGTGATTCCATTAACTTTTATGTCAATTTGACAAGCTGTGTATTTTTGGTTTAAAATATTGTTTAAGTTGATATTAAGTTTAATTGGGTGATTCCAACAACTTTTATGTTAATTTGACAAGATTGTGTATTTTGGATTAAAATATTGTTTATGTTGATATTAAGTTGAATTGGGTGATTCCATCAACTTGTATGTCAATTTGACAAGTGTATGTATTTTTGATTAAAATATTATTTGAGTTGATATTAAGTTGAATTGGGTGATTCCATCAATTTTTATGTCGATTTGACAAATTTTTGTGATGATTATAAACCTTTAATTTTTATACTAAATAAAATGATTTGAGATTGTTCTAAAGATGTTGTTAACAATCTCATGTTACTACTACTTTAATTATGTTATGATCTTAATTTTGAATTACTTTTACCTTGTACTGTGATGGGTACAAAGTGTTGTATATATTGAGATGATTTTTACTTTGCACTGAGCTGGGTGCAAAGAGATGTTTTGAGATGATGTTTACTATTGTACTGAGCTGGGTACATAGAGATATTTTTGAAATGATATTTTATTGAGTCATTACCTTTGTACTAAGTGGGTACATTGGTTTGTTTTGTTGAGGAAGAGAAATCCTATGGGGAATTTGGGTCCCTTGGTATGAATTGTCACTCTTGTCTTGTTGGGTACATAGAGTTAACTTACGTCTTGGTTGGGTACGTAAGTCCGCTTTGATATTAGTCGTCGTCCCGGTGTTAGGTTGTACTGAGCTGGGTACTGCGCACTGAGCCGGGTGCGTTGAAACTAGGACTGGGAGTTATGGCCATTTCTTAGACATAGGATATCGTATCTTGAGTGGGTGTGCGTGTCCTAATACTTCTATCATGTAGGAACCGTGGGTGGTTGTATCTTGAGTGGGTGTACATCTATCCACTTGCGTTCGTTTCTCCCTCGATCTTGATTGTTGTGATGTTGTGTTTGAATGATTATTTGGGAGAGTTATTTGGATTTGGAAATTGAGTCTATTTTGATATAAATGGTTATTTTGAGCATATTATTTTTTTTTTTTTTTGAAGAATTATGATTATTGGCGATGTTGTGGATGTTTATGATACTTTGTGGTTACTATAATCGATGTTGATTCTTGTAATTAGCTTATTTGATCTTGTTTAACCCGGGAGGATCGCTAGTTGCTCCCCACCGATTGTGGACCCCTATATATATATTTTGCGGGTGAAGAAAGCTAATGATTCGGGTTGTTAACGGGATAGAGTGAGAGATAGGAATTATGTTATTTTGTTATCATGCTCTACTTTATGACATTCGAAATTTCGCCATTTTGATAACTTGGGTTGTAAGAGGTTTATAACCTCACTTTGGATGATATTTGGATAATTAACCTTTAGTTATGATAATTAGACAACCTTTTATTATGGTTAGAAAGTAATACTCCGATAGACAGTATTTCCGCTACTGTTTAATGTTCATTAAATTAAGCATATTTTAGAAATTATCATTTAAAATATCGGAGATGTTACAATAGGTGTAGGTGCTCCTAACCCTTCTTCATCAAGTAGCTGATCTATTCCAAATAATGCATCTTCTTCATCTATCTTGGCTTGTTTTTTTTGCTCGGATGAGGGTGCTACTGTTGTTGCTGGTTTTTTTTGGTTGCATGAAGATGAAGATGAAGACTAGTGCAATGTGTGCAGTGATTATTCTCTGATTTTAACCTAGGTTGCCATTGTGGGCTGATATTTTTTTGTTATTGGAACAATGATTTTTTTTGTGGCTTCCTCTCCTTATATAGAGGGAGGTGTAAGGAGTAAATCTGATTAACTCAAAAATGGTGGGGAAACTTTGAAATTTTAATGGATGACTAAAGTTTAAAATTTGTTGTAACTTAATATGCTTTTTTAAAATTTTGCATGGTTGAATTTTTTCACTGTATGCTCAGTTATAAATGGTGCCTAAAATTTGGTTGGTTGAATTTTTTATGTTGTAAGCTCACTTAGAAATGACGCCTAAAATTTGGCTCCAAACTTTTTCCCCCAAAAAACTTGACTGAAATCAGATGAAAAGTGAAAAAAGTGGGTCTCGTTATTCTCTCTCCTCAAAGTCAAAAAAATTCCCTCCAAAAATGGCGCCTAAAAACCCCACGTGGGCAACAAAGCCAATGGTCCCCCCCTTTTTATCTCTCCTCCATTTCACTAATTCACCCCTCTAACTACAATTACTAAATTTTGACTAGGAATCTGTGCCGAGATGAAAGTACTCCTTCCGTAACACATTACTTGCAACATTTGCCAAAAATAGGTGTAACATATTACTTGCAACAATTTGAAACTTTCCATATATGGCAAAATTTAGCATGTAAAATGTCCAACCCATGTGATTTCTCTCTCCTACTTTTTCATAATTAATCTCCTTAACCCATTTGATTTATCTCTCTTACTTTTTCTTTCCTCAATCCATGTGATTTCTCTCTCCTACTTTTTCATAATCAATTTCCTTTACCCATATTTACCAAATTTTGCCTAGGAAATCCCCCTAGTTCAATTGTTGCAAGTAATGTGTTATGGAGGGAGTACTTTTTTTTACGTGAGAAGATATGTTTTAGTCAATCAACTTTATATTAGATTATTAAGTAACTCCTTCGATTTATATAAGTAACCTTTAATAATTTAAGGTAGCCCTGATAAATTATACTTACTCCGTTTCAAATTAAATGCAACAGTTTCAAAAAACGGCAGTTTCAAATTAAATGCAACACTTTCCTTCTTTCTATTTTTGGTATGATTTTTAACTCTGAAATTATCAAAATATCCTTATTAAAAAACTAGAACACATGTATACTACCCAAATCAAATTAATTACAAACCTAATCAAAATTAATCTATCTAAACACCAACCCCCCCTCTCTCTCTCTCTTCAATACCACATTTAACCCACCACCATTTTCTCCATCCTCAATCATTCTTTCTCTCTCCTCCATCCTCCATCCTCCATCACCATTTTATGTCCTCCACCACCACCATCATCATCACCATTCTCGTCGGCGTCCTTCATACGTCCTCCGCCACCCACCACCCACCACCATCATCATCACCTTCGTCATACTCCACCTTTGATCTCCTCCCCCCAACAGCCCAAAACCAACTCCATCCTCCATCCTCCATCACCTTCGCTCTCCTCAACCGGCGCCGACAACCACCCTACCACCTTCGATCTCCTTTCTCATCGTTCTCTCACCTCCATCTTCCTTCATTCTCTCTCTTCTCGATCTGTTTCTCTCCTGCATCTCTCTCTATCTCTCTTCGATCTCTTTCTCTCGCCTTCAAGTTGTTGTGGAGGTGGAGTGGGTTTTGATAGGAAGGTGGTTTTTGGTTGATTTGGGTTTCGAATTTCGGGGGCAGTAGGAAGGTGTTTTGATGGTGGTGGCGTTTCGGTGGTGGGGGCAACATGATGGTGGTCTTTGGTTGATTTGGGTTTCGAATTTCATGGGCAGCAGGACGGTGGTTTTTGGTTGGTTTGGTGGTGGTGGTGGCGTTTCGGTGGTGTTGGTGGTGCCCTGGTGGTGGTGGTGGCAGTAGATGGTGGCGGTAGTACGTGGTGGCGGCATTAATTAGGTGGTGGTGGTTATTGATGGTGGTTAATTATACTAAACACTTGCCCTCATTTTTGTTAACCAACCCTTAAGAAATTTTGCCTAGGAGTCCGTGTCAACCAAATTGTTGCATTTAATTTGGAACGGAGGAAGTATTAACAAACCATGTGGCCGCGCACATAAATTATAAACTAATTATATTAAATAACAAGTAACTCTTTCTAGTTATATAAGTAACCTAATAATTGTAAGTAACCCTAAAAAGTTATAAATAACCTCTATTATACAATATTGATCAGTAACCCCTAAAATAAGTAACCCAACAGGGGACAATGTAATCCCAATAATTACCAATTACCTTCAATATAGTAATAAGTAACCCTAACAATTAGTAAACACTAGTATATTAATAAGTAATCTCAAAATACAATAAGTAATCTTATATGTGGATTGACCACACCTGTAGGTGTGGCCATTGGCCAGTCAACAAGACATATATAAAAATTGGTGCTAGTCACATAGGTAAGAAATATGGAGAAATGATAATGTGCTCACAATGAGCGAACACTTTGTCCACTCACACGAATAAACAGGGGTTGATTTAACAATAACAAGTATATGAAACACAAAAATAGGGGTTGCTTTATCAATAATAAGTATCTTGAACACACAAACAAGGGTTCTTATAAATAACCAATTGTACTTTTAGGAGGGAAAAGTTGAATGAGACACACAAATTGATGCAACTTTTTACTTTTTGGCAGAGGTCAAATGTTTAACAGGGACATTATTGTTATTTCAACATATCTACATACACAAATAAACAGGGGTTAGTTTAACAATAACAAGTGTATCACACACATAACATGGGTTGATTTATCAATAATCAGTGTTTTGAACACACAAACATGGGTGATGGGTTATTATAAAAAACCAATTGTACTTTTGAGGGGGGAGGAAGCTGAACGGGACACACAAATCGATGCTACTTTATTATTTTTTGGCAAAAATGACATGTTTTTTTTTTGACAAGACGTTGCCTTTTATATTTTTATTTAATCATAATTTTTTTTAGAATTTTTTCCATGAATAATGTCAAAGGGAGTATTAATTCCTCCTATGCGCTGAACTTGGAATTAATTCCATAAATACCGTCCACGTAGGATAGCACGCCATAATTTTGTTTTTTTTTAATAAAACCGCTACTCCAAGTAGCGGTTAATACCAAAAATGTTTCACCCCGCTACTTCAAATAGCGGTTATATTGTGTTCCTAAGATAAGCTATAAGGCACGCATATAAACCGCTACTTATAGTAGCGGTTTACACTGGCTGCGCGCCACTCAAGCCCTGTGCACGGGACGCACTGACTACGTGGCGCGCTATTTCTTCTTTTCTCTTGCATTGCCACATTGGTATTTGGTTCTGATTTACAGTATAAATCGATACTCTGAGTAGCGGTTTTACCTCGTAAACCGCTACACACAGTAGCGACTTAACCTTAAGTTAACCGCTACTTAAGTAGCGGTTTGCTTTGCCGAAAATAAAATTTCTCGCGTGCTGTCCTGCGTGGACGGTATCCATGGAATTAATTTCAAGTTCAGCACATATGAGGAATTAATACTCCCTTTGACATTATTTATGGAAAAATGGAAAAAATTTCATTTTTTTACATAAAGGTAATTTTTAAAAAAAAAAATTATTGTGAGTGGACACTGTGGTCGCTCACTGTGAGCGTTTTATCATTTCTCAAGAAATAGGATAGTTGTGGACGCCAAACGAACCAAAATTGCTAAAAAAAAAAAATCTATAAACTCGTGAGAAAAATTAAATTTGCTAAAAAAAAAAAAATTCCAAAAAATTTAAGACATGGCCCATAATCTATAAGAGATATAACAAAGAAAAGTAGAACTAAAGTTGGCAAAGTACGTCAAAAAGTCGTGCATGACGCAAACACAACTAATAATCCAAATGCATGATTTGCTCGGCTGGTCAATCACTAATGATATCATTTCTCACAATAATTAAACATAAATGATTATCTTTCCAACCTGCAATGAACCCTCCATGAACTGATATAAAACAATTAATGTTTACAAATGGTCCAAATTATACTTACTCCACAGCATAAACATAAAAAACAAAATAAAAGTTCCTCATTTTGTAGAGTGAATGAAAAAGAAAAATCAAAGGATGAAGGAAGAAATTGCAAGAGCATTAACATCTGTATCAGAAGCAGCTCCAATGATATGGGATTGTGGGAGCCCCCTTTATGATTCCTTTGAATTAGCTTCTTTATCTCACATCATCGAACGGCATATGATGCTTTTGCCATCATCATCATCATCATCATTATCAACAAGAAGTTTAAGATCATCATCATCTATATTGTCATCCTCATCAACTTCTAATATGTCAAGATCTCATGGAGCAAGCTTTGGAGCTATTGATGTGGAAAAGGGTATGTGGAAGAGGAAGATGGACTTGGCAGAAGTGAGTGAAAAGAAGAGTAATAAGAGGATTAAGGTTAATGGGTGTTTTGGCTTTAATTGTAAATTTTGGAAGATGTAATGTTTGAAAGACTGATGTAACTGTAGTTTAAGAGGGCATAGTAAACGAAGTTGGCAAATGAGTCCATTTGCCATGTAGACTCTTCCACCTTGAACGAAGGCATAAGCAACATTATTTTATGTCACATTATGTTAATAAGTGTATATAAGTTTTGCACATGCAACCTCGAGTTTAAACATTTATATTAGTGACATGAATATCATGTAATTTTATAGATGCTACTCTTAAAGTATTAGTACATGTTAATGTAAAAAAAACAATTTATTATCAACTATCAGAATTTTATTTTGCGATTTTTCGTAGAAACATTAAATTATAATCATTGTCCACTAAACGACTCGAAATAGTACAGGCCCAACATCTAGTCTATCTATACAATATATTTAAAAGACTTTGCTATTCATGAATCCTCGTCAAGCGTACCTCCACCTTGTCGATGACGTGGAAGTGTATCTGATATGATTGAGCCAAGAATCAAAAGACTTAGCTTGAAATAAATAACTGATCTTGGAAAGTAAGAGAAATTTTCGAATTAAAAGAAGAAAAGAAAAGAACAGATATTTTAAGGTTTTTTAATCACTCCTGAAGTTTTAATTACAATGAATCTCAAATACCCTTAGACCACTCTTGGAACTAAGTTACTTGAACATTAAAAGAAAATCATTCCTGAAATTCGAGTAATGGAAGAAACGAGCAAGCGTTTAAACTCACAAGAAAAGTAACCAAATTCACACACTTTCTAGCCCTTTTAATGAGGCTAGGCGTTTATTTATAGTTTTAGGACAAGAGAAAACTTGCCCTCTAAGTATCTTAGAGCATGTACAATGGTACATGGCTCTCCAACTAGCTCTCCACTCTCTCTCATCTATTCTCTCTCTTCAAGCTACTCTCAAGAACTATGTCTAAAAACACCCAACAATAATAAAACTCTTTAAAGAGCTCTCCATTCAACTTTTCACTATTTGGTGGTCCCCATGTCAATAAATGAATATCATTTTATATTATGATCAAAGTTATATAAATAAATTTATTCATGTAAATTAAATATAATTACAAAAAAAATCTTTTCCATAATTTATGCAATGTAGAATTTTTTTTAAAAACAATATTTTCATTTTTTTCCTAAACAGTTAAAAAAATTAAATATTGATGGAATATGAAAAAGATAGTAATATATCCAATATAAGGCTCATTTTATAGATAAAGAAAAATTATAGTTGTTGGGATAGTAATTATTACCATTTTTTATATTTTTATAAAAAACGATCATTAAATGGTTGCAAGAAGAAAAAAAAAATTAAGTAATTGCAATAGTATGTGGGCCCCACACTTTGGAGAGCTATCTCTCCATCAACCCAAATGGTATCTCCCCCAAGAGCTACTTTGCAAAGTGTCTCCATGGAGAGACACCCAAGACACACCCAAGAGCTCAATTGTTGGGTAAGAGGTGGCTCTCCATTTTCTCTGTCTTTGGAAATCTAGTTGAAGAACTAGTTGGAGAGCCCCATTGTACATGCTCTTACATGGACTGGTTTTTAGGAATAAAGAAACAAACAAAACTTTCCTGAAAACTTCGCCTAAATCATGCTTTTATATATAGGATTTTAGGAAAGAGAGAAGAATCTTTCTTAAAATCTACTTAAACCACACGGCCAACTAAAATTTAAGAAACTCTCCTAAACTCTTGGCCTCGTTGTGCAAGTAACCCTACTCTAGGGATCAGAGTTATAAGCCTCTCCCTTAAG
The DNA here is from genome assembly GCA_947646795.1 of Beta lomatogona. Classification (NCBI taxonomy): domain Eukaryota; kingdom Viridiplantae; phylum Streptophyta; class Magnoliopsida; order Caryophyllales; family Amaranthaceae; genus Beta; species Beta lomatogona. The sequence goes on from CANSNZ010000731.1 coordinate 528,548, forward strand.
AATTAGGGGTGTTCATGGGTTAACCGTCCCAAAACCGCATTTTGGTTATATACTCGGAAATACGGTTCGCCATTTTTTGTGAACTGTAATGTAACCATTCAAATAGGTAACCGCCTAAACGGTTCACTGATTTTCGGTATGGATCGGAATTTTGATTAACCATTAGTTGTTACTGAAATTCTAATATTTTATTTTACTTAATTTATATATATAAGATTTGATTTTTCTGGACATAAGTATGATATTGTCACTAGGATACTTCCATATCAAAATATATATTGTACAAGTACCAAGCAAGGTTTGGTTTAGTGGTAAAGGTTTGACTGCATAACTTTAAAGTTATGGGATCAAACCCCACTCGGGGCACTTTGGGGGTGAGGTTTCCCTTACTATTCCCCTCCCTCCCAAGGAGTCTAACATACAAACCTGCTGGCTAGTTATACCTGCGAAAAGTATCAGTTCAGTAGGATTTTTAATCTTACCTACCTAAAAAAGATGGTACTAGTTATTACAACCTTACTACAAAAGTCTCCAACAATGCCATACTTAAATCATAAGTTCTACTAGCTATTACTCCCTCCGTTTCTTTTTAATCTACACAGTTTCCTTTTTGGTCCGTTTCTTTTTAATCTACACACTGTTGTTTTTTCTATTTTTGGTAACATGTCACATCTACTTTCTCCTCTTTTTCCACCCATGTCATCCACTTTTTAATATATTAACCCACTTTTTAATTTCTCTCTATCACTTTTCAATTTCTCTCTCCAACTTCTCAGTTTCTCTCTCATACTTTTGCACTTTCTCCTTGGTTTTCCCCCAAAGTGAGGTGAGTAAATTAAAATGAAACGGAGGGAGTATAACTTTACAACAAGTTGGACTTTAACTCAGTCTACAAAATTACAAGTTTTGAATAAACTAGTTTTACTTTAGAGTTTAGACTAAAACGGTGACACTACTGCACTAGTCACAAAGGGGACGTTTGGTTCAAATAGAGGAATGGAAAGGGAATGAAATCAACTAGAAAGAAGGAATGATAATAATAATTGTTACTTTTATTGGGTGTTTGGTTCAACAATGGAAATGAATCACTTGTAAGCGAATGGAAATGATTTTGTTACTCCTCTAATTTGGAGGGTAACAGTTTGGGAATTTGGGTTACCCTCAAGTAAGTGTAATGGTTAACCCACTATCCAATCCAAACAAGGAGTAATGGATTCAGATTACTGCATCTGTTTCCAGAACCCAAAAAAGTTCAACCAAACAAGGCCTATGTCACTAACATGTCTAACAGAGTAACAATATCTGTATAAAACGATAAATGAAAGTATGAAACAACTAATTAATCTAATAACTATTATTAAAAAAAAATTGAAGTTTAATTAAATACAATAAATATAATCAGTTATTTGGTAACCGTTTTATAAAAAATCATAACTGTAATTATACCATTTAATCATTATTTTACTGGTTTTGTTACCGAACAGTTTAACCCCTATTTTTCTGGTACAATGACCCTTCAATTTGATCGGTTTTCCGTTTTTTGGTACGGTTTTTCTGTTTTGTTTTTTTCTCAACACTTCTACTGAAAATACAACTCAAATCTACACCAAGGGACGAAATAAAACCAAATTTCCGACCCTTACAATATAATAACTCAATTTATTGATTATGTTTCCTTACAAATTGCACCGACTTTAAGAGTTAGGTAAACACCATGGCCTTTATAACTAAGCCAAGCAAATAACAAACGACTTAAAGTGCTTGTTTGGTTGCAATGTGAACTATTTTTCCATAGGAAATTACAATTTGTGGGAATTTAATTCCCTTATGAAATTCCTAGGAATTAGCCTAAGTTGTTTTGTAGTCATAAGGGAAGTTGTAATTCATAGGAATTTATGTAGTAATTGTGAGTGACCAAAGGGAGGGTAGGTAAATCAATTCCTACATTTGTGGGAATTTCAAATTCCCATGATTTTTCAATGCCCCATTTTCCCCACTTCCTGTCAACCAAACAACTACCCAAATCAGAAAATCATGAGAATTTCTATTGACTACATGTTTTCCTGTATACCAAAAAACCACTAAGAAACGAATTAAAACAAGTAATTTCGGCTCTCACTAATAATATCAACACCAAAATAAATTTTACAACCTTGAATTATAAGATTATCCAAACCAAATAATAAAACAGATCAACGAACTAATATAATTACTTTAAGTCGTCTTGTAATTTCGCCTCTTTTCGCTCCTTCCGACACCTTCAAGACCCGCCGGAGTTGGTCGCCATTGAAGTTTAGAGGTGGTTTTTAGTAGTTTGTTGTTATTTTTCTTTGTTTTTTTTTTGTTTTCAATAATTCTCTCCATTAGTATGATGGCTTTCTTCCCTCATCTTTTGTGGGTTTTTTTCTCCCATCATGTATGGGTTTCTTTCTCCCGTCTTTCGTGGTTATCTTCTCCCATTTGTTGTTGGGTTGTCTTCTCGCATTCCAATGGAGAGCTCAAATGGCTAGTTGGATTGAAGATCTAGGGATTGGAATTTTTTTTTTCCTACATTAATGCTATACAGGAGGTGGCTGCAGCTGGGAAAGATGCATGGACATCGAAAAAAATCACGACGTGGTTATGCAGCCGGGCGGAAGCGATGCAATTAGTGAAGTAGGCGCCAAAAGTTTTATTCATGATTTAGATCTGATATCTTGTGTTTGTATGTGCCGTTTGACTTATATTAATGTTAACTCTTGCCTGTTGGCCATAAAAAAAAAAAATATTCTCCACTTCTTTAAAAAAATTCACCGACAAACTTTTCCAATTCCATAGATCATTTCACGAACAAGTGAAACTTTCTTCCCTTTGGCGCCCACGGTTTGGAACGACCAATATCCATAACAAATATTCAAAGATCTATAGAAATTACATTCCTTATCCATCAGTTCTCTGTCAAATATACTTTTTTTTCCAACCCAAAAAGTGTCAAGGATCCAATTCGGTGATAAAATATTTCCACTCCAATATTTCCTTTTCACGCTCCATGAGACAAAACGTGAGAAAGACTGCACATGTTGACTCTTGTAGAGGCTCCTCATCAAATTTTGGAGGTAGTTTGGGATCAAAACTAGGATCTAACTCCAAACAGAATATATCATCATCTTTATCTTCAAAAATACCATTCATAAACGTCTCAAACTGATTTTGAAGCTTGTAGTGGTCTTCGTAATTTTCTCAGTCCCCTTACGAATTTTCTTCGTAATGTCATATATTTAGTTTGAACAAAACTAATGTGTTTTTAATTTTTTTTACTATTAAATTGATGGGTAACCTAAAATTATCTAGATCCGCCGCTGTCTCCCATAAGCTCATTGAAGCATTCACTAGTTCATGTAAAGTATGAAATTGATATATTGATTGATTTTGTAGCTATTATTAAATTTCGTTGATGATTATAAAATTTATGGTGGTGATATCTTGGTGTACAGTAGCAATATTGTGACAAAATATGCAAATTTCAAGAAGTAGTAATATAGTGATTAATGAACAAATTATGTTTATGTTAGAAATAAATTGAGTAGTGATATATTAAATATAATGGGCGATTGATTGATTTTGTAGCTAGAATTAAGTTTCGTTGATTATTCTAATTTTATTTTATTTGGAAATTGGAGTCTGAAGTAGGTGAGATCGAGTCAAATTGATTGCTGATTATAATGGTGGTGCATGCTTTTGTTTATAACATTTCATTTCAATATTAGATGAAAATAGATAGAGGTGCCAATTCAATAAGGTCGTTCAGTTATGGTTCGAACAAAACAATTAAGTTGACTTCAATTAATTGTACTTCAGTTTTTTTTCAATTGAATTGATTTCGTTCCAACTTTTCCAGTTTCACTTTCCACCTGCCGAAAGTTATTCAATTTTGTTATCACTTCAGTTAAGTTACAAATTTACAATTGTCTTATAGTTTGATCCCACCCAAATTCAATTCAAACGATTCACTAGCAAGCCACTAATATCAATTCAAACTAATATCTTTTGTTTAAATCCAGTTGATTCCAGTTTTGTAAGGAAAATCGCATCAGTTTGCGTGAAAAATACATCGATAGTGTAATTTGAGTCGAATTCTTTTGCATGTTATCTGAATTCAGGTGGGTTTGTTATCGGTTTAGTTTAACCCTCTTACGGTAATAACCATGAGAACCACTAAAAATGAGCAAAAAATTCATAAAATGAGAAAAAAAGAGCAAAAGCATAAAATGAGTAGAAAATACTAAATGAGCAAAAATGTAAAATGAGCAAAAGAAGTTAAATGAGCAAAAATGTAAAATGAGCAAAATGTAAAATGAGCAAAAACGTTGTCAAATAAGTATAAAAATGTTAACTAAGAAAAAACATAAAATAAGCAAAACATAAAATGAGCAAAAACGTTGTCAAATGAGAAAAATCTTCATTAAATGAGGAAAAATGAGCGGTTCTCACGGTTTTCACCATAAGGGTGGTTCTCATATGAACCGTGAGAACCGCTCATTTCCCCTCATTTTACGAAGATTTTTCTCATTTCACAACGTTTTTGCTCATTTTATGTTTTGCTTATTTTATGTTTTTGCTCATTTAACATTTTTATGCTCATTTCACAAAGTTTTTTTTTTTCCCATTTTACATCTTGTTCATTTTAGGTTTTTGCTCATTTAATTTTTTTATACTTATTTCACGATTTTTTCGTTTTACATTTTTGGCCATCTTACGTTTTTGTTCATTTAATGTTTTCTACTCATTTTATGCTTTTTCTCATTTTTTAATTTCTTTTGCTCATTTTATGAAGTTTTTGCTAATTTTTAATGGTTCTCACGGTTCTTACACCCTGTATATATATATATTCTTTCCATTCTAAAATAAGTGAACATTTCTCTCTTTTATAGAAGAAGTAGGTAAAATAAATAGGGGAGACATCGAGATGGAAAAGCTCACTACTTGAGCAAATCCGATTCCTATTAGAATTGAGTATATGTTTGTTATTCTCTTTATTACCAATGCCAAGGCCCAACCTTTTCGGCCCATTTGCGTCCTAAACTACATGGGGGTATATAATAATTCAGCACACTCCCGAGTCCCAACCCTAAAGTTTGGAAACCTCTCAGCCTCCCTCACTCATACGGATTTCTGAAGCTCGAATTGATCTCCAAATTTCGTTCCAGGTATTTTTTTTTTTTTTATTTCCCTTTGATGAATCAACCTGTTTAGACGATCTTTTGTTGCGATTTTTGATGTGATATATGGTTTCTTGCGATTTTTAAGATCTACTTCATGTGATTATTCATGCGGATTGAATTTATGCGATTGTTATTATTTATTTCATAAATTCAACTTCTTTTTCCTAATATCATGCTTTTAGGGATAATTTAGATGTTATAAAGTCCCTGAATTGTTATTCATGCGATTTTAGTGATGGGTTTCTTACTTTCTTATGGTATTTACTCCGAATTGTGGAATATGCGAATTTTCTGCTCATATTTGAGTGATTGATTTTCTGCAGATTGAGAAAAGTAGAATTTTTTGAACACGTTGAAAGGAAAACAAATGGGTTCGCGTTTTTGGACTCAGGTTTGAAATCATCCAATGTAACACATTTGTTTTTATTTGAGTTACAAATTATTTATCAAGTAATGGAAATTATCTGCTGTGATAGGGTGGAAGCGACACCGAGGAAGAGGAGGAAGAAAGTGATTACGATGATGTTGATGAGGGTATGGCTGGTACTGAGTCTGGAGCTCAAGCTGCTGGAAGCAGGTATCTACAGACAAATGGTAGCGGTAGCGATGATTCTGATGATGAAAAGCGAGTAGTTGTTTCTGCTAAGGATAAGCGATTCCAGGAGATGTCGTTAACGGTTGATCAGATGAAGAATGCTATGAAAATTAATGACTGGGTGAGCCTACAAGAAAACTATGATAAGATTAATAAACAACTTGAGAAAGTCATGCGTGTTGCAGAATCTGGTAAGGTACCCAACATCTATATAAAAGCCCTTGTACTGTTGGAGGATTTTCTGAACGAGACCTTGTCAAATAAGGAGGCTAAGAAAAAGATGAGTAGTAGCAATGCGAAAGCATTGAATAAAATGAAGCAGAATCTGAAGAAGAACAACAAGCAGTATGAAGATCTGATTAACAAATACAGGGAGAATCCTGAATCTGGAATGGAAGGGGAAGAAGAGGAGGAGGTTGAAGATGAATCAGAAAGTGAAGAAGAGACTGACGAACCTGGGTCCGAAAGTGAGGAAGAGACTGACAAGGAGGATGAGACCAGGGATGAACATGGTCATGTGGATAGGCATATGGATAGGCAGTTTATGAAAAACCCTAGTGAGATCACATGGGATACAGTGAACAAGAAAGTTAAAGAAATTGTTGCTGCACGTGGTAAGAAGGGAACTGGGAGAATTGAGCTAGTTGAGCGTCTCACCTTCTTGACTAGGGTTGCAAAGACACCTGCTCAGAAACTCGAGATCCTTTTCAGTGTTGTATCTGCCCAATTTGATATCAACCCTAGTCTCAGTGGACACATGCCAATTAATGTGTGGAAGAAATGTGTACAGAATATGTTTGTTATACTTGATATTCTTACTCAGTATCCAAACATTCTGGTGGATGATTCTGTGGAGCCTGACGAAAATGAAACTCAAAAGGGGCCAGACCATAAGGGTACCATTCGAATATGGGGAAACTTGGTAGCCTTCCTTGAAAGGATAGATGTTGAGTTTTTCAAGAGCTTGCAGTGTATAGATCCTTACACACGTGAATTTGTTGAAAGGCTGAGGGATGAGCCATTGTTTTTGATTCTGGCACAAAACGTCCAAGAGTATTTAGAGAAATGTGGAAATTTGAAGGCAGCTTCAAAGATAGCCCTGAAACGTGTTGAATTTGTGTACTACAAACCTCAAGAAGTTTACGAGGCGATGAGGAAATTGGCTGAACAACCCGAAGAAGAAAATGATGAGGCTGCAGGTGAAGAATTCAAGGCGGTCGGTGAAGCTAGGGCCCCCCTTTGTTTGTAGTAACTCCCGAGCTTGTTCCTCGGAAATCCACTTTTCCCGAGCGCAGCAGGGATCTGATGGATACCCTAGTATCTCTCATTTACCAATTTGGAGATGAGAGAACAAAGGCTCGTGCAATGCTATGTGATATATATCACCATGCTCTTATGGATGATTTTACAGTTGCTCGTGACTTACTGCTGATGAGTCATTTACAAGACACAATTCAACATATGGATATTTCAACCCAGATATTGTTCAATAGAGCTATGGCTCAGCTTGGTCTCTGTGCTTTTAGGATTGGGTTGATTTCTGAAGGACACAGTTGCCTTTCTGAATTATATTCAGCTGGAAGAGTAAGAGAGTTACTTGCGCAGGGTTTCTCTCAAAGCCGGTACCATGAGAAGACTCCTGAACAGGTATGATTGTAAATGTGTACATGTTCTATTGTCTTGCGTAATTATTCTGTGTGCAGTGGTCGTTCTGAATTCTCTGTTGCAATTTTTTGCTAAGATTTGGTGGGTGAGTGATATGTGCAGTGTTTCCTCTCTGAAATAGGGGAAATTGTGAGGAGTACTTAATATTCACATTGACTAATTTACTGGTTTAGGTTGATGCCTGGATTACCTCTGTTTATGTTGACAGCACTTCTTTTTTTGAGGTTAAACTTCACCAAACTGTGATCGTACTTTTTTACTGATCGTACTTTTTTACTGATATGTAAAGAACATTATGTAATTCAAAATAATAGCGAGAACATTATCATGTAGTATCTTGTTAGATATGTCTCAATGTGTATTTTTAAATTATCTAGTATTCAGTTTTTCTAAATAAGAACAAGTGAGCAATTATTAGATAATGGAGGAACCGTTGAAGTAATTGATAATATAAATACATCCAATATTCAGAATTAACCCTATGTTTAAGCCTTTAAGGAATAATCTGACATTACAAACTACAAAGCCCTTTTGTTACTGCTCTCTACTTTTCAAGCAAAGAAATGCGAAATGCAGCCCATTGTCCCACAATGGTCAAAGAGGTGTATGTGGTGATTTGTGAGTTTAACCCGTCTGTTACTGTTTACTCATAGAATTTATCTTGTTTTAATCAACACTTGATTTTGAAGGTCATTTGTGTCAATGCTGCAATATAGACGTACAAAGCTATCATTTTGCTTGCTGCTTTTGCCTCCCACCAATTCCAAAAGCCTGAATTTTAGAATTCTTGATAGGAAATTATGAGTTCAGTCTCGTGATTTATATTCTTTAACTATTCATACATTTAATTTTGGCTAGAGTTGTTTGACCTCGTTATTTGTAGTGTTGTATACTTCCTCCGTTTCAAAATAGATGACACAGTTTGACTGTTGCCACTATTCACACACTTTCCTTTGACCGTAGTTTGTGTTTTTTATGGAAGGAAAAATATAGTCATGTGGGATCTTTGATAGATTCGTCTCGATATATATTTTGTAAATATCAACTTTTTAGAATCTTTACATGTAGGGAATTAGAGATATTAATGTTAAAGTTATGTGTTGGCAAGCGTGTCCGAATAAGTGTGTCAATTATTTTGAAACAAAGGAAGTACTTCAGTTTTGCGAAATACAAGATATAGCCCTTACACCTCGCTTGCTTAAGAATACCTGAATTTCTGAATCTAGGTCTGCATTCCTAAAAGTCTTACTTAGTGACATGCAAAGCAGTTTGTCACTTGCTCTTGTCCTGTGACATGCTGCTGCTGGAAAGTAGATTTTCTGTAAACAAAGCAATCGCTGGTTGCTATTGCTAATTCATTTTACTCTTTATTTTATTTGCAAGCAATTAGAATGACCTAGAGTTTTCCTTTTGTTCTGCATGACATCATTTTCAATCTGGATTGTTAATTTTGATTTGTCAAGCCAGCCAGTTGGAAAACAAGTGTAATATTGCGTGTCATAGGGTGATTAAAGTTTTGGTGCTAATGAGGTGGCAGGTTTATACTGCTACCACCTGTACTGCAAATAGTTAACAGATGAAACAAATTACAACTTTTTAGAATAAGTTCCTTGGACGGGGTAAAAGTTTAGTATGTTTAGCTTGTTTTGAGCAGGTAGAGAAGAAAGTTGCACTCTTTAGAAAAGAAAAGGTAGTGGCTCTTTTAAGAAAATAATGTTTATGAAGGGCATGTATAGGAACCAAGTGCTTTAGTATGCAGTATCTGGGAGGGGGAAACCATTAGATAATATTATAATATCTGGGAGGGGGGGAAACCATTAGATATTACTAACCTCCGTTTCTAAATAAGTGTAACAATTTGACTTTCCCGCTTGCCAATGCACAACTTTGACCATTAATATCTCTAATTATGTATTTGTAAAAGTTATATAAAGTTGATATAATGAAAATATTCATTGAAACAAATCCAAAAACATTTTATATGATCATTTATGTTTTTATATATTACTCATTTATGAACCTCACTCTGGTATTCTTCAACTTCTATTAGGAGATGAGAGAAAGAAGGCAACAGATGCCATATCACATGCACATCAATTTGGAACTTTTGGAAGCAGTTCATCTGACTTGTGCTATGCTGCTGGAGGTCCCCTATATGGCTGCCAACACCTTCGAGTCACAGCGCAGAATCTTAAGCAAGACTTTTCGGAGATTGCTTGAAGCTAGCGAGCGTCAAACGTTGCGGGGCCCACCTGAAAATGTCCGGGATCATGCAATGGCAGCTACTAGAGGCCTCACTCAAGGAGACTTTCAAAAAAGCTTATGATGTCATCACATCTTTAGATGTGTGGAAGCTCCTCAGAAACAAAGATGATGTTTTTGAAATGCTGAAATCCAAGATCAAAGAAGCAGCCCTAAGAACATACTTATTCACTTATGCTGCTTCGTACAGCTCTCTGAGCCTTGATCAGCTGTCTAAGATGTTTGAGCTCTCAGAAGCTCAGATACACAGTATTGTGAGCAAGATGATGGTTAATGAAGAACTCCGTGCTTCGTGGGACCAGCCTACTCGTTGCATCATCTTCCATGAGTTTGAGCATACTAGATTGCAAGCTCTTGCTTTCCAGTTGACTGAAAAGCTGTCTATTCTAGCTGAAAATAACGAGCGAGCTATGGAGGCCAAGTTAGGTGGTGGTACATTGGATGGTTTGCCTCTTAGGAGGAGAGACGGACCAGATTATGCTGCGGTCGCCTCTGGTGGTGGTGGTGGTAGGTGGCAAGACAACTCATATTCTCAAGGAAGATCGGGTGGGCGATCGGGATATGGAGGAAAGACGATGACTCCAGGGCAATTTTCTGCTGGAGGGTATTCACGGGACCATGGCGGTCGCTCGAGAGGGGCGGGCTCTTATGGACGGTCTTCTATGCGTGGTCAACAAACGGACTCTTCGGCCCGTATGGTCAGTCTTAATCGCGGGGTTCGTTAATCGTAAGATACTTATTATTCGGATCAATTTTGTCAGTTTCAAAACTAAGTTGTTTCTGTCATGTACTGCTGTATTTTCTGAATGGAAGTTTTGGTTTTAAATTAGACTTCTAATTGGACTAACTATGTTGCATTGTTTGTACGCTTCGTGTTAAAGTACCTATTCTTGTTCTCATCTATGTTCTTGAATTCGTGTTAATGTCTAACTGCTTGTGTTAATTTTCTTGTTAGAAATCGAGGCTGCTTTTAGATGAATTCCTGTAATGAGGTATTTGAGATATATTACTCTGTATGGATGCCATTCTTGAGATATGATAATATGTACTCCAGGAATCTTTAAACACCAAAAAAGTATATATATGTACTCCCTCTCCTGTGAATCTAGGAAACAGTCTGTCTGGATGTCCGGCATTACCTTCCTCGGCACCTTGTGACGTCCTTGGTGGCTGGGATGGGGGGTATTACCTGCAAGCAGACATCTCTGGTGGCTTGTACGTGGGGGGTGTTAAGATGGTATTCGCGCTTTAATTTTTTTTTTGACATCGCGAAAACGTACAAACAAGTAAAACAAGCAAAAGAACTAAGGACGTAAAAAGGAGGAAGCATCTAATCTGCTGGCTCGCGCTAGATCATGAGCAACTTGAACTTGTGTACGACTCAACTTTAATAATCGCACATTCGTCAATAGTTGCTGCTATTGCCTTTATGTCCGCAATGGTATGGCTAATCAAAATATCAGAGATGCGAGCATTGATAAGATGTTGAAGTAACGCTGCAGAGTCCATATGCAACATTACTCTAGATATAGGTTGCCTAGATACCCAACGGAGCGCCTGAAGACAAGCCTTGGCCTCGGTGAAGAGAGCGGAAGAGGCGTGAAAGCTGATCCCCATTTTGTCCCTCACTCCTCCACAAGCATTCAGAGCTACCCAGGCAACCCCACCCTTACCAGAATTGCGATCCCAGGAACCATCCATCTGTATAGTAACTTTCGGAAATGAGATTGTTTGTCGCCCAAGATTAGCCATCTGGAATCCAGGAGGCATAGTTGGCTGGGGAGAGGTAGTAGGCCTTCCTTCCCGAGCTAAAAAAGCATGATGGCTAGACATGCCCATCTCAAGCTTCTCTTGAAAAATCTCAAGAGTGGCTCTACGTTGGCGAAAAATTTGTTCATTGCGCATATTCCAAATAGCCCACAGCACCCCTATGAATAGAGGTATTCGCGTCCCATTAAGGCCTTCCTGTTTGCTAAATTGGATAGTGCTATTAATTAGCCAGGAGCTGAAACCTTGTTGGGATCCGGTGCGCACCTGAGGTATAGCAAGATCAATATGACCCCAGGCTTCCTCCGCGAGGGGACACAAGCGAAATAAATGCTGAAGATCTTCATCCGGGTCCAAGCAAACCGGACATGTGGCTGAACTTCCAATGTTGCGCTTAGCCAAGTTAGAATTTGTGGCTATAGCATTGTGCCATAATTTCCAAAGAAAGACCCTCCATTTCGGCATGATGTTCAAACCCCAAATGATACAAAAAAAATCCATATGCATTTGTGTTGTCCTGCGATAGATATCATGTTGCTATTGAAGAAAAAGAAAGAAATAACCAGATTTAGTAGTGTAATCCCCGGATTTGGTGTACGACCAATATTGGCTATCAACCATAGTGGAAATAGTAGGCAGCTCCAAAGCTCGTAACTGCCCAACATTAGCCACAGTGAAAAATTGATATATTTTCCGGAGATTCCACCTTTGACTGTCATGGTCAATAAGATCCGCGACCTTTAAGCACGCTGTAGTTGCTAGTTGTATATCATCTTTGAATATGGGGGTAGCACCATTCATCCATTTTTGAGTAGAAGCGATAATGGATTCTCCATTTACAACTTTCCAAGCTAGACCTTTATGTAGAAGAGCTTCAGCCTCTTGTAATCCTTTCAAGCCCCATGACATATTTTGTCGATTCACACGCAGCCTGAAGGTGGTGTGTCTAGGGTCACGAAAAACTCTTGAGACAAGCAATTGTGGATTCTGCTGAAAGCGCCTAACTTGTTTCATTAGCAGCGCTTTATTAAAGAGCCCTATGTTACGCAATCCTAATCCTCTCATGCCTTTAGGCCTTTGGAGAGTTGCTTGATTCCTCCAATGAACCCCTTTAGATAGTTTAGTACTCCAAAAGAAGCGACCAAGCATAGCATCTATTTTGTAGGCTATAGTCGTTGGAATTTTAAAGATAGCCAAATAGTGAAGAATGAATGCAGATAAAATAGAATTGATCAAAATCATTTTTAGGGTTATCTTCTCTTAAACCGAGGGGGGGTTGAACAAAGAATTTTCTATAGCTACTTCGATTTTCGTATAATTAAATTGGATGTACTATAATCTTTTAAAAGATAAATTCATGACCATTAGGGTTCCAGATCCGAATCGCTATTTACCGTCCGTATATATTTGAAATCGTCCGTATTTTTTTCAATAAATACCCCCATGCCCCTCCCCCTTTCACCTCACTTTACCCTCTCCACTCGACCAAACTTAACCCTCTCTCTCTACCATGAAGCACTAACACCACCACCACCACATTCCGAACACCACCACCGGAGCACCACCGAATCAACTTAGGACCACCGAAAAATGTCCGAGGAAGGACCGTCAACGCCCCCGGAATGTAATGTGGTAAGTTTAAGATTTTTTTTTTTAATCTCACCGGAAATTTTTTTTTGCGCAATCGGAGCAGGGTAACGGATCGAAAATCCGTTACCCCAATGGAAGCAACGGATGAAAAATCCGTTGCTTCCACGAAGGCAACGGATAAAAAAACCGATGCCTCTGCAGTAACGGATCACTTTACCGGTGCTTCCACAGAGGCATCAGTTTTTTTATCCGTTGCCTCTGTGGAAGCAACGAATTTTTCATCCGTTGCTTCCATTGGGGTAACGGATTGCTGCGTTGAAATTTTTATTTTTTTGGTTTCTTTTTAGTAATTTCTGTTTTATTTATGTTTTAATAATATATTTTATGTTTATTTAAAATAATTTATATTTTTTATAATTTATGTTTTACGGATAATGCACGTTTTAATAATAAAAAATAATTTGTGTGCATTTGGGTTGTTATAATTTATGTTATTTTAATTTATAATTTTAATTTTAATAATTATTATGTTAATTGTTGTGATTATGTTGTAATTAGGATTTTATTATGTTAATGCATGTTAGGATTTTATTATTTAATGATTTAAGCATGTTAATATTATTAATTGTTTTTATTAGCATATTAATATTAGCATTCAAAAGAAAATTTGTAGTTAATATTAGCATGTAAAAAAAATTAGTATTAATATTTATTGATATTTGTTAATATTTTATTGAAATAATTCGTATTAGTATTTAAAAAATACCATTTGATATTCCATGATAATTAGTATTGATTTTGTAATTAGCGAATAATAGTACATCCGTTTATGTTAATATTGTTAATGAAAATGGTTTTTATTAAGTTGAGAAATTGAATATGTAGGTAATAATAGTTGGTGATTGGTAAATAAATAATAATGATTATTAGTTACGATAAGTAAGTAGGTAATAGTGAATAATATTATTGATTATATGTTGTCTAAATGGAAAAATGCTAAACATTATAGGTTTATTTGCCGGACTTTGGGGGTGATTATATAGATTACAATCACATGTTTTATAATGAAACATTATGGGCTGAGAAAAAGGAACTACAAGATTGGGTTAAGAAAAGGGCACATGAAATCGGGTTTGTGATGGTTATTATGTCAAATCATAAACACGATCCTAGTGGACGACCATATGTATATATGAAATGTAACCGGGGCGCACCATATCGGGGTGAAGGTAGGGATCTTAGTGTAGCAAAACGTGTAGCTACAAAGACAAAAGCCTGTGGCTGTAGAGCGAGAGTTAAGGTTGAGTATTTAGAGTACCCAGATCGAACTGGATGGGTGATCAAAGCAGAACGAGGGATTAGGGGCATGCACAATCATGAGTTCATTCATTACCGTGAGGGCCATCGACCCATCGGCGGCCTTAGTCCGGCGGCAAAGGTATTCGCTCGCGATATGATTAAGTCGCACGTTAGGCTCGCTAGTATCATGAAATTTGTGAATGAAAAATTCCCCGATGATCATCCACATATGAGACACTTGTACAACCTGAAGGAAAAGGATAGAAGGGAAGCAATGGATGGTAGAGACGTGATGCAACACTTCCTTCACCTTGCTCGAGAGAGCGGCTACCTTCATTGGATTTGGCAAGACGAGGAGACAAATGCAATGACTGCGGCATTCATGGTGCACCCTCGTTCGGCAAATATCCTCCGAACTTATCCACTTGTTGTTGGTATGGATGCAACATATAAAACCAACAAATATAACATGCCTTTTCTAGAGCTCATTGGGATGACGCCGTGCAACAAGAATTTTATGGTTGGGTATGCTCTGATGGTCAACGAAACAACTGATAGTTATAATTGGGTGTTGGACAAGTTTAGGTTGCTTATTGGAGTGAATGTTGTCCCTGTTACATTCATTACTGACCGTGATTTGGGCCTTATGAAAGCGATCCGGGAAGTGTTTCCTAACTCTGCACATTTGCTATGTAGATGGCATATCAACAAAGACGTGCGAGGCTAAAGTGAGTAACATCATGGGCAACACCCATGCGGGTCCGAGATTCGTGAGCCGAACTTGGTATCGGATAGTCAACGCGACCGACGAGAGGAGTTATGAGGCCGAGGTTGATAATATGAGAGATGTGTACAGAAAGTGGCCTAAAATAATCCAATACGTTGAAACAACTTGGCTTGTGTACAAAGAAAAGATTGTGCGGGCATGGACGGACAATGTACTTCACCTTGGGAACACGTGCACTAGCCGAGTTGAAAGTGCACACTCGCACTCGAAGTCTTGGGTTTTTAGTAGCACAACTGCCTTGGACTCCATCTTTTCTATTGCTCACAAGTGAGATAGAAAATCGAGTGAAGAAGGTTGAGAATGATTTGGAGGAAAGTCGGCGTCGGCACGGAATATTGTACAAGACTCGGGCGTTGTATCAATTAAATGATCGAGTCTCGCATTCTTGTTTAGAACCGTTCTTGCATGAGGAAAAGCGTATGCGGGAGTTAGGCTATGAGGTATATCAGCGTTGCGGTTGCTCGTTGAGAACCTCACATGCAATCCCCTGTGCATGCGCCATACGCAGACGATTGGAGGCGAATGAGAGTCTGTACCTGACAGACTTACATCCTTATTGGACTACTTTGATCATTGGTGATCGCGTCAACAACCCTGTGTTTGTATCTGAGGCAGCACAAGATTATAAGTACTTCTTAGAGTTGGTTGAGCGAGGTTCAAAGTAGTGATCCTGCCGTATTGCGGAGCGCTACCCGGGTTCTAGAGGAACATCTGCGTAATCCTGGCGATGCAGCTTTTGAGCCCGATATTATCGAGAACCCCAAAGGGAGACCACGCCGAGAGAATCACCCGAGTACAAAATGAAAGAAGAGTGGTTTTGAGCACACATCCAGTTCGTCTTCAAAGAGAAGCAGATCTTTAGGTTCAGTTATGAGCTTGTCAACTTCTACAGGTAATATGTTTGTTAATTGTACGTATTGATTATTTATAACATTTATTTGCTACGTACTGATAAATTTAATGGTGATTAATTTGATTGTTGTAGGTCGGGAAAGTGTGGATGGAGAAGAGGGTTCTAGTGGATTTCCATTTTACCGAAGGATTCCTGCGATTGTTGGCCCATTCATTACTAGATGGACTAATGTGCGAGCGGGACGGTAACTGTGGATTTCGAACTGTTGCTGATTGTTTTTTAGGGAGTGAAGACCATTGGGGTTTTATCCGCCAAAATATGGCAAATGAGATTGCTGCTCATCGTGATGTATACACACGTATTTACTATGATGGGATAGACGCAGCAATAAGGCGCATTACTTGGAGTGGGGGGCCAGCATCTCAAGCTCATTGGATGGTTACTTCGCAAGACTTGTTTCCTATTGCGCAAATGTTCAACGCCGCTGTCATTTTGTTAGGACTAGGCCCAGATGGACAACTATATCAGTGTATCACTGTCCTTCCTTGGCGTGCTTCTGAATACACGATGGGGCCAACTAACGAACTCGTGATAGCACATCTTGGTACCTTTGATCATTATATTAGACTGGAGTTACTTCCCGGATCACCCGTACCACCTACTCATAACTTATGGCATAACATGCATGAAGATAGTGTTGATGGTTGGGATCAGTTGTATGGTGTGAGACACGCTTTATGGGATGAGTTACTCTCTACTTAGTATATAGTACATAGTGAGATCTATTCATTGTAATATTTTTTATATTCTATTTGATAAAGACATTTGTAATTCAGTAGTATTATTTGATAATCCAATTTGTAATTATTAGTATTATTTGATATGATATTAATATTAGTATTATTTGATAATCCAATTTGTAATTATTAGTATTATTTGATATGATATTACTATATAATGTTGGATTATAATAAGTTGCAATGATTCAAAGTGAAAAATTAAGTTGCAATTCATTATAATGTAGTATGAATGCTAGATGGTAACTATCAGTCAATCTTTTGTAATGAAAAGTATAAGTTGATATGATTGAAACTGAAATAATAAGTTGCAATGATTCAAATTGAAATAATAAATTGCATCATAAAACCAAAGTCATATATACCAAACAAAATAATATCATCACAAAATAGTAACTACTTAATACACCCTAATAATCAATGGAATGAAAACACTAATATGGACTAGTACATGTGATGATCATGCGCGTCCACATCAGCGTCCCGTGCCCGATCTAGCCGCAATGCAAAGCATCCCAATCCCGAGCGAGGTCGTCCAACATCTCATATGCCGAAGAAGTGTTGGGTCGCTGGTCATTGTGCCGATCCTCCGTCAACGCTCTCGTGGCGTCAAAATGTCGGACCATCCACTGCAAAAAGTCAGTTAGTTATGTTATGTTATGTATCAATAATATAACATAAAAAAAAAAACTAAACATAGAAATGATAAAATTGCGTACGTAGTGGGTGTTTGTAGTGTTGGGCTGCGCCGGAATATGCGTCCTATCTCGCAAGCAATAAGGGTAGGATGAGAATATGTACAATACCAATCCATTTACTCCCTCGAACACCGGCCCCGGGACGAGTAACCCGTCTCAACTGTGATACATTGAGACCCCCAAAGATATGGCGTGAACCGTTGCCATGTAGAATCAGCTACTGATACCGAGAACTGAACCTCATACCTCTTCGGGTTGCTCGGTCTGTATGCAAAATCAAAGCTAAATAGGAGGGGTAGGAATGACTCGAACAAAACCCAACCTGTCGCAAGTACACGATCTGGGTTGTATGGCTCGATGATACCTCGATAACGTATGAAACCGACATACAACGTCCTCGGAATCATGGCACTGGTCATCCCCATATGGCGTCCAGTCGACCTGAAAACGGATAAATGTAATAATTTCATTAGTCTAACGTAGTAGTAATATATGAGAACATAATAATATATATTTTACTAATGCATTAAATATCGTACCTCGAAACCCCGGAAGGGTGTCCAAGCGTCTACGTATGGACTCCAGTCGGACGAACTCCTTGCCGACGAGGTGGTAATCCCACTTCCGTGCCCGGGGATCATGATCACTGAACGCCAGCCCCTCTTGCTGAGGTCGGAAACACGGGAAGTACTCGTATATCCAGCATTGGAGGAGCGTGAGACACCCGACAACCTGTTTGCTATCCGCTCTGAGACGCAACCCCTAGCCGACGATATAGGTACGCCAAAGCAAACGAGCCCCATGAGTAAGTATGAACCGAATCTAGGTCATCCCGGCTTCGCAATGTTCTGGGGCATGAGGCGGGAACCACTCTTATCGGTGAAGAGGGTACACCCAAGTGTCGGGAGCATCCATGCGCGAACCCGCACATCAGCTGGACGGCCCCGAACCCCGCACCGATCGAAAATCTTCTCGAACGGTAACGCCACCGTTCCTCCAAACAAGTGACTCCTCACATAATAACTCCTCACGAGTCAAGCCGAGGAGCTCCTCAAACCGTACATATAGATCAGAAGTAGGCAAAACAACACTCACAGTCCGACCCTCAATAGGAACACGTAGGATCTGCCAAACGTCATGTAACATGATCGTCATATCTCCAAAAGGCATGTGAATCGTGTTCGTGTCGGGCTGCCAACGCTCTACAAACGCCTGTAAGCAATGGAAAGTCAAGGTGCCCAAACACAATCCGTGGTAGCCGGGCAATACAAGATCTATCCAAGCGCCGCAACGATTGCTTTGGGAAACCCCAAGTCAAGAACGGATCAAATGCACTTGGAGCGTTTATGGCACAACATAACATCCCTAGGTTGCGGCAATTATCGAGACAAGAAGACACGACAAGAACTCGGGCTCATCAAATGCCCTAAACCTTGTTTCTTATATTCTCCTATTCTCATGTATTATTAGCCTACATATAAATACTTTATTTTGTGGGTTAATTAGTACTCCCTCCGTCCCAGAAAGATCTGAACACTTGTTGGGACACGTAGTTTAATGTAATAAGTTGTAGTGTGGTTATCAAATGTTATTTTATTTAAAAAGTAGATGTGATATGAATTGGTGGGGTATTTTTTATTAGAGGAGAGAGAAAGTTGAGTAACTTTTTATTGATAAAAGGTAGAGTGTGGGCCAAAGATGTGTAAAAGAAATAATATATTAATGGTGGGACCATGTCAAAAAAAGAAGTGTTCAAACTAATTTGGGACAAACATAAAAGGAAAGTGTTCAGACTATTCTAGGACGGAGGTAGTATTAAGACAAGAGAAGTTATAAGATAGAGAGCTTTAAGAGATTCATTGAAGAGAGTATTCAAGTGATTCTCGTGCCTATTGTATTCCTGGTTCCGCTTGATCATAGTGAAAGAGTTTATCCGACGTAGCTATCAAATTGATAGTGAACCTTGTTAAATCTTGCGTGTTCTTTATTCGTTTTTCGCGTTTTTATAGTTTGTTTATTCGCTTCCGTTGCAACAACTGAATTGTTTCCTGTATACAGGGATCCTCATCATTTTCATTTCATAACTGTTTGTCGTCTGGTTGGCTAATGGTGCTATCTTGTGGAGCAGTTACCCTTTCATCTAATAAGATATTTCTGAACAGAGATAATTTCTTGACTACATTTTTGCTCCACTTTTCTATTGCGTTCACTTGTTTTTGTGCTTCAGCTTTTGTCATGTAAGTCATGTCTGACCTCCTAACTCAAAATACTCGAATGTGCATGC
The DNA here is from genome assembly GCA_947646795.1 of Beta lomatogona. Lineage (NCBI taxonomy): Eukaryota > Viridiplantae > Streptophyta > Magnoliopsida > Caryophyllales > Amaranthaceae > Beta > Beta lomatogona. The sequence goes on from CANSNZ010000731.1 coordinate 548,346, forward strand.
TTGGATTTTGGATTTAGAATAATGGATCAGTAGGTAAATAGGGAGTAATTAAGGGCTAAAACAAGGGGGCGTGTATGGGGAAGGGACAGATGGTTGTGGTTTCCAGGACCTGGTGGAGGGTCTTATACTATCATATGGGAGTAAACTATTACTCTTGTTTGGGGGGAGCCACCTGAGAGTGATCTGTTACCTTTGGCCATATTATTATTACATAGTATCTTAATACCCTTTGCTCACCTGCCTAAGCTAGGCATCAACTGCTATGAAGTTTGTTTTTAGAACCACTAGTAGAATTTTTGCTTATTGCTGCGGTTTTACCCGTAAGCAGCAACAAACCACGAAAAAAAAGAAAAAATAAAAAATAAACCTATTGCTGCGGTTCCCAACCAAAACCGCAGCAATATATATCAACGGGATAATTTTTCAAATTTGGTTGACTAGTTTGACCAGCTCTATTGCTGCGGTTTTTACAGAAACCACAAAGAATAGATTAAAATATCAATATTTTAATCTATTGCTGCGAATTCTTTAAAAAACCGCAGCAATAGAAAGGCCCAATATTATATAATAGTATTTAACTAGAAAAACCGCACCTCTCTAACTAAACCCTATGCCCGCGCCTCCGTCACATCTCTCACTCTCCTCTCACTCTCAATTCTCTTCGCCTCTCCTCTCTTAATTCTTCGCATGAATCAACATCATCAACATCATTTTTCGCATCATAAATGAACATCATCAACGCATCAATTCAACACATCATCAACGCATCAATTCATCTCTCATCAGATAATTTTTCGTTCATTTTTCAACGTATCAACATCATCAACGCCTCCGTCGCTCCACCTCTTTTTTCGTTCATTTTTCAAGATTTCCTTTTTACGTTTTTTTCTTGTTCTTAGTTCTGTCTTATCATTTTTTATTTTATTTTTCTTTATTAGATCTGTTTAATTTTTTTAGATCAATTTTGTTTATGAGTTTCCTTTTTACGTTTTATTTTTGTTCTTAATTATGTTTTCATTTTTTTTATATTTTTGTTCAGATCGAAGACTCGACCCTTCGAAACCTCGCGCCAATCTTAGTCGTCTGTCGTCGTTCAACCGCGGTCAACCTTGTTATCGTCGCCAATCTCAGTCTTCGTCGGCGAATCTCCAGATCTTTTTTTCATTTTTATTCTTTAAGATTCAATATGATGTTAGGGTTTCTAATTTTTGGTTATTTTTTTTTATATTTTGAATTTTGTATAAGCATTTTTTGTCATTATTTTGAATTAGTAGTGTTTTATTTTTGTTCCTGCATTATTTTCTTTAAAATTTGATGGAAAAGTGCAAAAAAAATAGGTGTAACATATTGATGCGGTTTGGGCCAGGAACCGCAACAATAAGTGTAACATATTGATGCGGTTTTGGCCAGAAACCGCGGCAATAGCTTGGCCTATTTCTGCGGTCAAAAACCGCAAAGCAATATGATACTTAATGATCGCAACAATAAACAATTATTCTACTAGTGAACCTGCTTAATAATGGAAAGTTGGTGTTTTTTTTAATCTAAAAAATTGATGCTGTACGACTGAGGCATGAGACAGGCTTGATAAACTTGTGTTCATGCAACTACAAATAGTGTTCGTGTAATTACAAAAAGTGTTTATGCAAGTAACAAATACTTGTTCATGAAATATAAATAGTGTTCACAAATAACACCAGTCTAACAAAAAGTTGTCAGTCTACCAAAAAGTTGTCAGTCTAACAAAAAGGTTGACCTCGAAAAATGCGATGTTAACAAATAGTGTTCATGCAACTACAAATAGTGTTCATGTAATGTAAGTAGTGTTTATGCAACTAACAAATAGTGTTCATGAAACCAACTTGTGTTTTTATATATTAAAAGGTCACTAAAATTCTGCAAACAAAAAAAAAAATTTATTTTTTCTTTTTTATATTATCTTTTATTATTTTTTTATTCCTTACTAGATGTCTATTATCATCTAACCATTAGATGCTCATCATAGCTCAATTCTTGCTACCCTTCTTCTTAAGTCTTTTTCAGACAACACTCTACTACTTTCCGCAATGCAGAACACTAATTTCCCATTTTCTCTCTTTTTAATTCTTTTTATTGTTTTTTTCCGAGAGGAATTTTCTCCTCCATTATTAGGTCCTTTTTCTGTTTTTCATATTTTAAACCGAATCGCTATTTACCGTCCGTATTTACTTGAAATCGTCCGTATTTTTTTCAATAAATACCCCCCATGCCCCTCCCCCTTTCACCTCACTTTACCCTCTCCACTCTCACCAAACTTAACCCTCTCTCTCTACCATGAAGCACTAACACCACCACCACCACATTCCGAACACCACCACCGGACGACCACCACCGGAGCACCACCGAATCAACTTAGGACCACCGAAAAATGTCTGAGGAAGGACCGTCAACGCCCCCGGAACGTAATGTGGTAAGTTTAAGATTTTTTTTTTATCTCGCCGGAATTTTTTTTTTGCGCAACCGGAGCAGGGTAACGGATCGAAAATCCGTTACCCCAATGGAAGCAACGGATGAAAAATCCGTTGCTTCCACAGAGGCAACGGATAAAAAAACCGATGCCTCTGTGGAAGCACCGGTAAAGTGATCTGTTACCTCAATTAAACAAATAATTCAATTAAATCAAACAAATTAAATAATACTAACATGTTACTAACATGCATTAACATAATAATAAAACCTAATTACAATATTATCACACAAATTAACATATTAACTATTAAAATTAAATTAATAAATTCAAATAACTATTGACATAAATTATAAAAACCCAAATAAACACAAATTATTATTTTTTAATTCAAACAGAAATTATTAATACATTAATTACGAACAAACATAAATTATTTTAAATAAACATAAAAATATAATTATTAAAAAACATAAATTACTAAAAACATAAACAAAACATAAATTAATAAAAAGGAAAAAAAGAAAAAAAACCCAAAGTCCCCCCTACCCCTCGCCGGAAAACACGAACAACACATAAATTTTTTTTTTTTCGAAATCTGCGGGGCAACGGATAGAAAACCCGTTACCACCGTGTGGTGGTAACGGGTTTTCTATCAGTTGCCCCCCTTTTTTCGAATTTTTTTTTTATTTTTTCACCAACTTTTCCGGCGACATCGGGGAGTTTTCCACTACTAATTTCCGGCTTAGGGTTCGGTTTTAACCACATAAAACACCAAAACTAACCTGATTTGATGATTCTCCCACTTCCTTTGCCTTCTTCCTTGGGCCCATGCTTTTTCCGGCAAGTTGTGGTGGTGGTGGTCGACTTTTGTCACGCGGATCTGGATCTCGCGGTGGTGTGCTTCGCGGTGTGGTGGTATGCTTCCGGTGAGGTAGTTGTCGGTGTGGTGGTGTGCGGTGTTGTTGGGCGCCGGAGATGTGGTGTTGTGCTACGGTGGTGGTGGTGGTTGCAGTGGTGGTGGTGTGCGGTGTTGTTGGTTGCCGGTGTGGTGGTGGTTCCAGTGGTGGTGGTGTGCGGTGTTGTTGGTTGCCGGTGTGGTGGTGGTTCCAGTGGTGGTGGTTGCGGTGGTGGTGGTTGTAGTGGTGGTTGTGGTGGTGGCTGCTATGGTGGGAGTGAGTGAGGAGTGAGGAGAGAGTGTGAGAGTGAGAGAGTGTGAGAGTGAGAGTGGTGGGGTATGGGGTTGTATTTGTAGGGGTAGTTTAGGAGTATTTAAGAAATAATACGGGAGATTTTTAGTAAATACGGGCGGTATTTAGTATCCCCCTTCCAGATTTAAAACTTTAGTGAACAAAAGCCAACATTTTAACTTCAAAATTTCTCTAATTATTCTTCAAATTATATTAGGTTTTATTTCTAGAAATTGTTGAAATTCATGGGGGAACGACACTAATAGGGTATCAGAACTCATCGAAACTACCATCCATGGTGGAAATAGACACATGCATTTAAGAAGGAAGGAAGAAGGGACGGAGCACTGGAAAGTGGAAACCGGCAAGGGAGGAGGAAGGGAGGAAGAAGAAGTGAGGCTGTGGGGGATTGGGGGCGGCTGCGCGGGGTGGGGGGCTCGCTCGGGGACTGCGGGCGGTGGTGGCAAGTGGTGGTCGGTGTGGTGGATATGGTAGGTTAGAAAGGAGGAAGAAGAAATAGAGGAAAAGGAAGAAAAAAGAAAATATACAGTATAAATACGGGTTTTATTTTAGTAAACTTTTTTTTTTATATATATGTGGTAAGGAAAAGAGGATATTAGGAGGCCCTCCTCACGAGGGGAATGTATCAGTTACAAGAAATTGATGTAAAACAGAATTGTTACACGGGGTAATCTGAAAAAAATTAGCTACTAAGTGACCAACATTAGCCACCCAGTTTGCTGCCCTATTTGCTTCGCGATGAACATGTTGAATATGAATAGAGTCTATTTTAGTAAACAATGGCGACAAATAGCATATTGTGTTTATTGTGAAAGATGCTCTTAGGATAAAGATCAAGAAGTCAAATAAGGCAAAACTGAAATAAAAGAGAGCCAAAGTCCAGAAATTAAAATTCCTTGTCCAAAAATTGAGACCATATAAGTAAAATGTGTAAAAATTGATATTGGAATTCAAAAAAGTGAGATTTATGTCCACAAACTAAAATAAAATGTACATAAATTGAGATTCAAAAATGTTTGTAAAATGAGATCGTATATATAAACCGAGTTACCAATTGATCTTTGCTCATTGATTGGTACCATGATCATCTTCCACAAGGAACACCAAAGATCAGATCTTGGGAAGAGCACGTCTTAGTGGGATGGGGGGAATGTCTAGTTTAGGCCTGCCTAGCTTTATAATTCATGAGATTGATGAGATTAGGATAGACTTCGATGATTCTCTGTCCTTGAAAAAACAATGTACATAAACAGAGATGGTATTTGTAAACTAGATTCGTTTTTATATATATTTTAAAAATATTAATTTTTCGTAATTGCTACGAATACATAACTAAAGTTTGCATTTGTAACTGCAAAACTTAACAAATAGAGAGAACAAAGATAAACGGAGATATGTCATTCTTGTTCATTCTTAAGTTATATTTTGATTTAATTAATTTGCAAAGACTAGTATACTTTATGTGTTTGTTTTGCTCTTTTGGTTTGCTATTTTCATGAATTCAAGGCATATTCTTATAACCATGTCATTAACATCATCTATTATACTTCTTTCGTTCTTTTATTATGACAACACTAGTTTTTTTTGCCCGGGCAATGCCTCGGGTCAGTTACAATAAATTAATATGTTATTATTTTTAAATTTTATAATTTATTTTGCTACTTTTCGTATTTTTTGTCCATTAAGAAATTGAAAAATTCATGTCACAACGTGATAAGTAAAGAAAAATTGAAAGGTTTGAGTTTGAAAACAATACCTTAAAAGGAATTGTGGTAAGAGAATATGACATCAATATTCTCTTGTAAGTTACGTAATAAGAGTGTTAGGGATGTATATACTTATTAAGTCTTTTTAGTTAAGTATACTTATTGCAAGACATTATCATATTTTATTTGAAACATTAGACAACAAATTCATAGTGTATTGATGGTTAGGCTCTAACTTTTCATTTCAAAGGTCACGTGTTCGATACCTTGCACTTACACATTTCTTTTTTTAAAGTGAGGGGTACACATAGACATAAAGCATTTGCATTAGAAAGTTGAGGAGAGTGCCACGTGGCACATAGGCTTTCTTTTGCACGCCTTTTAATATATTTGTATAGATGATTAAATGAGATATCATAAACTAAGACGAATTGTTTCTATATCGAGTTAATAGATTTATTAATTGATATGATCTGTCCAAAAATTAAGACCAAATATTCATAAATTGAGATAATAATACATCTAAAATTTGAGGTGGTATACCGTATACTCATAAAATGAAATATTAGAAAGTTTTGTCTCAGCAATATATTAGTGAGATGTGTTAAATCTCATACATTCTTGACGAATAATATCGTTTTTCTTGAATAAAAAGTTGAGTTTTTTGTCAGAGACAACCTTTTAAATACAACTTTTTGTGAAAGACAACCTTTTAATTTTTTTTGGGCAACTTCAGACCTTAATGATTTTTTTATTGTCAAAAACAACCTTGACCAGAAATCTGGCGTTGACTCACCGGATTCCGGTGTTGACTCACCGGATTCCGGTGTTGACCTTAGTAAATGAATCACGTGCCCCTCATTTCCCCCCCATTTCCCTCCCTTTGCCCCCTCTAATCATCTCACCACCACGACACCACCTTATGAAGTTCCACCACCGCCTGTTTCGGGCTATTGCCCACAGCACCACCACTGCCTGCCACCTTATGAAGTAATGCGAACAACTACAACATCGCGCCCCACTGCTGCCGTCGTTCCCCAGCCACTGACATACCTGACCACCACCCTTCCGCAAGCCTCGCCTGACCTCCCTTTCGCCTGCAACTCCTATCTTCTCCCTCGTTTGCACTCACGCACTCTCTCTCGCTGCAATCTTTTTTATCCTCGAAGTAAGTTGAAAAGCACCACCCCTCTTTGTCTCCGTCGTTGCACCCCCGCCGGATCCCAGCCAACATCACGCCATCCAAGCGTCAGCTACCCTACTGCTACACCCAGAATTTGGGACAAATGAAATCACGTGAGGGGAACGTGATTCATTTAGTATGGTCATCACCGAATCCGGTGAGTCAACGCCGGAATTGTGGTCAAGGTTGTTTTTGACAAAAAAAAATTTTCATTAAGGTTTGATGTTGCCCAAAAAATTTTAAAAGGTTGTCTTTCGCAAAAAGTTGTATTTAAAAGGTTGTCTCTGACAAAAAAACTCTAAAAAGTTTAAATGTTAGTTAAAAATTTTACTTGCTAAACTATGACCAACCGATATAGTTATTCACAGAGAATCGATAGTGCCATACAACTATCATAAAAATATTTTCTTCTGGACAATTAGACCAAGTACACGATTCTTGGAATTACAATCAACAAGCAACAGGCCACCCACCTAACAATTTTTATTTACTAATCTCCCCTTCCTTAAAGTCGGTGAATCTATAAGACGATTCCACGGAATAGTTTTTGCAATATATAGTTTTATTTATGACGTGCAAACCACGGGCATAATTGCTATTGTTAACCTTGGTGTCTCCGAACTCTCAGCTACAAGATGATATGATAACAAACTAAGCATTTCAAGTTGATTTTTACGTATGAGGTTTATACAAAGATCAAGTCAATTTGATATTTTTTTATTGGCTAAAACGTGCCAAGAAGGTGGTACCCAATTCATCATTGAAGATATGCTCTCCACTACTATACCTTAGTTGATTTTATATCAAAGAATGAGACCAAGGACAAGCTTATATAAAGCTCATTTGCAAACCAAATATTTCACAACTCATCTTTTCATCTTCATCTTCCTTCAAAATGGCTTTCAGTCGTGCTTCTTTCATGTCTTTCCTTCTCATCACTTTGGTGGCAGTTTCATCTGCTAGTGACTACTATACTTACAGTCCTGCTCCAGAATACAAGAAGCCATCTTATTCTCCAGTCTACACGTCTCCAACTTATAGCCCATCACCAGTATACACTTCATCTCCAGTATACAGTTCACCAGAATACACTCCATCTCCGATATACAAGTCACCAAAATACAGCCCATCTCCTGTGTACAAGTCACCAGTATACACTCCATCCCCCGTGTACAAGTCACCGGAGTACACCCCATCTCCAGTGTACAAGTCACCAAAATACAGCCCATCCCCCGTGTACAAGTCACCAGAATACACCCCATCTCCCGTATACAAGTCGCCTGTTTACACCCCATCTCCAATATACAAGTCACCAGAATACACCCCATCTCCAGTATACAAGTCACCAAAATACAGTCCATCTCCCGTGTACAAGTCACCAGAATACACCCCATATCCAGTATACAAGTCACCAGAATACACTCCATCCCCAGTGTACAAGTCACCAGAATACACCCCATCTCCAGTATACAAATCCCCAAAATACAGTCCATCTCCAGTGTATAAGTCACCGGTTTACACTCCATCCCCAATATACAAGTCACCCGAATATACCCCATCTCCAGTATACACTCCGTCCCCGTGTACAAGTCACCGTAATACACCCCATCCCCAGTATACAAGTCACCAAAATACAGTCCATCTCCTGTGTACAAGTCACCAGAATTCACCCCATCTCCAGTATACAAGTCACCAGAATACACCCCATCTCCCGTATATAAGTCACCAGTTTACACTCCATCCCCCGTGTACAAGTCACCCGAATACACCACATCTCCCGTATACAAGTCACCAAAATACAGCCCCATCTCCCGTGTACAAGTCACCGTAATACACCCCATCACCAAGATACAAGTCACCGTAATACACTTCATCCCCAAGTGTACAAGTCACCGAATACACCCCATCTCCAAGTATACAAGTCTCCAAAATACAGCCCATCTCCAAAGTGTATAAGTCACCAATTTACACTCCATCCCCAAAGTGTACAAGTCACCGGAATACACCCCATCTCCAAGATACAAGTCACCGCAGTACACCCCATCTCCAAGATATAATTCTCCAAAATACAGCCCCATCTCCCGTGTACAAGTCACCTGTTTACACTCCATCCCCAAAGGTACAAGTCACCCGAATACAATCCATCTCCCGTGTATAAGTCACCAGAATACACTCCATCTCCAGTATACAAGTCACCAGAATACACCCCATCTCCAATTTACAAGTCACCAAAATACAGTCCCTCTCCCGTGTACAAGTCACCAAGTATACACTCCATCCCCAGTATACAAGTCACCGTAATATACTCCATCTCCAAGTATACAACTCACCAGTTTACACACCATCTCCAAGATATACGAGTCACCGTAATACACCCCTCTCCCAAAGGTACGAGTCACCGGAGTACACCACATCTCCGGTTTACTCACCATCCCCATGTACAAGTCTCCGAATACACCGCATCACCAATTTACACCCCAACTTACACTACTCCTACATATTCTCCTAGTCCCTCATACGGCTATTAAGAGAAATACATTACTAAATGCTTGTTTTTGCATTATCTTAAAATTACTCTCAATGAGAGATTAAGTTGCGTGAAGTTCATATTGTTATCTATCGTTTTGTATTATTCAAAATATTAAATAATAATCTATATTATATTTTGTTATGTTTCAAACTTTCAATGGCGAGTTATTCATTTTTCATGATAAAGATACATTATACCATTTAAGTTTTATACACAGTGAATAATTCCTCGTCAACCTAGGGTGTGCTATGCACTATGAAAGTTTCCATCCTAGTGATGGAACACCCTACTTGAGTCTTAGAGGTTTTCCTTCTCCTTCCTTTCTGATTAATAAAACTGCAAGATTAACTATAAAAAAAAAAGTTTTATACACATTATCACTTTGCAACATTTTTTGGCCCATAAAGAATTTTGAGATATCCTAATATTTTTTCTAAAGGTTTTGCTAGGAAAATAAAAAAGTATGCAGTGGACAAAAAAATTGTTATATGTTTGGTAATATCATGAGGGTAAGGTGGTTAAAGTTTCCTCATAATTGCTAATGTGTATAATCTGTTCGTCAATTTGACCAAACGTTTTTTTTTTCTTCACTTAGCTCTTTACTTTCTTTTTATATATATAACAAGTCTTTTGGCCCGCGCAATGCTCCGGGTCCGTTACAATTATCAAATATCGTATTTAGTAGCTTTTCGTAATATTTTGACTAATGCGAAATTGGAAAATAGACATTATGACATGATGAGTCGTTCAAGAAAACTTTTAAGGAGTTGGGGATAAAAATAACAATTTCAATAGAATTAGGGTGAAAGAATGTTATAACTTGATAAAAGTGTTAGAGATCAAAAATTTTAATTTGTCTATGTCTTTATAATTACATATAATTATAAGACTTTATTATGTTTTACTTTGAAACATTGATCATTAAAATTGAAATGGGTTAGTGGTTGAACACTCACATTTCCTTTCAAATGTCTTGTGTTTGAATCCTAGTAACTACATATTGTTAATATTTTTTAATGAGATTATAAATATATGTATTAGGAGCTTCAGAAGAGTGCCACGTGGCACCGTTTCTTTGATGGGAACACCTTTTAATATATTTGTATAGATTTCATAGTTAATTACAACTTTTTTGTAATTATTTAACTTATGAAGCTTTCAGTAAACCTTTTAACCTTATACTTATTTTTTAATTTTGTATGTATTGTTTTTAAGCTAATTAACAGTTTCATTGCTAATGATTCTGAAGGATTTTACCTACAATATTTATCTACTCAACAAATATATGTGAGACTTAGACTTGGCCTTCCATTTCTTTCTAATCTTTATAATTGTAATGTGCACACAAATTAAGAAAAATATAATGATTAAACAGAAACCACTGGATTACTTTTTTTCAACTTTATGATCAGCAAGGAAAATTGGAGACTAATGGCTCTAAAAGTATAAGCATTGATATCAAAATTTTGTATAAGCTAATTACAACATCGATGATGATCAGTTTCTAGAATGTTAGTAGTTTAGTACTATTCATGTTTTCATAAGTGTGAGGGAGAGAGATGAGGTAATCTAAAGGAATGTATTAGTATCATTGTCCAGCAATGCATGGATTTTGTTATGATACACCTTAATTTAATAGCCTGTAAGAAACCAATTGTTATGGACGTACACCTATTGAACCTTATAGGGTACGGTGGAGAGACGATGGTGGCCTCGTACATTTGTACGATGTACCGGTGTACGTCGCGGTGGCTATAGAAGGGGAGGTGGGGTTTCCATGGGTGATGGCCGATGGGTGGAATTCAAGATCAGTGACATGCAATGCTGCTTGTCACTTGCTCTTCTCCTGTGAGTTGTGACATGCTGCTATTGGAAAGTGGATTTCTTATTTAAATTTCTCTTTATTTTATTTGCATGCAATATGAATAACCTAGAATTTTCATTTCGCTCTGTATGACATCTTTTTCAATGTGGATTGGTTTTCACTGCTGGTCACACTTGATGCAGTTGATATGGGCAGTTATGTCTAACAGAAAAAAGCAACTTTGACTTTCCTGATGTAAGTTCTTATAGGACGGAGCAAAAAATCAGTATCCGAGAGGGGGAAAAGTGAAAACCAATAGATCTTTTATTATAGTTCTGGTTGAGGCTTAAGTTGTGTAGTCAGACTTCCCTAGCTATGTTAGTACTCATGTCGTATAATAATATGTTTCCAAATGTGCAACTTAGCTACCTTATTTTTTCATACTTTTGGCTCAAAATGAAGATTCGGAAATATTACATATCGGAGTGTCAAGAATTAGACAAACGTTAATTGAGGTAAAATGAAGAGTTCGAGTAACATAGCTCATAGCTCCCTAGACCCAGCTAACACCAAAACTAGAACTTGTAATTATTTTCGTATAATTTATACTCATAAGTTATATTTTTTTATGAAACGGTGAACGACTGATTAAGCTGTTGACCCTTTCTCATTCTCGAAAGTACATTGTGCAATATAATGTTGCACAAACGTGGTGGTGGTGGCAAGCGGCAAGTGGCAAGGCAACTCACATTGTCATGAAAGATTAGGTGGGTGTTCGGGATATGGAGGAAAGACTTTGACTCGGGATATGGAGGAAAGACTTTGACTCCAGTGCAATTTTCTGCTGGACGGAGGTTATTCAAGGGACCAAGACGTGGTGGCACCGGCATGAGGGGGGGTTCGGGCGGGCGGGCTTCATTACAGGGTCAGCAATTGGACTCTTTAGCCATTATAGTTAGGCTTAATAGCGGGGTTTGTTGTTTGTTAATTGTTAATTTTAAGTCACTTAAATTATCTGGGATGATTTTGTCTTTAGTTTTTGAAACTACTCCCTCCATCCCAGAAAGATCTGAACACTTGTTGGGACACGTAGTTTAAGGTGATAAGTTGTGGTGTTGTTATCAAATGTTATTTTATTTAAAAAGTAGATGTGATAGGAGTTGGTGGGGTATTTTTTATTAGAGAAGAGAGAAAGTTGGGTAACTTTTTATTGATAAAAGGTAGAGTGTGGGCCAAATATGTGTAAAAGAAATAATATATTAATGGTGGGACCATGCCAATAATGGAAGTGTTCAAACTAATTTGGGACAAACATAAAAGGAAAGTGTTCAGACTATTATGGGACGGAGGTAGTAAGTTGTTTCTGTGATGTAATTTAGGATCGTATATGGAAGAAGTTGCAGGGATGGAAAGAAAAATTGCTCTCACGGGCAGGAAAATAAGTTCTATTAAAGTCTGTTATCTAAGCTATGCCAACTTATCTGATAGGCGTTTACTATTCACTCTACAATGGCAAGGTTCTAGTGGGGTCAGAAAGGTGATCAGAGGCCGATGTATTGGAAAAGTTGTGATTCGCTTTGCACCCCAATGTGCTTAGGAGGTATGGGGTTCCGTGACTTATTGGTTTTTAATGAAGCTCTTCTTGGGCGTTAAGCTTGGAGATTAATCCAAGCACCTGACTCTGTTTTTAGCCGAGTCATTAAAGCTAAGTATTACCCAAAATTCCACCTTCTTGGATTCTTCCCTTAGTCATTCAGGTAGCTTCACTTGGAAGAGTATTTGGGGCACGAAATCACTAGTGAAAGAGGGTCTCTTTTAGCGTGTGGGAAATGGTATTGATATTAAAATTTGGGATGATCCTTGGGTTTTAAATGGGGAGAGCAGGTTTATTGTCGGTAATAGGGTGGTAGGTTTGAACTATATGTGTGATTTGATTGATTATGGGAGCGTAGAGTGGAAATATGTTGTAACGCATCGGAAAAATTCATAACCCTAATCGTCAGCAGAAGCAGATCTTAAGCATATGGGTTAAGGCCCACTAATAAAATAATAGCATAAAATGACCTCTTAAACATACAAATGCTTATCGTAAAGCAATATTTATTATCCTTTAATACAGAGTATTCTAAATAACCCAAAAATATTCAGAATCACTTCAACTAAACCTTTTCGGAGCATCCTTGACATAACTGATCCTTCGCCATCTTCATAATACCTTAAAAATTTCATAAATACGGGAAAAGAGAAACACAAAAAATAAACCAAAATGAGTTAAAAACTCAATAACTTCACTCCAGCCCGTAAAAACGGTTTTACTTCGTAATCGTTTCTCATGCACATGCATATATCACATCGTTCTAAATACTATCAGAAGACGTTATCATTGAATAATCTGCTGGTAAGGACCATTTGCGTGAGCTTAGTTCATTGGCAAGTACATGTTTTGGATAGAGCGTAACTTTCGTCATTCGTAAACATTAACATATGACCTTTTTGGTCCGTATCGTACATCGTAACAGAATTCCTCCACCTGTAACTCGCCCATTTACCACATCAGTTCATAACGCCAAACCAGCGGAACCATCCACTTTTATAAATTTGCATGTATTAATATTTTTGAACAACACCCATAAATCGTGATAACCAGATTCCATAAACCATAACATCATCGTTCATAATATACATGAACATCGTCAAATCATAACATATTTCATCATGCCACATAATTTGCAATGATTCATATAAGTATAACATGCATTGCATAAGTCACATTATGTCACATTATATATAACACATAATCATATCCACATATTCGAACATATCATTGCACATAACATATACGGGCATGCATAAATGCTGGACATAAAAGGATACCTTAAACGCAAATCCAATTCCGAGGATAAACTTCTTATAAGCTTTCTTATTTCCTATGAGCTCCATAAACTAACCTCCGTAACCACAATATAAACAACAATAAGAATCAGAACCCACTCACAGATCTTTATACTCGAAAACTAGTGTAACTTACTCCTAATATGATTCCATTCACAAATCTCACTTCATTGCTATTCTTTGAACATCTACTAATCAACACGAATCCCATAAGCTAGCTCCAATTACTCCCAACAATAGCAATAATTAATAGTGATGCTCAAACTAATCTTATGAACAATCCTAACACCAGATAGTAACCACCCGTAACAATAATAACAATAATTATTTTGAATTTAATCTCAACTACTATTGCAATGAATCACAAGTAAACTTAGTGAAATTAGTTTATAAAATCAGTCCAATTAGATAATTAAATGATTCAGATTAAGGCCCAACAACTATGGTTAATAATCAAATAGAACTAAGATGGCTTAATGGAACACTTAATCATATTTAGGCCCAAATTATAACTAAGTATTAAGGATTTTTTGTCCATAAGTGCCTATGTTTGGAACTTTTTGGTGAAAAACTGCCTTATAAATTTTTTTTTGCACAAAACTGCCACTAAAATGACTTCCGGTTGTTGACTGGTGCCAAAAAACATTTTCAGGCGTTGACTTCATTTTTCCGGCAACTTAAAATCACGTGTTCTTCATTTTCTTGTGTTCTTCATTGCCAACAAGTTTTCCGATCCTCTGAACATCACCGATTTCGTCTCCTTCTCCGGTACAATAAAATCAAACCCAAAAACATCGGTAATTTTGTTCAAAATCGTCTCAAATGACTCATCACTTGAACTGACTTCATCCAAAACAATTTCAAACAACTCGTTTTCCAAATCTACCTTGCGTCGTGAACACTCATAACACCTTCCATGAACTTCACACTTAATCATATCTTTCCCTTCGCGATCAACCAATGCGGCAACCAAATAACCGGGATGACAAAGAACAATTGCAAGGTGTCAAATTTAAGAAAATTCTTATTGATCACTAGTTCCACCAAGTTAATGCAAAATTGGTTCATCGAACTAACAAAGACAAAAAATGAGCGAAAATCTCCCAAACAGTTTCCTCTCGCCTCCCAAGGTAGTAAAACCAACCCAAATAACCCCTGTTTCGCCACGCCACTTTACCCTTTTTCCTTTCATAAATCATCTCAATGAGCGATATAATCAAGCAAAAAGCGGAGGTGATTATGCTCATTTTATGGTAGAAGGGAGTGCTAATTTTTCCTTCTCGCATTTTCTTGGCTAAACATAGCTTGGCACACTTCAATCACAACATTTAACACAACAAAAAGCCACTTGAAGAAAACCCATTTCTTATTTAGGATTTCAAACCTCAATGCCTTCTTTTAAAGCCGACCCGATTTGATTAATGTAGTCTTGGACCCAACCCGGCATTTCTAATTTGGGCATGCTGAAGAATCTTTCCGGAGAAGAAGATGAGTTTGAGTTTCTTTTGCGGCGGTCGACTGCGGCGTCACTCCAGAACTCCACCCACCTAGGAGCTCTAGAACCTTCGAGAGACTTTCGAGAGAAGTTGGATGCATACGAGGAAGATGAAGAGGAGGACGATGACGAGGATCCGCTGATTGATCGTTGTTTTTGGAGAGAAGTGATTTCGAGGAAGTTGTTATTAGTAGAAGTAGCAGTTAAGGATTAAAATTAGGAGGAGAGAGAAGATAAAGAGAGAGTGAGAGAAGAACTGGGCTTCAAAAACGTAAAAATGAAGAACACGTGCCCAGCACGTGATTTTACTTGCCGGAAAAAGAAAGTCAACGCCTGAAAATGTTTTTTGGCACTAGTCAACAACCGGAAGTCACTTTAGTGGCAGTTTTGTGCAAAAAAAAATTCATAAGGCAGTTTTTCACAAAAAAAGTTCCAAATAAAGGCACTTACGGACAAAAAATCCAAGTATTAAAGGATAAACTTGGGCTTGGCATTTGTAGATTTTAAAAAGAAATCATAATGCTGGAATGAATAGGTACGTTTTACCTTTGCTCATTTGGAGCAGGGACGAAGCAAGGCACGAGAGGGGAGCTAAGCTTCGGAGAGGCGACAGAGCACCGACGCAGGTGCGGTGAAGCGGCGCAAGTCAGACGGAGCTGCGGCAACAAGCTGGTGGTGCGTCGTGGCGGTGGAGCAGCGAGACAGAAGAGAGGGACAGGGCACGAGAGAGAGAGGGAGGGGGAGAGCTGCGATGGTGCAGCGGCAGGCGGCGGAGGAGCTCGACGTGGGTTCACCGGCGAGACGCGCTGTCCTCAACGGGGGTTAGAGGGAGCGTCGAAGAGAAAGGGGTTGGGGGTTTTTTAGTGGTGTTAGAAACAGATCTGACCGCTGGGTCAACCTGATATTGACCTGACTTGAACCTGGTTCGACCTGTGAGGGTCAGTCCCCAGACCTGATCGAAACCTGACCTGGGATTACCCAGACCTGACCGGCACCCGGCAAGATCATATGCTGACCTGACCACAAAGACCTGCATTTAAACCCGAACCTGATCGTAACCCAACTAGATATTAACTAAAACCCGACTAGACCCAGTAAATACCTAATTTTTTATGACCAACCCGAATTCAACCATAATTCATGGTAATTAGATAAATCAAATATGTCTTATTTGATCCAATATTTCAATCCAACTTATTTGGATGACTAAACCCCACAAAATTACTAAAATCCAATTATTATTTTATATTTATATAATTATTTAAATATATTAAATTTATCTTTTACTAAATGTATACTATATCGTTCCCTTATAACTATTCATAAGTTTGTTTTTTGAAAGTATAACTATTTATAAGTTGGTACTGTTTATAATTACATTTTTTAATAACATGATATTTTATTCATTTATAAAAATCTAAATAATATATAATTGATATAGTATGAAAGAGAGGCAAGTGATTTTCTTTCACTCTTGTATTGACAAGAGAATATAAACCTATTAGACTTATCATTATCAAATTAAAATCAAACCAAAATAATTACTTGAATTAACCATAAACTTTCTTAAATTAACCAGCAAATATCACTTGAATTAACTAGCTAAATATCAAATCAATATCAAAATTACAGATTAACAATGATAAAAAAACCAAAGAAAATAATATCAACAAAATTACAAGAAATTAACAATGAAATAAAAAAAAAACTGAATATAAATACAGAAATAAACAACTAAATTACAACAAAAAAAAAATACATAGAAAATAACAAAAATACACAAAAATACAACACCTCTAACAACCACAAAAACAACCGCAACAAACAAAAGCAAGAAGGAAGGCTGGCGGCGCGAGCTGCAGCGGTGGACGGCTGACTGTGAGAGGCGAAAGAGGAGTGAAATGAGTGGTGAAAGAGGGAAGATGAAATAACAAACTCAGAAATAACGTTGAAACAGTAAAAATGGAGATCTTGCTTCAAGAACCAAGCGTGGATACAGACAAGTTGAGTTATGAAATATTTTCAATCCTGGAAAGTAAGTTCTTATTCGGCTATATGGTGATGATCAGAACAACAGGGTGAGTTGGATACCAAAGCAGATTTCTCCAACGCACGAATTTGGTGCAAATATATCACCCGCTGATGGGTCGGACAGCTCGGACGGCGGCGTAAGTCGTCTAATAAAGAATCAGCGCGGGAAGATATGCATCGCCGCTTACTTCGACGTTGCTGCGGGATCCGGTGTAGAAAGAGGGTGAAGAGAAAAGACGAGAGAGATGGAAGAGGGAGGTTGTGACTGAGGAATGAGGATGGGAGGAAAGAGGGAGGTTTAGGGTTAGAGATGGAACTTAATTCAATGGTTGGATTTTGATCTTTCTCAAATCAATGGTCTTAATTCATAATCCATGACTTTTTTTTTTTACCAATGAGAATTGAGAGTGGCCAATCACATGGATTGCTAACTTAATCAATGGTTAGATTTTCATCTTTCTAAAATCAATGTCCTTTCTCTAAAACAAAAAATTGATTTGAATAAGATAAACTTGTAACCTTGTAACCGAATGTTCACACAAATTGATTTGACTTAATCGTTTGATAATTGATCATTAGTGACTTTAATGTATATTGTTTAATTATATACATCGTTGAAGTAACACATAAATGCAATAAGCCATTAGCCAATAATTTAAGTATTAGTTTTATAACTTTACTCATTTATATAAAATGTTGTTATGTTTATTATTAGTATACAACATATGAACCCTCGTTATAATCACTTAGTCCTCATATAAACCGTAGTTATAAACATATAATTGTCATTTGTTATAATGTTATACCATATCAAGAGTCGTTATACTAATTTATAATCAATAGAGTATCAGAGTGGTTTTACAATTATTTTGATACTAATGTAGTACTAAAATGTTTAAACATATTGATAAAATAGTTTATTTATACTTTATCATATACAGTCACAACATAATACATATATACCGCGTTATATTTGTTATTATTATTGCTATTATTAGCATTTGCTACTATTAATTACTGCTAGTATTTATATTGTTATGGTTATTGTTAGTATTATTGTTCTTATTTGTATTACTATTCCTATTATTAGCATTGTTACTAAAATAGTGTATTATTCTTGAATTAACTTATAATATATATTGATACATTCATTAATCTTATCTAGTAACAACTACATTCAATTATCTTGGAACAAGTTAGTGAGATACTGAGCTGGTATAAGTCTAAGTGAGTTGTTGTTTTATAATTATTATTTTGAATCATAATGCTTACCATAATCGAGTCATTTATATAAATCTAGTAATTGATCGTATATTCGTAGTTAATATATAATACTCATTATTATTATTGTTAGTTATACTATTAGAGCATATTAAGAGTCGATACTCATTAATAATCATTCACGTATTAGCTAGAATGGTTCCAATATTATTATATCGTACTAACATATATAAGCCTATTGATAAAATAGTTTCTTTATAGTCGCATATATATACAAAGTTAAGAGAAGACCATAAATACTATACTATTATTAAACTATAGTATAACATAAAAACAATTAACTTAAATAATCTTATAACTTATAAAGATAAGGGAGTGTTATGGTTGTTAATCTTATACTAGTATGAAACTATATGGTTGTTAACAAGTTACTATTTAGTAACTAGTAAGTACTTGTTAACTATTTTACTTATGGTTGTTACTTGTTAACACTTATTTTAATAAGTTATGGTTAGCTTTTATAAGTGATAATGATTTGGGGGTATAATTTATTATTATTATTATTGTGCAACATATGAGCCCTCGTTATAATCACTTAGGCCTCATATAAACCGTCATTGTAAACATATGATTGTCATTTGTTATAGTATTATAACATATTAAGGGTCGTTATACTAATTTATAATCAATAGAATATTAGATTGGTTTTACAATTATTTTGATATCAATCTTATATTAAAATGATTCAACATATTAGTATTTATATTGTTATTGTTATTGTTAGTATTCATGTTATTGTTTGTATTACTATTGCTATTGTTAGCCTTGTTACTATTACTGTTATTATTTGTAATTTTACTTATTATTATTGTCGCTTTATGTTTATTAGTATTATCATTCTCATTACCATCATAGCTATTTACAAACTTATATATCAATCATAATAATGCATATAATAATAAATCATTTATATAAAGTTTGGAATTGATCGTCTACTCGTTATTATTGTCGTTGGTTATAATATATAATATTAAAACATATGAAGAGTTGTTCTACTCCTTTACTCATTAGAGTGATTTTACGCAGTTGATTATTCGAAATAAGAGTTGACTAAGAGAATACACTAAACATCACAGTAATCAATATAGTGTTTTTATTGGTTTTTCGTTGTCATCCATATATTTATCGCACACACACATATGTATATATATGTCGATCTTAATACTTTTATTAATATGATTCGGTTACAAAATCCATAACAAAATCAAGATGGCCAGATCAGGAGTTACTTGAAGTTGAATTGACGCTCAATAGCGAATGGACCCGATGTTTCACAATGATCGAACTAAGGTCATTACTAATTCAACCCGAGTACATTTGACTTAACTCAACCGTAATGTCAACGGACGATCATACCCGGGAATGGATCGACTTGTAAATGGAACGCTCAGACCTGTCCGACACCCGGGAATCCCATGATTCAAAAGTGTACGACCCAGTTGAACAAAACCTCACCAATCATGACCTGGGGCACTGACAATCAGAATCCAGACCTGTCCGGGTCTGACCTGGTTCGCCGTGGGTATACCCAGACCCTGTTTGAGAACCTGTTCTGACACCACTAGGGTTTTTGGACCTTGGTGAGAAATGACGAGAGAAAGGCAGTTAGATGGGGTTTTGTTTCATCCAAGTTAAACCGATAAAAGGGTGTAAGGTTTTGGGAGTTTTCAAAATTGGTAGGAAAGGTTTTTTTTAAAAGAGTAAACCAACTTTGTTTCCCATTTTGGCCAAATACCACTCAATTAATTGCACATAAATCAAAAATATAAAATAATAATATCTTCATGAAATTTAAACAAATAAAATATATATTGCAAACACGACAATAAAAATCCATATTTCAACCAAAATAAATTTAGAATATCCGAATCATAATTAGCTTTAAATAATATAATTAGCACTAAATAAAACGCTCTTAAGAATTGGGGTATTACAGATGTAGACCTGGTTACATAGTCATTCGAGGAGCAAGATGCCAAAGCTATACTAGCAATTCCTCTAAGTGAACGTCTTCCAGCAAATAACATTTCATGGGCATTCGCAAAGGATGGCTCTTATTCAGTAAAGACATCGTATATGGTGGATAAGTCGGGGAACCTCGATTTGTTCCACCAAGCCCTCTGTTTGGCTTTGAAACTTGCAAAAGCCCATAATCTTCAAGATGTTAAGACGGACTGTGTAACCATTAAAAACCTCTTGTCAAGAGGTGCTATATTTTTCTCTGATCTTGATACTGTACTAGAGGATGCCATGTCGCTGAGTAGGGATTTTAATTCAATTAAGTGGTCTCATGTGCTTAGGGATGGTAATAGTGTTGCCCATTGTTGGAATCAAGGCTTGAAAAGCCTTGCCTTCTTTTCTATAAAGTCCCACATTGCTTGTGGGAGGGAATACTCCCTTGTTTAAATATTCCCTTCTTTCTTATTCTTATTGAGTTGGTACTTGAGATGTTTTTGTGGTTGGATATCATACTTGGGTTTGGGCTTGCTATCACACAAGCGTGCTGTCCGCCTGGACCGGGCCAGGGCCTTGGGCTTTGGGGAATTAACTTGTTTTGAACGTTACAATATTTTTGGTAATCCCTTGACATCCTCCCCAGATTTACTGACTTACGTTTTTGGTTGATTTCTTCCTATAAAATCAGTGCCTTATTCTTCAGTTAAGAGATACAAAAACATTCTCTTCTCCATCTTCTCTTCTCTTCTCTTTCTCTTTCTTTCTTGGGTACGTGCTAATCTCCATAGCCTACTCTGTTAGTGATGACAGTTTAGGTTGCTATGTTAACCTTGGGGAGCTTTCCGGCCAGATCGATTACCACCGTTGTCGGGCCGTAATTGCTTTCAAGTCAGTGGTCTCCTACCACGGCACAACCTTGAAATCAGTTTCTTCCTTGCCATTGCAATCACTAGTAGAAAAAAGTTGATTTGCGTCTCCTGAATTGAGTCGCACAACAGGTAAAACGACGCAGAAGCTTCATTTGCGTCGGACATTCATGGCGTCCGACGCAAATCATGATTTATATGCGTCGGATGTATCCTGCATTCGACGCAAAAAAATCATATGCGTCGGACCCCGATCAATGTTCGACGCAAATCATGAAAGATAATATTTGTGTATCCAACGTTCTGCGTCGGATCTCGAAGCCCATGCGATGCAAATGGCTTTTAAGGCCTTAGTTTTGTGTACGATATGCGTCGGACCTTAGTGTCCATGCGACACAGATAGGCATGAGGTTACAATGTGCGTCGGACCTTATGGCCCATGCGACGCACATAGCCCTTCATTTTTAAAGTCTGCTCCTCCTTTTAAATCTACCACGCACATAACCCTCTCATTTTCATCCTCCCAGCAGTCACTAAGCCACTCTCTCTCTCTCTTTCTTCAACCTCTTCTGCTTCTCTATTTTTTTGGTATCAATTTCGTTTACACCAGCTTCTATTCTCTGTAAATCGATGCAATTTTGGTACTTTCTCTCACTCTATCCACTTTCTTCATTAATTTCAAGACGTTGACATTGTTAGTGATTTATGCTTCTTTCTTTTAATAAATATAATGCAATTTTAATTCTACTTGTTGACGTTGTTAGTGATTTCTTGGATTTTCTTCATCAGTTGTCTTTTCCTCTTTTCATTTTATAGTTCTGCTTGTTTTCTTTATTAGTTCTCTTTTGCTCTTTTCAGGATTGATAAATGTATTTTCTTTTAATAAATGGAATACGATTTTAGTTCTACTTGTTGACAATGCATAAATTAGTTCTCTTTTCCTCTTTTCAGGATTATTTTTTCCCAAGTTACCACCACTACTCCTCTTTCTTCATTAACACAATTCATCAACACACTTCATCAATGCATCAACAAAAAAAAGGTCAAATTTCCCCAAATTGAAGTTCGAATTTCCAGAAAATTTGAAGAAGAACAATTGAAGAAAAACGAGAAGAACAATTGAAGAAGAACGAGAAGTTCGAACAAAATGACAGAAAATTTGGTGATTTAGATCTGATTTTGTTTTTTTAGGTTCAATTTTTTAATTTCGTTGTGTATCCAATCCCTTAGATCTGATTTTTTTTTAGGTTCATTCATGTATTTCCTTCTGTTTTGTATTTCATTGATGCGTTGAATCCCTTGGTGTTTTTAATTTTTTAAGTTTGTACAGATCGATTCTGGTATAATATGAATTTTAATTATATGAAGAAGCCAGTGAGTTATTAGACGGTTCAGTATGGCGAATTGGCTTTCTGTTTTTTTTAATGAAAAATGACCCATTTGCGTCGGATATAGCGCTCAATCCGACGCAAACCCTACTTTTTTTTTAATAAAAAATGAATCATATGCGTCGCACATGCTTCTTAATGCGACGCAAATGACTGCCTTAGATGTGGGTTTTTGGTGCTGGCTAGGCGTCTTGTGCGTCGGACTTTGCGTTGCATCCGACGCAAATAGCTTAAAATCTGCATCGTATCCTTGTCCGACGCAGATCATGTTTCTCATGTCTGCGACGAGACCTGTGCCGTCGGACCATGTCCGACGCAAATGGTGGTCCCAGGTCCAACACAAATCAATGATTATGTACTAGTGAATTGTCAGTTTCTAACAATTTGAAAGCAATTACCTATTTGCAATGGCTGACGTTTCGAACAAATCCGTGGCTCACCTTTCAAAGCTTGAGTCTCTTGACGGGAATAACTACAAACGCTGGGCTAAAAAATTGCTAATGTTTTTTGAGCAGTTGGACATCGACTACGTTCTTTTCAAGGACTGTCCTGCTGCTATTACTGCTGCAAGTGATTCATCCTCTTCTCCTTCTGCTACTATTATTAAGAAGAATGAGGTCGAAATTCTAAAATATGAAAAAGATAATAAGACTGTTCGTTTCCACCTCCTTAATCTGATGACAAACAATCTGTTTGATTTATTCATGGTGCATAAATCATCTAAACTAATTTGGGAGGCCCTTGAGAAAAAATATGGGGCTGATGATGCTGGGAAACAAAAGTATGTTGTCGGAAAGTGGCTGGCTTGGTCCGACGCAAATGGTGGTCCGATAAAAATATGCTGAGTTTTCTGAACGTGTTTTTCCTTTGAAAAAGGGTGATACTGCATCTGTGCCTTCTTGTTCTTCTTCTGCTGTTGATTTGACTTTAAGTAGTACTTCAATTGACTTGCATGCTAGTAGTTCTTCTGCTGTAGATGAGCCTAGGAGAAGTAAAAGACCTAGAGTAGCAAAAGACTTTGGTTCTGATTTTGTCACTGCTTTTCTGTCTGAAAGTTCTTGTGTTGACTTGTTGAGTGATGAACTAGTCTATGCTTTCATGATAGAAGAGGATCCAAAGACCTTTGAAGAGGCAATGAGATCTGTGGATGCTAGTTTTTGAAAAGAGGCCATTAAGAGCGAGTTAGATTCCATAGTGTCTAACTCTACTTGGGAGTTAACTGACTTACCTAAGCGATCAAAGACCATAGATAGTAAACAGATCTTTAAAAAGAAATTGAGACCTGACGGGACTATTGAGAGGTTTAAAGCTAGGCTTGTCATTAGGGGCTTTACTCAGAGGAAAGGACTAGATTACTTTGACACTTATTTTCCTGTGACTAAGATAGCCACCATTAGGACCCTGCTAGCTCTTGCTGCTATTCATGACTTAGTTATACATCAGGTGGATGTTAAGACTGCTTTCCTGAATGGTGACTTAGAGGAGGAGATTTACATGTCTCAACCTGAGGATTTCGTGGTGCAAGGTCAAGAAGATAAAGTGTGTAAGTTGAGGAGGTCCGTATATGGTCTCAAACAAGCACCGAAACAATGGTATGAAAAATTTGATAGTACTGTTGTATCAAATGGCTTCATTGTCAACAACTCTGACTCCTTTGTACATTCCAAATTGATAGGATCAGATTGTGTTATTATATGTCTTTATGTGGATGACATGCTGATTTTTGGCAGCAACTTAAAGGTTGTTAATGATACTAAACTTTTCTTGTCATCAAAATTTGAGATGAAGGATTTGGGAGAAGCTGATGTGATTTTAGGAGTAAGACTTAAGAAAATCTCCGGTCGCATTTCCCTTAGTCAGTCTCATTATGTGGAAAATGTGCTTAAAAAGTTTAATTCCTTTGATGTTGTTCCAGTGAGTACTCCCTATGATCCTAGTGTTCTTTTGACCAAGAACTTAGGTGAAAGTGTCTCTCAAAGTGAATATGCAAAAGTCATAGGTAGTTTCATGTACCTCATGAACTGTACTCGACCTGACATAGCTTATGCAGTGACTAGACTGAGTCGATATACTCATAACCCTAGTAATGAACATAGGAATACTCTTTATCGTCTTCTCAGATACCTAAAAGGAATTGTTGATTTTTGTTTGCATTATTCTAAATTTCCTGCTGTACTTGAAGGATTTTGTGATGCAAATTGGGTTTCTGGTAATGATGAGATCAGTTCAACTAGTGGTTATTGTAGACACATAATCGTGTCTCCCCATTTAAGGGTCCGATGATGAAACATACCGCGGCATTAGTTGGCGCGACCCAACGGAAGAGCAATCTAAAGAACCAATCCAAAATGTGTTTTGAAATGATATTCTAAATCCCAATTAATTGGTCATGACGATTAATTGTATTTCAAGCCCATAAAATGTTGTAAATCCATTTTAAAAGCCCAATCAAATATTTATTATTTTAATAGATATTTTTCATAAATATTTTATTATCTTTGATAAATAAAACATATTTTTAATCCGTAAAGTTCCATCTTCGTAATTTTAGGGATAGAAAAGTATATTCGAAAGACGCGCAAAGGAATATGCTCGAATATTCCCGAATATGAGCCGGACGCGGGGGCTGCGCTCAGCGCGACACGTGCGTCCAGCACATTGGCCATATCGCGCCAGGCGTGCCAATGAGCGCCTGACACGTAGATTTTGTGACTCATATAGAGTCCTGCGTCAGACGCAAGTCTTGTGTGAGACGCAACTTTCTTTTTTATCTTTTCAAAACGCGTTTACACGTGCCTAAACCTGATTGGGCTGGTTGCGTCAGGCACACCAATGTGCACTTGACGCGTGGCAGTGCGCCTGCCACGTAGGCTTGCGCCAGGCGCAAGGATTGCGTGTAGCGCACGCCCTCTTTTTCCTATAAATACTCCGTGATTTCCCGAATCAAGGACGGCTTTTCAGATTAATATTTACGCACATAAAATTCTCTCGAATACTCCAAAACATACTTCGAACCTTCAATACTCAAATACATTCAATATTCAAATACTTTCCATACTCTTCAATACTGTCAATCAATCCGTCTTTGCTGTGTTTTTGGTTTCATGATTGCTCCGCCGAAAGATCGTTGCGCTCCTCAATCTAAGCCGCATAGGTATAATACATGAGGATCCTTGAATAAATTATTTTTATATTGAAGTTACTAACAGTTTTCTTTCCTGATGTAGATCTTTAATATAAAATCGATCTACTGTATATTCTAAACATTCTTCTTTCTTTCTTTTTATTTTCTTTTCATATATTATATGCCTGCCTGATTGTTCTATGCATATTTTATGATTGTCCCTACTTTATTGCTTTTATCACCCACATGTTATTTTTGCTAATCAAAGACCTAAAGAATTGTTCTAACATTAATCAGATTAATTTGGACAACCTGCTAGGTTCCCTGTAATATTGATTGCCTAATAACACGTCACTAAAAATTAGTCTTTTTATGTGTTTCCTGAACCAATTTAGACTAAATATTTTTAGGGTGTATAAAACATTATTTGATTATTCTTTGACATAAAATCTGTAATGAATCGGTATTTAGTAGAGGCCGGCAATGGGCAATATGGTTCCTGACCATATTTGTACCCTCACCTCCGAATTCAATCTTTGGTTCATTTTGACCATCTATGGAGTCATGACGGGGAAATCTACATTGGATAATTTGTCCCTATGATTTTCCTATATCCAATTAGGTTTATAATTCTTCCTAAAAAGAATTGTTGGCGACTTCTTTCAATACAAAACAATTTTCATTAAAACCTTAATAATGGGGTAGTCAAATCTAATACGTGCTCACACCGCGTAGGCGAAATAAAAACACGCCTACAATTTGGCGACTTCACTGGGGAGGATTTTTAAAAAATTAATTTTTTAAATGAGTGGGTGAAACTTGAAAAGTACGATTCATTCTTATTTTTATGCCTTAGAATAATATACATTTTTCCATATGCATGGCTATTGTTCAGCCACCATAAGGACAAACTACCTTGCCTCATTAGCACATGTTCTATGTGTGAGGTCACCCCCGGGGGGTTTGCGCTTTGTCCTTCCAAAAAGTTTCCTGAGCGATAGTGTTGGATCTTAGTCATAAGCAAACCTACCCAACCATGGCATTGTTCTCTTGTTCCTGACTTGAGACTAGAGTGCGTCTTACACGTGGCCACCTCTTTAACCAAGGGTACGAAGCGTGGGATCAATCTCTTAGTCATGGACCCTTTCAGACTGAACCTAAACCTGACCAATAGTTGAACGTAGATATGGACTTTAGGTTGAGAACTTTTGCATCCATGTTATATGACATTTGCCTGTGATTGCAATTCTTGCCTGCTATTATTTTGTCAAATTGTCATTATTATGTGTCGTGTCTAAAATCGCGTCTAAATAAACAAGCAAATTCTTCAATCGACAAATTCGTCGCCTAAATCCCCGAAAAACGTGTCGGGGATTAGTGCGCCAAACTCATTAAGTTGCGCCTGGCGCACCACTCTCGCGCCAGACGCACGGCTGTGCGCCGCGCGCATCAATGCTGCGCGGCACGCAGTTTGTGCATCGCACGCTTTTCGTCAATTTAGTCGTCGTAATTGTCGATCCTACGTTTAGTCCTATGTGCGTCTGTCTGTCTGAATTCACGTACTTTGGTCATTTAGGCTTATCACCTAATTCAACATAAAAAAAAATCAGTCTTTTCATGCAAGGTCAAGTCTGTCCTAAAAAAAAATGCATCTAAAGGGTCATCGTAGACTTAGAGTTGTCATGCATGTCTACCTCTTCCCTTTTTCTCCATGTTGTTCAACTAATCTTCCTTATCAATTCTACCTTACCATGTTCATCAATTTCAAAAAATTATATTTTTCAAAATCAATCCTACACCTCCTTCCATTCTACTCTTTTTCAAAAACATTTACTAATCATCATCATATCACGATATTTCAAAAAACTTTTCAAATCAATCCATCATCTTTTCCTAACAAAAGATAAAACAAGGGGTTCCTTTCAAAAATGAATTTCGAAAATTCTAAGCTCATTCCAAATACCTTCATTAAATCCAATCCAATTCAATCCAATTCATTTGCATTCATTCTAGACCCATATGCATTAGAATCCATTTTGCATTCATTCAGGCCCATGTGCATTTCAAGTCCATACATTATCTCAGGCCCATATAAGTCTAGTTCAAGTCAAAACTAGGCCCATTTGCATCTCTATGTGAACCCTAGTCCATGTCAAGCTCAGTCCAAGTCTAATCCCAATCTACCCCTAATTAATTCCAGTCTATGTCTAGCCCAATCCAAATCTTAGGTCCATTTAGGCCCAATTCATATCCTAGGTCGAGTTTGCATCTCCATGTAGGCCCTAGTCAGTCTTCAGACTATAAAAATTCAGTCTTAGGACTATAAAAGTACATCCCAGTCCAACCTGCTTGCTCACCCGTAAGTTCAAAGGTATAGCATTCCTTAAGTCTATAGGCAATTTTTATGTTCAACCTGCTTTCTCACCCGTAAGTTCAAGGTCTAGCATTCCTTAAGTCCATAGACAATTTTTGAGTCTAGCCTGCTTAGTTTAATGTAAGTTCCGAAGTCTAGCTGTCTAGCTTGCTTGCTCACCCGTAAGTTCAAAGTCTAGTTGCCTAGCCTGCTTGCCTTAAGTTAAGAGTTTAGCCTTCCTAGTTGTCTAGCTTGCTTACTCACACATAATTCAAAGTCTAGCATCCCATAAATCCATAGGCAATTTTTGAGTCTAGCCCGCTTAGTCTAATGTAAGTTCCGAAGTCTAGTCGTCTAGCCTGCTTGCTCACCCGTAAGTTCAAAGTCTAGATGCCTAGCCTGCTTGCCTTAAGTTAAGAGTCTAGTCTCCCTTATTGCCAAACCTTCCTTAAAAGTCTAGCCTGCTTGCTCACCCGTAAGTTCAAACTCTAGTCTCTCCTAAACCCAATCATAGAATCCAATCTGCTTGCACAGTCTAGTCTAGTCCACGTCTGCATTTGCATATAGTTAGACCCATGTCTCCATCATGGTCAAGTCTGTACTAGTCCAAAACCCATAATCATTTCCTCTTCAAAATCACTTTCCATATTCATTTCCCATTTTCACTCCCACTTTCATTTCTCATTTCTCATCTCCATTTCTCGTTGCAAAAGCATCATTTCTAAAAATTTACGAGGTCCATTCGATTTCTGTTCAGGACAGGTCGTGAGATTATAACTTGGGAACGTCCGACAGAGAAGCAACAAGGTCTACCTACTCCTAGACTCGTCAAACGCATCCTCACATTTTCAGACGAATCCTCCGACTCTTCTGAATCATCATCTGAAATGGGGGACACTAATGAACACCTCAGTGCCATTATGGCTCAACTCACAATGATGAACTCTCGTCTTGAGGAACAAGACAAAGAGATCAAGGCACTAAGGGAGAAGCTCACTGAGGAAGACGAGCAAGGCGGCACTCCACCACCGATCAAAACCAACACATAATTGAGGTTTGTAAAACTCGAGCAATTGATCCAGTCAAATCCTGCACTCGAGAGTCAGGTTCATGGCCATGACTTCATTGATCCTGAACTAAGGGAAAAACTCCCTAAAAAGGTAACATTGGGTGACCTCCCCAAATTCAAGGGGGTTGAAGACCCAGATGACCACTTGAGAGCGTTTTCCATCTCTATAGCTCTCAAGGGCATGAGCAAGGACCTGATTGCTTATGTCTTTCCTTTAACCTTGGATGCACATCCATCCAAGTGGTTCAGGTCACTGAATAAGGCCAAGCAGAATGACTGAGACTACATCAGAGAAGAGTTCCATAAACAATACATCTACAATACTCAGCTTCCCATTGGCCTTTGTGAGTTGGAGTTAACTAAACAAAACTCCAATGAAGACTTCGTCACCTTCCTTAACAGATGGAGGGATAAAGCTGCACAAATATTAATAGGCCATCTCAGGAGGATTAAGTCCGATTGGTGATCCGTAACCTGCAGCCGAAGTATGGGGATCATATCAAGTTCCAACCTATAGAGTCTTTCACGAAGCTCTATAAGGTAGGCCTGCTGATTGAAGAAGAAATACAAGCCAACAAGAACAAGGGTTCCAACAACAACAACAACTCTTTCAAGAAGAGTAACAATGGCCCTTCTAGCTCCAAAAGCAATGAGGTCAATGACATAGCTGCTGAAAAGAGAGGCCATCAAAAGCCTCAAAGAACATTCGCACCTTTAGGCATGTCCTTAGAAGAAGCCTTCACTAGACTTCATGCAAGGGGGGCACTTCAGCCTATTGGCCCTACTCCAGATTAAGCTCCCGAGAATAGATCCAAGAGGTAGGAACCAAATGCCTACTGCAAGTACCACCAGGGGAATGGACACCCAACATCTGCGTGCTGGACCTTAAAGAATCACCTGCAGGATATGGTTGAAGACGGTAGATTGCAAATTCCACCTGCAGCAAAAGTCAGCAATAGCAGCAATCCCTTGGGCAACACCTAGACAACGCCGGGTCTTAGTCATTTAACGCTAGTTTTCTAGGTTGAGTCGGAGAGTCCCTCCCCTGGCTCCTTCATTTCCCTTCTTGTCGAGTCTATGTCATTTAGATTTTTATTTCCAATAATCCTTGTTCTATTTATCTCTGATTAATAAAAGAATTTCATTTTCATTGGCCTTCCATCATTTTATTTATGCTTCTAATTCAATGATGAAACTCAAATCACATAATGAACTTGACTAACAATAATAACCAAGAAGATTTGAAATAAAAAAAGAGAATAATAAAGAAAGAGGACATACTTTGGATCAAGAGTTATCGCCCTCTCCTTTCCATTACCTTTCATAAGCCATCCTCATACAACTAAGGAAAAACAAAAATCCTTTAAACCATCATCTCCATGATACTTAGCCAAATAATCCCTCCATTACTCAAAGCTCCACAAATATCCTTCAAGCCTTCCAATACCTTAAACCAATAACTTGTGCGCAAGCCTTACTACACAAAAAATATCAATGCCAGGCAAATAAAAAAAAAGTGATTCAAAGTGCGAAAAAAAAAAGAAAGAAGCAAAAGCAAAAGAAAACGCACAAAAGTGCTAAAAGGAAAAGCCGAAGGCAAAGCAATAAAAAGTCAAGCTAGGGGGCTTGCACACAAGTTCTACCCCTCAGTCAAATCCCTTCGGTTCATCAAACCTTTAATCCATACAATCTAAATCCATGATCCTCCATTAGCCCAACCAATTCAACCTTTATCTAAACCTCAAGCCATAAACCTTTCAACCTTCCATCCACCCTTCTATAACTCCTTTTTCAAGGTATGTCCAAGCCCGCTAGGTTGAAAACAAGAAAGGGCGGCCTAGGCAAAAATTAGGGCACAAAAAAAATATATAACATAAAAAAAAAAATCAGATCCAGAATGGTCTGATTCCGCAAGGATACGTAGGAATCCTCATCTCGAGGTCCGACCGCTTCAATAAAATAAAATTAGTCATAGTCTAATGATTTGACTTTCTAGAATTTAGGAGCATACTCTTTCTAGATCCTGACATAGACTCGAGTTTGCACCTAGCCTCGTTAAAGCCTTTTCCCACCTACATTGATTTAAGTCACAAATTTCAACCTTTTTATTTTTCAATCCAAGCTCTCCTTGTCCCTGAAGGACTCTTCGACAATTCCATGATTTCCGGCGATACTTAACTTTGCCTACATCAACTTCCCAAAGAAGAATCCCCAGTACAATCCCCAGTGACAACTTTCAATGTTCAAGACATAACAACTATATTTCAATATCATATTAAATACATTTCAATTAAGGCTCAAGCCTAATTCAAGGCAAGCGCACCCAAAGTGGGGGCTTCCTACGTGTGGTGGTTCCTCCAATTCAAGTCAAACTCCCGAGAAGTTGTAATTCGCGAACCTCGTTTACGAACCCCGATTGTTTACTAAAAACGATTCTCGAAAATCATTCAATCTATTTCTAATCATTCTGATCACTCTATCATTCTATACATCATCCTAGCCTTGCAAAACCCTGACCTTGCATTGCATTTCATACATTCTAGTCTTGCATAACCCTGACCTTGCATGACGTGTCATCCCTTAGCTTTGCATAACTTTAATCCTTGCATAGCGTCTTGTGCATCCTCGGAGAGTCTAAGTTTGCGTACATTTGCATCACTATGAGCTTTATCTGAGTTGTTCGCACCTATCTACTAACATCTTCCCCTGCAAGTAATCATATTGCTTGTAGTTATTGTCCTGCATACTAACTTTATTTTGCAGAGACCGGCGTATATAGATCAGTTCTAAAATGCAGAGCGTTTAGAATCGTTCTCCGTCCCGACACAGTATACTTTGACTATCGGTTTCCTGAACCTCAGTCAAAGTGGGGGCTTCTGTAGGCACATAATCGTGTCTCCCCATTTAAGGATCCGATGATGAAACAAACCGTGGCATTAGTTGGCGCGACCCAACGGAAGAGCAATCTAAACAACCAATCCAAAATGTGTTTTGAAATGATATTCTAAAGCCCAATTAATTGTTCATGACGATTAATTGCATTTCAAGCCCATAAAATGTTGTAAATCGATTTTAAAACACCAATCAAATATTTATTATTTTAATAGATATTTTTCATAAATATTTTATTATCTTTGATAAATAAAGCAGATTTTTAATCCCTAAAATTCTATCTCCGTAATTTTAGGGATAGAACAGTATCTTCGAAAGACGCGCAAAGGAATATGCTCGAATATTCCCGAATATGCGCCGGACGCGGGGTCTGCGCTCAGCGCGACACGTGCGACCAGCACATTGGCCATATCGCATCAGGCGTGCCAATGAGCGCCTGACATGTAGATTTTGTGACTCATACAGAGTCTTGCGTCAGACGCAAGTCTTGTGTGAGACGCAACTTTCTTTTTTATCTTTTCAAAACGCGTTTACACGTGCCTAAACCTGATTGGGCTGGCTGCGTCAGGCACACCAATGTGCGCCTGACGCGTGGCAGTGTGCCTGCCACGTAGGCTTGCGCCAGGCGCAAGGCTTGCGTGCAGCACACGCCCTCTTTTTCCTATAAATACTCCGTGATTTCCCGAATCAAGGACGACTTTTCAGATTATTATTTACGCACATAAAATTCTCTCGAATACTCCAAAACGTACTTCGAACCTTCAATACTCAAATACATTCAATATTCAAATACTTTCAATACTCTTCAATACTTTCAATCAATCCGTCTTTGCTGCGTTTTTGGTTTCACGATTGCTCCGCCGAAAGATCGTTGCGCTCCTCAATCTAAGCCGCATAGGTATAATACCTGACGATCCTTGAATAAATTATTTTTATATTAAAGTTACTAACAATTTTCTTTCATGATGTAGATCTTTAATATAAAATTGATCTACTGTATATTCTAAACCTTCTTCTTTCTTTTTTTTTATTTTCTTTTCATATATTATATGCCTGCCTGATTGTTCTATGCATATTATATGATTGTCCCTGCTTTATTGCTTTTATCACCCACATGTTATTTTTGCTAATCAAAGACCTAAAGAATTGTTCTAACATTAATCAGATTAATTTGGACAACCTGCTAGGTTCCCTGTAATATTGATTGCCTAATAACACGTCATTAAAAATTAGTCTTTTTATGTGTTTCCTAAATCAATTTAGACTAAATATTTTTAGGGTGTATAAAACATTATTTGATTATTCTTTGACATAAAATCTGTAATGAATCGATATTTAGTAGAGGCCAGCAATGGGCAATATGGTTCCTGACCATATTTGTACCCTCACCCCCGAACTCAATCTTTGGTTCATTTTGACCATCTATGGAGTCATGACGGGGAAATCGACATTGGATAATTTGTCCCTATGATTTTCCTATATCCAATTAGGTTTATGATTCTTCCTAAAAAGAATTGTTGGCGACTTCTTTCAATACAAAACAATTTTCAATAAAACCTTAATAATGGGGTAGTCAAATCTAATACGCGCTCACACCGCATAGGCGAAATAAAACACGCCTACAGTTATGTGTTTACCCTTGGTTGTGGTGCTATATCATGGAAGTCTTCGAAGCAGACTTGTATAGCACGTTCCACCATGGAGTCTGAGTTCATTGCACTTCGAGTTGGCAGGGCAAGAAGCTGAATGGTTGAGAAATCTGTTGTCTGATGTTCCCTTATGAGGAGGACAAGGTGCACCTGTCTCTCTTCATTGTGATTCTCAAGCAGCCATTGGTGTTGCTAAGAACAGTGTCTACAATGGTAAGAAGAGACACATACGGATCAGACATGGAGTCGTCAAACAACTCCTGAAAAATGGGGTGATTTCTTTGGACTATGTGAGGTCCGAAAGAAATCTTGCAGATCCCTTTATTAAGGGGTTATCTAGGAGAGTTGTCCTAGAGTCGTCGAGGGGGATGGAGCTAAAGCCCATTAGTTGAGATTTTAAGGTGGATACCCGTTTGTGGTAAAACGAAGCCATAGAATCTTAACTTGCACTACATTTCTCATCCCTATGGCGCATGGTAGTGCCTTTTAAATCCATAGCCTATTGGTGGTGCTATTGAGACGCACTTGATGGATTTATATTGTGAGGTTGAGCTTTTGCTCTTAATGGTTCCATATCCCTTTGGGGTGGTGTTATTGAGAAACACTTGATGGACTACCTACGTAAGTGTGGAGGTTAAGCCGTCTTCTATGAACGACTAGACTGTCTTTCTAGAGCATTTATGAGACCCAAGGAATGCGCATGGCTATAAAGCGCTTGTGATGTATCGCGGAGACTGCACGATCTAAAGGTAGGTATGTGTTGTGGGGGTCTCAACGGAACTCTGGTGAGTTCAAGAGAAATTCACTCACTAGAAAATAAGTTGTTGCCTCATTTCACTATGCATCAATTCAAATCGAAAGATAATGATGCTTAAGTACTTTCCTTTCCTTACTCAAGAATTTCCTTTTGCTTTTCGGAGCCTTTGTGTCCAAAAATATAGTTAAGTTAAGTTTAAAGCCCAAGCCCAAATCCCAAGGTCCTGGCCCGATCTGGGCGGGTGGCGCGCGCGTGTGTGATAGCAATCCCAAACCCAAGTATGATATCCAACCACAAAAGCATTTCAAGTACCAACTCAATAAGAATAATAAAGAAGAGAATATATAAACAAGGGAGTATTCCCTCCCACAAGCAATGTGGGACTTTTATAGAAAAGAAGGCAAGGCTTTTCAAGCCTTGATTCCAACACCCATAACCTAGCTAGATATATTCCTTTTGGTGTTGAACAACGTTGAGAATATCATTGCCCAGCGGAGGTATCTCCTTATGTATTAATGGACATTTTGTCTGCGAATTAATATATGCACCTCACTTTTCCCCTCGAAAAAGAAGTTGTTTCGGTGATGTACTATTGTTTTTATCCTCTGAATGGAAGTTTGGTTTTTAATTAAACTTCTAATTGGACTAACTAGTTTGCATCTTTTGTTTGTCTCTTGTTAAGTACCTCTTCTTGTTTAATGCTTGTTTGGTTGATATGAGAAAACATGGGAAATATAAATTCCTAGGAATTAAAAATTTGATGAGTTGTTTGGTTGACAACAAAATAGCAAAATGAAGGAATTAGAAATTCCTAGGAATTTTGAGTTCCCACAAAATGGAGGAAGTACCTAGGTCCTGCTAGGTAAGTAGAAATTCCCATGGGAATTTAATTCCCATGGGAATTTAATTCCCAATTCCCCCATTGTCAACCAAACAATTTAACCAATTTCCCATGAATTTGATTAAGTAATTTTATTTCCTATGAATTGCAATTTCATGGGAATTTTGACTTCCCATGTAAACCAAACGATATAAAATTTTTTAATACCTTATTTCTTCAATCTTCAGATTTTTAACTTTAATTCATTTTTTGCTATTAAAATTTCAAATCTGAAAGAACAAAACCAACATGTTAAGGTCAAAGTGTTTGTAATAATTCTTTGAGCCATAATAGGTTCCATTTCTAGAAATTATTGAAATTCCGCTGGAAAGACATCAATAGCGTTTCTGAATTTATGGAAATTAACATACATGGAGTCATGGACAATATTGACGGAAGCGTTTAAGTGAGTGAACAAAAAATTATGAAGGAAAAATGAAAGTTAAAGATAATTTTTTACCCTTAAAGACGCTCCTAGGATAATGATCAAGAAGTCAAATATCAAAAACTGAAAATAAAAAATCAAATAAAATAGACTCAAAGTCCCAAATCTGAAATTCCTCGTTCAAAAGTTGACAATATTGACGGAAATTCCATAGTTTTCTATTTTCTTATGTAAGGAGGGGCGGGAGTACGATAGCTCATTTAGTGGCAAAGTGGGATACTAGAGGAAGTGAAGAACTAGTTTGTATGGATCCTATTCCCCAAAGTCTTATAACTTTGGCGGAACTTGAGTTGCAATAATATCCCGCTCTAACTTTCCCCTCAAAAAAAAATTTTTGAGGCCCATATGTGTCTGGAGGACATATCTAATATATGAACATTGCTACACCTACCCACTACTAATAGAGTATTAAAAAAAAAAATTATTATGCTGAGTTGGATTCCATTACCACAATCTTCAACAAGTCTTTATTAATGGTGGGTAGTCTACTCGGTGGGTACATAAAGTATTTTTTCCTAATATATGAAAAAACTGATATTGGAGTTTTAAAAAATGAATATGTACCATAAACTTAAGATATAGTGCAAATAGATTGAGATAAGATGTTCATAAGATGAGATGGTATATATAGAAAAGTGTGTCTTAGGTGTAATATGTTCACCATAACTTATTGGGTAACATGCATAATAACATAGACTCCAACAAGAATGACATGGACTACATGTCATTTATTTCATGTCATTTGAGTTCTTTTCATAAAAGAAGCGGTAGTTTGTGCATAATTACACCATAAATTATGGTGTAACAGTTACGCCACCATAAATTATGGTGTAACAGTTACACCAAAGAATTTGTGATGGTATGTCTAAAACCTGAAATGATATATACATGAATTGAGATGGTTTGTCAGTTGGAACACAAGGTGACACTCAAGAAAGAGGGGTTGAATTGAGTGGCTAAAACTAATCGATTTTCGCAAAAACACTCTTATAACACAGTGTTGTGCACTGTGTTATTCACTCGTAAACTCTCCGATTGATGTTTTTGCTTGAACGAAATTGTATCAAACAATAAAACAATTATATCAAATAATAAGACACATGGATTTAACGTGGTTCAATATCACATCTAAGATCTACGTCCACACAAACTACACTTTTATTATTTGAATCGTAAAATACCAAACTCTCGATACAATTCGATTCCCCCACTACTAACTCTAGTAGTGCTCCCCAACACTTAAACCTAAGTGTTGCTACTCTCTATAAGAATGATTCCTCAAAAGCGTGCTTCTTGTTCAAGCAAATAGAGGATCGTTACAAACATTGTTTAGAGACCTTAACCTACTAGAACTCTGTGTCGTACACTGTGCTATGGGATTTCGTTTTCAGCTCTCAAAATCTTTCAAAAACCAAATCTGAAAACGTGTCATATTATACTGATTTCTATCTCTTATATAACTTCATCAACTAAATAAGAATTAATCTCCAAGATATAATTATCTTCTTGAATAATTTTTATTCCTAAAATAAAGTGATAGAATTATTTTCCTTTTCAAAATCCAATTTTATCATTTATAAAAACTGATTTTTTCTTTTCCTTATAAGATAAGGATTTCTCCATATCTTATGCCAACTATTAATCAGATTTTAAATCAATTTTTATCCAAAAATCTTTATCAAAATCGTTTTCTTTAAAAATCAATTTTCTTTTTTTACAACAATTCTTTTTCGAAAATCTTTTAAAGAAACGTTTTCTTTAAAATCAGTTTATAAAATTTTTTATCTGAAAATCTTTACAATAAATATTTTCCTTTCAAAACTAATTTTCGAAATTAAAAACTCCCCTTTTTATATTCTTTAAATATAGACACATAAAATTAATATAATTACCTATTTTCTTAACTCTAAGAAAATAGTTAACCATTCTAATTTTAAAATTTTAATTTAGCACAAAGTTCCAATACGTTAATTATATTGCATAAACATGACTAAGAACATAACTAGACCTAAGCTTCCATATCTTCAAGTACTTCTTGATCTTTCATGAACATCCAATCTTGATAGCATTCTTAGATCACTGTTACTAGGGGTGTTAATGAGCCAGGGTGGCTCGCAAACTGTCCGAGCTCGGCTCGGTCAAAGCTCGGCTCGAGAGGGCTCGACTCGAGTTCGGGATCGGCTCGCGACCTTAACGAGCCGAGCCTGAGCCTCCTTAAGTTCGGCTCGAAAGTTCGTGAACAAGCTCGAAAAAAATTTAGATAGTTTTTACGTAAAATAGTAATGTCCCAC
Source organism: Beta lomatogona (assembly GCA_947646795.1). Lineage (NCBI taxonomy): Eukaryota > Viridiplantae > Streptophyta > Magnoliopsida > Caryophyllales > Amaranthaceae > Beta > Beta lomatogona. The sequence continues at coordinate 586,595 of CANSNZ010000731.1, forward strand.
ATCGATAGATAAAGTAAACACCAACCTTGTTTTCGCTATATAATCTTATTACCCTTTTAGTCTTCAACTCTACTTCTTGTTTGACTTGTGTTATTTTATAATGCTAGACTATATATATGAAGTCTTCCATTTGTATAAATAAAATTAATTATTCTACTATAATTCAATCACTTACAAGTATGTATTATCTATATACACAAATCTTGGAAAAACTTCCAAGACATGCCAGCAAGGTCAACAACATTTGCAAAAATATAATAGAACATGCAACCAATACAAAAACATCAAATCCACTCCTCTTAACTCTTAGCGCCAGTTGCATAGTGTTCTGAAGTTGGGATTTTAAAAATCCCACATCCGCGATGAAGTAAGAGTAGCAAGGATCCTTATGTATTAAAAGGCTTGTATAGAGAAGGGTGGAGTATTTGGAAGTTGGGCTATGTATATTTAATGATCAGCCTGACATCCATTTTTGTCAGGAGATTGACAAGTATTCATTGGGCTGTACTTGCATGAAAGCCCGGTGAATGCGGTTAAGCTGGACTTTTTTTATTGTTTAAAATTTTGAGTTCTTGAGCCAAGACGAGCTTGGCTTGGATTTTTTCGAGCTCGAGCCGAGCTTGAAATTTTGAGCTCGACGAGCTTCGAGCTCGAGCCAAGTTTGACCTCAACCATTCTCGAGCTGAGCCGAGCTTGGACATATTCGGTTTCGGTTCGGCTTGTTAACACCCCTAACTGTTACATACATACATGTTATAGCATAAAGTGTTTATCATCATCAAAATAACATCAACTTAGAGTCACAACAAATTCCTCATTTTTTATGATAACAAACAAATAATACTTCCCCCTCAAAATATGCACCATTAATCACATTAGGGAAAATAACTCAACATCATTCACAAGTAACATGGTAACCAAGATAACCAATTCATTAGTCTAAGTATTATACCCATCTTCCCCCTTTTGACATTATAAAAAAGGAGAACATCAGCATGTTTCGCGAGTCAAAGTGACATAGTCAGCAAAATAATGCAAGTAGCTCAAGCAATAGATACTAAGGATGCTGGTGCTATGTCATAATCCAACTCACAATCCGAAGTCATTAAGCAAAAAATAATCCAACTCACAATCCAAAATTATGAAGCAAGAAATAATCATGAAGGATCATGGCTAATAGCTAAGAAAGAAAGAAAAAGATAGGCAGTGCAAGCTTGAAGATTTGAAATGACAATTGGCTCAACAAGTGCTTAAACCTTTCTTTTCAGATTTTCAACTTCCACAAATAAACATAATAAGACTTTCTTCACTGTGGCACTGTGTGTATTTCTGTGCCACTGAACAATCTATTTCCTTCCAAATATAAATTATCTTCAGATATACTGGAATCTAAAATGATGATCTTCAAAACTTTCATCTGTGAATTGAACTCTAAGATTTATCTAACACAAGTGTCTTACTCTCCTTGTCTTCTTGCATGTTCATGACTTCTATTCTCTAGGGATGAGCCTTTCGAGAATAGCCTGCTCTGATACCACTTGTTGGAACACAAGGTGACACTCAAGAAAGGGTGGGGTTGAATTGAGTGGCTAAAACTAATCGATTTTCGCAAAAACACTCTTATAGCACAGTGCCTTGCACTGTGCTATTCACTCGTAAACTCTCCGATTGATTTTTTGCTTGAACGAAATTGTATCAAACAATAAAACAATTAAATCAAATAATAAACACAGGAATTTAACGTGGTTCAATCTCACCTCTGAGATCTACGTCCACACAAACTACTCTTTTATTATTTGAATCGTAAAATACCAAACTCTCGATACAATTCGATTCCCCCACTACTAACTCTAGTAGTGCTCCCCAACACTTAACCCTAAGTATTGCTACTCTCTATAATATGAAAAATTACATAAAGAATGATTCCTCAAAAGCGTGCTTCTTATTCAAGCAAATAGAGGATCGTTACAAACTTTGTTTGGAGACCTTAACCTACTAGAACTCTGTGCCGTACACTGTGCTCTGGGAGGTCGTTTTCAGCTCTCAAAATCTTTCAAAAACCAAATCTAAAAACGTGTCATATTATACTGATTTCTATCCCTTATATAACTTCATCAACTAAATAAGAATTATTCTCCAAGATATAATTATCTTCTTGAATAATTTTTATTCCTAAAATAAAGGGATATAATTATTTTCCTTTTCAAAATCCAATTTTATCTCTTATAAAAAAATTGATTCTTTCTTTTCCATATAAGATAAGGATTCCTCCATATCTTATGCCAACTATTAATCAGATTTTAAATCAATTTTTATCCAAAAATCTTTATCAAAATCGTTTTCTTTAAAAATCAGTTTTTCTTTTTTTACAACAATTCTTTTTTGAAAATCTTTTAAAGAAACATTTTCTTTAAAATCAGTTTATAAAACTTTTTATCCGAAAATATTTACAATAAATATTTTCCTTTCAAAACTAATTTTCGAAATTAAAAACTCCCCTTTATATATTCTTTAAATATAGAGATGAAATTAATATAATTACCTATTTTCTTAACTCTAAGAAAATATTTAACCATTCTAATTTAATATTTCTAATTTAGCACAAAGTTCCAATACGTTAATTACATTGCATAAACATGACTAAGAACATAACTAGACATAAGCTTTTATATTTTCAAGTTCTTGATCTTTCATGAACATCCAATCTTGATAGCTTTCTTAGACCACTGTTACATACATACATGTTATAGAATAAAGCGTTTATCATCATCAAAATAACATTAACTTAGAGTCACAACATTGTCCATAAGCTCATATGACATCCATAAATTGAGAGAATAGATTTTTGAATTGAGATGATATGTTCAAAAATTAAGATTTAGTATTCATAAATTCAGATGATTTATCTATATACTGACACAGTATGATCATAATATGAGATGGGAAAAATCCAATGAGACACGTTACACCAAATACATTCTTTAAGAATGACACTTTCTTCTTTTTCTTAAGAAGTGCTACCAAAGTCCTTTGCCACATAGTTTTAGGAGGATTATAAACAAATATAAATGAATAAATCTTCTAAAAAAAATTGAAATCACAAAGAAGCTAGAAATCTAGAATGATTGCGTTATCAGTGTTAAATATATTTAAAAAATTTGTCTATCTATATTGTCCATAATTTCTCCTAAAATTATGTGTCAGGAAATTTGATAGCACTTAAAAAACATCGGAAGAATAGAAAAACTAAAATTTACTTAAATGTGATGACAAATAATTTTCTGACCAACTAATATAACATAGTTATAACCACCCGGCGCATAGCTCAGTTGGCGAAGGGAGGATGTTGGGTTTAGAAATACCCCAACGTTGCAGGGTCGAACCTGTGGAGAAGCGGGCATTCTCTCCTCTCCCAGCTGAGGCACATGCCGCGGCTTACCTCCTCCGTGGTACCCTAGTGGTTGGGGTGGCGGGGGTCCTTAGGATTGGGGTTCAATTCTTTTTAGAAATATAACATAGTTATATAACAACAGTCATACAACTCTCATAAAAACCTATTGCTATAGCCCTAGGGACAATTAGACCAAGTACAAGATTCTTGACATCACAAATCACAAGCAACAAGCTACCTAAAAATTTCCAGTTGATAATCACCCCTTGCTTACAGTCGGTGAATAAATAAGACGATTCAATGACATAATTTTTTGCAATGAGTGATTTTAATACGTTAATCCGACCGGCGTCGGTGCTAATTGCTATTGTAGACATTGGTGTCTTCCAGCTGACAGCTACAACATGATAAAATAACACTTAAGCATTTCGTGAATTGATCAACATGATCTTCACGTAGTGTTGGTTTTCACACACAGAGATAAGGTCAATTTGATAATTTTATTGGCTGAATCGTGCCAATAAGGTGGTACACCAGTTCATCATTGAAGATTTGGTCTCCACTACTATGTTTTCATTGATTTTATATCAAGGAACCCAAGGACAAGCTTATATAAAGCCCATCCGCAAACCATATATTCCACAACTCATCTTTTCATCCTTTCCCTCAAAAATCAAAATGGCTCTCAATCGTGCTTCTTTCATGTCTTTCCTTCTCATTTCTTTGGTGGCAGTTTCATCTGCTAGTGATTATTATACTTATAGTCCTGCTCAAGAATATAAGACTCCAACTTATTCTCCAGTATACACTTCTCCAATTTATAGCCCATCACCAGTATACACCTCATCTCCGGTATACAGTTCACCGGAATATACTCGATCTCCGGTATACAAGTCACCAAAATACAGCCCATCGCCCGTATACAAGTCACCAGAATATACCCCATCCCCAGTGTATAAGTCACCCGAGTATACCCCATCTTCGGTATACACTCCATCCCCCGTGTACAAATCACCAGAGTATACCCTATCTCCAGTATACAAGTCACCAAAATACACTCCATCTCCAGTATACAAGTCGCCAGTTTACACCCCATCTCCAATGTACAAGTCACCTGAATACATCCCATCTCCAGTGTACAAGTCACCTGAATACACCCCATCTCCAGTATACAAGTCACCAAAATACAACCCATCTCCCGTGTACAAGTCACCAGAATACACTCCATCCCCAGTGTACAAGTCACCAGAGTACACCCCATCTCCAGTGTACAAGTCACCAAAATACAGCTCATCCCCTGTCTACAAGTCACCAGAATACACCCCATCTCCTGTATACAAGTCACCAGTTTACACCCCATCTCCAGTATACAAGTCACCAGTTTACACCCCATCTCCAATATACAAGTCACCAGAATACACCCCATCTCCAGTATACAAGTCACCAAAATACAACCCATCTCCCGTATACAAGTCACCAGAATACACTTCATCCCCAGTATACAAGTCACCTGAATACACCCCATCTCCAATTTACAAGTCACCAAAGTACAGCCCATCTCCAGTATACAAGTCACCAGAATATACTCCATCTCCAGTATACAAGTCACCAGAGTACACCCAATCTCCAATATACAAGTCACCAGAATACACCCCATCTCCAGTATACAAATCACCAAAATATAGCCCATCTCCCTTATACAAGTCACCAGAATACACTCCATCCCCGTATACAAGTCACCAGAATACACCCCATCTCCAGTATACAAGTCACCAAAATACAGCCCATCTCCCGTATACAAGTCACCAGAATACACTCCATCCCCAGTATACAAGTCACCTGAATACACCCCATCTCCAGTATACAAGTCCCCAGTTTACACCTCATCTCCAATATACAAGTCACCAGAATACACGCCATCTCCAGTATACAAGTCACCAAAATACAGCCCATCTCCCGTATACAAGTCACCAGAATACACTCCATCTCCTGTATACAAGTCGCCAGTTTACACCCCATCTCCAATATACAAGTCACCTGAATACACTCCATCTCCAGTGTACAAGTCACCAAAATACAGCCCATCTCCCGTATACAAGTCACCAGAATACACCCCATCACCAGTATACAAGTCCCCAAAATATAGCCCATCTCCCGTGTACAAGTCACCAGAATACACCACATCTCCAGTATACAAGTCTCCAGAATACAACTCATCACCAGTTTACACTGCTCCTACATATTCTCCAAGTCCCTCATACGGATATTGAGAGAAATACACTGCTACATGATTGCTTGACTTTGCATTATTTTAAATTATCTCCCAATGAGAGTTTAAGTTGGGTGAAATTCATATTATTATTTGTCGTTTTGTATTATTCAAAATATTAAATAATAATTTATATTCTCTAATTATGTTTCAATGTCGAGTTATGTATTTCTCATAATGAAGAAGCACTTTGTGTCTTTTAAGTTTATACACACTATCAATTTCCAACATTTCTTTTTTTTTTTTGCTCATAAAGAATTATAAAAGAACAAGGATAATCAATAATGTACACAATTGATAGGTGCGTCACACACTAACAAAAATAAATAACATAACTAATCCTCCTAACTATGTAGTAGGGTAAGTCAGGGTCGATCCCACAAAGAAAAAGTTGTTCTATGATTAGCCCTTAAATAATGGTAAGACTAAAGGAGATTAATATCAATGATGGTCGAATCATCTATACTAATAAATATATAAATAAAAGACTCTAGAGTTAAGTATCCCCACTAACATGAATTAATAAAATAGTAAGTCCTACCCCAAACTAATCAATTAAATGTTGACAAGGAAAAATACACCCTGTAAAATACCATAAACCTCTGCCTAGTATCTATGACTTCCCAAATATGCACTCAAACCTAATTTTGTAGAATCATACAAATTAAAGACATTAAACGGGACACTCAAACTTACTAACAATCCATTCTACCTACTCCCATGGAAACTTCATGTTCTTAATTAAAATACTCAAATCCGTCAAAATACAACTCCTATTGTGATCAAGACAAAGGAATCATAACAATACTAGTTATAATCAATTAAGTAAGAACAATTAAATAATTATTTGAGAATTTAAAGAAATAATCATGGATTAATTCATACTAGGATTCAACTTAATCATAGATTAAAGAACTAATCAAGCATAATTGAAATAAAGAAACAAACTAGAGAACAATAGTTCAACTTCATAATGAAATATAAAGAGAAAAGAAGAAGAAAATAAATATTTGAATTAATGGAAGAAAGGTAGAGTTTTGAAGAACAATGAATATCTACAAGTTTCTCTCTCTAACTTCTCTCTAGAAACCCTAAAAAGTGTATACAATAAACTATGTCTCCTCATTAAACAAGTAAAAGTGTATTTATAACGTCCTAAAATAACAAAACCGGCAAAATAAAACGCGCTACGGAGCACACCAACACGGGTGTGTCCATGTTGACCTGCTTCTACATAAATATCCTACGAAAGAAAAGCTAATGCGTCGGAGAAATCAGGGCAACACAGACGTGTCAAAGTTGACAGGGACGTGTTGGCCTATAACAGTTAGAATCTTCAGCTCAACTTCGAACAACTATAACTTTTGATCCGGAGCTTTGTTTCGCACATGTAATGTATCGTTGTATTACCTCATTATCATTTTGTGTCAAAAGTTATGGGCAAAAATGGTGAAGAGGTATCATATTTCGCGCAAGTACACAAAGCCGTTTTGTATCTTCTTCGATTACAATCTGTTTCGAGCATATGATATATCGTTTTGAAGGTCATCCAAGTGTATTAATCCTTATGTCCTCAAACAGGAGTATAAAGTACCTGAAATTATATCAAAGCTCCGAAAAACCCGTGAAAGCAACATAAGTTTTGAAAAGGTACCAAAATATGCACAAATGCAATGTAAATGATCTAATAATTATATGAAAATGCAACCTAATATGCAACCAAATGATGTTATAATATGAACTTATCAACAATGAACGATTCTAAGTCAAATCTCGAGTATCAATATCCTTCTTAAAGACTTCACAACTTAATTAAATTAATTGGATCTATCAATTTGAGATATTCTAATAGTTTTTCTAAGGGTTTTACTCTGTACCTATATTACACTAAAAATATTACATTGCCGTAACACAATGGCAATAGGTTCAATGACTTTGGGTTTTGCTATTCAACGCCCTGCAATTACTTACTAACGCCCTAAATACAATATTTTTATACTGTATTTGTATATTTACATTTCTTTTCTCTCTTTCTCCCCTTCCCCTTCCCTTCTTCTTCCACACCACCACTGGCGCTGCCACACCACCACCACCACACCACAACAATTGCGTCGCCGCCACCGTACCGCCACCACCATCACGCCCCAATGAAACAATTGTCATTCAAACAAACACATCACATATTTCATCCAAAGATGCCACAAAATTAAAATCACAATCAAGGGTTTGACTTTATGGGGTATGATCAATTAGCAACTATAGATCAAAGGCAAAAAAAAACCCACCACCTTCACGAACAACTTATAAACTCAAACCAGGGCCGGCCCTGAGCAAGTCCAAAATGGGACTCAGAACAGGGCCTCCTTTTTAGAGGGGCCTCAAGTTTTAAAAAGAAATTAAATAAGTAAGCCCAAGGCCCAGCCAAAAGTAAGGCATTAGTACACCCCTGCACACGCACATACCAGTAAAAGTAAGGCCTCAAGTTTTTATCTTTCTCTCTCCTTGATTTTCTCTTTACCCGCTGGATCTTTCATCTTCATTCTTTAGATCTTCTTTCTCTCTCCTTACCCGAAATCCAGGCTATCCCTATCAAGCCCCAAAAACTCACTGCTTTCTCTCTCAGTTCTTACACGTTGATGCTGCCAATGAAGCTAGTCAAGCTACTGCTACTGAAAATTGTTAATAGAATAGATTGTTAATATAATTTAATTTCTCCTTACTAGAATAGATTGATTACAAATGTTTGAAGTTGCTTTTTTGCTACCTACTCGTTAGCCGAATAGAGTTTTTCTACCAAACATTAAATTGTTTTGGTGAATTTTTGGCTTTTGGTGTTGTAGGTGGAGGGGAAATATGATGAGTATTGTCAAAAAATGGAAGAATTAATATCATCATTTGAAGTGATAGCAGGAGAAAGCGCAGCAAAATGTTACACTGCATTAGCCTTGCAAGTAATATCTAGGCATTTTTGTAGCCTAAGAGATGCCATATTAACCCAAATTAAGGTTGCTAGGAAAAACTTATCACTAGAGTTACCTAAAATTGGCAGTGGGTTATCCCATTTAAGTTTATTTGATCGCGAGTCCAGGAATAGCAATAGCAGAACGTCCATCCAACAGATTGGACTGATCCAAGAGCTCATCGACAAGCATGGTGGCCCATTCGAGGTCTCCCTGAGACAATTTTACGTGCCTTTGAATTTTTTTTAAATAGGGGGCCTCATTTTCACCTTTGAGCACAGGGCCTCCATATTGTTCGGACCGGGGCTGACTCAAACAAGAAAGAAAATTGCCGATAAAAAATGCCAAAGTTGAAGTTATGAAAGGTGTTATTGTCAACGAACAGCTTCAACAACAGCTTGTTATTGTCGACAAAAAATAAAAAAATTGTTATTTTTGGTTCTGATATACTAAATCACCACCACCTTCACGCTCCACCACCGGTCCACCACCACCTTCACTACCCATAACCACCACCACCTTCACGCTCCACCGCCACCACCTTCCAAGTTCCACCTGTTGCATGACCACCACCCCTGTTATTTTTTTTTTATTAAAAAAAGGGAGGCGTCTGCCATTAACGCCGCACCATCGGTGGAGGCGCCCCAACACAGGAAGAGGCGCCTGCCATGGACTCCTATGCCGGTGGTGGGGTGTCCATGGAAGACGTCTCCTTTTTTTTAATGAATTTTTTTCTGTAAATCGAAAAATTTCTTAGTGAATTAGCGACGATCGATGGAGAAAATGAATCTAGTTTCTGACGAAAATCGTGGATTGAAATGAATGATTCTCGTAGATATGAGAGAATTATTTTCCCCCTATATTTTATGTTAATTGTATGAAGAAATGGATAGAAGGGAAAGGGGGGTAGAAAATAGAGGAGAGGAGAAGGGTATGGTGTGATGGTGGTGGTGGTACGGCGGCGACATGATGGCGATGGTGGTGGTGGTGGTGATGTGGAAGAAGAAGGGAAGGAAAAGTGAAGGAAGGGGAGAAAATGATCCCTATCGCTATATGCCACCCGTATTTACTAAAAATCGGCCGTATTTTTTCCTTTAAATGCCCCCCATACCCCTCCCCTTTCACCCCACTCTTACTCTCTCACCTCTCATCTAACCTCACTCTACTTCTACTTCCTCACCTTCTGTACTACCACCACCCACCACCACCGGCGTCACCACCACCACCACAACCACCGGCGGCACCACCACCACCGGAGTTACACTCGACCATCACCACCAGCGGATCACCTCCACGGGCGAACCATCATCACTGGAACCACACTTGCGCACCACCACCGGAGGTACCACCACCACCGCGGACAACCACCACTACCGGAGCACCACCTCACTGTCGCGGACCAACACTATCACAGCACCACCGGAGCACCACAATGTCCGACGAAGAACCGTCAACGCCGCCAGCAGCACCGGAATGGAATGTGGTTAGTTTTTTTTTCCGCCATCAACTCACGGTAACAATATGTTTTTTCCTTTCCTCCATGGAGGTAACGAAACAGATCTTCGTTTCCTCTATGGAGGACATAAAACAGAATTTCGTTACCTCCATGGAGGAAACGAAAAAGCAGATCAGTTGTATGCTGTGAGACGCGCTTTGTGGGACCATTTACTCACTACCTAGTATATTATCATGATGTTGGTTACCAGTTTAATTTTTGTCGTATATTATAGTTTGTAACTTTCAGTCAATGTTTTGTAATGATTAGTATAATGATATTCATATTATGATATAATGAGTGATCTAATTATTAGTATAATGATATTCATATTATGATATAATGACGGATCTAATGATTAGTATAATATGTTACATAAAATCAAAGTTCTAGTTAGTAATATCTGCATAGTAATCGGGAAGTCCTACTACATAACAAAACAAATTCAGCGTAAATAGTACATCAACCAAACGAACTTATCTAAACTAGTACATCAAAACACATCATCAAAACTACTCATCATCACCATCATCATGAGGAGGGTCACGAGCACGGTCTAACCGCAGTGCCATATCCAAATCTCGAGCCATCTCATCCATCATCTCATATGACATCGAAGTGTTGGGGTGTTGATCGTTGTGCCGATCCTCCAGCAAAGCTCTCGTACAGTCAAAATGTCGGGCCATCTACTACAAAATATGTAATAATAAGTTAGTTATGTTAGGTAAAAATAATAATTAACAACAAAAACCTTAACTTAGAATACGAAATGCATACATAGTGTGTGTTTGTAGTGTTGGCCCGGGCCGGATCCATGACGTCCTCAGCGAGAAGGATAGCATGAGAATATGCAGAATACCAGTCCATGTAGTCCGATGAACAATCTTTTGGACGACCAGCACGTCTCAATTGCGAAACATTGAGACCAAATGAATATGGCGTGAAACACTGCCATGATGACTCAGCTGCTGCTATGTCGTGCTAAACCTCATACTTCTTCGTATTTGTCGGTCTGTATGCAAAGATGGGTTCAGGATTCGGAGAATGAACCGCTGAACATAGCCCAACTGTCGTAGTACACGATCTGGGTTGTACGGCTCAACAATATTTTCGGTAACGTATGCAACCGACATACAACGTCCTCGGAACCGTCCTAGTCGGATCATCCCCATATGGCATCCAAATGACCTGAAAATAGGAAACATAAATAATTTGATTAGTTTAATGTACTACTAATATACGACTACATTAATAAGAAAAATATATGGCGTACCTCTGAAGGCGGAAGGTTGTCCAACCGTCTACGCATCGACTGAAGTCGAACATGATCCTTGCTGACGATGTGGTAATCCCACTTTCTAGCCCGGGGATCGTGATCAGACACCGATAAACTATCTCTCTGAGGCCGAAAATATGGGAAGTACTTGTATATCAAAGCCTGTAAAAGCGTGAGACACCTAACAATCTGTTTGGCCGACTGCCTAGTCGCCACCCCTAACTGATAATATAGAAAAGCCAAAGTCGATGATCCCCATGAATACCTATGTACTGAATGAAGGTCATCCAACTCAATAATGTTCTGGGGCGAGAGCCGGGTACCACTCTTATCAGTGAACAACGTACATCCCCATGAATACCTATGTACTGAATCTTCACATCAGCGGGACGACCAACACTCCCGCATCTGTCAAAGATCTCGCTAACACTGACGCCCCCGTTCTTCCACATAGGTGTTGGGTCCTGAAATAGTTCATCCCGAGTAACATGAAATAGCTCCTCAAACCGAACATACAAATCATCAGATGACAAAGCACCCCTCACTGTGCGACCAACAATAGGAACTCATATGATCTGCCAAACGTCATGCAACATGATCGTCATCTTCCCGAAAGGCAAGTGAAACGTGTTCGTGTCCGGCTGCCAACGTTCTATAAATGCTGAAATCAATGGGAAGTCAAGGTACGAATACATAATGAACGGGAGATGATTAATACAACACACATCTACACGCAACTGCGACTGCGGAGTGAAGTCCCAAATCTTCAAACTACTAATCACACTAGCACGATTATGACACATCATCATTGTATAAGTACGCGGATCATCGTAGATACGTGCGCTGATGTGAGCCGGATAACTAGGAATCACGCTACCGTCAATAGGGCCCCCAGTCATAGACTCCGTAACTCTCCAAGAAGTATCACTAGCAGCTCTGGCCTTGCCCGAAGTCCGACTACGTGCGGAACCTGACGACTCCGAAACAAACCTCCTTCCTCTATACTTCCTCACAGTGACACGGGAAGTGGCTTCCTCTGGAACACCACTCAAAGCATTTTCCAAATCCTCCTCATCCTCGGTATCCCAACCCGGACTATGAGGCGCATCCTCAGGAATAGGATCCGCCCTAACCTGCTCTTCTGCCCTCGCCCTCCTACTCGATGCATTGATACCACGAGATCGAGTGTGTCATGGCCCAGATCCCTCAACACCCACACTCTCGCCGCCTAAAGCCCTCGACTGAGCCTAATTATCAATATTTTTTATTATTAACTATTTAATCATTTTAAAATATTTAATTCAATATCTAGCACCTTCGTCGTTATTATATTATATTAACATTAATATAACTAAATTTGTCGCATAACATGCTAATTTCACTAAATATTATAACATGCTACATTATTGAATATAATTACAAATGATAACATGCTATCAACATTAGCGAATATAATTACGAATTATAACATGTTAATATCACTAAATAATAATAATATTATAACTAATTAACATGATAATATCACTACTAACATGATCAAAACATAATATTATTCAAAAAACATGCAAAACATAATATTATTCACAAAAAACATGCAAAACATAATATTATTACTGATATTACAACAAAACATAATATTATTCATCAAATAACAACAACAACACGTTCGAAATAAAAAAAAATACTCCCTCCGTCCCAAAATACTCTTGACACTTATCAAGGCACGTAGTTTTAGATGATAAGTTGTCGTTTGGTTATCAATTGTTATTTTATTGAAAAGTAGATGTGATAGGAGTTAGTAGTTAGTAAAAGTAGTATTATTTTATTTTATGGAGAGAGAATGTGGGCCATGATTAGAGTTGGTATGTAATAGGAGTGGTATTATTTTATTTGTAGGAGAGAGAGTGTGGGCCAATGTTTAAAACGTAGAAGGATTAAAATAATAGTGGGTCATATCCAAAAATAGAAGTGTAAAGAGTATTATGGGACAGATGAAAAAGGAAAGTGTAAATAATATTCTGGGATGGAGGGAGTAACATGGCAACGGAGGAAAAGAATTTGGGGTTAAATGACTCATATAGTACGAATCGGAAGCGAAAAGGCTAAAATAGGCCTAAAATGACCCGAGAATCAGGTCACATGGCAATGGAATGCCCATCAGCTGGTAGCGGCGGAGATAGTGGAAAGTGTTACAAATGTGGAGAGAATTCCATTGCCATGTGACCTCACTCTCTACATTTGTAACACAGTCCCACCACCACCACCACTAGTGCCCCCCCATTGCACTCCATCATTGCCATGTAGCCCTAAAATGACATTTTCGTTCCCCAAATTCAACCTACAACAAAAAATAAGCCTAAAAATCTACATAATAGTTACAAATTGGAGAAATTACACAGACCTGAGTTTATATCTCATGATCTATTGACCTTCCGCCGTTTCTTAGGATCCTCAAGTACATGTATCCCTTCCGTGTGATCTACACGCATATAGTTCTTCGACATATTCACATCATCTTCCACACTATTTTCAGGATAGGTAAAAGGGGGGAGGTCCTCAAATGCATCATATTCTTCCTCATTATCAACATCACCAATACCGAGGATACTCCTTTTACCAGGTACAACAATTGACCACTTATTATAAGCAGGATCAGTTACAAAAAATACTTGCTTAACTTGTGATGCAATTACAAATGGCTCCTCAGTTTCACGTAGACGACTAAGGTCAACAAGAGTGAATCCGCAAGGATCATATTTTCTTACGCAACGTCGATTATCGTCAACCCACTTGCAACACAAGAGGCAAATATTAAAAGTACAGTAGTCCAGCTCCCATATTTCTTGTATTCACCCATAATAATTGCTTTCAGCATGTACATACGACTTATCCTTCGAGCTTGCGTATTGTGTAGATGACGCCACAAGTGAAACACCACTATTTTGTTGCGATGTTGACTTCAGATCTTGACTTTCAGTCCAAAACGTATACCCATTAATATCATAACCCTCATAAGAGCGTACAGCTTCACGAGGACCAAATGCTAACCACTTGACTGCTTCAGGAACACTTTCATCCAAATCATTCACTACTCGTTTATGAAACCAATCAATGAAAGTCTTGTTATGCATTTGCGTCAATGTCCAAACTCCTTTTCCAGGATTGCTAACACGTAATTCCTCCATATGTTCATTTAAATAAGGATGGACAGCTGCTACGTGATGCAATACAAATAAGTGAGCTTGTTTACGCTTTTCTACGGAAGGTGTGATCAATTTTGAACCAATTGTACCCTTGCCCTCAAGTCTGCCTCGTGTCGGGATGTCGGAAGTCCAACAGGATCAACACTAGCAAAATACTCAGCCACAAAATTACTGATCTCTTCACCCACAACCCCTTGAATTATACTATCTTCTGGTTGTGCAGGATTCCGAACTTTATCCTTCAAGTGCCCATATATCTCCCAAAAGGATAGCACCACCTCAAAAACACTGGACCACACAGCTTAATTTCTCGAACTAGATGGACAATGAGATGGACCATAATGTCAAAGAATGCGGTGGGGGAAACATCTCAAATTTGCATATAGTTTCAACTACTGCGGCTCGCAAGGAATCGAGGGTCGACTGGTTCGGGACTTTGCTGCATATTGTATGGAAAAATGAACAAAGTTCTGTAATAGTGTGCCTCACATGCTTTGGAAGTATCCCACGAATTGCAATCGGTAAGAATACTTGCATCATGACATGACAATCGTGAGATGTCATACTCGATAAATTCAACTCACCATTTAAGGTAACAAATCGCTTCATATTCGATGAGTAGCCAGTTGGGACCTTAATGCCATACAATGACTCGCAAAAAATCCGTTTCTCTGCACGCGACATCGTGTAGCAAGCTGGTGGCAAATAATTATTCTCCGAATCCTCCACCTTCTTTTTACTTTTCTGAGTTTCATCATCAACCCTTTCCTCCACTACTTTCTTCTTCCTTCCGTCCCTTTTCTGAGCCCATACCTCTGGTCGAAGCCCCTGTTTTTCCAAGTAAAGTCGTGACGCCTTAACATATTTTGTCTTGCCCGGAATATTCATAAGTATCGCAAGAATAGCTTCACAAACATTTTTCTCTATGTGCATGACATCCAAACAATGTCTGACCTTTAGATCTTTCCAATATGAGAGTTTCCAAAAAATGGACTCCTTTTTCCATAATCCTGTAGGTCGATAAACCTCACTAGCAGGTTTACCAAAGATTGTTTCAATGCCCTTCACCTGATTATAAACTTCAGTACCAGTTAATGGTCTATGAGCAACTTCTTCTTCAACCGTCCCGTCGAATGCCTTCTTCTTAAACCGATAGGGATGGTCGCGTCTGAGGAGCCTTCGTGTGCGCATATACACATGTTTGCAGCCCTTAAGGTGTGTAGATTTCATGTCATCTACACAAATCGGGCAGGTTTGTTTTCCTCTAGTCTTATACCCAGATAAGTTCCCATAAGCTGGATAATCGTTCATAGTACAAAAAAGCATGGCACATAGAATGAACATCTCATTAGCATACGCATCAAATACTAACACTCCTTCGTTCCACATCTTCTGTAAATCTTCAACAAGCGGCTGGAAGTATACATCAATGTCATTTCCAGGTTGTTTGGGCCCCGATATAAGAAGAGACAGCATCATGTACTTGCGTTTCATGCACAACCAAGGAGGCAAGTTATAAACCACTAAAACTACTGGCCATGTACTATGCTGCGAACTGAAATTACCAAAACGGTTCATGCCATCCGTACATAAACCAAGCCTCAGATTCCTATCCTCATTACCAAATGCCTTATGCACCCTGTTGATACTTTTCCACTCAGGCGAATCAGCCGGATGCTTGAGCAGACCGTCTTTCTTCCTACGATCTGCATGCCACCTCAGATTCTTCGCATCTCCTTTAATTGAGAACATGCGTTTAAATCTAGGTATTATGGGTAGATGCCACAACACCTTAGCTGGTGGTCCTTCACTACCTCCAGCTCCTTCACGCTTGTACCTCGACAATCCATAACGTGGACACTCATGTAAATGCTCATACTCATTACGGTAAAGCACACAATCGTTAGGACAAGCATGTATCCGCTCGTACTCTAAACCGAAAGGACACATGAGTTTCTTCGCATAATAGTACGACTTTGGCAGTTCATTTCCATCAGGGAGCATATCGCCTAAAACTTCCAACAACGATGTGAAACTAGAGTCCGTCCAACCCGACTTTCGACTTAATGTTGAACAGTTGTTATCACCGCGAAAAGTTTGGTGTACTTTGTACAACCTGGATACAACGGCTTTTCAGCAGCCTCAGACATAGACTCGAAATACGAGGTCGTTTACACGACTGATCTTCAACCTCGTGTATCATCTCGTCTACCCGATCCCTATCATCATCTGCAAACTCATCATCCCAATTCTCTAAATCCTTCTTTTCTTGACATACATCGTTCATTACTCTAGAGCTTCCTACATACTTCCCCTGCTCACCATGCCAAACCTATACGTGGTATTGAGGCCTAAACCCACGGCGAAAGACATGCTCCCTAACCATATGTATACTACTAACCTTGCTCACATTTCTACAATCGAAACAAGGACAATAAAAGTCGACTGCTCCAGAGGATGTTTGATATTGTAATGCAGTTGTACAGAATTCCGAGGCCCCTTTCACAAACTCAATCGATTCACGACTGCCATACATCCAAGTACGATCCATCTCATTCAAGAAGACCTCTAATAATTAAACACAACCATTCATTATAATGCATCAATCATTATTTAAGTACATACACTCACATATTCAAATCACACATGTATAGAGCAATCTAAGATAGTGACATGTTCAATTGTATGCATGCAGCCGAAGGTCCTTATCACTCCAACCTAACCCATCCTTGGACGTCTAATCTCACTAGTGAATATATGCCAACTTTTCAATTCTAAGGAAAATCCGGCAGCATTTCGCTACAGTTCTCCAAGTACACAATATAGATAATTGCTTATCTACATATGTACCCAGAGAACAATGTAGAGAAACGATGAGCCAAGAATTTCCTCAGAATTGAAAAGAAGACACACATTCACCACCTAAGTGAGATCAAACGTCCAAGAACAATCCCAAAGGGGACTATTCAAGACTTACTCCTAATGAGTAAGTCTTGAACGGGTATCTAGGCATATGATGACGATTCAAACAACTTATAGATTTCATAGCTAAATTACATTGCGTTTTCATACAATCTCATATCAAGAAATATACATACACTACACAAACCCTCCGGAATTCCCATTAGCTGGTCCGAATTGGACACGAAAAGGCGAAAATAGGCCTAAAATGACCCGAGAATCAGGTTACATGGCAATGGAATGCCCATCAGCTAGTAGCGGCGGAGTAGAAAGCGTTATAAATGCGGAGAGCACCGGATGGGCTTTCGATTGCCATGTGACTCGACTCTCCACATTTACAACGGCCTCAACACCACCGCCACTACCGCCCCCACCGCACTCCCTCATTGCCATGTAGGCGTAAAATGAACTTTAATTTTCGTTTCCGAAATTCAACCAACAAGTATGGAAGCCTAAAAACCTACACAATAGTTACATTATACCTTAGCCTTCCCCCACCCATTGCCGCCCCTCCCCCACCCCGTCCCCAACCCTCCCCAACCCTCCCCCACCGCCCGCAAGCCCTTCCACCACCCCCCCGCCAGCCCTTCCCCACCCCCCCGGCCAGCATCCACATCCCTCCCCACCCTCGCCCAAGATCCCCAGCCCTCCCCCACCCCCTAACCTCCCCCCACCCATTGCCCACCCTCCCCCCCCCCTCCGGCCTCCCCCAACCCTCCCCCACCCCCCGTCCCCCTCCCCCCCCCGGCCAGCATCCACAGCCTCCCCACCCCCCTGCCCGGCCTCCCACACCACCTGCCCAAGACCCCCACCCCTACCCGCCCACCCCCTACAATCACATATTCAGCTAATACAAGCACATTTTACAACAAAAAATACAAGTTGATTTCAAAATCCAATGAAATTAAACAAAAATTAGAGAAATGTAAAAGAGGAGAGTGAGTGAGAGGGGATTTACCAAAAGAGAGTGAGAGAAGGGATGATCCACAAACAATGCAGGTAGTGGAGGAGAGAAGAAGAAGGTGGTGCGGCGTGGCGTGGTGGTGGCGTCAATGCGGTGGAGGGCGTGGCACCGGTGGTGGCGTCAATGCGGTGGAGGGCGGGGGCACTGGTGGTGCGTCGTCGTGGCGGTGGTGGGTCGTCATGGTGGTGGTGCGTGAAATGTGGTGGTGGTGGAGATAGGGTTTCGCGCGGGTGGTGAGAGAGTGAGAGGGGAAGTTCGCGCCGGTGGTGAGAGAGTGAGAGTGAATTTGGCTAAGGGAGGGAAAATGAAATGCTTTGGGGGCATTGTGTATGCGCGCAAAAATGTATCAAAAAAAAAAAATTGGAAGTGAAGGGCTGCGTTTTAAAGAAAAACGCAGCCCTTCACTAATAGGGTTGCGGTTAGCCTCAAAACCGCAGCCCTTCATACAGTATGAAGGGCTGCGATTTCTTGTTAACCGCAGCCCTTCACTAAAAGGGCTGCATTTTTCTTTAAAACCGCAGCCTTTCCTTTTTTTTCCCCTAGTGAATATACAATATAGTATTTTATATGTATATAGGGTGTAACTAGGAAATTATAGGGCGCCATTTAATTTAACAACCCATATGACTTTCGGGTCTCTCTCAATGACCCATCACAATCCTTATGCCCAACACTATCAGATAGATCCCCAAGTGTGTAACTATTATATGTTTCAAGTGGGCGAAAAAGAAGATGTTAACGACGAATACTCAATTACATATGAGCTATATATAATTGTACTCGCACTTTGAAAATACACGGGGCTACCCCTCGGTTTCACAATAATACACCCAAATGCCCTTAATGACTAACAGCTAGGGGTGTTCATAACCGAGTACCCGGCTTTTCGGGTACCCGCATATTCAGGTACTTGAAAAGTCGGCCATGACCCGACTCGGGAAAATAGGGTACCCGATATTCGGGTACCCGGTTTTCCCAGGTTGGGTCATAGGTTACCCGGCTCGTTTTTCCCTTTTGTTTTTTTTTTTTAAATGTTACCAATGGCCCACTGCCAAGTAAACACCATATATGGATTTTTTCTTTAGTAATTATTGGAACAAACATCAACTAGGCATTTAGTATTAGTATATCTTAGTAATCACTAATCAGAACTCATCCTTCGACATTGAATATATGGAAAACGAGGTGTGGGGGAGGCGCAACTGGTAGGATCCCCCATATCTAAAATACTGATCCCCCTAGCGTTGTGACTAATTTTACAATTTCGTGAAATACTGATCCCCCATTTCGAAAACATTAAGGATTAAACTAAAAAAAATACAACGAAGAGTTAACGTACAACAAAGGTCGCCGGTGGACGGTGGTGCGGAGGTGGTGTTGTGGTGCACTAGAAGGTGCGGTGGTGGTCGCCGGTGGACGCTGGTGCAGTGGAGGTCACCGGTGGACGTTGAATGCGAATGACAGAGAGAGGAGTGCGAAATTGGTGGTGGGAGAGAGACGTTAGGGTAGAGTTCTGTGATTTTTTTTTCCCAAGTTCCTAATGGAGTAAATTGGGCTGTGTTGTATTGTTGATTTCTTGTTGTTTGTGGCACTGGCCCGGTTAGAAAACCTCAAAATTCAAACTCCAACCGGGCACGGTACCCGCTTACGTACTCGCGACCCATTACCCGACCTAGATTTTCTTGTTTTTTCCGGGTCGGGTACCCGGCCCAACAAAACCCTAAAACAACTGATTTTCACCCGATTGTTTTTGTTCGGGTTAGAGGGTTTTCGGGTCGGATAGTTCAGGTCGGGTTTCCTAAACACCCCTACTAACAGCGGTTAACGCTATTAGTCTTAACCTTGATTAAACCCTAATTAGCCCTAATTAACCTAACTAAACCCTAACTTCTAACCCTACCTTAAACCTATCCCCACCCTCCCAAGACTCCCAAACAGCCCCTTCCACCCTTCGCAGCCCCCACCACCCCAGCAGTGCCCCTCCCTCCCCCCCCCCTCGCACCCCCTCCCCGTCGATTTCCACGGCCCCCCCCGTCGATGTTCGTGCCTGCAATGACCAAAAACATACAACCTAGTCGATTTTCGCAATTGTTTATCGATGAAGATCAAACCCATAACATCCCAAAAATCGACGGGGGTGGGGGAGGTGGGTGCGGAAATCGACGGGGAGGGGGGATGGCTGCGGAAATCGACTGGGGAGAGGGGGATGCGGGGGGGGAGGGGGGAGAAGCTGCTAGGGTGGTGGGGATAGGGCTGCGAGGGGGTGGGGTTCTTTGGGGTGGGGATGGGGGAGGGGTGGTGGGAGGGTGGGGGAGGGAGGGGGCGGCTGCTAGGGTGGTGGGGATGGGGGGGCTGCGGGGGTGGGGGGGAGGGAGGGGGCTGCTAGGGTGGTGGGGAGGGGGGCCGCGGGGGGGTGGGGTTCTTTGGGGTGGGAAGGGGGGGGGGGTGGTGGGGGGGGGGGGAGGGTTAGGGTTAGGGTTTAGGGTTAGGGATTAGGATTAAAGGTAGGGGTTAGGTTTAGGGTTAGGATTAGGTGGTTAATTAGGGTTTAAAAAAGAAAACTAGGGTTATTTCGGTATTAAGGGTATTCCGGTGTGTTATTGTGAAACTGAGAGGTATCCCATGTATTTTCAAAAGTGCGAGGGTACCATGTGAATAAACCGAAAATTCGGGGGTATTTGGTGAAAAAAACCGTTGTAATAAACACAATGCTAGGCAGGGATAGCAAAAGGTGACTCAACCCGACAACCCGATCCAAATCTAACCCGAAATAAGCTGGTCAGGGTTGGGATTTTTGACACGATTAACCCAATTAATTACACGGGTTAGACTCAGGCTGACATTTTCCGGCCCGGTCCGGTCTTGAACTTGTTAGACCGGAATCTTTAATTTTTTTAAAATAAATATTTTTTATTTGATTCAAAAATATTTATAAATTAGATATATTAAAATTTTATTAATATTAATAACAATATTTCTAAAGTTTATAAATAGTAGTTCTAAATTTCTAACTTTTTACTACCTTTTAAACTTTTTAACATATAAACTTTTTTTTTTTTACTAAAAAATCAGAAATTCCGGTCCACCGGTCCGGACCGGAAATTTTCCGGGTTTAAACCGGACCGGACAGGAAACCCGGAATCGGGATTTTCTTCGAACCGAGGATATCCCTAACCATAGGTATTAGCAAGCCGAAGAGCCATACAAAGCACCTTCCCCTCCGTTACTGCTACTATCCACCAAGCTCGAATCCTTCGAGTGGCAGCCCACTTCACCCCACCATCAAAGCCCCTCGCCACAACACCAAGCCCCACCACCCATCCTCCCCTACAAACGTATCGTAGTTGATCTTCACTCCTACAGCAGGCGACGGTATCCAAACATGGAAGCTGCTCCCACCAACAGTACCCCTCACCCCAGCTGTAGCCCGAATACCTCCTCCCCTATAGATTTTCTTGCTATAGTACCCGAACTCCTTGGCTAACCTTCAGGTTGTATCAATCACCACATCATTTGAAATAACCTTCCCTTCAAACACCAATTTGTTGCGTCTAAGCCACAACCCTCACACAACATACGATAATTTTATCTTCGTGGGTTTAGGCACATCTTTCCAACGTTGCACAAATTCAAGGAAATTAAAATCATCAGTATTATGGGACATACCTTGAAGCTCACCCATTGCCCAGACCTTCGTAACCAAATCACACCCAAAGAAAATGGTGGAGAGTCTCCGGTTCTTTGTTACACATGGGACAAATATCATCTTTGGTTATGTGCATGTACTTCAACAACGCTTTCACAGGAAGAGAGAGGAGCACATTCTCCAGAGAAAATGCCTAAACCTTCGGGGAAACATTCAAAGACCAAATCGCTACCCAAGCTTCATGAAACAAGTCTAAATTGCAAGACTTACCTTTAATGTATCACTAGTAGAATATTATCGTATGGCTGCGATTGAGTTTGCTGCGGTTTTAGCTATACACAGCAATAGACCGCGTGATATAAAAAAAATACTGTTCAAAAATATCCAATTGTTGTCGTTTTTAGAAAAAACCGCATCAATAGATTAAAATAATATTTTTTATTAATCTATTGCTGCAGTTTATAATAGAAACCGTAACAAGAGTTCTTAGATTTACTAGGGTTAACATCTCGCTTTCTCACTCTTTGTATACTAGGCGCTGTTTTATTTTTCATTTACATCCTCTATTTCCTCTCACTCTCAGTTCTCACGCCTCTCATCTTCTTCTTCTTCGCTCATCTCTCATGTTCTTCTTCGCACATCTCTCATCTCTCATCTTCGCAACTTTATCTCCTCACTCGTAAGGTCCTCGTGTTTGCGCAACAACAGGCTGTCGTGTTTTAGATCGACTTCGAAATTGTCTCGCATCATCAATCTCGCTTAGCAACACCGAACATCATCATTCTCGCTCGTCAGTCGACTTCAAAATCTTCCTCGTTGTGTGCACCAATGCTGCCATCGTCGTCCGCACCAAGTCTGTCGGCGCCGTCTCGAGTCTTCCTTCTCAGATTGTGCTTCGCCGCTCGAGTTCTTTCTTTTCTAAATCTGAAATTTTTGGTTTTTATTTTGCGATTTATCATTGTATGTTTGCCTATAGGTTCCCTCTCGGATTAATTCCTCGTCGTATGTTTCATTATTTGATCTGAAACTTTTAATTAAGTTTGGTATTTAGTCTAGGGTTTCATTTATAAATGTAGATTTTGTTTTTTTTCCTCCCTTTCTTTGTATAAACATCTTATGTTGTTGATGAATGAACTTGCTTACTTGATTTGAATCTAGTACTCCATCTGTCCCAGAATACTCTTTACACTTTTCTTTTTCATCTGTCCCAGAATACTCTTTACACTTTTATTTTTTTTATATGACCCACTATTATTTTTATCATTTTACCTTTTAACCATTGGCCTACACTCTCTCTCCACCAAATAAAATAATACTACTTTTACTACTTACTAACTCCTATCCCATCTACCTTTTTAATAAAATAACAATTGATAACCAAAACAACTTATCATCTAAAATTACTTATCCTGATAAGTGTCAAGAGTATTTTGGGACGGAGAGAGTATATGTTACTCTGTGTCTCTTTAAAAACTGTGCTGTGATAATCCTTTGCTATTGGAGTTGCAACAATCATAATTTCACTAAAAGCAAAAAAAAAAAAAGATACCTATTGTTGCAGTTTTGGGACACAAACCGCAGCAATAGGTTCATCTATTGCGGCGGTTTTCGAACCGCAACAATAGGATTATCCTATTGCTGTGCCTTGATTTGTGGCGGTGCGAAATCTGCAGCAATAGGCCACTTACAAACCGCAACAAAACGCAATTATTCTACTAGTGTATGCAGCCTTTACATAATACAGACCATTTTTTCTTGAAAGCTCTGGAGATATCATCTTTCGGCATCCAATCGCTAATGGGGACAACAAGTATTACCTTCGCATCCCTTTCAGAAAAATCTGCTTCAATAAAATCCGTTCTCTAAGCTTTACTTTCAACATCAATGAGATCACTCACCAATTCCACTCCCACCACTCTTGCTCCTGTAATGAACCGTACGTCTACCTTCATTTTGGACCCACGGGTCCTCCTAAATATTAATCCCCGAACCATTTCCACCCTCCACAACACCCCTTCACGAACTAGAGCCTTCGAGCTCCAAATGCTTTTCTATGAGTATCTCCCAAGATGACCAAAGCCGAATGCAGGAATGATGAGTTAGGATAATACATGGCTTTCGAAACCCGACTTAGAAGAGAGTTTTCAATTTGAATGAGCCGCCAAGCCTGCCTCCTCAACAAAGCTTCATTAAAAACATTCAAATCATGGAAAACCAAACCTCCAATACATTTAGGAGAACATAACGACTCTCAACTCTTCCAATGGAAACCCTTATCCTGCCCCCTTCTTTCCCCACCACAACCGCGCCATAGTAGAATGGATTGATTGAACAACACCCGGGGAAGCTTATAAACACCCATCAAATAGGTTGGAATCGCTTGAATAACCGCCTTCAACAACACTTCATTTTTAGCTCGAGATAACAATTTCTTCTTCCAACCTTGAAGCTTCTTCCATATCCGATCAAGAAACTCAGGGAAAATCACTTTTTTAATCTTTCAGAGAGAGTAGGACACCCAAGTACTTACTATGGTTCTCTACAAGTCGCGTATAGAGGAAATTTGTCAAAGTTCAGTACTAACACCTCTGCTAGAAGATACTTTCGACTTTTCGATATCTATTTTCTAACCAGATGCAATTTCATATTTGTTGATAATAATATAATATCAACTATCTTTGTGCACTCTTGTCGGTTCGCTCTAGCAAAAAGTACACTATCGTTAGCAAATAGGAGATGAGAAATTTCCGGACCACTACGGCTAGCTTTTGCACCATGAATTTGTTTATCCAGATCAAATGCCTTGATCAGCATAGCAGAAAAGGCATCCGCCACCAGAATAAAGAGGTAAGGGGAGATAGGATCACCTTGTCGGAGACCCTGAGAAGAAGTCACGGAACCACAAATCCCATCATTTATCACAAAAGAATATTTAACACATGAAACACACTCCAGCACATGACTCTGCAAACCCCAAAAGCAGAAGTAATCTGCGTAAAAAATACCACTCCACCCTATCATAGGTAATTTCCTATTTAGTTCATCGAACTCGAAATGGCGCTGTTTTGCATAAATATGAAAGACTCTACCTCAATTCGTAAATTTTACTATGTTCACTTGTAGAAAAAATCCCATCTGACCCGGTCAAAACCGGGCTTACATATCTGGTTTTGGTCCGGGTCGGGTGGACCCAGAGCGGCTCTCATGTATTAACTGATCCGGTCCAAATTCGGATCAGTTAAAAACTTTCCGAATCGGTTATTTGCGAAAACGGGATCAATTCACAACTAACTGATCCGGTTTTCACAAATAAACCGGATCAGTTAGTTCTTGGTAATGGTAAAAAGAAAAATTCGGCAATTTCCACAAGCGGTGACAATCCCACAACATGCAAAAGCAACAATAAACAACAGCCGACACTGTGCTTTGTACTTAGCTTTCCGATTTTTGTACCAATAATATTTTATTTTTGCTTAACTTCCATCAAAATCAACTAAATTTCCAAATTATTATACAAACAATTAGCAGACCTAACAATCAAACTTAAACATATTAATGATTGAAGAAAACAACAGAGATAAGATTACAACGAACTAAGGCAAAAAAAAATAGAACTAAAACGAAATTACAACGAACATATATAAAGCCAAAAATCGAAAAATTCAAGCAAAAATCTTCGTTCAAAACCTTCGGAATTACAACTCTAAAAAATTCGTAACCTAAACAAAATTGTATACAATATGGAAGAAATTAACTAAATGACAAAACCTAAAATCGGAAAATTAAATAAAAAAAGCGAAATAAATTACAACCCTAAAAGATTTGAAATTAAATCAGAATTCTATATATGGTTGAAATTAAATCGAAATTCTAAAAAAAAAAAAAAAAAAACCTTGAACTAACCGTAGATCTAAAACGACGGCGAGAGAGGAGCAACTTAACAATGTTGAGTGGAGGGGACAAAATCTGATGACTGGGCGACGGTGAATTGGCGACGAGGAGGCCTAATGTGGTGGCGTGAGCGACGCAATGAGGAGATAAAATCATCGTTTGTTGAATGGCGTTTGAGGAGAGGAGACAAATCTTCGTTCGCTGGTGCCTAGTGGTATTCGTTGACATGAGAAACGAAGCGGCAGAGGGGATGGGTGCCTGACTGGTGTTCGTTGAATGGGAGAGAAGAGAGAGATTAGAGGAGATGATGAGAGAAGAGGAGATGATCGACAAAAATGAAGAGAGGAGATGAGAGGTCAATAGAGGAAATGAAAATGGAGAGAGGAGATGGGGGCTACGGTTCAGCAGATGAGGGGGGATGAGAGAAAGTGGAGAGACGCGTATTGGTGAATTGGGGGGAACCCTAAATGATTTTTGTAACAAGCTAAGGGAGGAGAGAGAGAGGCGTACTGGACCGTTTGTTTTATCAAGCCGAGCCCAAACTGATCAGGGTTTTAATCCCAAACGGATCAGTTCTCCTCACTTGTGGAACGCTGGTTACAAAAGCCCACTCAAATTGATTCGGGATTTATCTAAATCGGATCAGTTCACCTTAATTGATCCGGTTTTAGATAATCCGGATCACGTTTGTTATGTCATTTCGTGATTTTTCCACTAGTGTTTCTAGTGATTTTGAATTACAAATATTACATCCCGTGCACTAAAAGGGGTAGAATATAATTCTGTTTCTCCTAAAAGAGAAGACAATTGTTCTAATAAAAAAAAAGGATGGAGAAGAAGAAGACAATTTTGGGCTCCTTATATCCTTGAAATGGTAATGTAGGCTTGCTTGAATTCCAAAAAAAATTTGAAGATTAAATGGGTCACAGAGAAGCAAAACCGAGCAGAGATGATATGTAATTTTCCGTAGAAGGCCCGCAACAGAAACACCTTTTGAAATTGAGGTAACATTTTTTCGGAAAGAAGTAAACATAAACGAGTAATTTGCCAAAAAAAACTTTTAAAAGTTCAATTTTGCCGAAAAAAACCTTTAAAGGCATTATTTGCAAAAAAAACCTAATTTTTTTTGCAAGATGAAACTTATTCCCATTTTCATGTGTTCGCCATCTCAATTCCGACGTTGACCCTTCTATTTTCTTTCTTCCTCTATAATCACCACTTAGCCACCACTACAATCACCTACCGCTTGCCCCACCCACCCCTCGCAGCCCCAAACCTCACCCCCCACCCCTGCCCGCCCCCACTTCTCTTCAAAGACCGCCTCGGGGGGGTTGCGGAGGGGGTTACGGGCGGCGCCGTGGCGGGGGCAGGGACGAAAGGAGAGGAGGAGAGGGGGAGGGACGAGGAGGAGGGGAGGGAGGGAGGAAGGGAGGGGCGAGGGAAGGAAAAGGGGAGAGGAGGGGGGGCAAGTTTTTCCTTATCTTTCGCGATTGAATGTCTCTGAGGAATAATAAACAAAATGAACGAAGAAGGATATTAAAAGAAAGAGGAAAGAAAAAATTATATCAAAATGAAGGTCAGACTTGAAGTATTTGGAATCAAATAAGAAGGAAGTTGAAATTGGAGGAGTTTCGCGGAGGAAGAAGATGTGAGAAACACATGATATTTGGGTTCTTTTGGGATGAAGATGAAAATAAAAGGAGAGAGGAAGACCAATAAAGTACCAATAAAGTTTAATCAAAAGTTTATATTTTGGCTACCCCTAATATCTAACACTCAGTGTGCTATATCTTAAACTTAATGTCCAACATATGAGATATATTCAAAACCTAAAATCTATCTCACTATATAAGTGATACTCTTAATCTCTTATACATAATATTTCCCCTTACGAAAATGTCATGCTTATAGTAAAAGTGCCTCATAATTGTGGATTAATCCCGTCTTATTTTAACCCAAGTGGACAAGTGGTAAACACTAATCTTTTAACAAATTTTGTTGGACATAGCCTAGAGTCCTATAGGCTATGGACCCAAATCTAGTACGACTTTTTCATATTTTAAGCTCTTATTTGATCAACTCAAACTTCAACGCCCAATTCAAGTCAAACCTTTCTTGCGTAGCTACATGACGATCGCAGAATTTCTCAAAAACGACGTGGCAACTTGCTATTAACAGGAAAAGTCATACAAACATGACGCAATAACTTTTAAGACTCAGATTTTGCATACTTTTCTTTGCCCATACGCCGTCGTTTTAAGTTTATCAACGCCTAAACACCGCGTTTTGTATAACAGTTGACCTTCTCGAAATTCTGTTGACTAATTCCTCATTCCCTCCGAATTCTTCCTTTTCAGTGAAGGGGACCTTCTTCAACTCTCCCACCCTCCTCCACCAACAAACTTCGTTTTTCTCTCTCCTAATTAATTCAATCGAATTAAATAGGGGAAGAAAAACACTCAAATTTTTTTATTGAAGAAGTCAGATTTTTGTTTATCTTCCACAAATTTTGTTCTACTTTTTGGTAAGTTTTCCATGATTAAACCCTCCTTTTTTTTTTCCAGATTTCACCTAGAAAAGATTGCGAATTTTTGGGTTCATGTTGAAAGTCAAATACTGAAAATGGGAAATATCAACTGTTAATAATTTCATCATTATCTTTTTGGCTGAAATCTTAATCATGAGATTTCTGTGATTCTTTTGAGTTTTTTTTCTTTTTGTGCTTTTTGAATTTTGGTTGGATTCCTAGTTTTTTTTTTTTTTTTTTTTCATTTCTGTGTATAAAATTAACTGGGGAAAATTTTGATAATTAATGTCGGAGATTCGATTAGTTCGTTGCCCAAAATGCAGTAAATTGTTACCGGAACCTCCTGTTTTTACTGTCTATCAATGTGGTGGGTGCGGTGCTATGCTTCGAGGTAAATTTCGTTTTTCTCTCAGTTATTTGTAATGCACACAAATGTGTTTGTTAAAATGCCTGACTTGTTTTTTTTGGGGTAATTTCTTCTGTTAATGTAATGAAATGAACAGCTGAGAAGAAGTCAACTGAAAGTGAGAAAGTTGTGAATTCTGATACGGATTTTGATAAGTGGGCAGAGGGAGAGCAAGGGTTTAAGGATAGTAGTGGGTCAAGGGAGGGTCAAAAGGGTACTTTCGATATGAGTGGTAGATCACCGGCGAGATCCTCATATGGGGCTGGTGATGGAAGTAAGTCAGAGATGGGAGAGAGTGATTTGAGTGAGTTTCGAGGGGGATTACAGAAATCACCTCTGAGGGAGAGGTTTTTGAATGATCTTAGCTCTTCTCCGGCTAGGTCAAGAAATGTTAGCCCATCACCTTTGAGTGGGAGGGATTCAGGTGATCTAGATTTTGATGGGGTAGGTATATCACCAGCAAGGTCGAGAAATGTTAGCAAGTCACCTATGAAGAAGCGAGGGAGTAAATCACCAATGAGTGTGAGGACGCCTAATTATAGCAGGTCGCCTATGAGGGGGACGGATGGTGCCAGTAGATCACCTGCAAGGTCACTGAATGGTGACATTTCGAATTTTCGATTGAGAGGAGGTGTTGTGTCTGACTTGGATGAAAATGCTGAGGAAGAACAAGAGGGGACAGGGGTTAATTCTGATGGCCCAATAAGGAGACACAAGATGATTCCCAAAACTTCGTTTAATGAATGGCTTCCTGATGATAATCAATTCGGAGTGTCTAATAATGACAATTTTGGCAGAAGAAAAACGAACTGGAGAGACGTAGTTGGTGATGAAGCTGATCGAATCAGTGAGGTGTCAGAATCTGTCTACGCCGATGAACAAGGGATGACTTCAGAAGGATCAGTTGATGGTCCCATTCATGGAAGTGATTTCAGGAAGGGTAGAACAGACAGAAATTCAAGATTCGGGGGTGACTTTGTCACAGGAAATGGGAAACCAAGGGCTGCAGATCAACGGTTTATTGGAAGTGACGGGACTGGAATGTATCACGGCAACACAAGAAGAGTTTCTGAAAGAGAAAGGATTTCGGTTTCTTCAAGTGCTATTGATGGACCTTCAGCTTATCATCCAGATTCCATTTACATGTATGGTCACTCAAGGCATAGTTTTGAAATTCCAAGAGGACCTGCTAATGCTCACTACTCGGAGCATGTTGAGTTTATGCAGAATTATAAAGGATCTATGCAGCATTATCTTCCAAAACAACTGAGTGACTTGGATGATAAACCATTTTCCTCTCCTGGGTTTTATAGTGGTGGTGGTGTTCATTCTAAAGAGGATATGAGATTCAGGCGACAGTATATGCAACAATTTTCACCAAATAAGGATATGCCAAGGCCTCCATACTATAATCATGGACCTGATATGATTCATGAGCTAGAAGATATTCATAATCATCTCCCTTTGTATGATGATCCATTTGCTGGTCCTATGGACAGTGAGCGACGCCTGAAGCAACCCCAAATTTCACCGCGTTCAAGGCGAGGCTATGGTCCAGGAAAGTCCTTAGACCTTGATCGGGATCCTTTCAGATCGTATCCCAACGGGATGCATAGTCGCCTTCCTGCTGATTGGCAAGGCGATGATCTATCAAGTTTAGGTTATAGGATATCTCGCAATCTAGCAGCACATCCAACCAGTTATAGTATGGATCTGCAACAACGTGGTCCACAGACCTATGATCCTCGAATGCCCCATACTGCTCCTCGAGTTCGACCAACCAACCTTGCTCCTCATGCTAGGAGGGTTTTGGGAGCTAACCAGAACAAACGGCTTTGCCTCCCCATTGCTGGTGGTGCTCCCTTTGTAGTATGCCACAGTTGTTTTGAATTGCTCAAATTGCCTGGGAAGTTTGTGAACAAGCAGAAGAACGAGTATAAGTTGCAATGTGGGGCTTGCTCTTCCATTACCTCATTTGGTCTTCAGAATAAGTCTTTCAGTGTGCTTTCTTCACAAAACAAACCAGATCCTGCCAATGCTTCTAGTGGCTTTGGTAAAGTGTTGAACGAGTCAGGTCCTCGACATCATCGAGATAGCTTTGCTGCTACTAGTACAAATCTTGGATCATATGATTTTGATGCATCAGGGCATAGCTTCCAATCTATGGAATCCGAAGCCAATGCAGTATCAAGAAGGCAGAGATTGGTTTCAAATTTTAATGAAAATGCTCGAGCTATTTCTCCATCATCTCGTTCTTCTAAGGATGAGCGCATTTCGGAGAGTGCAAGCGTCCGAAGCAGCCGACCCAATTCTTCAGAGATGCCGTCAAAGATCCGTCCTCCTCCTGGTTCACCTTTGCGGGCCCATCTTGATTACTCTGGCCAATTCCACAAAGCTGAAGTAGAAATTGCAAGAAATTTTACAGAGGAAGAGAAGCAAGTACTTGAAAAAGATGCCTCTCAAGATAGCTCCGTGGTAAACACAGCAGTTGTCTCAGAGACTGAAGTTTACTCCCATGAGTTACCAACTAGTTTATCTGACTCCGGGGATGTTTCAAGAGATTACAAGGATGGAAACAACGAAAACAAATCCTTTAGACCTGCTTTCTGGAAATCCTTTGCATCAAGATCTGGTCATGCCTCCCCTGGAAAAAGTGAGGTATATGTTAATGGTCAGCAGGTACCACATCATGTTGTCAAAAAGGCAGAGAAGCTTGCTGGATCAATTCAACCAGGAGACTACTGGTAACTCTCGACACTACCTTCTAATTGCACCTGCTTATTCAAAATTGCTATCTGTATGCAGTTAAAGTGTTACTTTGACAGGTTTAAACTATTTTGGAAGATAGCAAAATGATCATAAATTTCTCACTCAGTTGTTTTTCAAACAACATTCCTCAAATTTTCCATTTTTTCATTTCAGGTATGATCCCAAAGCTGGATTTTGGGGTGTAATGGGTAATCATTGCCTAGGAATAATTCCAGTGAGTTTGGCTGTTCCTTCTACTTCTTTAATTCCATTAATTTATTTGCCCTTTTTTTAATATTTCAGTATATTAAGAAGGCATGATTTATGTTTTGCAGCCATCTATTCAAGAGTTCAGTTTTCCCATGCCAGAGAGTTGTTCTAAAGGGGATACTGCTGTTTTTGTGAATGGTAGAGAGCTTCATAAAAAAGATCTTGATTTACTTGTTAGTCGAGGACTTCCAAATATGCGGGACAAGAGATATATTATTGACATGTCCGGGAAAGTCCTGGAAGAGCAGAGCAAAGACTTCATTGCTGACCTTGGAAAACTTGCCCCCACGTGAGTGTCTTTGAATCTTCTAATAGTTCATGAAATTATACTGTCTTACAATGCACAAGACATTTTCTTTTTTTCTGGTTCCATGTTTCTTCCTGTTTTTCCTTATTGAAGCAAACGTCATCTGTATGAGAGTACTGAAATAAAATGCTTCTGCCTTCTTCACCAATTTACAAGTAGGGGTTCCACCTGCTAATTCTTTAGGCAAGGAAACTGCCTGTTTTTTTTTTAATGGAATTCCAGATTTAATGCTAGTCAGTGTCTGAGTCTTGGAATTCCGGAATGTACATACTACATAGTGTTCGATCTCAGGGGTAAATTAGTCGGTTCATGTCCTATATGGAACCTCCTGTAACAATATTGAATGATGGTTTGATATGCTGTCGAGAGTGGTCTTGTGTACTACCTCTATCATTTAAGAAAACATGGTATGAAAATTTCCCCCTGAGATTCCACAGCACATTCACACCCTAGAGATGAATGGGTCATCCATTTTCACACAGCATTGAGTTAAATTTGACAATCCTCCATCATCTTTCAAATAGGATTTCAGATTTCTCATCAGTGACATGATCAACCAGCCAAAATATACAAAAAGCTTGTGAACTTTGTAATACTGTACTTTAGGGTGAGTCTTGATGTAGTGCCCAGGGATTTACTGGAAAATAAGGCTCAAAACTGACTTCATTTTTTACTTGGATTTAGTTTTCCTATAGTTTGTATTGTTGGTCAATGTAATGGATGCGCTTGAGCCTTTCTGAAACTTGATGCGTTTCAGAAATTCTGTAGTAGAGTTAGCTTTGAGTCTTTGTACTGCAATTTTAGCTGCAGTTAACCTGATAATTGTCTGAGTTCAGAAATGGTTGTGCACAGTTTCTACAGGTTTGAGTATTTCTACAAATATATTCTCTAGTACATCTTCAAGGTCCTGTCTTGTACTAGTGCCCTCTTTGACAGCTAAATTTCAGGAATTCTAGAGAAACTCAATTCTTCCCGCTTTAAAATGAAGTTCTAATTAGTGAGGTAACTAACTGGGGTAAAATGTCCTAAATTCCTTCTAATGAGAACTATAGCTAAACTTTGGACAAGGGCATGATCGATATAGCACCCCTGTTAGTTGCCTAATTGTTAGGAAATTAGCTAAACTCATATTGGAGTACTAGTGAACTTTAAAAAAATTCATTACCTCACTGTCAAAAGTTGCTCTCTTTTTTTACCTTCTTTGGGTGGGTGATTGTTAGCTGCATTAATGGACTGCTAGTGCTAACTATTCTTTTTTTTTTTTTTTTTTTTCATTCTTGACTCTTTTCGCGATTTTTGACTATCAGAGTTGAGAAGAACAAGCGTGGATTTGGTATGCGCGTTCCAGGTTCAATAATTGAAGCTAAAACAATCGTAACGAATGAATGATCAATATATATTAGTGTGACATTTAATATCTCATTGAAGTGCTAAATTTTTTGTATAATTTATTTAGGTGAAATTTGTTTGATTCATGATGTAATATCCATTCTTGTATACAGGTTGTAATCTCATTTTATTGTTGTTAAATGGTTGTCCGAACAGTCTGTAAATTGGTAAATTGTTTTCGTGAGACTTCTTCTTTGTAGTTGTCATTTGTCAGTCTAAGTAAAAGATTTGGAGGGTGACCTATGGATTCTTGGGAATATTAATTCATTTATTACAAATCAATCAATTGGAAAATTTCAAACTTGTTCTGAAATCATTTTGATCTCTTCCCATTGAATATCTCTTTCAAAATAATCTGTTCATTCTTCCACAATGATTTTATGTGGTTTGCAATGCGCCTTTATGAATTATGATTGCTTATATAGTTATCTTGCAAACTGACTTGATAAAAATTTGCGTTATAATGTTTATGAGGTTGGTATATTCTTGAACATCAAGATTTCAACTAAAAAAATTAAGATTATGTTTAGTGGAGTTATGAGCAGAAAGTTTTTGTTCCTCTCGTTTTTGCAGCATTTATCTCCGGCCTTTATTGTCATAGAATGATTGATGGTGATCTTTTATTTGCAAAATCTTATGCTGTTCTCGTGTAGCATCATAATTCCTACACAAACCTATAGTTTATAAAAGTACTATAAAGTCTAGAGATGTCTAAGAGATGTCAACTGATCAATCTACAGCAGCTATGAGTCAGAAAATAAAAGGACTGAATTTACAAAGATAATGGTTCATACTTCGAGGAATTAGCAACTTAAACACATTTGCTCATATTTTCTCTTTTCGACTCTCTTATAGGGGTTGGTAACTTTCACAATCAACCAAACTGGGAGCTCATAGGCTAACTAAATTTACATTTTCATCTACCTTGAAAGAATAAGACTCACTAAGAGGGAAATCTGTAAATATTTAATTTGCACCTAGTATTTAATACTGATTGCCTTAGTATCAGTAAGCCCCTTGTACACTTCGAATGCCCTTTTACATTATGTGCACATCCTCTTTTACACTTAGAATGCCGAAGCATGTATTAGTACGACATGCGCTAGAAGCAACAAGTGTGTTAAAAAGGAGCATGACCAGACACAAGGTTAAATGAGGTTCCATCTTTAAACTAGGGGTTTACTATTTATCGTCCGTATTTACTAAAATCATCTGTACTTTTATACGTATTTTGTATTTTTTTTTTAACCTTTTTTCTTTACCTCAAAAATATTAAATTTCAGATTTTTTTAGTATGAAATAAATCAATTTTTCGGTTATGTCATGGTGGAAACGGAAAAAAATTATGTTCCACCATGGTGGAGCCGAGATTCTGTTTGGGTTCTACCATGGCGTAACCAAAAATTTGTTTCGGTTCTTCCATGGTGGAACCAAAACAAAATCTCGTTTTTCAAAAATTCAAAATCTCAGAAAATAGGGGGATGCGAGGGTGGGGATGGGCGCTGGGAGCCTGGGACAAGGCAGAGGAGGGAGGCGAAGGGTGTGGTGGAGGATGCGGGGTTGTTGTGTGGCTGCGACGGAAAGGAGGGATGTGAAGGGTGGGGTATGGTGGGGCGCTGCGTGGCTGCGATGGAGAGAGGGAGGTGAAGGGTGGGGTGGGGTGGGTTGGGGGGGTTGTTGGGGTCTTTGCGGAGGTGGGGTGGGGAGTTGCGGGGGAAGGGTTGCGGGGGTGGGGGTTAGGGGGTGTTCTGGTGGCGCTGGGGGTGGCTGGAGGGCTGCAGGGGAGGGGTGGGGGTGGGTGGTGGCGACAATGGTGGATGAGGAATGGTGGTTATGGAAGGAGAAGAAGTAAAGGAGCGAGAAAAAGAAACAAAAAAACACCGTATAAATATGGACGATATACAATAAATACGGACGGCAAATAACACGGGGTTAAAGTATTTGACAATAAATGGTTTACCCTACTACTTTACATCAGTCACCCTCCCTCTTCTTTTTTTCCATGTTGGATAAATTACATGTGATGTTTCTCCTATCACAATTGTTCCTCTAGATCAAACCACAACTAAATAAAAGAGAGCATAGCTAGGGAAGGTTTGGTTACTTGCTAGGCTAACAAACTTATTAAGTTTAATCAACTTTACATAAGGACCAAACAAGAAGGAAGCCGCTGAAAGTTGAGATTATTCCGCGTGAATCAGCAAATGAAACTTCTCTAAAAAAAGTAAAGAATTATAGTAGTAAACTAGTACTCCCTCCGTCCCAAAATATAGTTTCCATTTCCATTTTGGGTGTCCCAAAATATAGTTTCCATTTTCATATTTAGTTCCACATTTTCCGTAATTTGTCTAGAAAAACCGTGTCCCATCATTTATTTGCTTCTTGAATTTTGTTTTTTTGTTTTGTCTATTCAACCCAAGTGTTACAATTAATGCTTTTTCACCAATTATTCTCCATTCTCTCTCCTAAAATCATCTTTTCCCACACAACATTTATTTACTAAACAAAAAATCTTTACTATTTCTCTTAGTATCTACTTGCATAAATTACCGTGAAAAAAAGAAATGGAAACTATATTTTGAGACGGAGGGAGTAGTAGTTAGAAATCTTGATATAATATCCATAATAGTATAAAATTAATAATAATCCATTTCAAAGCAGTAAAATTTAACATAAAACATTCTTACTCATTCTTTTAATGGAAAACAAATCCTTATACTTTATGTCATGTTATCCTAATCTCCTGAGATTGTGTCGGCATCAAACACAGGTCACTAGTGTGACTATTGACCACTCTAGTCTCCTACTAAATCTCACTCCATAGAGTGATAGAGTAGCAAAAAATAGAAGTGGATTGCAGAAGTGGAAATCTGGGATTTTATCAAGTGGTACACCAAAATGTGGGCTCTTCACAAACACAAATCTTCACTACTTAAATTAGGGATTATGATTTTAGCTACAATTCTTACTCTTCGAGTTTTTCTCTATAATTCCACTAGATTTCCTCCTGATTCTCCCCTTCTTCGGAAAACTAATTCAATCCAATCTGCATCTCCTTTAGTTCTTCAACCATTTGCTGCTTCTACTGCTAATTTTCCAGCACCCGTAATTGATGATGAAGCGCGGAAAAAAAGAGGTATGAAATCGATCTAAACTGTTTTTAGTTTCATCGTTAATTTTGATTATTGAAATGATAATTAATCGGAATGTAAGTTGAATATTGTAAGGATCTGAAGGTTTGTTTACTTGTCTGAGCAGTTTGTATTTTGGTAAATCGACAGTGTTGATAAACATTGGTTAGGGTTCAATTTTAGGATCATTGAACATGAAAATGATAACCCAATTGAAAATTATACGGTAACTGGTGCTGGGGAGCAGAAGATCTCACTTCGGTTTTGTGAATGAGTAGTGCTATGTTACCATTTACCAATATATTCGGTCTCTTTATTTTACCTTAAATACCTGTGTTGGATTTTCGACACTTTGAAATGGGTATTGTACACTTCGACACTTTCTTTTTAGGCCAAAATCATGGAAATTATTATAGAATAGCTGAGTTGGATACTTAGAGCACATACCTGAGTCCAGGTTGTGATGAAAATTTCTGATAGTCTTTGTCAGCATTGAGGACTTGTAGTTTGTCTTTCAATGATAAACCCTTGTTTAGGTTCTTTTATTTGCATTGGATTAGTCATGGATGTAGCGAGAGTATGTTTATTTGGATGCCAGCTAGCTTAGTTGGAGGGAGGGTGTATATAATCAATCGACAAAATCTATCATTAATGGTGATTGTGAAATTAGTCAGGGAATCAGGTGGACAATTGCATGAAACTGGATTGCTAAATTTCCATTTTAAAACACTGAAAGCTTGTTTGGTTTGAGGTAATCAATAGATGAGAATGGTGATGATGTATGTGTAGTTGTGTACGTAATGCACTTATGCTTTCTTAAGTGTCCAAGTTAGCATGTTGCATCCGCGAGTCACCTCTTATTTACTCATTGTGCATGCTAAATTTATGCTCTTTCCTCCATGCTCATGCAAACAAGAGTATGGAATTCATTAAGTTATCACAAGCGATTTTGTTTACAGCTTCTCTTCACGAGGATCTTCAATTCCATTATTTTTTTTGATGAAATTCCAAGCTGGATTAATTCATTAGTTCAGTCTTCTTTTTTCTGTAACAACTACTGTATTACCAATTTTGCTAATCCCTATTCTACAATTTTAGTCTTAATGGCCCTTAATCTTTTTTTCTTTGATTGGCTAAATTATTTATTGAAGTATTCCTGTGATCTTAATGCAGAATATTGTGATCTTTTTGCTGGGGAATGGATCCCAAATCCGGCTGGACCTGCATATATTAATGAAACTTGCCAGTTCATTGAAGAACATCAGAACTGCATGAAAAATGGGAGGCCAGATTCAGAATATATGTACTGGAGGTGGAGTCCAAGAAATTGTGAGTTGCCTCAATTTAATGCAATGAGATTCCTTGAGATGATGGAGAACAAAACATGGGCATTTATTGGTGACTCTATCTCTCGAAATCACGTTCAGTCCTTGGTTTGTATGCTCTCGAAGGTAGAGTAACATGTGCTATTTGTGTGTGATAAATTATTATTTCTATTGATTTATTCTTCTCATGAGAAACTAATCTTTCTTTTGGCATGCTATATTATGTGTAAACCTAAAATTGTACAATGATTGTGTTTGTTGAGGGACCTGTTGATATATAAGGCTATGCAATATGTTCTTCAGGTGGAAGAAGCGGAGTTGTTTTATCATGATGAAGGATATAAGTCTAAAGGATGGCGCTTTCCGTCTTACAACTTGACCATATACGTTATCTGGTCCCCTTTCCTCACAGAAGCCGCTGTTTTTGAAGATATCAATGGTGTCTCAACTCAGGATATTGAACTGCACCTCGACAGGCTTGATAAGAAGTGGGCTGATGTATACTATAACATGGACTTCATGATCTTCTCTTCTGGAAAGTGGTTTGTCAAGAACGCAATATATTATGAGAACGAAACAATTTTGGGATGCCATCGCTGTCAGAAAAATCTCACTAATCTCAATATAGAGTTTGCTTACCGCAAAACTTTAAAGTTGGTGTTCAACTTTATTGCTAATTCCGACCATAAAGGGTTAATCTTTTTCAGGACATCTACCCCGGATCATTTTGAAGGCGGGGAATGGTCTAGTGGAGGGAAGTGCAATAGAACAATCCCGTTTAAAGAAGGTGAGGTCGAGATAAAGTACATGGAAAAGATGCTGCGACAAATTGAGATC
The DNA here is from genome assembly GCA_947646795.1 of Beta lomatogona. NCBI lineage: Eukaryota > Viridiplantae > Streptophyta > Magnoliopsida > Caryophyllales > Amaranthaceae > Beta > Beta lomatogona. Next base: position 625,591 of record CANSNZ010000731.1, read on the forward strand.
GAGGAATTCGAGAGTGCAGTAGCAAGGGCATCCGAAAATGGTGCGCGCCTGAAACTCCTTGATTTCACGCAGCTTTCCTTGTTAAGGCCTGATGGGCACCCTGGCCCATATAGACAATTTTACCCTTTTGCAAATGATGAAAATGCTCAAGTTCAGTATGATTGTTTGCATTGGTGCTTGCCTGGGCCAATAGACGCTTGGAATGATGTTATTATGGATATAATTGTGAATGGATGATTTTTTCTTGAAGAGATGCCAGAAAAAATGGAACATTGTGAATACTGGATGAGCATCATTTAGGAGTAAATAGGGGAGAGTACCCTTTGATGGGCTATACAAAAGAGGTTTGAATTCACTATCTTTTTGGGTTTTCCAAGGTGTTATTCTTCTTTTTGTGAACCTTTTGGCTGGTCTGTTGTATTTAAAATGCCATGGCATAGTTGGGAACTATTTGAAAAGCTCATTGCGGCTGTTATTGATAGTGGTGAATTACATTTCTGATGGAATGGCTTGTTTCAGTGTCACCTGCTTTGCTAAACCCTCTGCAAACTGCGAACTGAAAATGACTGATTTGTATATGGAAGTGCTATACTTTTGGGTATTCTCACAAATTTAGTAGAGATTTGCATTTCCACACCCATTCTCATACTAGGAATTAGGAAACACTGGCTTGTTTTGTGTGCCCACTTATAAGCATTGAAAAGGCCCATGCTGTAATTGTTATCTTTATCCATGCATGAGGAGGACATGCAGGAGTTTGGAGCTTTTTTCTGTGAAGCAACTGTGTGCTAGAGATTTCAGATCAGGGCGAATTGCGTCATTTTATGTGTGTGAATATGTCTACTTCTGTAAGAGTCCATAGATGATACTTAGAGACTACTTAGAGACGATGAAGATTGTCTTTAATGCCTGGGTAAAATCATTGGCCTGTAGTCTCTGCAGGATTACAGAACTTGGACACACCATTTTTCTTCTTCTGCTGTAGTTTCTGTTTTTTTGGTGCAATGCTGTAGTGTCTATTTTAATTAAGGATATTTTTTTTTCTTAATTTTGACAAGATATTCCTTCTCTTTTTTTCTCCTATTCTTTTTGTTGTACTGGGACCACCAGACCAGGTATGCCGTATTTTTTTGTGAATTGTGATGAGTTGATGACTCGAGTTGACATTATCTTTCGGGGTAAAATCATGCAAGTTGATATTCAAACTGTGGCTGGATGTGTTCTATCTTAATGTAGCTTTGAAGAAATAGACTTCTTCTCTTTGAAGTTGGATGTGTTCTATCTTCATGTAGCTTTAAAGAAATAGACTACTCTTTGAAGTGCACTTCTTTAGTTGATCACTCTGTGAGGTTTTGTTAAACATAGCCTTGGGCTATACATAAGCCTAAAACTACATTTTCTAAGATGGTATTAAATTGCAAATTTATGACAAAAGCACACGTTGTTTGGTGTTATCTGATGTTTATTAGTTCAACATTTTCATCTCTAATGTTAAGACTTATGAAGGTAGAAGGGCATGTTTATAAAGTTATGTCTTTCGTTATGAGAGGTTGAGACAATGTGACAGCTAATTCCAGATACATGGAGTATGAAGTAATTTAGTTGCTCAACAATATCAAATATATGTAGTTACATTGTTGAGGAGACTGTTATGATGACGTCACCACTTTTCGCATAATTGAACTTGGTCAGCTTTATTGTAAATATTACTTCATATGATTATATTTATATAAATTTAACTTTTGCTTATAAATTCAACACTAACTTAGAGGTTTAGACAACCTAGTTTATTGTATTATTTACTGTCTTGTTATGTTGTACATTTACACTTTGTTTAAATAGGAGGAAATAGAGAGAAAGAAAAGGAAGGGAAAGGGAGGGGAACAAGTTCTCTTGTTTGGATAAGGGATCGAGGGAAGGAACCATTTTCCCTCCCTTTTTAATAAACATCATCCCTCCCAACTTGGAGAGATTTGGAGGGAAAATGGAGCTCCATCTTCCCCTTCCTTTTCTTTTTCCTCCTATGTCCCTCCCCTTTCCTTTCCTTTCCTTTCCCTCTTATTTTGCTATCCAAATAAAGTGTTAGTTAATGAACCCACGATTGTTCAGCGAATCTAATCATTTTAAGAGAATTATAATCACATACTTCATTTGTTTCTTAATACTTGCATGCTACAGCACTAGAATGGCACATGAACTATGAAGAGAAAGAGTGAAACATGACTAATGTACTTACATAATAAAAATAAAGCTTTGTTTATGAAGAATTTGCCAAAAAGAAAAATATTACAAGTACTAAGAAATGAGGTCAATCATAAGAATTAATACATTACAAATTTACAATGGGGTGAGAAAGAACAAAAAATTAATTTTTGTTTCTTGGGAATCAACCCGTATTGGGAACAAATTAGGCTAATGGGCTGTGGCCTGTGGCGCTTCAGCTAGCTTTTTATAGAAACAAAAATCAGCTCTGATTCTCACCAACGGTCCACAGTCCTCTACTACCTAGTAATGAATTTGAATTTGAAAAATATATGACCGTTACCTTACCTCCTACTCCCCCTTTAAAAACCCATACATGATTTAATTTCACATTCCAATTCAAAATTACCCAAACCCCTAAACTCAGTAAAACCCTTCAATTTATTTTCTTCTAAATGGCTGCTACTGCAACCTCCAATCTCCCCATGACCAACGATCCGATTCCGGCGAAGAAGGGAAGAAGTAGAAAGGTCCTCAAGGACAAAAACTCATCAACAAATGAAGCAAACATTCTAGCTGGGAAATCATCTGAGCCGTTGGAATTATCGGCTTCGGTACCGGAATCTGATCCAGGGAAAGAGAACCATGAGGGTCTCTCTCAACCTCGGTCAGCGAAGAAGAAATCGAAAGCAAAGTCGAAGAACACGAAAGTTGAAGAGCCGAATAATTTTGAAAAGGATTTGCAAGATATGCAAGAAATGTTGGAGAAACTGAAGATTGAGAAAGAGAAAACTGAGGAAATGTTGAAGGAGAAAGATGAGATATTGAAGAAAAGAGATGAAGAGCAACAAAAGCTTCAAATGGAGCTCAAAAAGTTGCAGAAAATGAAGGAGTTTAAGCCCACTATGGTGTGTTTCTTTTTACCCTTTTCTAAGTTCTTTTTATTCCCAAATTTATTACTGAGGAATTTTTAGTTTTCTGGGTTTATTTTAGAGTTTAATGTTCAATGTTCCTTATTGAATGAAAGAACGAGTCAGATTTAGGACATATAATAAGTCTAAATTTTTCGTGTTGTATTGTTCAAGATTTGCTCAATTCATTGTATTATCTTTGGTTTTGCAAGAAATCTGTTCAATTTAGGTTTTTGAGTTTTTTGGGTAGTATTGATTTTGTAATCTAAATTGGGTTTTTCTGGTTTTGATTGTTTGTGATCAGACTCTGCCCATAATTCAATCATTGAAAGACAAAGAACTAGAGAAGAAAGATAAGAAAAAGAAGGATTGTCCAGAAAGAAAAAGGCCGGCTTCAGCATATGCCTTGTGGTGCAAAGATCAATGGAGTGAGGTAAAACACTTAATTGAGTAATTTCTCATTTTTGGACCTAATTATATATATATAAGTTTATACTAGATTAAATAAGGGTTTTGTGTTATGTTGTAGATCAAAAAAGAGAACCCAGATGCTGATTTCAAGGAAATCTCAAACTTAATGGGTGCAAAATGGAAGAGCATTACTCCAGAAGAGAAGAAGCCATATGAGGAGAAATACCAAGCTGATAAAGAAGCTTATTTGCAGATTATCAGCAAAGAAAAGCGCGAAATCGAAGCGTTGAAGTTGTTAGGGGAAGAGCAGAAGCAGAAGACTGCAATGGAGCTACTTAATCAGTACATTGAATTTAAGCAAGAAGCAGATAAAGAGACCAAAAAAACAAAGTACTGATTTCTCAGTATAATGTTGCTTGAACTTAAATAAATCAGTTGAAGTTAGCTAATAATTCTTGGTTATTTTTTCTTGGATTTCTCAGGAAAGAGAAGGATCCATCAAAGCCAAAACAGCCAATGAGTGCTTTCTTCTTGTACACGCAGGAGAGGCGAGCCGATTTGCTTGGAGAAGGAAATAGTTTGCTTGAGGTAATTAAACAACTATGGTTCAATTTGTTCTCATAATTTAAGTGTATGGTAGTTTTTTGTCTTAATATGTATGTATGTATTATGGAGTGATTGGAGCATATAGCTAATAGATTATTTGGTTGTTGATTTTTATATTTAGAACATTTTTGATTAAATATGATCGAACATTTTAACTTATTTTTACTTATTCGAACTTATCTGAACTTATTTTTTCTTATAACTTATAAGAATGAAAATATAGTGAAAAGATCAAAGCATATTGAATATACAATTCATTGATATGGGTTATAAATTGGCAATTTCCAAGGAAGATCTAATTTGGCAGTATTGCATTATGTGGTAGGCTTCAAAGATCATAGGTGAAGAGTGGAAAAAGATGACAGAAGAGCAAAAAAGACCTTATGAAGAGGTTAGTTTCTGTTCTAAACATCACAAACAGCTAATTATGCCGCTCTTTTCTGTCTGATATTGTATTTAATTTTTGACAATTCTCTTTTCTCAGATTGCAAAGGAAAACAAGGGAAAATACCAACAGGAAATGGAGCTGTACAAACAAAAGAAAGAAGAAGAAAATGCCAACTTGAAAAGAGAAGAGGATGAAATAATGAAAATTCAGAAAGCTGAGGCATTTCAGCTTCTTAAGAAGAAAGAGAAGACTGATAACATTATAAAGGTGGTTAAATCTATTGACACTACATTCTGAAAATATGGGTTTTCTTGGCTTTGAATATGGTTATAAGTTTGGTTAATATGTGCAGAAAACCAAAGAGATGAAGAAGAAAACAAAGGAAGAGAAAATTGTGGATCCAAACAAGCCAAAACGGCCTCTATCATCTTTCTTTCTATTCAGGTATAACAAATTAGAGCTCTGAGCTCTCCGCGTGTTCCATTCAACTGATTTTGTCTTATTTCGTTCTCTTTTATCGAAAAAAAGTCTATTAAATTTAAAAAAAACACAATAAAATTAAAAAAAAAAATAAAAAAAAATTTTTAAGATTTTGTCTTATTTAAACTCGTGTTAACTACTTTTATCGAAAATAAGTCTAATTAAGTTGAATACAACACTACTTAAATCTGCAATGAAGCTTAAAAGAAGAAAACTAGCTTTAAGATTTTGAAGTATTATGATAAAATTGGTTTATGAATGAACGTGCAGCATGGAAGAAAGGAAAAACTTGCTCAAAGAACGCCCTGAAACCAACAACTCCACCATCACTGCACTTATTTCTTTGAAATGGAAGGTAAGTTCTTACTTATTTGAATCTTTGGTCTTATATATTGTTGGTGTAATATGCATATAAAAGTTTTGTACATTTGTTTTGATCCACAGGAATTAAATGAAGAGGAAAAGAAAATCTGGACTGCAAAGGCAGCAGAGAACATGGAAGCATACAAGAAAGTGATGGAAGAATATAACAAACAAGCCGGAGCCGGAGCCGGAGCCGGAGCTAAGCAAGGCTAAATCACATTCTTAAATCATCCAAATCTGCGTTGATGTTCAAGTTGCTACGTTGAACATCTTGAATGGAATTCTTAGGACTTAGTTTCTCTAACTAGTACCTTTTTTTAAGCCTCATTAAGTAACTTTTTCTTCAACTGATGGTTTATTGGTTTTTTTAGTGGGTTGTTTTTGGGGATCTTTGATCAGATATTGATCGAATTTGTTTTCTAACCTACCATCAACTACTCTTTGCATAAATGATAGAATATATTTCTCAAGTTCAATGTTTTCATATGGTTTTTATGTCAACGACAACAACAAAGTCTAAACTTGATAAAGGAGAAAAAAAACCTTGAGAACAAGAGAGTCAAAAGGAACGTGTGAATTACTATATTGTGATTAGTGAATGTGGTCTAGTTGACGGCTAGTTGAGACTTGAGTGGAGACACAACAAGGACGTTAAACAATACCCCCACGGCCGTGTGCGCTAACTTGCAGCTCCAACAAAATCATTAACAAGAATTTATATGATCTAATGAAATTTTTGGGGACACCTTGAAAATTTTCAAATTACGGATACGTTAATTTGCTTGTGGCCAACAAAACAAGTGTATTTTCGTACAAATTAATAATGTTTTTTTATCAAATAGTATCTCCAACAATTTGTTTGGATAAGGAGGACATTGAGAAATAGTTTTCTTGTTTAGATAAGAGGTTGGTTGGTGAAGTACTGAAGTCCCATCCTTTCATGTAATTTTAAAATAATGATTGATTTTATATAAGCTATATTTAGAGAGTAATTTCACAAAAGTCATTATATATATGTTTAGAAGCGGAATGTATTATATATACTTCCTCCGTTCCAAAATAAGTGAAACACTTCTCTCATTTGAGACAAGTGTTTCACTTATTTTGAAACGGATGAAGTATATGTTTTGTAATTATGAGATTACTTTTAAAGCGTTCTTACTCTATCTATAATTAAAAAAGTTCACAAAGATAGTCAAAATATTAAAAGTGACACTCCAATATTTTGTGAGCATTGTTCACAAATATCTCATCTTGTAATCGCATTAACAATGTAGTCAAAGAATAGTAATGTACTTCTAGATCTTTAATAATGTTGTGGTTGCCATGTTATGTCATTAAACTTAAACTAATCCAACTTGCTAAAATTCCTAGTTGCCCGCCATACTTCATTTTTTTCCTATACTTTATACATGATACATCATCATCCACTTGTGATAAACTCTAGATCACCATTTGGGATTAATTCCACTTTTGATCTAGCTTGTTTCAATATTCTAAACTTAATTACTCTATATATTCCATCCATTAATCTTATAAAAAAATTCATTAAAAAAAATTAAATTACCTTTGGAATATATCATAATGTCATCAACATAAAAACTTTTTGTAAAAAAGCAAAACAACTAAATTTTATGCAAGCATTATCGATCTTCACTCGACAATATAACCCTAGTTACTTTTTGAGTATCTTAATTGGATAACAAAAATTTGTTTATACCAAAAATGAGCTACAAGATACATTAAACTAAAATGCCTAAGGTGTTAAAACAAAAATTTGCAGACCAAAGTTTGGCATCCTTCCCTTAATTGCTAAAACTAACCCCATTATTCCCGCTATTTCAGATTTCTATAAATTCATAACTAACTTCATATTTCCCACACTTTCCACCTTGATTGTTCTCTCTCCTTCTCTTCAATATCACACAATACACAGTTACAAAACATAGAAACCTAATCTAGATTAATCATTAATAACCCCACCTTGCTTCACAAAGCAAATCAACTCAAGCAAAGCATTTTTATAGTTCCTTCCTTCTTTCCTCCCTTTCTGTAATTAATACTAATAACACCAAATTCTCAGCAATGTTATAACATCAAATTACCCAAATCTCCTAAGATTCTCTCTCCTCTTAAAACCAAATCATGCCTCCTGAAGATCCCATTACTTCTAAGGAGTATGCCGGAATTATATCCTTCTCCGATATCACAAATGACGCCGGAGCACAATTCGTCCTCGAATCGAAAGGTACTAAAATTAAACATTATTATTAAATTTTATAACGCGTTGATTTAGTTGTCACGTTACTAGTTCAAATAATGTATCGCGGAACGAATGCAGGAAAGTGGTGGCACGCCGGGTACCACCTAACGACGGCGATAGTGGGGCCTACAATATTAACGTTGCCGTATGTATTCAGAGGATTAGGATGGGGATTAGGATACTTATGTTTAACGGTGATGGGATTAGTAACGTTTTACGCTTATTATTTAATGTCATTGGTGCTTGATTACTGTGAGAAACAAGGTCGCCGTCATATTCGCTTCCGTGAACTTGCCTCCGATGTGTTAGGTACTCTTTTCTAACACTCAATTTTTTTTTTTTTTATGTCTTTCCATTCTATTGTTAATCATCATTGGTCGTAATTTAGTTTCAACAATTGTTTTTCAATTATATTAGTAAAAGAAATTATACCAATATTAGTAACTTTCGATTATAAAGAACAAATTATTCCGTTAATTTAGAAAGAAAGTAGTACTTGCAACTTAGGGCTCGATCGTTATTGTTTACTGTTTTCTGTTTTCAATTTTCAGAAAAACGAAAATATGGAAACTAGGAAAAGTAGTTTCCAGTTTTTTGTTGTCGGTTTTCCAAATTGACATGCTTAGTATATGTTTTACTAATTTTAAGTTTATTATACCCCTTATATTATATGACTTTTATGTTTATAAATCAAAAACTGAAAACTTACTATGACTCGGAACGGTTTTTTTTAAAATCATGAGGTGAAATAAATTGGTGTTTTAAGTAAATTGGGATGAAAATGATTACTTCTTATATAAAAATTAAAAGTATGAGAATTAAATGGCAATAATTTAGGATCAGGTTATAATTAAGAAAGGGTACACATGGTGTGTAAGGAGTGGTGGAATTAATGATGAGACAATTGGTGGGGGTGCGGAGGTATCAATGGCAATGGGAGAGAGATGAACAATGGCGGAAGTCAAACACGTCTTTTTTTTTTTTTTTTTTTGTCATTTTCCATCATAAATACTGTGGGGTCACCTTGTGTTCGAAACAGTGTTGTGTTCACTTGAAAAATTTTAGATATTGATTTCTTTTTTTTTTTTTTGACAGGAATATTGATTTCAATTATCTAGTTTAGGTGTGTTACTCAACGTCTCAACCTATATGTAAAAATAAGTTCGAGCAAAATTTAGTAAATTTAACACACAAAAAAAAAAGTTCAACTGCTTAAAATATGTGGTTGTTATCTGATTATACAACATTTAAAAATTATATATATAATATTTGTACATCTTTGTAAGGTAAGTTCAAGTCTGTTGTAAGTAAGGAAGAAAATTTGGGGATCCCTCTATACATGCTCCAAAGAAAATTGGTTTAAAACGCCTCGGAATTAGATAAAGCTCAACTACAACTTTTATTTTATTTTATTAAAGCTCAACTAATATTGCCTAAAGAGTTTTGTCTCTATCATAAATGTTCCATTTTGTAGGGCAATTAGCTCCTCCTGTGTTAACTAAATGCTCCAAACAAAAAGTCAATTTTTTTAAGACAAAAGAAATTGTACTCTTATACAAACCGTCACAGTTGACTATGAAAAATTAGACAAAAACCATACTCCGGCAAGACAATACCATGTCAATGATGTAATGAATAATGAATAATGAATAATGATAGCATTGGGAAAACTGGTTTATTCAAATGTGTTGAATTAACAAGTACATCCAATCATGATCCGGAGGCAATGATATATAGTAGTTTGGTTCCTGGGGCTTGCCCCTCCTTTGCGCAAAAAAAAAAAATGTAAAACTGGCCTTTAACACCATAAAGCACGGCGCAGGTGCACTCAACGCCACTAACTTTGACTAGTAGCCGCCCAAAACACCACACATTGTTGGTTTTGGTGCAGCGAGTGTCATAAATGACGCCGAAACTCACCATAAAGAACGATATGCATATAAGTACTAAATTTCTTTTTCGCTGTATAAAGCTACACATCGGAGTGATGTAGATGAAATTTAGTCTGAAGTCCTCAATACCGTCTTACTAAACTGTTACACTAATCTCTATTATATAAAGGCTCTTGAGGAGTTTGGTGTCCACTTAAAATTCGTTAAATGCCCTTTATTTTTTAAAATATATTTTACAATTTGACGTTAATATACTTTGACTATTGTACATCTTTTTATAACTTAAAGCACACGTTGCGTGCATTTGAATCTAGTATATATTATGCCTCCATAGCATGTGTTTGTTGTTGACTTGGTACAAAAACAGTGCTTGTACTTATGCTCTTGTTGGTGGCAATTGGCAAGTTTACATATATTTCCTTTTCTTCTTGTATTAATAATGAATTAGTATAATTATGCCTGAAATATGAGCTAGCAAGGAAAACGTAGTTGTAGGCCGTTATTGATCAAACGGTAGGATGCAAGCAAGGGATATAGGCTTTACAGCGAATACGTGCTTGTACATGTAGAATCTGAAGATTATAGTTTAACAATATAGAGTTCCATACCTAGGCAACTCCAATTTTGATTCTTACTTGAAAGAATAATAAACATTTACTTTATTGACCAACTGATGTCATTATATAGTTTTACCAAGTATGCTTTTATGTCGAGGATCAAGGTTGGCCTAGTGGTTGTAAGACCTCTCTTTCCACCCCTGTGATAGGGGGCTGATTCTCATCCCTGGCAAGAAGAATCCCCAATTTCCCCCTTTACTTAACTTTAAACTATCCTAGTGTTACTATGATAAGTTTTTTCTATTTAGGGGATTGAAAGCAATTACTTCATTTGTCTCTTATGTGATTGTGTGGTGAGATTTCAACCATTAATCATGAAAAGTTAAGCGGAAGTAAATAAACAATAATAATATTAAAAAAAAAAGAGGAATTAATTGATTACTAAATTTTGTTTTTATAGGGTCTGGCTGGATGTTTTATTTCGTGGTATTCATTCAAACGGCCATTAACACCGGAATAAGTATAGGAGCAATCCTCTTTGCTGGGCAATGTCTTCAGGTATACAGTGTTCAATGATCCTGAGAATTAGTACTATTATTAGCAGTATCAGTACTATCAAGTTTCTAGAACTTGCTATTTATAGTCAACAAATGTTTGCCTTTTGCTTTTGATTTTTCAAAAGTTTGTGCTTCAAATTGCCTTGAAAGATTAACTTTTCAACAAATGTTATGATTATTGTCACATACAAATCAAAAGTAGCTTTCATCTAGAGATCTTTATCTAACATTATAATATTATATCATAAGCAACATGATTTGTATGCTTATTTTGAATTAGTCATAGGACTTGAATCCTGCTTCTCTGGATATATTATTAGCTTGATACAAGGGACTAATTTAGTCACTTTGTAATTTATTTTGACTAATAATTATTATGCTTTTCAAATAAAATGATAAAAGAGAGCCAACAGAGAAAGAGGAATAGTCTATTGATATCATCATTCTGAAGAGAATTGAGTTAAAACAACAAAATAACAACTTACAACCCAATGTATATACCATCAAGACAGAGTTCAGAGAGGTCTAGATGTACGCAGCCTTACCCATAACTAATGGAGACTAGGGCCTGTTTGGCAAAAGGAGTTGTTAGTTGTGGAGGTAGTTGTTAGCTTTTACCTGTGAAATAAGTTGTTTAAAGTAGAAGTGTTCTGTGTTCGGTAATAATAGTTGTTGACAAAATTTTAATGTGTAAATAACATGTAAAAAAGGTAGCTTTTGACAAAAGCTATTCAAAATCTAATAATCTTAGCTTTTGGCAAAAGCTACCTCCAAAAGCTACTTTGGCGAACACTAAAAGCTGCGTTGAACACGCCCTAGATCGACAATTTTGGTAGATAGACAATGTTTGTCTTTGATCTCGCACGTGTTGATTTCGCGTTGGTTACAAATATATTAAAAACTCTATAAAAATAATATTACAAATTGATCAAATCGGATCGTATTCAGATTAATATTGTGTCAGTTTTGTTCTTATGTTGTCATGTCTCATCAGAGATTAATAACTCTATTGAAACTAGTGGAGTCAATTTCTGGTAGATAATGAACTGCCCAAATCAATTTAGCTAGTTAACTCACAACTGATAATTAAACTAATGAAGAGCTTGGTATATTTAAGATTGTTTTGTGTTTCTTCTGATTCCAACTTTCACCACACAAAAATCATCTTCTAAGGTCATGTCGAGCAGGAAATTTCAGTTTATGGCAAAAAGTAAAAGCAAAATAACATGGTTTATATTTTTTTTTTTTGAGGGGAATTACATGGTTTATATACTTGCATATCAAAACTGCTCATTATATTTTTATCTCCTAGCAAACCACATTTGGTTTATTATACTGTGATACTAAAAATTTGTACTTATTTTTTGGAATTGAAGATCATGTACACGAGTCTTTTGCCACATGGTTCACTTCAATTGTATCAATTCATAGCAATGGTGACAGTAGTGATGATTGTACTCTCTCAGTTCCCATCCTTTCACTCTCTCAGATACATCAACTTGGGTTCACTGGTTCTCAGTTTGGGCTACACCTTCATAGTGGTTGGTGCATGTATTCATGCAGGTTAGTAATGGAGTAATATTGCTCAATTGATTCATGTAGAACTATATACATTGAACTACTCTGTTATCTCGAAGTTGAACTTTTTACTTCTTTTCTGGCCTCTTGACTCAATTTTGGTAACTTTTGATTATTCTTGTAACTTGTAAGTATGATGGTCACAGGTTGGTTTGGACATTTATCTGTAAAAGTGGCCTATTTTAGGCTAGGGAATTGAGTGATGGAGTTAGGCCTTTTCTCCAAAGCCTTCGGGTGTTGCTGATTCCAACCTGAAAGATAAATGTCCATGTCTGATCAGCTCTAGACTTTGCACTAAAGTCTAGCTACTCTGTGATTTATTACATGAATTTTAGCAAGACAAACAAACAATTAGTTCTTTCCTAGCTTGACTTTTCTTAACAGCCTTATCTTCGTGCTCTATTGCACTCGAGTTATTGAACTGCTTGTATCATATGAAAAATTATGCAGCTTCCTCAAAAAATGCCCCTCCAAGGGATTATTCATTGGATTCTTCAGAGGCTACTAGAGTTTTTAACGCATTCAATTCCATCTCTATCATAGCTGCAATATTCGGGAATGGTATACTGCCAGAAATACAAGTAATTTTCTCTGCAGATTTCATCATGTCATCCCCCATTTTTACAAAAACTTCTTTTATTAATTTAGATATCAGGTGTTTGTAAAGGATTATGATATAAACCTAGAATAATTTTTGTCACATCTTTTTGTAGGCAACTTTGGCTCCACCAGCAACTGGGAAGATGTTTAAAAGCCTTCTGATGTGCTACACTGTCATATTTATCACCTTTTATGCAATTGCTGTTTCTGGGTATTATGTGTTTGGTAACAAATCCACTTCCAACATACTTATAAGCTTCCTGCCTGATAATGGACCTGCTTTGGCTCCTGATTGGGTTCTAGGACTTGCTGTCATCTTCATTCTTCTCCAGCTTTTCGCCATTGGTCTGGTAAACTCAAGTACCATCATTCCTTTTTCCTTTTGGTCCTAATTTGATTAGTATGTACCTTTTGAATAAAATACAAGGCGTCATATATGTGGAATGTTTGGACTTTCTCATAATATGATTCTTATTCAATGCAGTTTATTTGGATTGAGTCAGGCTATTTAGAGAACAGTTCTCCACTGAACATGTAAAGAGGGGCATTTTGGTAAATCCATTTGGTATGGGCCTCACACCAATTTCTTGACTATGGTCATCAGTGGGGAATATATTTTCTATATAGGTTTCTTTAATTGGATGTATCAATCCTTCCTAATTTAAACATCTTTTTGGTCCATAGTAGGCATGAAGCTAGTAAAATAGATTCATATTTACAAAGAGGCATAGGAGATTCGAGCTATCAACCCAACATATTAAGGCTTCATTTCTTTCATCCCCAAAAGACTCTTTTTTTTGCTAAAAATAGTAATTCAATACAAGCGTAAATAATATCTGTTACAAGTTGAAAACTTGCTTACGCCGCATTTTAGCCAGACATACAATAACTAGGGAGGTGGGAAAAATAGCTAGTTATCAAACAATCCTCCAAAGAGGTCCTGCATATCTTGGCTAAAGTGTCCGCTAGTGTGCTGTGCTCCCTCATGCAATGACGAACCTGCACATCATGGTGTCTCCCGAGCCACTGCCTGCAATTTTCCACCACATTGGGGTACCTGTCAGAATTTGCCTTGTGGAGAATGAGGTCCACAGCATGCTTACAATCCGTGTAAATAATGGCCGGCTTGGCATCATACTGCTCCACACTATACAGAGCTTCCTGAATGGCTAGAAATGAATTTATTTCTCCTTGTCATAACTAATTCACAGCGCTTTATATTAGCTGTGAATTCAACTTGGAAAACCCATACTTTCTCTTATTGAAATGGGCTATTCTCTAAACATTTTTCCAGTTTGGTGAAAACAACGAAACTAAATGCTAGTTCTATAATAACTAAGCTAAATAGAGAAATAGCTAGTTCTCTAGTAAATAGAGTAAGGAAGTAGATTTACCAAATTTCCCCTATCTTGCGTATTTGTTGGAAAATTGTTGTCCAAATAGCCATTCTCAATGTTGTTTGAAATTGACTGAAACTAAGCATTTGAACAGGTTTACTCTCAAGTAGCATTCGAGATCATGGAGAAGAAATCAGCAGATCCAAACCATAAAATCTTCTCTAAGAGAAACTTGATCCCAAGGATAATAGTTCGTACAGCATACATGGTAGTTTGTGGATTTTTTGCAGCAATGCTCCCATTTTTTGGAGACATCAGCAGTGTAGTAGGAGCTATTGGTTTCATACCCTTGGATTTCATACTTCCTATGCTTCTTTACAACATGACTCATAAACCATCAAAAAAATCAGCTGTTTACTTGGTTAACATTTCAATCATCATCATCTTCACTGGTGCTGGACTTCTAGGCGCTGTCTCCTCTTTCAGGAAGTTGATTCTCGATGCGAAACAGTTTAAACTCTTTAGCAACAATATTGTGGATTAGTACTGGGGTAAAGTACACTCACATTGATATACAGGCCAGTGTTCACTGTTCAGTCATGCTTCTTAGGCAGTAATTTGTAGTTTGGCAGGATATATTTAATTTTCGCTAACTGTAAATTGTTTGTCGAGAAAAAATGTGTAGTTTGTGCCTATTTAGAGGTTCAATTTGTCATGTAAGAAGAACAGTAGTGGGAGATGTTTTCTGGCTAGGAAATTCTTTACAGTATAATATACTTTGTGATGGTGTAATATTGTGTCTTTTGTGTATACTCACCTTACGTACAAGCAAGATCCATTGCTAGCAATGAAGAATGCTAGTACATCTAGTCAAGTTTAGCTTCTTTTTTTTTTTTTTTTCCTTGTGTGTTTCTTTTTTCTTTTTCGTATATGGGAGACAAGAAAATATGTTACAAGTTCAAGGTAATGAAGGTATCACCTCCTTGGAAGTTGGAACTATACCGGCCAAGTGAACTGGTCATTGTCTTAAAATGCTTGTAAGTTAGTATCATAGGTGGATATAAATTGCAGTGATAGCAAATTAGCAATTTGAAGTATATAGTTTCCCTTGTTTACACCATTTTTTTTTATTTATAAAAATTTAATATTACTTCAGAGGTGGTACAAAATAGTAATAATAATTTATTAAGAAACTCCTACCAAAATAATTACAATAATTTGTGAAAAATACATACTTGGTAAGGGGGTGCAATTGTAGTATATGAACATTGATATGAAACATTTTGAGAGAGAAAATATGGACTAAGGGAAGGAAAAGGAGGGGAGGGGTTAAACTGAGAAGAGACAACAGAGCCCACAAAGGTGAGACTAAGCTCGGATAGTGGGTCTTTTACTAGAAGAAGAGCATAATAATAATAAATCGCCGCTCCAAACTTTGATTCGTATAAAATTAGTATCCACAATTTGTAGGATAAAATAAAATTATCCCACAGGAGTTGACTCTATATCTGGAAGACTAAAATTTGAAATTTATCTCCTATAATTCTATGCATAATAATGTCTTATTTAGGAAATCAAGGGCAGGTTTAATTTAGTTGTATCTTAGTGGACAAGTTCTTAGGTGGCTTGATGTGTTTTGAGCAAACGGTCTCAAATATGTTCCCTTAACAATATAACCAACTTTGTTTTAATCTTGTCAATCTTGCAGACCAGATGATTGATTTACAGTTTCTCTATTCACTATTCATGTTTTTGTGTTTGCAAAACTAATCAGTTTATGAACGTCCATGCATAAAATTATTACAATGAACATGTGACGAGATGTGGGTGCTGATGGGCTTGATGTCAAGCTTGTTGATGGTAATATGTACAATGTAGGTTAACCCGCACAACAAAGCCTCTCTAATGCTACAACTTTTACTATACACCCAGGTGTATTGTAAGTATGGTATATCCAAGACTATTTTTTGCTCATTACTTATTTGAAACCTCCAAATGAGCAAAATTCACACAATAAGGAGAGCTTTAAAAGAGCAAATGAGCAAAAAAAATCTTTAAATGTACCATGCATATGGTACGTCTGGGTGTCCGGTGAATACTCTCCTGACTCCTCTAATGCTTAAGTTAGACAACTGAACTTAGCAAGTATGGAGTATGAAAGTTTCTGAGTATCTTGACCAAATTAGATGTACCTTCCATGGAAGTATCATGAGAGTATTATAGTGGAGTAAGTGAGATATAAAGGCATGAGCCTCTGCCTAGGTCAAAATCCACTTATCTTGTAATTTTTTTTTGGCGCTTGGGCCAAGGAGACTTCATTGATTATGTACTTGCCACATGATGGGCTTTGTAAGTTGTAAGCCCGAACATGACTACATCTACCCACTGGATAGATTACCCACTTCTAATAGATCATTAAAATATAATTGTTAATGTTGAGTTGGTTTTCACTCTATATTAAATTCTATTAGTAGTAAGTAATCTACCCATTGGGTCAACCAAGTTTTATCCGTAATCTAGTACTCCTAGGAACTCATTCACCAACGAATAACGATGACTATAAAGGTTGAAATTGCGAAAGTTAAAAGTCTGATTGATTCCAAAAAATTTATCAAAATAATCTATCAAAGCATTACCAATTGAGTCTAATGATGGTCTATTAGGATAAATGACTTAAAGTATTGATTAATTAGGGTTTGGTAACGGAATCATAAATTATTGACTAAAAACTAACCGTCGTTCATAATTAAGAGCATATGACAAATTTTAAAGATAGTGGGGAGTATACAATGATTTTGGAAAGGTTGGAGCGTATTTGGTGAAAAAGAAAATCACCCGGAGGTAATTTGTAAAAGATACCTTGGGTTGCATACATCAAAATCCATAATAATAACTTAAATATACACAAAAAAAACAATAGGATTACAACGAAGTAAATCATAAAGTACAAAGATTTCAAACTTTTTTTTTAATGGTAAGGAAAAACAACTTTAGGCTACCCTTCTCTCGAGGGGAATGCCTAAAGTGTCGGATACAACAATGGAGGAGAGTGAAGAGTTATTACAATCAATAATCTCAAAACTAGAGGTAACTAAATGGCCTACTTTGGCGATCCAGTCAGCTGCTCTATTGGCTTCCCTGTAAACATGACAAACTTGGACGGTGTTGAACTTAGACATGAGTAGCTTGGAGTCTTCAATAATATTTGCTATTTTCCATGGGACAGACCAGATACTGTTGACAACATTGATGACTTAAAGGTTGTCCCCTTCAACAATTAAGTCGCGGATACCCATGTTAGTGGCTAATATAAGACCATGATGCAAAGCTGCAACTTCTGCCAGGAGGACTGAAGAGTGACTCAGGTTTAGAGATTTAGCTTGTAGAAGAGTACCCTGATGATTCCAAATGATAATACTCGCAGCTGCAGCCGAACCACGGACTGAACCATCAAAGTTGAGTTTGAAGGTGGATGGTGGAGGAGGCTCCCAAGCTACGAGGGTAGCCGGGAAGGTAGGGGAGAGGGGTGGGGGGAAAGCTCCTGTTAAAGGAGAACCGTTTTCATGACACAGGTCGACTTGTAGTCGGGCTTTCCACTCAGAAAGCGCAAACTTTGCGTGATGCAGAATACGAGAAGGAAGCCAATTATCATTGTTAAAAATGAGAGCATTGCGTTCTTTCCAGATGCTCCAGAAAATAAAAATGAAAGGCTGTAATCTTTGCTTCGGATTAGCTTCTTGCAGAAATTCAAGAAGATAAGGGAAGGATCTAGGTGAAGAGCACCAATCCATAACTTCATGAAGTTTCCAAAATGAGACTGAACTAGGGCACGCAAAAAACAAGTGGTCAATAGTTTCAATTCCTGTATCACACCGAGGGCACTGTTTGGTAGGAATAATGTGTCTGTTAAACATAGTTTCTCTGATGGCTAGACTGTTGTGACAGATCTGCAAGACAAAAATTTGGAGCTTTGGTAGGATATCAATTAAGCTTCCAAATCCAGCGAAAAGGCCAGGGTGGCTTTAGGGGAAGATCATGAGCTAACCAAGTTGCTGATTTTACTGTGAACAGGCCACTAGGAGTGGGCCTCCAAATAGGAGTATCAGGGATATCAGTGATTGGCAAGGGGATTCCTTGAACTTTCAACAGTAAATGAGTTGAAAGGATTTGGTGTAGAGTGACAAGATCCCAACAATGATAGGGAGTGATGAAATGCGCTACTTTTAAGTCCAAATCAAGACTTGAAGGATTGATATTGAGCGTGGAGCAAAGGTTGCTTTGGTCCAACCAATTATCTAGCCAAAAATTTATATTTTGGCCATTTCCAATTTTCCATCTGATACCCTTTCGCAAAAGATCTCGTTGAGCCAAAATCTTTTTCCAAATGTAAGAGTCCTTTGGTTTTGGACTGTATTCGAAAAATAATTTCGTATGCAGGTATTTTTCTTTTATTAGGGTAGACCAAAAACATGTCTTATTTGAAACCAAATTCCAACCAATTTTGGCAAGGAAGGCTTTGTTTAAAGGCATGGTTTGTCTAAGACCTAAGCCGCCCTGGGACTTAGGGGAACAGATGGTTTTCCAAGCAACTAGTGGTGTACTATTTTTGTCTTTGACTTGTCGCCAGAAGAGCTGACGATGAACAGTATCCATTGCTTTACAAAGGTCATTGGGAATTAGAGCCGAAGAGCATGAGTATGCAGGAAGACCTTCCAGGTTAGTTCGGATCAGGGTATGGCGACCCGCTTTTGAAAGGAAGCATGACTCCCAAATTTGAATTATCTGCAATGTTTTAGCCAAGATGTGACTATGATCCTGTTTAGTGGGGTAGTAAGAACTGAAAAAGATACATAAGTACCTACCCAGGCATGATTTAGGTGTCATATTGAAATGACTAGCCAGAGATGCTTTTCTGGAATTGGGGATCTTTTTGGATAGCACTAGGGCTGATTTGTGGAAATTAATCAGCTACCCTGACATGGCACAAAAATCATCTAGAATTGTTTTCAGCTCATTACAGACTGAGGAAGTAGCCTTGCAAAAGACAAGACTATCGTCAGCAAACATTAGGCAAGGTACAGTAGATCCTCTTGGGCAGATTTTAAACCCAATGCCGAATTTGGGGATAGTGCTTTCAATAGTCAGCATTTTTATTAAGACATCCATACATATAATGAACAAGTACGGGGATAGAGGGTCCCCCTGGCGGAGACCTCTGGATGATTTGAACCATTCCGTAGTTTGACCATTTAACTTAATAGTGTAAGAGACAGTAGTTACGTACTGTTTAATCCACTCAATCCATTGAGCTGGGAAACCCAGTTTTGTTAAGACTTGCCATAAGAAGTCCCATTCGATGCGGTCATATATAGGCCTTTTCCATATCTAGTTTCAATGCACACCAACCTGTTTTACTTGCGGATTTTTGAAAGGTGTTTAGTATTTCTTGTACAATCAGAATATTGTCATGAATTGACCTTTCTGGTGTAAAAGCATTTTGGAGCAGACTAATGTTAGATTTTAGGATTGGACACAATTTTGCAACTAGTAATTTGGAGATGTCCTTATAAAGCGAGTTAATCAGACTGATAGGCCTAAAATGATTAGGCGTTTCTGGCGTAGAAATCTTTGGGATAAGAGCTATAATCGTATGATTAACATTCGTCCTTCCCAATAATTGGCCAGTAGGCTTGGAAAATTTTTGCCCCAAACTCGTCCGAACCCGGGGCTTTATGTGGGTTCATATCAAAAAAGGCATCTTTGATTTCGGTCTCTGGAAATGGGGCTAAGAGATGGGTGGCAGCCTCCGGGGAGACAATAGGTTGAACAAAGTCTAGCGCTATTGTTCTTTGGGAGGGAGTGGAAGATGAGAATCATTCTTTGAAAGAAGTGAGCAGAAGGGTTTGAATTCCTTCCGGAGAATCAACCCACTGGTCCACTTCGTTTTTTAGTCGGTAAATAGATGTGTTGACAGTGCGCTTTTTCATTTTGTTATGGAAAAACCTAGAGTTCCTATCTCCTTGAGATAGCCATTGTTTTCGACTAAATTTTCCCTAAGTAGATTGGCCAAATAGAAGGAGCTTTTCTCTTTGTAGAATGAGGCGATTAATACGTTGGACCAAAAATGGATTAAAAGGTTGAGTCCAAAGCCGTTCTTCTATGGCCTTGATTTTTTCACAATTTTCAGTGAGTTTATTTTGAGTGTGGCCATAATTGCGTTTTGCCCATTCTTTTAAATGCATCTTAATTTCAGAAAGTCTGTGTTGTACTCGAAAAAACCTTGAGCCTCGAATAGAATTGGCCTAAGTTTGGGCTACAATTTGATACGATTTAGAGTCAAGCACCCAAGCATTCTGAAAACGGAACGGTGGAGCTTTGGAGACAGTATTATATCTGGAGTCAAAGATAGCAGGAGCATGGTCAGAGGCAGTGAATGCCCCATACAAAGTTTGACTTTGTGGGGAAATATTGACAAAAGCATGATTAGCAATTGCTCGATCTAGTCTCTCATAGATAGAGTGATTATAAATAACTTTTTTCCATGAAAAAGAAGATTGGACAGCAGGAATATCCACACTATTAGTGACATTAATAATTCTGGTAATCACTTGAGTTGAGAAGGGGATAAAATTCTACCACCTATTTTATCCTCCGTAGATAGCATTTCATTGAAATCACCGATCGCAAGTCATGGGAGAGGGCAGGCTGAAAGGAACTCCTCAAAATAATGCCAAAATTCATTTTTGTCGTGTTCTTGAGCAGGGGCATACAGACCCGTGTTAACCAAATCCTGATTAGTCGGCTTAAAGCAAATAGACAGATGCACACATCTATTGGTATTAGAATGACTAGAGACATGAATGTTGTTATCATTCCAAAGGACCCAAAGACCACCGCAGTGATTAATTGGGTCAATTATGATCGAAATGAAGAGCCTTTAATTAAATATTTACGCTATTTTGATGCGAGGTCATCGTTTCAAGGATGAACATTATATCCGGTTTGTAGGAACAAATTTTTGGGACATCTAAAAAGAAATACAAGCATATATTGTGGGATAGGGGGAGTAACATTTTATTTTATATTTGTAATTGGAAGCCACAAAAGATGACAATACATGCAAGGAAATTACAAACATTAATTTTAGAGTTCTTTTTTCCCTACAAATAAAAGGCTTTAGTGCATTTGGTATGGTCCACACTAATATTTTTTATTTTTTGGCAATTCAAAAATTTTTATTGGCTACCAAAAAAAAGAGTATTACACACCAAAACAAAACAAAAGGCCTCCTAGATCACCACCAACAAGGAGTGAACAAAGATGCCAGAACACCAACACCCAACAAAAAACTATACAGTGCTTCACAAAAGTAAAAGTCTATCACTATCTTTACATCTAGCAGAGACTTTAAACACAATGTCTTTCATAACTTGGCTAGTAGGCAGACAAGATCCTCTAAAAATCTTGTTATTTCGTTGAATCCACACTGCATAAACTGCTTCAGTGAACAGCATGACAAATATTATTGATCTCCTACTCATGCTATGAGCTTTAGTGATTGCTACCTGCTTCTCATACTGAAAGCCTGGACCCTGCTGAATAACTCCCAACATCTGCAGAATATCCTGCCAAATACCACTGGCATAATCACATTCAAAGAAAAGATGATTCACTAATTCCTGCTCCTTGTCACAAAGACAACAGATTCTATTGCATTGAATATTCCACATGCTCAATCTATCTGTTGTGTAAAGCCTATTTTGCAAAGCAAGCCAAAGAATGAACTTGCTTTTGGGAGTAGCATTATTATTGCACATAAGTCTTCTCCAAGTAACTCTATCATGATCTCCAAGAAGCATGTTGTAGACTTTCTTAATACTGAATTGCTCATTTTTAATAACTGAGTCCCAACCTCCCAGTTCAGATAAACTGCTCCTACTCTCAATTAGCAACCAAGATGTGTTACTACTGATAGTAACACTAAACACACTTCCTCTCTTAATGTAGTAGGCGTTAACCCATCTTACCAACAATTTATCACTTTTGAAAGCCAAGGCCCATAAGAGCTTCATGATAGCTGCCCTATTCCAAAGCTTCATGTCAATCAGATTCCAACCTCCAGCAGATTTTGACTTGTGAAAATCAGCCCAAGCAACAGGAGCTTTATGAGATGGGCTAGTGGACCCAGTCCATAAAAATTTCCTACAGATACTCTCTACAATAACTTTTTTTGAAAGTGGGAAAATATGTGCCCAATAATTCTGCATACTACTCAAGATAGTTCTTATAAGTTGTAATCTGCCTGCATAAGAGAGTAAGTGTGCCATCCAGCTCTGAGCTCTCTCTGTTATCTTTTAATGAGAGGCTTACATTGAGAGAAGCTCAATTTCTTAGGAGTAAGAGGAACTCCTAAGTACTTGAAAGGTAGAGTACCAATTGGTAAGCTCACAGCAGCAGCCAACAACTCAACTTCATCAGTATTAATGCCTGCCATATAAATACAACTTTTTTTAATACTTGCCTCAAGGACAGAAACTTGAGAGAAGGACTGGAACACTACCATGATTTTTGTAATTGAACTCATATCCGCCCTTGCAAATAACAACAAGTCGTCAGCAAACATTAAGTGTGTGAGGTAGAGCCTCTCACACTTAGGATGAAAATTGAAATCAGGGTTCAACTTAAGTCTACCAAGTGATCTACTCAAGTACTCCATACAAAGAGCAAAAAGAAAGGGAGAGAGGGGATCTCCCTGTCTTAAACCTTTTTTTTTGCTTTAAAGGCTTTAGTAGGAATGCCATTAACTAGAATAGAGTAAAAGACACTCTGCACACAAGCCATTATCCATTTAATACATTGATTAGGAAAGCCTAACTCCTGTAACATAGCCTCAAGAAATGGCCACTCCACATAATCATAAGCCTTCCTAATATCCACCTTGACAATACACCTAGGTGAGATGTGAGCTCTTCCATAACCTCTAATCAACTCTATTGCCAGGATAATATTTTCAGTTATGTGCCTCTCTGGTATAAAAACCAGATTGAGATTGATTCACCACCTCCCCTATAACTTCATACACCGTGTGAGTGATAATCTTAAGACATTATTTTGTAAATAATAGTGCAGCAAGCTATAGGACGAAAATCCTTAACATATCTTGCATTATCTTTCTTGGGAATAAGAGTCAGAGCAGCTATATTGATAGGACTATGCAGATAGGATTTTAGAAAAAAATTCATGCACATCATCATAAACATCTATTTTGATGACAGGCTAACATCTCTTAAAGAACACAACATTGAAACCATCAATGCATGGGGCCTTAGAGTCATCAATAGCCCACATAGCAGTATCTATCTCCTGCTCACTTATAGGTTTTATCAGTTTGTCCCTAGCAGCAG
The DNA here is from genome assembly GCA_947646795.1 of Beta lomatogona. Lineage (NCBI taxonomy): Eukaryota > Viridiplantae > Streptophyta > Magnoliopsida > Caryophyllales > Amaranthaceae > Beta > Beta lomatogona. Next base: position 649,140 of record CANSNZ010000731.1, read on the forward strand.
CACTAAGAATAGGCCCATCTCTTACAGTAGGAAGGTCAATTTCTGGTAATTCAATTGCACAAGTACCCAACAGCTTTTCATAAAAACCAATCAGCTCCTGTTGGATATCTGCCATGTTAGTGAGGGGAATGTCATCTTCTGAATACACCAAAGCCAGTCTATTTCTTGCCTTTCTAATTTTAACAGCAGTGCTAAAAGAGTTTTGAGTTGGAATCACCTAATGATATCCAGTTTATTCTGGACTTCTGCCTCAAAATACTTTCATCCACCTTAGACCAGAAACTCAAGTGATCATAGCACTCTTTTTCCTCCTACTGTAAGGCCACATCATCCTAGAAGTGTGGCAATGCTTGAATTGCTGCAAGCTTCCTTCTAAACTCCTCCATTTTAACATGAGCTTGAACATAGTGTTTAGAATGTAGACTTTTCAAAGCATGTTTAACATTCTTGAGTCTCTGCCAAACTTTCTTCATGTTGTATCTATCATGCACAGCATTCCAAGCAGTCTGAACAGTTTCATCAAAGTTTTCATGCTCACAAAGAATATTGTTGAATTTAAAAGGCCTACCACCATCAACAACATTAGGATCCATATCAAACACTAAAGGAGAATGGTCAGATATACCATAAGGAAGATAGTTAATTTTAACTTATGAAAAACTATCAATCCAGAGAGCATTAACAAAAGCTCTATCTATTCTACTAGCAATCCTGTCTTCACCCAAACCTTTATTTGTCCAAGAGTAAAAAATACCCATACTTGGAGCTTCAATGACATTAGTTAAGTGAATGAAGTTAGCCATATCTTGAGTCTCAGTATCACTAACCAAAGCACCATTTATTCTATCATTAGATTGATAGACTGCATTAATGTCACCCACAATAATAAGAGGTTTGTTGCAACCAGAAGCCACAACACCCAATTATCTCCAAAGTTCTTTCCTATCACTTATAGTGTGAAGACCATACACTATACTAAATCTGAACTCCATAGTAGTATTTATGTTTCCAACATCAGCTACCATAACCTGCTTAGATTGACTAAGCATACTCATTTTGACTTCATTGGGCTGCCAGCCAACCCAAATTCTTCCTCGAGGGGAATGGTTATAATAACAAACCCATTGCCATTTAGAGCCAAATTTCCTTTGAATCTTAGCTACATTATGAGCCCTTACTCTAGTTTCAAGAAGAGCACAAACTGTAATCTTTTGTTCATTCAACAAATTCAAAATTTCTTTTATTTTAAAGGGGTCATTCATTCCCCTAACATTCCAAGAGACCACTATCATCATGATATATAAGGGTTTGGTCCCTTAGCACCCCCAGGTCAACCTGAGTCTTGAGCACTGTAAGCTATCATCCTTGAAGTCTGAAAGTCTACTTGTTTCCCCTTATCTTTTGTCTTCATAGTGACCACCTTCCAGGCTCCTTCTTCATCAGATTCTTTGTTGTGTAAACCATCTGGTGTTCCAACATGTGTCTAAGTAGGTGTGATCAAGTTGCCAGGATCTACCTCAATGACAAGACCACCAGCTAAGCTAGAGTCTATTGCCAAAGAAGGACCCCCTGCAACATTATCAGCCCTAGGTATCTCAGTATTGACTTGTGAAGCAGTCACCAGAACAGGTTTCTTAACCCATTTTTGTTGAGGAGCTTAAAACCTGGACTTTCTAATTGTGTTTGTTGTCACAATTGTGCCCAATAACATTGCCTTTCTTACAGTAAGGGGGCAACCAATCATACAAAACAGCCTGAGAAATAACTTTTCCATTAGGATCAGCTATTTTCACTTCTTTCTTTAACTCCTTTGTGACATCCATCTCAACCAATATCCTTACAAATGAAACTCTCAATGACTTAGATGTACACTCATCAGCATAAAGGGGAACTCCAATTAAACTTCCAATCCTACTGAGTGAATCTTCACTCCAACAATTGAGAGGCAAATTTGGAAGCTTAACCCATATAGGAATTACCTTCAACACTTCACTATGAAAGTTGAAATTAGCTGTCCATTGTCTAACAATCATAGGTTTGCCATAAAACAAATGTGGACCAGCATACAAGATTGTATCCCTAGCTTCTCGATTTCCCGGCTTAATCACAAAGTACCCCTCCTCATGCTTAAACATTTGAGGTTCATCTATTAGTTGCCATTGTGACATAATGTAAGCTTTCAGGGAAGATAATGTAGGGTTCTGACCAACTACATACACAATCGCAACATTCATCCAAACTTCATTCATTTTTTCTATTTCATTTTTTTCTAAACGAGCTGTTGGAATGCCTTCTACTATAGTAGGAGCTACAAATTTTAGACCCATACCTTTATCTGAGATTTTACTCTGATTGGTAAAAGTCTTCCATTTTTGCCGAGCTTCTTCACCAAAAGCCACGCTTGCAGACGCCTTCGATTGAACGTTATCAGGGAATGTAACATTCTGCTCTGAGTTGGTTACTGTTCCATCGTTTTTCTCCAGTTCTACTACTGCTACAGATTCCCCTTGTGCCTTAGGAGATTCGCCAGACTTTTCCGGTGCCGGAGTACTGTTAACTGGCCCAGAGGTCTTCTTCTTCCTCCCCATTGAGGCTCGACGGCTCACGATAGAAAATCACCTAATCGTGCGCCAACTAAGCTTCTAGAGAGAGAAATATTAGTTCTGTTAGGATTCTTATATCCACACTAATAATACTGTGGATGAAAAGCCTTGTTTAACCCTTCAAATTGAGTGACTCGTTTTTTTCATATATTTATAAATTCTATAGTTACTCATATTTATACAAGTTATTTTCTAACTTAGTGATCCTTTTTGTTACTATAGCCACCCTTTCTTACAATAATTTACCATATAAAATTACCCATTCTAACATATTTACATTTTTTTTCCTCATACAATCACTCTATACAATCTATAGTTACTCCTCTTTCATATCTACTACTATTTTCTAACTTAGTGACCATTACTCTCCATATATTAGTCACCTTTTTAGCTTTGTTACTCTTATTTTATATCTACTATTTATAATATTAGTGACCCTTTTTTTTTCACATATTCATTGTTTCCCACCTATAATTATAGCCTTATAGGTGCTACCATTAGTTCTACACTAAATTTTCATATGGACTAGGTCCATTTAAGGTTTTTTTTGTTTTTTCTAGCCTGTCACTATAATGTCTAATCTACAGTTAACAACCTCAAATCTTAATTCCAAATAAGACAATTTTGTTGTCCTGTATTACCTAATAGATTTATTGCACTTATATCTCCCATTTATAGTTTGCCAGATCACTACCTTCTCGAACACGACACTTATAAATTAGTAACCAATCTGTATAATTAAATTTTAACCCAAAATAGAGTACGTACTTTGATTTAGTAGATTGATCTTAGATCAGAAGATCTCCCCCAGCTGCCCATCTGACAGCCACATCAAGTTGTTTTTACACTTGTACGTGCCCTTTTTATAGTTTCCCTTTCATTTTGACTCGGTATATCTTGTTGAAACTATAAGCATACCTAAAATTAAAAAATTAGCTAGCAATTGTTTAGCTTTTACTCTCATCAATATGAATCTTTGACCCGTTCAATTATCAATTTTTAAAATATTATAAAAGTTAATTATTGTAAAATACATATTGAGACAATGCAAGAACATTTTCTTAATAAAACTTTTTTATTTTATATGATAAAAAAGTTATCGCCAAATTTAATAGATGGATTTTACTTATAGTAGCAACAATTTGACTTTTAAAAAATACATTTAAACAACCATGTCTTTTTTACTTATACTTAAAATGCAAATGTTATTATATTACTTATAGTAACAACATTTTGACTATAACTTCAACCTTTTTTTCACTTATATTCAAAATAGAAATGTTACTGTATAAACTATTAGTGGATTATCACTCTTAATGTATTTTTCTAAAATATAAGTTTTTTAAAATAATTTAAATATTAGAAATAATAAAAATCATAATTTGAATGCTATTGTTAATGGACTAGTAATAATATTGTTCCATTTACTTTTATGGTCGAAGTTTTTATATATGACCCTGTACTTTTATTAATAATATATACATGATTAATGGCATGTGACATCTCGCTAGATATGGAAAAAACTTTGTAAATATCATTGCTAATACTTTTTTATCTAATTGATACTTCCTCTATTTTTTTATCTTTTTCACATGAAAATCTTGACACTGTCCATTGATAAGTTGATATTAGTCTATCATTTAGATGCATTTTAAGTCTCATTTAGCTTAGTTTTAGACCATTAAGATTGCATTTGTGCATTACACTCGGGGAAAAAATAGGAAGGGCTGCGGTTAGCCGCCCAAAAACCGCAGCCCTTCGTATACGAAGGGCTGCGGTCAATGCAAAAACCGCAACCCTTTTAGTGAAGGGTTGCGGTCAATGCAAACCGCAGCCCTATAAGTAGTGAAGGGCTGCAGTTTTTGGGCTAACCGCAGCCCTTTATCATCAATTCGCGCGGGATTTTTTTTATTTTGATGGGTGGACTTTTAAATGGTTCAATACTCAGCGCTAGGTAAATTTTCATTATCTCTCTCCTCATTCTCTCTCCTCCCTCTCCCTCTCCCTCATTCTCACGAAGCAGCTTTCTCTCCTCTCCTCTTTCATTCTTTCTCCGCCCTCTCCTCACCTCCTTCGTCGTTCATCTCCTCACCTCCTTCGTCGTTCGTCTACTCACCACCACAAACTAGTCGCCTCTCATCCCCATTTCTTCGCCGGCGAGGGTTCGTGCTTTTGTCCGTTTTTACAGACGACTTTCTCTCTCCTCTCATTTCTTCGCCGGTTGTCGCCTAAAAACAAAGAGGTGATTTATTTTTGTGCTTTTGTGCTTGATTTTTGTGCCTTTTTTTGGGGTTTTAGAGCTCGAAGTTTTCGAACCCCTATTGACTTGTTTTGTGCGTTTTCCGGCGAGGTTGTCGGTGGTTCGTGCTCATCTCCGTGTAATTGGTCTCGAAATTCGGGCGTGTTCAGTCGGTTTCCAGTGGACAAAATGCCGGCGACAATTTCTTTTTTATTCCTTCGAATTTTCGGCGACGTTAGGCACTGAATTTTTCGGCGACAAGGAGTTGAGCGTTGCCTTCGTTGCATCAGATCTAGGGTTTGATCTAGTTTTTACAGTTTTTTTTTTTTGTAATTTATTTGTTACTTGTGATATTTGAGGTTTAGTTAAGCGTTTTATTTTGTATTTTAGGTTTTTTATTTTATTTTGTGGAATAATTTGATGTTCTTGTTAATTCGTTAATTTATAATTTCATTTTGTTTGTTTTTTCGACTGTTAATTTCGTTTTGTTTTGTTTATAATTTCGACTGTAACTTATAATTTCGTTTTGTTTGATCAGTTAAGCGTTGTTAATTTTTTGATTTTTAGGAGTAAAAAAATGCAAAAAAAAAAAATTTATTTTTTATTCTTTTTTTTGTGGATCAAAAGGGTTGCAGTTATGGTCAAAACCGCATCCCTTTGTACAAAGAAGGGCTGCGATTTAGGCACAAAACCGTAGCCCTTCCAATAAGTGAAGGGCTGCTACGGAAAGGGCTACTGACCAAAAATGCAGTCCTTAGGGCTGTTTTGACCGCATCCCTTCCGTTTTTTTCCACTAGTGTTATTTGGGTTTCTTTATAAGCTATGTTACTTTCATGGGTTGTTTGGTATTTTGTTGTAATTTCAGGTACTCTATACTCCTATGGAAGTACATGACTAGTAAGGCACTTGGATGACCTTTGAAACGATATATAATATGCCCAAAATGGATTGGAATTGGGGAAGATACAAACCGCTTTTCACACTTGTGTGAAATATGACACCTCTTCACTACTTTGATCATAACTATTGACACATAAATGATATATAATAAGGAAATTTCAATAGTTTTGGAATCTAGACTTCAAGATCTTTCCAACGGTATATTACATGAGTCAATTGAAGCTCTGGATCAAAAGTTATAAATGTTCGATGTTGAGCTGTTTCGTCTGCTGTACCAACACTACGTCCTTGTCAAATGTGACATATCCGTGTTGCTCCACTTCTCCGGAATTCGGAACGTTTGATCTTGCGACTGTGTTTGTAATATCAGGTCGACATTTCCGTGTTGATCTGCTTTCCGTCAGGATTTAATTAAGTTGTTCTATTAATTTAGGAAACTATAAATACCTTCTTAGTGATATTATTTCGGCACTTTGGTTTTATTATTAATTCAGTTTTAGAGATCTTTTGAGAGAAAACTCCATTGTTAACTTTGAGATCTACACTTTGGCTACCTTAGATTATTTTTCATTGAAGTAAAAGACTAAGTTTTCTAATTCTATCTCTTTATTTATTATCATGTTTACTTATTTATTATTGAATTGCTTTGTTATTGCAATTATGAGTGAGTAGTTCTATAATCTAGGGTTAAGTTGAACCCTAGCAATGTTTAATGCATGAATTCTCCCCAAACTCCAATCTAATGTGATTAATTGTCCTTGCTTGATTAGATTGTATTTATTTTCATGATCATACTAGGGATAGGTGATATTGAATTGAGTCCTTATGTCTTGTTTTCAATGGGAATTGAATCTAGATGGATTGGTTGATTCAATCAAGGGTATGAATATCTCTATGGGAATAAGTAGATAGGATTACTAGGAATTTATATTGTGATGCATTGCTTAATGTCTCTTTTCTTGCATGATTCCTTGGGAATAGGTTTGATTGCTTGATTAGAGTAGCCATTGGTACTCGGGAGAGGTCTTTGGTATTTTTAGGGTGCATTACTCCTTTTGGACTATTAATTGCGTTATTTGGGATGGAAACTATTCATGTATTACTCGTGCTAGTGGGGATACTTAATTCTATATGCCTTTATTAATTGATTTTACCTCGTGTGCTATTGCTAGTTGTTATAGTTTAGTGTTAGAATTAGTTAACATCCTTTTCACCGTTGTTTGTCACGTGTTTAGTTAAATTGAGTCAAGATACCTAGTGTTTGGTATCGGTTGTCTCTGTGGATTCGACCTTGACTTACCCTGCTACATAATTAGGAGGATTAGTTAGGATTTATCTTTGTTAGGTGCGCGACACGCCTATCATTCATACTTTAGAGAGAATCTTCTAAAAAAATTCTCATTTTATAAGAAAAAATATAGTTATATAGAGTTTTGTTTGATTCATCGTAATTAGTACTTTATTAATATTCAATAGTTATAATTTTTACTAATATATAATGAAAAATATTTAAATTCAAAGACGTGCATTGGAAGACGTGCACAAGAAAGTGAGAATGATAAAAAAAACCAGAGAGAGTATATACATGGTAATAGTATTTGATTTATATCTATAATATTTCAAGGAAAATTTCATGTCAATATCATTACTAATAGTTTTTCATCGATTCTAAAATATATTTCTTTTCTTCATAAATTTTGTTTACCATCCATTATCACTTTAAAAGCAGTATTAGGTAGTAATATAAATCTATAAATAGCGGAGACAAACAATACAAGTTTAGGGATCGAACAATGATGAATTTCTTTTAACCATATTACATGTAAATTCATCATCATTGCTATCTTATATTAATCAGACGCCTATCAAACGATTGTTACTATATTCAAGGCTTTAGATCAAGTTCAAAGGTAAAGCTTTTTTTTTTTTAAAGAGAAATTTCATTAATTGAAGGTCAAACGGCATCTACAATAGGTATTAAAGAAAAACAAGATACAATTAAACAAGGCTAAATCAAATTCATCTCCGAGGAAACTATAATGAACCAGATCGAGCAATACAACGCAACCCCCTTGTATTTGCTGAATCAAGCAGCTATTGATGAGGAAGTCTATCATTCTGATATAGTTTTAGAAGAACATTCTTGATCGAGTCATGTTGAATGCATCCGAGATTCCAATACCTTCATGTTGAGTCTCGAACTTCAACCAATGAGAACAATTTCTCATACCTGAAAACAAAAAAACCATACTCGCAACTCCCATAGGAGAGAAGGAGATTTCCAAAACATAAACTAAAAACCCCATAACAGGGGTTTGAAAAAAAAACTCATAAAGAGAGACTAATTTATTAAACAAAATAAGAAAATAAACTAAAAACTGAAAATAAAAGGGGAAAGGGGGCTTACCATGGATGAAATCATCCATGACAGCCCCTAACTGATGAAGAAGGTGTAAGGGAGGCTTGGGTTTGAGAGAGAAAGAGAGAGGGGGGATTCAAAGGTAAAGCTTAATTAGTTCAACAATGCTACTTCGTAAAATTAAGTTTGTGTTTTTAATTACAACTTATGATAATCACACAAAAAATTACTCGTATCATATGAAAACATCACCGATTTACAATGAATGAATAATTCAACGAGCGTAGCCCTTGTTCTTGAGTTAACTCCCGCTCATAATAAGTGGATAGCAGTTTTAAGCGTGGATAAATGTTGAACTCCCATGACTCAATGAGTCCCATCCATTAAAGCAAAATCGGTTGTCAAAGGGATAATTTTCACGGCCTTCTTGAGTAGAACAATCTAGAGGATGCCATTAATATGCGTGTTCAGTTCATACTGGCTACTACTGTAAGTCACTAGGTGTATATCAGTAATCTTCTTGCACGAACTGGCGGAGCTAGCATGGGTCACGTGGGGTCACGTGACCCCGCGAATTTAAAAAAAAAATTAAGGATTTTTCGTCAAAAAATAAAAAGTTAAAAAAAATAAAAAAAATTTGCTACGCCCAAGCAAGTTCAGCGCCAGAAAAGAAGGAAAGTTTGGGTCTTGTACAGTTGTAATCCTATATCTTATCTGCCAATTGCAGACTTACTTTAACTTTGGGTCCCAATTCCCATAATCCCATCAGGCTTTTATTTAAAACAACTTAAAAAAATAAAAAATCTTTCAATTTTTAAAATTTATCACTCTCTCCCTCCTTCCTTTTTCCAAATACTCATCTCTCTACTGATTAAAGTCTGCATTCATATTCATCTACTCCAATTTTCTATCTTGAAAGTTTAATTTCATATTTCCATTATCAATTCAAGTTACTTCAAGGAAATAAATTGAAGGATTTTTTCGTCGATTCAAAAATTTGAATGTTTGTTTTGGACTAATTTTACTATTCTTAATTTTAAGATTCTGATTTTGTAGTTTACCATTAGATATTTGAGTAAGAATTCAAATAAGAAATCATTAACTAGTCTGCTAAAAAAATCTAGATTTTTGTATGTTGTTATTATATTCTTTTTGGGTTTTCAAGGCTATTTTGTAATAATAATAAAGATAATATATTTGAGTTTAGATTGTATGAAAAATTAGGCTATTCAAGGCTATTCAAGGCTATGTGTGAATTTGATAATTTTTATAAATTAGGTGGTGTTAATTAGTTTATAATTTTCTATGATGATTTAGTTTCTTTATGATGGTATTTTATTGATTGATTTTCATACAGTTTAATAGTTAGTTCATATGTGTTAATTTGTATTACATAATGAATATAGGAAACGATGAGGAGTGATACACCCAGATCAAAAAAATCAAAAGCAATGGGAAAACAACCCGATCTGCGATAATTTTTGTGACCCCCCGATTTTGAAATTCTGGCTCCGCCACTGCACGACCCTTATGTGCATGGTAACTTCTTTTTTTGGTCGGCTACTATACTTGGAAATAACAAAGTAAACCCAGAGATTTCTTAATAAGGATTTCTTTAATGCTAGTGACTGATATTATTGTCCCTGGACTATTTGAACATACTCCCACAACGACCTCATTCTCGCTCCTATTTAAATTGTACAAAATGACCTATTTTTCTCTCTCTCATACCTTATATATGAAGTTATAGTAAAGAGAAACAATAATATAGGATGGATAGAGTAGCTTATAATATTATATAAGCATTCTAAGGGTGTGTTTCAACTTATTTTTTCTGAACTTCTTTTAACTTTTTTGTTTCTTTTTCCTTACAGTTTATGCAATTTATAAATTCACTACGAATAACTTGAATTGGATATTTATGACAGCTGTATTATGGCTAGCATTTGCAATTGCTTTTATTATTGTAGTATAGAAGTAAATTAAGATGAAAGAACCACTAATATTGGTTCCTTTGGTAGTAATCAGAATGTTCATTTGCAACAGGGGGTTGGTTCGTCTTAATTGGTTTTTCGCAATGAGAAATTTTCTCGTCGCGAATATTTTTTTGCGACGGGTTTACGACAGGATAGTCAACAACGACAGGTTAGTCAACAACAACGACTACCTTTCGTAATGGGGGCATGACAGAAAATCCCGTCACAAAATTTTTTTGCGTCGGGATTCTCGTCTTTAATAGTGTAGTTATCTTATAGTAGTGAATTGTTATTTTTTAAATTTTCTTATTTTTTCTGAATATAATTGAAAATGAGTTGCACATAACAAAAGATAATCATATTTGGCACTGTAATCCGCCAGCCCTACTATATCTATCAGGGTCTATTTCCTTGCTAGAGCCTAGAGACAAGGATTTTAGGTTATTATAACAAAGTTGGTTATCAGTAAAAGAGATCGTGTTTGACTATGATTTGTTTCATTCTTTCACCTGATTAATATATTATTCCTATGGATGACCTGATTATATATATTGATATCTTAATTTACTCTAGGTAGTTGGTCCTAATGTCCACGAATAATAATAAAAGAGGACTGCTAATAGATGTCTAACATGTGTGCTACTGCTTTATAATCAAGAATATATTCTCACTTGCATGATTGATATTTGAGCATTCATACACATGCATATGATGAAATATGGTTGATGAACAAATCATTTAGGTATCATACTCGAGTATTATATCGTATGGAAAATGTTGAATTAATTACTATCTAGTTGGTACTTTCTACCTTTTTATTAGATGAAATACTTTGACTTTGTATTAATTGTATACTTAAACTTTAAATTTGGATGCATTATTATAATTTATAAGTCTAATTTAATATATTGTTGGATTCATTTCAATATGAAGTATATAGCAACTAATAGAAATGGAGATAGTATCATAAATTAAGCTAAAATGAAATATATCAGTCACTATCACAATGACATATGATTTTATCATATGATTATGTTGAAGTTATGATGTATAGCGCACACCACATGTGAGTGTCCCACATTGATTAAAGAAGATAGATGGATTCACTTTATATTGCAAAGGGGCTACTCCCCTTATTGCCATATGGTTTTAAGGTGGAACCTCATTTGTCTTGTGAAGTTGACTCTCTCTCCTTATGATGGGTGCGGCCCAGGCCCATATTTAACATGGTATCAGAGCTAGACCCACGACTGGGACTGTTAATTTACTCTGGGCCAATTGAAAAAGGGACTTCACATGTGAGGGGGAGTGTTGAAGCTATGATGTATAGCGCACACCACATGTGAGTGTCCCACATTGATTAAAGAAGAGAGATGGGTTCACTTTATAATGCAAAGGGGCTACTCCCCTTATTGCCATATGGTTTTAAGGTGGAACCTCCTTTGTCTTGTGAAGTGTACTATCTCTCCTTGTGATGGGTGCGGCCCAGGCCCATATTTAACAGATCCATCACTCCACCTTCCTCTTTCTTCAATTTGCAGGTGAAATTGACTGTGTCTTAATTATAGGTATGAATTTGGAATGAAAGGAATTTTCAAGTCAATGAAATGAAATTAGAAACCACCGCAATTTCGAAACCATAAGTTGTGGAGTTATTGGAGTATTCAGAGCTCCACTATACCATTAGATTTATTACTTGTGGTATACTGTATTTTTTTTTTTGGTGGGGGGGGATTCAGTATACCACAAAGTTGAAAAGAAGCCATTGAAGATTTAAAGTTGCAGAGTAGAGAAATGTCGGGCTCACTAGCCATCATCTCGAAGAAGGTCAGGCTGACCGGGTTTGATCAGGTGAGGCCGTGAGGGAGACATCTCAGTAAAGTCCACTATCAAAACTTCAAAATTATTACGCCTAGAATAAACTGAAATTCAAAAAAAAATCTAAAGCACACAAAGTATCCCAATTAAACAAATGAAAAATTAAAACGCATAACAAATTATATCAGGAAAAAAAATCAATCTTTCAAAAAGTAAAAATGGTAATCTTTTCTTAGTTAAGAAAAAATAACGACATGAGGTGGAGTGGTCAATGGGTGGAAGGTGATGAATCTGCTAGTTTTGAGAGGAGGAGAGAGAATAACTGCCAATCTCGTTTTTTGTGTCAATCAGCAATATTTATTCATTTTATTGAAGTTAACAGAGTTATGTTTTGAGTGAGTAAAGTGCAACTTTTACAACTTGGGGTGAGTAAACTGCACCTTTGTGCAAAGTTTAGTACTCATTTGTATGCTTAAGTGCTTAACTCTACTATATACGTGGGGCGTCTATTGATAGAATTTGTCAAAGGACCAACTCAACCAAAAGCTTAAGCTGATGGTTGAGGCCCCAGGAATAGATTTATACTCTATCACGCCCCCTCACGCAAGAACTCTTTGGGCTTGAAGTGTGGATGCAACACAGGTCTCCCTCATACCTGGCGCTAAATATTCCACTGAGAAAGGAGGGGTGGAGGAGATTCGAACCCGTGACCTTTTTGTCACGTTGGCTCTGATACCATGTCAAAGGACCAACTCAACCAAAAGCTTAAGCTGATGGTTGAGGCCCCAGGAATAGATTTATACTCTATCAGGATCGCCATTGATGGAATTGGAGAAAAAGGGGAACATGGTTCAAATTCAACAACCGTCCAATCATCCCCATCGGCAAATTTAGGTTCACTCATGTAGCTCGCCTAAAGCTCAACGTCACCGGAATCAAACTCTACAGTGCAAATCCATGGCTTCACTTCTTATAACAATTAATTCCAAGAATTCGAAATCTCATGTGCCCGTTATGAGAAAATTAATGTGAAGAGAGAAAGAAAGAGAGATAAATTGGTTTAAAGAGGGAGAGGGGTGGTAGATTAAATTGATTGAGGTATGTGCAGCCAATTTGTTGAGGGATGCGGCGGTGTCATGGGTTGTTGATGGTCACTGGAGGGGGAGGGGGTTGGGTGGAGGGAGAAATAAGGATAATGAAAGCTATGGAGGAAGAGAGAGAAAATGGGTGGTTAGGTCCCTTCTCGTTTTTTGTGCCAATCAGTATTTTTTATTTAATTAATGAGAAGTTAGAGGCAAAGTTAACAGAGCTATGATTTAAGTGAGTAAAGTACAACTTTTACAACTAGAGTGAGTAAACTCGTATATAGTACCCTTTACTATGCTTAACTCGTATATAGTATCTAGATGTGAGGTTGAGGTGGTGGAGCAGTGACATCGCTTCCCACCTCATATCCCTGATGTCTAGGGATTAAACCTCATGGAACTCATTTGAGGATTTCCCCTTATCCCCCTTAAGTGAGTCCCCTTTATCTTTATACATCACTTGTTCATTAGAGTTATAGCGCGTAAAATCCATTCTCATTTTTCATGTAAGTATGCATTCTCATATGAACTCACTTTATATATATATATATATATATATATATATATATATATATATATATATATAGGGGCAGGATCACATGAGAATGTTATTTACATGAGAAATGAGAATGAATCTCAACCACACGATTGGATTAAAGTTATAACTCTTGTTCATTAGAGTTATACCCCCGAAAAAATTTCAAGCAAAAAAAAAAAATTTTTTTTTTTCAAAATATTTTTTCTAATTTTTGTTTTTTTGGAGTTACATCACTTTTTCATTTGAGTTACATCACTTGTTTATTAAAATTATAGCGTGTAAAGTCCATTCTCATTTCTCATGTAAGTATGCATTCTCATATATATATATATATATATATATATATATATATATATATATATATATATATATATATATATATATATATTACCTAGATGTTACTTTGATATAAAGTTAGATAAGTACCGTGTTTCTATCTGGCTCCACATGAGTAAATAAGCCTTACTCTACGGATTAGGCGTTGATAAGTTGACCGTGATATATCACGATAATTTGTACATCGAAGTTATTCATGTATTGCATGTGATGCATCATGCATCCAATTACCCTAATAATCTAGCTACCGGTGTAAGTGTTCTCTTATTGAGTAGGTTCGCAGTCCAGCTCAACCATATAGGACACTCCTTTCCTTCGTTAGCTTAATTCGCTCTCTCTAGTCTCTCTCTCCCCTAATCCTAGATGCTCGCGCACTTGCTTTGGGTCAACAAATACACTAGGAAATGTGCGCTACACATTAGGACATCTCTATAATAGCTGGAATAATTTTGACTATATATTATGCTCAACCAAGCAGTTTCACCCTCATTGGCGACACAACTTAAGGGTTTCTTTTTGTAAATGCCATAAACAATAAGAAAGATATTAGTAAATGATTGGTTTTCACAATTAAAAGGATCAAGGTGATGAAAGTTTTATATGATACATCTCAATACAAAAGTTTGCATAAATTCAAACAAATCGAAATTAACCAATAGGATTACATCAAATAATTCTAACAACCAATAGAATCAGACTTAAAATTTTACAGATGTAGGAATATTTGAAAGAGGAACAATTTTTCAGGACTCCTAAAAACTATATTATTGGACAAAGGGAGTATTTTATAGAGTGAAACACAATGTTATCATGTTTGAATGTTCATTTAATCAAAAGTCTTCCACATGAGTATTAGGATCCTCTCCATTTCTTTTCATCCGTTTTCTATCTTAGGATCATGACACATAAGCTAATATAAAATATATTTCCAAAAGAATCCCCTATTTTTCCCCTTCATGCATTCAACATTGATTTAGAAAATGGATCATCAATTTTTTTTCCGAAAAGGTGGGATCCCAACTCCCCACATAAGGGCATGCAATTCTTGCCCACTTTTTTAATAATAGTAGTAGATTAGGGATTGTGCTGTTTTTTTCTTTATTTTTACATTTTAAATCAGGCTAAAGGTTACATATACCATGGAATATCAAAATAAGACGACTAAATTAATGAGGCCAAAAATAAGGATTGGTCTTGGTCTCTTGGATTTATAATCTTAGACGTCACGTTCTACCTTTTCAAAGATTTTTAAGTGTCATAATTCTACCACCAATTGTTTGCAGCCAAATTTGAGTTCTATCTACATGATTACCATTGTGCCTTAATAAAAATCTAAGTTTTGGGTTTTATGCCTTACTCTAATTAAAATAAACTCTGCAATTAAGGAAAATAAACATTACCTCATTGGCTCATTTGCTGATTTGCATATGTAAGATTGATGCCTTGAATCTGGTGAAAATGCGGCTCATTCGGAGGAATCGAGTGCTCGCCCGATTGACCGGGCGAGTCACGCCCGACCGGGCGAGAGCCCGGGCAGAAAGATCGTCAAATTCGCTTGCGCGCCCGCGGCGCACGCCCGGGCGGGTGGCCCGGTCGACCGGGAGGAATCTGTTTTGACGCGGGTTGGCGATTTCGATTCGGGGTATAAATAGGCCTTTAACCTAAATCGTTAATACGACGATTTAGTTCATAATCACATCTGTAATTCTGATTATTCTTCTCATCAATAATATTATTCTTTCCCTGCCCGTGGACGTAGCCAACACTCCGTTGGTGAACCACGTTAAATCTGTGTCTGATTATTCTCAATTTTGCATTCAATATTTGTTCTTTCTCTCAGCTGTCATAACAAATTGGTATCAAGAGCTTTGTGTTCGATCCGGGTGAGAAAGATGTCTGGGATGAATGTGAAAATTGATAAATTCACTGGAAGAAATAGTTTCGATGCGTGGCGGATCAAGATGCGTGCTTTACCTGAAGCAACAAGGGTTGTGGGCACCGTTGGCAAAGAAGTCATCGGATTCGAAACCGCCGAGATGGCCGTTACGGAGGAGAAGGCGCATTCAACAATTATGCTATGTCTTTCGACGACATAATTGCGAAGTTGCGGAGCGAGAAAGCTCGCTGGCGTACGTGGTTGAAGTTAGAGAGTTTATACATGACGAAATCTCTAACCAACAAGTTGCTTTTGAAGCAACGTCGTTCGGCCTGCGTATGCGGGAAGGTATGTCTACGAGGGATCATCTAGATAAATTGAATACTATCTTGCTAGATCTTCGTAATATTGATGTTAAAGTAGATGATGAGGATCTTTGTTTTAATTCTCGTTAGTATCTTTGCCTTTATCGTATGAGAATTTTGTGGATTCTTTTATTGTTGGGAAAGATAGTACGTCATTAGAAGAGGTAAGATCTCGCTCTTCATACTAGAGAAGTCCGTCATCGGGCATCCGGTTCTAGTACGGAAAATCGGACATCTGGATTAGTTGTCTACGGGGGTAAGGGACGGGGAAAATCGGTAAAAAGAAATCGAACCATAAAAATTCGAATTCTAAGGGTCCTAAACCTAATGATGTCTGTAATTCTTGTAAAGAGAAGGGGCATTGGAAAAATGAATGTCCTAAGAAAAAGAAGCAAGCAGGACAAGAATGAAGGTTACTGGCTGCTCTGGCGAAAAGTGATGGTAATTCGAGGAAGATCGGCCCTAGTTGTTAATGATCGGTCACATTATAGGAATGTGTGGGTTCTTGATTACGGGGCATCGTATCATATTAGTCCCCTGCAGGGAGTGGTTTTCAACTTATGAGCGAGATAGATGGGGGCAAGTGTTTCTATGGCCAATGTCTTTGCCTGCAAAGTAGTTGGAATAGGCTCTATAAGATTGAGGACTCATGATGGTACATTTTGTACCTTGAACGAAGTTAAGCATGTTCCACTGATGACAAAGAATCTGATATCTTTGAGTCTTCTTGACAGTAGAGGTTTCAGTTTTCAAGGTGAAGGTGGAGTTATGAGTGTCTACTAGGGTTCTAAGGTAGTTCTGAAAGGTATTAAAAAGGGTACCTTATATTTTCTTCAAGATTCTCTTGTGACGGGTTACTGCTTTGTTGCATCATCGAGGTTCCCGGGGGAGGATATGACCAAGTTATGGCATAGGAGACTTGGACATATGGGTGAAAGGGGGATGCAAATTCTGTCAAAAAGGGATCTTACGTGTGGGCACAAGGTGCGGGACTTAGAGTTCGCGTGAGCATTGTGTGTTTGGCAAGCTTCATCGCAGCAAGTTTCCAAAGGATGTGCATACTACAAAGGGCACACTTAATTATATTCACTCTGATTGTTGGGGTCCTTCCCGAGTTGAGTCTCTTGGAGGTTGCAGGTATTTTGTGTCGATGATCGATGATTATTCAAGGATGACTTGGGTAACCATGATGAAGCATAAAAGTGAGGCTTTCATGAAATTCAAGCAAGTGGAAGGTTTTAGTGGAAAATCAAGTTGGAAGGAAGATCAAAAGCTCGCGAACCGATAATGGTTTGGAATTTTGTTGGTCCGAGTTTAATGAGTTCTCGCAAGAATGAAGGGATTGCACGCCATCATACCTGTCGGGAATACTCCACAAGCAAAACGGGGTAGCGAGAACACATGAATCGGACACTTGTTGGAGAGAGTGAGGTGCATGCTCTCTAATCTTTGGGTTACCTAGAAGATTTTGGGCGGAAGCTGTAAGCACAGCTTGCTATCTGATCAACCGTGGACCTCACACTGGTATTGACTGTAAAATACCTTATGAGGTGTGGTCTGGTAAGCCTGCAGATTATTCTCTGTTGAGAGTTTTTGATTCTACTGTTTATTATCATGTAAGTGAGGGTAAATTAGAACCTAGAGCTAAGAAGGGTGTATTTGTGGGTTTTGGGAATGGAGTTAAGGGCTATAGAATCCGGTCACCTTCGAGAGTCGAGTAATACTTAGCGAAATGTAATATTTGATGAAAATTCTATGCTTAACCCCACCGTGAAGTCTATGGTAGTGTCTGTTGGTAGTGATGTTGATAAACAGGTGGAGCTGGAAGTCACTTATGATGGGAGTGAATTACAGCACCAAGGTGGAGAAGATCAATATGGTGCTATTGAATCGAATCTTCTAGTCATTCATCTCGCCTCATCCGAAGCACATCGAACAAGTATAGCACTTGATAGAGCTAGAAGAGTTGGTGTGGGACCTCCTAGGAGGTATGGTTTTGAGGATATGGTTGCTTATGCCTTTGCAGGCTGCCGAGGAGGTGGAGGTAGATACTCATGAACCATCCACCTACAAAGAAGCGGTCTCGGGTAGTGAGTCCGCTCAATGGCTCGTTGCTATGGGAGATGAAATGGAGTCTCCGGATAAGAATCGAGACTTGGGAGCTAGTCAAGCGTCCTAAGGAGAGAAAAATTGTCACCTGCAAATGGGTTTTCAAGAAGAAGTAAGGGACCTCACCTTCTGAGGGGGTCAAGTATAAAGCTTGGGTTGTTGCAAGAGGGTTCACTCAAAGGGAAGGAGTTGATTATAATGAGATTTTCTCACCAGTGGTTTGACATACTTCCATCAGGGTGCTACTAGCAATAGTTGCACATCAGGATCTTGAACTTGAGCAACTAGATGTGAAAACAGTTTTTCTACATGGGGAGTTGGAAGAAGAGATTTATATGACTCAGCCAGATGGGTTTCAAGTTCCTGATAAAGAAGACTATGTTTGCAGACTGAAGAAGTCCTTGTATGGGCTAAAGCAGTCTCCTAGGCAGTGGTACAAGAGGTTTGACAGCTATATGATTGAATTGGGTTACAACAGGAGTCCGTATGATTGTTGTGTGTACCATTACAAGCTGGATGATGAATCATGGATTTATTTGGTCTTGTATGTAGATGATATGCTTATAGCTGCAAAGTCCAAGTCTGATATTCAAAGGTTGAAGGGTCTTCTCAGTGCTGAGTTTGAGATGAAGGATTTGGGTGTTGCGAAAAAGATTTTGGGGATGGAGATTTATAGGGAAAGAGATCAGAGGAAGCTATTCTTGTCACAGAAAGGCTACATTCAGAAGATTTTGTCAAGGTTTGGCATGTCAACAGCTAAACCTATAGATACTCCAAGTGCTTCCAATAATCATTTGTCTGTTGCTTTTGCACCCAAGTCTGCTGAGGAGAAGGAGTATATGAGTAGGGTTCCTTATGCTAGTGCAGTAGGGAGTCTGATGTATGCTATGGTCTGCACTAGGCCATATCTTGCACATGCAGTCAGTGTTGTTAGTAGGTTCATGGGTGATCCTGGTAAGGAGCATTGGCAGGCAGTCAAGAGGATTTTTCGTTACCTTCGAGGTACGTCTGATGTTGGTCTCATTTATGGGAATGATGCTCAGTGTTTAGTTACTGGTTATTCTGATTCTGATTATGCTGGAGATGTAGACAGTGGAAGGTCTATGACTGGTTATGTATTTACTCTTGGTGGCTCTGTTGTTAGTTGGAAGGCAACTTTGCAGGCTACAGTTACTTTGTCTACTACTGAAGCAGAGTACATGGCATTGACAGCAGCTGCTAAAGAGGGAATACGGTTAAAGGGGGTAGTTAGTGATCTTGGTTTGCATCACGATCAGGCCATTGTGTATTGTGACAGTTTGAGTGCAATATGCTTAGCCAAGGATCAAGTCCATCATGAAAGGACTAAGCACATTGATGTGATATATCATTTTCTGAGGAGTGAGAAGAGGGTTAAGGTGAAGAAAGTAGGTACTGCTAATAATCCTGCTGATATGTTCACTAAACCTGTTCCACAGAGTAAGTTTCAACATTGTTTGAACTTGCTCAATGTTCGTGATTGTTTATTGTCCTTTTGGGGCAAGTCTGGGGCCTTTAGGGGCTAATCTGGTGTCCTTAAGGGACAAGTCTGGTCTGGTTGTCTTTCGGGGCAAATCTGGTTGCAGGGAGGATCTGTGCATTGTGTTCAATGCGTCTGTTATCTGTTTTTCTGGTTCATTGTGAGAGGATTCAAGTCAAGGTGGAGATTTGTAAGATTGATGCCTTGAATCTGGTGAAAATGCGGCTCATTCGGAGGAATCGAGTGCTCGCCCGGTTGACCGGGCGAGTCACGCCCGACCGGGCGAGAGCCCGGGCAGAAAGATCGTCAAATTCGCTTGCGCGCCCGACTGGGCAGCTTAGCCCGGGCGACCGGGCGGGCACCGCCCGACCGGGCGAATTGGCCCGGTCGACCGGGCGGAATCTGTTTTGACGCGGGTTGGCGATTTCGATTCGGGGTATAAATAGGCCTTTAACCTAAATCGTTAATACGACGATTTAGTTCATAATCACATCTGTAATTCTGATTATTCTTCTCATCAATAATATTATTCTCTCCCTGCCCGTGGACGTAGCCAACACTCCGTTGATGAACCACGTTAAATTTGTGTCTGATTATTCTCAATTTTGCATTCAATATTTGTTCTTTCTCACATCTGTCATAACAGCATAGTGATTTTAGATGTAACGTGTACCACTAAGGCTAGCCTTTGACAATAGTAAATGCATTCTCCATAAGACCATAATCCTTTCCGAGCTAGTGGATCTAATTTATTCATAAAATAACCTTATCACAACTTTTAAAGTTTTAACGCGTCAAAATCTTCGCCTGTACCTTCCATCCAGTTTCACCTTTAAATGCAATATGGGAGTAGTATGAATAGGAATTATGAAAAAGATAGAGAATTAAACAATTTTGAAATATCAAGGGGTTGTTACTTCTCTAATCGTCAATTTCTCTTTCTTTGAACTTGTAAGGTGTTCAAAACACTTTTTTTATTAATTAGGAGCCAATAAATTACATGTAACAATTAAAGAATATAAGTGATTATTTCCGAATGACAAAGTTGTTGCTCTAATTCTAAGTCCCTTTGCAATTTTTTAATAAACAAATATGCGTATTCGAAATACCAATTTTTCTTAATTTTTACTAATATTTAGTTAAGGAAATTAACAATTGAAGACTGTGCAAAAGCAGATAGGCAAGATAAAAAAAAAAACTACAAGACTAGGAGTAGTGTTGTATTATAAGGTTTATTTCTTTATAGACTCATCCCCCCTTATTGATCAGATTTTTCTCTCGATCATCATCTGCAATGACATATGTTTTAAGTTGGCCCCCTAACTAGGTCGGTGTATGTCTTCCTAGTATAGCTCTCCTTTAAAAATTAGATATTATTATATAATTAATAGTCATAAACATTACTACATTGAGACATTGATTTACTTGCATGATGAATTTTGGACGATGTTTAGTTTGGTATGCTATAGTTCCTAGAAGAACCTGTCTACTCCGCATGTTGTTATGGGACTGAAACTTCTGCCTTTCTCTTTCCTTAACGGTCCGACCGTTTGGTGAGTGGTCATAAATTATGGTAATGGTAATGTAATTTACTATAAATTTGTAAAGAAAGTTTAATGTCAACATCCATGATAATGAAACTTCATCATAAAATATAGAGTATAGAGATCATTAAGGACTAACTTATCTACCCAGTAGGTAGATTTAACGTGCATTAAATTTTATTAATACTGGATAAAATAAGTAAAATCGACCAACAAACTTTAGTTGTTTATGTGGTATTCTCATATTGACACTCAAATTTAGGGTTGTAAGAAGGTTCGACGAGAGGGAGAAAAAAAAAATATCTAGAGATCCTTGGAGAGCTTTTACCTTTCCTTTCATCACCTCATTTCCTCCAATATCCATAGTGCATAATTCGTCGTCGTTTACACATCACACTCGCGTTTCCACGTAATTCTCCGAATTATTCTTCTATTTTTCTATGGTTGCTTGATTGTGATTAACTGTCCGTTATTGTTTATCTATCATTGCTTGTGATTTCATTGTCCTTTGAGGTTTTTATCAAATCCCAATTATTTGTTGTCCAATATTATTATTACATAAAAAATTGTAGTTAGAAGCAAAGCATCACTCATTTTAACGGCCAATTGCAACCTAATCATAGAATTACACCTAGTATATATTACTATATAAATAGCGCCCTTTAAACTGTATAACTTCTATAACTGATACATTAAATAGAGTAGTATAATTTTAGACAATAATAAAAGTACATACATACATTAATTTGTCATCTACTTTCAAGTTTCAATCCATATATTACAATAGAGCAGTAGGTGATAGCCTAGTTGTGCTTGTTGGGTATGGTGTGGAGATTGTAAAAGGTGTGTGTGTATTTTGTGTGTGAGGAAGAAGGTTGATGGTTTGTGATGACAAGAGCACAACTCGCGGAGTTCGAAGAGTACGGGGACCCGCGCCCGCAGCATGTAGCAAGCACCAGACGTCAAAGGTGCTGCAAGCCCGCAACCATGACCCACGCCCGCAGGGTTTAATTTGTCGACAGGCCGCGGGTGGCTACCTGCGCCCAAATTAAACATGGGTTTTGTCGTAGCTCTTTTACACGTTTTCTTGTTAACTTGGAGACCTTGTTTAGCTAGGTTAACTTCCTGATTGTTTCCCTAGTATAAATATGTTGAAGCCGTTTATTCATTATGCGAAGGGTGTTTATTATTCTAATCTAGAGAGACTAGAGAAAAGATTAGAGATTTTAGAGAGATTAAAGAATTCTCCTTGTATCATCATCTCATATTCAAAGTCTTACTGCAGTGTTCATGGTTTTCTCCCTATTCAAGGGTTTCCACGTTAAATCTTCTTGTGTTCTTCATTCTTTTAATTTCTTAATTCCTTCGTATATTATACTTCGACTGCTCGATTTGTTAGCGCCTACGATACGTATTTCTAACAGTGTTGACATCACCTTCATTCCCAAAGGTCCTAGGATCGAGTCTCATCCCTTGCAAGAAGGATCCCTAAATTTCCTCTTACTTGCAAGGGACTTCATCTTACCTTTTTTTTAAAAAAAACTTATAAAATCGAGTAAGATATACTTCCTTTATTATTTTTTCCTATTGCATCATTTAGACTTCTACACTATTCACACACTCTCTCTTGACAATCTTGTTAGACTTAATCGTATGATATAGTCATCAGGCGAGAACTTATTATATATATTAATATCGATAAATACTTCTGAGTTATTCATATAATTTTTGTTAATAGATAACTAGCAATACCAAAACTCTATTTGGATAACAATATAGGAGGAAAGGGAAGACGAGGAATAGATGAGGAAGGGGAAAGGGGAGGGGAAAGAAAGGGAACAAAGTATATAGTCAAAATTATACATTCTCCCAATTTCGAATCCAAACGAGAAAACTTAACTTGCTACCCTGATCTCCTCCCTTTCCCTTCCTTCTATTTTTCTCCATTTTCTCCTTTCAAATAAAGTATATAGTCATATCCTACATTCATAAACGTGAAAGTTGAAACCCATAATAATGCAATAGTATAAATAAAATAAGATTAAGGGTCCGTTCTGTTCAACTTATTTTAACTTATATAAGATTTTATAAGATAAGATAAGATAAGATAAGATAAGATAAGATAAGATAAGATAAGATCAGATCAGATAAGATAAATAAGATGTTAGACACACACAATAAACTATCTTACAAGATAAGATAAGATAAGATAAGATCAGGTCAAATAAGATAAGATAAGATCAGATAAGATAAGATAAGATAAGATCTTATAAGATAAGATAAGATCTTATAAGATAAGATAAGATAAGATAAGATAAGACAAAATAAATTGAACAGAACAAACCCTAAATGTTAGCATCTAGGCAAACATAAGATTCCCTTACACCATTGACCAAACACAAAAAGAAAATAAAATAAAAATATTAGTAGTACTAGTACGTGAATTGATTGGTCCCATACTCCCATTCCCATATGTAGAAACCGCGGAATGTGCTTCCTCTTTGCCTAACACTTTATTAATCCTTCTCTCTCTTTCTCTCCTTTATTTCTTACCCACTTTATATCTCCAACAAACAACCCAAATCAAACCCCATTTCTCTTTCTCTCTCTTTGTCTCTCATCATTTTGCAAAAAACATGGAACACAAACCTCAACCTCCTCAACCTCAACCTCAACCTCAAACGTATCAACATAAACAAAAATCACCAAAACAACATCAAAACATTTTACCAACCTCAAAATCCAACAACAACAATAATCTAACCAGCAATAAGAAACAAATATGGGATTGTGGTAGCACTCTTTACGACTCGTTCGAACTCAACTCGTTCCAAAAACAACTCGACTCAGCCATCATCACCTCTTCTAGAACCTTATCCATGCCACGTCTTCCATCCGATGACTATCGTGCGCCACCTCATGAGTCGAAGAAGCCTGTACCTTCCAAGCTCTCCAGAACCTTCCAGAAGCTTCTACGGTCTGTTTTTAGGGCCCCCAAGTCCAATCATCAGCCCAAGCCCAACTACGATGATATTAGTACCAGCCCTGATCCATGGTTTATGGATCCACTTGATGATCATATCCAAGATAAAGATAAGGTGGTTGATAGTGGTAGGTATTTTGTTGTCTATGAAAAGCCCAATGGGCTTTCTACTATTCCTGAAGTTCCGGAAGTTGGACTTTCTCCTGATATTAGGTCGTCGTTGGTCAGGAAAACGATGTCGGATCGTTTCTCGGTTGCTTCTAATGGTATTTTCTGTGTTTGATTAATTTAATTAATATAAGAAAAGATTTAGGTTATATTTTTGTCATATGGATAGTTATTGTTAGTGTTTATGTAAAAATAATGTTTACTAGTAGTAGTATGATCTTAGACTATATAATTCCCAGAAAATGACTTTTGGTGGATATGATCAATGTATTTATGTTAATTTGTGATATATTCTATAGTTATAATAAATATATATGGTTGTGCATCATTTCATCAGGGTGGACCAAAATTATTTAATGGTCAGACATTGCATTAGTTGTGAATTGGTATTGGTCCTGCAATACAGAAGTATTTATTAATTTTCTGAAAACAACTTTGAAATCTACATATCATGATAATTGAGTATTAGCTAGGGCAAAGCTATAAGAATTAACGTTGTTTCAGCTTACGGTTACTATCACATGCAATAATTTGGTTTTATAACTGGAATATTACTCTTTGATGGAGTAAGAGTAAATGGTTGTTAAATTAAATGAGGTCTACAAAACTAACATGAATTCAATAATGATACATGCGTAGTTGGTGTTGGAGGAAATTATAATTATCGGTTTTTTCACCAAATACCCATGACAAATAAATTTATTCACCAAATACCCCCACTTTTTTCAAAACTCACCAGATACCCCTGACCTTTATAAAAATTCATCAGATGCCCTTTTGTTGACGGACGTTAGTTCTCCGTTAGTATTTATTTACAAGTTTGCCCTAAGTTAACCTAATTAGCCCTAAGTCAACCTAAAACCCTAACTAACCCTAAAAAACCTAACTAACCCTAACCCCCCTCCCTCTCCTAACCCACCACCCCCCAGCCCACCACCCCCCAATAGGGATGGCAACGGGTCGGATCTGGACCGGGTCCGCGTGGACCGGATCCGGATCCGTTTTAGATGTTGGATCCAGATCAGACCGGATCCACAGTGCCGCAAAAATAGGACCCGGATCAGATCCGACGGGTCCTACGGATCCGGGTCCCGAACGGGTCCAAAACGGATCCCTTAAAAGATTATACTATTTTGCCTAGCAAATTAACAAATTCAATTAAACAAATGTAGGTGGTATAACAGGCGCAACTTGGGTTGATTTATATTGCTATCTTCACCAAAAAAAAAAAAGAAAAAAAGAAATGGATGCATTTTCCCTTTAATGGATCCAATATTAACAAACTAACAGGGATAATAAAAATGAAATGTGCGAAGCACTAAACTTGATTTACATAAGATTACGCTTCAAATCAATAAAATCAAAATTACTCCATTTTTCTCTCTCCTCCCTGCAATAAGACCCTTGTCTTCTTCTTCCGATCCTTAGTCTCCTTACCCACTTGGTACCGGTGATAATAGTGGCAATAGTTTGGAGGGGATGAATAAAACTAAGAGAAAATATTATTAACTCTTCTTATCCGAAAGAGTAACTATGACAAGAGAATTTGAACCTAATTGAAGCCAAGCAAGGTGAAGAAGGTGAGTAGAGAAAACAATGAGAATAATCTTCAAATTCCCAACAATGAGAATAATCTTCAAATTCCCGTGTTGTGGTGCGGACGCGGAAGTCGTCGATTAAGGGGAGATCTGCGGCTCGCCGCTGGGTAGTGGTTATTGGTCGGTGGATGGTGGAGAGAGAAAGAACTTAGGGTTTTTTGCTAGAAGCTAGAGTGAGAAGGGTTTTACACTTTTACAAGTGAGAAGGGTTTTTTTGAGGTTAGAGTTTTTTTTTGCTAGAGGCTCGCGTGTAGTTAAGTAGAGCCCGCCCCACTGAGGCATTGTATAGCCTGGTTAAAAAAAAACGGATCTACGGATCCGGGTCCGGATCTTGGGATCGGACCGGACCGGATCCGCATGTTAGGGACGGGACCGGATCCGAGCCCGGATCCGACGGGTCCAAAATTCAACCCCAGCCCTCTCCTCCTCCCACGAAGCCCCCACCGCCCCCCTCCCTTCCCACGGCTCCCCCCCCCCTCCCACGAAGCCCCCACCAGCCCCCCTCCCTTCCCCCGCAGCTCCCCCTCCCCCTCGGATGCTGGGTGTGGTGGTTAGTGTTGGTGGGTGCAATGGTTGCGTGGATGCTTTGCGGGGAGGGGGGAGGTTAGTGTTAGTGGGTGTGGTGGTTGCGTGGATCTTTGCGGGGGGATGGGGGGGGGGGAGGTTAGTGTTAGTGGGTGTGGTGATTGCGTGGACGCTGCGGGGAGGGGGAGGTCGGTGTTAGTGGGTGTGGTGGTTGCGTGGCTCGCTGCGTGGGAGGGGAAGGGGGAGGGGGGGGGGGAGGCTGCGGGGAAGGGGGAGGGGCTGGTAGGGTGGGGGCGGTGGGGTAGGGGTTGTGGGGGGCGATGGTGGGTGGGTTTGGGTGGGGTTGGGGGTGGGTTAGGGAGAGAGAAAGTTGGGTTGACTTAGGTTAATTGGGTTGACTTAGGATTTTTTTAGGTTTAATTAGTGTTAATGACTAACGGAGTTAACCGCCGTTAGTCATTAAGGGTATTTTGGGTATTTTTTTTAAGGTTAGGGGTATCTGGTGAACTCTTTTAATGGTCAGGGTTATCTGGTGAATTTTGAAAAAAGTGGGGGTATTTGGTGAATAAATTTATTTGTCAGGGGTATTTGGTGAAAAAACCGTATAATTATTGAGCGATTATATCTTTACTCTCACTGTAACCTCCTCCTTTTAAGTTTTAAGAAGTGCAAGTGTGCAAAGTAAAATTTTTTTTTTTTACAGAAATAGGATCCTTTCCCTTTCCCCTGACTAGATCAATTTGTCAAAAATACATGAAGGGAAATTCGTAGGGTGTCTAGTGTTTTTATTTTAGTAACTTATGTATCAAAATATGAAGATATAAAATGGAGGCAATTCTAAAATATTGTTTTTCGATGGTCAACTTCACAAATTATTACAAAGTCTGACCGTAGGCTTCGCTTAGCATAAGTAAAAATATAATCATGTATGATCTTGTTACATTTATTATAATACATAATTTTAGATTATCGACCTCTGATAAATTCTTTAAGTACAAAATAGCTAAAAGAATTTAAGTGTCAAAAATGTGCATCATAGACTATGAGAAGCAAGTGTTAGACCTATTTCACAATTGAGGAACATTATTCTTTAGAACAGTTTAATGTACCTTCTGCTAAAGGCCATGATACGGTATATACATTTGAACATTCATAAATAGATTTATTACAATGTCATACTTTATTTTGACATTAATTAGTTTAGGCTATTCATATAGATTTGACCTACTGTTATCATCTATACTAATATATTAAAAGATGTTCTTAAGAAAGTTTGTGTGTCACGTGGCACTCTTCTCTAAGGCTCTAATGCAAATGCTTTATTTTCAAGTCAAACCCTCAATTAAAAAAATAATGTTATGTAGTTACAAGGTATCGAACACGTGACCTTTGAAATGAAAAGTGAAAGCTTGACCATTAATCCAACATAACACCATTGTTTAGTATTTTAAGATAAAATATCATAAGGTCTTATAATTATATCTCATTAAAAGATTTGTATAAGTAGTTATATATCTAACCTTTTTATGATAATAATAAGACTATTATAGACATAAACTCTTACTCCAATTTCTTGTAGAAAGTTAAGTTATTGCTTTCATCCCCAAACTTTAAGGGTTTATTTTTCAAAAATTATTGGGATATTCTCATTGGTAACCTTGTGCTATGGAAAATTACATTTGGTAACCATTTTTAAATTTTTATTCAAAAAGTGACCTTATAGTTCTATTTTATAAGCAGGCGTGACATTAATGACGGTTTTGGTTAAATTTTCCATTAAATAGAGCTAGTTGCTTGGTCTTCTCTCTCTTCGTTGTTGGCCACCTCTGCTACTGCCGCACAATCAGTGCTGCTTACGGTGGCTCGTCGCCAACTCCGCCATTACTACTGCCACCAACAACTTCTGCTTCATCACTTTCTTCCCCTAAATTCATTGAGATCTCTCTTTCACTCTCCTCTAATTTTCGATCTTCTTTTACCTAATTCAACCGTCTTTTCATTTTCAAACTTTGTTCTCGAAGAATCGAACTTCGATAAGCATTCGTCGGATAAAACGCAAATCTAGGGTTTTGATTTTGCGTTTTTTTTTTTTTTTTTTTGTTGTTTCGATTGTGGAGGTTTGATTGAAGTTGAAGATTGAAAGAGAAGAGATGGTGGTTGTGTTTGTATTTGTGTGCGCCGGAAAAGAGAAGATGTTTTTGATTTTGTGAGAAATGAAGCGTGAGTTACGTTGTTGAGTAAGTCTGCGGTGGTCGGAATTTTCGCAGACCCCTGCCATCTGATTACCCAACTCCGGCATACCATCTTCTCCATCAATTAAAGAAGAAAGTGAAACCCTAAAAATGGAGAGAGAGTACAGATGGCGAGGAGAGGGCAAGGGCCATTGT
Source organism: Beta lomatogona (assembly GCA_947646795.1). Lineage (NCBI taxonomy): Eukaryota > Viridiplantae > Streptophyta > Magnoliopsida > Caryophyllales > Amaranthaceae > Beta > Beta lomatogona. The sequence continues at coordinate 678,047 of CANSNZ010000731.1, forward strand.
TGCTTTGAAGAACGACCGAAGAATTGGATTGTTTTGGTCTTATGAAGAATGGTTTTCGAAGCGAGGTTCGTCTTTTCGGTGTTAACGGGGTATGCGAGGGGGGGTGGGAGAGGGGGAGAGGAAGGTGCAGCGAGGGAGAAGGAGGGTTGGGGGAACCGCAAAGGGGCTTTGTGGGGGGTTGTTGTGGGGGGGGTTGCGGGGGTGGGGTGCGGGGGATGGTGGGGGTGCGAGAGGGTTGGCCGGGGGGGTGGAGTGAGACAAAAATTTTGTGTTTAAAGCTGACATTTAACAGAAAACCTCATTAATGTCACGTCTGGTAACAATATCCTAACTAAGAGGTCACGTTTTGAATAAACTTTTGAGATTGGTTACCAAATATAATGTTCAATAGTAAAGGGTTACCAATGAGAATTTCCCAAAATTATATGCAATTACTTATCATGTCATTACGCCAATTTTTCATCACTTGACAAAAAGTTATGAAAAGTAACAAACCGAGGCATCGCCCGGGAAACTCACTAGTTGAGTATCTAAAAATGAATTAATATTAATACGTTGTATTGTGATGTTCGATTACTATCTAATCTTTGTAGTTTATTCTACTTAACAGATAGTCTAATGAATGATACTATAGTCAAAATCATACATGAAAAGTATGAAAATATAACATTTTCATGAAAAAACCAAAAAAAAAAAAAAAATTGGTTGAATTTGAAAGGGGTAAATAGTCAAAATGTGAATACTGTCTTATTTGGTGTTGGAGGACATGCGTATCTTTATCTAACATGTTATTTGTTATTACTCCGTATTTGCGAAACACGCGACTTCATGGAAATACACTACAAGAAAAGTGGAAATCAACGACGGCTAAAAGTCGTCGGTGATTGCCTCAAAAGCCGTCGCTAATTAATCAACGACGGCCAACCGTCGTTAATAGGCCGTCGGTAAAAAGATGGTCGCTGATACTAGAATCAACGACCGTCAAGCCGTCGGTGATATATTTAACGACGGTTTCATGACAGTCAGCGACGGTTTACTATAGCCGTCGTTGATAGCCAGACAGCGACTGTTTAAAGCAGACGGTGATTCAACGACGGTTTTAAACGGTCGTTGATTCACCGACAGTTTAAAACCGCCGCTGCTGCACCGACCGTTTTAAACCGTCGTTGATTTCGATCAAACAATGTCTGTTAAAAACCGTCGCTAAGTTATTAAAGCAGTCGTTGATTTCGTGTTCATGGGTACACAGAGATCCTTACAGCGACTGCCTAGCCGTCGTTGATTTAATGTTTAACCGTCGCTGTTGTTAAAAAATAATATTATTTAAAATTCTATTGTTCTTAATAATAATTAAACCCGTACTCCGCACAGTTGCACCTAAATATACCACGCTAAAGCTGTTTCTCCATCGCATTCAATTTTTTCAATTACAAAAATATACAATTTTGATATATATTAAAATTTACATAGATACTTGTATAATTACATGAAATAGATTACATTTATGTACACAAAATAGATCCCGATGTCGGGAAATAAAGTAGATGTCGGTGTTTACAAAAAATATATATCGACAAAGCTAGAAACTAATAAGCTAGATGCCGATAAATATAGACACTAAATATATGTACGCAAAAATAGATCCCGGTGTCGGGAAATAAAGTAGATGTCGGGTTGAAAAAAAATAACCCGACACATCAAGAAACGAAGCGAGATGCCGATAAGTATTTACACTACAAGAAAATAGTTAGACTAACTATATCCAACTATAAGTTAGTTACCTAGTTGCCAAAACCAAAAAAAACTACATTGTCAAGGGTGGCTCACGTAGCACTACCGCCACCACCAAACCCCGGGTCATCTTCCGGGTGCGTTGTGAAGTGGGGCTCGGGTTGCAACTCCGAGAACATGTGGCCGAAACTAGACATGTTCCTCATCATTTCCTCTATGAGGGCCCGACGTGACTCTTCCACCCGTGCTGCGACCATTGCCTCCACCTCTCCCATCCGTGCAGCGACCTTTGCCTCCACTTGCGCCTCAATCTGAGAAAAAATGGACGGCTCATATGGTTGTGAAGAGCCACCATCTCCTCGGCCTGATGCAGAGTTGTAGTACAAATGATCTCCCCGACCCAACCCCCGAACTTTTCCTTTGTTCCTCCCCCAACTGTCTCCCAATACAACGGATCGGGGTTGGTTTGTGACCCCGAGTCGTACAATGATCCAACTTCTTATTGTATGTCTCCTGCATTTGGTTAAATATATTCATATTCAAATAATATAAAGTGCCAAAATGGCGTATATTTGGTTCTATCTTTCCTTTTTGTGTATTTTCAATCAAAACAACTTATAATCACATTAAACTAACTATATATATGATGTTTGAGGTGTTTATAACTTAAACTAGCATCAAACTACTCGTATTCATTCAATTTCAAGTCAAATGGCCTATATTAGCCTATATTTGGTTCTATCTTTCCTATTTTGTGTATTTTCAATCAAAACAACTTATAATCACATTAAACTAACTATATATATGATGTTTGAGGTGTTTATAACTTAAACTAGCATCAAACTAGTCGTATTCATTCATTTTCAAGTGAAATGGCCTAAAATGGCCTATATTACCCTATATTTGGTTCTATCTTTCCAATTTTGTGTATTTTCAATCAAAACAACTTATAATCACATTAAACTAACTATATATATGATGTTTGAGGTGTTTATAACTTAAACTAGCATCAAACTACTCGTATTCATTCAATTTCAAGTCAAATGGCCTAAAATGGCCTATATTAGCCTATATTTGGTTCTAACTTTCCTATGTTGTGTATTTTCAATCAAAACAACTTACAATCACATTAAACTAACTATATATATGATGTTTGAGGTGTTTATAACTTAAACTAGCATCAAACTACTCGTATTCATTCAATTTCAAGTCAAATGGCCTAAAATGGCCTATATTAGCTTATATTTGGTTTTATCTTTCCTTTTTTGTGTATTTTCATTCAAAACAACTTATAATCACATTAAACTAACTATATATATGATGTTTGAGGTGTTTATAACTTAAACTAGCATCAAACTAGTCGTATTCATTCATTTTCAAGTGAAATGGCCTAAAATGGCCTATATTACCTTATATTTGGTTCTATCTTTCCAATTTTGTGTATTTTCAATCAAAACAACTTATAATCACATTAAACTAACTATATATATGATGTTTGAGGTGTTTATAACTTGAACTAGCATCAAACTACTCGTATTCATTCAATTTCAAGTCAAATGGCCTAAAATGGCCTATATTAGCCTATATTTGGTTCTATCTTTCCTATTTTGTGTATTTTTAATCAAAACAACTTACAATCACATTAAACTAACTATATATATGATGTTTGAGGTGTTTATAACTTAAACTAGCATCGAACTACTCGTATTCATTCAATTTCAAGTCAAATGGCCTAAAATGGCCTATATTAGCCTATATTTGGTTCTATCTTTCCTATTTTGTGTATTTTCAATCAAAAAAACTTACAATCACATTAAACTAACTATATATATGATGTTTAAGGTGTTTATAACTTAAACTAACATCGAACTACTCGTATTCATTCAATTTCAAGTCAAATGGCCTAAAATGGCCTATATTAGCCTATATTTGGTTCTATCTTTCCTATTTTGTGTATTTTCAATCAAAACAACTTATAATCACATTAAACTAACTATATATATGATGTTTGAGGTGTTTATAACTTAAACTAGCATCAAACTACTCATATTCATTCAATTTCAAGTAAAATGGCCTAAAATGGCCTATATTAGCCGATATTTGGTTTATTTTGTGTATTTTCAATCAAAACAACTTATAATCACATTAAAATAACTATATATATGATGTTTGAGGTGTTTATAACTTAAACTAGCATCAAACTACTCGTATTCATTCAATTTCAAGTGAAATGGCCTAAAATGGCCTATATTAGCCTATATTTGGTTCTATCTTTCCTATTTTGTGTATTTTCAATCAAAACAACTTATAATCACATTAAACTAACTATATATATGATGTTTGAGGTGTTTATGACTTAAACTAGCATCAAACTAGTCGTATTCATTCATTTTCAAGTGAAATGGCCTAAAATGGCCTATATTACCCTATATTTGGTTCTATCTTTCCTATTTTGTGTATTTTCAATCAAAACAACTTACAATCACATTAAACTAACTATATATATGATGTTTGAGGTGTTTATAACTTAAACTAGCATCAAACTACTCGTATTCATTCAATTTCAAGTGAAATGGCCTAAAATGGCCTATATTAGCCTATATTTGGTTCTATCTTTCCTATTTTGTGTATTTTCAATCAAAACAACTTATAATCACATTAAACTAACTATATATATGATGTTTGAGGTGTTTATAACTTAAACTAGCATCAAACTAGTCGTATTCATTCATTTTCATGTGAGATGGCCTAAAATGGCCTATATTACCCTATATTTGGTTCTATCTTTCCTATTTTCAATCAAAACAACTTATAATCACATTAAACTAACTATATATATGATGTTTGAGTTGTTTATAACTTAAACTAGCATCAAACTAGTCGTATTCATTCATTTTCAAGTGAAATGGCCTAAAATGGCCTATATTTGATTCTAACTAAACTTGCATCAAACTTTTCAATCATATTTGCCTATAAATATATGTTTAGAAGTATGTACCGAGATTTGCTTTGCTTTCTTGTTTGCTGGGATTTCTCCTTTTCCAGGAACAGTCTTGAAATGAGTCTTCAAGAACAACTCGGGAGCAGTAGGGAGTACTCCTCCTCTACTCTTTGCCTGTAGACATTGTTGAACAAAGGCTTTATTTTTTACTCATACCGAAAATGAAATGTAAATTACACTAAGTAGTAGATATGAAACATATTTACCATCTTCCTAGCATCTTTGTGCCGCCGAAATAGAACCCCGAAAGTGTGACGGCTCAATTGGATTAGACAGGGGAGCCACCTCTTCGGTTCTTCTTCGCCTTTTCAGATTTTTTCCCGAAATGTTGGGTCTTCACTTCTCTTCTTCATGTCTTCGTAGATCGTCTCCCCCAACCATTTCGGCCTTTCTTTGGCTTTCTTAACCACCCAGTATCGCAAGTCTCTCAGACAAGATGAAGCTTTTTTCTTGTAATCCTTCCTCACTAGTCCTTCTAACTCAGGAGCCCATTCGTAAATACCCTTTAGTCAAACATTAAACAAAGATATTAATAAAGTAATATAATCAATGAAATTTTTCATAATTCGATTCATACATACTGTGAAAATGTTCCACCAATGCATCTTTGTTGCATTGTCGACCTCACTGTAATTGAACCAAGGTTGTCGAAAATGGCCCTGGAAAATGTCAGTGATGGACCCACTAACCTTGTTATCATCAAACCTGAATTGAAAACCAAACAAACACGTGAATTGTGAATACCATTGCATATTTGTGTATCATGAAGCATATAGTAGCTTACGAACTAACCATAATCCAGTAGGGCTTAAAACCTTTCTTGGTGCACGGTTCGAACCTTCACCTTCCTCCGTATAAGTGTTCGGAGTCTCCGGTACGTGGCTACCAATGTCCATTGCCTGTGAATCATCTCCCTGTGTCTCGCTACGGGGTTCTCGCTTCCTTCAACTTCACGGTGACCGAAAAAGCCGCATCGGAATCAAAGTCCCACGACCTTGGCTTCCACCTAAGCCACCTCGACCTCCGCGGCCCTTAGGATTAGACATGATTACCTAAAATGCAAGAAATTAAAAATGCGCAAGATTTAACAAATTACATTAAAGTATGAATAATCCAAGAATAAAAAAACTGATTTCTTCAATATTAACAAATTACAACTTTATCACTTTCAAATTAATTATAGTATTAATTTACCTCAAGAAGAACATAGGCAAAAACAACATAGATAGATTGGAGATAATACTAACTTACATGCATGACAAATGAGTATGCATGGCTTAATAACGTGGATATCTCGATATGCATGCATGCGAAATTGTACAACATAGGAGCAAGGAAGTTTGCCTTTTTAAATATAGGTCCTCTAGGATGCACTCCTCCCCCTCACTTACCACCCCGCACCCCCCCCCCGACCACTCGCCCCTCCCCCCCTCACCGACCTTCGCACTCCTCCCCCTCACTTACCCCCCCGCGCACCCCCTCCCCGACCCCCTGCGGCCCCTCCCCCCCTCCACGACCCCCCCGCACCCCCTTCCCCGACCCCTTGCGGCCCTCCCCCCTCCCTCACTGACCTCCCCCTCCCTCCCCGACCCCCCTGCGGCCCTCCCCCCTCCCTCACCGACCTCCCCCTCCCCTCCCTCACCCCCTGCAGCCCTCCCCCCTCCTCGACCCCCCCCGCACGGCCCCCTTCCCCGACCCCCTGCAGCCCCTCCCCCTCCCCGACCCCCCTGCACGCCCCCCTTCCCCGACCCCCTGCAGCCCTCCCCCTCCCTAACCGACCTCCCCCTCCCCTCCCCGACCCCTGCAGCCCCTCCCCCCTCCCTCACTGACCTCCCCCTCCACTCCCTCACCCCCTGCAGCCCCTCCCCCTCCCGACCCCCTGCCACGCCCCTTCCCCGACCCCCTCGCCTGACCCCCTTCCCCGACCCCCAGCCCTCCCCCTTCCTGCACCCCCCGGACCCCCTTCCCGACCCCCCCCGCCCCCCTGACCCCTCCCCCTCCCTCCTGCCTCCTCACCCTCCCCCCTCCCCCCCTCGCCCTCCCCCTCCACGCCCCCTTCCCGACCCCCCCTTCCCACGACCCCTGCGACCCCTCCCCCTCCACGACCTCCCTGCCTGACCTCCCCTTCCCCGACCCCTGCAGCCCCTCCCCCTCCTCACCGACCTCCCCCTCCCTCCCTAACCCCCTGCAGCCCCCCCCTCCCTCACTGACCTCCCCTCCCTCCTCACCCCTGCAGCCCCTCCCCCTCCCCGACCCCCTACACCCCCCCCCTTCCCCGACCCCCTGCAGCCCTCCCCCCTCCCTCACCGACCTCCCCTCCCTCCTCACCCCCCTGCAGCCCCTCCCCCTCCCCGACCCCCTTGCACATCCCCCCCTTCCACGACCCCTCGGACCTCTCCCCCCTCCCTCACTGACCTCCCCTCCTCCCCCGACCCCCCTGCAGCCCTCCCCCCCTCCCTCACCGACCTCCCCCTCCCCTCCCTCACCCCTGCAGCCCTCCCCCCCTCGACCCCCCGCACGGCCCCCCAAATGAAGGCACCACATCAAATAAAGTGCGAGAACAAGGCACTCTGTACAAATTCATTAATAGAATTATCCAATCATCAAGTCCAAAGTAAGACATACCAAAACCAAATGAAATCATGAGAAATCAACAACTGATCATACTCTTTAGACCATGGCCAAATCATAATGCTTAGGAAAATGTAATCTTTGATAATTAAAAGAGCATAATCAGATATTGTAGGTGACCCATGTAGATTCTGATTAGAATAACTAGAATTAGTGGTCACAATGCAGTCATATATTTTAATATTAATGCGAAAAGGGAAGTGGGGAGAAAGCAAGTACTAATTAAATATTAGAAAAACACTAAGAAAAACCACAGGTGCAGAATGGATCATGTTACTCAACAACAGTAAGAAAAACTACAGATGGAAATGTCATAACAAGTAATCTTCAACCTTTCATTACAAAAGTCATATATTTTTATTGAAATGTTGTCCTTAATACAAGCTATGATATACTCAAACAAATCAAAGTGAATTCCCATCCTCGCTTAGTTCGTCATCACTATCGTCATCCCAAAAACCATCATCGTCATCGTCATCATCCTCGCTTTCTTCAGACTCGAAACTAGACTCTTCTTCATCATCACCTGATGGGGCTTCAAACAAAATTTCTTCATCATCTCCTTCAACACACTCAACATCATTACCACCTTCATAATCGGGAATATCATTTGGATCACAAAGCGTTGGAGTCCCAAAGACTTGTCTCCGGAAGGAAGTCGAAGTCAACCGGAGCATCAATCCACGGACCTTGCCTTTGTCCTAAACACAGCCCACCATTGAGCACGATCTCTTTTCAAGCTTGGGTACGGTGCGAAATATACTTGGCTAACCTGGTATGATAGCACAAAGGGATCAAACTTGGGGTATTTCTTGGTGTGGTTGACTTCAACTAGCTTGTATTGATCGATGTTCATTCCCCTCACATTGTCCATCCAATTGCACTTGAACAAAAGCGTGCTATATTGACTACGAGCACCCGTAAACTTCAATTCTATAACATCATCTAGAATCCCAAAGAAATCACTCCCTCCATCATTAGACACACACTCTCCATAATTCATGGTATATTTGTGTTTGCTTGATGCTTTTGTTTGGAAATTGTATCCATTAACATAGTATCTATTCCAAGTGCGAACTAATGTCGAAGGACCCATTGCCAAAGCAAACAGTACATCATCATTGGGTTTGTCTTGAATAACCTATTGAAATTCATTCATATTGTTAATCCATTAACATTTCTTGAATAACCTATTGAATAACCTATAGTCACACAAACTCACTTTCGATCTAAACCAATCAAGGTATTCTGCTTCATGTTGCACCCACACATCTTCCCTACGTAGAGTAGGTCGAATTTGAAGAATGTGGTCCTCGAAATCCCTTACAAACATAACAATTGTTAATGTCTAAATTAAAAATGAAAGTTAAATTTATAAATAATATGATTAATAACAAGTGTTTTACTTCTCAAATTCTTGTAAGATGCCTGTATTTGCTAACACATATAGGTGTGCACGTTGTAGTTCTACTTCGGTTAAAAATCGTGTTCCACCCGCATTAGACGGCCGACCACAATTAACCCCCGAATAGCTGCGGGACGGTTTTGGTCGAGCATCCTATCAACTTCATCATTTACATTACGGCCCGAATCTCGTGTCTTAGTATCCACTCCTTCTTGAAAGTAGTTTGAACAGAAGTTTGCAATCTCTTCACACAAGTACGCATTACAAATAGAACCCTCCACACGAGCCTTGTTACCAATTTTGCGTTTCAAATGATTGAGGAACCTAAGAAGGTGGTTATCAAAAAGAGTTACACAATTGCGAACAACAATAAAAAAGGATATATGAAAATGAAGGATAAGGTACCTTTCAAAGGGATACATCCAACGGTATTGCACGGGACCACATAGCCTAGCTTCGCGTGGAAGGTGAACTGGTAAGTGTTCCATGAAATTGAAGAATGATGGTGGGAAAATCTTTTCGAGTTTACAAAGGATCTCGGCTATGTCCTTTTCCAATCTTTCCATGTCACTTACTGTGATGGTGGAGCAACACAAATCACGGAAAAAAAGGCTAATCTCAGTGACAACTTTCCACACATGAACCGGAAGCAACTCCTTTAATGCAATCGGCAATAATCTTTCCATGAAGACATGACAGTCATGGCTTTTCATACTTGTGCGGCTTACCGGATCGCATGTCCACACATCTTATTAAGTCGGAAGCATAGCCATCGGGAAATTTCAAATCTCGACCCGGTTGCATAATACTTTCCTTTGGGACTTGTCCAAGGCGAAAGGTGCTTTTGGTGGAATTTATTTTCCGTTTGCATCCTTGGTGACATGAAGTTGAGGCCTTTTGCACAATTTAGCAATGTCTTTTCTAGATGCAACGGTGTCTGGCATCTGTTTTTTCACATCCATAAGCGTGTGAATGAGTTGGTCGAAGAAGTTTTTCTCAATGTGCATGACGTCAAGGTTGTGACAAAGATGCAGATCTTTCCAAGTATGGGAGCTCCCAAAGACAGACTTTGTTTGAACCACCCATTTTTCAACTTCTTCAAAGCGTTAAGTGCATCGGTCCATCTCGTAGCCTTTGGCAAGTCTTTAACACATGACCACAACTCCTCCCCCGGACATGATGTGTGGTGGAGACCCTTTTTCAACCTTATTTCGCAAAAAGCTACTTTGTTTTTACGAAAAGGATGATCTTGAGGAAGGAATTGACGGTGACAATCAAACCAAGAAACTTTACCCCCATGCTCGAGCCGAAAAGCTTTGGATTTATCCATACAATAAGGACAAGCCTTTTCCCAACGGTGGACCGGCCAGATAGCATACCGTAGCGGGAAAATCATTTATTGTCCAAAGAATGGCGGCACGCATATTGAAATTTTGTTTCCTAGAAATGTCATAAGTAGTTGCTCCAACATCCCATAATTGCTTCAATCCTCGATTAAGGGTTGCAAGTACACATCCAAGTTTCCCTTCGGATTTTTAGGACCAGGAACGAGCAACGAAAGGAACATGAAGGGTTTTTTCATGCACATAGATGGCGGCAAGTTGTACGGGGTTAAGATGACCAGGCCAACATGAATATTGACCCCCAAACTTTCCATGTGGACCAAACCCATCTCGTACACAAACCGAGCCGAACATTCCTAGGCTCGGATGCAAATTCGCCAAAGGATCTATCCAAATGCTTCCAAGCTTCACTATCGCTAGGGTGAGCCATTTTGTCTTCGGCTCTTGGATTTTTGGCATGCCATGTCATTTCTTCAAGAACGTTCTTTGTTGCATACAACCTCTCGCAATCTCGGTGTGATTGGGAAATAAATCGGGAACTTTCATTGGAACTAAAGACCCCCTTAGCAGTCCTCTTGTATCTGCCGCATCGCACACTCTACATCTGTCCAAGTGTGCATCAGTTCTCCAAAATAACATACAACCTTTCGGCCAAGCATGAATCTTTTCGTGGGGAAGCTCTAATCCCTCCAAGATCTTCTTCGTATCGTAAAATGTGTCACTCATGTTGTTGTTGTTAGGTATTGCTTCTTTCATTAATGAAGCAAAAGCATCAACACACCTACGTGGCAAATTGTACTCACACTTCAAAGATACTATTCTAGATGCCATTTCCAACACAGACATGGAGCTCTCGTCGTACAACGGTTCCTCAGAAGCCTTTAATAGGTCAAGAAACACCTTTGCTTGAGGATTAGGCTCCTCCTCCATTCCACTAGGCTCTTCAACAGTGGACGGTTCCGGGTTATTCCCAAGAGCATCGAAAACCATTTCACGGTATGGATTAGATAGCTCTTACGCATGTTGAGGTAACTCTTCACCATGAGAATACCAACCGTAGTAATCGGGTATAAAGCCCTTGCTATACAAATGCACTTTAACCGTGTGCGGCATGCATACGTCTGTTCTTGCATTTCGGACACGGACATCTAACTTCATCCTTACTGGGCTTTCGGGATTTACTTTGCAAAAGTCAATGAATTCATCAACCCCCTCAAGAACTCGGGCCTCAAGTTACGCACATTGTCATATCTATCATACATCCACCAACGCTCCTTCCGTTTCATGGTGACCAATTCTACAATTCTAAAGCATTTCAACCACACTACTCATTAACAACCATCATACGTACAATTAAAACATTTGTGTGAAATACATATAGGGCCTAAAATGATGTCCAAAGGTCCTTATCACTCCAACCTAACCCATTCTTCGACGTTTAACCCCACTAGTGAATGTATGCCAACTATTCGCTTCTACGTAAATTCCGGTAGCATTTCCCATGAGTTCTCCAAGTACACAATGTGAGCTTCGTAAAAGCTTACATATGTACCCGAGAGAACAAAGATAGAGAAACAACTCCGACCGGAAATTACATAGAATAGAACAAAAGGCATACATTCACCACCTAAGTGGGGTCAAATGTCGAAGAACAGTCCCAATCGGGGACTATTCAAGATATACTCCTAATGAGTATACCTTGAACGGGTATCTAGGCACATGACGATGCAAACATATTTATTTAAACACTTAAATTAAATTTATAACATCATCCAAACTATTTCCACGAAAACAAATATGTCAAAAACAATATAAACTATTTAAATAGTGTAAACTAAATAAAGGAATGTGCAATAAATAAATTATTGTGATAATTATATAGTTTATAACTTTTATAACCTTTAATAAACGAACCACTATAAAAACTATTGTGATAATTATATAGCAACTTAAACTTATACAATTAAAGTAACTTAATCTTCAAAGTAATATAAACTAAAAAATTATATAGTTTTTAACATTCTCTAAACAAAAGTTTTTTTAATACATTATATTTCATGATGAAAAATATAACACCCCCACGACCCCTCCTTATATATACTAGGAGAAATTATGGGAGTTGTTACGCCACGCATGATAATACGTAAGGCTATTCAGAGAATACAGCGGAAGTCTTTTAAATTAACCTGGAAATACTTTAATACAACGGAAATAAGAAAGTATGTAAATGAGTTACAAACTCGGAAACTATCCCATAATAGTCTCGTTTTCAAAACAAGTCAAACCTTGACCCCAATGGTCAAGTAAAGTCAAACATACAATTCAAAATAACTTAAATATATAGGAAAGTAATCGTGTACTATAATTCCCATCCGGATGCTTATGATTTCCATGCACATCAAGAACTTGTACCTGAAACTTCTCCTCTAAGCTCTGCTCGCCAAATGGGTCATCACAGGGTTGTTGAGGAAAAACAACAACCAAAAGAAAACAAAGAAACACATACATCAGCAACGCTGAGTACATAACACTACTAAACTAATGCAAATAACGATGCATGCAATCCTCAAACAACTTCGGCTTGCTCTTCTTGTGACACTACATGCGACAAGCACATGACTGAACTTACTAAATACTTTCTTTTATTATTATTTGGCAATGAACGGGCACCGTCATCCTCTTGGAATCATACGGGCTCCTATTTCTTGTGTAAGAGATCCCACACCTCTTACTAAAGTTCCATGAACTTTAAATAACTTGACTCGAGAAATTAAGCTTGTTAGTAATGAAAGAGGGTGAGAGTGAGCCTCTAGACTCAACATCTCAGAGATACTGAATACGAGTGACGCCTAGTCCACTCAAAGATCTTGATAATTGGAATTCCATAAACTTGCTTGATAAAATAAAAGCATTAGCATCGTCATGCTAAGCTTTATGCAGGAGTGTAGTTACACACTAACTCCCCCCTTATGTTCAATACTCATGGGGGATCCATCCCAAGAGTTTTATTGCCAAATTCCATTATGTGAGACACAATCACAATCATAATACATCTAGCAAACAAATTCATTTCTTATCTTTCTTTAACAAGTGAATGCAACAAATACCATACATAACTCGATTCTAAATCCTTTGAGACCTTGCTCATCTTATTACTTTAATGACTCCATGAGTCCTTTCTTACTTTCTTAAGGATCCATGATCCAATCAATTGAGTCCTTGCTCAATGATTCAAATACTCGTGAGACCTTGCTCAATAACTTTAAAACTTGTGAGACCTAGCTCAACAAATATATAACTTCTATTGAGACCTTGCTCAATAAAACATATAAGCGCTAATGAGACCTTGCTCAATAAAACATATAACTTCTAATGAGACCTTGCTCAATAAAACATATAACTTCTATTGAGACCTTGCTCAATAAAACATATAACTTCCAATGAGACCTTGCTCAATAAAATACTCTCATGCAAGCCCTAGCTTCAAGAATAACATTGAATAACTTTAATCATGCTCAAAAGCAATAATCATCAATCACATGCTTTTCAAGTATAGGAATAACTCAAAAGTTCCATTCCTAATCTCCTTTCTAAGTTCTCAACATGTACTCAAACAATTATAAGGCATAAGCCTCTCCTCACTCCTCATGCTCAATAAATAACCTTTAAACACTAAAGTCAAAGGTCAAGTGTATGTACCTTGATAACACACAAAATCAACAATTCAAAGGTTTCACTTGCTTTTATTATGCTTGAAACCTATCAAGAACAAAGTACTATCAATTAGTACTTACCAACAACAATTCAAGGCTACTAATAATAAAAATCAGCACTTATAAAATTAATATTAAAGCTGATTTTTCTTTAAAAAATGCTTTAAAACTATTTTTCAGTCATAAACTTGAAAACCTTTACTAGTAGGCAAAACCCACTATAACTAATACTTAAAACTTCATAAAAATCAATAATTTATTACTTAATTACTGCTGTAAATTATTTAATAAATAATAACAATTTTTTTTTTTTTTTTTACATGTGGTTCGAAAAACCACAAAAAAAATCGAGAAAAACAACAAACCAGAGCGGCACCACGGCCAGGCACCACCGCGGCCAGAAGATTGCCGGGCGCTGCCCACCGGCTTGGGCACAGTGGCCCACGCAGCCACGCCGGGTCGGGCTGCTGCCACCACTGCTGTGCACAGCAGTGGCCCACGCAGCCAACAACAACCCCGTCAAGTTTTCCGGCGAGCCACCCTCCTTGGTGGTCGGAAAAAAAACGCAGGAGAGAGAACAATAAAATCAGTAAAATTTACTTCTTTGCTTCCTTTTGTTACTTGCAAGATCCTCCTACAATTTTCAAAAACAAAACTAAATCAAACTTGAATTTTGAAGAAATGATTGAAGGTGGAGTACTAGTGTTGAGAGAGGAAGAAGAAGAAGAAGCCTCCTTGCTCCTTTTTGATTTTTTTTTTTTTCTGATGAAGGTGGCTAGTGAAATGGTTTGGGAACTTAGGGTTTCCCCTTTTTTTTTTTTATTGTTTGGTCTTTTGGGTAAAAGACTAAAATGTCCTTACTCATCAAATTACCGAAATACATTTGATGATAAAATTGCGAAATTAATCTTCCTACTAATATAATTAAAACACTTTCTTGAAAAGACTAAAATACTTCTCTGTGAAAATACTCAGATACTCTTCTGGTAAAAATGACCAAAATACCCTTTTGCTCTGAAATACTGAAACTAAATAGCTTTAATAATCCAAAAATGATTAAAACTATTTAATTAAATATCTTAAAAGTATGGGGATTACAAAAAACTTACGCAAAAATTAAAATATAGAATTTACATGAACGAAAACAATATAAATTGAAGACAAAAAGTGCTACTAACCTTACAATTAAGCCAAAGAGAAACACCAAAGTGTTACGTAATCCTACATCATGTAGAAAATCAATTATTAAACGGCACCTTTAAGCGTCAATTTCTACTAAACGAGCAACTCCAATAATAAGTAACTACGAATTTAAGTTCACAAGCACCCCTTTTGACTTAAAATAAGATTCCAATTAATGACTAAAAAAAAAAAATTCAATCATGGATTTCACAAGCATGGTTATAAACACTGTGAACAAACTTAATTCCAAATTCTCAACATGTTCACCAGAATGTACAATGCATATGATAAAAAACATAAACGTTTACATTTGCATTACCAAATAACAAACAAATGGATGTAAATCATCATCCATACAGAACACACATAGATGCATCATCTCTAAAATAAAAAATAATAGCCTAAGTTCAAGCTTGTTTTCATCAGATGAACAACACCCATATCTTTTTTTTTTTTTTTTTTTTTGAAGGAACCATATCTTCTTTCTTCATTATTCATCATCCTTTGTTTTTCCTTTGATATTAAGTCCAACAATTTTGGGTTACTTTCACCCATTCTTTTTTTCCACCAAATGTTAGAAAACAAAAATACCCACATGCTCTTTCTTGTTACTGATTTCACTCACCAAATCACTAAAATCTGACTATAAAATTATCTGAAAAAATAATAAGTAGTATGAACTTTGATTAAAGAAATGATATATTATAAGATCAAACACTTACATGAAGAAATATACATAATATAAAGCAAGACTCAATTTTTTGGGTTTAGTTTCATCACTACACAAATTGTTAAAAAAAAAGAAATTAGCACTGCTTACCACCGGCGAAATGTAGGTCCGGCAAGAGTCGATGCAAGTTCGTCGCCCAAGTTCGTCGCCTGAAGTTCACTTCTCTCCCAAAAAAAAAAAACCCAACTGTTAGGGTTTGGTTGATGAGTACAAAAAAAATTTTAAAAAAAGAGAAAATAAAGCTTACCGCCGGCGAAGTGAGGTGGAGATGGGTCGGCCGACGTTGGGCTGGAGGAAGGAGGAGAGGGCGGTGGAGGTGGAGTCGACGGAGTTTCGTCGCTGCAAAATCGCCCAAATTCCCTCCTTTTTGTTGTTGAAAAAAAAAACCCGACTGAAAGACTTAAATTAAACCCCCCCCTTTAGAAATCAACGACGGTTTCTGACCGTCGCCCAAGCTACAAAAAAATTCTGCTTTACTTCCACAAAATCAACGACGGCTTTTAGCCGTCGTTATTGATTACCGACAGCTAAACCGTCGTTATATGCTACAACTGCAGTCGGTGATCAACGACGGCTTCAAGCCGTCGCTTTTTTGTATTATACCGACGGTTTTTTCAGCCGTCGTTATTTTGTGATTTTCTTGTAGTTATATACCATCTTACTCCATTGTTTTTGTTCGTGATCATATCATCGCTTGCATAGCAATTAGTAGTAGTAGGCTAGTAGCCATTTAGTGCTGACAAAAATCCATCTATACCATTATTAAAAGGTGTGGTCAAGGAGTGCTATCACGTTATGCATTTCCCTCTCTTTATATGATGTCATATGAATATTATATTTGAAGATATGAATAGTTTGTGATCAATAAGATTTTGGCAAACTAAAGATTTAACGGCTTGAGCTATATACTACAAGATTACAGTTGTTTCCACTACATAACTCTAATAATCAATGTTTGCCCAGTGAGACCAAAGTACAGGCACACTTAAGCGAGCATTATCACACATTGTTCCAATCTATGTTTTACCGGACTTAATTACCACGTCAATTTCAATAATCTATGAGGTATCCACTTGTATAGCTAACAAACTACATGAAAGCAGAAAGATATCAAATTAGAAAACTACTCCCTCCGTTTCATTTTTATTTACTCACTTCACTTTATGGGAGAACCAAGAAGGAAGTACAAAAGTATGAGAGAGAAACTGAAAAGGTGGAGAGAGAAACTGAAAAGTGAGAGTGAGAAATTAAAAAGTGGATGACATGGGTGGAAAAAGAGGATAAAGTAGATGTGGCATGTTACCTAAAATAGAAAAAGCAACAGTGTGTAGATTATAAAGAAACAGACCAAAAAGGAAAGTGTGTAGATTAAAAAGAAACGGAGGGAGTAGTAGTTTGTAGAAGAAACCAATAAGTTAGAATTTTGGGAGTTCATTTGATTTTATACAGTTTCGTATATAATTATACCCCCCATCAATCATTATCATCTATTTGCATTGATAATATGCAATTATCAAGAACAGTGCCAAAATAAATTAAACCAGCCCATCATCAATTTATCATCTATTATAGAACAGTATTACAAATTCTACCATGGTTGTAAATTCAATCATGGCACAAAAAAAATTCTTAAAAAGGGAGACATACTTTGATACCTATCAAGTAGATATGTGAATAATATAACTCGCAATTTACGCCGTCGAATATGAGAATTTGTGAAATTCACCTTCAAGATGAATGTTCTTCAATGGAGGAATACAATTCTTCAGTGAAGCCGCCTACGGTTGCCGCCAATGAAGGAATTAAGTTGCCACAATCCAATGAAGGAACAAACGCTATTCCTTTTTTATTCTAAACATACTCCAATTTTTATTTTCTTGTAAAAAGTATTTTATCTTAAAAATTATTTATTTTGGGACTACGAACTAGCCTTATATGCACGCGATACGTGCGTTAATTTCAAAACTCGTTATTTTATTATATATATACTTCATCTATATTACAATTATGATTACACTTAAAATGTGAAAGATTAATAGTTAGAATTTAAATATAATATGAATTCGCCAATGTAAAAAAAACTAATAAAAGTTGTGAGTAATTTTTAATATTAATTTTATGTGAATTCATTTTTGAACAAAACAAATAGACATAATGAGTAGTTTGACTGAATTAAAGAGTATCAAAGGTAGCCAGTGTTTCAAACTTTTCAGGTGGACATTATTTGTACTATCTTCTCTTATAAAAAAAAAGTCAAGATATTTTATCCATTTAATTTTTTGATTGAACTATTTGATGCATATACCATTTTTAACTTGGTTAAAATGACAAGTTGAAATGAGAAAGGGTTGTTAAATTGATTTTTTTTGTAATTTTTTTTCATTCTATTAAATCATTAAGGGTAAGTTAGTAATTTCATAGGAGGACACCATCTTCCTCACCCCTTCCCTTATATAATAGAGATTAATGCTTGATTATTAGAAGAATTACTATTTCATCAAACATTTATCCATTACAAATTCTTAGGTGTAACCGTTACACCATAATTTATGGTGTAACAAGTCATAAAACACCGCTTCTTTTGTAAAAGAAACTCAAATGACATGAAATAAATGACTAAACGACATAAAATCCATGTCATTATTTGTATATTGCTTGTCATTCTTGTTGAAATGTATGTCATTATGCATGTTACACAGTAAGTTATGGTGTAACATGTTACACACAAGACGAACTCTTTAATCATACTTCTAACCCCCTCTCCACCAATAACATATGTTTCCTTTCTCACAACAAATACTAGATTTAGAATATCAAGAATTACTATTTATGGCCACTTGAACCACCATAGTTCATAGGTATATGGATTGGCTGGAAATATATGTTAAATTCAGGAGAATAGTTTGGTTCCTTTACAAGTCTATAGGATGATCCTTACATACTAAAATCAATTGTTATTATTTTTTTTCTCCTCCTTCTCCAATACGTGATAATAACTCATATATATATGAAGACAAGTGGGTTTCAAGTTTCAATAGTATGATTGTACCACCAATAAGCAATGGCGGAGCCACGTAGTAACAAGGCGTAGCACATGTTACCCTGTTTTTGTAAAAAAAAAAAAAAAAAAATTCGAAAAAACCAAAAAAAAAAATGCTAAACCTAACACTCCGCCATTTCCTCTCTTTCTCTCTCTCTCTCTCTCAAATTCAAACGCTACTCTCAATTCTCACGCTCTGTCTCTCTCGTCGCCGATCTCGGACGTCGGCTTCCTTTCACTCTCTCAAACTCATTACCGGCGACTGCGCTCAAAGCCTTAACTTAAGTACTTACTGGGACTGCACTCAAACTCTTGCCTTCTTCGACTACTGGCACGATTAACACGACTTTGACTTCGACTTCGATTCTTCAACGTTCTTGCTTCTTCGTCGTGCAAGAACGTACTGGCGTCTGCGCTCATATTGATGGTTCGATACTCTGGATCTGCTTTTTAATTGTTAGTGAATCTTTTTTGATGGTTTAGTATTTCATTTCTACCGCCTGGTGAATTTCAATTGTTAGTGAATTTAAATTTTTAATTTTTAATTGTTAGTTAAGGATTTATCAGTGAATTATTGTTAGTTTATTGTAATTGTGGAAATAATTTTTAGTGAATATTTGATTTTGGGGGGTTAATTTAAGTTGAAAAGCTATAGAAAAAAGACTGCAAATTTTGCGTGTTGCCAGAACCACTGGCCAATTTTTCCCTTATTTCACATTATCTCGAAGTCTTTCTCTGAGTTGAGTGTGTGTTAAAAAGACTGCAAAATTCTAATACGTGTTCTTGGGGTTTTAGGTGTTAGGAATTGGGTTGGATTCATGAATGATATATTGATATCTATAACCTTGACTTTGCTGCGGTGATAGGTCGTTAAGGACTTGAGGCTATGATATGTTATGATGTAAAGTTGTTGAATTTTGTTCAGAGTTGTAAAATGATGTTTTGCTTAAATTAAAAGATGTAGACTCCAAGCTTTAATGTTCAGTGTTTAGTCCCTGTCGTATTAGTGGATTCCTTTTGTAATTTGGACGTCTTTGATGTTTTGCTGGTAGTTTTTCTTACAATCAATGTGTGATATCGGATAATTGTTGGATCTGATACAAATTCTGTTCTAGATATTGGATGTAAATTTAGCAAGTTTTGTGCCTGCCATAAGTGGCTTCCATAAAATACCTGTTGTTTTAGCTTCATTAATTTTACTTGGAGCGTAGTAGATAGTATTGCAAAATTACGCTACCCCTTACTTTTGATCCTGGAACCGCTCCTGCCAATAGACCATGAACATCAAAAAGTTTCATGTGCAAAGACTCATACGCTGTGCTACATTAATCGCTCTCGATAGCTAGATAGGTAACTAGAATCCTTCCAAATTACCTTTGTGATTTTCCCATCGTTTCTCCAAACAGTTGGTCTTGGAAAAGACTGCCTACTTTTAGTTTAAAATTAGGCAACAACCCAAGCCCAATATCAAGAAGAGAACGAACCACCTTTATGAATACAATGACTAGTTTAATCTATTAAATGACCAATTTAATTCATTTAGTGACCAGTTTAATTCATTCAGTAATCATATTCTTTAGTTCATTTAGTGACTAATTTGATCCACTTAGTGACTAGCTAGTAAATCTATTAAGTAAGATTGTCATGTTATTTTTTAAAATTGTGTGTTGTATTTCGAAATTGGAAGGCAAACAAAGGAAGGAGGAGAGAGAGAGATGGTGTTGGATTAGAGTGAGATGAAATGAGTTTATCACAAGAATTTAATATTGAATTTGTCTAATTTTCCTATTCTAATAATTTATACTTCATCCGTTTCTAAATAAGTACAACATTTTCCATTTAAGGATCGAAATGTCATAATAAATGCAACATATCTTAATATGGAAAGTTTTTTCCCTTTTATATACAGAATTGCCATTACTTATTTCCCCTAACAACTTAATTAACCCACCCCTCTACCAACCTAAACAAAACTAATTAATCAACCCACCCAACCCCCACTCATCTCAGCCACCCCTCTCAACTCAACCCACCACTCTCTCTCCTCAACCCACCCAAGCAACCACCAACACTACCAACCCAACACCACGACCCAACACCGCGACCAACCCCCTTCACCGGCGACACAACCTTCCCCCTTCACCGGCGATACAACCTTCCCCTTCGCCCACATCGTCCTCGCAATATCCTGACTAACTCCACTTCACCCGGCGACCCCTTCTTCGCGTTCTCCGGCCAGATTCCCTTCTTCTGCTTCTCCAGATCCTCTTCTTCTCCATCTTCTTCGTGACTCTCCCTCAAGCTTTCCCAGATCTAGGTGTTGGTTTGTCGGCGCGGTGGAAGGTGTTGGTTACTTGGGTGGGGGAGGGAAAATGGGGTGTTTTCGATCAAATAAACCCTAAAAACCTAGATCTACAAGTTTTCGATGCAGATAATGATGAGGTGGTTGGAAATCGGACCCCGATTTCGACTCCATCGAAGGTGAAGCAGGATTTGCTTGAGGAATTCGAGGAGATTTCGAATTTTGGAATTCAGAGTTTGGCATTGGGTGCTCTTGATAATTGTTTCCTTGTTGGGAATGATGGAATTCAGGTTGTTAAGAATTTTAGGCATGGAATTCATGGGAAGGGGGTTTGTGTCAAGTTTTCCGGAGCGCAGGTTTTGAGGATGGCGGTTTTCCGGTGGGCAGGGGTGGGGGAGGATAACTGGGTAAGATATTTTGCGGTGGTGGTGTGCGGCGGCCGGTGGTGGTGGCGATGTTGTGGTGTAGGGCAGGTGGAAGGTGTTGGGTAATTAGCATGGATGTTTTGTTTAATTAAGTTGTTTAATTCTCTTTTAAGTGTGTCCCCAACTTTCTCTCTTTAGATGCCTAGGTCTGTGCGTCACTTTTGCACTTATTTAGAAACGGAGGAAGTATATTCTAAATCAGGATCACAAATTTTAGCTAATTATTGGCCCAGTTAAGAGTACCTGGTTCACAAGAAACGGTGGATCATTCTTCTGGACTATGGAGCCTCATTACTCTTATTCACGAAAAGCCACTTGTTATGGCCCGTAAATTCTTCTGCTTACTCATGTTCAAGCCCAATCCACAATTTCCCGTTAAATATCTCTTGCACACCTGACCTAATTACCTAACCTATAGAAGTACAACATACCAGAAAATGCAACGTTTTTTTACAAAAGGAACAACATAGAATCTTTTTAGAATTCTGGATATGAAATAATTTTGTTTCCTAAACAGTGCTCTACAGTTACAAAGTGCCCTGCCAAAAGCTGAAAAACCAACAAAATAAGCACCTTAGCGCTAACAGTGGGACAAATGAATTATTGGGAATCGACAAACAAAGTAATTCAATGACAAGTTTGATTATGTTTTTGAATTAATATTCAGAACTTTTGGGTGTACGGTGTACCCAATTTACAATAATTTATTTTACAATCTACATCGGAAATATATAATATAGTTAGTTTTCATTTGATATAGTCAGTTTTCGTTTGATATATCCTTTTTTATATAGTAAGTTTTTATATGATATAACCAACTTTTTTATATAGTCAATTTTCAAATGATATAGATGATTTTTTCACAATATAATCCGTTTTTGTATAATAAAGTCAGTTTGGGTTCACAATAAGTTATTGTGAACCCGATCCATTCAAGTTTTTTTTCAATATAATTCCCACGGCTACTTTGTTTGTTCGCTTACTTACCTTTTGGTGTTTCCTAGGTTCTATATATACCTTTGCAAAATGCAAAAATATCATCCAACTCCAGTGAAAGAAATAAAAGAAAAGTTTGAGAATGCAAGAAACAGCACCACACATAGCAATCATCCCTACACCAGGGATGGGTCATCTGATCCCACTCACTGAGTTAGCGAGACGACTCAGTAACGAGTTCAACTTCACAATAACAATCCTTATACCAAATGATGGCTCCCCTCCTTCAAAATCCCAACTCTCTATTCTACAAACCCTCCCAAACACCATTTCTCACCTCTTTCTCTCTCCTGTGGATCTCACTGACCTGCATTCGGATGCCCGAATCGAGACTCGGATAAAACTCACCCTGACTCGGTCCATCCCAGCGATTCGTGACTCGCTCCGAGTCTTATCCGAGTCAACCCGGCTCGTTGCCGTTGTGGTAGATCTTTTTGGGACCGAAATTTGTGATTTGGCCCGAGAAATTGGGATTTTGCCCTACATATTTTTCCTCACTACTGCATTGGCCTTGTGCTTGTGTTTTTCCATGCAAAATCTCCATAACATGCACACGTGCGAATTTAGAGATTTACCTGAACCGGTTCAGCTTTGTCCCGGTTCAATTCCGGTTCATGGTGCTGATTTTCCAGACCCGGCTCAAAATAGGAATGATGAAGCGTACAAGTTTCTCCTTGGCATCAAGGAACGTTATTCTAAAGCTGCTGGCATATTGGTTAATAGTTTTTTTGACCTCGAACCGGCTACTTTCAAGTACTTGATGGAAGATTGTCATCAAGATCAGGATAAAATTCCACCCGTTTATCCGATCGGACCGATAATTCGGACCGGTTTAGAAGTTGATCTCAATGGTTCGAACTATCTAAAATGGTTGGATGAGCAACCAAGTAAGTCTGTTTTGTTTGTGTCATTTGGTAGTGGTGGGAACCTTTCTCATGAGCAAGTTATAGAGTTAGCGTTAGGACTTGAGTCAAGTGGTCAAAGATTTTTGTGGGTTGTTAAAACTCC
Source organism: Beta lomatogona (assembly GCA_947646795.1). Lineage (NCBI taxonomy): Eukaryota > Viridiplantae > Streptophyta > Magnoliopsida > Caryophyllales > Amaranthaceae > Beta > Beta lomatogona. Next base: position 701,554 of record CANSNZ010000731.1, read on the forward strand.
GCATGATAAAGCTAATGCTTCTTACTTTGGTATAAATAATGATTTTGATAACCCACTTGAGTATTTGCCACAAGGGTTTTTATGTAGGACCAAAGGGTTAGGTCTAGTTGTTCCTTCTTGGGCTCCCCAAATCCAAATCTTGAGTCATGGCTCCACGGGTGGGTTTGTGACACATTGTGGGTGGAACTCTGTCTTAGAGAGTATAGTCCATGGTGTTCCCTTAATTGCTTGGCCACTTTATGCTGAACAAAGGTTAAATTCGGTATTATTGGCTGAAGATTTAAAAGTTGCATTAAGAGTAAAACCAAATGACAAGGGTTTGATCCAAAGAGAACAAATTGCTCAATATGCACAGTGTTTGATTCAAGGAGAGCAAGGAAAAGTATTACGAAATAATATAAGAGCACTGAATCATGAGGCAAACATAGCTTTAAACGAAGATGGGTCATCAAAAGAGTCATTAGGAAAGGTAGTTCAAGCAATGGTGAATCACAAGATCATAGGCAATGGGTCTGCTTAATTAGCTTCGTATACAACTAGTCTATTATGTTAGTGGTGTTTCCTCTTATAAAATGTTACATGCTTTGCATATGCCTTTTTTTAATGAGGGGTCGGGGAACACAGTATTTTCATGAACACCTATGAATTTGAACTTATTATATGATTTGGATTATTGTTATCGTATACATATATTAATATTGCATCATGATGATGATAATTTGTACTCTTATAAGTTGTAACGTTTTGTGAGCCATACCATACATGATCATGATGCTTGCGAAATTGTCTTTCTAGACATCTTGCCTTCAAGATACATCCTTTTAATTTTCTGCATTGAATTAAAGAGCAAAATGCATAGTATATTTTCACAAATTGGAGTACAAACGAAGCCCAATCATGGAAAATCCTGACCTTATTTGCAAACCCATATATTATCCACTCATAATAATTGTCAAAAAATGGACATTATTCTTGCATAAGCTAACGTTCTACCCAACATGGCCATTATAAACTACTATGATACAACATCCCATAAGGTACCTTACCATATAGATGCAGGTCGGCTTCTAGTAATCTATATATAGCACGGTTTCAAGATTATGAGGGCGGCTCCAAAATCGCCTGCTCGGTGCCATACACCATATATGCAGATTAGACTGCCAAATCTTGACCAGCTAGCCCATCAGTCTCAGTGCTTGCCAATGTCATTCCACTCATGTCCTATACCATTTTCCATACCTATTTTCACAAAAGAGCCACACTTCAATCAGCAGTTCAATAAAAGGTGTTTCAAGGATGCATCATGCATCACATAAGGATCACGACATTACGTTTAGCCTAATCTGAATTATGAACTAAGGGTAACAATATCATTTGGACTCTAAACCCATACCCTAAACCCTACCGATCACACCACCAATCCGCCGCTCGATTGCCTTCGGGATACATATGGGTTATTGTTAACTTCACTTCCCAATCTGAATTATGTATCATCTCTATGCATCGATTGATGGTGTGAGTAAACTCTCCATTTTCGACTTCATGATTATTCATAAGTTGGACAACAGCTAAGTCATCCATTTGAACCACTATAGATGGCCATGCTATAAAGAGTGTGTTGAACTATGCCGTGAATTAATTATCAGGCGCTAGGATTAACCAAGCACGACAGGGAAACTTTTCGGTATATGTTTTTAGTATATCGAGTTTGTTTTAGTTTCGGGTTTAGGCTCATTTGTTTAGGTTAATGATTAGGGTACTATATAAACTTTATAAGTAACTTCTGCCTCCCTATTATGTAATCTGTACTCTCTTTCCAAAACCTAATAAAATATGTTCTTCCTGCTATATAGACGTAGCTAACCCATCGTTAGTGAACCACGTTAAATTCTTGTGTCGATTCCAGGGGCGGATCCAGGATTTAGAGTGAGGGGTAGCGTAATATTGATAACTATGTATCAGATATAAGAAAAAAAAATCTTCATAAACTATTACATTTGGAAAGTTATAAAATTCAAATACAACCTAAAAGTAGTTATTCTTGTTGAGTTTTCCAAATTCTAAATACTACTTGGTGGAGAAAAAAGTTTGTTGATTCCATTGAGTTGGATGAAAATTTGAATTAAAATTATATCCACTTTCATGTTGTGTTACTTCTGAAATAGTTCTCGTGTAATCTCATCATAACTCTAAACTATACATAATACTGAAACTGGTGAAAGTGTAAACTAAATGACACTAGGAGAGAAATATTACACCAAACTCTATATTTAACATGGACCCAGAAATATAACATCACAAGGAAAAAAAATTAGACCAATAATTCCACATCAGTCAAAAATTAACCCGATTTGCAGCTAAATTACAGCAAACTCAAGGCGAGACCTTCATGAAGATGGGTTTGAGGAGAGATAATCGGAAGAAGAAATTCCAAAATTTTAAACTGAAAACATCATACTCCAATTACTGAAATTCCAAGCAAATTCTCATCCAGTTGAAAAGAAATAGGAGTATTTGATAATGAATTTCTAATAATTTAGTTAAAACATTGAAAACTGGAAAAAAATGTTTGACAAAAGGGAACCAGTGGTTGAGCGTGACTAGAGAGGAGGGTGACTCTGTAAGGAGTACTGAGGAGAGAGAAAAGGAGAAGAGAAAGTAAACGGGTGTCACGCTTTTCGCTTTAGCACTGAGTCACTGACGCGCAACCTCCTGGGTTACTGACTTTCTTTTCTTTCTTGTTTTTCTGAAAAAAGGAAATTCAACTTTTTTTTTTATAAAAATAAAACACAGTGGTCGATTTGTTCTTTAATTCTTTGTTGTTTTATTGCGTTGGTGACAACAGAGTGCAATAATAATATCATCATCAAGTAGATATGCAGATCACATTGATGGTTGAATACAACAAGCCATGGATCCGACCTGCAAGTAGGGCTGTAGGGGCCTGCTACATGAGCCCAGTGGCCAGTGTAGCACTATATGGTGATCAGGTATTTATTTCTTTAGGAAGCTCCATAATCGCTATGTGCTTAAAATATGAAATTGAAAAGTTGGGACACATAAGTCTCCATTCTTTTAAACTGTGAGAAACTGAACTGAAATGAACTGAACTATACCGAGAGAAACTGAATTGAACTGAAAATAAATCCAAAAGAATAGGGCCACGCAACACTCAACAGTGAGTGCCTTGGAAAATTAAGCTGTGTAATACTGTAATATGTTTATATGAGTTGCTTTATATTGCTCTATATAAAGATTTACAAAATGCAAACAAATTTCTTACTCCAGCAAACCAAAAAAAAAAAAAAAAAAAAAAAAGGAGTTTGAGAATGCAAGAAACAGCACTACACATAGCAATTATACCTACACCAGGGATCGGTCATATTATCCCACTCACTGAGGAGTTCAACTTCACCATAACAATACTTATACCAAATTATGGCTCCCCTCCTTCAAAATCCCAACTCTCTATCCTACAAACCCTCCCAAAAACCATTTCTCACCTCTTTCTCTCTCCTGTGGACCTCACTGACCTGCATTCGGATGCCCGAATTGAGACTCGGATAATACTCACCTTAACTCGGTCCGTTCCAGCGATTTATGACTCGCTCCGAGTCTTATCCGAGTCAACCCGGCTCGTTGTTGTTGTGGTTGATCTTTTTGGGTGCCAAATTTGTGATTTGGCCCGAGAAATTGGGATTTTACCCTACATATTTTTCACCACTAGTGCATTGAACTTGTGCTTGGTTAATTCCATGCAAAAACTGCATAACATGCACACGTGTGAACTTAGAGATTTGCATGAACCGGTTCAACTCTATCCCGGTTCAGTTCCGGTTCATGGTGTTGACTTTGTAGACGTGCTCCAGAATAGAAAAGATGAAGCGTATAAGTTGATCCTTGACATGATTCCAAGCTATTCTAAAGCCGCTGGCATTTTGGTCAATGCGTATATTGACCTTGAACCGGCAGCTTTCAGACACTTGACAAAAAAGTGTCATCAAAAAGATAATTTTCCACCTGTCTATCCAATCGGACCGATAATTCGGACCGTTTAGAAGTTGATATCAATGGTTCGAACTATCTAAAGTTGGATGAGCAACCAAGTAAGTCTGTTTTGTTTGTGTCATTTGGTAGTGGTGGGAACCTTTCTCATGAGTAAGTTATAGAGTTAGCATTAGGACTTGAGTCAAATGGTCAAAGATTTTTGTGGGTTGTCAAAACCCCACATGATATAACTAGACCTGGGCATGGGCCGGGTCTGTTCACGGGCTTGGGCTTGGGGAAATGGCGGGCCGTGTCGGGCCGGCTTGGAATTTTCAGATTTTGTCCACGAGCCGGGCTTGTGCCTCCTGCGGGCCTGGCCCGTGTTTTATATTGTTTTTTTTGGATTCTTGGCAGTTTTAGGCTAAAAAACAAAAGAAAGGAGCTTCGGCCCACGGGCCATATAGGCGGGCTCGTGCCGGTGCGGGCCTGAAATAAAATTTCTTGTCCATGACAGGCCCACGTAGCGGACAACGGGCTGGGCTCGTCTTGGGCCGGGCCGGCAAGGCCAAGCCTCGAGAGGGGCGGCCCGGCCCATGCCCACCTCTAGATATAACTAATGCTTCTTACTTTGGTATGAATGATTTTGATAACCCACGTGAGTTTTTACCACAAGGGTTTATAGATAGGACCAAAGCGCTAGGTTTAGTAGTGACCTCTTGGGTTCTGCAAATTGAAATTTTGAGTCACAACTCGATAGGTGGATTTATGACTCATTGTGGATGGAATTCTATTATGGAGAGTATAGTTCATGGTGTTCCCTTAATTGCTTGGCCACTTTATGCTGAACAAAGGATCAATTCATTACTATTGGAGGAAGACTTAAAAGTGGCATTGAGAGTAAAACCAAATGAGAAGGGATTGATTCAAAGAGATCAAATTGCTCAATATGCACAATGTTTGATTCAAGGAGAGGAAGGAAATTTATTACGAGATAAAATGAGAGTTCTAAACCATGCAGTTAATGCAGCTTTAAACAAAGATGGGTCATCAAAAGAGGCATTAGGAAAGGTAGCTCAAGCAATAATGAATCACAAGAGCATGCAAAATGGGAGTGCTTAGTGTAATATTTCCTCCGTTTTTTTAATTGAAACGTTTCCCTTATTTTAAATTTCTATATTAATTGCAACATTTCCTTATTTGGTATATCTTCTCTTTATCTCTTTTTATCACATGGGTCTTACTTTTTATCTCTCTCTATCTAACTATCTCTATCCCTCTCCTCTTCATATGGGTTTTTTAAAAAATGTCCCAATAAAATATGTTGCAATTATTATAGAACGGAGAAAATAAACCGCTAGTGTATCTAACTTTTTTGAGAATAAGATACTCCTATCATATAAAATTAATCACAGTGCTTTGCGCATGACTTTCTTTATGAGAGGAAACACAATGTTCCTGTAATTGTTAACGCCTAAAAATTTACACTTGATATATGATGGTGTACGTTACTGGTGTCTATTATATTAATATTGCATCATGATGATATGATGATTTACTACTCTTCTACGCTTTGTGAGCCATACATGACATGCTTGTAAAAGCACTCTCTTTCTAGACATCTTGGCTTCCGGATTTTATCCTTTTTCTGTATTGAAAGAGCAAAAGGCACAGCATTTCTTCAAAGATTGGAGTACAAACGAAGCTCAACCACAGAAAATCCTTACCCTGTTTCCAAAAGCACATATTATCGATTCAAATTTATCAGAAATTTGACATAGTCTTAGCATAAGCTAATGTTCTACACAACATGTCCACGTATTGCTCTAATATTCGTTAACCGCAAGTGTTCTACAGAACATGTCCACGTATTGCTCTAATATTTGTTAACCGCAAGGACAGGCATACAACAATCATGGCTGCATTTCATAAGATACCTTACAATATAAATAGAGGTCGACTTCAGGTAATACATAGCACGATTTCAAGATTATGAGGTTGGCTCCAAAACTGCCTGCTCGTGCCAGACACCATTCAGATTAGACTGCCAAAGCTTGACCAGCCCATCACTCCCAGTGCTTGCCAATGTCATTCCACTCATGTCCCACTCCATTTGCCATACCTATTTTCACAAAAGAGCCACACATCACTCAGCAGTTCCATAAAAGAGAGTGTTTCAAGGATGCATCGTTCAAGGACAACGGAATAACATTGAGCCTAATTACTCAGTAGAAGTGGCAAACTTTACTCGAATCATTTATCTGAGTTCCAATGGTGTACTACATTGCTACTTAAAGATTGTTTGGCTTCACTATCCATTTACTAGTATCAAAGTTCCTTCTAAACACTGATTAAGGATCCTGCCTGAAACATTACTTTAGCGGCCCGTTTGGTAAGAGGCCATAAATGGTGGGAATGATAATGCATTATAGTGTAAATTTGTACAATAAATCCAATGTCATTACCAATGGTAATGTTACTTCATCCCAAGATATCCAATTTCTTCCTAAAATCTCATTACTATCCATTACCACTTGGAAAGGTGGTATTGGTTGGTAATGAAAATTTATAAAGGGAAACCCATGTTTTGTGATAAAGTTTCATTCCCATGGTCATTGACAAGAGAACTTCTTTACAAATTTACACTAAATTTCATTACCATTACCACTATTTATTACCACTAACCAAACGGGCCATAGAAACTAACACTTTGATTGGAATTAAAGCAATCATAAATTGAAAGGTAGGGGATGGAAGGAGACGGAGAGGGAAGAAAAGGAAGGGAAGGGAAGAGTGACAGTTTCAATACTGGTTTTGCATAATTTAACATTTTACACAACATGGCAATAGGAAGGACTTGGTTAATAAGTAAAATGAAACTTTCTAATTTCCTCTCCTTCCCTTCCCTTCTCCCATGTTAGGGAAAATGAATTGCTCCCTTTCCTTGCAAATTCCCTATCAAAACACACTCTAATGATAAAGTAAAATAGATTGCTGTCATACCTCTCCCTGGTGACCTGGAAGCAAAGCAATCTTCTTAACTGAGAGATGCCCGTCAACGTCAGGGTGCAAACCAACATGCCATATTGCTATACCCTTATCAGTAGCAATAGATATTGTTTCATACGGCCTGTAAGTGCACATTCAACAGAAATTCAGTTATTCTTACAACTAAAGAGTCTGACACATTGTTTTCTCTTTTTACCAAAATAAACAAGTGATCAGTGGCAACTAATATGCTACAGTCATGGACAAGAAAGCCGTCAAAGTCAATTCTGCAAGATCATAGATAGGATGCCTCACACCAGAAAGGGCCACTCAACCAACAATCAGGACTTATGATCTTTAAGTGGGGAAAGAAAAGATACGAATGTGGGTGACGGCTACCTGCAAATATTGGGAGCCCATGCAACAGCATACACCGGATCAACACTGTTTTCAGGTAAAGTCAACTCGGCAACAGAAAGCCACCTTTGATGCAATTGATCAAACTCCCAGACCTGAAATCACTAGCATATAATTGATTTGGTTAAGCAGGCTAGGTCTTCATCAATTTTTAAGGACGACAGCAGCATAACTGCCAAGGCGCAGTTGGCATGCCATACACTCAGGTTGGTAGACCCTGCAAATAAAGTTATACACTAGGTTCATATAAAGTTTCACTTTACATGGTTTTCATATACTTTTATATGTTAGTATTTCAGCACCCTCCAGCCACTCCCAAAAAAAAAGTGAACGAGAAATTGAAAAAGAGAATCTGCAACAAAAACGTAATACTAAGAATTGTGAGTTAGTCCAATGTAACAATATGATCTAAGTTGCAAGTGGCCTGCGCATCCCCCGAACAAACAACGGTAACCAAAACACCCACTATGGACTCTATCACTGATTGTACCTTAGGGAAGTCACTTGTATGTAGCCTACCTTTGACCACTCTGCAAATTTAATGTAAATCATCCCTATCTATCTAAAATTGCTCACAGTTTGCAATTGTGAATTTTTGGGGTCAACTCTTCAAGGTCATCCCAATTCCCAACTACTTTATATACTTTTGCACGATAATCATCAACTCAGCATGCAGAAAGGCTCTTATTAAATTTATAAATATGAAAGTTACTTTTGAGATAAGAAAAGAAAAGAAAAGGAGTGGTATTACTCTAACAAATGCGTGACTACATATACAGCGTTAGAAAGAGCAGTATTGTAACACGAAAATAGGACAGAGAGAGGGGGGGGAGGGAGGGAGAAAGATATCATTAGTATAACAAAGGGCAGTGACAGCAACCACACACAATGAGAAGTGGCAGAAGAAGGGGAATCGGATATACTCTCTCTTTATACAAGGCCACCGCGGAATAACATAACATAATACAGCTGAAAATGCTATAAGAGCGGCCTGTGAACCTGCTAGATGAGCCTATCATCCCATTGCAGCACTAAGTGCAGATCAGGTGATCACTCATCACAAAGTTCCATAAACGCCAGGTGCATGAATATGAATATGAAAAGTTGGCAAACACATATCAGATGCAACTGTACCTTGGAAGAATTGAGCTCTGGAATATCTGAATTGAACCCTAGAACAAAGCTCAATTGCTGGCTTTCACCTCTTTGTGGAATCCAAGATATGGATGCTGATACGCATGAAACTTTCGCAAATTTAGATATTGAGTCGATGACATTTTGGAATTCGGCCTATGCAATTTAGCATTAAAAGTGTGTTATTTAGAACTCTGACCTTGCATTCAAATTCATGACGATAACTGCAAAAGGATCCTACTATAACAGATTCTCTTACTAAACGAAAGCTCCAAGCTAAGTAGTCATCATGGTAATGCATTAGCATAATATAAATTCATGCAGTAAAATACCTGAAGTTGCCAAGTGTTCAATTCTAAGGGATTCTGGAGCTCAAACACCTTGACATACCCATCTGAATACGCAGCAACCTACAAGTAAGGGAATACAAGACCAAAGAATAAATTCAGAGAAGTTCAACATGCACAAAGAAGAACACAATTAGTAAGTTAGGTTACAAAAAACTAAAAGGCTCAGACAGATGGTTAGGCTTACCAACTTCAAACAAGTTGAAGAGCCTCCAAATTGAATATCCAGCACACAAGCACTTTGATTCTGAAACTGCGTACAGAGTTTCCACTGAAGAGATTTCCCATCTGGATAGAAAGGGGAGGCACAAAAGTTCAAGATTTAGATCATTGTGAAATTGAGGGTAAATACAACACCCTTAACAAATCCAAAATAGAGGGTCTTACATGGAAAAATCCATAGGATTGGATTAAAAAGTTTGATCTTAGGTGCTTTTATTCCAAAACTACCTTCCTATTTAGGGCGTAAACTATTTAACTGAATTTGATTTGTCTGAACTAATCTAAACTTATTAACTATTTGGAACCTATTGTAGTTGTAAAATGTAATTGATGGAGCTTATGAGAGCGTATTTGAATATATTATTTCTAACATAATTTAAAATAAGTTGAACAAAATACACCCTGAGTTTGGCAGAATCCTCCCATAGTACCTTTACACATACCAGAAATATCACTTAAAATTTCCTGGGATTGATCTCAAAAGCCTGATCCTCGGGAGCGTTTTATCATAGCTCTCTAAGTAGCATAAAGGAACTAACATGTAGAAGTATAATATATTTTCTCTTGCTATTACTTGCTCATCTACAGAAAGGTTGGAGAAGCCATTGTTCTAGCTGAAAGGCTTACACAGCCTATACTAACAACCAAAGCCAGCATCTAGTTTTCACAACTAATTCTTTCTCAAGGAAGTACAGTCCAGAAACCATTCAAAAGAGGAATAAAAACCTAAACCACAACAATTGCAAAGATAATAATTTGATGTAACTTAATACTCCATGTGCATAAATGGTATCTGAATAAGAATTCAACAACAGTTTGAGTTACCTTCTGCAACTTCTTCCCACAATGACAAAGTACCATCATCCAAAATACATGCGACAGCGTCTCCGTACTCTGGAGGAACCCATACCACCTTTACAACACTACCACCATGTACCTAAGATTACAATCTAATGTCATGTCAGATGAAAGTTACATCATGCAACTTCAGCAGCTTCAGTGAAGTAAATACCCTCCACACCAACTTAATTCCCAAATTAATCAACATTTAAATGACTCCAAATTCCAAATAACTGTCCACTTTACATCCGCATTAATCTAAACTAAAGCATAATTCAAAATTACATCAAAATTCCTGATCTCCATGATGGTATTTTTTTAAAACAAGCATACATCATAAACTCATAATCTCGATTTTATTTAAAATAGTTACATGTGTAATGAATTTTACACTCAAAATTACAGCAAACAAACATTAGAAAGAAAGAAAGAATGTCAGCAATTAAAAAGATAATCTTTCATACTTATAATGTAATGTTTCATACAAAATAAATTTGTACCCAAAAATAAACAAAATAGAAACAATCAATTGGAAGAAATAAAAGGGGCACACCTGAAAAGAGGATGAAGGAGAGAAGGAAGAGGAAGAAGCAGGATCAGGAGAATCGAAGATAGAGAGGTAGCCATTAATGGAGCCAGAAGCTAATCTTTGAGCGCTGTAATTCCAAGCTGAGCAAAGTGTTCCTCTTTCCAAAGTCGCCAACTCTTTCTCCATTTTTTCTCTCTCCTACTTCTCGCCTCTTTCCTCGGCTACTAGGAGTCTAGGAGCACTGTCGTCTGTCAACTGTGTAGGGTTTAACTTCCCGCTCCTTCTCTTCCTCTTTCTCCCGCTTATCCGAATGAGGCTATGTTTAGTTCACCTGAAATTTTTTGATCTGAACTTATCTGATCTGATCTGATCTGATCTGATCTGATCTGAACTTATTTTTTCTGATCTGATCTGATCTGAACTTATTTTTTCGATCTCGATCGATCTAATCTGATCCGAATCGATCGATCGATCTCAATCGATCCGATGCGATCTCGATCGATCCGATCCGATATGATCTTATCTTATCTTTTAAAAAACATATTATTACTAATATTATTATTACTTTGTATTTCATTACTAGTATTACTATTATTATCATTTTATTAGTATGCACAACTTTCAATAATAATAATAATAATAATAATAATAATATAAATAATATAATAATAATAATAATGATAATAACAATAATAATAATAATAATAATTATTATTATTATTATTATTATTATTATTATTATTATTATTATTATTATTATTATTATTATTATAGCATAATTAGTTTTTTTTTTTTAAAAAGAGCACATTAGTATATGAACACACAATTACAAAATAAAAGACTAAGGGCTCTTGGCTAAGATGGCTTCTTACCTCCCACATGGGAGATCGAGGTTCAAATCTTGGTGGAAGCATATATTTTAATATTGTTGTGGGTGGGGGAGGGGGGTTGGGGCTTGTGGGGTCTTTAGGTGAGTGACCCTTGTGCGGCAAGACGCAGAAAATTCATCTTACTCGGGATTCCCGAAAGGGGCTCAAAAAATTAAAAATAAAAAAACACTCATGTTCAAGGTCCGTTAATAATAAAAATTTAGGTAGTAATGAAAAGAACATATAATGATATTAAAAAAGAACATATACTCGAAAGAAAGATACAAGATCTATTTAAAGAACACATTTTAAAAATAAAAGATAGATGTTATTTTTATATTGATGACATGTTTGGATCTAACTAACAACATGTTATTTGTTATATCAATAAATTGTTCTTTTTTACCATAAATAAACCTATAAATATATATAATCATATGATCTTGAACAAAATGGTTAAATATTCTTCTTATATCGTTGTCTTGTTCTATATAAACTTTGTTTTTAAAGATAAGTTGAAATCCTTTGTAGGGAAAATTTTAAACGTGATGACAACACCATTAGGTTATCCCATACGACTCATATTTTATATAAACTAGTAATATATAATTTATATTATTCTACCAAAATTCTTTTAAAAAATAAACATCATATACTATTGTCATGTTCGTTACATGTACAACATCAAAAAGAACATCACATATCAAAATTATTAATTTGAATAAATATAAAAAAGAACACTTATAAATGCCAAAAGAACATCCTTCTTCTTGAACACAAATAGCTTCAAATAGTGATATCAATGACATTTATAATAATAGCAACGACATTAATAATAATTACCAATATTAATATTTAATAATTACAACAAGGACAATAATAATAATCTTTTTGACAAATGTACTAGTAAATAGTAATATTAATAGTAATAGTAATTGTATAAAGTAGTAGTAGTAGTAGTAATAATAATAATAATAATAATAATAATAATAATAATAATAATAATAACAACAATAATTATTATTACAATAACAATAATAGCATTAGTAATACTAATAATCATAATAATCATGATGATAATAATAATAAGTTTTTAAATATAAGCATAATCGAACTTATCCGATCCGATCCGAACTTATCCGATCCGATCGATCTGAACTTATCCGATCCGATCTCGAACTTATTTTTTCGATCGATCGATCTCGATCCGAACTTATTTTTTCTGATCTGATCTGATCTGATCTGGTCTGATCTGATCTGATCTGATCTGATCTGAAATAAGCAAAAATAAGGTGAACTGAACATAGCCTGACTCGAGTACTCTATTTCTTTGTAACCAACCTTTTTTGTTTTGTAAACTAGTATTTTGGTTCGGGCATGAATGAGTTACAACTAGCTTTTTTATACACGCCATGCGTGTGGTGACATTTTAGGTATAACTATTGCTCGGTAATAAAATAAATCAAAACGAAAGTACGTATCTAAGTTCACCTCCATTTAGTGAGTAAGAAAGATTTAAATACTTACAAATAGTATTGAAAATATTTTAATAAGTATAAATGACGAAATTGCATATCCAAGTAATGAAGACAACTGAATTTTTTTGGAGTTTGTGTTTGTAATCAATTTTGTATTATGGAAAGTCTCTGTAATGAGAATGCCGTGTTTTTTTATTATCTGTGGTATTAATTTTTGGTAAGTTCTTGATTATGAAATTTTTTAGTTGATTGGATGTGAATTTAATTTGATTGAACCTTTTTTTATTGGCAAGTTTATGTGATTGACCACTATATGAGTTGATTGGGTTTAATAGAGATTTGATTGAATTTTTTTTAGCAAGTTTATGTATATAATGGTTTTTGATTTACTGTTGGAGGGTGTAGTTGGATTATAATATTTATGTTGTGGTGGGGTGAATATGTAGATTCATAGGGGGACACCATTGTTCCCCCCCCCCCTTGGCTTATATAATAGAGATTATCAAATATAGTATTATACATAAATTTTATAATTGATTTAATTAGCCTTTCTTAATATTTTGTCTGGTGTGAAATTAGAAAATGGACATTATGGCATGATAAGTTGTTTAAAAAAAACTTTTAAGGAGTTGGGAATTAAGATAACAATTTCAGTGGAATCAGGGTAAAAAATGTTATTACTTGATAAAGGTGTTAGAGATCAACATGTTTGTCTATGTTTTTATAATTACATATAATTATAAGACTTTATTATGTTTTACTTTGAAACATTAAGCATTAAAAATTGTAATGGATTAGTGGGAAAACACTCACATTTCGTTTCAAATGTCTTGTGTTCGGATCCTAGTAACTACACATTGTTAATATTCTTTAATGAGATTAAAAATATGTGTATTAGAAGCTTGAGAATAGTGCCATGTGGCACCGTTACTTTGATGGGAACGCATTTTAATATATTCGTATAGATAGATAGATAGATAGATAAGGGACTAGGCTTAGTGATATAGACCGAATTCGATTTAAGGTCTCGAGTACCATCCTTATAATACTTTACTAACTAAGTTAGATGACCTCATGGAGAACTACCCTTTTATTTTAGCTCTTCATTTTTCTTTTTAGTTTTATCCTTTTACCATCTTTTTTTATTTTTTTTCAGAGAATTTATCACATCTTGTTTGCCAGGTTATCAAAATATTATCGATTATGTCCAAGTGAGTCTACTAATTATATAATCTGCTTTTCCGCAATTTAATATTCTTTTCCCTCAATTTTCATGTAGAGTTGTTTTTTTTCCAATATCTAAATTTGGTTAGGGCAAATATTATGGTATGTTGTAGATTCGACTCGTTTCAAGTTCATTTAAAGAGAATCAAGTTATTAAATATGTATCAATTATAATTTATTTGTTTTATCCCTAGCTAGTGTTCATCCTGACTTCAGAGAAACTTTCAAATTAAGCGTAATTTACAATAATTAAATTCATATACATTGAACGAATATATGTGCTCAAATAGTGATTATAAGCTACAACTCTGAACAATAATTGTAAAAAAAAATCCCCAAATTGTATATGAACCCTAATTTAAACCAAAAATATCAATTTTATAACATATCAATTTCAATAATAATCGCATAAAAATGTGTAAAATAACACAAATTAGCCCTAATTTGTAAATAAATCACTTGATAACAAAACCCTAATTTCAATTAAATAAAACCAACATATAATTGTTCCTCTTTGATAGATTTGTTTTGGTTGGACAATCTCTAAATAGACCAATTGGATCCCCTAACCTAATTTGAAACTTGTTTGTGGAATTAGGATGTATGCCCCAAAGTTAAGTGATTCTTGGATTTGTAATTAGGAAATTAAACAATAGTCAATAAAAGAAGAAAAACGGGAAACTCTCGTTAATGGCTGCACATGGATGGGAAATTGAAAGGAATACGTCATTTGATGATATCCTTGGCACATTTGGAAGGTTAAAGATGGTAAACTTCAAAGAAAAAATCAAAATGTAGTAAAACTCAAAATCAGTAATAGAAAAATGGTAAGACTAATAAAACTCCGGAAAAAAAAGTAAATATCTAAGGGTGTGTTATCTTAAACTAAATTTAGACATGATCAAATGTGATTTCACCTTATGTGTACGTATATCATATGTAACACCCTGACAATTCTCTCTTTTCTGAAATACCTTTACAATATAAATCTTAGAGAATTATCAAAGTATTATCGCCCGTGTGAAAACGTATCGGCTTATTCAGAATTTTGCAGCGGAAAACATAATACTCCCTCCGTCCCATAATACTCTTTACACTTTCCTTTTTCATCTGTTCCAAAATACTCTTTACACTTCTATTTTTGGATATGACCCACTATTATTTTAATTCTTGTACCTTTTAAGTTGGCCCACACTCTCTCTCATCCAAATAAAATAATACTACTCCTACCACCCACCAACTCTAACAATGTCCCACACTCTCTCTCTCCTTAAAATAGAATAATATTACTTTTACTAACTACTAACTCCTATCACATCTACTTTTCAATAAAAATAACAATTGATAACCAAACAACAACTTATCATCTAAAACTACGTACATTGATAAGTGTCAATAGTATCCTGGGACAAAGGGAGTAATAAACTTTATAAATAAAACTTAGTCAACTACAAAGTCAACTCCAAAAGTCAAACCAACAAAGTCAAAGTCAAACTTAAAACCAAAGTCAACTACGAAAAGCATAAACTTAAAGTATGATAAATAGTCTAACAAGCTCTCCAATCCCGAACCCAATGATGCATCATCTTCAAACCTGTAGATGGACAATGCATTATTGATCCATAGAGACTGCTCACCAAAATGGGTCATCACAGGATCAGTAAGGCATAGCCATGATCAACATACACAAACAAAAGCACGTAATCAGCAAAGTTGAGTACTACATATTAAACAAATAAACAATCCTAACATGATACTAATAAATAGTAAACATGAACAAATAATAACATTATTACATTGCATATAACTCTTACTGAACTAAACTTTAACAACATTCTTATTACTTTAAATGGAATAGTCAATGGACCGAGTTGTCTAACTAAAACCAGCCTTCCCTTTGGAAGACGAAATACGGGGGCGACTCGGTATTCCCATGACCTACGATATCGAGGAACCTTTTAAATAAAAATAGGACACGGTGATCAATCCGGCCCCAGAAAAAGCCATGGGCTACCACCATGTACTCCAACTCCTAATTGTCCAACACTTCAGACGTGCACCAGTCTAAAGCTATTGCTATCCAGTATCACTTTACATGATTTACCGTTATTACTTGTTATGACTCACAAGCAACACATATAGCAAAATCAACAAACAATCACAACTTTCTATTTATCTTAGGATTAGATAAGTAATCACACAACTTAACAACCCAAGATTAATTCCAACTTAAATTCAATCTTTCTTATTTGTTGAACCTAGCCAACAACCAAACTACCTTTCATAGGTATAAAATATCAACTTACCAAATAAGACCATCAGTCCTTATAAAGCAGTGAAATACTCAAAAGGGAACAATGATCAATCATGATCCAAACTAACATATATATACATATATATGTGTATATATATGTATATATATGTATATATATATATATATATATGTATATTAATTCCCCCATGTGAATTAATAAAATAAAGTTCTCAACCAACATGCTTGCATCAATCTTCCATACAAACATGACATAAACCTCATAATATAAATCTTATAATCAACATGTTTACACCACGGCATAAAACATGTAAAATCTAACATAATAGTAATCATATATGAACTCAACATAGTACCTATACATGATACTACATAATTCTCCTTCTTAAAATCATGATACTACTTCAATCAACATATAGGCATGTACGTACCTTGTGTAGACAAACTGAGAGACCACTTTAACAGTCTTAAAAGTTGCCTAGAGAGAATTCTCCGCCTAAAATAACCAATATAAATTCATAATCAATCATTCATGAATTTACAGCAATAATAAAATACTTTAAATCCTTCTAAAACGTGTTTAAAACCTTTTCCAAAAATAAAACTTGCTTATTAAACCTCCTAGCATAATACTTACTACACTAGTGGTTAAAATCCATCATAAAACTCCATAATAAAACTCCCTTTAAATTTCCAGCAATATAACATAAGTTAAACTCCCTCAAAACATATTCAAACATACTTAAAATCATAAGGATAATAAATTTCATAACTTATAATAAACTACTATGATTTCCTAACTTTCAGAACCCTAAAAATTCATGCTTTGATAATTAAAAATCTAATTTAAACCCAAATATGCAAATCTGAATTTTATTTCTCCAATACATAAATTATATAACTTAGATTCAATATTAAATCATCAAACTATAACTTTTAAACATAAACAAATTAAAACAAAACTTAAAAATATAAACTTTGAATAAAACTTGAGGAGGAAGAAAAGAAATCAAACCAAAGCAAAGGAAACAAGGAGGAGGGAGGACACCGGAAACAAAGGGCGACAACCTCGGTCGGCGTTGGCAATCAGCGCTGGCCGGTGCTGGCGGTCGGCGGCATCCGACGTGGTGGACGAAAAACCGAGCAAAATAAAAAAACGAAAGGAGATAGAGAAAGCCGAAAATGTGGGAGGAAGGAGGAGAGAGAAAATAACTTGTGTGAGAAATTTTGGGGGTTTATGGGGTTTATATATATTTCCACTTGGGAGCTTAGGAAAAGGTAATTGGGCTTGAATTATGAATCCTTTTCCAAGCCTAAGAGTGTTTGGGCTCCTCAAACCTATTTAAGAGTCCTTTTCCAAATCCAAAAAGCGTTTCAAACATTTCAAATACTTTTCAAAGCATGGCTTTAATAAAATATTTGACTTCCATAAATCATTAAAATAATTCCTTTGAATTTCAAATAGTCAACCTTTGAAAAAATAAATCATTAAAATACTAAAATATATTTAAATATAAATAACTATGCATTAAAGTATATTTATAAAATCCATAAATTTACGGGGGATTACAGTCTACCCCTCTTAAAAGAAGTTTCGTCTCGAAACTTGACACGAAAACTCACACATTTTCAAAAGTTTTTAACTCAACTCCCTTTGGAGAAATACTTGTGCCACTCATGTGCACTCTTTTGCCAACTTAAAAACACTTGTGTTACTCATGAACACATTTTCTTATGCGGATAATCTATTTATTTTGCACCAACATGTGCAAATCGCCAAAATAAGCATAAAAATGCATAAAAATACCATAAAAATAGGTAAAAAGCGCGAAATTCTATCGCATTCTACCCCCCTTAAAGAAAACGAGTTATGCCCTCGTAACTCACCTCAGGGAATAAATTTAGATACTTCTTCTTCATTTCAGTTTTGGCTTCCCACGTTGCCTCTTCAAACTCATGGTTCGACCAAAGCACTTTCACGATATTGACATCCTTATTGCGTGTACTATGCACCTTCTTATCAAGAATTTTCACAAGCCTTTCCTCATATGTGAGGCTACTATCAATCTGGATCCTCTTAGGCTCCAAGACATGATCTCATCAGGTATATAACGCTTGAGTTGGGAAATATGAAATACATCGTGCATCTTCTCGAACTCCATTGGCAAGGCAAATGTATAAGCTACCTTCCCAATCCTTTGCAGAATCTCATATGGACCTACATATTTGGCACTTAATTTACCCTTTTCCCAAATCTCATCATGCCCTTAGTTGGTGATACTTTCAGAAACACTTTATCACCTACTTCGAACTCATCTTCTCTTTGCTTCAAATAGGCATAACTCTTTTGCCTATCTTGAGCAGCTTGAATTCTAGCCTGAATCAACTTCACGTTCTTGATGGTCTCCTCAATGAATTCTATCCCCAATACTATATTCTCACTAAAATCATTCCAGTAAATGGGAATTCTAACTTCCTTCCATATAACGCCTCAAAAGGTGTCATCGTCTTAATACTCGCATGATAACTATTGGTGTATGAAAACTCAATCAAATATAATTGGTCTTCCCAACTACCCTGATAGTCAATAGCACATGCTCTCAACACTCCATCGTTTGGTTAGTCCTCTCAGTCTGACCATTGGTCGCAGGGTGAAAGGCAGCACTCATTTTCAATGTTGTCCCAAGATTTAACTGGACCTTTTGCCAAAATTTCGAGAGGAATCTCGAATCACGATCTGAAATAATATCGGTTGGAATCCCATGTAATCTCACTACATGCTTAATATACGTCTTCGCAAGTTGCTTCTTCTTCCATGTCTCTTTAATTGGAATGAACACGGCCGACTTCGTCAAACGGTCCACAATAACCCAAATAGTATCATTGCCATTCCTCGTCCTAGGCAAGGCAGTAACAAAATCCATTGAAATGGAATCCCACTTCCATCCAGGAACCTCTAAGGATTGAACCTTCCCCATGGATCTCTTATGATCTATCTTGACTTTCTGACAGGTCAGACACTTAGACACGAACTCGGCAACCTCACGCTTCATGTTTGGCCACCAATAGATCTGCTTAAGGTCCTTATACAGCTTGTCACACCCAGGGTGCACAGAATACGGCGTATTATGCCCCTCATCCATAAGACGTCTCTTAAGCTCATCACGTTTTTGTGGTACACACCACCTTCCCTTGAACCTAAGACTACCATCATCATGGATCTCAAAATCAACTTCCTTACCTTGCCTCATCTTTTCCTTAATCTTCTCTAGGTGCTCATCCCCAACTTGACCCTCTTTGATCTCGTCGAAAATTAACAACCCCAATGATAAAGCACTCAATCTTGCCTTGATCTCCCCAGGATTTAATATTTCTAGGCTAAGTCTTTGCATATCTCGACACAACTCTTCAGGAACTACCAAGGCATTCATGCTATGGCTCGACTTCCTACTCAACGCATAAGCAACTACATTCGCTTTCCCCTCATGATATTGGATGTCTAGATCGTAATCCTTATCAGCTCTAACCATCTTCTCTGCCTCATATTGAGGTCTTTCTGGGTGAAAATGTACTTCAAACTTTTATAATCGGTAAAGATCTTACAGGTTGCCCCATAAAGGTAATGTCTCCAAATCTTTAAGGCGAACACAATAGCAGCTAACTCTAGATCATGGGTAGGGTAATAAGCCTCATAAGGTTTCAACTGACGCGACGCATACGCGATCACCTTCCCATTCTGCTGCAACACACATCCCAAACCATTCTTTGAAGCATCACTATACACCTCAAATCCCTCGTTCCCATCAGGCATGGTCAAAACAGGTGCGGAGGTTAAACGCTCTTTTAAAATCTGAAAAGCTTCCTCACACTTTTCACTCCACTCGAATTTTGACTCCTTTTTCATCAAATTAGTCATTGGCTTCGCTATCTTCGAGAAATCTCTCACAAATATCCTACAATAGCCAGCTAGACCTAGGAAACTTCAGATATCAGACACATTCTTTGGAGTAGGCTACTCACTCACAGCTTGAATCTTAGTAGGATCTACAGGGACTCCTTCCTTAGTGCTACTTTCTCCAAACGAAACTCACACTTAGAGAACTTGGCATACAATTGATTCTTCCTAAGCATCTCCAATATAATCCCCAAGAGTCCATCATGCTCTTTTTCATTCTTCGAATAAATCAGAATATCATCAATGAATACAACAACGAACTTATCAAAGAACTCATGGAAAATCCTATACATCAAGTCCATAAATATGGTAGGTGCATTGGTTAACCCAAAAGGCATTAGAGTAAACTCATAATGACTATAACGAGTCCTAAATGCAGTCTTAGGTATATCCTTATCAGCTACCCTCAACTGGTGATACCCCGAACGCAAATCAATCTTCGAGAACACGCTCGCTCCATTCAATTGATCGAATAGGTCATCTATCCTAGGAAAAGGATACTTGTTCTTGATGGTTACATTGTTCAATTCCCTATAATCGATACACAACCTCATACTCCCATCTTTCTTCTTAACAAACAACACAGGAGCTCCCCAAGGAGATGCACTAGGCCTAATATAACCCTTATCGAACAGCTCTTGCAACTACGTCTTCAACTCATGTATCTCAGGAGATGCCATTCTATAGGGTGCTTTAGATATAGGTACAGTTCTAGGAACTAAGTCTATGGTGAACTCAACAGCTCTAGCAGGCGGCATACCCGAAATTTCACCCAGAAACACATCCATAAACTCATTTATGATCAGAACATCCTCAATATTCACCCCAACTTCTTTACTCACATCTTGCACACTACAGAAAAATAGCTCACACCATTTCTTCATCAACTTCTTTACATGCATCGCAGAAATAACCCCAAAGTTCTTGGGCTTCCCGAAACGTCTATATGAGGTCAACTTCCCCAAAGGGTTTCTTAAAACTACTTTTTGAACTTCACAGTCTATCTTGGCTTTGTATAAACTTAGCCAATCCATCCCTAAAATTATATCTACGTCTCCCAGATTAAACACTATCAAATCAGAAGGAAAAAAACAGTCTCTTATCTTCAGAGGCAGATTTTTAAACAACTTGGTACACCTTATGGTCTCACCAGTAGGTATACTAACTGGCAAATCAATCACTTCAAAATCTACTAACCCTAGACTTTTAATAACAGATGACGAAACAAAAGAATAAGTCAGCCCCCGAATCAAATAACGCTTTAACTAGCACGGAGTTAATAGAAAAAGTACCAGAAAATACGTCGACAGATCGTTCAGCTTCATTGCGACTCATCACGAACAGTTTACCCGGAGCCTAGTTCTGGTTGTTGCTCTCACCAGTAGGCTTATTATAGCTCTGTTGGTTGTTCTGTGCCTCTACAGGCTTCGAACCTTGATTTCCCGATTGGTTAAATCCAGACCTCACCTGGTTACCACTCTCATTGCCATTTTGCTCTTTCTTTTGCTTAGTAAAGCACTCATACTCCCTATGGCCCTTCTTCTAGCAGTAGTTACAGGTCACTAAGTCTCCCTTACAGTCTCTACCAGGATGGTTATTATTGCACTTCTTACATTGGTACACTCTCTCAGATTGACCCTCATTGTTGTAGCCCTGATTATTCCTCCTTTGGAAATTCCCATCCCCATTCATGTTCTTCTTGAAATTCCCTTGATTTCCCCCAGCATTAAAACCCTTTCTTTTCTCACCCACTACAACATTCTTCTTATCACGCCTCGATTGCAGACCATAAATATGGGCGACTCTTCCATACATAATATCTAGGGATGAAAAAGTTTCACCACCTAACCCCAGCTAGATTTCCTCAGTCAAACCTTGCTCAAACCTTTGAGCCTTTAATTCCTCAGTGGCTACTACCTCAGGTGCAAACCTCGACAGTGCTATGAATTTGCTATAATACTCAGAGATGGTCATACTCCCCATCTTGAGGTTGATAAACTCTTGGGCTTTCTGTTTCCTCATAAAAGCAGGGTAAAACTTCCCTCTCAAGGCAGTAACAAAAGAATCCCAATTGAATCCCTCCACAGCACTCAGTCTAGCCCCATTTTCTCTCCATCACAAATCAGCCTCATCTTATAGGTACAACACAGCTTGACTTACTCTCATATTCTCAGGACAGTTCACAGCCCCAAAGATTTTCTCAAACTCTCTAATCCAGTTCTCTAAGAAGGTAGGATCAGCTTGCCCCTTAAAGTATGGTGGTTTAACCTTGGCTAGTCTCTCAAACATGTCCCCAGCAGAATCGGGACGCTCAGCTCTCTCCTGAGTCAATTTCTCCGCCAAAAGGCGAATAGCGGTAGCTAAATCGTTATTGTTGTTTGCCATTCTAGTGCACGACCTGAAATTAACATACTCTACTTTAGGTTCAATACATAACTTACATGCCATTCTCTACAAAGGCAACATTTGATTTGACCATAAAGATCGCATCAATAAACAATTTCTCATAAAGTTACAACAATATTACAAAATAATCATCATCAATCATCCATGAAAAATATTCACAAAGAACACACAGTTGAGGAATAATGAATAAAAATTCAATCATAACAAATAAATAAAAATATTCCCATTCGCGTGCCAAAATAAATTCTTGCTCAGCTCAAATAACTGAATAATAACTTTTATTCCTCGAACGATAATAAGAATATTTTTCCAATCCAAAATAACCAACTTATTCCTCGACAATATAAAGATGCTAAAGAAGGAAATTTAAACCATTGTAGCTTGGCTATTTATTCAACTACTAACCTTAGAACATAAATAAATACTCTATGGAGTTACATTATCATTCCTATCCTTATTTTCTTTATACTTTTATGGAGTAAACATTTCATCCTCAAAGTCACCACAGTCTTCACTATAATAATAATAATATAACCTGGATACCTAGGTCTAGTAGATCTTCAAATCCTTTTGGGTTGATGTCCATCCTCGTCCAACTCTGAATCACTCACATCGCTCAGATAAGATCTCCAGGTAACACTATAGATGTCCTTTCAGGTTTGCCCTCTAGTACGATCAAACTTCTGAATAACCTCATCATCACTATCAGGCATGCCTGCTCTTGATACATTACGCATAATGAGCTCTAGGCTAGTGTAGCTATCACTGTCAGACTCATAATCTCCATCACTCTCATCATCACTCAACACAATAGGGTTGTAGTAGCTCCTTAGTCTAATATCTTCTCTATCAGACATGGCTAGAGATCTATAACAAATATATATAACTTTTATAAGCAATTGGTAGTCTCGCTTAACGTATAATCCCAACAGTAAACAATAAGCAAGGATAACAACAATATTATAAGGCATAGGAATAACATAAAAAGTTAGCAGGGAAGAAATATATAAACATGCTGAACTAACTATTTAATGCAGACATATAATATTTCTATCCTACATGCCCTTCCTATACTACTCATCTCTCATAAAATAATAAAGTAAACTAGAGTATTGAAAAAAATAAATTAAATAAATATTTTTTCGAATTTGTAAGGAACCGAAAGAAAAACGAACATAATAAATGTATAGTTCGAATATCTCGAATAGGGATGGCAATTACCCATGGGTGAGTGGATTATCCATCCACCCGCCCCGAATAAATGGGTGAAAACCCGCGGTGGAGCGGATGACTGACGGGTGATGGATGGATCGGGTGATGGATCGGGTCGGTGTGGATGACTTTTTTTTGACCCATCACCCGATCCATCACCCGCTTCCTCCATCCACCCGTTTATAAATAAATAAATAAATATTTATTTATTTATTTATTTATATATAAACTAGCATATAGCAATGGATTTGTTGTATTTTATTATTTTTAGTTTTATTAAGCCATTATTAGTTTTACTTTCCGGTGTGTAATGAGATTGATATTTAGTCACTTTATCGTTAATATATGAGTCTTTGATTAAGTTTTCAATATTAATTTTTCAAAAGAATTTTTAAATCTACAAATTAATTTTTTTTAGTATCACCCGTTTTCCACCCGCCCCACCCGCGGATGATGGGTGGAGCGGATATGGATGAAATTTTTCGCGGGTGATGGATGGTGTGGATGGAGTTTTGGGTCGCGGGTGATGGGGCGGATGATGCTCCACCCGATCCACCTCCGATCCATTGCCATCCCTAATCTCGAACATAATAACGAAAAAAAAAAAAATCGGACACCGTAAAAAAAATTCGGACCCTTACAAAAATTTCGAATCGAAATAATATTGGAATCTTGAAAAAGAATTTTCGAAGGTAATTTGAATACCACGAATAAGTAGGAGCTAAATTCTAAGAAATTCATTTTAAGTAACTAGCTAGTTAGGCGCCTAAAAACTTAAAGTTGGCACGAAATGCCAATAAAACCTAAAGCTCCTAGATACCACTTTGTAACACCCCGACAATTCTATCTTTTCTGAAATACCTTTACAATATAAAACTTAGAGAATTATCAAAGTATTATCGCCCGTGTGAAAACGTATCGGCTTATTCAGAATTTTACAGCGGAAAACATAATAATAAACTTTATAAATAACACTTAGTCAACTACGCAATCAACTCCAAAAGTCAAAACAACAAAGTCAAAATCAAACTTAAAACCAAAGTCAAAATCAAACTTAAAACCAAAGTCAACTACGAAAATCATAAACTTAAAGTATGATAAATGGTCTAACAAGCTCTCCAATCTCGAACCCAATGATGCATCATCTTCAAACCTGTAGATGGACAATGCACTATTGATCCCTAGAGACTGCTCACCAAAATGGGTCATCACAGGATCAGTAAGGCATAGCCATGATCAACATACACAAACAAAAGCACGTAATCAGCAAAGTTGAGTACTACATATTAAACAAATAAACAATCCTAACATGATACTAATAAATAGTAAACAGGAACAAATAATAACATAATAACTTGCAGATAACTCTTACTGAACTAAACTTTAACAACATTCTTATTACATTAAATGGAATAGTCAATAGACCGAGTTGTCTAACTAAAACCAGCCTTCCCTTTGTAAGACGAAATACGGGGGCGACTCGGGATTCCCATGACCTACGATATCGAGGAACCTTTTAAATAAAAATAGGACACGGTGATTAATCCGGTCCCAGAAAAAGCCATGGGCTACCACCATGTACTCCAACTCCTAATTGTCCAACACTTCAGACGTGCACCAGTCTAAAGCTATTGCTATCCAGTTTCATTTTACATGATTTACCGTTATTACTTGTTATGACTCACAAGCAACACATATAGCAAAATCAACAAACAATCACAACTTTCTTTTTATCTTAGGATTAGATAAGTGATCACACAACTTAACAACCCAAGATTAATTCCAACTTTAATTTAATCTTTCTTATTTGTTGAACCTAGCCAACAACCAAACTACCTTTCATAGGTATAAAATATCAACTTACCAAATAAGGCCATCGGTCCTTATAAA
Source organism: Beta lomatogona (assembly GCA_947646795.1). Lineage (NCBI taxonomy): Eukaryota > Viridiplantae > Streptophyta > Magnoliopsida > Caryophyllales > Amaranthaceae > Beta > Beta lomatogona. The sequence continues at coordinate 727,321 of CANSNZ010000731.1, forward strand.
GCAGTGAAATACTCAAAAGGGAACAATGATCAATTATGATCCAAACTAATATATATATATATATATATATATATATATATATATATATATATATATATTCCCCCATGTGAATTAATAAAATAAAGTTCTCAACCAACATGCTTGCATCAATCTTCCATACAAACATGATATAAACCTCATAATATAAATCTCATAATCAACATATTTACACCATGGCATAAAACATGCAAAATCCAACATAATAGTAATCATATATGAACTCAACATAGTTCCTATACATGATACTACATAATTTTTCTTCTTAAAATCTTGATACTACTTCAATCAACACATAGGCATGTACGTACCTTGTGTAGACAAACTGAGAGGCCACTTTAACAGTCTTAAAAGTTGCTTAGAGAGAATTCTCCGCCTAAAATAACCAATATAAATTCATAATCAATCATTCATGAATTTACAGCAATAATAAAATACTTTAAATCCTTCTAAAACGTGTTTAAAACCTTACCCAAAAATAAAACTTGCTTATTAAACCTCCTAGCATAATACTTACTACACTAGTGGTTAAAATCCATCATAAAGCTCCATAATAAAACTCCCTTTAAATTTCCAGCAATAGAAACATAAGTTAAACATTCAAACATACTTAAAATCATAAGGATAATAAATTTCATAACTTATAATAAACTACTATGATTTCCTAACTTTCAAAACCCTAAAAATTCATGCTTTGATAATTAAAATCTAATTTAAACCCAAATATGCAAATCTGAATTTTATTTCTCCAATACATAAATTATATAACTTAGATTCAATATTAAATCATCAAACTATAACTTTTAAACATAAACAAACAAAAACAAAACTTAAAAATATAAACTTTGAATAAAACTTGAGGAGGAAGAAAAGAAATCAAACCAGAGCAAAGGAAACAAGGAGGAGGGAGGACGCCGGAAACAAAGGCCGGCAACCTTGGTCGGCGCTGGCCGGTGCTGGCGGTCGGCAGCGTTTGACGTGGTGGACGAAAAACCGAGCAAAAAAAAAAACGAAAAAAGAGAGAGAAAGCCGAAAATGTAGGAGGAAGGAGGAGAGAGAAAATAACTTGTGTGAGAAATTTTGGGGGTTTATGGGGTTTGTATAGATTCCCACTTGTGGGCTTAGGAAAAGATAATTTGGCTTGAATTATGAATCCTTTCCAAGCCTAATAGTGTTTGGGTTCCTCAAACCCATTTAAGAGTTCTTTTCCAAATCCAAAAAGCGTTTCAGCCCTTGTCGTATCTAATTCAACCTCAAACTTATTTTTATAAAAAGAACTTGAATGAACAGGGTTCATGATAACTTATTGTACACCAGAAACCATATGATATACTTCATCCGTTCCGAATTAAATGCAACAAATACACTTTTTTACTATTTACACTTTTCACTTTGACTAAGAATTGTGATTTATACAAAATGAAAAACATAGTTAAGTGGGATCTTATTAGATTCGTCTCGTGACATATACTTTCAGAAATGTAATTTTATATTTTTTACTTATATGTAATTAAAGATATTTAGGGTCAAAATAATGTCTCGAGGTGCGTAAAAGTGCATTTGTTGCATTTAATTCGGAACAGAGGAAGTAGTCATTTTCATATGATATAGTAAGTTTTCATATGATATAATCAGTTTCTGTATGATATAATCAGTTTTTGCATGATATAATCACCTTTTATATAGTCAGGTTTCGTATGATATAGTTGGTCTTTTTCTACTATAGTTAGTTTTTGTGTATAAAGTAAATTCGGGTGCATAATAAATTATTGTGAACTTGATCCACCCAAGACGTTTTGTATTTTTATAAGGTGAAGTGAACACACCATAACATACCATATTTTTTTTAGGTGCAACATATTTACCAATTTATGAGTTTAGCAAACAAATGGGGCCTGAACTATTACTTTTTTCACCGTTTGAGACCTATATCTTATTTTCTCACCGACTGGGACCTAGAATGAGTTTGAGATGGAAAATGTTAACTGTGGTTAACTATGGTCCCCATCAGCTGTTGATTTTGTGGACAGTAACCACTAAACATGATTTGTTGTTTCTCCCAAAAAGAAAAAAAGGCCACTTCCCTGCTTCCATTCACAAACTCCATCCCCTCAAAAAAATTTCACGAACTCCATTGAAGGTCCTTCAAGCTCATTTTTTTTTATAAAAAACACACCAATCATCAAGGTATGTATTTTGGTCATCTATTTTTTGCTTATCATCATGAAATTCTATTGTTTTACTTTATGGGTTTTAATTAGGGTTTGGGAAGGTATTTTCATGCTATAACAAGGGAAAGTGGGTTCAATTTTATTGTGTAATTCACTTATTTTAGATTCAACTCAATAATGACTTTATTTTGTTTCATTTATATTGGCACTCAATATGGATATACCAATGTGTATTGTCATACATCATGGAGGAAAGTGGGTTTTATAGTTGAACAAAGACATAGTGTTTGTAATCAACTATTGATTGTTCCCAAAGCCTCCAACAACTACTTTTTCATTTCTAATATAATTTTCTTTTTTTAAAGTGTAAATGCTCTCAGGTGGGTTAGCTAGTTGAAATCTCAACCAGAGGTCCCAAACAGTGAAAAAAACGTTATCAGATCCCAAGTGGTAAAAAAACAAAGCTTAGATGGTACACACGCCAGCACATATAGTATGATTCGCACATGTACATGGATAACAAGCCAAATGTACATAGATAGCAAGTTAAATAAACACATGTACATGGATAACAATCCAAATAAACCTATGTACATATCTGTTGGTACATGTTTATTGATCTTTGTGACATAATCTAGTGCTTTATATTCATCGTGGGTATGACGTGTGTATGTACTAATTTAGGGTAAAAAACGTGATAATTTAACTCATTTGTATTCTTAACTCCCAATATATATTGTCCATGGAAAAGAGTATTATCATCAAAACCTGTAGTATATTTTGAGGCAATCACCGGCGGTCACTCAAAAATCCCGTTAGCTCGTGGCACTACGGCACTACAATTACAATTACAATTACAATTACAATTACAAGCAGGAGAAATAGAGAAATCTAGATTTTAATGGCACTCAATTGCATTTTCTCTGTTCATAGTACCTCAATCCCAACTTCACTCATCCCTTCAATTCCTTTATGTTCCCTTCAAATTCCACCCTCCTCATTTCTCAAAATCAGGGAAAGTAGCAAATTCAACTCCATCAACAATGGCAGCGGTTTTACAAGAACAAGTAGAAGAAGAAACAGACAAGTTATTGTGTGCGGATTCCTACCAGTAGACCCATGGGCACCCAACATTGATTCTCAAAGCATTGCTTCTCAACTCTTCGCTTTCTCTCTCTTCCCTTATTTGGGTTTTCTCTACTTCATCACCAAATCTAAAACCGCCCCAAAACTCACTCTTTTTGGCTTCTATTTCTTGCTTGCATTTGTGGGTGCTACTAGTAAGTTTTTTTTTTTTTTCTGTTTAATTTTCATTTTCTTGAATTAATGTTGTTGTCTGTTTAAAATTGTGAAAAGGGTTTTATTTTCAGTGCTTTTTATTAAGCTTTTTTTTTGGGTCTGTTATATTTTCCTTGCTGGAATTATGGGGAATATCAGAATATGGAATTATTGATGTTTGTAAATTTAGGGTTTTGGTGTTACTTTTGCTCCTTATTGGAACTCATATTATGTGGCAAGTCTTAATTAAATTAGGTGGTTTTTTAGTTTATTTTTGCTTTTGTTTTGATAAGTTCAGAGAAGCTAGGATGATTCTTGAGGGAACTTGGAACTGAAAGGTGCTTCTGGATAAGAAGGAATTTGATCAAGAATGCACGAAACCGAGGAAGAAGAGTTACCTACTTACTTATTGGGTTGTGGTGGATTATCTTGTTTAGGATTTCTTGCAGATTACCACATTCTAGCAAGTGGTTTGAGTTGAGATATGTGACTTTGTGATTACAAAAGTATGGGATCAGGAAAAGTATATTATCATCAGAGATGCCTATACATTGTATAATGAAGCGGGAATCTGATCCCCTTTGTGGTCTTTAGAAGAAAGTTGAGATTCTTTAAGCACTGTAGAAAAGGCAGTCTTTCTGCATTTAGATAGCGTAAGGGTAGGAAATGATTACATATTGTAAGAAATGAGAATCCTAGCTAGCAGAATACATTAAGGTTCTATATAATATCACTAAACTGGGTTCTTGATTTAGTGCAATAAGTGATTTGCAATCTTCGTCTATTGTATTAAAACTCCTCCTAGGTCCAGGAGAACATGGATGCCTCACAGTCCAAGTTCCATGAGGCAACTCTAGATGAAGTGCAGCTGAGGTCAATATTCAGGGGACATGATATCAATGGTGATGGCCACTTGAATAAGGAAGAACTGAAAGAAGCCTTTCGGAGGCTTGGTGCATTTGTGCCTAGTTGGAGAGCGGATCGTGCCATCTATTACACTGATATGGATATTGACGGAGTCATAAATGAAGAGGAGATCGATCACCTTGTGGCTTATGCCGTGGAATGTGGTTATACACTTGATTGAGACTATGTACTAGTTCTGAGCATTCTATATATACAAGATTTATCAAAGAATAAGAAAGCAACCATATCTATGTAATCTTTATCTCGATGACCTGTAGCTGTAATGTTGTATAGTTTGCTCAATTGGGAGCCTCCTATTGTGATTAAATTATTACATAAGATCTCGTATGCTTCTACAAAAGTCCGTTGTCTCCCCTTGAATATATTAGTGGTTACCATCTTTGTATGAACATTTGGTTTAATAGCTGTTCTAGAGGATATTGAGAATATATGACATATCTTTTCTCTTTCTGCTCAGAGCATTTTGGTATTTCAAATATGAATGGCAGAAATTGTATCCAGCTTCACTATGTAGTATGTAGAACGAATATAGCTAATTAATTTGGGACTTCTTTACCACTTTCCAGAGGCAATTATAGCCTTTTAGTTTTCAATCCCAAACCACTTTGAGCTTAGATGTGTACATCAGAGAAATTGGCTGATGAGACAAAAATTCTAATACGAAATACAAATGGGACTGGGAGTGCCTGATGTCGTATTATCTACAAGATAATGAGCGTTCTGAGAAGTATGGATATTTGATAATAATTAAATGCTCTGTGTTTGGTGTGAGGGGCCATTGATAGTGAGAAAATATGCTCTGAAGACGTTGGAATTCCATTAATGATATACTATAGAATCTCTTAAGGTGTAGGCTTAGCACATGGAATTAGGAGATTTCCTAGAGCAATAACAGGTTTTCTCGAAGAATTCTTAGCATGCAAGCATATTCTGACATGAGTCTTGAAGAATTCTTAGCATGCAAGCATATTCTGACATGAGTAGGTTTCCTTCCTCTTACAGAAATACTCTTGTTGGGCCACAGGTTAGTTCCTAAGAGGAAGAGTCACAACTATCTTGATGATCCTTTGGAGACTGCTTGTGTACATACCTCCTCCATTTAGAAATAGTTGTACCATTTGCATAGTGTTTACTATTCACATCTTACACTTTGTTTGCCTTTGGTGATTTATATGTTAGGAAAAACATATTTATATGAGATCTTATTAGATGCTCCTCAATGTATATTTTTTTAATATCAACTTTTTATAATTTTTCCTTATTGATAATTAAAGATTTTAATGTTTGAACCCATGCATCGGCAAGCGTGAAAATATGAAATGGTGCAACTATTCCTAAACGGAGGAAGCATGTTCCACGGGCCACCAATTAGGGTCTTAATAGTGATGGGGACATGGGAGTTAATGGTCGTGGCATGTTCGTTGCTTCTTTGTGTGCTTATTTGGAATTCGAGCGAACATTCTTCAGGTGTTCATCGATGAGTATCAATGACCTTAGTAAGGGTTTTTGGGGGTTAGTTAGAACCTTTAGATGGCTTTTCTTGGCTGAATTAAGTCTCATATCATCATGATCCTAGTGGCCATAACATGTTAAACCTGGGTAATTGAGATTGGATCCCGTGGGTAAGTTGTTTTGAAATTTTATTTGTGTGCTTCACTGACCCTTTGACCTATCTCAGATAGTTTCACACCTAGTGATTTCTATGATCCTAGCAATCATTAGCGACTTGAGAAGATTCTTGTCCACTTTCGATTGAGCTTTTCAACTACTCCCTGAAAGTGTTTCATGTGTGTGAGGTATGAACTTAACAATAGGTTCACTAGAGCTCTTTTGGGTAATGTGAATCTGTGAGGAACCTGAAAGGCTGTATGATATACCTCTTTCTAGGGTGTGCTTCTTCTCTTATTGCCAGAGATGAAGGCTAGACAATTGGAAGATTTTCTCAAGGTCCAAAATCTAGATATTATTGGTTCTTATATAAGATGGCAAGCGGAAGCAAATAGTAAATATGGACAAATCTAAGGTGCAAAAAACAAGAAGTACTTACAAATGCCAAATATATGTGGAAAACCCTCTTCTTGGAAGTAGAGTAAACACCCTTGTCTCAAGAACTCTTATTAATCAACAATCATTGGTAATCATTCAATCCCCACACAATCTCCCTTGACTGTGCAATACAAAACACTTATCTCAAGAACACTTAATAAGCTTCCTAAGAGTGTTTGTAACTATCGATTTACATAAAACAGTGACCCATGCAGCCATGCTGTCTTTATATAGATTATGGAACCCTTTTTCTAAGAAGGATATATTCTAGACTCTTCCAAGAAACTAATATTCTATATTCTTAATACAATTGACAATTAATAAGGAAATATTATTTCCAAAAATATAAAACAAACTAGAACAAAGAAACTAGGTCTAAGTCGAATGCTGAAACATGGAAAAGTTTCACGGCAAAGGATTACACAGCCGTGTAAAAATATTGTTCTCTCTACTTACACCACAAGGCTTTGTGGTTTCCATCCACTTTTTTCGTCATTTCTCTTCAAACTTCACTTTGTAGTTTTTCATAATTCGGGCCAAGAACCGCCACATGTCCTCGCACTCTCATGTTGGACTATTGGGCTTGCAAACAAAACACTTACGTGAACTTTTGTCTGTTGATCTATTCCATTTTTCACTTATTCCTAGCGGAAGTTCAAGATCATCTTATTACATAATTCAGCTACTTCAATTTAATTTGATTCGACCTTTTCCTGATTTACTACTAATTGTCCCTTGTTTGATTTTGCTGCTCTTTCTTCCTCATTGGCAGTTCCTGCTGGGATCTATGGTAAGTGACTTCATCAAGTTTAAATGATAATTATTTATGGTTTTTCTAAGGAGATTATTTCGGATTGATGCCTGAATTCTAGTAAGTTGTTTGTGGTAGCAAAGGTACACTATGGAACTTCCCTGTCTAATGTGGACTGGTTGCATGGTGGGGCTGAGTCTCTGCTCACTCTGACAAACTTATTCATTGTGCTGGGATTGAGAAAAGCTTTGAGGGAACCTACACATTCAGAAGAGAACCAATCTGCTGAAGTTACAGGTTCAAAAGAGGAAAATTCTTCCTCATAGGTATTCTTGGTCTTGCCGTGTTTGCCAAATTTGGTTGATAACAGTGTTATATTTTCTCAGGTTAGATTGTGCTTTGAGTATTTAGCATATTACTTTTGCAGATGTTCTACTTATGCCTTCTGCTGCAGCAGCTAATGAATTCCAAGATTAATGTCACCACATCTGTCAAATGTAGCTATGTGGAGCATCTTGTAGACATCTTTTGCTGGGAAGATGGGGTTTTCCTGAGCTCATTTTGTTGTAATGTCTTTAGTATATTCATATTCCCTATATTACAATTATTTATAATCTCTTCCATCTGTCCTCTGCATTCTTGTTCAGGTCATTTCTACTTTCTTGCCTGGACCCAGTCTTCTATCTAGGGTTCAGTAGCCTCCAAATTTGATAGGAAGCAGTATGGTTCTATTTTTTCGTCGTCCTATTGTTGTGTAAGTCTATTATGTAGGTAGGATAATCCATCAGGATACTCATCTAAAATGGTAAAGATGTTATGAAGCCACATCTTACCATTTAACAACTTTGAGTTCAGAATTTATGCATTTCCATTTGTGCACTTACACCAAGCACTTGCTGTTGGATTGTGGAGAGAAGGTGAAGAGGATTCTTGGTGGGGAAGTAAAAGTGTCAGATAATATTTACTTTTCAGGAGATATAAACTTTATCAACTTTCCCAACTAGAGTCCTACCCACTTTGAAAAATAGTTAATGTATACTTTTTATTCGGGGGTCCTTTGGCTCTATTATAGTTCTGTTTTAAGCCATAGCTCGTGTATCAATGAAACACCATCGAAGAGAAGTGAAAATTTCTAAATTCGACCATGACTTTCCTACTTTCTTTGGGGTTTTCCAAGCAACATATATGTCTTCTATTTATTGGTGTTTGCCCTTAATATAAATTTGAAAGTGTTCTTGGCTAGGTTTGTCTGCTCCCTCTCCTTAATGAGCCACAAAGGAACCTGTTTCTTAAAGTTGTTGGGCGTAGCTCATACTCTTACCGTTCCTTATTACATGTCATATTAAGAATAATATACATCTGCATAAATTTCCCTGTAACAACTATATCCATTTGAAAATATTGTCACATTGTTCCTAGACACAAACCTCATAGTTAAGGACTCGTCATGGTTTTACCAAGTTACTCTTTACAATAGCTGTATACCTATCATCCTCGCTCCACCATTACATCTAAGTGGAGGCATGTAAGATAATTCAGTCATTATCTATTTCTCGTTTGGTAAATGTGACAACTTTTCCCTTACATCCCGAAATAGTATCTATGACTATTGCTTCCATGTGGAGGGAGTATCATCTTAAAATAGAGGGAGTTCTAGTAAGGCTGAACTAAATATTAACTGTCTTAGTGATTAAAAAGGCAAAAGAACGTAGCAACATTCACTCTGATTTCATATCTGACTGAAATGCTGCTGGATTTAACTGAACAATTTAGGGTACAAGAGGGAAAGAAACCTCCCAAAAAAAAAAAATCAAAATTGTTGTCAACTAGCATGAAGCTCTTTGCTTGTACCAGCAACCTCTTGTACAATAAGTACAAGCTGTCTTTCCTCTATCTTGTTATATTAGGTATTAAACTATTAACTTCATTTATTTCCTAGATCCTACTTTTGTAATCATTTACACCTCAATAGTGACTTCATTGTTAACCCTCCCTGCTTGTGTTGTCTGGTTAAAGAATACATAGCACTGGAACATCCCCGAAAAGTTGCCAACTGTTGGCATTTTAGGTTGGATGGTTTTCTTGCTGTTGATGACTATTCTTTAGGTTGAGAGAAGTTGGTGGGAAATGCTTGGTTATCAGACACGAAATTGGGGTAGCACTCCCATTGATTTAGTGTGAAATCAATGTCAATTAATGGGGAGTTGGCTCCTGAAGTAGTGGCTGAAATTATATCTGGTATATCTGATTCAGAATGTTGTCCGTAGTGAACTCCTCCAAAGCTGCTCATGTTACAGGGTGATGTGGAGAAGTAGGTTGATTCCGAGGTGGCAGGTGATTGTATGAACGACTGAGGAATATTGTTATACAGGTGACTATCATTTAGTGTTGATGATGGCGTAAAGCCAAGGTTTTCATATCCAGATCCTTGTGTAGGAAAAATAAATCCTATCTCTTGATTTTCTAGGTTCTGAATGTCAACTCTTAGTCCTGTCTGAAAATTTAGCAGCATGTCAGGCTGCTGGTGGTATTCTGTGATGGGAACATGGTTCCGTTTGTTGTATTTTTTTTTTTTCTGGTGATGTCGGTGCAGACTTTGAACGTGGGGCCAGCGTACAAGTGTGAGTCCCTTTGTAGGTGATGTCGAATAGCATGGGATCTTCATCATTCCGCTGCACTTGCTTGGTAGCGCAGCAGCCTTGAAGGTTACGGTACGTGCATCTGTAGTAGCTTCTGTAATTGTAAAAATTTGCCATTAGCTTCTAATTCTAGCTAAATTTCTTTTTTCTTTTTTTCTTGATCACCTTTTATATTTTAAATGGTTTGGAAATATTTCTTCCTTTAGGCTTTAAAACATACTGCAGTAGGTGGACTCTTGGAAAGTCTTTAGTCAGGTTTTATATCTGCTTCTCCCGTTCTCCGTACAGATTGCATGAGATTTTTTTTGAAGTCATCAAAAGAAAAGGTTGGTCCACATTAAATTATGCCTATCCCTCTGCTTCTAGAACTCTTGGGACCTTTTTGGACATGTTTAACATTCTTCTGACCGAAATTTTGTCTGGTGCTAAATATGCATGATCTGATGGGAGTTTTTACTATATTAGTCTTGATAAGCCAAAAGCTAGGAAGGCCTTCTAATTTTTAACCGTGATGTAAAAATAGTTGTGTATCACTAAATTTTTTTTGTAATTTTGGGAGAAGTGATGGGTATTATGGAAATTTTGCAAAACAAATAAGGGGGTGTTTATGGAATTTTATCGGAACTTTAACCCCCACTTTTCCCAGAATTACCCAAAATGCTACTGTGATATGCCCTCGGTTATTAATCAAAGGTTTCTCAAAAGCTTACCTAGGATATGTGGCTCCAAGGATATCCTTCTGACCGTACTTCCTCCAGCTATACCCGTCCTCAGGTGGTCCTTCTGTCGCATTCTCAGAGCTTGCTTTTACGTGGTCTGTCCAAGTTGGCATCATCTTTCTGCATCAAGCAACCCCAAAATATTAGAAACTTCAGATTTGTCTTTAACCAGTAAATGTACAGTTCTTGAAGCAAATGCATCGAAGTTCAGCTAGAAAAACTTTACCTCTTTCTTGATAAATCTCTGCCATCTTGTTGAGTATAAGAAGCCGGGTTAAGTTCTTCACTCTTTGGACTTCCAATGACCGAAAGTGGTGATTCAGGCATTGTGCTCAATGGCACTACATGTTGGTGAGACTGTTCCATCGATCCACCCCAATTTAGAATCTGCAGGGCATTCTGAAAGCAAGAATGTATTCTTTCTGCCAACTTTTCTTTTGTTTCATTTGCATGTACTTCTGTACTCATATGAGCTTTTAGCCTTTTAGCTAGCTCAATTCCCTCGGTTAGCTCCCCGGCCAACGAATGTTGCTCGTAATTTCTGCCCACATTGAGTTCCATTTTCATATAAGATACCAGCTTCTTCTTTTCTTTCCTTTTTATTTTCTGGTTTGAAGCACCTGATGTATATCAGATTTTTCCCAGCGAGTTATTATTGTTTCTCTCTTGACATAAATTGCATGTTTTTGCTGTGTTGCAGATTCTATTACGATACGAAAACTTGCAAGAAGAAGAATATGGTGAAAAGAAGATATCAGGAAATGTTATGTTTGCTCTGTTCTTTCTTCTTTTGGTTGAAAAAAGCAGCTGAAAACAAAGTAGAAGTTAAACAAACAGCTAGGATATTTGAGGCAAGAGAGAGAAAGTGTAGTAAAGGTTTTAATTTGCTCGAAATGGAGTGTGATGATGTTGGTTTTAAAGGATGGTTTTGAAGTGGTAAGAGAGAGAAAAAGAATTTGACTGGTAAACGATTATTTGACAAATAATTTTTCTGCAGAAGACTAGTCTATGGTCAATATAAATGAAAGTATAAAAGAAGGAATGAATTGAGTTGAAGTGTTTTAGTGCTGACTAATTCAAACCTTGTTGTGATTGGTCCATTATTGGAAGAATAGATTGAGTTTTGATTAAGAGTTGGAAAATAAATAGTACAATGTGAGGGCTTGGACTCTTTCAAACCTTTCTTTACGCGTATTTTTTTATTTTATTTTTCTTGGTTTACTGGAAATTTTCTTACTTCTAACAATGATTAGGACATTACTTTTATAGACGTGGACAAGGGAATCTTTTCAAGTCATAATTCTATTCAATTGTTATTTATATAAGTAAGTAAAATCTGTTGTGTTTACCCAAAAATTCATGGTCCTTCTAGAACTCAAATTCTTTTTCGTTTTTCATGTTTTTATTGGGGTTGTTTCTTATACTGTACTTGTGAAATAGAAGCACTATTTTGAGTTGGGTGGGCCGGTTTGCCTCTCACGCCTCCCATCCTCGAATGTGGGCTGGTTTTGATAACTAAGGTAGATAAGTGTGACTTTACTTTTTGAGCCTTCAATCTCGACTCTTCTTTATCATTGTTAATTAGAATTCACACCAGTGTTTAATAGTTCACTCACCCATAGAGAACATAAGAAGGGTCTAAATTGTCATCAGACAATTTTTCTTTTTAATGGGAATTGGGAAATTATCATTAATAAAACGCCATACGTCATTTACAATAATAATTGATCCTTACGTAGAAGATAATTTAAAACATTAATCTGAAAGTTTTCATGCAAGCTACTAATATAGACGTTTCGTGACCGCTGTCGTGATATGGTAATATTTTAACCATAATTGATTTTAGATAACTCAATATCGTTAAAGCCTGATGTAATAGTAACTTGAAATTTGACCCTCATCTTCATGTTCATGATCTTTAGCCAAAGAGTATAATTTTCCATATATTCACTGTGACGCTTCACCAGTTTCACAAATCTGTAAGATGGAACTTTCAAATCTGTATCCATGGATCCAAACACAAAAAAGAAACAAAGAAACAGAACTAACAAATTAAACCCACCATGATGGTCACGAAGGGGGAAAAAAGCCATCACACAAATGAGACTTATTGAAACCACAAACCTAGCGAAACAAAGAAGAAAGAAAGAAAAAGAAAGGGAAGAGGAAGAGGGCTCGACGGCACTGGCCGAGCCCCCTCCTCATGGGATTTTGATTGAGTTTTATTTCCAGTGGAAAGGGGTTTGCTAAAGAGATAATATATGGTAATATGGATATTGTTATGTAATCAGACAATTAGTATTACTTTATTACTGGAGGCCTTTGGAGCTATTTCGGCATTCAACGAGAAATATATAAAAAAAGGCTATAGAAGACATTTTAAGTTTATGTATAAGATCTTAACCACTCAAGAATCATCTCAAAACATCGATAGGCCATTAAGAAGGTCTTAATTTTAAATATTGTCGTGTCTGGAAAATTCTAAAAAGCGTCTCTTACTAAATTTGTAGGTTATAATATACGCTTTGGATATCTCTGGATCCTGATGAACAAACTTGATGGCGTGCATCCTAGAGTAATAGGAGATCATTTAAGTATATCCATAAGTTGGAACGAGCATATGCTGGAGAAAGGAGCCTTTTGTATCTATTATAGGTTGAACGAGAAATACATAAAAGAAGTTGAATAAGAGATTTGCGATCAATGTCGAGAGCCCCAACAAACTGGGACTGTCACCATCACATCAAGGCGCTATTGAATGTCTCAAATAAAAAATATAACTTTGACTAGAAAAAAAAAATCCAAAATACCCAAAATTTAAGGTTATGTTACACGTTTTCGAGCTCTTCCAATTTCGGAAAACAAACCTCATGGGATCCATCCTGGGTCAGGCGTGAGAAGATGTGTTGTCGCTCGAGTGTTATAGAGGATCATTTGGAAGTAATTCCATGAAGTGAAATGAACATATGGTGGAGAATTGAGGCCTTTGAAGCTATTATAGAGTTGAACAAGAAATACAAGATTCAAGCTGTACAAAGCATCTTCAATCAATGTAGCAGGTCTAAAAATAATCAACTTTAAACTATAGACGCTTTTAGGACCTTCATGTTGCCTGGGTAACAAACCTAATGAGATGAATGTATTCTTGGGGTCATAGGTAACTATCCTAAACTTTAAAACAAAGGTGTAGAAGACATTTCAAATTAATGAAGGAGGTCTCAACTCTCATCCACCCCAGAGTCAGAAGAAGATATCATGGGGCCTTAAACTGTCGGATGAAAAACATCACAAGGTTTGAAAAAAAAAAAAATCAAAAATCATTATGAAAAACCAAAATTAAAGCATATCTGTGAAATCGAACGAGCATATAATGAGAAATATATACCTTTAAAGCTATTTTATGGTTAAATTTTTTTAAAAAAGAGCTGTAGAAGGTATTTGAAATCAACATAGAGGGTCCCAACCATACGAGAGTCATCCTAAGATATTGAGAAATCCTTGAGAAGGTCTAAGATACAAAATATAGCTAGCTACAGAAAAGTGTAGAGAATATCCCCAAAATAACCAAATGTGAAGGCTAATACATGCTTTCGGTACTTTTTTGGAATATTGTCTACAAATCTCATGGGATGCATCCTAAAGTCATAATCATAAGAGACCATTTGAAAGCATATCAATGAGTTAGGATGAGCATATAGTTGAAAATAGATGCAGTTCCAGCCATTTCGACATTGGATGAAAAATACATAAAACAAGTTATTGAAGGCACTTTATGCCAATTAATGTAGAGGTCCTACCCACTCGAGAACATCAAAAAGTCCTCTGAAAGGTCTTGAATGAAAAGATATTCCCTTCCAAAAAAGTCCATAGAACGCCATGAATAACCAAATTGAAAGGCTAATAAGTGCTATTGGGCTATCTCTTAGTCTGAGGAACAAACCTAATATGATGCATAGGTCCATAAAATAGCCATTTGAAAATTGAAATCAGATCTATGATGGGAACATCCTCTCAAAAAAATATCTATGATTGGAACAAACATTTGTGAGGAATGGAGTGTTTGGAAGTATATTTGGGTTAAACGAGAAATAATACAAATAACTAATTGTAGAAGAATGCATTTCAATTCAATGTAGAGGGTCTCAACCTATTTAGAGTCGACACAAGACACTCCTAGGTAAAGAGTATTGTCGAGTCAGAAAAGTCTAGAAACTGCCCAAAAAAAATCAAATATAAAAGCTACATATTTTATACATTTAGGGACCTTCTCAAAGCTCGAATTAACAATAAACCTTATTAGATGAATTTAGGGTTCATAAGGGAGTATTTGACAGCATATTTATGAGTGGGAATGAGTATATGGTGTGAAATGAGGCTTTTGGAGCTCTGTCGACGATAAATGAGAAATACAAAGAGAAACCATGTAAGGCATTTAAGTAATATACAGGATCTTAACCACCCGAGAATCATCCCAAGACATCTAGAAGCCCTCGAGAAAGTCCTAATCTAGAATATAGTCGTGTCTAGAAAAGTCTAAAATTAGTCCTAAAATAACTGAATTTGTAAGTTATAATATACACTTTGGGACCACTTTGGAGCCCGACCAACAGACCTAATGGCATGCATCCTAAGGTCATAGGAGATCATTTGAAGGTATCTCCATAAGTTGGGACAAACATATGATGATGAACAAAGTCTTTTGAAGCTATTATAGGATTGAACAAGAAATTCATAAAAATAAGCTAAAAGAAGAGATATTCAATCAATATCGAGAGTTCCAATAACCAATTGAGATTCATGCCATGACATCCGGATGTCCTTCAGAAGATCTCAGATGAAAAATATAACTTGGTCCAGAAAAAGTGCGAAATACCCAAAATTAGAGGTTACAAACATTTTCGAGCTCTTGTCAAATTTCGGGAAACAAACCTCATGGATGCGTCCTAGGTCATGGGATGCATCTTGGGTCTTGTAAGACAATTTGGAAGTGTATCCATGAGGTGGAACAGGGGTGGAAAGTGGAGGCTTTGGAGCTATTACGACATTAAACGAGAAATAAATTAAACAAGTTGGAGAAGACATTTTAAATTGATGTAGAGAATCTCTCCCCCAGATAGTCATCAGAAATCCCTTAGGAAGGTCCCAGATTAAAAAAATATTGCTAGGTTCGAAAAGGTCCAATAAAATCTCAACACAACCAAATTTGAAGGTTATAATACACATTTTTGAGACCTTTTCACTGCAGACAACATGCCTTAAGGGATACGTCTTTGGGGTCATAAAGGATTATTTAAAAGCATATACTTGAGTTGGAACGAGCATATATGGTGGACAATGGAGGCCTTTGGAGCTATTGGCATCGAATGAGAAATATATAAAACAAGTTGTAGAAGACATTTCAAGTTAATGTAGAGGGTTCCAAGTTCCAACTACCATCATCTTAAGACATTTAGAGGCCCTCACACTGATCGTGGATAATAAATATTCCGGGTCTAAAAAAGTTTGGCTTGGGGTGTGGTGCAAAATTAAGCCTTAGCTAATTCTTGTTAGATTAGGATGATATTCAATGATTGATATCTGATGCAATACTGTGTAACACAAGCTATCATAAGCAGATGCCTCAATCTATGAAAGACAAGGCAAGGCCAGGGTTTTAGGGACAAAGCTATCCAAGACGGGCAAACGAAAGTAAAGCTACAAAAACACTGCTATAAATTTGGCCAGGCCAAGTGCTAGCTCAGAAGGATAAGCTCAAAAAGATTGAAAACAAACGAACTCTAAAAGGCAATTTTAAGCTATAGATGCTTCAAATCACTAAGAAGCTTAGAGGTGTCAGAAAAGAAACTACTCGGATAGTGGGCTTGTGGCAACGAAGTGTTCATAACAATTGACCCAATTGATTTTGATGATGACAAACTAAAGTAATTACTTGATATGGTTTTTGAGTTTTACGTGTGCAAGACTCCTATATCAATATTGGTGCCTAATGAAGGAGGTTCTTAAAGGAAATTCCAAGAAGAGTTGAAGTTTGTACAGATGGAACTCCAAGGAGAAGAGGAGCATTTCCTGAGGGGGAACCCAAGAGAAGAAGTCTATGAGTATGAGTTTACTATTAGGCTTCATAATGTAAGGAACAAACAAGCGACAACATGGGACAATTCATTTGTTCCCTGAGTTGAGGAACAAAGCGGTTCCTCAGATCAATAATGAACAATGACCTATTAGGAACTGTATTGGCACGAGACCCAAAGGAACATGTTATAAAGTATTACTAATTTTAGAGTTAAGCGTGATAAGTTATAATTTTCACAAGTAAAAGAATTTATCTTTATGTTTAAATAAAATTAAATCTTATCTTTTATCTATTAGTTAGTTTTATCTAAGATGATAACTTAGCTTTTGGAAATTTATCTTTCCGGATAATAGACTGATGTCTTAGCTTAGATTTAATTTGATAAAAGATCGTGTTTTATCATTTAGATGAATAAAATAAGTTTTTATCTTTCTGGCCAAAGTTCCTAATCTTTATTGTTTAAGATGATCGATATTTTAAAGATAAAATTTGCAACTCTTTGAGTTACTTGAGCCTATAAATATATCACTTTTATCATCATTTGAATGTGCCTGACTAGAGCGAAAAAAGCGTAAAAGCAATCAGTAAAGAATTGCTAATAGTGAGGCAATGCCATATCAAGTTCCTATCAGTGCTATTGTTCCTAGCTTAGTGTTTGTTCCTATAGTGAATATTCTATCAAGTGCCTGTAATTGAGAAAGGGTTAAAGGTTTGAAGGAACTCTATTGGGGTGAGAACTTGAGTAAACTCAAAGAGAATGCTTTGAGTGGAGCAAAAGAAAGAGGACTTTGAGTGAAGACAAGAGAGGAACAATAATTTTGAGAATTGTTATTGGGATTAGTGTTCCTAGTGGAATGAGAGAAGAAACTCAAGTGTAATAGGCTGTATTTAGAGGTTGGCCTATTATTAATGGATGAGTTGAGTTTAAAATACCTTGTGGATGAGGTTTTTCACTTCCGATTGGGCCTAGGAAGTTTTTCTAGTAAAATTAAAATACCTTGTGGTTGAGAATTTTCACTTCCTATTGGACTTAGGAAGTTTTCCTAGTAAAATCTCTTATGTTGCATTATTCCTTTCGTTCCTCTTAAAATTATGCAAAAAGTACTCATTATACTCAACTACATTCAACTCACCTCTTGTATTGTTCATACTGAAATAACAATAACAATTGTTGATCTTCACCTATGAAAATTTTAGTAAGCTCAAGATATTAGCTTACACTAACAACGTCCCTACCCTTTATACACATTGTTTGTTGCTCCTATCGATTGAATGTCTGGTGAAGTGCTCAGGTAGCGACGGTGTGGTTGTGTGTCATTAGCAATGTTGCAAAGGTTCACCGAACATTGTCTTTTAAAGAGAGGAGAACTCCTAACAAGATCTTCATAGGTGAATTTGCAAAAGGATCATTGTCTAATCTACACTGGGGAGCAACTAATGAACATGCATGTTTATAGCCATGGGGAAAGGGTGCTAGCATGATGCTTTTGGCTCATGCAACCCGGTCTCCACGAGGGCTACCCTCACCATTTGAACATATCCCAATTCCTAAGATGAATTGATGCGACTTCATGTTGAAGTATTGCTAGCTGAAACTTTATGAGTTAGATTCTTGGATTTTTTACGCATGTCCTCCATTATTGAGAGATTTGTAGCTGTTTTATACATCTACTTTATGGACTTTTCTCCATTTAAACAACCATTTTTAGAGAGAAGAAAAACTCAAAAATCTGAAATAGAGAGAGTGAAAAAAATCGTTAGTCCGTAAAAGAATAATCTGGGTGAGAGTGTGCCATGGGATGGAATTGGGTAGGTCTGGGTGGACTTGGGTCAGGCGCGGCTGGGTGGTGGCTGGGTTGGGTGAATTTGGATCGGAATGGAATAGGGTGAAGTCGGCCCAACTCGGCTGGACTTGGGTTGGAATAAGTCGGCCCTCGGAATGACTTGGGTCGGAACAAATCGGCTTTCGGAATGACTTGGGTCGGAACACATCAGTCTCAGAATGACTTGGGTCGGAATAAATCGGCTCTCGGAAGGACTTGGGTCGGCTCAAGCTGGCACTGTATTGACTTGGGTCGGAACAAATCGGCTCTCGGAATGACTTGGGTCGGAACAAATTGGGACTCGGGATGACTTGGATCAATACAAATCGGCTCTCAGAACAAGGCATCATCGGGTGTTATTGGGTCGGCTTAAGCTGGCTTTCGGAATAACTTGGGTCGGAACAAATCGGCATCAGGTGGAGTTTGTTTGGCTCGAGCCGTCTTTCAGGTGGACTTGGACTCTTGGATAGTCTAATTTTTACAATTGTCGTTTTGGGGTTTTCATATATATTAAGTTAGGAAGTCGGAAGTTATAACAATTAACCTGTGATTGGTCATTGACTCATTGTGATAATACATTGATACTTATATTACTAATTTAAAAAGTAACTAAATTAAGACTTATATTATTGGCTATTGCCTATTGGGTTATTGCATATTTGCAGTATTACATTGTACATACACATTTAAGATTTAAAGTTATTAAATTTAATCATTAAAGTATAATGATCAATCACCAAATTATCACATGATTAAGACTTGGAGATGGTACTACTAGTTTGGAGTTTGGACGTTCGATAATCGACACTAAATACTTAGGTTCTTCACTTCTTTGTGACAACTAACATGTAATAACCATAAGTCCATACTGATTATTTACTAGAGTCATGAACTTAGACATTTAGTTAGTTAGTGACTTATTACTCACTCTCATTGAGTCACAATATAACAACAAAAAGAGTTAAAAGATGAGTTGAATTACATAATTAGAAATTAAGAAATGAATATATGATATTAGAATATTAGATATAAATTAATAATATGTAGAGTTTAAGACTAAAGTATGATCGTACGAAGATGGAGATATAAAGTGATGAAGTATGATTTATGAACTTATAAAATTATAAATAGGAAAGCATGAAAAATATGAAGTTTGTTTAAATTTATGAAATTGTACATTAATAGTGATTAGTGAATATTGATTAATGATTGATACATTCAACGATCAAAACACAAATAGGCCGAATGACTCAAATCAACTTGTTCGGTCTCGGTTCTTGCTATAATTCTAATTTGTTACTTTGTTAATCACTATTCACAAAATTCACAAACTTGTTACTTTTTTAGTTGTTAATTGATCGTTTTTACTAAGTAATAACTAGTAAGTACAAAAATACTGAAATACAAATACTTTTTAACGAATAACTGATAAAGTGATAACATATTAGTCATAATACAAAGATAACACAATAAGTCAATAACAAGTATTTGGTCAAGCCACGTACAATCTCCACCGCGTTAAAAGCTTTAAATGTAACATAACATAATTTTTCTTAAAGTAGAAAAGAATTGACATATTTGTTAGTTTTACTTCTGTAACTTGTTGAACACTACACTATTACAACTTTGCCTTAATAGTTTCACATCGTTCATAACCATCTTTACATGAATCTTCCAACTTGTTTAAAATTAATAATACTAATTAAACTTCTAAAGTTTATAATTTTTAACAATAATACTAGTTTAGAAATTTAAGTAGATTACTAAACAAATAAATACTAGGCATTGATTTGAGAAAGATCAAAATTAAACCATTGATATTTTTCAATCCATGTGCTTGGTCACTCTCAGTGCTCATTGGTCCAACAAAAATGTCATGGATCATGAATTGAGACCATTGATTAGAGAAGAGAAAATCTAAGCTCTTCATTTCTCTACTCTCTTACTCACTAACCTTAAATCTGATATGAGCCCTTCAATCTTTTCATCCCCTCATTCCAGCGTGAGATACTAAGGCTCATTTCTTTTGGACTGAATTAATGAAAATTCAATTCAGTTTAGTTCAGGTTTATTCACTTCAGTTGAGGTTTATTCAGTTCAAGTTCTTATTCAGTTCAGTTCAAGTTTATTCAATTCAGTTCAGTTCATGTTTAGATCGTGAGAAGTGAGAATCCTAATCTCAGGCCCCCCCTCTCTCTCTCTCTCAAAGTCTGTCACTCTCCCTCGTCGGAATCTCTCACTCTCCTAGAAGATGCCTCATCAGTCCTAACTTGACGGTGACAGAGTTCAGATCTCTAGGGTTGTGAATGGCATGACCTAAATCAAGGTGAAGCTACCTTTATTGTTTGTTGTAACTCGAAGAGAAAAGACGAAATCTTGTTGCTCTGTTTGAGAGATGTGGAAACTCAAGGAAATGCTAGGATTTATCTGGTTGATACTCAACATGCTAATAATGGTGCAATTGTATATGAATATTATGATCGGTAAATAGGGAAATGATTTGGAGAGTAAGCTCTTTATTTCTCACTTGACTCTTGGGTTAGTGCTCAACTCTTTTTTCTTGAGCTAAACATGGAGAGGAAAATATTTAAGGGACTGAATCTGATAATAATCTTATTAGAAAATTGAACTTTTGTATAAATCATGAGTGCGGAATTATTAGTGTAGGGTGACTTAGTGGAGTAGTTTTTTAACATATTGTTTTGGTTCCATTATTTTTAAAACTAGTTACGGAGCAGAATTTTCAAGTTTCTCATCATACTTTAACTGCAATCTATTTCTCTCTTGCTTACTTGTATTTAGCCAATGGGGCCATGATTTCCGTCCAGATTATCGAAGGTTAGGATGTCTTAAGCAACACTTTTCAACTGTTCCTGTGATGGCTTTAACTGCAACAACAACTCATTCTGTACGCAAGGAAATCAAAGGTGTGATTTTGATTTGACTTGTGTTTATGTTTATGTTTGTGCTAATTTGCTAATTTTTCTTGTTGTGATGGTTAATATTTGTTATGAATTTTTGTTGTTGCTAGTATGTACTGTATTTGTTTGGTATAGTAGGGTGATTGTGATGTGTTAGTTTTGCTAGTATATGGAATCAAATCAATGTGTTTTTAGGTCTTCATTCGGGTGGTTTAGGCTAAGGGTAAGACGGCTGCGTACATTTGGACCATTTTAGGGAAACTATGGGATCCTTAGTAGGGTTGTGGAATTGGTTTGTTGGTTCATTGGTTCATTTGCTAATAATTTGTGTTAGGCAGACTTCCAAAATAAAGAAGAGGAAGAAGATTGGGTGTGCTTGGTGTAGGTGTGGATTCAAAGCGTTCAGGATGGGTATTCAAAGCGTTCAAGATGGGTATCACCTCCTATTGTATCTGGTTTGCTTCAATGGGTTAGACTTAGGCACCTTAGTTGGATTTTGTAGTCTGAACTGAAATCACATTTCAATTATAGGTCAGTTTCAGAGATTGTAGATTAGCTCACTATAAGTCAAATGTGTTTCACTGTAAATCATAGTTGGAGCGGAATTAGAGGGTCGGAACTCGGAAGGGTGGGGGATGCTTCATGCTTGTGTTTCACTGTAAATCATAATTGAAACCACCTACTTGCCCTTTTTCTGGATGATGGGATGCTTCATGCTTGTGTATGTTGGACCACAAATATCATTTCTTTCATCCATGATCTGGGCTGAGTTGCTCTCTCGTGCCAAATTTCCCAAATTTCATTGAGACTCAGGCAGTGATTGGTCTCCATTTTTTTCTGGATGCCTATCTTAGTTTTTCCCAAACTAATTGCTTGTTCTCAAGGCTGAAGTTGCACCAACAGTGTCTACATGACTACATCTGTCAAATCAAGTATAAGCTTGTTTTACTGGATTGTGTTGTATATGAAAGACATTGTTTCCCTGAGATGTACTTTTCATATTATCTTTGATTGATAGCTCCCTGGGCTAGATATTTCCATGAAAACAACAGCAAGTTTGTATGATGTGCTGTTCCCTGTTCAATCTGAAGCTGAACCATTGATCAGCCTTCCACTCACATGCCATGTGTTTATTCTACTTTGCGGAGATGTACGCATAAATCATTATCAATTATTGATTGTAGGGTTGTATTTCTTGTTGGGATAGAATCATATAATTGAAATTGAAAATGACAGTAGATGAAATGAAAATGATGCAAGCTTCTTGTGTAGATAAAGTAAAATTTGGCAGATGTGCAATTAGCTTGTGATAGTTGCTATGTTTCCCAGATATGGCTCATTTATTATTGCTGCCTTGCAGATTTCTTTAGTTCGTGCAAGCAAGTCATGATAAAAGGCTGAGCATATTTACGGGAACTAAGACTCTTCACTTGCGTTGCGTGTCCAAAGAAGATAGAGCAGCATGGATTGAAGCACTCTTAGCTGCAAAAGACCTTTTCCCCATGGTTTTGGCAAACAATGATTTCGCTCCTGAAGAGGTTGTTGACTTGTTGTGTCAACAGTGAAGCTTCGACTAAGAATGTTGCAGGAAGATTGATATTTCTGTATGCATATTGTCAGCAAATGGTGCAGTCTCCACAGTGACCCTACGCCAGCCCTCTAACTTCCGGTGGCACTATCACATATGAGGTCCTTATCTCATGGTTCAGCAAATGGTGCAGTCTCATGTTTGACCAAGACGCTCTCCTCAACATGTAATATGTGTAATGTGTATATTATCATAAACGTTTGTCTTTAAATGTGAGATCTATGGTTATATCATATATGTTTTTTTTTCGAATGATCTGCCATTGTATTTTTGTTCCTTTATTATTTAGAAACTCATAAAAGTATTTCTTATTTTTTAAAACTTAATTTGGTATGTTTTGATGAACATGAAATGATCAATTGAATTTGATCTAATGTGGGTTGTTGGTAGTTGGGATATTGAGGAGTGATATCTAATTTTTGGTGAAAAAGTGTAATTATAGTATTATGCAAAATAAAAATATAACATGTTATGGTTGGGTCGGGTAAGGTTGGGTCGGGTAAGGTTGGGTCGGGTAAGGTTTGATCGGAATGGTTTTGGGTTGGGTTGTATTGGATCGGAATGGTTTTGGGTTGGGTTGTATTGGATCGGAATGGTTTTGGGTTGGGTTGTATTGGGTCGGGTAGGAATTGGGTCGACTGGTAACTAGGTCGGGTGGTAACTGGGTCGGGTAGGAACTGGGTGGGTTTAACTGGGTTATTGGCGGGTGAAATTGGGTGCGGGTTAGTTTTGGGTCGGAAATAGGTTGGGTCTGGGTTGTTCTTCACGTGTCCAACTGGGCACGGGTCCAACCTAGGTCGGTCCAGTTCGGTTTGGGTTTCCAATTCCACAGGTCCAGCTGGGCACGGGTTAGGGTTGAAAGTTCGGTGTACGGTTTGGATTAGGGCCTAATTCAATCCGATCCGAACAAAATTTGGATTTTAATTTTCTAATCCGAATCCAAACCAATTAAAGTTTGAATCCGATCCAATCCAATCCGAATTTTCATACTTTAGATTGGATCCGATCCGAAAATCCGATTTTTTTTAAAAACTCTTGTTTTTCGATGAAATAAATTAGGTACAACAACAGCCTAGTAGATTTAGGAAATGAGGAATTAAGTGATGTTAGGATTTCAGGGGAAGGGTTGAAATGCTACGCCTACTGGGCTATGAACTAGGCTTTTTAAATAAAAAAGATCAGTTAAGAACTTAAGCCCAATCCAGATACATAATATAAGGCATATTACTATTCGGTTATATTGGATTTTTGGATCCAATTACCCTTAATTTAATCCGATCCGAAAATCCATTTTTTTCAAAAAATCTCAATCCTAATCCAATTCAATTCGGATTGGATTGGATTGGATTGGATTTTGGATTTTATCCGAATAACTTTCACCCCTAGCACGGGTAGACGTTGGGTCGGAATGGGCCGGCTTTTCAACCTTCTACTCACGGCTCGGAACAGGTTGGGTTTGGGTCGGATGCGGGTTCACCCGTGGGTCGGCCCAGTTTTTGACACCTCTACAGCCTTATAGAGTATTTACACCTTATAATATTCATGAAGATTGTTGTATTCTATGTTTTGATGATGCCAATACTTAGGTGTTTGTATAGTTTTATTTTGAAAAATAAAATCCCAAAAATATTGTTTTATTAATTGTTCCATGCTAGATTATATTTTATCTTGTGAAAAAAAGATGAATGAGTTTTAATCTAGTCAAGATATTATATACACACGTGAATTTATAATATGGTATGTTTAATGGAGATCTAGTAACTTAAGATCTTTTGAGTAAAAAGATCCATAAGTTATTAGATATTTTTGTTGTTGCCTTGCTATGGAATTTTAGGTTGAATTATCCGTGCCTACAAAGAAGGAATATTATGGGGCGTGATTTTCTCAACCCACTCGCTAGATAATGGAGCTCAAACGGATAGTCGTGGTGGTTAAAACTATTGCACAAAACGTGGAGATTATGCAGCAAGTTAAGCGCCATGATCCCTAGAGTTTAGCAAGCACACAACGTAACGTGGGGAAAGTAGTATACAAAAAGAAACTGCTGCTATTTAAGAAGAAAATACTTGTTCGATAATGACAGAACTATCAAGCATTACATTCACATATTTACTTTGAAAGTTTTTCTGTAATTTTCTTCTCATTCTTCATATCATATCATATCATATCATTGTAATATTTCGAGTGTTTGGGTGAGTGAAAAATTCACAAAGTGTATCAAGTGAGAAAAGAGAAAGAGAGAAAAAGAGAAAGAGAAGACTTCGAGTGAAGTCAAGTGAGTGTCATCATATTAGTTCAGGGGGAACTGGGTGACTGGGTGACTGGGAAAAAGTTCCTAGAGGAACAGAGTGAGGTCTAGATAGGTTGCATGAAAGAGTCATTTGGCCTATTTTAATAATAGAAGTATTGAGCCAAAATCCCTTGGGGTCAAGTTTTTCATCCTATTGGACCAAGGAAGTTTTCCTGGTAAGTTAAATATTGTGTCTCTTTTTCTCATCTCTTTAAAGTTAGTTTAATTCCGCAAAATAGTTTAAAATTCCCCACAACTACAATTCACCCCCTCTTATAGTTGATCTAGTGTTCATACTAGAATAACAAAGATATATTTCCTATGAAGATTCATCTATATTTATTTTTAGTAGCTTCTACTCTCCCTTACAAATATTCATCTATTTTATAATTAGTAACTTTGACCCCTTAATTCTCACTAATACGAGTGCCAATATATTATTATGCAAGGTTTTATCAAATTTGTCTGTGTGTCTATCTTCAAAAATCAAAATATTAACTTCATACTTCTTCTATTCTTTACAAATTGCAACGTTTTTCTTATTTGGAAGTTTCATATTAGTTACAACATTTCCTTATTTGGCAATATCTTCTCTCTTTCTCTCTCCTACTTGTTATCTATCGATCTCTATCTCCCTCCTCTTCGCATAAGTTTATTAAAAAATGTGCCAATAATTCTGACTAATACTACCTCCGTTTTTTTAGATACAACATATTATAATTATTTTAATCCATTCACTAATAAGGCAAATGTTGCATCTAAAAATAAAGGAAGTACATATATAGATACCTTAATTATAAAATGCGAGCACTCGAAAATGTTGGACATCAAAACAAAAGAATAAATTAAGGCAAAAATTAAGAAAAAGAAAATAAGATGAATTACATATCCAACCTTAGCAATACGACAGAGAAGGAAAGGGATAAGTTTGAGACACACGGGTAATCAACAAGACAATCAGTAATTAAGTGGAGGTTGTTTTCATTATCAGTGGGAACAAATTCTAATTTAGGTACAATGAAAGCGCAAACTGTCATCCTCAAGCAGCTCAGAGCATCGAGAGAAGAAGAAACCATATACTTATTTTATATATTTGTTACCGTTCAATATGGCATAATTCTAGATGTTCATAGTACATTGTAAGACGATAGGGAGGAATAATATCCACTTTTTTATGTGGAATGGGAAAGGGAAGGAATAAAATTCAGTTTGGTAGATCTACTTGAGGAAAACAAAATTATATTCGACTATGATATTTCAGCTAGCTTTCAACTTTCAAGGGACTTTCCCATTGTAACAAAAGATATCTAGATTCAATTGATTTTCTTTTATATCTGACTTTTCCTAATGCAAAACATAAAATTACTCAATCAGCAACAAGTACAAAATGATAAGGTCTTTAATAATGTGTATATATAGTCATTCATAATATAGCACCATTATTTAAGCGTGCGACACATCACATAAAAATGCATGTTGAAATATTATATATGCATTAAGAAACTTTACATGCTCACATTCCTTGATAACTGCCAACGATATATTCGTTTTTCACGAATTGAAAGATTGGAAACTTATGTAAATATTTTCCAAATATAATTTTAAAAAAACTCTCACACATGCTGAAACACACACATTTCACTATAAGGGTTTCCAAATATAATGACACTCTCGATTAATTTGTTCAAAATTTTTATGTTATGAATTTTGAAAAATTCCTTTATTCTGAATATCAAGCTAAATATCTCCATAAAGATATGCATCTCAATTCTCATAGCTAAAGAGAGTCAATGTTTCTGATGTGCCTTTTATATTAGCCTCACTTGAATAAAAAAAGGTAGCCCTAACACGTCACCAAAAAAATAAATAAATTATTAACATACTGTACGTGTAAGAGAAATTTATCGTGGATCTAGTGTACACAAGAGAACCTATGCACCAAGAGGACGGCCTATTACTAATAAACATGTATCATATTTAATATATGGACGGTTACAAGTACATGGGTTGTTGCTTTTAGCACGAATCTTAGGGAAAGTGATAAGAAATTAAAGAGAAAAAGCATGCAAGTAACATGACCTATTTTCCTTTCAATTCAGTTTAGTCCAAAAGAACGGGGCCTAGGTGTGGAGGTATTTTTTGTGAGATATAAAATAGTGTTTTGTTGCATTTAAAAAGAAATAGAGGAAGTATATAGTATTTCATGTTGCAATAACGTATTTTAGGGTGTTCAATTTCTTTTTTTGTTCGTCTAATGAAGAAGGAAGATCTAAAAATCACTATTCCCTGTAAGAATCTAGAAGACCACGGAAGTTTTCACCCAAACGACTATGCATCAGCGGAAGTTAAGCCGAATCAGGGTGAACTCACAGATTGTATTGCTTCAGATGAAGTTTTTTATTAAGGCTATTTTTAATCAAATTTGCGATGTATCTAGTTCTAGGGTGTTATATACCTATGTTGGAATTTTCGATTTTTCAGGAATTGATTGTAAGTGCCGTTTGGCTATCTCTTATGAATGAAATTATTTTTCTTCCTGTCAAAAAAAAAAAAAATCGTATCAAAGTTAGATAAAGTAGGATACAAGATGAGCTACAAACACATCATCTTAAATTCTCCACTCCTTTTGTTAGCTACCCCATAAAAATCACCTTGTGAACATGTAACCGACATACTGATAATCCTTTCCATGGTATCGATATGTTTTACTTTTGATTTATCTATTACCAAATCAGAAACCCCCCCTCCCCTCTCCCATAAAAAAAGAAAGAAAGATAGGGATTCATTCACGTCACGCAGCATGCAATATACACCAAAAAATATTCCCATTTTCACCACTATATAAGCACATTATGGACATTGCTAATTCTTATATCACTCAAACAAAGCAAAACAATCAATCATATATAGTAGTAAACCCCTAAGCAACATACAACAATGGCATACATTAACCGCCCCTACGGTAGCGAGTACTACGAGGTTGAGAAGGAGGTTGTCCGTGAGGGTCCATATGGATCCTACGGATCAGCTGAGTACAGGATTGACGAATATGGCAACCGTGTTCACCAGCACCGCAATGGCGTGGGAAATGTTGTGACGGAGGTTGTAAGGGAAGTCATCCCCGGCCACCACCACCACCACCCCCACAACCACCAATACGGTCGGCCAGCTGAGATCATTGAGAGGAGGGAAGAGCGCATCATTGACAACTCCTATGACCCATACAGGGTATGTTTTAATTTCTCATCATCTAATCATTTGTTTAGCCTTTCATATTTTTGAGCATCTGAGTTTTAGTTTTGACTTTACATAATAAAACTAGACAACAATATAAATATAAGACTATAAGTTGGACCACCTATCATTATAGAGACCTAGTCGAGTTTAAGCTGTCAGAGGCAATGCTCTTTGGCACTAGCAAGAAAAAAAAATGCAACCACAAAATAGTTCATTTTAGTCATTTACTATAGTCTATAGGAATTGGAAGAACAAAAACTTCAAAATATAAATTAAAAAAATAAAAGAAGCAGCCCTCAAGTAGCTTTAGCTTATATTCTTTTCACTATTTTTTCTGTATGGGAATTTTACCAGCTAATTAAACTAACACATCGCCCTTTTTTCTGGTTTGCAGAGTTATTAAGGCTTAGAGCCTACATGATCCAGAGAGCTCAGAGCAAGCATGGCATTAAATTAGTAGAATAAAATGCCTCCTTACCCTCTAGGCATCGACTAGTTGCTAGGGGTTTCGGAGAGATGTGTGCCTTGTTATCTTTTAATGTAATCATACATTGTTCGACTATGTAATCCGGTTTCTTATGAAGTTATAATATATAGTGCTTTTCAGGCTTTTAGCAAAGAGATTATGTCCTGAATGCTAATGTGAATCTGCACTAATAACAAATAACATATTACATATGATAATGGTGGAGAACCATATATACCAACTACTTAAGGGTGCATGCAAAACAGTTCCTGCATTTCTGCACCTAAAAAAGCCTGCTTCTCACAAGCAAGCAGAGCTGGCAATCTTTGACCCCTCATGAGGAGGGCCTCCTAACGTTCCCTTTTTTTCCTTACTTTAAACAATAGAGCTTGCAATCTTTTATCCGATTTGATAATCTCACCTAAACCTAAACGCCTGAATTTCACCGATTATCACATAATAGTTTTCCAATTACTTATAGCAACTTGCATAATATTTGATACATATTGAGCATGATCCGAGATTGTCTTGAAACCATACCTGACTCCAATCCATTGACTCAAATTGCCATCTATACCAGCAAGTCTTTTCTCTATGGCCTAATCTTATGAAGACATATGTACACAACCTTTTCCCAAAGCAATTGAGAGTTATTATTGAGAGGTAATTCTTGAGAATCTAATAATGCCATCTCCATAGCAAATGAATTATGAGAATTTGTTGCTATTAAGAGAGAACTACCTGTTCAAATCAGTAATCAGACATTTCCAGTAAGCAATGAATGTAGTAAACCAAAAGAAGCCAGATTGTATAATTTGGAAACATAAATTCCAGAGACAATACTAGTAAAGAGCCCAACTCCTGGAAAAGAAGTTACAGAAGACTACATCAAATTCTTTTTTTTGATAAGTACGCACTTTACAAAAAACAGTAATAAAGAAATGATTAGCACAATTGCAAGCTAACATTCAGATTGTACTTACAAGATCAGTAAAATTTGTACCTAACTTTTGCAAGATACGCAGGCTGACGCCTGACAGACTGATGTATAAGTTGGTTTACAGGATGCAACAAGATGTCCATACATTTCTTTGCTTTTATTTTCATCATCTACAAATCACGAAGAGTAATTAGAAATATTTAAGCTGATCTGAAAAATAAAACTCAGATGTTTGCCGAAGTTCTGACATTCCTGAAAGCTTTAAACAGAGAAATTACTACTGGCTATAATATCAACTGAAAGGATACAAGTAACCTTGTTCTGCATGAATAGCGAAACATAGAACACATTATCGATTACTTCTGAGTTTATGAAATATTTGGACATATGAATCTGACTTCATAGTACTTGCTGGAGTGGATGCATTTCCCATTAGTATCGATTGAGTAGAATGAGTTCACAAGGTCAATTCTCCCAGAGAAATACAGGGAAGCCAACTAGGATTTGCTTACATTCATTTGTTGTTTCTAATTTTCAGTTGAATGACACCATGTTGACATGTTCAAGTCTTTTGAGTTAGTTTGAAATCATCCCCCAAATCAATGTTTGAAGACCCATGTTAATATGCTGCTGAAAATGATAAAGAGAACATTCATCCAATCTTAGACTCAACGCACGACTATGAAACAGGTAATTCTTATTTGGTTTGTGCGAGCAACTAACTTTTTTTTTTTATTTTTTTATTTTTTAAAGGTAATAAAAAGGAAAATTAGGAGACCCTCCGCACGAGGGGAACCCCTAATTCATCGTTTACAAGGATTTTGTGAATGGCAGAACTATTACAAGGATCGATATAGAAAGTTGACTCCACTAAGTGTCCGACATTTGCAATCCAATTCGCTGCTTTATTTGCTTCCCGATAGATGTGGCAAATACTCCAAGAAGAAAAAGAGTTGAGCATATTCTTGATATCTTGAGCAATTTGCCATGGCGGAGTCCAAGTACCTTTTACAGCATTGATGATCAGGAGGTTGTCCCCTTCGATTTGTAAGTGTTGTATGTCTTCCTGGGTGGCAATCAAAACTCCCTGGTGAAGTGCCATGGCTTCTGCAATGAAAACCCGAGTGTTCCCTAGGTTGATAGCAACTAACTGGAAGCCTAATTCTGATAGCCATTACACCACACCCAGGCTTCTATGCACAACTCAGGCAATCTAGACCAGCAATGACTCTTTGA
This sequence comes from Beta lomatogona, assembly GCA_947646795.1. Classification (NCBI taxonomy): domain Eukaryota; kingdom Viridiplantae; phylum Streptophyta; class Magnoliopsida; order Caryophyllales; family Amaranthaceae; genus Beta; species Beta lomatogona. Next base: position 758,462 of record CANSNZ010000731.1, read on the forward strand.
CTCCCATGTATATTGTCATGTTCCAACCTTCATCTCCTTTGGGTAAGTCTCCAAATGCTGAAGGGGGGAGAAGGTAAGGAAAAGAATAAAGAACATTGCTGAGAAGGTATTTTCCTCCCCCAGATAAAATACGGAAAATCCAACTACTTTGAAGCGAGATCAAGGAGAATAGGACAGCTGTTAAACTTGAAAACAACATCCCATTATTTTTACTCTACTTCTCAGCTACTTTACCTGTATGTTGATTATGTGATGCAGGATAGTAGATCCTACTAAGATAGAACAGAAATAGAGAGAAGAGAATAGACTTGAGATAGAAGAAGAACTAAGAATTAAGAGAAATGAGAGATAATTCAGAATAGAGAAGTAGAGAGATAGAAAGATTAACTGTGTTTGTATATTCATGAATGAATCAATACTTGAGATTACAAGTATTTATACAGCTTGTAACAACAAACTATCACAGAAATAGAATAACAGAAACAAAAAAAGAATAACACAATAACATAATTTTGTTATTCTGTTGATAACAGCTTTTGGCTCCAAAACAAGTTTTACATTTTTAGCTTTTATTTCTACCCTTATCATACTTTCCCCCTTAAAAGACTTGTCCCAAGTCTTTACTAAGTAACAAAGGAAAGGTAAGACTTCTCAGAGTCTTCAGCAATTTCCCAGGTAGCTTCACTGTTTGAATATCCTTCCTACTGCACTAAGTACTTCACCTGAGGTTTATTCGAAACCCGAATACTTTTCTCTCCAAAATAGCAATTGGTTGTAAGATCACAAGGTGTCATTTTGACCTTGAAACCAATCTGGTATATGAGCAGCAACTGGAAGAACCCCATAAAACTTCTTCAACTGTGAGACATGAAAAACATTATGTATTTGGGCAGTGCTAGGTAGTTTCAATTTATAGCCAACTTTACCAATTAAAGCTAACACTTGAAAAGGGACATAATACTTCTGAGAAAGCTTGTTATTGCTGCGCCTTTGTACTGAGGTTTGCCTATAAGCTTGGAGCTTAAGCCAAACCCAATCACCAACAAGAAAAGATCTCTCACACCTGTGTTGGTCAGCTTGCATCTTCATTTTGTTCTAAGCCTTAATCAGCTGTAACTTGAGCTCCTTGATCACGTTTTCCCTTCTTTGTAGACTTCTATCAACAACAATCACATTAGACTCACTAGCCAAGTATGGCAGATGCGGAGGTGGTGGTTGATTATACACCACTTCATATGGTGTAAGCTGAGTTGAAGAGTGAAAATGGGTGTTATACCACCATTTAGCCAATGAAAGCCATAAATACCAGTCTTTGGGCTGACTACCACACATGCACCTCAAATAACACTCCAAACATCTATTCACTACTTCTGTTTGTCCATCTGTTTCAGGATGATAAGAAGAAGACAACAGAAACTCTATACCATGTATAGAGAACAATCCTTTCCAAAAATTGCTAAGAAAGATTGTATCTATATCACTAACAATACTCCTTGGTCATCCATGGAGCTTAAAAATGTTATCTAGATAAACTTGAGCAACTTGGATTGCTGTAAAAGGATGAGTTAATGGAACAAAATGGACATACTTACTCAATCTGTCCACAACAACAAAAATGACTTCATACCCCATAGACTTAGGTAAGCCTGTGATGAAATCCATTGATATGTCCACCCACACTTCCTCTGGAATTGGTAGTGGCTGCAACAATCCAGGATAGGCTTATGAATCATATTTAGCAGCTTGGCAAATGACACATTCTCTAACAAATTGTCTGACTGTCTTAGTCATTCCTTTCCAATAAAATACACTTTTCACCCTCTTGAGAGTTAAATCTCTCCCAGCATGGCCTCCCTCAGGTGAAGAGTGATGCCATTGAATGATTTGCAGCCTAAGATCTGCATCATTCCCTACCACAATCTTACCATGTCTCCTTAACAACCCAGCTTGGAATGAAAAAGAAGAATGGTTGTGTTGTTGTTGTAGTTGCTGAATTATTTGCTGTAAAGCCACATCACCTTGATAGCTATTCTTGATTTGCTCTTCTAGATTAGAAGAAACAATAGAAATAGCCATACACAAAATTTCAGATCCTTGCACCCTTGAAAGTGCATATGCTACCACATTTTCTTGCCCACTTCTATATTGAATTTCATAATCAAAACCCATCAGTTTGGAAAGCCAACTGGTGTTGAAATTTTCTATTGCAAGAGCCATTTCAAACTTTTCTGATCAGTTTTGATAATGAAATGACTTCCCATCAAGTATTGCTCCCACTTTTGGACAACAAATACTATGGCCAAAAGTTCCTTCTCATACACAGATAATTTCTGCCACCTTGGACCAAGTGTCCTACTAATAAAAGCCAAAGGGTGTCCTGATTGCATGAGTACAGCTCCAATAACAGCAATGGAAGCATCTGTTTCTACTATGATCATAGTAGAGAAATCAGGTACTGCCAGGACAGGAGCAGACACTAAAGCTGCTTTCACGGTCTCAAATGCCATATGAGCTTCTGTATTCCAACTAAAATTGCCATGCTTAAGTAATTCATGAAGAGGCTTACATATGGAAGCATAGTTTTTAACAAACTTCCTGTAATACCCAGTTAAACCCAAGAAGCTTCTAAGCTCTTTAATTGTCTTAGGAACAGGCCATTTAGCTCCTGTCTCCACCTTTTTAGGATCAGTTTCAACCCCTGCTGCTGATATAAAATGGCCTAAACACTCAACCTTATCAATGACAAAACTGCACTTGCTAGCTTTTGTATACATTGAGTTTTTCTGCATAAGCTAAAAAACATCTTCAGATGTTGCATATGCTCTTGTTTAGTCTTGATGTAGACTAAGATATCAACAAAGAAGACAAGCACACATCTTCTAAGGAGAGGTTTAAACACAATGTTCATCCAACTTTGAAATGAGGCAAGATCATTAGTTAAGCCAAAAGGCATAACTAAGAACTTATAATGGCCTGTATGAGTTTTGAAGGCTGTTCTATAAACATCTTCTGAATTAACTCTAAGTTGGTGATACCCTGCCCTTAGATCAAGCTTACTAAACACAGTTGCACCTCGCTAATTCATCTATCAACTCTTCCACCACAGGAATTGGGAATTTGTCCTTGACTTGTCTTGTTGTTCAATTCCCTATAGTCCACACATAACCTCCAAGTTCCATCTTTCTTCCCAACAAGAACAACAGGAGATGCAAAAGGGCTGTTGCTAGGCTGAATAATTCCCCTGTCATGCATTTCTTGCACTAATTGCTCAATTACATCTCTTTGTTTTAAGGGATACCTATAGGGTCTAATGTTAACAGGAGAAACATTAGGTAAGAGAGGAATTTTATGATCAAATACTCCTCTATGAGGAGGAAGGTCTATAGGGTCCTCAAAAACCGTGTTATACTTTTGTTTGAGTTGATCCAACTCAACACTCTCACATTGTAACTGATTGTAACAAGTTTGGACAGAACAGTCCATCAATTGCAGAAAACAAAGGTGAGCAGCAGAATGAATAGCTTTGTCACATGTTTTGCCTTCCAAAATCTTCACTCTACCAGGTGGAGTGCCTTTTAATTAGTACAAAAGATTCTCCTCTCAAATTAAAACTCATTACTAACTGTTGAAAATCCCAGTTAATTTGCCCCAAAGTGCTCAACCATTAAAGACCAAGCACCATATCACACCCTCCTAAGGGTATCAACATGACTTCAGCCACAAAAGGTTTCTTGTTCATTGTCCATTCAAACTTCTCACATTTATGTTTACAGACAATCTGATTGCCATCAGCTACTATAATGGATTGAGTTGGAATAGTCTCCATTGTACAACCTATTTTCTTGGCTAAAGATAAATCCAAGAAGTTATGTGTACTTCCAGAATCAATCAATATATGCAGAGGTTTATTATTCACACTTCCTACCACCCTCATAGTTTGAAAATTCAGGTTACCGGCCAATGCACTAAGCGATATTACAGGCTCGGTCAATCTGCTTATCTTTCTCATCCACTTCTTCACCTGCCCCATCATATGATTCATCGAGAATCTCCTAAGAATTCAACTGTAAACAACTGAGGCTCTTTAAACTGGTATTTATGACCTCTCATAAATTTTTCATCAAAGTAAAAGCATAGGCCCTTAGCTATCTTTTCAGCTCTCACATCATGGGGAACATGTGTTTTGGTTATTGCTTGAGATGGTTTGGTTTGTGGGGGTGGGTAATAAGGGTGGTTTATTGGCATTGTTGTTGTAAGGGATGGCTTGTAAAGGTTTAGGATTGTAAGTTGTTTGTGAGTTATTGTGTTCATAGGTTTTATGGAAGTTTTAAGATGAGGGCGATGCTTGTTCTTACGCCGATCTAGCATATTCTACAGCTTTGATAATGTTATCAGGTCTGAAAGCCCTCACAAAAGGCTTGATGGATGGTTTAAGACCCCCAATAAAACTGTCTAAAATGTATGAATCAGGTAAAACATGGCTGCTTTGCATCATAATGGACCTTAATTTTCAAATTCATCAAGATACACCTCCAAATCACCTAATTGTTGCAGTTTATTAAATTGTATGTTCTACAACATTTAGACTCCTAGTATCTTGAAATCTAGCAGACAAATCAATAATGAAATCATCCCAGTCCACATGTTTTCTTACAAACAAATAACTTGAGACCCAATTCTCAGCTTTATCTGTCATATAAAGGGAAGCCAAATCTACTTTTTGTTCATCAGGAACTTTGCACAGATTAAAGTACCTCATACATTTTTTTATCCAAATTCTAGGATTAACTCCATCAAACTTAGGAAATTCAAGTATGGGGTTAATACCTTGAACTTAATTTCTGGATCTTGGACTAAATTCAACACCATCATTGGATGCAGAATTTGAAGCAGCAGAATCCTTCAATTCTCTCATCATCTGCAACAAGTTTTGCATCGTTTTGGCTTGATCTTCCAACTTTTTCTCCAAAGATTTCACTTGTTTCTCCATAGCTACAAATTTCCTAGTTGCAGGCGCCAGAATGAAGAGTTTTCACCACAATTCTCCAGAAAAACCCTCACTAATTTCAGCTAGGAATTGCTAATTTTCATTTGCACATTTCATCAAACATTGAGTGTGTGTTTAAGAAGCAAAAATAGTGTCATTGAATCGAATTTTGGCTCTAATACCAATGATGTAGGATAGTAGATCCTACTAAGATAGAACATAAATAGAGAGAAGAGAATAGACTTGAGAGAGAAGAAGAACTAAGAATTTAGAGAAATGAGAGAGAATTCAAAATAGAGAAGTAGAGAGATAGAAAGATTAACTGTATTTGTATATTCAAGAATGAATCAATACTTGAGATTACAAGTATTTATACAGCTTGTAACAACAAACTATCACAAAAATAGAATAACAGAAACAGAAAAAGAATAATAAAATAACATAATTATGTTATTCTGTTGATAACAGCTTTTGGCTCCAAAACAAGTTTTACATTTTTAGCTTTTATTTCTACCCTTATCATTATGCGACTTAAGATCTAATGTTTAGAACAGGAACTTAACCAAAAGGATTTCTCTTAGTTACTACAAATACTAATTTGTAATTTGCACAAAAGTTCCATGTATGCATTGCTAGAACTTAGAGCTCTCAAAGCGCACTGAGATTGGATTTGGAGCGAAGACACTCCAAGCCCTTCAGCGATCTTTATTAGACTTCTTCAGGTTTGTTCTTTTCAATTTTAAGATATAATTTTTGGTCTAATCAGGGATGCTTAGGTGTACAAATAAGGTTCAATCAGGTCTGATGAGGTCCAATCAGGTGTAAACATAAGGTGAAATTAGGGGTCATCAGGTCCAATCAAGTCTAATAAGTTCAAGTGAAAATAATGCACCCTTAATCAAAGCCTGATTGTTGTCGCATAAGGCAGAGTGATCTAAGGTGAACTATTTTTAGTAGGAGACACGAAGTATTCTGAATAAGATAAGTATTTTAATCTCCCCTCTTACTTAATTATATGAAGTTTTAAACTACAAGAGGCGACCCTATCTCTAACCTTTCTTCCTTGATAATAATGAAGTTGGCATGCAAATTTGGATATATCTTTGCGCCTCCTCTTTAATTATAGTAAAAAAAAAACTGACTCACAAGTTCACTCACTCAATATCCGTACACTCATGCATCACTTCATGCATCACTTGATGTGAACAAAAAGAATTTTCATTGTACAACTTGATCCACTCATGAATGGATCAATGGGATTAGAAAGTTTGCGTTTCAGAAACAATGTGTTTAACAAGGTGGAAAAAGCTCATTCTCATGCGTATAATATGTTTAACTTAAAGTATTGGTTTTCCAAGACTTGGGAGAAATGTCTAGTGTTAGAGAGAGAGAGAGCTCTCTCAAACCCCACAAAAAACCAAAACCACCACAAGTCAGACATGCCCCACCGCCCTCTTGACCGTAAGCGAGCAGCCTAGCTGTAGCTCCCTGCTACCAAGTCCAAGTGATCAAGTAAATGCTTAGGTCAACTTGACGTCCGTTGCTGCGTTGGACCCCCTCCCCCTCCCTTGAGTGTTTGTAAGCCTTTGGATTTGGGTGAGGGTTTTCCTGTTATCCGTAGATCATTTAAGGAGGTAGTAAAGCATGATCCAAAGGGTGTTGTTAAGCAAATTACTGAAATCATTCCGTTTGCGATGCCGCCATTGCCCTTTGCCGTTGAACACCCAGGTTTGAAGGAGGAAGATGAAGTTTTTATCCCCATTTCTGAAGATCAGTACAAAGAGCTAGCTGAGCCTTGGTCAAATGACATTATATGCAAGATTGTGGGACGATCTTTCTCCCAAGATTATTTGAAAACTGAACTCCAAAAAATATGGTCTTGGAAGGGCCACTAGATCTTGCATCCCTTGTAAAGAGGTTCTACAATGTGAAGTGTAATTTGGAGGAGGACAAGGCCCGTATCATGACAGACGGTCAGTGGTTCATTATGGGGTCCCTGGTTTGGACCCAACCGTGGCAACCAGGGTTCAAACCGTCCCTTGTGAACATAACCCAATACCCTGTTTCGATAAGTATGTCGGAGCTCCCGGTGGAATTTTTCAAAAGGGAGATACTCGAAAGAATAGGAAATGCCATGGGATGCACGATAAAAATCGATGCGCATTCTTTAACAGGGGAGAAGAGGCGTTATGCATCGATTTGTGTGTTGTTAAAAGCTAATAAAAAAATTCCGGCCACCGCGTGGATTTGAGGAACGAGCCAAGAGTTGGCCTTCACGGAAAACTCGTGGACCTACTCCTTTTGCAGGCGCGTGGGGCATAACCGCCGAGGCTGCCCACTTGTTGAGAAGCCTGAAAGTGATGATAATATGGTTAGAGCTAAATCGCCGAGGAGAAGCTTGAAGCCTGATGTGGTGGAGAGAGAGTGGACACACGTAGGAGGGAGAAAACAATCAAAACCCAAAAAGCATGCAAGTGTTGACTTTGGTGAAGGGCCCAAAAAACGAGACAAACCCAATTCTAGGTGGACCCCTAAAAAACTAGGTTTAGGAGGTAGTGCATTAAATATTTCGGCTGCCCAATGCTTGCAAGGGGAAGTTAGATTTTCTGATCCAAAAGAGATTTTGGGGGGGAAGCCTGAGGAAAATAGTGGAGGGGAAGTTCGGCTTGGTGGGCCCGAGGCTGCTGTCATATCCGAAACTTTGGGAGGAAACTCCTTTGCGGCTTTATGCGATTTTCCTGAGGTAATCCCCCGGCAAAATCTACAAAGGAAAGGAAATGGTGACTTGTCACCTCAAAACTTTAACAAATATGCCATTTCTCCCCCCGGTCGCATCATTTCACTCGCCACCCTTAAACCCTCTTCCCGTTTTTCCTCTCTCGCTAGAAATTCGCACCATGCCCTCTCATCAAATCCAAGACTCTACCCTTCCCCTATATATTCAGTCCCAACCCCCCAATAATTTTCCCAGCTCTTACACTCCAAACTCCCCTCTTAAAAACACCAGGAGCTCACTCTCCCCTCAAAACCGAAACCAATCTTCCCATTCCTTTCATGATGATGCCTCGAACCTCGGTTTATCTAAACCTATCCGGATCTTCCTCCCCACCCCATCCTCTTTCCCCGCCAGACTCCCCGCCGGAGCCCAAAGTGGTGTTGGTGAAGACCCTCGGACCGGTCTTGTTCATCCGACTGGTTCGTCCACTCAAGCCTGAATTGAACATGGAAGCTGTGCAGTTTTATCTTTCGGATTGTCTAGAGGACCCCGACGGACATCACACTGAACTTGCATGGCAAGAAGTGAAGGCTCTCATAGCCAACCCGTATCTCTATCCAGAAAAAACAGTCCACTTGATGATGTACTCAAACTCGAAATTTCACCCGGCCCATGTCCCGCAAGTGAGAGATGCCGCTCATCTTCCCCCGCTCATGCAAATTTTTCTGAAGTGGTTCTTAAAGAAAGAGGGAGGAGTAGAGAGCGAAGAAAGGTTTGCGAAAAATCTTAATAAACCTTGGCTTGTAGTAGGGGATTTTAACGAAGTTGCCTGTCAGAATGAGAAGATGGGGGGAGACCTGTTTCTAGAAGTAGAACTGAACGTTTTGTTGCTTCTATGGATAATTGTAATTTATTAGACATAGGATTTAATGGACCTAAATTCACCTGGACTAATAAAAGGAAGTGTCATTCGATCTTTGAAAGACTTGATAGGGGACGGGAGAATCCTGAATGGATACATTTGTACCCCAATGCAAACCTTTGGCACCTCCCGAGGGTTACTTCTGATCATTGTCCCATCCTCATCCAGCTTGAAAATGAACCTTTCACACAAGGGGAAAAACCCTTTAGATTTGAGCCAATGTGGCTCCTCGATGAGAGGTTACCAGTGGCCTCAGAATAACTCCTCCATCCAAAATAACCTTCACTTGTTCAAAGAGAGTTTGATTGAATGGAATCATGCCACCTTTGGGAATGTGTATATAGGAAAAAGAGACAGTATCTGGCCCGGCTGATTGGTGTTCAGAACTACCTACAGTATAATCCTAGGTCTAGATTTCACCAAGACTTAGAGGCTTCCCTCCAGGAGGAATTGATTTCTACCCTTGATCGGGGAGGAAATGTTATGGAGGTCCAAGAGTAGATTGGAAAGAATCGAAGAAGGGGAGAGAAATACGGGGTTTTTTTCATAGGAGTGCCATTATTAGGAGAAACGCCTCCCGCATTAGCAGCCTTAGGGATGACGTAGGTAATGACATTAAGGATCAGAAAGGGATCAAAAACCTCATTCTTACCTTTTATAGGAATCTCTACACTTCTAACCACCAGTCATGTAACTATAGCCCTTTGTCAGGGAGAGGTGAGGAGAGTGTTGGCCATGCCCCTTCCTTAGATGAAATCTGTAGGTCCCTTTTCACCATGAAGCCCCTCAAGGCTCCAAGACCGGAGTGGGTTCCACCCTATTTTCTTCCAAAAAACTCTGGACATTGTGGGGCCGGATGTCTGTAGGGATGTCCAGAAATGGTTTCACTAGGGTAGGGTTCCTAATGAGTTATGCCAAGCCCTAATCTGTCTCATCCCAAAGCAATCGTCTCCTGGAGCAGGTTAAGAAATTTCGACCCATCGGCACTGTAATACGTTGTATAAGCTTGTCACAAAAATCATTGTGACCAGACTTAAGCCTATTATTCCGAAGTGGGTCTCCCAAAACCAGAACAACTTTCTTAAGGGGCGGGGCCCTGACATCAATTTAGTAGTTGCTTTAGAAATTCTTCATTCCATGAATAAGAAAAAGGGCAATCTGGATGGTTGCGCTTAAGATCGACTTGGAAAAAGCTTATGATAGGGTTGAATGGTCATTTGTTAGAGAGTGCCTTCAGACCCATCACCTTGACCATGTGGTGATTAACCTGATCATGGACTGTGTATCTAAGGCCTCCTCTGCCATTCTGATCAATGGTAGGAAAACGGAGGAGTTTTAGCATACTAGGGGTTTGAGACAGGGGGATCCTATGTCCCCTTATTTGTTTAATGTGTGCCTCGAGGCTCTGACCAGTAGGATTAATGAACAATGTCATATGGGAAATTGGACTCCCTTTTGGGTGGGGAAGGGTAGGGTTCCAATCTCGCACCTCCTGTTTGCGGATGACCTCCTGTTATTTGGGAGGGTTGATGAGTCATCTGCTTTCTCTGTGCGTCAGGTGCTTGAGAAATTTTGCGAGGTTTCGGGGGAGAAAATTAACGAGACTAAAAGTAAGCTTATTTTCTCTTCTAATACCCTCGAGGACCTTAGGGAATTATTTTCGCATACCATTAATGTGGAGGAAAATAGGAACATTGGCACCTACCTAGGTCTACCCATTTCCCATAAAAGACCTACGCGTGCTCAGGTCCAGTTTGCGGTGGACAAGGTTAGGTCTAGACTAGCAAGCTTGAAAACAAAATTCCTCTCAAAAGCTGGTAGGTTATGTGCTTATGTCTGGTCTCTTCCACCCTGTCTACTAATCCTGCATATTACATGCAGGCGACCATGCTCCCCAAACGCACCCTAAGGGACTTAGACAATATATGCAACAACTTCTTGTGGGGTGAGGAGGGAGGTAAAAAGAAGCTTCACTTGATCAACAAACAAACCACCTTCTTACCAAAAGCCAATGGGGGTCTGGGTATTCGAAGTCAAGTTCTTATGAATCAAGCCTTTATGGCCAAACTAGGTTGGAAAAATTGCCCAGGGTCCCCCGAACCTGGCCCAGGAATGCATAAGGTCCAAGTACTTACATAAAACCAAAGTCACTAAATTTGAGAATGGCTCCGTCATATGGCGGAATATTGGAGTGGGATGGGATTTACTGAGTAATAATCATAGTATGTGGAGTCTAGGTGATGGGAAGACTATAGACTTTTGGGACGATGATTGGTTATCTATAGGGCCGATCCGAGGATGGGTCCAGGGGCCCCTTCCTCAGTCCGAGAAATCCAGGAAGGTCCAGAGTATAGTTTCTTTAGGAAGATGGGACATGTCCGACCTTCCCATGAATTTTCTATCGTATTCTTAGTTGCCCCCTCCAATGGGAGACTCCTAGGATGACCTTTTGGTTCCTCAGTTTGTTGAGTCAAAGGGGTTCTCCCTCAAGTTAGCCTACAACGCTATCCTATCCTCCATCCCTAAAGACGTGGATATAGACTGGATTTGGAAGGGTGAAATGGAGCCAAAATTTAGATTTTTTATGTGGTTAGTATGGCACGACGACCTTCCTCATAGGAGACTCCTTGGCATTAGAGGGATTGTGAGTGATGAGTCGTGTCTTAGATGTTAAGAACCCCGTGAGGACAGTGCCCATATCCTAGCACTTTGCCCTAAGAGTCGAGATATATGGAGCCTTGAGGAGGTCTCTTTGCTTCCATTTCGGGACCTTCGGACGTGGCTCAAGCAGAATATGACGTCCCAGGGTGTGTTCCGTGGGTTGTCGTGGAGCACTGTATTTCCCTATCTTTGCCACGAAATCTAGAAGGATAGGAATGAGTGTATGTTTAAAGCCAAAGATCCTTCGCCCATCAAAGTGATTAGCTACCGAGCTTCGGGAGGTGCGAGAGAGTTCGTGTTAGCCTCCCATAAAAAGGGGGTGGTTATGAATGTTCTACCGCGATTTGAACATCCTGTGAGTTGCCTTATGATCCATGTTGACGCTTCCTTTGTTGGTCCTAATGACATTGTCGGGATAGGGGGTGTAGTAAGGGATAATGCTGGAAATTGGCTTTTGGGTTTTGGGAAACGCGTCTATATTAACACTCCATGTGCAGCTGAACTCCTTGCTATCCTAGAAGCTATGGAATGTGTGAAAAGTCAAGGTTACCAAAACGCAATCATCGACTCTGAATGTAAAAACGCAATGGAGCTTGTCTTAGGGGATATAACTGACATTCATTTGAATATTTTGACTCCTTGCAGACAGTGGCTTAGGGTGAATCCGAGGATTCTGATTAAGCATTGCAACCGCCCATTTAATCTTGTAGCGGATAGTATGGCAAAGGCATGTAGGACCATGAATGCAGCTTGTATTGTAACTAGGTTTTTCCCCACTCCCCCTAGTTATTGTAGTGAACAATTAACTCTGGACTGTAATAACTTTAAAATTATTAGTTAATGAATGAATGAATGTCTTTGTTTATAAAAAAAAAAATATGTTTAACTTGATCCACTAATTAGTTCAGGCTTTCAGCATCGAACTAACCTTATTCCCATTCCCCGGCTCCAGGGGCCAATCATTCCTTGCATACCAAAAATATAAAGGAAGAAATGTTCAAAGTAAATCATAAACTTGCAGTGGATACGGCTCATACGAGTTATGGAACACAATGGTTAGAAGTAGAACTCATCCTCTCTTTTATGGATTATAATTGGAACATGTTCTTTTTTTTTTTTGAAAGAGAAATTTCATTAATTGAATGCCAAACGGCATCTACAATAAGTATTAAAGAATAACAAGATACAATTAAACAAGGCTAAATCAAATTTATCTTTGAAGAAACTATAATGAACCAGATCGAGCAATACAGCGCAACCCCCTTGTATTTGCTGAATCAAACAGCTATTGATGAGGAAGTCTATCATTCTGACATAGTTTGGGAAGAGCATTCTTGATCGAGCCATGTTAACCGCATCCGAGATTCCAATACCTTCATGTTGAGTCTCGAACTTCAACCAATGAGAACAATTTCTCAAACCTAAAAACAAAAAAACCATACTCACAACTCCCATAGGGGAGAAGGAGATCTCCAAAACAAAGACTAAAAACCCTATAACAAGGTTTGAAAAGATATCATAAAGAGAGACTAAATTATTAAACAAAACAAGAAAATGAACTAAAAACTGAAAATAAAAGGGGAAAAGGGGCTTACCATGGATGAAATCATCCATGGCAGCCCCAAATTAATGAAAATAGGGGTAGGGGAGACTAGGGTTTGAGAGAGAAAAAGAGAGAGAAAAAGAAGTGGGGGCGGCACTATTCATTCATTCTTATAATTGGAACATGTTCTAATAATGACAGCATCTGGATGTTTTCTGATTAATAAGCAAACATAGTTCAGATAAAAAATGCCATATTTCTCAGCTTGCAATGACATTATAACCCTTTTCACATATGAAAGTATTGCTAAGAGTAAAGTCTTTGGTCATGATTTGTTTTACAAACGTGAAATAGTTGAAATTAATGACATAAAACTTACCAGACGAATCTAAGATAGTAGTGAAAAATCCAGTTGCTATAATATTCTGATTCTTTGGAAGTGTCACACGAGTGCTGCTTCCACACCTCTTTACCAAGCACCTATTCCAGACTATGTACAAGGGGTCTGCACCGTCTGCACCAACAGTGATTCAGCGTAGAGCAATTACCAACTATACGGTGAAACTTTTCTCAGATCAATCAGAAAATTGAATTTAAGGTTGCTACACTGATGCCTCATCCAAAATGAACAATTTTTGTTAACAACATTTTTTCATTTGAAATTTTAATTAAAATTGTATTATATTAGATAAAAAAAATGATGTATATTAAAATCAATATTTCATTATCTTATATAGCTAATAGATGATATTGATACCCTGATTTTCATATAAAATAGGCAAAATTGGCCTCAACACCCTGAACTATAGCTCGGGTGCACTCAGCACCACCAACTATGACTAGTAGCTTAAACACTACCAACTACGGGGTGGGGTGCAGTGTGTACCACCAACTACGGGTGGGGTGCAGTCTGTACCATAAAAACCCACCGTCTTCGGCAACATTTTAGGCCTCCGACCTCATTTATGGTACGGAATGCACCCCACCCCATAGTTGGTGGTGTTTAGGCCACTAGTCCTAGTTGGTGGTGTCGGGTGCACCCGAGCTATAGTTCAGGGTGTTGAGGCCAATTTTGCCTATAAAATATTTGATATTCCATATACAACATTCACGAGTCACTATACAGCAATTGTTCAACAATCAATCACAAAATGTTATGAGCTCCACTTTTCCTCCAAATCACTCCAATTTTGAAGCGATTATGAAGAAGAAAGGAAATTTGAATCCTTTCTTCCTTCCCCTAGCGGCCTAGCCCCTTATAAAAACAAGGAAACTTGTTCCCCTCCCTTTCCCTTCCCCTAGCGGCCTAGCCCCTTATTCAAACAAGGGAACTTGTTTCTCCCCCTTCCTCTCTGCTTCCTCTTATCCCAACAAAGTGTAAAAGAGAAGAAATAAATATTCGATCTAAGCATAAAAAAGAAAATAAATGTTCCTCTACCACATCAACAAGTCCCTGATTTAAACAGGAAGTTGATGATAAATAGTGAAGTATGGACATCAACATTGTGGGTGTTTAGACATTGTCACTTATCAACAGTGCAAAAGAAAAAGACAATCCTCTACCACATTGTAAAGGAGTCAAAATTTTCTACGTAGATTAATCAACTCTCTTTCTACACACCACTGAGTGTACTACTGAGGGATGCCTACTGCCTACACGATCCAGGGAAATTGACGTCAATTATCTATGGGAAATTCTACATAGTGGCCTCCTACTTTGAATTATTCTATTTGGTGGTAGGCCAAAAAAAAATTATACCAAGTGACGTCCTACTTTGGCTAATTATACGTAGTGGCCTTAATCCACTTAAAACCTAGCTAACCCATCATTAAAAGTAAACTCTAATTAATTATAATTTTAAGGGACAAAACCCTCCCATTCTGAATTAAAACTCCCGCCTTCCTTTCCTTCTCACCTTCTCTGTTCTTTTCACTCTTCTCCCTTAAAATTATACTTACGATGTGCTATTCGTGCAATTAGCTCTTCAACAATTTTAAGGGATGAAATTATGAAATATACTTACCTGTTGACTGCTATTTTGGAAAAAGGATAGCGAAATGTAGATAACGCATTGAAGTTTATCACCTTGCTTATTGGATATGCAACGGGAAAACAAATCCAGACAAGAAGTCTTGCAAGAGGGGTTACAGCAGCCCCAATGGCCAAGCCATACCGGGAGCAAACAACTTGTGGGATTATTTGTATATTCAAACACATCTGATTAAATCTGAGTCGGTTTCCGTGCATTGCAACATCGGTTTTTTTTTGTTAAGCGAGCTTAAATTACAGGGATCCCACCCACCAAACAAGAGTATTAGTGTCTCATAGAGCAGAATAGCACCCTATGCTTGACTGAACAGTCAAGAAATATTGGAAGGGCCTGCAATAATATTGGAATAGCACCCCCTAGATAAGTAAGAGAATAAAACGAAAAATATACATATGATGTGTTGCACAAAATTGTTGATGATCATGTAAAACAAAATTCTTGCATGAAATTCTTGTAGAATATGAAACAGAGAGAGAGGTTCTCTCTCTTATTTCTCTCTCTAGACATTTACTCTATCAACCTCCCATATAAAATTTCTTCCTACCGTTATTAAAAACTCTAATGAATTCTAGTTGCTTTAATTTCCTTCTCTTCTCGACTCTACTTATGATCAGTCTGTAAGTTAGTTCTCGTTGATCAAGTTATTCAAATCCTCTCTGTTCATTTGGGATTGTTTGAAATTGGTTAGAGTTGTTGGTTGGTTAAGAATTGAGGAATAGAGATTGAGATATTGAAAGTTCAGTATTTAGATTGAAAATTTGTAAAAGTGAAAAGTTCTGTTGGAGTTTAGCTTTAAGTGGCTATTAGAGAAAGATCGAATTATATTGATTGAGATTTCGGAGGATTCGGATTCAAGATTAGTGATTATATTTTGCGGAAGCAATTGATCTTCCGAGGTGTTGGAGTTCAATAAGAGTTGATTTGATTGATTTTCGTTAAATATGTTTTATGTGATCTGTTTGTTTTGAAATGATTTACAGTTTTACGTTTTCAAATTTTGAGACGAAATTATTTTAAGGGTGGTAGAGTGTAATAGCCTATATTTTAAGCAGGTTTAATAACGACTTTATAAATGATATTTGATAAGTATAATAGCTGATATTTTTAGACACGTTTTAGTCAAAGTTAGCTATGTTCATATTAGTAAAGAAATTACTTTGAGAATTATTATTTATCGTCTAAAGTAAGTTCCAAGCACAAATAAGTTAGTATGGATTTTATATAATAGAGATATTGAGTTAAGGATTTTAAGCTTTGAAATAAAGAGAAACCCATTTTTAATCACAATTTATCTCTCCTCACTCATGTCATCTACTCAATCAAGTGCCAAAGTGTATTTTCCCATAGATCAATTGTTCTCTTCAAGATTTCAGTTTAATTACCCAAGTGATTGAGAATTGGGAGAAACCCCAAAACCAAAATAAAACCCCAAACAATAATTTTCTCTCTCCTCTGATTTTATACCCCGTACTGTGCATGTTCAATTTCTGCATTATGGAGTCGGAATTTGCCCAAACTTATTGCATGAAAGTTGTAGATCTCAAAAAGTTATTGAACTTAGACCCAAAAATCACTCGATTGGCCTTTGCAAGTTTGGTGTTGCTACCTTCATTTCTCTCTCCTCTGTTTTTTTTTTCGACAATCTGTTGCCTCAATTATCTACAACATGCAATCCAATTTTGCTCTTTGTTGCTGCATGAAAGTTGTAGATCACTTCGAGTTAATGAAGTTGGGCACAAATATCGCCCAATTCGGAGTTCAGAGCAAGGAGTTATGCCCTTATGAAGTTTCCTGTTATTTCTGTCTTGCTCCACCCGCACCGCCGCTGTGCCGCCCGGTCTGCCGCCATGTTCTTGCTGCCGGTGCAGCCTTGCCGCAGCTGTGCTGCCCTTTTCATTCATGCTTCTAATTGTCAAGTTCCATCTTCCTCAAATTGTTTGAAGGTATAAGCTAGTTTTCTTCCTCTTTTTGATTCCAAGAATTCAAGTCTTTGATGCAATTGGATTTTATATTCTGATTTTAGAAATAAATTTGGTTCTCAATTTTGTTATTGATTAGCAAATATAGTTATGATAAGAGTTGTTAAACTTAAGGATTGAATATTTTATCTTTCTTAATGGATTGAAGCTTCTAATATGAATTAATCCTCTTAAGTAAGTTTATAAAAACTGATTTTTATAAATTATGTTGTTTGATAATACCCTTTGAAATCAGAATGAGGTTAATTAGAGATAGAATTGATGTTGTGAGTTGGATTAGTAGAATGGGTTGCGTATAAGGGTTGTGGTTGGTTAGTTCATGGAAGAGCTTAGAAAGTATGAGTAATTCAATTTGTTTATCTAAATTGTTGTGAGGATGGTTAATGATTGTTGTTATTGTTTTGAGGTCGTTGTTGGAGTATGTATATGGAGATAATTTATGAAGTTCGAGCTATAGTTGGTTATCCAGAATGTCGAATTATTGGGAATCGTTTCAAGCACTAGTAGAATAATTGTTTATTGCTGCGGTGATATTGCTGCGGTTTTACCCATACGCAACAATATATCACGTAAAAAAAATATAAAATAACCATATTGCTGCGGTTTCCACCGAGCAATATATTAAAATAATATAAAAAAAATATTATTTGGACCTATTGCTGCGGTTCCTACGAAAAACCGCAGCAATAGGCTTTTAAATTAATATAAAAAGAGTTTATTTAGGGTTTCAGCCTCATTTCACTCATTTCCCTCTCATCAGTTCAGCCTCACGCCTCTCCCTCTCCCTCTCATTTCTTTCACGCCTCTCCCTCTCCCTCACTCACCATTCTCCATCTCCAGTACTTCCTTTCTCAAAAGGGTTGCCGGAATTGGCCCCTAATTCCGGCCGAAAAGCGCAGCCCAAACAAGCATCAAGGCTTCTCTCTCCTTTGTTTTATTTCTTTTACCCAATACACCAACACCACCAGCTTGCCTGAACCGTTTGCCACCTCCGCACCACCACAACAACACCCTCCACCTGCCGCGGACAATCTCCGATCACCAGTGCACCCTTTGTTCCACCCTCCCGTGTTCCAGTAGCCCTGCTCTCTTGCGCTCTCACTCTCTCATTCGCACCTCTTCTTCCTTTGCTCTCTCATTCGCACCTCATTGGTTGCCAACGATTTTGTTTGTGCGATTTTCAACTACGATTGGTTGCCGGCGACAACGACGATTTTCAGATCTAGACGCGCGACGGTTTGGACGACGTTTGGTTGCCGGATTGTGGCCGGCCATCCATCCTTCTTTTGTTTTCTTTATTTTTTGTTTTTTCACTTAAATTTTATAGTTAAATTTTATAGAGGTTGATATTTTAGTCGAGTGCTGCTGACGGGATTTTTTTTGTTTTTATTTTTGTTTTTATTGTTTCAGATTTGTTTGTTTAGTGTAGTTATCTCATTTTCGTTTGTTCAGTGTAGTGTAATTCTTGTTTCTTGTAATTCTTCTATATCTCATATTGTTTTTCTTCATTAGTTTCATTTTTGTTTTTTTGTTCAGTTTTCTTATTGTTGTTTTTTACTTTGTTCAGTTTTCTTATTGTTATTTTTTTCTTTGTTAGTTTCATTTCATTTTTAATGGTGGAAGTTTCTGATATTTTGCTATTTTTCTGAAGTTTTTTTATCTTTCGAATTTAATGGCAAAATGCCTATTTTTTATTATTAAATTCAGCATATTGCTGCGGTTTTTACTAGAAATCGCGGCAATATACTTTATGAATCTGATATAAAATATATATATTGCTGCGGTTTTACCCAGAAACCGCAGCAATCTATATATTACCTATTGCTGCCCCCTTTATTGCCGCGGGGCCAAAACCGCCGCAATAGGCTACTTAATGACCGCATCAATAAGCATTTATTCTACTAGTGAAGGTACACACATGTCCTTCCACCTTCGAATCTATATCCGTGTTTTATGTGATTTCATGTGCTGAGCTTAAGCCTTTTATATAAATATAGAATTATTCAAAGTGTTGTTCATGTGTTTACAAGGGTTGTTGACTACATATCTGGTTTTAAGCTATGAGAAAAAGCTAAATATGTGATGAGTTTTATTGAGTGAAATCTTTATGAAGAACTGATTGGAGGTAGTTGAATCCTTCAAGAATATAGATGTGTGATATTATTAAACCTACTTATTTTCCACATCGAATTTATAATAGATTTCTTATGCTTAGTAAGTTGATCTTTTATATGAAAGTGTAGCTATGAGAATGAAAGCAAGGATCTTTAGCATATCCAACTATATAAGTGGTTTTACAACAAGTACTCTGATTTACGAACTACGCCGAGACTTCGACTCGATATCTTTATGAACTCGCTTTCGATTTAAACTATAGTTATATTTGAAAGTTCCCATAGAATAAGTCTCTCAAATTTGGGTCAAGTTAATGAACATTATTTTCGGATTTAAGTTCGGAAACACGTAAGTCTAGTGAAACAAGTTATATCTTTACAGAATATCATTGATGAATTATGTTTTAAGGAGTTTGGAATCTAAGTTAGAATGAGTTTGGTGTAAGATGGGTACTTGTGAAGTTCTGTTTAAGAAATACAATTGTCGTTTTGAGGGTATTATTAGAAGTAGGCAACTATCCTAAGATTTACTTATGGTGTAGAACAAGGTTGAATGGTATCACCCGAAGATATCTACGGAAATACTATGGAGCTCGGTTATATAAGAATGAAGGTCTATGATGTCATAATTGAAGGACAAAGTAATTGTTGGGAGGTTCTAACTAAGAAATGAAGATGTTATGTGATGGACTTAGATTAGATATTTAGAGAATAGTGACTTGGATGTGAATTTCAAAGGTCAAATATTGATCTATGGGTTAATGGAGTTGTTACGAGAGGTTTGTGAGTTCAGAGGATGTGTAGCCAAAATAAGTATTAGAGATAGGAGATATTAAAAATATTGAGGAGTAGGAGTTGAAATAAGAACGTCGTATCAGTGAAATAAAGGATCCGTATCTTGGTGGTGATTTAGAGGAGTATCGATTAGAGAGATATAATTTACAATTCTTATGTAAAATAGATCATATCCGCAAAGGGGTCAAGTAAAAGAGTTTGGAGCATAATTTCTTCTATTAGATGAGTAAGATAAAAAAAAATATAAATCTAGATAATAGAGTGCCTGGTAATTAAAGTTATATAATAACAATACTAAGCGTATGGTGTTAAGACTAATATGAGCTTTCGGTACAAACACATGGGACGTATGGTTGTGAATTATAAATTTAGTAAGGATCAGAACAACGAGTTTGAGTATTGGGAAATACTAAAGTTTAGATGGAAAATTGTATCATAGAATATTTAATTATAACATGGAAATATGGAGTGAGATATTTTGACTTGCCAAAGCAATTGTAGGTGATTTATGATAATGTAATAAGGTCATATTCTTGCATTGAGAGTTCATGTATTGGGGGATAAGAAAACCTTTAAGGGGAAAATTCATATCATGAGAATTTTGGAATGCTATAGTTTAGATGCTATAAGTTAAAGACGTAAGTCCAAGTACAAAGAGAAACTATTATGATGAAGGGAATTGCCAAAACGTGTTAGAGGATACCTTATAGTCTACAAGTATAAATATTACAGGTTAATTGTACGAGCTTAGAATTGGGTCTCGTAAGTCTTTGAGAAACATATTTTACATTTTGATTATGTTATGGGTTCGACTTCGGAAAGACATTTGATTTCGAATACGTTTTATGTATATTACTTCCTTTAAAAAAATATTTGAGGTAAGTAAGATTATTTTGGGATTCGAGTTTGTGTTATAATAAGATTATTTTCAGGTATTTTGGATATGTTAATTACATTTCAACTCTGTTTTGTTTTATATTAATTTACGGCCGAAAGTTTTAGTCGTTGATACACTTTGAAATTGAATATGCGATACGAATTAAGAACAAGAGTATAAGTTTTGAAAAATATAAGTTTGTGTTATTGAGGAAATAAGGATTATGATATAGTTATTGTTTTATGGGGAAAGTAAACAACATTTGTGGAGCGAGTTGCTCAATATGTGTTATGGAGCGGGTATTGCTCCTTTGAGTAGTCATGACCTAAAAGTTCTTGAGGTTAAGCTTCGGAAATTCCTAATTCGGAGTACCGAGCAGGAAGTTATGTTCATTTTAAGTTCAATGTTTTTGCTGCAATTATTTTGACAAAGTTTCACATGTTCAAGTTAACTCAACCCTTTTAATAAAGTTTAAATGATCCCACCAAGTGCCTATATGACTTTCACAAGCAGTAAAGAATTTATTATTTCCTTATATCTTTATACTTAACTAATATGTGAAATTGTTAACGTAAAACAAAAGATTTCAGAAGAAGATTTAAGTCTTACAATCATTAACAAAACTTTAGTTGTTGTGATTCTTTTTCCTCTCCATGGATGAATATGTTTTCTTTGGAACATGTGTGGTATTGTTAAACTGTACACTTAAACTATTTATGCAAATAAACTACGAATACAAGTGATATCGATAAACTGTGCATTTTAAACTATTTATGTAAATAAACTATGGATACAAGTGGGTAAAGACCGATACCAAATAAGGTACGGTATGAACAACAACCCTTGGAGGATGGGTGATCTCCTTCCGAACCCTCGCTGGGTGGGTGAAGTCCAGCAGATATTAAAAATTGGACATGTCCTGGTTAATGCTTGCAAGCATAAGTATTTAAACGGTGGGGTGACGACCTCCATTAGTTTAGAGACAGTCGGCTCCTTGTGTAAGGAGCCCCTCTCTATTCCTGTTCGCTTTACCCAAATAAATTAAATGATATAGACCCAAAGGGTTTTGAATGATCTTCATGATAAAAATTCTTACTTTAATGCGATTGTGCAAGGATAGTAATCCTGAAATTTTAAGCAAGCACCTTACTTGTGAAGCATACTGAATTCTAGCATGAATTGTATATGAATGGTTTTAAGCCACCAAAAATGAGGTTTTGGGATGAGCTTATGTATTCAACTGTTGTTGAACTTTGTCCTTATGGCAAGAAACTTATTATCTGTAGTAGATGTATGAGTACTCTTTATCGGACTTTCTTGTCAGGGGTTGCTGGTGTCGTAATAAAAACATTTCTAACTATTTGATTTTAAGTATTTTGAATTTTGGGGTTGTTCCACTTGATGAGTAATAAACCGCACAATAACTATATTTTAAGCCACTAAAATGAATGTCTGGTTGGATAGTGTGTATACTCAGTTTTTCTAATTTGTTCTTGGAACCTGTCCTGGTGGGGGCAGAGTCCATTATTAGTGATTTTACAGGATTGATGTCGAGGACTTGGAATATGATTATTGAACAAGAAGAAGATTTGTATGTTATGAAATGGTGGGCTGAGGTTATACTTAGATGCCTTGTTTGGAAGTATTCGTAATTTGTTATTTGGTTTTCAAGCTGTTCTGTTGTGGCCCCCCATAACCCACAGATCCAAGATCGTTTTTATAGGTTTTGTTTCCGCTGCGAATAAATGTAAATTCAAGGTTTGTTAAGTGTTAATTGTGTTTTGTGCATCTTAAGTGTGATTAGTTAGCAGCTTGGAAGTGCGGGTTGTTACAGGCTACTTCTAAGAATGGTAATCCACGGTCGGGGGATGGTTTGAACCCAGCGAAGAAGCGGTGTGTTGATGGAAAATCAGATAGAGTTTTTGAGGAAGGTGAATGTAGCAGAAGGCATTGCAGTTGGAATTCAAAATGGACTGCAGGATAGGATCACGGTCGTGGCAAGGCGGTGATGGCGAGTTTCGGTAACAGTGATGGCAGTTACCATGATGGAGTACGGGTTCATTACCAAATTAAGGAAGATGAAATAATGGAGGAAAATTCGAGTGATGACAGTGGAAATTATGTTGGGCGTTTTAAAAATAAAGCCCATAATATGTCAGGGAGGGCCGACATTTTAAAATTCAAGCTGAGCAATATTAAATTGGGCCAAGGACAATGTTGGCGTGGCAAAGGCAAGAGTGAGGGCGAAGGAAAAAAGTCAGCAGGAATGGTGTTTAATGATAATAACCTTGGGATTAAAAAAGTAAAGATGAAGAAGTCCTCCAAAAAAGATGGAAAGTCCCAGTTGGTTTCAAAGCAGAAATTTTTAAAAGCAACAAAAAGGAAGTTTGTGGATGAGTCTTCTGTGTGGCAGGATTGCACGTGGGAAATAGAGAAAGGGAAGGGTGGAAGTAGTTTTTTTGGAATTAATTAAAAGTAAGGATAAGGATGACCTTGAATTTTTAAAATCTTCTTCAATAAGAATTGGAGGAAATGAGGCAAGTTTTCTCAAAGTATTTTCACAGTCTTCATTTTCTTCTCTCTCTCATCCACGTGGGTGTGAAGGGGTAGAAACTATGAATACACCATTCAACATTTCACTTCAATCCTCCTTAAGTGGGGAATTACCACTTTCAACCCCACTTAATGACAGCTTGGGAAATATATCGCCTTCTGAGTTACTGCTTCAAGCCCAACCAGAAGAAATTGGGACTCAGCCCAATATTGAACAAGGAGAACCAAGTGAGTTTGGGTTTGCACATTTACTTGAAGATAGTCGTGTTCTACTTCAACAAGAAGCTTGCAGTTTCAGGTCATCTGACGAGGCACCAAGCCCATGGGTGTTGTTTTCGGAAGACCCACCTTCAACTGATACAATGGAGCCACAATCACAATGGAGCGCAGATGGGACGCCAATAACACAGCAAGATAGGGGTTCACCACAAACACCGTTGCAAATTCCAGGTTCTCACTCATCCTTACAGTCAGGTTCGTCCAGTTCTTATCATTTTGTTTCTCGTAATCTTCCTACACTTCAATTTACAAATCTCCAAATACTACCCTTTCTTGGAATTTCGGATCAAAATTGAATACATGGACTCGGTTTTGCCTGAGTTATTATCAACACCTACGACAACGCAGCCTGAGACGGTAGAACTTGGCGAAGTTGGTCTGCAAGAGGGGTGTATAAATGTATGCACGGGTGAAAAAATTGAAGTGGTGGGCGATTTACATCAGGATGTGGGCCGTAAATCCAAACGGGTTGCAAAACAAAAGTCCCATGATGAAGCCGAAAATTCAATAAAGGAAAAGAAGAAGCGGGGTAGACCACCGTTGCCGAGGGATGAATCAGGGCATATTATAAAAAGTGCTAAAAAACGTAGAATTGAAGAGTTGGGCTCACTGGTTGGTGAAGTTATTTCGGAGATTCGTTGGGATTTAAAGATTTGGCCAAAGGAGGAACGTCGCAAAATGGTTAAGAAATATATGACAGAACAATCTAATGAAGGCCATGAGACTGGGCCTAAACAGTCTCCTGGTGCCATATGATTGTTATGTCATGGAATTGTAGGGGATTGAATGATGCAGACTCCCCTACAATATCATATTTGTGTTGGTTGGTCCGCAAGATGCACCCTTCTGTTGTATTTCTCTCTGAAACTAAAGCTGATGGTGTACTAATTTCTAGGTTGTCTAACATACTAGGCTTTTGTAATATAGAGGTTGTAGAAGCTAATGTGTATGCAGGTGGGTTAGCACTTTTGTGGAAGGATAATTTATCTATTAGTGTATGTAATAAGTCTATGCACTTTTTTGTATGTAATATATGGGATGTAGAGAAAGATGAAAAATATGAATGGAAACTAGTTTTTGTGTATGGATCGCCGTATGTCCAATCACGTTTTGTTGTCTGGGAGGAGTACGTTAAAATCTTGTATTGAAAATGAGGCCAAGAATTTTCTAGTTTGTGGGGAATTCAATCAATTAGAAAGTAGTGATCAAAAGTTGGGGGGTAGCAAAATTATTAGTGGAAGAGAAATGTTCTTAAACTGGAAAATGGAGATGGTGTTATCACAAATTTCATCGGTTGGACCTAAATTTACATGGTGTAATAATAGAGAGGGGGATGACAGGATATATGAAAGGTTAGATAGAGCTTATGGCTCAGAGGAGTGGATTCAGACTCATCCTGACGCTACGGTGGTACCTATTATGGTGTCGGACCATAGCCCCATATTTATTTATACGAACCCTCAAACACAAAGGAAAAGGAATCATATCAAATTAGAGTCATGGTGCTTAGAATTTGATGAGGTTAAGCATGTCATTATGGAAAGATGGAATCAACAGGTTGATGGTTCGCCAATGTTCAAACTCTCGAAGAAGGTAGCTATGGTCAGATTTCAGTTTGTAAATGGTGCAGAGAGTACACTACAAAGTTGGCCATGGATTGGGAAAACTGGTCAAAGGATTGTAATGAGGCGCAAGTTTACTTGCAAAATGACATGAATGGAGGTCATGAGGCAAGAGTCCGGGATCAGGTGCTATCTAGGATTCAGATCCAATTGGACTTTTAGAAGCAACGAGTAAAAGGTAAATGGGTAGCACTTGAGGACACAAATTGTAAATGTTTTTTCGGAAAGCGAAATCGAGGTTAAAGAGAAATGAGATTTTAATGCTTAATGATGAAGGGGGCAATTGGAAAGCAAATAAGAAGGACATTCAAGAGATTATCACAAGATTCTATATTAACATTTTTCAATCAACCTGTCATAATTGGGATGCTGACATGTTGGAATTAATGAGCGATATTGAGGACTCTATACCAGTAATGTCGGACTTATAGAGAAATAGTTTGAGTGTCAGCGTATCGGAGCAGGAGATTACTAATGCAATATTTCAGCTAGGACAACTAAAAGCACCAGGGGTGGATGGAATGTCGGCAATATTTTATCAAAAGATTTGGGAAATAGTTGGGACGGATGTTGTAGCAGCTGTTACTCATTTTTTTTAGCATGGGTATCTTTTAAAAGAATGGAATGCTACGCTTCTTTGTCTAATTCCGAAAGTTCAGCATCCTGAGGTAGCAGGACAATTCCGACCTATAAGTCTCTGTAATGTCATTTATAAAATCATTTCAAAAGTCCTGGTTAATAGGTTAAAACCAATTTTGCAATATTTGGTTTTTATCCTAGGGCGATTGATGTCAGACAATTGCTTGTTAGCACATGAAGTTGTAACGTTCTTGAAAAGGAGGAAAAGGGGGAGGGAGTTTCTTGCGACCCTAAAGATTGATATGTTCAAGACATATGACAAGGTGAACTGGTTATTTTTGCAATGGCTTCTACAAAGAATGAATTTTCCAGCAAAGTTTCAACATTGGGTCATGCAGTGTGTCACTACTGTTTCTTATTCCATTTTGATTAATGGGGAAGCAACGGAAAGGTTTACACCTCAATGTGGGTTACGACAGGGGGATCCACTTTCACCATATCTATTCATCCTAGTAATGGAGGTGTTTTCTCGAATGCTGATCAAAGCGGAAAAGCAGGGCTTGTTTCATGGCATAAAAGTGTCAAGGAATGGACCTTCGGTATCTCATCTATTCTTTGCAGATGATTCGCTTCTATTTTTTAGAGCAACACCTCAATCTTGTGAAGCTGTTAAGGGCATTATTAATCGTTTCAGTCAAATTTCAGGTGAAGTCATTAATTTTTCAAAGTCGTTAATCATGTTTAGTCCTATCACTCCACAGAACTGTAAGGAAAACATGAGGAGCATCATTGGAACTCCTGCATCTGAAGAGTTAGGCAAATATTTGGGTAATAACATTAAAGTAGATGGACGTAGTTCCAGCAAGTTTCTACCTCTTATAGAAAAAATTCAAAAGAAGGTGGGTAGCTGGAAGCATCTTGCGCTCTCACATGCTGGCAGGATTCTCCTTATTAATGCAATTCTGGCATCGTTGTGTCATCATGTGCTGTCCGTGTTTCTTCTTCCTAAGCGAATTTCGGACAGTATTAACGCGATCTTTTCAAGATTTCTGTGGCGGAAAACTTCAGACTCAAAAGCAATTCATCGGGCAAGCAAAAAAAAAGCTAGAATTGCCGAAAGGAATGGGTGGGCTTGGTATTAGAAATGTTAGGAACTTTAATAAGGCAATTTTGCTTAAACAAGCTATGAGATTGCATAATAGGGAGGATCTCCTGGTTTCTAGAGTTTTGCTAGCTAAATAAAAAGGATCACCTGTTTCATTTGGATTAAAGCAACATCGTATTAAATCTGCGTCGTGGGGCTTTAGAGGTATGTGTTGGGCAGTTGCACAATGTAGAGAGGCATTCAGTAGGGTAATTGGTAATGGAGTAGGAACTCATATTTTGCAGGATCGATGGGTTACCGGAAAGCCAATAACATTAAGGAGGGGATGTGATCTAGACCAATTGGGCATCCAGAGGGTGAAGGATTTATTGATTCCAGGGTCGAAGATGTGGAATACGCAGCTAGTATGGAGGATATTTCCTAAGGATGTTGCACACAGGATTCTATCGATTCATCTTCCGAAAACTGATGTGAGTGATTCTTATATTTGGAACAGAACTAATAATGGAGTTCTCACTACTAAAGACGCGTATACTATGTTACAAGAAACGCAGGAGTTACAAATAGACAGAATGTGGATAGTAAATTTTGGAAGAAGTTATGGGCAACGAATATGAGGCCAAAATGGAATGTTTTTGTTTGGCGCATACTGATGAAAGCGTTGGCATTAAATAGTAATCTCATGAAAAGACAAGTCAACGTTATTGACAGGTGTTATCTATGCCAAGATGCAACAGAGAATGAGACTCATCTGTTTAGGGATTGTCCAGTAACTGCTAGAATATGGTGGAGTTCGTTATTAACGATTCAAGTGCAAACTACGAATCATATTTCAATAAATTACTGGATTACTAACTTTATGCAAAAAATCTGGAAGAAAGATGGTACTCAGAGCCCTAGAGTAAGAAGTTTTTGCGCATATATGTGGGCAATATGGAGGTATCGAAATCAAGTGGTATTTCGTAATGTTAACCCAAATCCAGCAGACATTCTGCGCATGACAGAGGATTATCATAAGGAGGAAGAGGACAGGCTCAAATACCATGAGATGAAACATAGAAAGATGAATCAACATCAAAGGGATCTGGTGGTTACTTTTGGAGGCCCGCAGGATAAAATGTGTTGGGTTAAAGTGGATGGAGCCTGGAAGAGGTATGTTAGAAAGGACTGTCCATCAGCAGGCATCAGATGGATGGGCATGTTAGATGATGGTTGTGAATTCCAAAGGAACGAGAAGGTTAAAGCAGTATCAGCAATTCAATGTGAAATGATGGTTGTGCTTAAGGGTTTACGGTAGGGATGGGCATGGGTCCAGGACCCTACCCATACCCTATTGGACCCGACCCTTATTTAAGGGTCTAGGTCCAACTTTTTCAGACCCTAAGGGTTAGGGTCCGGGTCTGGGTCCAAGTTAAAATTTTAGGGTCCGGGTCCGGGTCTAAATATTTTAGACCCAGACCCGACCCTAAGACCCTAATACTATATAATAATTTTTTTACCCTTTTGATTTTTAAAGAAAACTTCATATTTTACCCTAAAACTTAACTTTGGCTGCTCTTTGCCTCCTCGTCTGTTCTGTTTCTTCTCAACTTTGAGAACATATGGCCAAGTGAAGACAAAATACCAATCTAGATACCCAGCAGTAAAAAGTTCCTCCATCATTTCTCAATGCAAAGATCTGCCGATAATAATTCACAGCAATTTATATGACTGCATCGTCTACAACAATTCGCAAGACAACCACTTTTCAGTTGCTATACCTCCAGCGACCACCGCCGTTCCTGTACCACCGTTGCTCCACCGTATCTAGCCGACGTTCCTCCACTTATTGCTGGTTTTTTTTTTAAATTCTTCTCTCCTTGTAATTTATAGGATTCATAGGCTTCGCAAATCTGAAATATTATAGATTGAACATTTGAATAGAATGTTAATTATTTGCTGGTTTTTAGCCTTTTAGGTTTCATATATTCAGTAAGTTAGTTTTTGTTTTTTTTTACCCCTTAATTCAATGCTGGTTCATAGACAACAATTTTCAGTATTTTAGTATTATATTAATAATAAAAATATCTCGAATTTTATATTTTTGATGAACTCATATTATTTGGAATATGTTGATATTAGCAAAAAAATAAAGAAAATAGGCATGGACCCTAGACCCGGACCCTAGACCCTACAGACCCTAAGGTTCTGGGTCCGGGTCTAATTTTCCTAGACCCTTAGGGTCCGGGTCCGGGTCTAGGTCCAATAAAAAATATAGGGTCCGGGTCTAGGGTCTGGCTGGACCCGACCCTTGCCCATCCCTAGTTTACGGGAAGGGTTAAGATGTGGAAGTTTGACAATTGGCATCCTCACGGATTCTAGTATGTTAATAGATATGCTTCGAAGAAAACAATTTCCATTTCACTTATGTACCTTAGGTTATGATATACTTGCTATTTGTAATAAGTTTAGTTGTTGTGAAATTAGGAAAGTTGCTAGGGAGGTAGTACAAGTTAGTCATGATCTAGCAGTAGCAACTAGAAACTAGAAACTAGAAACGGTAATCTTGTTTAGTCTTGGTTGTTCTTCTGCTTGTACTTATTGTCAAAAAAAAAAAATGAAACAGAGAAATATGACAAGGGAGTTGAGGGAGTTATGATGATCATAACTCACGAGGGATGGAGTTTTCTTTTTTTTTTTAGGGAACAAGGATGGGGGGTTTTGAATTAGGGTAATTAACTAGGGGTAGGTTAGTAAATCTACTTTAAATGATGGGTTAGTTACGTTTTAAGTGGATTAAGGCCACTAAGTATAATTAGCCAAAGTAGGAGGTCACTCGGTATAATTTTTTTTTTGGTCTACCACCAATTAAAAAAACTCAAAGTAGAAGACCACCATGTAGAATTTCCCATTATCTATTAGTAGAATAAAATGCCCCCTTGGCCTCTACGCGTGCACTATTTTCTAGGATTTTGTTTGATGATATACACTTCTAGTGGAATTTAAATACATGATGTGAAGAAACTACGTTTTGTTCCTTGATATAGAACTATACTACTAGCTTTACAAATATCACAATTCACATGCAACATATATGGATCAAGTTGGAAAACCATATTATATTACAGCAACTACTTGTAAAATGATAGTGACTCAGTAATTAAGTGGAGGTTGTTTTCGTATCAGTAGGAACGAATTCTAATTTAAATACAATGAAAGCGCAAACTGTCATCCTCAAGCAGCTCAGAGCATCGAGAGAAGAAGAAACCATATGCTTATTTTGTATAGTATTTGTTACCGTTCAATATGGCATAATTCTAGATGTTCATAGTACATTGTAACACGAAAAGGAGGAATAATATCCACTTTTTATGTAGTAGAATGGGAAAGGGAAGGAATAAAATTCAGGTCGGTAGATCTACTTGAGGAAAACAAAATTATATTCGACTATGATATTTCAGCTAGCTTTCAACTTTTAAGGGCCGTTCCCATTTCAAGGGCCGTTCCCATTTTAACAAAAGATATCTAGGTTCAACTGATTTTCTTTTATATCTGACTTTTCCTAATGCAAAACATAAAATTACTCAATTAGCGATAAGTACAAAATGATAAGGTCTTTTTTTGGTGAAAAATAATAAGGTCATTAATACTCCATCATTTAATACTACAAAATGATAATATGTAAAAGTCATTCATAATGTAGCACCATCATTTAAGCATGCGACACATCACATGAAAGACAGTCACGTCGAAATATTATATATGCAATAAGTAACTTTACATACTCACATTCCTAGATAACTACCTACCATATATTCGTATTTCACGAACTGGAAGACTGGAAACTTATGTGTGTGTGTATATATATATATATATATTCAAAAAACGCACACACACACATATATTTCATAATAAAGGTTTCCAAATATAGTGACACTCTCAATTAATTTGTTAAGAGTTATTATGTTTTGAATTGTGAAAAATTCTTTATTGCAAATATCAAGCTAAATATCTACCTATAGTTCATTGTAAGGATTTCTTTTAGATTTAAATTCTGCATAAAGGTATATATGCATCTCAGTTCTCATAGCTAAAAAGAGTCTTAATGTTTCTAATGTGCCTTCTATTAACACATCACTAAAAAACATAATAAATTATTAACATATCTATAGATGTACAAGAAATTTATTGTGGATCTAGTGCACACAAGAGTACCTATGCACCAAGACGCCTACAACACATCATCCTAAATTCTCCACTCCTTTTGTTAGCCTACCCTACAAGGCTACAAGAATCACCTTATGATCATGTAACCGACATATTAATAATCATTTATAAAAATTTCTTTACTTTAGAATTATCTATTACCAAATCAGAAAAATATCCCCCACCCCCTCCCAAAAAAAAGAAAGAAAGATAGGGATTCATTCACGTCACGCAGCATGCAACATACACCAAAAAATATTCCCATTTTCACCACTATATAAGCACATTATGGACATTGCTAATTCTTATATCACTCAAAGCAAAACAATCAATCATATATAGTAGTAAACCCCTAAGCAACATACAACAATGGCATACATTAACCGCCCCTACGGTAACGAGTACTACGAGGTTGAAAAGGAGGTTGTCCGTGAGGGTCCATATGGATCCTACGGATCAGCTGAGTACAGGATTGACGAATATGGCAACCGTGTTCACCACCACCGCAACGGCTTGGGAAATGCTGTGACTGAGGTTGTGAGTGAAGTCATCCCCGGCCACCACCACCACCCCCACAACCACCAATACGGTCGGCCAGCTGAGATCATTGAGAGGAGGGAAGAGCGCATCATTGACAACTCCTATGACCCATACAGGGTAAGTTTTAATTTCTCATCATCTAATCATCTGTTCAGCCTTTATATTTTTCAGCGTCGTTTAGTTTTGACTATAAATTTTTAAACGACTAATATAAATATAAGAGTCTGAGTCGGACCACCTATCATATGTAGAGATCAAGTCGAGTTCAAGATGTCAGAGCCAATGCTCTTTGGCACTAGCAAGAAAAAAAATGCAACCACAAAATAGTTCATTTTAGTCATTTATAAGAAATGGACGAACAAATACTTTAAAATACAAAGAAAGAAAAGAAGAAGCCCTAACTAGCTTTAGCTTATATTCTTTTCACTATTTTTCTTTTACCAGCTAATTTACACTTACACATCGCTCTTTTTTCTGGTTTGCAGAGTTACTAAGGCTTAGAGCCTACATGATCTAGAGAGCTCAGAGCAACCATATCATGGCATTAATTTAGTAGAATAAAATGCCTCCTTAACCTCTAGGCACCGACTAGTTGCTAGGGGATTTGGAGTGATATCTGCCTTGCTATCTTGTACTGTAATCATACTTTGTTCGACTATGTAATCCGGTTTCTTATGAAGTTATTATATATAGTATTTGCCTTTTAGGCTTTTAGCAAATTAAAGAGATTATGTCCTGAATTCTAATGTAAATATGCACCGATAACACATAACATATGATAATGGTGGAGAACCATATCAACTACTTAAGGGTGCATGCAATGCATTTCTACACCTAAAAAAGCACTTTTTTGATACATATTGATACACCTGAATTTGACCATTTATCACATAATATTTTCCAAATTATATAGCATCGTACATAATATTTGATACATATTGAGAATGATCCGAGATTGTCTTGAAACCATACCTGACTCCGATCCGTTGACTCGAATTGCCATCTCTACTAGCTAGTCGTTTCTCTATGGCCTAATCTAAAGAGGACATATGTACACAACCTTATCCCAAAGCAACTGAGAGGTAATTCTTGAGAATCTAATGATGCCATCTCCAAAGCAAATGAATTATGAGAATCTGTTGCTATTAAGACAGAACTATCTGCTCAAATCAATAATCAGACATTTCCAGTAAGCAATGAATGTAGTAGACCAAAAGAAGCCAGATTGGATAATTTGGAAACCTAAATTTCAGAGACAATAGTACAGATACAGCAACTCAGTGTGTTTGATTAGCACGCACTCAAAAAAAAATAATGGATTAGCACAAGTGCAAGCTAACCACGTTCACAAGATTAGTAAAACTTAGACATAACTTTTGCAGGACTTGCAGGCTGACAAACTGATGTTTAAGCTGGTTTAGAAGATGTAATAAGATGTCGATACATTTCTTTGCTTTTATTTTCATCATCTGCAGATCATGAAGAGAGTAATTAGAACTAATTTGAATAGCAGCAGCAGTTTATATGCTGTATGCACTTTGCAAAACCAGCAAGAAAGTAAATCAGAAGTAGTCTTAAACCCCAAACTCCTAGACATGATAAAGATATAAATAAAACGGTTTTTTCACCAGGTACCCCTGAGGTTTTACGAAATGCACCAGGTACCCTCGTTGTTTGGGAAATGCACCAAATGCCCCTAAGGTTTGACTGAATTGCACCAAATGCCATTAATGATGAACGGAGTTAAACTACCTTTAGTGCTTATTTACACAATTGCCCTAATATTGTCTTCTTCCTCCTCTTTTTCTCTCCTCCCTCCTTCCTCTTCTTCCCCTCCCCTAAAATTTTCTCTCTCCTACCCCCAAGAACTAGCCACCATTAATGGAGGTCGAATATGTGCTTCATCTCTTTGATTCTTACTAGTTTGACCTCGAAATTCTAAAATCCCAACCCTCCTAACAATTCAAACCAAAATTCAGAAAAACCACCCCAGTTTTTTCTCCAAAAATCACCCCAAATCCCAACCCTCCCAACAATGTCAAATCTCGAATTTCCCGCTTGAACCCTTCATTACCATCATCTTCTGAATCATTTGGAGTCTTCATCCTCTTCCCTTTAATTTGCTGCCCTTCAGACCAGTGGACCCATTAGTCTCTTCACTCCTCTCACGGCACCACCACATTACCACCACTGTGCGCACCACCCCCTGTGCACCGCCACCCTCCGAACACCAGAACCCCTCGCCAGTCATTCACCGCAGTCGCAACGCACTGTAGCGCCACCAACACTCCTCTCTCTCCTTCGCACTCTCCTCTGTTTCATCTGCTCGGCCGTGCTCCTGTTCGCTGCTGTGCCTCACCGCTACTCACCGGAGACCGACGAATGCCGCCGCCGCCTTCCCACGCTGCTGCCTGCACTAATGTATTGTGAAAAATCAACTCAAAATTACATACCATTAACTTCTTCATCCAGCTTCTCTCTCTTCTCGTTTCTTTTCTTTTCTTGTTTCTTTTTCTTTCTATTTGTCATTTTCTTTATTTTTTTTTTCCGAAGGGGTGGGGGTGGTGGGGATAGCGGGGGTGGGGGTTGCAAGGATGAGGGTCGCGGGGGTGGGGGTGGGGTGGGGGAGGGTCTTGGGTGTTGGGGGCTGCGGGGGGGAGGGGAGGGGTGGTTTTCGGGGTTTATGGGTGGTTGGGCGAGGGGGTGGGGAAGGGGAGGGAGTGGTCTTGGGGGTGGGTGGTGGGAGGCTGAGGCAGGGGTGGCTGGACAAAGAGGCGGGTGGGTCTGAAAGTGGGATGGTTGGGAATTTAACTAATTAGGTTTAATTAGATATAATTAGGATTTAATTAGCAATAATTACAATAACTAGGTTATTTTGGAGTAATTAGGTTGATTTGCCTTTGATGACTAAAGGAAACTTGATGTCCTTAGTCATCAAGGGTATTTGGTGCATTTTATCAAAACCACAAGGGCATTTGATGCATTCCTGAAACAAGAGGGGTACCCGGTGCAAATCGTGAAACCTCAGGGGTACCTGGTGAAAAAACCGTAAATGAAACCACACCGAACCCATGTGTTTGATTAGCTGGCACTATTCATATTGCAGTTTCAAGATCAGTATCAAATTGTATAGAGCAGGCTCATAGAAATGATGTTTAAGCTGCTCTAAAGGATAAAACTCGATGTTTGCTGAAGTGCTGACATTCCTTGAAAGCTCTAAACAAAGAAATTACTACTAGCTATATTATCAACTGAAAGGACACAATTAATCTTGTTCTCCATGAATAGCAAAACATAGAAAACATTATCGATTACTTCAGAGTTTATGAAATCGTTAGTCATATGAATCTGACTTCATAGTACTTGCTGGGGTGGATGCATTTCCCGTTAGTATCGATTGAGTAAAAATGATTCACTAGGTCAATTCTCCCAGAGAAGTACAGGGAAGCCAACTCGGATTTGCTTACATTCAGTTATTGTTTCTAATTTTCAGTTAGATTGAAATCATCCTCCAAATCAATGTTTAAGACCATCCTAATATGCTGCTAAAAAGAAAAAGACAACATTCATCCAATGTTAGATTTAATGTACGACTATGAAACAGGTAATTCTTATTTGGTTTGTGCGAGCAACTAACTGAAAACCTAATTCTGATAGCCATTACACGACACACAGGCTTCAATGCACAACTCAGGCAATTTAGACCAGCAATGACTCTTTGACTCCCATGTAAATTGTCAATTTGTCATGTTCCAACCTTCATCTCCATTGGGTAAGTCTCGATATGTTGAAGGGGGGAGAAGGTAGGGAAAAAAAGAAAGAACATTGTTGAGAAGGTATTTCCCTCCCCCAGATAAAATAGGAAAAATCCACCTACTTTGAAGCGA
This sequence comes from Beta lomatogona, assembly GCA_947646795.1. Taxonomy (NCBI): domain Eukaryota; kingdom Viridiplantae; phylum Streptophyta; class Magnoliopsida; order Caryophyllales; family Amaranthaceae; genus Beta; species Beta lomatogona. The sequence goes on from CANSNZ010000731.1 coordinate 793,857, forward strand.
GATCAAGGAGAATAAGACAACACCCATTATTTTAACTCCACTTCTCTCCTACTTTACCTATATGCTGATTATGCGACTTAAGATCTAATGTTCAGAACAGGAACTTAACCAAAAGGGTTTCTCTTAGTCACTATAGATACTGCACAAAAGTTCCATGTATGCATTGCTAGAGCTTAGAGCTCTCAAAGGACACTGAGATTGGATTTGGAGCAAAGACACTCCAAGCCCTTCAGCTATCTTTATCAGACTTCTTCAGGTGTGTTCTTTTCAACTTTAAGATATAATTTTTGGTCTACTCAGGGCTGCTTAGGTGTACAAATAAGGTTCAATCAGGTCTGATAAGGTTCAATCAGGTGTAAACATAAGGTGAAATTAGGGGTCATCACGTCCAACCATGTCTAATAAGTTCAAGTGAAAAGAATGCACCCTTCATCAAAGCCTGATTGTTGTAGCATAAGGCATAGAAATCTAAGGTGAACTATTTTTAGTAGGAGATACCAAGTATTCTGAATAAGATAAGTATTTTAATCTCCCCTCTTACTTAATTATATGAAGTTATAAACTACAAGAGGCGACCCCTATCTCTAACCTTGCTTCCTTGATAAGTATGAATTTGACATACAAATTTGGATATATCTTTGCGCCTCCTCTTTAATTATAGTAAAAAAAAAAATGACTCACAAGTACACTCACGCATCACTTGCTGTGAAGAAAAAGAATTTTCACAGTACAACTTGATCCACTCATGAATGGATCAATGGGATAAGAAAGTTTGCGTTTCAGAAACAATGTGCTTAACAAGGTGGAAAAAGCTCATTCTCATTCTGCCTACTAATATGTTTAACTTGATCCAGTAATTAGTTCAGGCTTTCAGCATCGAACTAACCTTATTCCCGTTCCCCGACTCCAAGGGCCAATCGTTCCTTGCATACCAAAAATATAAAGGAAGAATTGTTCAAAGTAAATCATAAACTTGCAGTGGATACGGCTCATACGAGTGATGGAACACAATGGTTAGAAGTAGAACTCATCCTCTCCTTTATGGATTATAATTGGAACATGTTCTAATAATGACAGCATCTGGATGTTTTCTGATTAATCAGCAAACATAATTCAGATAAAAGATGCCATATTGCTCAGCTTGCAATGACATAATTGCCCTTTTCCCTTCTGAAAGTATTGCTAAGAGTAAAGTCTTTGGTCATGATTAGTTTTAAAAACGTGATATAATTGAAATTAAAGACAGAAAACTTACCAGACGAATCTATGAGAGTAGTGAGGAATCCAGCTGCTATAATATTCTGATTTTTGCAGGTGTCACACGAGTGCTGCTTCCACACCTCTTTACAAAGCACTTATTTCAGACTATCTACAAGGGGTCTGCACCGTCTGCCCCAACAGTGGTTCAGCGTAGACCAATTACCAATTATACGGTGAAACTTTTCTCCGATCAATCAGAAAATTGAATTTAAGGTTGCTACAGTGATGCCTCATTCATAATGAACAATTTTTGTTAACAACATTTGTTCATTTGAAAATTTAATTATAAATGTATTATATTAGATTAAAAAAAATGATGTATATTAAAATCAATATTTCATTATCTTTATATAGCTAATAGATGATATCGATACCCTGATTTTCATATAAAATGTTTGTGATTCCATATACAACATTCATGAGTCACTATACAACAATTGTTCAACAATCAATCACAAAATACAATAAGCTCCACTTTTCCTCCAAATCACTCCAATTTTGAAGCGATGGTGTTCATTAAAGAAGGAAGGAAAATGGAATCCTTCCTCTTCCTTCCCCTAGCGTCCTAGCCCCTTATACAAACAAGGGAACTTGTTCCCCTCCCTTTCCCTTCCCTCCCTTCCTCTCTACTTCCTCTTATCCAAACAAAGTGTGAAAGAGATGAAATAAATATTCGATCTAAGCATAAAAAAGAAAAGTAAACGTACCTGGAAATATTCCCATTTTCACCACTATATAAGCATTCCTATGACATTGGCTTATTTGCATCTCACTCAAGACAAGCAACAAAACCAATTATAGTGGTAACTTCTAGGCATCCGAAAGCCAAATCAACAACAATGTCATACCTTAACCGCCCCTATGAAAGCAGCTACTATGAGGTAGACAAGGAGGTCATCCGTGAGGGTCCATATGACAACTACTCAGCTGAGTACACGATTGATGAATATGGAAATCGTGTATCCCACCACCACAACCACCACAACAGGGTGGGTGCTGTTGTCAGTGAGATTGTGAGTGATGTCATCTCTGGTGGCCACCACCACCAACACCACAGTGGGCCTACCGAGATCATTGAGAGGAGGGAAGAGCGCATAGTTGACAGTTCCTATGACCCATATAGGAGGGTACGTATTTCTTAGCATCTACTCATTTTTAGCGTTCAGTTTCTAGTTTCAACCATATCTACATGCTTAATTGGTTCCTGTTACTACTACTTATATTAACAACTTAAAAAATTGAAACAGGAAATTAAAGGAAACTGTTAGGACTCTAGTTTGGTTATGTCTTTGGATTAGATTTATTAATCCCATTCTAAGTAGGATTCTTAGGGTGTATATATATACTTTGATGATCAATAAGAAAAGGGGACTGAATTTTGAACCAAAATTAACATGGTATCAAGAGCCAAAACTTGAAAAAACTCTCTATCCAAATCTGGAAAACTGAAACACATACCAAGACTCGATTTTTTTGTCTCCCAGCTTTGAATTCCTTTGCTGTTTTGCTTCGAATCCTCACTGCTCCATCATTGATTCCCCACTTCGCACATATTCTCGCCGCTCCCGCCGCGACACAATGACAGAAAATACCGACTCCTCCAACCCCAAACCTGACCCGGTCTACTTCTTGGGCTCGAATGATAATCCGGGCAACCTCATTACTCCAATTCAGTTGAACGCTGATAACTTCGATGAATGGGCACGCGCTATTCGTATGTCTTTGAATGCCAAACGTAAACTTGGATTCCTAGATGGCACTATCCCGAAACCAACCACCGCGGCGGGGTTGGCCGACTGGAGTACTGTGCACTCCATGCTGCTCTCGTGGCTCCTCAACACTATTTCTCCGACCCTGCGTTCGTCGGTCTCGTTTTTTGACAACGCTCACGAATTGTTGAAGCATCTTAAAGAACGCTATTGTGTTTCCAATGGCACACGGATCTGCCAAATCAAATCTGACATAAGTGAATGTAAACAACAAAAGGTGAGTCTTTGGCCGATTATTTCGGCCGTTTAACTCGCCTATGGGATGAACTCGGACCCACGAAGTTGCGCCACCATGCCCGACCGGTGGTGCCTTTGCCCGGTGATGAAATTTCTTGAAGAAACTAGACATCAAGAACATCTTCACCGTTTCTTGATTGGGCTGGACGATGGGTATGCTCCGCTTAGATCTCACATCCTTGCGCAGGCCCCCTTACCTTCAGTCAACCGCGCATACCAAATCATCGCCCAGGAGGAGCGCTTGCGGGGACCCACGACTTCGTCGTCGCCGGCGCCAGGAGAAGCCTTGGCGTTCAAGATCGACACTCGCCCTAAAACCCGTAGCTCTGGTGATACCAGGGTGTGCACCCACTGTAATTTCGAAGGCCATGAGGCCTGCGGGCATTTTCAACTCATCGGATACCCCGAGTGGTGGGGTGACCGACCTCGGGGTCCGCGCGGCTCCACTGCTACTCGTGGCAACAGATCTGTCCGTGGTCGAGGAGGCAAAGGCGCACCCCCAGCACGCGCAAATAAGGCCGTGGCTGGTGGTGGTACGAGTGATAAACCGAATGGAGGGGGAGGGGTGATTTCCCAACCTAGTGACCCTGTGAGTGCTGGTCTTGCAGGGATATCACCTGAACAGTGGCAGAACCTCCTTGACTTACTGAACTTACCTAAACCTCATGACCGTTTGAAAGGTGAGCCTTTGTGGATATTAGATACGGGTGCCACACATCATGTAACCGGCACATTTTCGCACTTCACAACAGCGCGGAAAATTCATGGGTGTCCGGTTGGATTGCCGGATGGTAGTTCCGCAGCCGCTACTCATGAGGGAGATGTGATTCTTCCTGGAAATCTAAAACTTCATAATGTTTTATTTGTCCCTAATCTTGACTGTAACTTGATTTCCGTCCCGCAATTATTAGATTATGCGAATTGTATAGTTCAGTTCACTAAAACGTTATGTGTATTACAGGACCGCACGACGAGGACGCTGATTGGAGCGGGTGAGCGGGAAGATGGACTTTTCTTTTTCCGAGGTGTCCCGAAAGTGAAGGTCATGGCAGTGGATGGCATGGCATCGATTGATATTTGGCATAAGCGGTTGGGTCATCCTTCGGAGAAAGTCTTGCGTCATTTACCATGTGTGAGTCAATCTAGCACTAGTAGGTGCAATATCGATGGGTGTGATGTCTGTTTTCGAGCTCATCAACCTAGGACTAGTTTTTCTTCCAGTCATAGTAGGGCTAGTCGAATATTTGAGATCATTCATTGTGATGTTTGGGGCCCTTATCGAACTAAGTCTGCTTGTGGTGCCTCATATTTTTTAACTTTAGTAGATGATTTTTCCCGCACTGTTTGGACCTATTTATTATATAATAAAAAGGAGATTGAGATTATGTTTATGCACTTTGTGGCTTTTATTGACAGACAATTTACTCAGAAAATAAAATGTGTGCGCAGTGATAATGGCACTGAATTTAATTGTCTGAAACCTTATTTTGTGCAAAATGGGATCACCTTTGAAACTTCTTGTGTTAAAACTCCACAACAGAATGGACGGGTTGAACGGAAACATAGGCATATTTTAAATGTTGCCGGGCTTTACGATTTCGAGGCTAATCTACCATTGAGATTTTGGGGGGATTGTGTTCAGGCGGCTTGTCATTTAATTAATCGAACTCCATCTGTCATTCTTGATTATAAAACTCCCTATGAATGTTTGTTTGGTAAGCCTCCTAAGATGATAGATATCAGGATCTTTGGTTGCTTGTGTTATGCTCATAATTTATATCATGATGGTGATAAGTTTGCTAGTCGGAGTCGTCGTTGTGTCTTTGTTGGCTATTCCTCCACTCAGAAGGGATGGAAGTTATATGACTTAGAAACCAAGAAATATTTTGTTTCCCGGGATGTGAAGTTTATTGAACATCAATTTCCTTTTAGTGTGTCTGCCCCATTGCCTGATAAGTCTGACCCCACTGATATGGTGGACCTGTTGTATTGTGAGGAGGAGATGCCTTTGCTTCTTGTTGACGTTCCCGTGACGGTTGAAGGGGGACTTGGTCCAACAGGAGGTCGGGTGCCTGACGTGGAGGATGTCGCTGCGGATCTCGAGCCGCAGCAAGTGGACGAAGGGGTGGCCGAGGCAAGGGAGCCTCGACGGCCGCCCGGCGTAGCCCCGGCTCATGGGGCGTCTAGTGATGTCGCGCCTCATGGGTCGCCGGTGCAAGGAGGGCGTACAGAGAAGAATGTTGAGGTGTTGGGAAGGGGTAGGCGTACCAAAGTCCCCACTAAAAAATTGCAGGACTATGTGACTCATACGGTAGTGAAAAAGAAAAGTTCATCAACTCGAACACCTGTTTCAGCATCGTCCTCAGGTACTCCCTATCCTATTACACATTATGTTAGTTGTGAAAAGTTTTCTGACAAACATCGCAGATTTCTAGCAGCTATAACTGCAGGGAACCCTCCTAAGTCATTTAAAGAAGCTATGAAGCATGAAGGGTGGCGTGACGCCATGGGTGCTTGAAATCAAAGCACTTGAGGATCAAGGCACATGGGAATTGCAACCTCTTCCTCCAGGCAAGAAGGCCTTGGGGAGTAAATGGGTGTATACAGAAAAATATGATGAGCAGGGAAAGTTGCAGCGTTTGAAAGCCAGATTGGTTATATTTGGCCATCATCAGGTGGAGGGACTTGATTATAATGAAACTTTTGCTCCTGTCGCAAAAATGACCACAGTTCGTACTTTCCTGGCCATTGCAGCCGTGAAAAAATGGGATATTCATCAGATGGATGTCCATAATGCATTTTTGCATGGGGATTTGGAAGAGGAAGTGTATATGAAGATTCCTCCTGGTTTTCGGGGAAGGAAATACTAATCTGGTATGCGAGAATGAAAAAATCATTGTATGGCTTGAAGCGAGGCACCTAGGTGTTGGTTTGCAAAATTGGCCACGGCTTTGAAAACTTATGGGTTTAAGCAGTCTTACTCTGACTATTCCCTGTTTACTTTGACCAGGAAAAATATTCAGCTGAACGTTCTTGTTTATGTGGATGATATGATAATTGCAGGCGATGATCAGGAAGCTTTACTGAACTTCAAAGCTTACCTTGGACGATGTTTTAAAATGAAGGATTTAGGTGCTTTGAAATATTTTCTAGGCCTTGAAATTGCCAGGGGAGCGCAGGGAATATTTATGTGTCAGAGAAAATATGCCTTGGATATCATATCTGAAGCCGGCTTACTGGGTGCCAAGCCTGCTGAATTTCCTATGGAGCAGCACCATCAGCTTGCTTTGGCAGATGGCCCATTGTTTCATGATGTAGAGAAATATCGCAGTTTGATGGGCAGATTAATTTATCTTGCTGTTACTAGACCGGATTTGGCATATTCTGTTCACATTTTGTCACGGTTTATGCGAGCTCCTAAAGTTATTCATTGGGAGGCCGCTCTGCGAGTGGTTCGATATTTGAAGAAAAATCCGGGACGGGGAATATTATTTCGTTCTAATAGTGATCTCCGTCTTGAAGGGTGGTGTGATTCAGATTGGGCCAGTTGTCCTATTACCCGGAGATCCCTGAGTGGGTGGTTTGTTTTGTTGGGATATTCTCCTGTCTCTTGGAAAACTAAGAAGCAGCCTACCGTATCTCGCTCGTCTGCAGAGGCTGAGTATCGTTCTATGGCTGCTATCATTTGTGAATTAAAGTGGCTCAAGCAATTGTTGGGCGATCTGGGAGTCCAGCATCGTGCAGGGATGCGATTATATTGTGATAGTCAATCTGCGTTATATATTGCCAGGAATCCAGTTTTCCATGAACGTACTAAACATATTGAAGCAGATTGTCACTTTGTTCGTGATGCAGTAACAGAAGGTCTTGTGAGTCCGTCCTATGTTCCTACTAAGTTTCAGTTAGCAGACATATTTACAAAAGCACTTGGTAGGACTCAGTTTGATTTTTTGTTATCCAAGTTGGGCGTTCGTAATTTGCACGCTCCAACTTGAGGGAGGGTGTTAGGACTCTAGTTTGGTTATGTCTTTGGATTAGATTTATTAATCCCATTCTAAGTAGGATTCTTAGGGTGTATATATATACTTTGATGATCAATAAGAAAAGGGGACTGAATTTTGAACCAAAATTAACAGAAACTATGATATACTTCCTAATACATGGTTTTAAGTTTTTCCCCTTTTCCATTATTATTATTATTTTGTCACCTAATTTGCTCCTTTTTATGTGGCTCATTTTTGTCCAGCAGTACTACTGAGGGAAGCCTACTGCCTGCACGATCCAGGGAAATTGACAGCAATTATCTATTAGCAGAATAAAATGCCCCCTTGGCCTCTACGCATGCACTAGTTTCTAGTATATTGTTTGATGATGTACACCACTTCTAATGGAATTTAAACACATGATGTTTCACATGTTTGTCCTCCAGATAAGAAATTATGTTCTGTTCCTTGATATAGCGCTATACTACTAGCTTTACAAATATTACATGCAACATATATGGATCAAGTTGGAAAACCATATTACACCAAGTACTTGTAAAATGATTTCATGCATGCAACAAAAAATACCTGGATCGTTTAGCATGATGCATTAAGTAATATGATAGCAGTCCTGTCATATATGCACAACAGAAACAACTCGCACATTTCCTGTCATTGATGAAGTCTAGAGAGGACAAGATGTACATGACCTTATCCCTAAGCAGAATTAATTTGAATTAATAGATCAAGAGAAACATGTACTAAAATGTGTTTTCAGACATATATACCTGTTAAACAATAATAGTGGTAAGAAGGGAAAAGGCAGCGGTAGTTAGGCTCTTGTTTCATAAATTACACTATCTAGGGAGCTAGAAGTGATCCTATAAAAAAAAAAAAAGCATAATCCAAGAAATTTTCCTTTTTATACTGAGAGCCAGAGCACACCAATTCTAGTAGACTGTAGTACTCATCATTTTGTATAAATGAGCAAGAAGGTAATTTCACTTACAGTGCGAACTGCCAAACGCCTACCTCATACATGCAATGTCTTCAAAAAATAATTCTACATGGAAGTCAACAACTAACAGAAAATAGTCACTAGATAAGTAATAAAAGAAATTGTGCAGAACTCCTAGCCGAGATAGTTTTTGGACAGATAGAAAGATGTTCAAGTCAGTTTGGAGAATGCAACAAGAAATTTATCGACATTTCTTGCTTTAGTTATTATCATCAGCAACAACAGAATGATAATTTTGAATATCAGTCGTGGTCTCATCCCAAAATTCTGTTAAAGAGGCAGAGACGATTTTGTTCACTGTCTTTATTACAAAGACAGAGAAATCATATTTGTTTTACCTACAAGAGCATCAATTTTTTAAAGTTATGCAATGCTAGATTCTTAACACTTACTGATATGGTGCAATGTGCATTTCATGCAGCTATAAGTTTAGTAGGAGGCCCTGATCAAGGTATTCAGATACTTGTATTCTACATACCACATAGAGTTACGACCTAGCTAATAAGGAAACTCTACTCTAAGAAACATATGAAATATTCAACATATTTACATATACTATGACAAAGAGGGGGGAGAACAGATGTTGAGATTGGACCGAAAGTCAAAAAATGAAGGTGAAGTAAGCCCTTGATGAAAATGTCAATGTATTGATAGGAAGATGTAACATGGAGAAACCAATACAACTAAGAGAGGCCTTTTCATGAACGAAGTGAATGTCCATTTCAAGGTGCTTAGTGTGTTGATGTTGCACGCGGTTGCAAGCAAGATAGAAGGCACTAACATTGCCACTATACACGATAGTGGCCAATCGAAGGGGGGCAATGTAACTCAAGTAATAGGTTGTAAATCCAACTAGTCTTCGCAACTGCATAGGCTACCCCACATATTCAGCTTCGGCGCTTGAACCACAAGACGTGGCATTCAGAAGACCGAGAGAAAAGGTCATTGCCAAGAAAAAAAATTCAATGCGAGTCACGGACTTACAATGAGATTAGAAATCAGGCATAGGAGTAATGATCCCCATTCTTCCGCAAAGCCTCCATAGTGCTCCTGAGAGCACCTAAAATTAGATGCTCCCTCTCACAATTTTTTGCACATTTTATTTATCGCTCATTTGAGCGAAATATGTGACAAATGTCCAAAATATGTGCTTGGGAGCATATAGTTCTAGGTGCTCCCAGTAGCACCTGAGAATTGTGTATCAAGGAATATGTTCTAGTAATGACTCGTGTATTAACTTAATTAGGTAAGATCTCATACTTCTCTATTTGCAATGACATGCAGGTCTGGTCATATGCAGCATATGCATCACCCATGGGTGTAATAGTCAAATAATCCATGAACAGTAAGAAATTCAAACATTATACCCCTCAAGAATATCTCTATTATACTTCCTCCGTTTAGAAATAGTTGCACCGTATTCCTTTTTCGGAAATGTCATAATAGTTGCACCATTTCCTTTTTTGGTAAGTTTTTTGGCATGAAATTACCTTGTTGCCCTTACTATTAACTTCTAATATTAATTATTCACCTACTAACCATTCCCTCCAATTTATTAATCTCACCAACTATTATTAAATCTACCCACCTTATATCTTCCCATTACCTGTACTTTTTAAAAAGAAAACCACATGAACTATTTTCCTTACCCCCCAATTTACAGAAATTAGATCCCTAAATCTAGAAACATCTAGTCTCGGTTCTTCAACTTCAAGAACCCTAAAACTTTGATCCTCTCCATTTCGATCTTCTCTCTTCCAATCTATGGAGAATTTACTTATTCAATCCGTTATACGCCATTGTTATAAGCTTCGATCTACTCAGTTCACTCTTCAAGAACCCTAAAAAGTGTCGGTAATTTCCTGATTTTTTTTATCTTCTCTCTCTTTCTCTCTGTCAAATTTTCATCTATGGATCCGTACTACTATCGTTATTCTTCTGAAAGTGATAAGGAATACGTAAAATTAATGAAGTTGAAGCACCCTATGCGACATCGATCTAGCTTTAAAGAGGAGGACGACTTTGATCTTGCTCATGAAGACGATGATTTTTCTGATTTGAGAGAAAAACTTCGTCGTTATAGTGATAATTGGAGATCTGATGTCGAAGACGAAAGTAGCAGCGAAGTTGAAGAGTGTGTCCCAAAAACACCACCAATTGAAGTGGGTGAAGTAGCCCCCGACACACCTGAGTATGAAAGAGACACTAGTAACAAGAGGACAAGGTATTTTCGTCCCTCCTCTCCAACCGAAAATCCACCACCACCATCTTCGCCGACAATTGGATACGACTCAGATGAAACGCAAGCCCCTGACAATTGGCCAGAATCTTCAACTAGATAAGCATCTATCTATTATTTTCAGTAGTAGTATATGAAGGAATATGTCCTTAGACATTCCGGCAATTACTAAATATAAATAGGAATGTTATTATGAAGATAATAAAGTTAATTATTTTAGTAATCGTATTTACTTGCTAGAGAATAAATATGATTAATAGGACAATATTGATTGGGCCTATAACTAAAATAGATTAATCATATGAGGTCACACATTGTAGCACAAGTTGGACAAAGCAATCCAAATCCATTTAGGATTAGGATTGGGCCGGTCCAAAGGAGAATAGGAGGAGAATTAGTTCTCCTAGCTAGCCTATGACTCTTCTATTATATATAGGATATAATATTAGGGTTTAGGTAATCAAGTCATTAGTCAGTTTCTTTTCACTAGAGAGAGAAAGAGAAACCCTAAATCTATTCTCCCTATAACCGGTGCCTATACCATTAAAAGCAAGAGATTTCTTCTCTTCCGTTCTAGCAAACGTTGGTGTTCAACTGGTGCTCGTGGACTGATTAGAGGAGCAACACTTGGGGCTCTCGGATCTTCAAAGCTTGCATACAACAGGGAAATCACGCTACAAAGGTTTGATATTTAATCCCTATTGAATGATTCATATGTTTGATTATGTCTGCGATCCTATGATAGATGTTAGGAAATTGTTTCCTGAAATTCCGCTATATGCATCTATATATTCCTACAGTGTTATCAGTTTTGCCTAATTCATAATATTCATATGATCATGTTATTGTATGCAAAGTTATTATTTTTATTCAATTAAGGGAGGATTTATTTATGGCTTGAATTTGCATAATTGATATTTGATATTAATTGATTGGAAATTGTAAATAATTGATTTAATTGTGATTTATGCTCTAATAATTTTATAAAGTTCCGATTTTTTATATGAGGTGCGAAATAAATTGTTTAATTCACTCTAATATTTTCGGATTTTTATAAATATTTTTTGTTATATTTAAAAATTATTTATGTTTAATTTGATTAATCATTGAAATAATTTGTTAACAATTAAAGATTTGATTTTTAATTTGTTAAATAAATCTAATGTTCATCACCCACATAGATCTAGAATAATATGATGGCTGAAAATAATTTGATTATTTTCCCCACTAATTTTCGAATTTTATCATATTATTTATGAATTTTGGTTAAATTTTATGTTTAATTTGATTATTCATAGAATTTAAGGATAACAATTAAAATATTTGATTTTATTTGTTAAGATAATTCAGTAGGTCATCCTAAAAATTATTTTCGGATTTTTCGGATATTAATTGTTAATTTTCTGAATTTTTTGGATATAATTTGATTTTTACCCTAAATTTGAATTCTTGTTGGATTTAATGTTAATAAAGATTATACATTGAAATCTAATCTCAATAAACTTAACATTTGTTTAAGATTTGTTGATTGATTCAAAATTTCTGCCATAATTTTCGGATTATTAAATCCTAAATCTTTAAACAAATTGTTTGTTAAAGATTAAATGGAAATTTTGTAATTGTTACAAATAATTAAAGAAGAAGCCAACCATGGCTGGGTGGCCCACCGGTGATGGTGGAGCCACGGTGGCTGGCGGAGGGGTACCGAAATAGGGCAGGGCGGGGGCGGCACAAGTGGGGAAGGATCGGCGGCGCACGTGCGACGTGCGCGGCCCCTCACGCCTCTCGCAAGGCTGCTGGTGCTTGGTGGTTGTTCTCCAGCCGGCGAGTGCTAGCAGGCCGGTTTGGCCGGCGGTTTCTGGCGCCATTACCGGAGCCCAGGTGGCAAGTGGTGCCGATCGCCGTGGCCCGTGGGAGTGTGTCTTTGGTGGTGGTGTTTCCGGCGTGGTGAGTTTCATGGTTCTTGCGTGAGTTTCGCGAGCGGCTATTCTTGGGCGTTGTTGGCCTTGTCTTTTGTGGTCAACGGTCAAGAAGTCAATGTTGAATTTATAAAAAAAAAAAAAAAAAATTTTTTTAAGGAAAATATGATTTTCCATAATTGAGCATAAATCCAAAAGTTTCCTATCTTGCAAATTTGTGAATAATAATGATTATTGCCATGTTTAAATAAGTAATTGAATTAAAATTATATAGTTTCCTAAATAATTCCTAGCTTAAATTTGTTAAGTTTTATGATTATTATGGAAAGTTTTATTTGCTTATTAATTGTTAATAAGTAAATCGTTTGTGTTTATTTTATTTTGATATTATAAATGCGTGGATGTTTAATATAATATATGTGATATCATATTTTGCATATTATGACTAGTATGGCCCAAATTAGGATAGTAAATACGATCTGCGAATCGTTATATTTGAATGTAAATTAAATACGATCTCGCGAATCGTTTGTATTTTTGTAACTTTAAACTTTCGTTATTATTTAATTCAAATTATGTAATCAAGCATGAGGATCCAAGGAGTTTAAAGGATGGTGATCCATGGAGATTCAAGGGAGGATTCATGAAGATTAGTTATTTTCCTAAGTATAGGGGCCATACTAGATCATTTTAATTATAGCTTTTATAATTTTCTTGCATTTATTTTGTTTAAATGCTTGCTTCTAAGTTTTTTTTGTGGTTAATTGAATCATGTGTTCACTATTAATTGACCATATTAGTAAACTTAGGTCCCCACAAGTAATATTGAGTTTTGATTGCTTTTCCAAACAACACCTATAAAGCCTTAGATCATGAGTAATAGGTTACGCCAAAGCGGGGTGTTGCTCATAGTTCCGGGGATAGTAGGGTAGGTTTTTGAAACTTACATGTTAATGTTTGGTTTAACTCAACAAAATCATCAAAAGACAAAGTTTTGGGTTTTGAAGCTAAGAGATAGGAGTAAACAAGGAGTTGTTAACTTTGTCTACCAAGAATTATAATTAGTTATAATTAGTAAAGTGTTTACTTACCTCAACTACTATAAATTAAAGGCAGGGCCAAAGTCCGTTTGATTGTAGTGGAAGGGGATCTTGGTTATTTCTTTATTCAATAGGGGACTTTCATTTTGAATAAAGGGTAGTAGTAATTAAAATTTGTTTAATTATTGCTTTCTTGATAAACATTAATTGGATCTTGCTTAAATATTCTTTTGTTGTAGTTATCATGTCTCGTTCAAACAACAACAACACTCCCGGTTTTAATTTGCGCTATTTACTCGAAAAGGACAAACTGAATGCACATAACTTCCTAGAATGGGAAATGGCTGTGAGAATCGTTCTCAGAGCTGAAGGAAGAGAAAAAGTTCTTGACAATCCTCTCCCTGAACCCCTGCCAGAAAATGCTACTATAGCTGAACAGAGAACAAGGCAAACCCTAGAGGCTGATTCTGTGCAAGTAACATGTCTGATGCTTGCTTGCATGGAGCCAGACTTTCAAAAGCGTTTTGATGGTTTGGATGCCTACTCCATCCTCCAGCAGCTGAAAACTATGTTTCAGAAGAATGCTAGATTGGAGAGGTTTGAAGCTCACTGTAAGTTGTTGGAGTGCAAGTTGGGAAAAGGAAAACCCGTTGGTCCGCATGTGTTCAATATGATTGGACATTTTCAGATCATGGAAAAATTAGGCTTCCCTTACCCTCCAGAACTGGCAACTGATATTGTGATCAAATCCTTGCCTGAAAATTTTCAAAATTTTCAGTTGAATTTTTACATGCAAGGAGGGGAGGCTACCTTGCAAGAGCTGCATGGTATGCTAACTCAGGCTGAAAGGAGCTTGCCTGCTGAACCTGAACATAAGGATGTTCTTATGGTTAGGAAGGGCAAGCAATTCAAGAAGAAAGGGGCTCCTAATAAGAAGAACAAGGGCAAGGTTGTTGCCACTGATGATACTTCTAAGCCACAAACCACTCCTAAGGCAAAAGTAGCAGCACTACATGAGTGCTACCACTGCCACAAGATTGGTCACTGGAAAAGGAACTGCCCCAAGTATCTGGAAGATAAGAAGACTGGTGCTTCGACTTCAGGTATTTATGTTATAGAGATTAACTTATCTACTTCTTCATCATGGGTATTTGATACTGCATGTGGATCTCACATTATTTGTAATGTGCAGGCACTAAAAAGAAGTAGAATGTTGAGGAAAGGAGAAGTGGACCTCCACGTGGCGTTTAAGCACGAGTTGTTGATTTGGCTATGGGGATTGTAGTCTACTTTTGCCTTCTTGTTTAGTTTAGAACTCCATAATTGTTATTATGTTCCAACTATTACCAAGAATATTGTTTCGATTCCGGTTTTGGACTCGAAAAGTTTTTCATTTCAAATAAAGAATAATTGTTGTTCTGCTTATTTGAATGATTTATTCTATGTCTCAACCAAGTTATCAAATGGTTTATATGTGCTAGACTTAGAAACCCACATCTATAACATAGACGGCAAGAAACATAAAGCAGATGATTCAAACCCTACATACCTATGGCATTGTCGATTAGGCCACATAAGTTCAAAGCACACTGAGAAACTTCATAAAGATGGAATTCTCAAATCATTTGATTTTGAATCATTTGATACTTGTGAGTTTTGGCTTGATGGGGAAAATGACAAAGTCTCCTTTCACAGGTTCAAGTGAAAGGGCCAATGACCTTTTAGCCCTCATACATACAGATGTGTGCGGACCCATGAGTACGTTGGCTAGGGGAGGGTACAATTACTTCATTACTTTTACCGATGATGTGAGCAGATTTGGATTTGTTTACCTCATGCGGCATAAGTCGGAATCCTTTGAAAAATTTAAGGAATTCTAGAATGAAGTACAAAGCCAACTTGGGAAGAAAATTAAGGCATTACGATCCGATCGTGGTGGTGAATATTTATCTCAAGAATTTGGTGATCATTTGAAGGATTGTGGAATATTTTCACAATGGACTCCGCCAGGAACACCACAGTTAAATGGCGTTTCTGAAAGAAGGAATCGAACTCTACTTGATATGGTTCGATCCATGATGAGTCTTGCTGATCTTCCTATTTCATTCTGGGTATTTGCGCTTGAAACAGCGGCATTCACACTTAACAGGGCACCATCCAAAGTAGTGGAAAAGATACCATATGAAATGTGGACAGGAAACGTTCCAAAATTGTCTTTTCTAAGGACATGGGGTTGTGAAGCTTATGTAAAACGTTTACTTTCTGATAAGCTTTCACCCAAATCCGATAAATATCTTTTTGTGGGTTACCCAAAAGAGACTAAGGGATACTACTTCTACAACCAAAGCGAAAACAAAGTGTTTGTTGCTCGTAATGGTGTTTTTCTGGAAAAGGAGTTTATTTCTAGAAAAACAAGTGGGAGAAATGTATATCTCGAAGAAGTTCGAGATAAGCAACAAATGGATGAGGTTAACACCTCATCAGAGGCGGCACGGCATGAAAATGCTCAGGAGATGGTGCATTCAATTCACGTACCTCCTACCGTCCCACTTGGAGATACTCAACCTAGTGAGGTAGAAACTTCTTCTCGTTGTTCCCCAACGTAGGTCTAGTAGGACCATCATTCCGTCAAAGAGATATATTGATTTCCTTTTGGTGAAAGTTCGAAATAACGATTTTAGAATCAGAATAGCCTACTAGCTACAAAGATGCTTTGGATAGTCAAGACTCCGAAAGATGGCTTGAGGCCATGAAATCTGAAATGGATTCCATGTCTGAAAATCAAGTATGGGACTTGGTTGATTTGCCTGATGGGGTAAAACCCATTGGATGCAAATGGATTTTCAAGTTGAAAACAGACAAGGATGGAAACATTAGTGTTTTCATAGCAAGGTGGGTGGCGAAAGGTTTCAAACAAATTCATGGTATTGACTATGATGAAACCTTCTCACCAGTAGCCATGCTGAAATCCATTAGGATAATCCTTGCGATTGCTGCCTTTCAAAGATATGAAATATGGCAGATGGATGTCAAAACCGCTTTTTTGAATGGGTTCTTGAAAGAGGATGTGTACATGACACAACCTCAAGGTTTTGAAGATCTAGAAAATCCAGGGTGGGTATGCAAGCTTAAGAAGTCCATTTATGGACTAAAGCAAGCATCAAGGAGTTGGAACCTCAGAGTTGATGAGGCAGTCAAGAAATTTGGCTTTTTCAGAAATGAAGAGGAATCTTGTGTATACAAGAAGTTAAGTGGGAGTAGTATTACTTTTCTGGTCTTGTATGTGGATGACATACTTCTCATAGGAAATGATAAGACCATGCTTGAGTCAGTCAAGGAATGGCTTAAAAATTGTTTCTCTATGAAAGACCTAGGAAAGGCTGAGTACAGATTGGGAATAAAGATCTATAGAGATAGGTCGTAAAGGCTGATTGAACTTAGTCAAGAGACTTATAAAGATAAGGTTCTTGCAAGGTTCGAGATAGAAAACTACAAGAGAGGATGTGAAAGTAAGCAAGGTTCATGCGAGGATAATATTGCGGATCCTCCTCGACTAAACCGTTTGCTCAACCTATGCATGAGTGTCATACTAGGTCTATGGGGCTTAAGCATATGGGAGAATGGCTTTAGGTTGTTTACTTCATGTTTACAATTGTAAAGACATTTATTATGCTTTGAATGTTTATCAATAAAAATTCCGTTCTTATTTAATTGTTTGGTTTAGTATTAAATAAAATGTCCAAATAATTTGTGTTTTCAAATAGGATTATCGAAAACGTTTTGATAATGGAACCCTATAAAGTGAACGGAAATCACATTTTATTTAAAGTCCCTAGTCTAAATCACTAAATTGGACATAAGTGATTTATTTAAAAGACTAGTATATAATTAATTGATAGCGCAGTTCCATGGGCTATGGAGACATAGAGATGTCTAATTGATTATATGGATGTATAGTTGATACATTGAGACTTGACCTAATTAGATTCTAAAAGTAGAATCAAACTACTATATTTAGTGGATTCCTTAGACATGAGTATGTCTTAATAACCACAATATAATTAGTTTAACTTTGACATTTGTTAAACGCCGCGCCGTAAAAGGAGGTTATAAAGGCAGTGATCAGGTGGGCTAAGAATTGAGTGGGAGTTATGGTTATACAAGAATGGATAAGTCCTCCTATTAAATAGGAATGGTGTCTGGGCCTCTTGATGAGCGAGAACTGGAAAATTGCATGGCCATGCGGAATAGGATTAAAGAGTTAATCCTTATTTGATCAGTTCGAACTCAGCGATCAAGGAACAAAATTTGAGAATAACATTGTGTTATCAAATTTGACATTAAGTGACTTAAGGAATTTAACATTGCGCTCTTGTCTTCGGACAAGTGGGAGATTGAAGGAATATGTCCTTAGACATTCCGGCAATTACTAAATATAAATAGGAATGTTATTATGAAGATAATAAAGTTAATTATTTTAGTAATCGTATTTACTTGCTAGAGAATAAATATGATTAATAGGACAATATTGATTGGGCCTATAACTAAAATAGATTAATCCTATGAGGTCACACATTGTAGCACAAGTTGGACAAAGCAATCCAAATCCATTTAGGATTAGGATTGGGCCGGTCCAAAGGAGAATAGGAGGAGAATTAGTTCTCCTAGCTAGCCTATGACTCTTCTATTATATATAGGATATAATATTAGGGTTTAGGTAATCAAGTCATTAGTCAGTTTCTTTTCACTAGAGAGAGAAAGAGAAACCCTAAATCTATTCTCCCTATAACCGGCGCCTATACCATTAAAAGCAAGAGATTTCTTCTCTTCCGTTCTAGCAAACGTTGGTGTTCAACTGGTGCTCGTGGACTGATTAGAGGAGCAACACTTGGGGCTTTCGGATCTTCAAAGCTTGCATACAACAGGGAAATCACGCTACAAAGGTTTGATATTTAATCCCTATTGAATGATTCATATGTTTGATTATGTCTGCGATCCTATGATAGATGTTAGGAAATTGTTTCCTGAGATTCCGCTATATGCATCTATATATTCCTACAGTATAAAGTTGTTTTGTGGTTGTTTTTGCTATCGTTTTGTGGGATTATGTTGGTTGTTTTTGCTATGGTTTTGTGGAAACTTTATGTTGTTGTATAATGGTGTGAGCAGAATTTTTTGGGACAGTAATTTGTGAGTCCTAAAATATGGAGAAAATCGATGTGAATGTTGCCAGTCGTATTCTAGTAAACTTGGCTTTATGCTTTGCTGATCTTAATCCAGTATGCACAAAAATATGATGGTAATAAAGGGACTGGTTTGCTTGACTACTAATGTGCAGCTTGTAATAAAAAATATGCTAGCAGCAAATATGTTGGTTTGGGTTTGAAAAGAAGAAGTTGCTTTGGTAATCCTGAATTTATGTAAACATATGACCCTGATTATTTAATTTAGATTTTGACCCTGATTTTTTATGATAAATAGTGTTTCTTTGATTCCCTGTTTATAAAGATAAGTTGTGTGCTATGTTGTTGGTGGATGCATGATGCAGCTTCACCACAATAGTTTTGTGCATACTTGATTTATCCACAAAAAAAGTCCCTACACCATTTATGATTTACAAAATAAATGAGCCTATCTTGCTCAAGTTAGTTACAACCATTTATGATTTACAAAATAAATGAGCCTATCTTGCTCATGTTAGTTACAAGAATTTATGATTTACAAAATAAATGAGCCTATCTTGCTCAAGTTACAAAAGTTTATGATTAACGAAATAAGGGAGCCTTACCTTGCTCAAGTTAGAGAATTTTGTGATCTGCATGTATGTTGTGAAATCTGACTGCCCATTTATGCTATGGCAGCACTTGTAGATGCTGAATTTGAACCACCTACATCTTCACAAACTTCCCTTCTAATAGTAACTACACCCTCATTTAGGTATGAGATTGTGTCATCTACCAACTCCAGAGGAATTGTGACTCCAGTTGGTAGAAGACCCAATCTATCTAACTTCTTCTTTCCCTTATGAGGACTTTTGTAGTTGTTTCCACCCTTCACCTTCAGAATCTCAACCATCACATACATTAACTGTAACCAAGTGTAATTTATGAGTCTTGGATCATAACATTCATATGCGTGTTTCACACTCTCCACTAACTTGTCCACAGTTTTTGGGAACTTTTGATGTTGTAGAGATTGTATAGCCTTGAAAAAACCTAAATCCAAACAATTAAGATCAGGTGATTGAGGGGGCTGACAAATTAGATGCATATCAAACCCATCCTTTGTTGCTTCCTCTAGAAATTGTGGATCATTTGGTTGAATGTGGGGCCTTGCGTTATCTTGTTGAATCCAAATAGTTTTACATCCAAAAGATGGCCATTTAGCTCTAATTGGTGGTAGTAATTTTGTGATGATCATGTTCCTGATCACTTCCTTTATGATGTGTTGTATTGCTTTGTTCTCTAAAGTCCCTCTATCTCTATTCACACTCCACCTTTGAGCTGCCACAGCTTCAATAAATGGGAAAATATCAATTTTTCCATCCCATATGATCACTCCGTCACTACTAATCATAGGTCTTGCTATAGCACCCATGAACATCACTTTGATGATGTAGTTTTTTGATTGGACAGATCTACATGGGTCTTCTTCATCTGACATGAGATAAAATCTTTGAGTGATTCTACTCATGTAAAACCATTTCTCGTCGATGTGGACCATGTTGTACAAATAAGAGAATTTAGGGATTTCTCTCACTGTTCTTGGTAAGATTTTGCTGAGTACAAAATGCAACCTTTGTATTTTGTGAATGTGTGTGACTTTAGGCTTGATTGAGTTGGTATGAGACCTCAAAATTCCCCTTTTCATCAGCCTATACACCGTTGCAGGACTGCACATAAGTGCTGATGCAAAAGACCTGAGCGTTGTTCTCTGCTCTAAAGGGATTGATCTTAATGCTTCATCATCAGTGAACTTTGATTTTCTGCCACGGTTGTTTTTTTTTTTGTCTGCATATTAATTTCAGTGCCTTGTATTGCTTGTTTCTTAGCTTCTGTCCAGATTCTATAAATTGTGCTTCTATTAACCCCAACACGTGTTGCAATTTCTTTGAATTTTCCCCTTGGTACAACTAAATTCTTAGCAACTTCTAACAAACTAGTGACTATGTGAGCCTTCTGTCTACTCCCTAATTCCGGTTTCTTCCTCAGATTAATTTGTTCATTAATTTCAGCATGATTTATTTCTTCATTATCAGAAGCATCAGAATCAGTGACATACCAATTGTTGTCCATCTGCTCGTCATTATCGGAATCTTCAATGTTGTTCATCTGCTCTTCAATGTGAATGAGTTCATCTACTGTTATGTCTTCATCAGAATCAGACATCAAATCTTCAAGCCATCTGTCATACTCATCAACCTCCAACTCCATCAAAGAAGTGTTGTGCAAAAAAAGAAAATTTAACTGTGAAGTGTGTGCAGTGAGTGAGAATTGTTTGTTGAGAGACTTTTTTTTTTTTTAAGGATTCATCAACAATACTGACTTACAAGTTGTAGACTTTATAGTGAGATTTTTTGTAATTGTAAAGCTCTTAAATTTTTGGAGGGAAGTTTAAATTTTTCACTAAATTTACACTACCGTATGTAATTTGGATGGAGTGTTTGATGTACAACTTTCCAGATTTTGGAGGGAGTGTGAAACTTTAAGTTAAAGTTGCTTTTCCATAAATGTACTTTTTGGAATTTCTCTCTCATCAGATTTTACAAAGTAGAAAACCCATCAATTGACCCCACAATAGTTGTCATTAAATACTATCCTTTGTCATTAATCTCTCTCATTAACTTACCCTTCTCATGACCCCACCATAACTTCTTAAGAAATGTGCCAAATAGAAACGGTGCAACTATTTCTAAACGGAGGAAGTATAAGGGAACTCTTGAGGACTTTGGTGTCCACCCCTTTTGACCAATATACCCCTAACTAGAAAAGAAAATACAACATCTACCACTCTATTAGTTTAAAAAAAAAGGAAAAATCGATCTAACAAAATGCAAAGCAATTACCACTCATCCTTTGACTTCGCACGCATAGCGTGCATATAAGACTAGTATCTCTTTAAAGAAGCATTAGGCGTATTGTGTTTGCTTAATTGCTTACCATAAGCAATCACATTATTACAGGTAAGCATGAGTGAAAAAATTGAAATTGAACACTAAATGCTTACCTGGTATGTACAAGAGAGTTGTAGAAATGTTGCTAGCTAAGATGTTCTGATTCTTGGCTGCTGAGATAAAAGGGAGCAGCTTTCACAGCTTTTCCACGAAGAGCATAATTTAGCAAATCTAGATGGGGTAGCACTAAGCCACTAACACAATGAACCAACTTGAATCACTGGTCAATATGATGCTGAAAAATAATTACATTTACCAGTCAACCAAAACATTGAAGATTTTAGGCCTAGGAAGTAAAGGCTCAAAGCTTTGCATAAATGATTCTCTTTGCTATCGAGAAAAAAAGTATTCCCTACGAGGATATACAAGATAAATGTTTACGGCCATTTTGGCAATTACCCCCCCCTTCTTTTCTATTTCTACAAACTAGGAATTTCACATTTTTAGTGCAGGATTTTGACCATTGATATCTTTAACAATAGATTAGTAAAATTAATAAAAAAAGTACTAATATTTTGAAAATACACATTAGGACAAATCCAATTACATTTTACGTAAAAAATTATATTCGTAAAAGTATATCGTCAAAGTATGTGAATAGTGCGAAATCTAAGTGATAGAAGTAAGAAAACGAACGAAGAGAGTAGCATTTGTGTAGCCTTTTGAGCATGATAACTACATGCTTGATGAATAACGTTCTTTTTTCTCTGGAGAATGAATAATAACAATTTTCATCAATACATTTTAACTCATTCTGCATTAGCAGTTTGGTATCCAATAGAAGAAAAAAAACCGATTGTTGATGGGGAAAAAGGAAATAGAATAAAGGTAGCTATTCATTATTGATAGGGTGATCGCAAGGGTGGCCTGGAAGCTTCTTTCATCACCTCAGGACTCAAGGATCAAGAATAAGTTATAAATGGAAGAAAGATATTTGAAAAGTACACAACAAGACGTTATAAAAAGATCCCACATAAATATCTACTAATTTTTATAAATTAGTTTGAAAATACGGTCAAAGTTCAGTTAAAATAGTTGACCAAACTAGACCAGAAAGATTCAGACCAGACTTACCCTTAATAAATTCAGACCAGATCACCTTATTTCTAGTGAAGAGAACATAACCTTAATCTTAGAGATGCCATAATTTTCAGAGTGAAGACAATAAGCACCAGAGCATCAGTTCAAAATGTCCTACGCCAAGAGAGTGGAATAAGCCAGATTTTGCCTACTTCACAAAACGAAAGTGGGATTCGAGCAAGACATAAAGCAAGCAAATGGACAATTATTCCCCATTTTCATAACAACAAGAACTCAATTTGATAACCTGATCTCATTGATGCCATAACAGCTGCATGAAGGAACATAGGTCTAACAATAATTCAAGAAGTCTTTAAAACATTCGATCAATGCGTAAAAGCAGGATATGGACCCCATTTTCACCACTATATAATAACACCATATTGCTCACTTACATCTCACCAAGCAAAGAAAAATAAACCACCACAAAGTACCAGAGTACAACAAATATATCAGCAATGGCACACTGTGGAAACAACTACTACGAGAAGGAGGTCATCCGTGAGAGCCCATGCGACTCTTACTCTGAATACAGCAGGGTTGACGGTGGATATGGAAGGCATAGCTACCCAATCGGCCACCGCCTCCACAACAATGTGGTGAGTGATGTTGTGTATGAGAGCAGCACCATCCCCAATTATGGCCACCACCACCACCTTGGTGGTGCTGACCACCGCCACCACAACAATGTGGTGACTGAAGTTGTGTACGAGAGCAGCGCCATCCCAAGCTATGGCCGCCACCACCACCACCCTGGTGGTGCTGAGATTATTGAGAGGAAGGAAGAACGTATTGTTTATGAGAACGAGTATGATCCATACAGGAGGGTATGTGTTTCAAACATCACTTTATTCAACTGTTGCTTTGAACTTGTTCTATGTTATTCCAATTTCCCCTGTACTCCTGTGGTAATAATGCTCTTTCTTGTTTGCAGATGTGCTAGATCAATTCAGCAAATCAGCTCCTGCCTGCAACAATTGACAGCAATTTGGCAAATATGAGTATAAGTATAATAAGTTGCTAATTATTCCAATACTACCATGTACTAGTACTATAAATCGTACTGTACTCCATTATTCCTATGATTAATATGGCATTTACTTTCTGCAAATGTTCAAACTCCTGGCATGAATGTACAATTTTACACTAGCTTCACATGTGGAAAAACTAACTACCACAGAAATGATAGTTGTCAAGAACCACTCAGTCTCGTAGTAAGAGAATCCCTCATTAAGCAACTGGGAAGTATAAGATGATAATGCGTGACTTCTAAGCCTCTATATTCCTCATCTGTAAATCAAATGGAGTTACCAATTTCAACACCTGCAACACTTTCATACGCTTGTCAATAAATGTGCTAATAACACTAGTTTTCTCACAAACAGCATGCTCTACAAAGAGGACAAAGAAAGAAAGATTACCATCAAGCGTGGCAAACAATCTTGATGTCACTATAGTCAAGCAGTTTAGCTTAAGCTCACATCCAAAAACAAAGACTGGTCCGCTGTGTAATTCAAACGACTTACAACATGACCTGTGACTGAAAGCAACCCGCAGTTACTGTTTTTTGTTGGATATGCTTAAATAAAATCCATAAAATTCCCTTCCCTTGCATAATTTTGGCCTTCCATTTCTAATTTCATCCCTAAAATAAAACCATGGAAAAGAGCAACTAGACCCCAAAGTCTACACCAATAAAGAAAAAATTGCAAAATAAAGAACTGCTGATCTTATAGATATATGACTTGAGGAAAATTCAAAGCAGACCACAAAGTTATAACTAGAAAAGACATGAGTTTAATATTGTGAAATTCTATAATGAAGAAGACATAATATGAGGAAGATGAACTTTTGTTATTCCATCCAAAATTACCCTTCAACGTAATACATGTCTGCCATATATAGTCTACAATATCCTTAGCCTTCCTAATTTACTTCCTACAAGTTAGGTAACTAAATAAAGATATACAATCAAATATACATAAGAATAATGCACAATATATGATATTCTATTACTCCCCCCTCAAGTTGGAGCACTTGGTAAACCGAGTCCCAACTTGAACTGCAAATGATCGAACGATTCGCCTCCGAGCGCTTTAGTAAATAAATCAGCAATTTGCTCCTTGCTCCTAACATGAGACGCATGAATGGTATGGGAAAGTAAATGTTGTCGAACAAAATGACAATCTATCTCGATGTGTTTAGTTCGGTCATGAAAGACCGGATTCTTGGCAATATGGAGGGCGGCTTGATTATCACAAAAAAGCCTCATGGGCTCGGTGTGAAAAACGCCAAGAGAAGAGAGAAATGCCTTGAGCCAAATGAGCTCACTGGTGGCTGCCCCCATCGCCCTATACTCAGCCTCTGCGGTGGATTTAGCCACCGTTACTTGTTTCTTCGTACGCCACGAAATGGGTGAGCCCCCGAGGGAGACAAAGTAACCACTCAAAGATCGCCTAGTGAGAGGACAACTTGCATAATCCGAGTCACAATATCCTTGGAGCGTATAATCGAGATGCTTGGTCAAGGTGATACCTTTGCTTGGATTCTGTTTGATATACCGTACGACCCGCAACGCCGCGTCCCAATGCTCCTTTCTCGGTTCATGCACGAATTGAGATAAGATGTGGACAGCATAAACCAGGTCTGGGCGAGTTATAGTCAAGTAAACCAAACGCCCAACAAGACGGCGATATTTCATAACATCCTTGAGAATATACCCCCGTGCAAGAGCTAAGTTATGACGAGGCTGGATAGGTGTATGGACGGGTCTGGCCCCTGTCATGCCGCTTTCTTCAACAATACTAAGAGCATACTTTCGTTGATTAAGGAATAGGCCAGCCGGTCCATGAGCTACTTCAATACCCAAGAAATACTTAAGACGTCCGAGGTCCTTGATCCCGAATTTCTGATCCAAGAAAGCCTTAAAATGTGTACAGGCCGTGTGGTTGTTGCTCACTACAACCATATCGTCAACATAGACAAGCACCCCAATGAAAATCCCGTCTTGATTAAGTGTGAATAAGGAATAATCTGCTAACGATTGCACAAACACATAGTGTTTCATGGAGACGGTCAACTTGGCGAACCAATTACGAGATGCTTGTTTCAAACCGTAAAGGGATTTCATTAACTTACACACTTGATTACCTTCTTTTCTTTCGAAACCTTGTGGAATTCGCATGTAAACTTCCTCCTCGAGATCTCCATGGAGGAAGGCGTTGTTGACATCTAATTGTTCAATAATCCAATTCTTTTTAACTGCTACCGCGAGCATACATCGAACGCTCGTCATCTTTGCCACTGGGGCATAAGTTTCATGGAAATCAACTCCTTCTACTTGTGTGAATCCCTGGGCCACTAGCCGTGCTTTATAACGCTCAACAGTCCCATTTGCACGATATTTAACCTTGTATATCCATCGACAGCCTATCGGTTTCTTGCCTTCTGGTAAGGTGACGATCTTCCATGTACCATTGGCCTCTAAGGCATCAATCTCCTTCTTCATAGCTGCTCGCCATGGAGCATGCTTGGCTGCCTCGTGGTAATGATTCGGCTCACTATGCTCATCAATCTTAGCTAGAAAAGCTTTATGGAATTCGGAAAAACAATCAGTAATAACATAATTGACTAAGGGATAGCGAGTACCTGACAGCGAGGATGCAGTTTGTGTGAGATGAGCACTCGACGTGGGTGTAATTACTCTTACGGACTTGCAGTAGTAATCTTGTTTCCAGGATGGCGTGAACTTTGCTCTGGCTCCTCGCCCCATTCGCTCCTCTATTTCTGTGTTGGGAAGAACAGTCCCATCACCATCTCCACTCGTACGCCCATCTCCCTCAGGCGTGTTTCTGTCGTGCTCCCCGAGGGTGACCCCATTATCAACAGTGTCAGTAATCTGGTCAAGGAATGTATCTTCTTGACCATCATGAACGCCCCCTATCTGGGAATCGAAGTGATGTATGGCGGCCAAATCGGTATCGTTGCTATCACCGTGCCCTTGGAGGTCACTCGTGTCATGTTTGGGAAGCAAATAAGGGAAGACATGCTCATAGAAAATAACATCACGAGACACAAATGCTCGTTGCTCGTTCAAGTCAAACACTTTCCAACCTTTTTTGCTATGTGGAAAACCGATAAAAATGCAACGCTTCCCCCGTTCCCCAAATTTATCCCGTGTTCTATCTTTATTGTGTGCATAGCATAGGCAACCGAGCACTCGAACATGATCAAAGGTGGGAGTCTTGTGATACATGACTTCAAAAGGTGTCTTACCATGAAGTAAGGGTGTAGGTGTACGATTAATCAAATAAGCCGCCGTCAAAACACATTCACCCCAAAAGTGCAAAGGGAGACCCGCCTGAAAACGTAAGGCCCGTGCCTTTTCTAAAATGTGGCGATGTTTGCGCTCCACTCGTCCATTTTGTTGGGGGGTATCAACATTGCTAGTTTGAAATAAAATCCCGTTTTCCTCATAATAACGTTGCATTGGTCCGGCTAATAATTCTGTCCCATTGTCACTTTGGATTTTTTTAACACATTTCTCAAATTGGGTTTTTGTCATTTGACAGAAAATTTTAAGAAAATCTCCGGCTTCACTTTTGTCTTTCATAAGGTATATCCACACACCCCGACTGTGATCATCAACTATGGTCAAAAAATAATGCGCTCTCGTTAAACTCGCCACTTTATACGGTCCCCAAATATCACAATGAATTAAACCAAACAAGGTGTCACACCGTTTATCATTTAATTTAAATGGGGTACGGGATTGTTTAGCCCTAAAACAAGGGTCACAAACTGTATCCGAAAACCAATGCAAATTGCAATTAACCAAACCAGAAAAATGAGAGAATACATTCTTAGAGGGGTGCCCAAGTCGTTTATGCCACAAATGTCCTTCTTTAGTAATCGTTGCCTTAGCCACACAGTTCACTTTCCTTGGTCGATAGTAATACACCCCATGTCGATGCTCACCCCGTCCAATCGTCATCCTCGTAGTCAAGTCCTACACATCACAATGATCCGAGAAAAAAGTTAATACACAATTATTTTCACGAATTAATTGCTGAACCGAAATGAGATCGCAAGTAAGAGTTGGCACAAATAAAACGTTTTTTAAAACGAAGTTTGCATTCAGTCGAACAATGCCGTGGACCTGGGCTTCAACTCGTCTGCCATCTGGCAAGCTGACCATGGAGATGTCCTCCTGCCAAGTATTCTCCAACAATTCTCGTCTCCCGGTCATGTGGTGAGAGGCGCCACTGTCAATCATCCATTCAACATCAATAGTTAGTGTCATACCTTTCAAGCGATCATTACCATCTGCACTTCCGTTGAGCAAAGTTCGCAATTTTTCAATTTCTGCAGTGGTAAAAGGTATATTCTGCTGCTGCTGCTGTGTTGTTGTGTCCGTGGGTCTGATTGTCGAAGTCCCAACTGCATTAGCTTGATAATATCGTCCTCTGCCTCTCCCACGAAAGCCTGATCCTCTAGTGCCATTTCCACCTCTTTTTCCGCGCCCTCTTTCACGGGCTTTTACTTCCTCATATCCGTGCTTGTCGTAACAGTTCTCTTCGGTATGATAATACTTGCCACAATGCGTACACTGTGGTGGCGAATTATCTTCTTCATGCGCAGCCTTAGAATAATTCCCACGTTCCTTGCCTGGTCCGTATATTTTTGTGGCCATGGCCATCTCTACAGTCTCGTCTTTACCCTTAGTAATCGAAGCATGCCGCTCCTCTCTTAGAATAAGACCGTAAGTACGGTTCAGCGGAGCAATAGGGTCCTCCATTAACAAATTAGACCGGATATTGTTATAGAGTCTAGAATCCAAACCCATAAGGAATTGGTGTACCTTTTCCTCCTCTTGCTCCTGTTTGATTGAAGCAGCCGCTCCACAGGTACAATTTTTTATTTTACTGTACTTGTCTAACTCGTCCCAGATCGTTTTAAGTCTCGTGTAATAATCCACAACAGAGTCCCCTCCTTGCTTACACTCATTCAATTCGTTTTTCAACTGGTGTACCCTAGGGGCATTACCTGCTGAATATCTTCCGCGTAATTCTTCCCAAATTTCTGCGATAGGCTGTGAAAAAGTGATGCTTGGATGCAACTTCGGATCGATCACATTCCGAAGCCAAGCCTTTAACATGGCATTGCATTGCCTCCAAGCCACCGTCTCGATGGTTTCTTCATCCCCGTTTCTCTCGGGCTGTTTAACTTTGCCCTCAATAAAATCCAATTTGTTTTTGGCATCTAACCCATTTCGAACCGCATCTGACCACATATCGTAATTATGACCATCAAAAGTGATATTTGTGAGTTTGAGACTCGTAATTTCTGAAGGGTGTAAATACAAAGGCGACGTCAAAGGAATGGTCTTTGGACCGTCCCTGCCGCTTTTTGATTTACCGTCATCTCCTGTCATAATGGATCTGACGTTTTTGTGTTTTGTTTATATTCACTAATGCTCTGGTACCATGTGAAATTCTATAATGAAGAAGACATAATATGAGGAAGATGAACTTTTGTTATTCCATCCAAAATTACCCTTCAACGTAATACATGTCTGCCATATATAGTCTACAATATCCTTAGCCTTCCTAATTTACTTCCTACAAGTTAGGTAACTAAATAAAGATATACAATCAAATATACATAAGAATAATGCACAATATATGATATTCTATTAAATATATCATATGAATCATGCAATACGTCCTGATAATGACAAGATCATTAGCTTTCCATATGTCCTGAGATATATCCTAGATCACTACCTTCATTTGATGTTAAGACGCCATCGGCCATACTTAATATGCAACAAAATCATTATCACGAACACACAGACTGAGCATCTATGGACCAAAAGCAAAAGGTTACCATAAAAACTAAGTGGATTGGATGGTTAACTTGAAACTTTCTTTCATTACCTCAAAAATGTGTTCTAAGTATTAAATTAGCGACAGATTACAATTTAGAAGTGAGTGTTATTGCCTTTACATTCTACACCTCATCAGAGACATCATATAACTTAGTATGGAGGCAACGAGTACCTAGAAGTAATGTAAAAATGTCCTAACACACGAACAGCAGAACACTTCAGGAAAAGGAAGTCGAATTCAAAGATGATCTACAAGCAAGCAGTAGACTCAATTACTCCTGAGTTAGAACTGAGCCTCCAGCTAAGCAACTTGACCTCAAAGATGCCACATTTTTCACTGTGAAGGTTGTTGATTTCTATAAGCATTTTGAAAACTCTCAAAAGTAAGATGGTATTCGACCGATACATGATAAGCAGGAAAATGGAGTCAAAATTATTCCACTTTCACCAATATATGACCTTAATATTTCTCCCTTTTATCTCATCAAGCCAAGCAAAGAATAGACAATAAACTGTCAAAAAGCATAGTCTTACGCGAGTCCCACTTAAATGACTTACTACAGAATTTAGTATTACCGTGATGATGAGAGGGAGGTCATACCTGATGGCCGTTGTGAATCATAATCTGAGACTCAGGTACAGCAGGATCAAGGCTGGAACGGCATTCCAGCTACCCAAATGATCACAAAAAAGTCAATGCGGTGAGGGGTGTCGTGTAGAAGACCAATATCATACCTAGGTAGATTCGCCACCATCATGGTGGTGCTGCAGAAGTCATCGAGAAGGAGGAGAACAATATTTAAGTGTATCACCGTATCACTATAGGAAACTATGTGTTCCAATCATATATTTATATTTACTCAGCTCTGGCATCTAAAGTCTGAACTCTCAACTTTGTTCTCTGATAATTTAGGCCCCTACTTGCCTTCTTATAGCCCTACTTCCAATCTGGCAGATCTGTTTAGGCTAGACTAGCATTACACATGAGCTTCTGCATACAAGTTCCAGCAAATTGACAGAAAATCCCGGGTATCAACACAATAATTGCCCCTAAGTGTAGGCAATGAGCTAGTGAATATAGCATGTTTCTTCTGCTCATTGTACTGCTATTACACTAAATGATCTACTTCAGCCCTTATCTTATTGAAATTTATACATGTAGTGTGTGCTTACTGATATACTACCTCCATCCCAGAATAGTCTGAACACTTTCCTTTTATGTTTGTCCCAAATTAGTTTGAACACTTCCATTCTTGGCATTTGGTCCCACCATTAATATATTATTTCTTTTACACATCTTTACCCACACTCTACCTTTTATCAATAAAAAGCTTACTCAACTTTCTCTCTCCTCTAATAAAAAATACCCCACCAACTCCTATCACATCTACTTTTCAAATAAAATAACATTTGATAACCACACCACAACTTATCACCTTAAACTACGTGTCCCAACAAGTGTTCAGATCTTTCTGGGACGGAGGGAGTATAAATTATGTGCTGACTTCTAATTGAAGTACACTAATCCTACATATGCAAAAGCAATACGGAAATCTGTAATGAACTGGAAATTTGAACAGTAAAATAAAAGAAGATGAGGGTGATTTTGATTGATAGAAATGGAAATTACAGAAAATGTAAAGACAATTATCAATTTTTCGGGCGAATTGTCACACTCCCAAGCTAACAACTAAAATGAACTCTCAATAATTTTCTTCATACCCCTTCCTCCCACAAATCTATTCTATTCATAGAGCTAACTTACTTACTCTCCAAGCTAACCTAATTATATCGTAGTCCCCATATTACCCCTCCCCCTAAACCCAATACATAACAAAATCATAACCTACCAAGACATACCCAATTCCATTAAGTGTAACAGATTTCTCCATTATAAACTTGATTTATCCACAAAGCTCACTCCTCCAACTGAGAAATCCCACAACTCAGAGGTATACATATTGTATAAATTACCAAAGAAGTCATTCCAGATATTGCTCCGTACCCACAATGTTTTTCACAATAGGGTTTGACACAATTATTAAGAGTAGCATATAGATGTAGGATACCCTGATATGGTAGGTATATATAAATAAGAGAGAAGGAAAATGAGTGTATAATGTAAATATAGAAAGTGGGTAGAAAGAGAGGAAAAGGTAGAGTGATGAGGCTTGTAGAAAACATTGATATGATGGAGCTAAGAGATTTATATTCAGCTCAATAGAGATAGGCGAATAGCATTTTGGTACATCCATGAAAGGATAGTGTAGAAAACATTATTGTGAGATGGAGGAAGCAATAAAGCACCTGATTAAGCCATCAACGAAATATGAGTGGCATGATCATATATGATAGAGTGATGAGGAATGTAGAAAACATTGATATGATAGAGATAGGAGATTTATATTCAGCTCAATAGAGATAGGTGAATAGCATTTTGGTACATCCATGTAAGGATAGTGTAGAAAACATTGTGAGATGGAGGAAGCAATAAAGCACCTGATTAAGCCATCAATGAAATATGAATAGCATGATCATATATGTTTCCCATGTTGCTAAGACTAAATGCAAGGTGAGATATGTTAAGTTGTGAAAAATCAAATTGCTCAAGCTGCAAAATCCAACTAACAGAATGTAGCCACAGGCTGAAATTATTCAGCTGTTAAAATGGTGTTTTAGCTGGCTTAGAAAAATGTGCTTCATGCTACTCATATATTAAACAACATTCGAATACTAGGTTCACTTCCAGCCATTTTTTCACATACTCTCTGAAAAAAGTTGTTTCATTGCCTCCAATTTCCAATGCAAAAATGGGAAAGGAATTAGAAACTATCGAGCAAAATCGTTGAAAACAATCCTGAACCCATCCAAAATTCCAAACCTTTTGAATAATACAGAACTTCCTTCTTAGACTTGCTACTTTCCATACAGGCATAAACCTGTTCAATATGTATAACTTGTCCATTAAACATTATACGGATCCCGTTATGAGAAGAGGAAGAAAAGGGCAGGAAAACGTGTTATGGACATCAATTGGTACAAAAAATGTGCTGTTTTCATTCTGTATATCAGCCTTTCAATCAGATCATCAATTGATAAATAAATTCCGGATCTGGAATACCATTCTTTCTCAATCCTCAGATGAGAGCCTTAGACTTGAGAGTCATGGTGTAATAGCATGTCATAGTAAAGAGAGTATGGGAGTTTTCTTCCATTATCGAACTCATTACTCTGGCTCAGGTTATAGTTCTTGTCCCTCAAAAAAAAAAAAAAAGGTTAATAGTTTTTGTTTTCCTATAAAACATTCCAGTATCTCGCATGTAATTCCATCTATGGTGAGGAAAGGATTATTTGTTGTTGGGGAAAACTATCAAGTACACAAATTGGGGGGCTGGGGGGGAACCACTACAAATTTAATCAGTTTGACCACATGCAATGACCTATATCTATTGATCATTGATACATAATGAACAACAAGATTAATAATATTAGTTATATTACATCCTTGACAGACTTAATATCTTAAAATCTAGTTAGTACTTAGTACTGATATCAGCCTTCACACAATTTCTGTCCATTTACAAAGAAAAATAATCATCAAAATTCACATTTTGCTAATTCAACTCAACTTTTATTGTTCAAAGTATTAAATTTATAGCAGATATAAGGAGAAATAATGCAATCTTTGGTTTAAACATGATGAATGAGAAATTCTCATATATTCTAAGGTCTTCATCTTCTTGTAATAATAAGGTTCTTAATCTCTTTGTATCTATAAGTTATAACCATAGGATGGGCAATTGCTCTAATCCAGTTGCTATTGAGTAGGCAATATTACCAAATCACATAAATCAACGATGTCATGATCGTCTTTGACATTTCCACCTGCATTTAGTGTAATAATCTTGCCACCAACACATGTACATTAGCTCAAAGACCCAAGGACTAAATAATAGTAATATCATGAAAAGTAGGCTGTATTTTCTAAAGAATGCATAGATCATAAAACTAAACACTTCTAAGCTAGTTTTACATGTGTCTGCAGTAACAAGAAAAGGTCACCAGGGTAATACAAACAAAAAGGCACTTACTTTAGCAAGTGGGGAAGCCATATAAGATCTCCAAGCCGAATTTACCCATTGTGCAACGAAATCTTGACGTGATTCCCAAGTTAAAGCTCAAGTTTAATAGTGGTCCTGTGCACTCAGCATCTGTAAGAGACGGATTTCTATGAGCCAGGCATAATTAATACTATATTCTCTATGCCAAACAAGATTGAAAATTCATTAACATTATGATGCTAATGAGGTAGAGAAGTTCATCTAGGTAGGGAATAAGAGTACAAGACTTGCAGTATTGCAGCATGCAGATTGCAGTCGTAAGCAAGATCAGTAAGAACTCTGTGCAGAAGCTGGTGTAGGATTCCTCACTCCTCAGCTCATTGAAGGATGAGGTTGGCTTAAAAGGACACATAGAAACTCAAGGACTTTAAATGACTGTTTGATTTAGCCTAAATATTTTCTCAAATAACTTGACGTGCAGTCTGGGAATGTTTCTGTGCTTCTTACTGAAGCACCCCCCCTGTGTCCCATATTTATCTTCTTGTGAGCAATTTTTGGGATGTCCCCAAAGTTGTCTTTTTGTTACCAAATTTTGTAAACGATTCTCACATGTGATGTGGATTTCATCTTTCCTCTTAAAAACCTGTTCTCTCACTTCAATTTAGATCCTATACATGGGAGCATGATGTGCCAGTTGCATATTATTTTCTGTGCATCTGCAATTTCTTTTATCATATTTCACTTACTTTTTCTTTTATCTATGTACTTGCATGTCATTTCACTTAAAAATAGAATCATGTTGAGTGCATAACATGTTCTTTTTATGATGCCTTTATGTTCTTTTAGCGTGAAAATACAAAAGAACCTACAAATGTAATGGAAAGAACAGGCAACTAGTAAGGTCTAAGCTTGCTCTCTTGTTACCTTCGCTCTTTATGCACTTCCAATTTTTTACTCTTTACATTTTACCACTCTCTGGCCAAATCCTACTATTTTACTTTAACCATGATTCAAACTCTGAATTAGAGAACCAAATTAGATATAGTCTACTTCCCCATGTCAGGTTTTCGCCACAAGCTGACAAGAAGGGCGGTACAACGAAGGTTCAAACCCAATGGATTAATTGAGGAGTGTCTGCTAGTAGCTTCTCTGCCATATGTGCATCTCTACAAAGTACAAACACCTGTAGGCTGTAGCTTAACACTGTAACAGAGGACAGATATATGCATCTAGTACAAGATGAATGTTACAACCTTACACCAAATTGAACATTCTTCTTACCAAACAAAGGAAAAAGGAGCAGAGTCACAGACAGACCTAAAAAGAGTAAACCTGAAGCTTTCTCCATGGGTCAGAGAATTTCTAAAAGTAATAGTAGCATATTTACCCATCAGCATGACCCTCCACTTACAACGGCCCCCTGATCACCACAATAGTTTATGCCATCATCCACCAAACTCGTTCAATAATATAAAATTAGAAAGAATAACATATGGCCTAATATATGGGCATAACTTAAATTTAGATTTACTCAAGTAGGCCAACCATTTGAAAATCAGCCTGGTTGAGCATAAGATTCAAAGACAGAAGGCAAGCTAAACTTATGCCAGAATAAGTTCTAAAAGATGATAATGGTTATTAGTATATACTGTTATTTAATTCTACAACTATCTCTACCAGACAATATATAATGTCATCACCACAAAGTCGTTTAGTAATAAGAAATTGAAGAAATTGTGAAACATGGTCAAATATGGCATAGTTGGGACAGGGCTTCGTTAGTAAAGGCAATATGATTCCAAATTCACTTGGCTTGAGCATAAGATTCGCAAATGATTTGGGATAAACAAAGAGAAAAAGAAGCTATTCTCAATACTTGTTACCACTATATAAGCACACCAATTTGTATTGTGCTAAGCAGCTAAGTAAAACAAGTATCAACTTGAAAGTAGGAAATCACCATGGCCTTCCGGTACCAGAGCTCTTACAGTGAGGCCGAAAATGAAGAATACTCATACAGCTCAATGGGGATGGGCCACAATTCCCACAGCAGCCAACTTGGGCTCGGGAGCAGTTACTGTGGTAACCAGATGGCTGGATACTCCGATGGCTATGGCCATGCCAGTGCAGGATATGGGATGGGGGGCATGGGGCAATATGGGGTGGGCCACCATCAAGGACATGGCTACCACAACAACCACCTCGGTGGTGGAGGGTTGGGTTCCAACTATGCCATGAACCAACAGGGTAGCTTTTACTCTGCCAATAATTCTTGCGACCCATGCAATAGGGTAATTTCCACATTGGAAAATTCTTATATTTCACTTATTCAAAAACTTCGTTTTCTTAAGCTTGTTTGCGCACATATTGTACTAACAATAGTTTGTTCTTTTGTCCTTATTTTTTGGTTTTGCAGTTCTTTTGAGTCGAAGAATGTACCAGATCAGTAATCCAGCTGGTAAAAATACGTACTATGTAATATCTAGAATAAATTCCCTGCAAGCCATTGCGCTTGGCAGAGGTGTGTAATCTGCTTGTTGTGTGCTTTAATTGTAGTGTGCCATCAACTCAGTCTCTGTTGAATTATCCTAATTATGCTTATCATAGTATGTCAGAAGAATATAAAATTGCATTCATTTGCTGCTAATTGCTCTAGTACCCGAACTCATATACACGCCACATTTCTCTTCGCCTTTTCCAATGCACTTCATGTTCCTAATATCCCGAAACTCAAGACCAATGGAGCAAATAGTACTAATTTGGTTGTTACCATCTTTCTTTTGAAAGAAAATGATACAGATAATGATCACGAATACAGCCCCACATGAACAGATGTGTGTTAAACGTTTGACTCGGCTTGATTAATAAGCCAAATTTAAACTCAATAAAACAGTTTTAGTTTGCGTGCTAAAAGAGCTAAACTCAAAATCATTTTAATTATGTTTGTGAATTGTGAGGCCTCATGAACTTAGGAAAAACAATACCCGAAGACACCCAAGAGCATTATTTCCTTATGATTAGTAACTAAGGCAATTCTTATCTTATTTTGCCCAAGTCGGACAAAACCATAGAGCTGATCAACAGTTAATTCGTTGTGTTTGTCGTGCCAAGCTAGAACTCAAACTCAAAACGTAACACGAAGGCCAAAATTCAGCTTGCCTATGTAGTTTGAGCGCGAGCTTGAACTTGAACTCGAAATACTCGATGAGATTATGTCAAACTAAGTCGAGCCTGACTCGGCTGGTGAATGTTGGCTTTGACTATAAATTTTACTTTTGGTTACAAGAATTCCTGTACGACTGTAGTAATATGTTACATGAGTCCTTAAACTTTAAAAAAGAAAATTTGCATCAGAAATTGCTAGATTGCATGTTCAGACTCCTGTCACCAAGGTTGATGAGGTGAATTGTTTGGCAAAATTAGCTATCAGAGTAGTTGCTAGCTGTAGGCTATGTTCAATTCACCTTATTTTTGCTTATTTCAGATCAGATCAGATCATACCATATCAGATCAGATCAGAAAAAATAAGTTCAGATCAGATCAGATAAGTTCAGATCAGATCAGATAAGTTCAGATCAGATCAGATAAGTTCAGATTATGCTTATATTTTAAAACTTATTATTATTATTATCATCATCATGATTATTATGATTATTAGTATTACTAATGCTATTATTGTTATTGTAATAATTATTATTATTGTTGTTGTTGTTATTATTATTAATATTACTTTATACAATTGCTATTACTATAAATATTACTATTTACTAATACATTTGTTCAAAAAGATTATTATTATTGTCGTTGTTGTACTTATTAATTATTAGTATTGGTAATTATTATTAATGTCATTGCTATTATTATAAATGTCATTGATATCACTATTTGAAGCTATTTGTGTTCAAGAAGAATAATGTTCTTTTGGCATTTGTAAGTGTTCTTTTTTATATTTATTCTAATTAATAATTTTGATAAGTGATTTTTTTTTTGATGTTGTACATGTAACGAACATGACAATAGTATATGATGTTTATTTTTTAAAATAATTTTGGTAGAATAATATAAATTATATATTACTAGTTTATATAAAACATGATTAGCATGGGATAACCTAATGGTGTTGTTATTACGTTTAAAATTTTCCCTACAAAGGATTTCAACTTATTTTTGAAAACAAAGTTTATATAGAATAATACAACGATATAAGAAGAATATTTAACCATTTTGTTCAAGATCATATGATTATATATATTTATAGGTTTATTTATAATAAAAAAGAACAATTTATTGATATACCGAAAAACATGTTGTTAGTTAAATCCAAACATGTCATCAATATAAAAATAACATCTATCTTTTATTTTTAAAATGTGTTTTTTTTTAATATCATTATATGTTTTTTTAATTACTAGATAAATTCTTATTATTAACAAATCTTGAACATGAGTGTTCTTTTATTTTTAATTTTTTTGGGCCCCTTTCGGGAATCCCGTGGTAAGATGAATTTTCTCTGGGCTGCCCTCGCACAGGGTCACTCACCTAAAGTCCCAACAAGCCCCAACCCCCCTTCCCCACCCACAACAATATTGAAATATATGCTTCCACCAAGATTTGAACATTGGTCTCCCATGTGGGAGGTAAGAAGCCATACCATTGGACCCAAGAGTCCTTAGTCTTTTATTTTTTAATTGTATGTTCATATACTAATGTGCTCTTTTTCAAAAAAAAAACTAATTATGCTATAATAATAATAATAATAATTATAATAATAATAATAATTATTATTATTATTATTGTTATTATTGTTATTATTATTATAATATTATTTATATTATTATTATAATATTATTTATATTATTATTATTATAAAATTATTATTATTATTATTATTATTATATTATTATTATTATTATTATTATTATTGAAAGTTGTGCATAGTAATAAAATGATAGTAATAGTAATAGTAATACTAGTAATGAAATACAAAGTAATAATAATATTAGTAATAATATATTTTTTAAAAGATAAGTTCAGATCAGATCAGATCAGATCAGTTCAGATCAGATCAGATCAGAAAAAATAAGTTCAGATCAGATCAAAAAATTTCAGGTGAACTAAACATAGCCGTAATGTAAACTAATACTCCCTCCGTCCCATATT
Organism: Beta lomatogona; assembly: GCA_947646795.1. Lineage (NCBI taxonomy): Eukaryota > Viridiplantae > Streptophyta > Magnoliopsida > Caryophyllales > Amaranthaceae > Beta > Beta lomatogona. The sequence goes on from CANSNZ010000731.1 coordinate 832,685, forward strand.
ATAGTGCTTGATTCTGTTTTTTCACGGGTAATAAGGTAAATAGAATCTAAGAAAAATGTAAAGAGTGTTTGTGTATTTAAAATAAATGTTATTGGGAAAAAGATGAGTTTAGGAGAGAGAATGATAATAAGTGGTGAGAGAACATTAAATACATGACTAATTCAACCCTTAGGTTGAATAAACAAAGCAAAATACTATTTTCAAGAAGTAAATAAATAATGGTAGCACAATTTTTCTAGGAAAATCATGAAAAGGGGTGAAATAAAAATGGAAACAAGAATTATATTTTGGGACACTTTAAAAGGAATAAAGCACTATAATATGGGACGGAGGGAGTAGATGTCAAAGGTAAATGTGGAATTAGATGTTTGAGATAGGTGTTCGGCTAAAACTAGAAGTGATAATTTAAAATAAAATTTGGTAGTTTTTGACAACAAGTACTCTAAAAGCACTACTTTGCCAAAAGCTAGTCCAAAAGCTAATGTCGAACACGTCCTTGAACTTCGCATCTTCTTCCCCAAAGACAATGGGATGGATGCTCCAAGTCCAACCCCTTATTTATCAAAAGGAGCATATGCTAATCAAAGCAATAATACTTCATGGATTGGAAAACTATTAGATGGTCTATCACCAATTCACCACTGTATCTGTAGTGGTATCAACAAGCATAATTAAATTTGCAAAAAAAAAAAAAAAAAACAAATATATAATTTATCCTATTTGCTTTTTTTGGGGTTTACATCCTAAGGATCCATTCTTTCACCTTATACTCAATCCCCTTATACATTTTGATATGTTCAAATAAAATCCGATAAGTTTAGTTAAACAAAACTAAGGATTGAGAGTTTGAGACACTCACAAATAATGTCTAATGAGTTCAGATAAGATATAAAAAGTTTAGATAAGGTTTAATAAGATCTAAATTGTTCAGGTAAGTTTAAATAAGTCGAAACAAGCAAACCCTAAAACAAAATCTTTGTCCAACTTCGCTAGAGATGACAATGGGTAGGGTCCTCTAGGATCCAGTTCCATATTTGTTTTTTAGGTAAGGATCCAGATCCTACCCGGATCTGCTGGTAATAAAATTGAGGATTCAGATCCAAAACGGATCCTAACATATTTTCTTCAAACGACCCTAATTTTCACAATAATTAGAGATTTTAAAAAACAAAACAACGCCATTTAACATCTTCATTTGTCGATGTTGAAGTAAGCAATTATTCAACTTTAATATAACAAATTCGAGCATAAATAACATTAGGAGTTTAACATTAAATTTTTTCCTTTTAATTATATATTAAAAAATAACTTTCAAAAACGGGTAATGGATCCGGAATATGGGTAATCATTTTGGACCCAATCCAGATCCGTTTTCAAAAACTAGGATCCATAACCTATTCGAATCCGTAGGGTTCAAAATTTGAGGATCCATATCCGCTAAAAACAGATTTGGATCCAAGTAAGATCCATTACCCATTGACATCCCTAAACTTCGCCCATAACACTAAAAAAAACAAGGGGAGGAAATGTGAGGTCTTTAGTTTATTAGTCTCAGATTATTATGACAAGATTTTAGATCTTACTTGAGGCATTTATTTACAGGAGATGAAAGTCAACAATTTTCAGCAACTTGAACAAGGGGCTTCTTCAATCCTCCTTTTAAACATTAAAACCCAACACAACACCAACCCAAAACTTCATCAAAATCCAAACTCATCCCAAACCTATAAATTTCTCAATCCATTATCACATCATTCCACTTCAACACCATGTCCCAACTCTCATCCCACACTTTCTCTCTCCTCATCCTCTTCATCTCCCTCCTCTCACTCTTCCTCCCTTCAAAATCCGCAAATCTCCACTCCATCAAATTCCAATCACCAGGCCTTTATCCAGAAGGCCTAGCTTACGATCCTACCTCTCAACACTTCGTCGTCGCTTCGCTTCATGGTAACAATTTTATTTCCATCTCCGATGCCGGCGTCGCCGAAACCCTAACCTTAATTTCCGCCCAAATTCCCCCAAATTCCACAATTCTCGGCCTCTCCGTCGATAATCTCCGTCGCCGTCTCCTCGCCGCCGTTAACATCAACGGCTCTCCATTTCTCGCCTCTTTCCACCTCCATCGCACCTCCCTCGACCTCCACTTTCTCTCTTCTCTTCCTTCCACCGGCGTATCAAACGGCGTCGCTTTCGACCCTCACGGAAATGCTTACGTCACCAACTCCAAGGAAAACTTCATCTGGAAACTCGACTTAGACGGCACCGTTTCAATCCTCTCAAAATCGCCGATTTTCACGCACTATCCAGTAGATCACACCTCACCGTACTCCTACTGTGGACTCAACGGCGTCGTTTACATCAACACCAAAGAATACCTTCTCGTCGTCCAATCAAATACTGGAAAAATGTTCAAAGTTGACGCCGTTGACGGAACTGCAAAAGTCGTTATTTTACCAGAGGAGTTAACGTTGGCGGATGGAATCGCCGTTAGAGATGACGGCGTTGTTGTTGTAGTTTCAATGAATAGCGCGTGGTTCTTGAAGAGTGACGACAGCTGGGCCCAGGGTGTAGTAATTGACAAAATTGCCCTTGATGAAGAGGGGTTTCCTACGTCTGTAACTGTAGGACGTGGAGGAAGGGTATATGTGGTATATGGGTATGTTCAGGAGGGTATAAAGGGAATTTCGGAGGAGAGAGAGTGGTTTAGGATAGAGGAGATAGAGTCGAAGAGAGAGAATGAAGAAGAGAGTATGTTGTGGCCCTTTATGTTGATTGGGCTGGGCTTTGTTTATTTACTTTTTTGGAAATTTCAGATGGGTCAGCTTGTTAAGGATGTAGATAGAAAACGTGCTTAGGTTTTTTTTTTTTTTTTTTCCTGTTTTTACTTTCTTTTTTGAATTATTGTTTCCATTATTGTTTTGGAATTTATTGTTCAATGAGTTGACTGTTGAGTAATACTAATACTGATAGCTTCCACTTGTGAAATGTTGCTGTTGTCTTGTCTTATGCTTTGATTAATTTTTTTTAGTGAACTTGTAGAATAAGTTGAATTCAATAAGTTGAGTCAATATAAGTTTTAAGTTAACCAAGATATGAGATGAATTCTGCAAAAATAAATCCGACCAAAACAAGACCAAGGTTTGAATAGACTTGCCGTATTGGCATTTGGATTTCGGTGAATTAAATTCATTCATTTCTGAAAATGATATTAAGCCTGGCTAATTAGATATACGAGTTACGACACAACCCAATAGGAAAAAACATGAGGTAAAAATGGAACGATAGTGTGCTTGATGGGTTTTGAATAGGGGTGTGCAAAGACCAGGGTTGAACATGAATTTGGACTGAACCGGATATTGGACTGGACCGGATTGAAGAGTCAAGTCCGGTCCTCGATCCATGTAAAACCGTGATTCCGAATTCCCGGACCAGACTGAAAACCCTGAATTTTGTAAAAAAATTCAAAATAATCTAATGTTTGACTTATCCCCTTTCCCATCCCTAAATTTCTATTGAAATGCTAAATCATTTTTTACTCCCTGCCTCCTTTTTCCTTCCTTTAAGAGGTTTAATTAAATCCGAGAAAATAAAATTGAAAAATAGGTCCGAAGGTGATTTATGTATGGCTAATTTTTTTCACAAAACAGACCCAAATAGGTTCGGACCTATATCGGGCTTGACTTTTCCTATCCTAGTGCGGTCCGGAGTCGGACCTGTGCACAACCCAAGTTGTAGGTTGCCCTCCGGCACACTATTGGATGTAAAAGCGCATCATAGGGAACAAATTTTGGCATGAAAAGACACAAGCTTTAAGCTCAGACACAAGAGGCCTTGGGCCTCAGTTTAGAGTGTGACTAGTCTGCCATGCTTTGATCAAGCCTCCAACAAAAACCAGTGCCATATGTGTTCAATTCAGAACTAATTGATGAAGTGTTTGATTAAATATCCAATTGGAATAAATTTTTTTTTTTGGGGTTTGGTTTTCCTACATGCTTTTGTTCCATTTTCAAGAGAAATTGCATAATCTAATTACAAAATCTAAAACTTTGAAAAAGTTTTCAACAAGAGGTTTTTTAAACACAAGAAAAACAAAAAAAGCAGTAGCCCTCCTAATTCAACAAGTCAAAAAGATTCACTTATGAATCGACACTTGAAATCTCTTTTGAATGTCAAGGGTCGTCATATATTTTAAGCAAATTAAATATAGTATATAAGAGACAAACATCTATAATACTAACATATAATCTCTTCATAATTTATAACAGACTTCCTCTCTTTCAATACTTGAAACATTTTGACTTTTACAATATTCACACACTCCTTTTGATTGTATTTTGTAAATTCTACATTAGGAAAAATATAGTCATGTGGGTTCTTGTTAGATTCACCTCGACACCTAGTTTCAAAATATCAAATTTTAATAATTCTTACTTATAGGGAAGTAGAGTTGTTAATGATTAAAGTTCTGCATTGGCAAGCAACATAGGAAGTATGGTAGTAATCATACATTACTTCTAAATGTTATTAGGATCGGGATCCTATTGTGGATCGCATTGGTTGATAGGATCAAATCGACAAAATCGGAACATAGAAACTAAGATCCAAAAAATTGGGTAAAATAGTGACAATTATGCTACAATATGGTAAAAGGCTCATCTTAAAAATTTATACACGTTAACAATGAATTTTTTTTTTTCATTCACAAATAGTGCTAGTAGTTCTATACTCTAAGACTGAAGTAACAAGCAACCAAAATCAAATAGGAGAAAGATAATATGTGAAATTTATTTATGATTTTTTTTTAATAGGATCGGGTCGTAGATTCGTATTAAGATCCTACCCTGTGAAAGTTTATTGTTCGGTAGGATCGAAGGATCCTACAAAGTCAAGATTTTACGTAGGTTCGGGATCGATGAGGTCATTCCGGATAGTAAGACTCAGATCTAGATTTTAATAACAATGCTACTTCTGTTAATTTTTTTAGATGCAACATTTGCCTTTTTGATGAGTAGATCAAAATAATCGAATTTTGCATCTAAAAAAACCGAGTTATTGATGAGTGATATTTATATCACTCAAATACCTTATTTTCCTCATGCTTAGAGTCATTTTTCCTCTTCATTTATCATTTTTCTAGCTTATTTTGCCTAATTTAGAGTAATTGAGTTATTTGTAGCTTATTTGTGAATATTAGTTATTTTGGCTATTTATATTTAATATAGGGTTTGGTAATACTTATTTGTGTTTGATGTTGTAGGATCAACCTTAGAGGTCTCCATACCACACACAAACTATAGAGTGGATATGAAAGGTTTTGCAAGGTCTACATACCACACACAAACTATAGAGCATAGAGTGGAGCAATTTTGGCAAAATAAGAGCTTTTGAAAGGTTTTGTGCACAAGGGTCAAATTCAAATAGTCATAACTTTCATCACAATAAATATTTTTTAGTGATTCAAGTTGGATATGAAAGTTTGGCTCGATAGCTTTCCAACAAGTGCTCACAAGCTTTTTTTCGAAAAAAAATGAAAGAGACATGGTTGTTTAAAGTCAGGTACGTCTGCCAGAATGGAGCTCCCGCTCTATGTTGTTTGGCGCGTCCTCTCTAAAAGCGTTGAAAACCTTCTGCCTGCTCGAAATTGTATGGAGAGCCCGCGCTCCGCTTTGCCTCTGCGGCAATCCCTGTTTTTCGACCTGTTTAATGATGTAATGTTTAATCCTTCAAAAAGCACGGACCCTGACTTGGGGGGGAGGAGGGCTAGCCTCCATAAGCTTACTTAGAGGTTTTAGTTAGGGTTTTGTAGAGAGAGAAGTGAGAGAAACTTGTTAAAAACTTAGAATTTGAAGAATCTAAGAAGGAAACTTGAAGATCTTGAGGCTCCTTGCAACTTTAATGAGAATTTCTTACTCTCTCATATTTTGTTGCTTTATGTTCTTATGTTCATATCATTATCACTCTATTTACTTGTTGATCCTAGATTAGTGTTTTAGTTCATGTTAATACTTGGTAAAGTCTTTTAGTTTATAATTTATTATGATTTATGAGTAGTAATTTTGGGAAGGGGATGAAGCCATTAATGATATCATGAGCCTTTGGGTCATGATATTTGGGGTAATTTTGGAAAATGAACAATAGGAACTTTATCGTTGGTTTTTTTTGGTTGGCCTCCATGGAAACTTAATTATTAGTCACTTCAATGAAGGATTGAAAGATGAAATTAAAGAGTTAACTCCCTATTTATGAAAATAGGGGTTTTAGTTAAGGGATTTATTTAGTCATTTATGTTCTTGATCAGTTGGGGTTTGTTGCATGAAAATAGGACATAATATCCAATTTTAGTAACCCTCTTTAGCTTGAAAGAATAATTAGGGATGTTTTAGATGACCCCTTTAATTCATTCTCTTTAGACTAGCCCCTTATTTTCCTAATTGTTTTCTTGATTGAAATAATCGGTGAATTCTCCTACCCTAGTTCCTTTTAATTAATACTTTTTAGTTGGTAAATTGATAAACCTCATATAACTATATCTTTATCCTAGCTTATTATAATTAACATTTTCTGTGATTACCCTTAGTCCTTGTGGAAGAATTGCCCTTGTTTGCCGTTACACTTAGGTTAGTGGTTAGTTAGGTAGTTTGGTTTAGAGGTTTTGTTTAACGATCCAAAAAAACTATAATAAGTTAGTATATATAACTTTTGAATAATACTTATCTTCATCAATATGTATTATTTAAGTATGTCTTACAATTAATCTATTTTAGAATGATAAGTAATAATTATATTCTAAACAAAGAAGTATATCTATATAACAAATTCTAACCCGTGTATAACACATGCCACAAGTCTAGTTCTGCACAAAGCTAAAGGCTTTTATAGAGTATTGATATTCTCACCACGCATCCAGTCCCTCTCTCTTTCCAAACTCCCAAACCCTAAACCTAAAACTTCACCTCGCCGCCCACTGTCCTAGGGTCACCGCGTATTACCCCGCCCGTCGTTTCTCCCACCGCGTCCCTGCTTCGCCGTTCCTCTTCCCCTTTCCCTTTCCCTGCTTCCTTTCCCCCGTCCCTGTTCGTTCTCCTTCCCCGTTCCTCTTCCGTGTAAGCTGGTCTTTTACCTCAGTTTCCCTCCTCCGTCATCCTCTTCCCCCGTCCCCTGTTCAAGTTTTAGGATAGGTTCCCCTCCTCGTTCCCCTGTTCTTGGTGTCGAAGTGGTTAAGTTTAGGTTCCCGTCCCCTTTGGTTTTTGTTGTTGTGACTCAAGTGTCGCCGGTTCATCGGAGTAGCGTCGGCGTAGTGACGACTCGTAATCGAAGATCGCTTTGGTTATGGTGATCGTTTCTTTGTTTTGGTTATGTTATGTTCTCTATTTTAGTGTTAGTTTAGTCATATCCACACTAGTAGAATAATTGCTTATTGCTGCGGTGGTATTACTGCGGTTTTACCCATACGTAGCAATATATCCCTTAAAAAGAAAAGGTAAAATATAAAATAAAGATATTGCTGCGGTTTTGGCCAAAAACCGCAGCAATATGGTTTCAACGGGAAATTTTTTGAAAAAAAGTTGACTTTTTGACCAGATATATTGCTGCGGTTTCTGGCTAGAAACCGCAGCAATATGTCTGATATTTTTTTTAGATGCCCGCGTTTTTTTGAACCTATTGTTGTTGTTCCTACAAAAAACCGCAGCAATAGGCTTTTTAAATTAATTATAGGAGGCACCCACCCAGCTAGGTTTCTTTTTAAACCCAGATGCGCCGTTTTCATTCTTTCGGTCTCTCTCCTCACTCCTTCAACAGTTCAACTCCTTCCTCTTTCTCCTCTCTCCTACTCTCCATCATCTTCGTTCATCAGTTCTTCACTCACACTCTCACCCTCTATCTTCACTCACCACTCTCATCCTCTCACCCTCTATCATCACTCACCACCAACCGCATCTCCTAAAGTCACAAGAACGCGACGTCACCGCATCTGGGTTCAAGATTCGCGACGTTCGCCGTTTCGGGTTCAAGCTTCGCGACGTTTGCCGCATCTGGGCCGCATTTCCTTCAACTCTCTTCGTCGTTCGCCGCATCTGGGTTCAAGCTTCGCGACGTCTCTTTTTCTTCTTGATGCTTATCGTTCATTCGACATCAATCGCTTCAAATTTAGTTTCCAGATCTCGCCGGTCTTCATCCTCTCATCATCTCGCCGGTCGGTCTTCATCCTCTCATCATCTTGCCGGTCTTCATTCTTTCCCTCTCTCATTTCAGATCTGGAAACGAAATTCGCCGGTTTTTGCTGACGGATATTTGTTCGCTGACGAGTCTTGCGAGATTGTCCGGCCATCCAGATTTCTTCTTGTTTTTTATTTTTTGTTTTTTTCCGCTTTTGTAGTTAAATTTTATTTTTATTTATTAGATTTCAGGGGTGGTGATATTTTAGTTTTTTTTGGATTTTTTTTTTGTTAAGAATCAAAATAATGTTAGGATTTCTGATTTTTTTTATTTTTTCATATTTTTCTTTTGTATCTCTTTTTTAAGTATATGTTGATTTTTTTGTATATTTTATGTTTTTGTATAAGCATTTTTTGTCATTTCTTTTAATTTGTGTGTTTTATTTTCTTTTTACATTTTTCCCTTTCAAATTTGATGACATAGAGTAAAAAAAAATATTTTTTTTTACCTGTACCTGTACCTATTGCTGAGGGTCCTATCCAAAACCGTAGCAATAAGCGTCATTTTTTTTATTATTAAAAAACATACATATTGCTGCGGTTTTGGGTAAGAACCGCAGCAATAACTTGTCCTGTTGCTGCGGTAAAAAACCGCAGCAATATGTTAATTACCTATTGTTGCGCCCTTAATTAATGCGCGGCCAAAACCGCCACAATAGGCCACTTAATGACCGCAACAATAAGCATTTATTCTACTAGTGCCAGATCCATTTATCCTTGCCATTTTGTTGATGGTTGTGCTAGGGTGAGATTTAGTAGTACCAGGTGGGTAATAGAAAGATCATGGTTTCCTAAGACAAGGGATGATCTAGGAAATCTGATCTATAGAGGAGTTGCTCCTGGACTTTGGCATTGTTGGGTTCAAGCAGCTTTAGGAGTCCGAATTTTGGGTAAGATGAGAGGTAGTTCTTATTCTAGGATAGAAAATATGCCTGTTGTGTCTTGATCTTCTAGTTTTGGGATTGTAGGTTCGGATCTTCATATCCGAAGAATGGGCGAATTCAATCAAGCTAAATTGTCCTAAGTTAATGTGATGATTTTAGGAATCATCACGCATAAAAAATGCATCTTGTGGGAGGCCCTACAATTTGATTTGGGGTACATTTCGACCTCCACGCATTTCGAGTTTCAGCCTTACGGGGCAAAACTCTGTTACCCTCGTCGCAGGGTCAGATGTCACCAAAGGATGTGGCCTTTTTGCAAGTTCAATCATTAGAATTTCAGGAAGAAATTTATGTTCAAGGACCTTGGGATTTAATTATCATCTTGTGAACAAAGGTTTCAACAAGGTGAAGTGCAGCAATCTATCTCTGAAGATCGTCTGTGTTCAACATCTCAACGGGTTCTCTATCATCATATCAGGTCTTTTTTGACAAGAAATATTGCTCAAACCCACCAAAACCTCTAGCCCTAATTTCTTATTTAGGGATTGTCTTCCACCATCTTTTGCAAAGGTAAATCTCAATGTCTTGCTTATTCTTAATTTAAGCATCTAGAATACTTTTCTTTTTCTCTCTTTATGAGAGTCTTTTGTCTCATATATTGGTGGGTTTTCTCTTCTTTGAAGTCTTTCATATCAAGATATTTGATAAATGATGGGTATCAGTGGCTTATTGATGGTTTCTTATGTTATCCATCATTATGATTTGTTGAGTCAATACCAGAAGTTTACTCTCTTATTTATAATGGAGCGAAGGATCCACACTTAGCTTTTTAAGTTGCATTGACAAAATGATTCAATAATGTGTCAAATTTAAGTTTTCCGGTGCATGGTCTGCCACAAAAGGCTTTCTTAATTTAGTTTTGTTGGATATGTTTTGTTATTATTTGTAAATTTATTGTAGATGTCGTATGACTTTGATAGATAAAAATTAGTATTCATTCTGCATTCTTTTGGTTTGCCTGTTTCGATTGTGTGCGTTTGCCAATGCACTTTTTTGATATTAAGTATCTTTCGTTACATATTAGTAAAATTGTAATGATTGAATAAATTATTTATTGAATTGAATCAAAGAAGATCCCACATGACTATGTTTTTTCCTTCTATGTTGAGAAAAAATTCAGAAGATTATCTCTAATTGTGAATAGTGTCAAGATTCCAAGTGAGGAAACTAAAAAAATACAAAGGGAGTATCTTTTGATACTTGCTTTAAAAAATATATCATCACCCCATAACTCAAACTTTTTGTTGTGTATTATATTTAGTAGCTTTATTTTATAACCTACTCGGTTACCGGACCATTAATTTAGGTGCATAACCAAGATAGCCAAGCATTCACCACTTTGTGAGAATCAACATTGTCATTTGTCGAAGTACGCCAGAAGCGTATCTCCCAAAAAAAAAGCAACCATGGAGAGTTAAACTCTTAGTAGTCATTTGGTTCACATAGATATTAGAAGTTTCTATGAATTTCTAAAGTTTTGCCTTTCCATCATTTCGCGAAATTTTCATTATCGACGGACTAAGCAACATATGGAAGTATTCCATTAAATTATTATCTAAAGCTTTTGACTTAATCAGGTCAATAACTTAAAATTTTCAAATTAATAATTATGATTTTATGCTAAAGTTATTTTTGCATACCTTACCCACACAAAAAGTCACAATAGCCTTAGCTATGTTCGGGACCAAATCAGGTGTTTGGATACTCAAAATGTCAAATCCAAAATTTGATACAAATTCTAGAGTAACTCTTGAAGGCCTAATAGTATGGGATTTGAAATGACATATTTTGTCATTTGAAATTCAAGTGCCAACCTAGTACATTAGGCTTATAGGCTTGTCTTCATGATTATTACTTCAACAATTGATATGTCAGATTTTCTCTATCTTAAAGTTAATGGCTTCCTCACTACTTCATCTTTTTCTTCCAAGAATCAAGCTCCCTTTGCTTCACCACTTCCCTATGCTTCAAGCTCTCTTTTCAGTTTCATGGTGGATTCCCATAGTTTATTTTTATAGCTTTCAATATGGATCCAGTTACTCCTAATAATATCAAATTCCACAATTGGATATCAAGTATATGCCAAACACCATATTTGGAAATGAATTTCAAGATTTCAGATTCCATAATTGAAATTTAGAATTTCAGATGAATTCCTTGTATCCAAACACTACCTTAATTAATTGCCAAGTTTTGTGAAATTCCCTGTAATAAGTCCATTAAACACCCCCTCGGTCCTGATATTGCATTTGACACATATCATAGTCATGCTCATGCAATCATTCTTAAACATTACAATTTACAAACCTCAAAATATGTCTGCATATACTTCACAATTGCAGTGATTAACTTTGTTTCATATATGAAATTATGAACCGATAAATTAAACAAAAAATCCCCTTATCCTTCCTCCTCAAAAATATTTCATCCTAAACTAGATTGAGTTCACCTCTGCGAGATTAAGAATTATGATATGACAAGACACTTAACTTACCAACAACTTTTTGATTAAAAAATACTACATGAACACTTCAACATCATAACATGACATTTCTTCTTAAAATAGAAAAAAATTAGATACTAAACTGTATGAAGTTTGAAAATATATGCGTTATATGCAAAATTGTAACTAAAAACATATAAAAAGAAATCAGAGGCTATATTCCAGTTTCAGAAGTTGCACCAGCTGGTGAAGAATCTCAAATTTTATTATATATTATCATTATCATGAGGAAAAATGATGCCTTAATTACCTTTGTGGCTTTGTCAAGGGGAACAAATGCCACAAAATTTTAAGAACTGATGCAGCAAAAACCAAGTGGAAGAATATTTGCTGAACTGCATCACTGCATATCATGGGCTGTATGGAGGATGATAATATGAAAGAGCAATACATCATTTCCAGTATGGGGGTCAAAAGAGAACAGATCCGATATGCATATAGTTTACCATATAATAAAGATCTAAAAGTTCTGAATGCACCACCACACTATTAGCTTGTTTGGCAGGAGAAACAAGTATTGACAAATTGACACCTACTAAATTAAAGCCCATCCATTAAAATCTTTCAATTATGTCACAAAAAACAAAATTGTAGAGTAGAAATTAATTAGAAAATGGGGTAGTTTGAATTGGCAATGCCAATGGATGACAGAATCAATGCTCACTTTACTCCACTTAAAAAAAGAAGCAGATTCAAAGCTGAATTGATGCAAGTCCTTCAAAGAATTAAAGTTTTATTTTGGGGGGGTGGGTGAGGAAAATATTCTCTGAATTGCTATATAAGGCTTCTTAGTAACTTACTTTGATCATCAAGCTCCAAACACAGCAACTCGAAAACCTCCCTTTGCATTAAAACCCGAGTCCCCAACAACAGACCATTCACCGCCATCATGCAGATGTACAGGTGTGAAGCTGAGAAATTACAATGCAACAACGGCGGCTCCCAGGGTTCCTACTCATCTGACCACAAGCACGAGGCGCACAAATCAGCCGGATGTGTAGGTAACCAATCAGGCCACAACGGCCATGCTAGCCATGTCTCGGGCCACAACGGCCATGCAAGCCATGTCTCGGGCCACAATGGCCATGCCAGCCATGTGTCCGGCCACAACGGCCATGCCAGCCATGTCTCCGGACACAACGGCCATGCCAGCCATGTCTCCGGACACAACGGCCATGCCAGCCATGTCTCGGGACACAACGGCCATGCCAGCCATGTCTCGGGCCACAACGGCCATGCCAGCCCTGTCTCGGGCCACAATGGTGCCAACCATGTCTCTGGCCACAACGGCCATGCTAGCCATGGTTTGGTCCACCACAGCTCTGCCCATGCCTCAGGCCACAACGGTCATGCCCATGCCTCAGGCCACAACGGTCATACTAGCCATGGTTTGGTCCACCATAGCTCTGCCCATGCCTCAGGCCACAATGGCCATGCCAGCCATGGCTCGGGTCACCAGAGCTCTGGCCATGCGAGCCATGGCTTGGTCCACCACAACTCTGGACATCATGGAGGTAGCCACCACTCTTCACACCACGTAAGCTGCGAGGTCAGTGAGAAGAAGGAAGAGCACTGCAAATCTGGACACATGAAGATCAAGAAGAAATCATCCAAGAACTACAAGTGCAGTGATGACAGCAGTGACAGTGACAGTGACAGTGGACATTGTGCAAAGGCAAGTGTTTAATTAGCTACTTGTCTAAAAAAAGAATTGAAATATCTTAACCTTGATTACTAATAGAATAACATGAATCATGATATGCTTATTCTTGTCTCTGGTCCTTGCAGAAGTGCTAAGCAAGCAGAACTCAGGCAACAGCCCAAGATCGGAGTTCAGATCGATGCTGCTGAAAAAAATATAATTATATTTACAAGATTTTGATATTTCGCAAATAATGTCCACCCATTACCATAGCTGACGCACCATTTCATATAGGATATGGTTTAGTGCGTGTTATGCAAGAATGGATGGCTTGCTAATTGTACTACTTGTTTTGCTTATGAGTTATGAATGAAACAGTTTATGCTGTGCACTGCTGTTAGAAACTTTTGCAGACTTTTCAAGCATATTTTACCATTGAACCAAAAACTAAGACAATTATCAAACCATTTAAATAATCGGCATCACTGACCAGAGTTTGCGATATTAATCCATGTTCATCATTTCACTCGAACATGGAGATGTATCAAAGAATTCTTTTAAGATTGGCGCGTTTGCTAAACCTTCGCAATTGCAATAATGTTTGAACTTTGAAATTTCCCTAATCCTCACGTCATTACATAAAATATAATACTCCTTCCATCTTTTTTTACTTATACTACTTTGGCAATTACGTTGTCAACATACAACTTTGACCATTATTAATCTTTCACAATCGGGTGGAAAAATACAATTTGACTATGCACTCTTAACTCTTTTTATCAATAATATCTTCAACTATCAATTTGTAAATAATTTCACAGAGTACATATACTGAAAATATTTGAGACAAGGCCAATAGGTTTTACATGATAACAATTGTTTTTATATATTAGTAAAAAGAATATATGGTCAAAATAAATAGGTTATGTGACTAATGCAAAAATTCAATGTGATACAAGTGAACAAATTGGAGGAAGTATTAAAAGTTGATATTATGAAGAAAAAAAAACATTGAGACGAATCAACTAACATTCTAGTATATTACATAATAAGTATTCTTTTTTATATACTCCTTTTTTATAGTTTAACCATTTCTCTTAGCACTTATGCCAACGCAAAAAATTAAGCATTAATATCTTTAAATGTGTCTAATTAAAATAATGGTAAAACAAATATGGAGTATGTTTTTCGCTATGTTTTAGATAATAACACTTCCTCTGGTTTTTTTAGTTGCAACATTTGACGTTTTGGTAAGTGTATTAAAATAATCAAATGTTGCAACTAAAAAAACAGAGGTAGTACAAGAATGGAGTAAGTAAATAGTTGCAAAAGGAGAAATGGTAGAACTAGAAACAACAAAGTATTAGTAAAAAGATATGATCAAAATGGTGAGGGTGAATAATGTAAAATTAAAATGGTAAAAGTCTAAAAGAATGTGAGAGTACTTGCTAGTTATTATTACTCCATCCGTTTCTTTTTAATCTATACACTTTTCTTTTTGGTCGGTTTCTTTTTAGTCTATTGTAGACACTAAAAAGTTATTAGTATTTTACACTAAAATAAATTAATTATTATTGAGCTAAACTAAATATAATTAGCCCAATTTAATCATTTAGCCCAAATAAAAAAATATCCAAATTAAATCAAACAAATATAATTTGGGTTGTCAACTATTTGGGCCAGTCAATGTTATAGTCCAAATAGGATGGTGAAATGGCAAAGGTAAAAAAAGACTTTCAAGTCATAAATGGACCCAAGCCCATAAACTACCAAGTCCATGAAGGGATCTCCATGCCCTATAAATAGACCTCACCTTCTTCAGTTGATGGGACCGAAAAATCATCATTCTCAAGAGCTCATAAATTTACCTTGGAATTCTCTCTGCAAATAGTCAACAAGCACATCAAATCTGTGCCGACTGTTCAGTTACACTCAAACGTATACGATTGAGATTCAAGCTTTTGTCAGCCCTCATTTGAATACACTCAAAAAAACTCAAAACTCAGGTTGGCGTTGACAAAACGTCACTCTACACTCAACTCCAGGTCGACATTAACACGTGTCACTCTCAAGCTGCGGAACAGAATCAGAGGACTTAGTTTATTTTTATTATAAACTGTTTACATAGATTGTACTCAATACATTTATTGAAATAAAATTTCTTTATTAGAGTATTGCCAGTTGTTGCCCTGTGTTGTGGGCATAAGGAGAGAGAATATAAAAATAATGTAGTTTATTAAGAGAGAAAAAAAACAAGCAAAAACCCTTATGCCCAGTTCGTCGTGAAGAACCAAATAGAATGAAGGGCAAAGCACTAGCTGTGGACATGTGGCGAGCAAACAAAGATGGTGGGGTATGAGAAATAGTAGTAGTAAGGATGTGATGACCACAAATTGATGGGCAACCATTGGGAGTAATAAAATATTGGTTCTTGAGTGAGTAGAGCATAAGTGAGATGCAAGAGAGGAAAATAATAAAATAATTGATGACCTTAACTAAAAGGGCAACCATTGGGTATGCTCTTACTTTGTTTCTTGTCTTATTTATTTTGACTCGAAATTTGTGTATACATCTATATACTGTTGCTTTTTCTATTCTAGATAACATATCTCATTCTCATTTACTTTTTCCTCTTTTTGCACCTATATCATCTTTCTTGTTTTTGACCCACTTTTTAGTTTATCTCTCATACTTTTGGATTTCCTCCTTGGTTTTCCATCAAAGTGAAGTGAGTAAACTAAAAGGAAATGGAGAAAGTACACTAGAAGATTTGAGATTGACACCCAGTCACCCAATATCAATCAGCCGCTTGAAGAAAGACTTGCAGCTACTGAGCTGATCTTCAAACAAGATAAAAATAATAATAGGGATATTAACATAGTAGACAAAGAGACAGAGAGTTTGACCAAGTTGATCTCGGTACATAGTGAGCCTATTCTTTTGAGGAATTTCCCTTATTATCCTTCAAGTGAGTCCACTTCATCTTACCTTAGAAAAAAATTATAGCCTTCGATAGGTGCTAAAATAGGCCGTGAAAAATGTCCGTGATAAAGTAATTCATTCCATAAATATATACCATATGTTTACTCTATGTACCAATTTACCATTACCAATCAATGATGGAAACTAATGAAGAAAAACGCATACGAGGTGGAGAAACATTACCATGAACATTATCAGAGTTCTTTCATCAAGGAGATGTACATAGAAGCCGTAAACGCGTTACATATACTATATATGACAGACACACAGCTTTTTTTTTTTTTTTTTTTTTTTTTTTTTTGACAGACACAGCTGGGATTGGTTTCAGGCTTACAAGGTCTAAGCAGCCGCACAAGAATACAAGATAATATGAACTACAGAACGAGTAGCTTTCATTTCATAATGGCAATTATATCCTATGAATGAGTAATTAAACCCCCCTCCTTCCACACACGGAAATATACAAAGTAAAAAAATAAGATTAATTACCAAAGACTATTTTTTCAAAATCAATAAATAGAGACCATTTTACTATATTATTGACGCACTTTATTTTCTACCAAATATAAAGACGATCATTTGATTTCTTGGTCATTGTTAAGAGGAATGATAAAGAAAAAATCTATAGGAGAAGATGAACCAATGCAAGTGCAGAGAAAAAGGAAGAGAGAATCAACCAATGCAAGTGCAGATAAACCTTGACAAGTTGGGGGGAATAAAGGGGATCCCAACTTACCTAGGGTGAGAATCAATCCCAAGACCTCTTAGAAATGGGAGAGAAGCTCTAACCACTAGGCTATCCCTCACTCTCTCTACTGCATTTGACACATATCATATGTATACTTACATAGTTATACTTCTATTACAAACCTCAGCATATCTTTAGATGTATCTAATAATTACAGTGATTTACTTTGATTCATAATGCCTATATGAACCGATAAAAGAATTTACAAAAACACTATATAAAATACTTGAAGCATGTCTTTCTTCTTGAAAAAGAATATGACATGAGATACTGAGCTGTATGAAGTTTGAAAGCATATGCAATGTCTCTTTTACTCTGTGATAGAATATAAAATATATTAGGATAATATAAAAGGATATAGTTTAGAGAATTAAACTTCTACTCTTGTTAGGTTTCCTAATATGGTTAGGATCACTTTTATGTTGTAACCTATATATATTGATCAATGGATTCACTCCAAGAGAGGGAGTTTTACACAATCTAACATGGTATTGAGCCTAAAATAATCTTCCAGCGATTTTTTATTTTTCGATCCTTCCCTGGGTTTCGGCTTTCCCTGCCGACCTCCGAAGCTTCCGCTACACTCGTTCCTTGCGCCATGACCAACGACAGTGACCCTAAAACCGGCGACCCTTACCCCCCGCCTCCTCCTCCGCCCACGGCTAACCCCAATTATCATCCTGCATTATCCGTTAGCAACATCAAGAATGACATCCCCTTGATTCTTGATCGTGAGAAGGTTCATTATTCCAATTGGGTCGAATTGTTTGAGATTCATTGTCACGCTTATGATGTTCAAGATCATAGTGATCCCACCAAACCCCACCTACATGACATGTCTGAAGCTCTGTGGCAACGACTTGATTCTGTTGTTAAAAAGTGGATTTTTGGGACTAGTTCTGCAGATCTATTACAGACCATATTGTATCGTGGCTCTACGGCTCAGGAAACGTGGGATCGCCTTAAAACAATTTTTCAGGATAATAAACACACCCGTGTGGTGTATCTTGAAAATCAGTTCAATGCTTTGCACCTTTCTAATTTTTCCGACATCAACTCTTATTGTCAGCAATTGAAAACTCTTTGTGACCAATTTGCCAATGTTGATCAACTCATGTCGGAACAAAAACTGGTTCTTCGCCTAGTATCGGGTCTTGTTAACACCGATTTCGATACCGTTGCCTCTATGATACAACAATCTGACCCACTCCCGTCCTTCGAAACTGCTCGCTCCCGCCTCCTCCTTGAGGAATCTCGGCGTGCCAATGATCCTACCTCCAGCGCCACATCTTTCGTGGCTACTAATCCAGATTCGGTAGGCTCCAGTGCACCCACCCAGCAGCAGCATTCGAACAATTCCAGCGGACACAACTCCGGCCAACAAACCGGTGGCCGTGGACATGGCCGCGGACGCGGCGGTGGGCGTGGTGGCCGGAACGGTCGAGGAGGTGGCCTCGGTGGCAATTCCAACAGCTCGTCCTCGAACCAACAGCAGCAGCAAAGCAACGCACCTCCTTCATCAGTCTAGTGGACCGGTCCATTACCAAGCCTCCAATCTTGGGCTGCTTACCAGGCCTGGCAGCAGCGTCAGTGGGCTTCCCCCCCTGCGCACTATCCCACTGCAGCACCCTCTCATGTGCAGCCCAGACCCATGCCTAACCCTTCGGCCCAGCAATCGTTTGCACCTCCCCAGGCCTACGTGACTGGCCCCCAGCAGTATGGGCCTCCCTTGATGCCTACTGACCTTGGCAATGCGTTCTCTACTATGACGCTTCAAAATCCTGATGATGCTTGGTATATGGACTCCGGTGCAACGTCTCACATGACACACTCTTCAGGTAATCTCTTACCCTTGTTTAATTTGAGCACTAAAAATCATATATTAGTAGGTAATGGCAATCGCATTCCAATTACGGGTTATGGTCATACCACCCTCCCCAACCTCCCCAATCAACCTTTACTTCTTCGGGATGTCTACCTTGCCCCCCAAATCATTAAGAACTTAATTTCCGTTCGTAAGATCACTCGTGATAATTCTGTGTCTATCGAATTTGATACTTTTGGTTTCACTGTGAAGGACCTTTAAACGGGGAGCATTATAACTAGATGTGAGAGCACCGGGGAACTCTATCCAGTCACTCAAGCCCAACCATCCACCTGTCTTACCACTTCCCTCGCTGCTATTACTCCCACTACTTGGCATGATCGTCTAGGACACCCAGGAGTGCAGTCTATTAATTTTCTTAGGCACAATAATTTTATAGTTTGTAATAAGGAGCATCACTCCAGTTTTTGCCACTCTTGTCAGATTGGAAAACATATTAAATTGCCCTTTTATGATTCAACTAGTCATACCACTACTGCTTTTGACATTATTCATGCAGATTTATGGACCTCACCCATACGTAGTAGTTCTGGCCATAAATATTATCTTGTGCTTATTGATGATTTTACTCATTATGTATGGACTATGCCTCCTGCCTACAAATCTCGAGCTTACCAAGCCCTCCTTGATTTCCATGCATATGTACAAACTCAATATTCACGCCCCATTAAAGCCTTTCATAGTGATCATGGTCGTGCATTTGATAATCATCCTTTCATACAATTTTGCTTAACAAATGGCATGGTTCTTCGCTTCTCTTGTCCACATACCTCCTCTCAGAATGGCAAAGCTGAAAGAATGATCCGTACCTTGAATAATATCATTCGCACCATGCTTCATCATGCATCCTTACCTCTCACTTATTGGGATTATGCTCTTGAAACCGCCACTTACCTTCATAACATCTTGCCTACCAAAACCTTTCACAACATCACACCGTTTCAAGCTCTTTTTCACAAAATTCCCACTTATGATCATTTACGCGTTTTTGGGTGCCTATGTTATCCTAATCTGACCTCCACCACACCACATAAGCTTGCTCCCCGCTCTACCCCATGCATCTTTTTAGGATACCCCAAAAATCATAGGGGATACCGGTGCCTAGATTTAGCTCAAAACAAACACATTATCTCTCGCCATGTCACATTTTTTTAGCATCAATTTCCTTACAGCTCCCTAGCTAATCCCAAGCCCAGCCCACAACCGGAGTCCATTTCCCCTCTCCTGGACCCATTTGTGCGCCAACAATACTTCCTAGGCCCAACACCCCGCCAGCGTCCTACTGTGGCCCAACCTACAGTAGGTCCAAACCCCAATTCCTTCGGTACCCCGGCCCCGCCAGCGACTCACGGGTCAGCTGGGCCTGACCTGAGTCCAGCGCGAGGTAGCCCAACCAACCCAGACCCACTGCCTGGTAGCCCCGCCCAACAACTCACACCTAGTCCAGCCCAGCAGTATACTCCACCGCATCTCCGTGACCCCCTAAACGCGTCTCCAACGCGCCCCCCACCTCTATCTCCTCAAATGCAAACCCGAGCCCACCATGGTATACGCAAGCCCAACCCCAAATATGCTATGCTCATCCCTCCAGCGCCCCTCTCTCGTTCTCCTATTCCAAAAAATCACAAACTTGCTTTGACTAACCCAAATTGGAATGCGACCATGAACGATGAATATAGTGCTTTAATTAAAACAGGGACTTAGGAGTTGGTTCCTAGGCCTAGGGGGTGAATATTGTCAATTGCATGTGGCTCTTCCGTCATAAAGAAAAATCTAATGGTGAGCTCGAAAGGCACAAAGCTTGTTTAGTGTGTGATGGCAGGTCACAGGAACAGGGAGTCGATTGTGATGAGACATTTAGTCCTGTTGTTCGCCCCACTACCATCCGTACTGTTCTGGGATTGGCCATGGCTCGCCAATGGTCTATTCATCAACTTGATGTCAAGAATACCTTTTTACACGGTGATTTGCAGGAAACAGTTTATATGCATCAACCTCCAGGCTTTGTTGACAGACGTTATCCACATCATGTCTGTCGTCTGCGCAAAGCTTTGTATGGTCTTAAACAGGCACCTCGTGCTTGGTATCAACTATTTGCTACCTACCTCCTGCATATTGGTTTTGTTATTGCTCAAAGTGACAATTCACTATTTACTTATCGGCATGGCAATGATATGGCATATCTTTTACTTTATGTTGATGATATTATTTTGTGCACCTCATCTGACTCTCTGCGGGATTGTTTGATTAGTACTCTAAAAACATAATTCCCAATGTCTGATCTGGGCCCTCTTAGCTATTTTTTGGGGATTTCTGTCACTCGTACTCCTTCATATATGCTTCTCTCCCAGCAAAAATATGCACAGGAAATATTGGAGCGTGCGAGAATGCGTTCCTGTAAACTAGCAGCGACTCCAGTTGATGCAAATTCTAAGCTTAGCGCCGATGCAGGACCTCCTGTATCTGATCCAACTCATTATCGCAGCTTAGCTGGTGCCTTACAGTATCTTACTTTCACTCTCCCAGATATTGCTTATGCCGTTCAGCAAGTTTGCCTCTTCATGCATGACCCTCGGGAGTCGCATTACCATGCCTTGAAACACATCCTGCGCTATATACAGGGTACCATTGATCATGGGTTACATCTGTATCCTACTACTCAGCTGCGCTTGATTACTTATACTGATACAGATTGGGGTGGTTGTCTAGATACTCGTCGTTCTACTTCAGGTTATTGTTGTTTTCTTGGGGATAACTTGATTTCCTGGTAGTCTAAGAGACAACCTACTCTATCTAGATCGAGTGCCGAGGCTATAGAGGCGTCGCTAATGTTGTTGCTGAAGCTTCCTGGTTGCGTAATCTTCTTTTGGAGTTACATTGTCCTCATCGTCAGGCAACCATTGTTTATTGTGATAATGTCAGTGCTATCTATCTTTCTCGTAACCCAGTAAACACCAACGCACCAAACATGTTGAGATGGACATTCACTTTGTTCGGGAAAAGGTTGTTATTGGTCAAGTACATGTGTTGCATGTTCCTACCAGATATCAGTTTGCTGACATCTTCACAAAAGGACTTCCACGACATTTATTTTTGGAGTTTAAGTCCAGTCTTAGTGTTTGTCCTCCTCCCGCTATGACTGCGGGGGTGTGATAGAATATAAAATATATTAGGATAATATTTTATATTTGGATATAGTTTAGAGAATTAAACTTCTACTCTTGTTAGGTTTCCTAATATTGTTAGGATTACCTTTATGTTGTAACCTATATATATTGATCAATGGATTCACTCCAAGAGAGGGAGTTTTACACAATCTAACACTATGCAATATTAAGAAAAACGCATGTTATATTCCAGTTTGAGAAGTTGCACCATCTAGTGAAGAATCTAAAATTTTATTATACATTATCGTTGTCATGAGGAAATATGATGCCTTAATTACCTTTGTGGCTTTGTCAAAAGGAAACAAATGCCACAAATTTTAAAGTGGGAGAATATCTGCTGAACTGCACCACTGCATGTCATAGGGTATCTGGGGGATGATAATAAGAAAAAGCATTACTGACATCAGTTCCAGATTGGCGGCCAAAAGAGAAAACATCCAAAATGCATAATGTTAACCATATAAATCTGGATGCACCACCACACTATTAGAATGCACTTAATTCAGAGCTTGTTTTTAGAAGAAACCAGTCTTGGCACCCATCAATGCATCAATGCACATCCTCTAAACTCTCAATTATGTCGCGAAAAAGATATTGTAGGACAGAAATCAATTAGAAAATGGAGCGATTTGCTAGAATCACTGCCCATTTTACCCCACTTTTTAAAAAAGGTAGATTTAAAGGTTAATAAATGCAAGCACCGAGCCCTTTCGAAGAATGAGTTTATGGGGGAAAAGGAAAATATTTTCTGTATTGCTATATAAGGCTTCTTAGTAACTCACTTTGATCATCAAGCTCCAAATACAGCAACAGAAAACCTTCCTTTGCACTAAGAACCAGAGTACCCAACATTAGCCTATTAACTGCCATCAAGCAGATGTACAAGTGTGAAGCTGAGAAAAAACAATGCAACAACGGCCATGGCAGCCATGTATCGGGCCACCACAACTCTGGCCATGCAAATCATGGCTCATGCCACCAAAAATCTGGCCATGCCAGCCATGGCTCAGGCCACCAGAACTCTGGCCATGCCAGTCATGGCTCATGCCACTAGAACTCTAGCCATGCCAGCCATGGCTCAGGACACCACACAACTCTGGCCATGGCTCGGCCCACCACAGCTCTGGCTATGGACATTGTGAAGGCCTAGAGAGAGAAACTCTGCCTTCTCTCTAGGATTGAATGGAATAGTAACTTTGTTTTTTCTGCTACATTTCTTCTCAATACTCTTGTATTGTTGCCATGGCAAAGAAATCAAGTGGAAATTCTCAAGAAGGTAAGAATGGAAAAGAGAAAGAGAAGGCTACAGGACCTACATCTGATTCACAAGCCTTGAGAACTCGTTCTATGGACGAAATTTTGGGCATCGAAGCATTGGATTTTGGCTTAGGAATTGGAGATGTTCTTACACCTAAGGCTTCAGTTCAGGAGATGCAGCAGCAATCTGAGATCAGACACACCTTCAATGAATGGCTTCAGACGATCCATAAGAGTGGAAGCTCTCATTCAAATCGTTCGGCTAGAATCCATGAAGGTATGAGTCCTATTCCCATTTTTCAACCGATTGGCAATTCAGTGAAGCATTGGTAGGCTAAAGTCGTATCACCTAATCAAAAGTAATCCTAAAGTCCTCTAACAAATAGTAGTCAGGGGAGTAGGGTCGAATCCACAGGGAAACAATGTTCTTTTCCTAATTGTGATCAAATCTAGATTATAGGGAACGAGTGTTTGGGTTGTAATTATACTAAACTAGTCAATAACTATATCGAGAAATATCAATAATAAAGAGTCTAGGGCATAGGTTCACCAATGAACAATAATCCAGGATGAAACACAATAATCAATAATAAATAATGCAGTCAAACAGGTTGATTTCCTCTCTCAAGTCGAAATTAACCATAGAATGATATTAACAGGCTCTCGCAATTTATTAATACCAATTCTACCTATTGAAACTAGCCTTAATATCAAGTTTATACCTCTCGGCGCATAACCCAATATTGCAATACTATAACAATCAAATCTAGCCAAATCGGATTGAATAGAGATAATACATTCTATAGGAATCAACATACATCATCAAAAATCAATACTTTATGAACATCCCTTCATAAATATTCATGGATCCCCTTAACCCTAGAAATAAACTACACAATCATAATTAAAGAAAACATATTCATGATGAAACAAGTAAACATGGTGAATCAATAGTCAAAGATTGAATAAGGATAACAAGAGAAGAGAAGAAATACCAATGTAGGACAATCTTGCAAAAATCCAAACTTCTATTGAAAATCCAATGTAAAAATGGTAAAGAGTAATACTATGGTTCTTGAGTAATTAAAATGTGCTTAGGAAAACTAAAACTCAAACTATAGTGTAAAAACGTCCCCCTCAACCCTAAAAGGATAAGTATTTATAAGAAAATAAGAGTCAGCGCAACACGCGCTTCAAAACGCATAAAAATCGCCCCGCCCGGGTTGCTGGGGCGGATTCTGCCCGGTCGGGCGATTGACAGGTCAAAACCCGAAGAAAAAGCAAAACAGCGATCCGCCCGGCCAGGCAAGATCCCGCCCGGCCGGGCCCGCAAGAAATACCAAAACTGTTCATATTCAAAACTTCATAACTTTCTCGTCTCTCGTCGAAATTCAGCGTGTGACTAGTCGTTGGAAAGCTCTTCAAGTATACTTTCCAATCCAATTGGAATCAATCCATTATCATTTATGTATCAAAAGTTATGAATAAAAGAGTGTACAAGACTCAGTTTTGGCACTTCTTTCAGCAATGTTTTGCTTCATTGTAGCCCAAATTCGTCTCAGAGATATGCTTTGTGATCCTCATGCAATCTACCTTCTTTATTCATGTTTGCTTAACTCAAGATTAGCCAACCATAGTCTATTTGCATTAATATCACCTGAAATCCATAAAAACAAGCAAACGGAGAGCAGTATAGCCAAACTTGAGTAAATCATGCAAATATGCACCTAAATGCTCTCATTTGAACTTGAAATGCAACCTAAATGAACCTAAAAACTATGTATAAATATGACTCATCAAGCATAATGTCGAACACTTGAATGTTGAGGTATTAGCTGATGGAAATAAGGATTTAAGTGCTAAATTTGGAAATGAAATGAATTTAGAACCTGTTCAGATTGAATTGGAAGACATTCAAGAAGAAATTGATTACTGGAATTCATCAATAATCTGTTATGTTTTAGGAGCTAATCCTCCACTACAGGTAATGGATGGATTTTGTAGGAGAATTTGGAGGAATTTGAAAGTTGATAAGGTCGCCTTGATAAAGAAGGGTGTAAATCTGGTTAGATTTCAGGCAATGGACTCAAGGGACAAAGTATTGAATGGGCACTTTTTCTTTGACAAGAAACCTGTAATAATGAAAGCATGGGCACCAGATGTAGATTTTGAGAAGGAAGCTGTTAAAACTCTTCCAGTTTGGGTACAACTGAAGATAGCATTGAAATATTGGGGTGAACAATCTCTTCATAAGATTGTGGCACAGTTGGGAGACCCAATAAAGAGAGATGATGCTACGCGAAATAGAGAGAAGCTGCAATTTGCACGTATTCTTGTAGAGATTAACATCGAACGAGCACTACCTGAATTCATTTATTTTATAGATGAATATGGCATCAAGGTGAGCGTTCCAGTATTGTATGAATGGAGGCCCATTAGATGTGATCATTGCAAAACCTTTGGTCATGAAACCAAAGAGTGTAGACTGAAGAAGAAAAGGCAGGAATGGAGGATCAAGTAAGCTACATCTGTGGTTCAGGGGCAAGTGGCAGATATTACTGAAGCTCAAATGCAGCCGGAGCCTACTGGGGGTCAAACTCAACCAGTTCAAGCTGTAGAAGAGGCAGTGGAACCTGAAGGTTTTCAGAGAGCTTTGAAGCCCATCATGGTGAGGAGTTCTCAGCCTAAACCTCCCACTACTGGTAATATCTTTGCAACTTTACTTGACTTAGCTGCTGATGAAAGTAGTCATGTAATTGAGCCAGTAGTAAGTGCCATGAATATGGTGAATATGGAGGGAAGGGGAACCTTTCCTATCTCTAATGGATAGATTGTTATGCTGGAATGTCCGGGGGATAAACAATATTAAGAAGCAAATTGATGTCAGGAATTATATACACAGTTTGTCTTTAGGTATTGTTTGTCTCTTGGAGACTAAGGTCAAGGCTGCTAATCTTGGTAGCCTTTACCAATTAATGTTCAATGATTGGTGTTTCTCGTCTAATACTAGTTATTATGATGGGGGGAGAATTATCCTAGCTTGGAGGCCTGGGAGTTTTACTGTCAATATTGTTAAGGGAACCAGTCAATTATTGCACTGCTTCATAACTCCTATGAATGGTGCACCTAGTTTCCATTGCTCTTTTGTCTATGCTTTTAATGAAAGAGACAAAAGGAGGGTGTTATGGGAGGACTTAAAACTAGTGAAAACTCAGGAACCATGGCTCTTGTGTGGAGACTTTAATTGTTGATTCTTGAGTTATTTGATATGTTTGGACTTGTTTCCGTGTGTTAGATGTTTTTGTGCAGTTTAAGCGTCTAGCACCCTCATTTGAGCTGCAGAACGGAAGTCCAACGGACTACTTATAGCCCATAGAAGATTCAAGAGATTGCACAAGTGATTCGGACAAGATTATACTAAAAAGAGAGCGAAAATCACTCCCGCCCGGTCGACCGGGCGGTTTTGCCCGACCGGGCGAGCCACAAATGTTACGCTGCATATGAGGTTTGTTCGCCCGGTCAACCGGGCGAGAAGAGGCGAAATTTTGCTTGCGCGCCCGACCGGGCGAAATTCCTTCTTAGCCGTAGTTTTCTTAATCAATGTCGCCCGACCGGGCGGTTTTCTCGGGACGGGTTTATTTGCTTTTTTAGCCGGTTTTGTAAGAAAAGTATAAATAGGCTTTTGGTAATTCCAATTAGACTATCTTATTTTCTACGTTCTTAGGGCAAAACACTTAGTTTCTCTCTCTCTCTAGTTTGTATTGACTCTTGCTCTTGAAGATTATAAAGATCATCGATTTTGGTTTTCATTGTTCTTGAATCATTCGGTATTTTTCTTTACTTTGTTTAATTTAATGAATTCTTTTACTTTCACTATGTTTATTGAGTTTATCATTATCATGAGTGAGTAGACTTTTTCTAGGGCTTAGAGAGGGAAGCCATGTTTATACCTTTTTGATTGTGGTTTAAGGTTCTTCGTTATTTGGATTGAATTAGAATAATTCCTATTGATTTGTTATGCTTGTTTAATTCATGTAATTGCGGAATATCATGAGTTATGTTTAGCTAATAAGAATTAGAATCGAAAGATCGTATTCATTAGAGGCGTGTTACAATAGGTAGATTTGATTTTGTTGAGCGACCGTACTGGCATATGTTAATCTAAGAGTTGGTAATGCCTGACCAAGGATTAACGAAATACTTTATTTATTCGAACCTCAATCCAAGTATTGTCGAACTATATTGTAGTGATTAAATTGGTATAAGCATGGTGGACCGATCGATTGCCCTAGGTTTTTAATTATTTGATAAATTTCCATCTTTTTGTGTTATAGTTTATTCTAGTTTAGTTATTAATTCTTCAATCAATTTCCTCTCTTGAAGTAGTTAGATAATTGAGCATAAATCTGTAGAACTCCTCTCCCTGTGGATCGACCCGTATTTGCCAGTTTCTGCTAGACAGACACCGTGCACTTGCGGTATATTTTAAAACCCATCAAGTTTTTGGTGCCGTTGCCGGGGAGACGGCTAGTTTCTATAGCTTTCTAATTAATTATTTGAACTATTTCTGCTGTCTCATTGGAACTTCAAGTTCCAATTGAGGCCATCTCACTGCACATTTTTCTTTGTTTCTTTTATGCCCAGGTCTAAGAGAACAGGTACTCTTCCAACTGATCCTGATCTTGAGAAAACCATCTGGCAACTCAAAAAGCAACAAAAGAAGAAGAAGCAGTCTGCTAACCAGGGAAAATCCACAGAAGGTCCTTCAGAGCCAATCATGCCTCCTAAGTCATTGAAATCTTATGGGGTACCTTCTCCTGGTGGTATTTCCACAGGGCCTACTATGCCCGACATTCAAGCGGCCAATTTTGAGATCAAGCCTGCCCTCATCAATATGATCCAACAGATTCAGTTTGGAGGGCATCCATCTGAAGACCCTGCAAATCATTTACAACGGTTTCAACAACTTTGTCGTACCGTTAGGCACCAAGGGGTCACTCCTGATCAGTTGAAGGTCATGGTCTTCGAATTCTCATTAAAGGACAAGGTACAGAAATGGCTGAACGATGTTAATGAAACTGAGTGGAGTGCTATTTTTGAAGCATTCCTGAAAAAGTACTACCCTCCTACCAAGACTGCAGAAATCAGGCACAAGCTTGCTACCTTCCAACAAGAACCTGATGAGACACTGAAGGAAGCATGGAATAGGTTCAAGGACCTGCAGAGAGAATGCCCACACCACAATCTAGACAAGTGGTTCATCACTCAGGCATTCTACAATGGTCTACAACCCCATATCAAGAGTATAATTGATTCATCTGCCGGGAGTGTTTTCCTAGACAAGGAGGTAGATGAAGGGTACAGTTTTTTGGCCAACTTAGCAGCTAATGATCATAGTTCTTCCAGGACTATTACAAAGAAAAAGTTGGATGCTGATGCATATTCCCTGTTGTTTGCACAAGTTGCCCAGCTGAGCATGAAAATGGATTCACTTAAATCTTCACAATCTAATACTCCCCTATGAGTATTAATGCTATGTCTTCTATGGCTCCTATTACCTCTTCTTTCTGTGAGGTGTGTGGTGTTCAAGGCCACTTTGGCTATGATTGTTCCTATAATCAACCGGACTCGAATCAGATGGAGCATGCGAATGCTTTTCAGCAGAGGCCCCCACACAATCCGTATTCCAACACATACAACCCAGGTTGGAGGGATCATCCAAATTTTTCCTATAAAAACAATAATGTTCAGAACCCTCAACCAATGCCACAAACATCATACCAACCACCTCATCAAAACCCACCACAGCATGCTGCCAGACAACAATATTACCAAGGGGCTCCTCAGAATCCCCCTCCTGGTTTCAATAGGCCTTCACACCAAGGCTATCAGCAGCAAACTCCTCAGAGTGCCAACTCTCAAGAGCCTACTATGTCTGATCTAATGAAAATGATTGTTTCTATGCAGAAAAATCACGAGGAGAGCATCAAAGAGTTGAAGAATACTACAAAGCGTTTGGAGACTCAACTTGCTCAGGTGGCCGGAAATAATGTGCAGAGGCAACCAGGTCATTTGCCGGGGCAACCAATTCCTAAAGAGACTGCTAATGCTGTCACTCTTCGAAGCGGAACACAATATGATGCTCCACTTATGCCTACTGATGATTTGCCACCTCCAGACAACACTGATGTAGTGGATGACAAGGAAGGTGAAGATAGCTCAAAAGCTGAAGTTGGACAAGGGAAAGTAGATGAAGCAAACCAGCAAAAGGAGAAGGTTACTGACTCTCCTACACCACCACTACCTTTCCCTCACAGGATGCGAAAGTCCAATGTTGATCAACAGCTTGGTAAGTTCATGTCAATGGTCAAGAATCTTGAGGTAACAGTTCCTTTTACTGATTTAATCTCTCAAGTGCCTGTTTATGCCAAATTTTTGAAAGACATGATTACTAAGAAAAAGGATTTTGGTGGTCTAGATAGAGTTGCTCTAACTGAAGAGTGTAGTGCTGTTTTGCAAAACAAAATCCCTCCAAAATTAAAGGATCCTAGTAGTTTTTCCATCCCATGTCATGTAGGTGCATTGTTTATAGATAAGGCTTTATGTGATCTAGGAGCTAGTGTATCTGTTATGCCTCTATCTATCTGTAATAAACTGAACTTGGGAGTTTTGAAGTGCACCCAGATTACTTTGCAGATGGCGGATCGTTCTGTGAAATATACTTTGGGTATTTTAGAGGATGTTCCTGTCGGGGTTGGAAAATTCTATATTCCTGTAGACTTTGTAGTGTCTTGGATATGGAGGAGGATAGTCGGATCCCCATTATTTTAGGTAGGCCTTTCTTGTGTCTGCCGGTCTTTGCGATTGATGCTAAATCGGCTCTTTGACTTTAAGTGTTGGTGATGATACTATTACTTTCAAACTAACCAATGCTATTAAGTCTCCTATGCTTGAGCACACATGCTTGCGGGATTGATGTCTTGGAAGAGATTTCGGGAGGTGACTATCACCAATTTCTGCCAGATGATCCATTGGAGAAAATTCTTGAACTGGATGACCTTATTGTTGATGAGGCAGTTGAATGTGAGGTAATGGAGACTATTTGCTCTACTTCTGAGCCACAGGTAAAGAAGTTAGAACTTAAATCTTTACCTTCTCACCTCATATATGCATTTCTTGATGATAATGAGGAATGCCCTGTGATTGTCAGTACTAAACTCACAGATAGCCAGCTTTCACAACTTCTTACAGTGCTTCGCGTGCACAAAAAGGCTATTGGGTATAGTATTGATGATCTAAAGGGTATTAGTCCTGATTTTTGTATGCATAGAATAAATTTGGAAGAAAATCACCGCTCTTGCATACAACCCCAAAGACGTTTGAATCCTAATATGCAAGAGGTAGTGAAGAAGGAAATAATGAAACTGCTTGACGCAGGCATCATCTATCGCATCTCAGATTCTAAGTAGGTGAGCCCGGTTCAAGTTGTTCCTAAAAAGGGGGGGACTACTGTTATTAAGAACGATATAGATGAACTAATTCCTACTCGTACTGTTACAGGTTGGCGAATGTGTATTGACTATCGCAGATTAAACATAGCCACCTTGAAAAATCACTTCCCCCTCCCTTTTATTGACCAGATGTTAGAAAGATTAGCAAAACATAGCTTTTTCTGTTATTTGGATGGATATTCAGGTTTCTTTCAGATTCCCATTCACCCAGAAGATCAGGAGAAGACGACGTTCACATGTCCTTATGGCACCTTCGCTTACCGCCGAATGCCTTTTGGCTTGTGTAACGCCCCTACCACATTTCAAAGATGTATGATGGCCATTTTTTCTGATTTCATTGAGAATATCATGGAGGTACTTATGGATGATTTCAGTGTCTATGGGTCTGACTTTGATGTGTGTTTGCATAATCTTTCCAAAGTACTGATACGTTGTACTGATGTTAATTTGGTTTTAAACTGGGAAAAATGTCACTTCATGGTCCATGAGGGAGTAGTACTTGGTCATCTTGTTTCTGAACGTGGCATCCAAGTTGATCGGGCAAAAATTGAGGTGATTGAGAAACTTCCTCCTCCTGTGAATGTCAAGGGAGTGAGGAGTTTTCTGGGTCATGCGGGGTTTTATCGCAGATTCATCAAAGATTTTTTCAAAATTGTGAAACCCCTTACTCAATTGTTGCTCAAGGATGCCACCTTTGATTTTACTGACGCTTGTGTGAGTCTTTTGACAGGATTAAGGAAGCATTGATCACTGCCCCTATCATACAACCTCCAGATTGGAGTCTTCCCTTCGAGATCATGTGTGATGCTAGTGATTATGCAGTTGGTGCTGTACTTGGCCAACGGAAGAACAAGATCCTCCATGCTATATACTATGCCAGCAAGACATTAGATGAAGCTCAGGTAAACTATGCTACTACAGAGAAGGAGTTATTGGCCATTGTATATGCTCTTGACAAGTTTCGAACCTACCTCATAGGTTCGAAAGTTATTGTCCACACCGATCATGCGGCACCGAAGTATCTATTGGCTAAGAAGGAAGCCAAGCCACGACTTATTATTTGGATACTCTTATTACAAGAGTTTGATTTGGAGATCCGTGATAAGAAGGGTACTGAGAATGTCGTTGCCGATCATCTCTCCGGATTGAGATTTGAGTCCAAGTCTTGATGGTCCCATAGATGATTCTTTTCCCGATGATCATCTTTTTCTCGTATCTATTCAATCTCCATGGTATGCTGATTTTGCTAACTATTGTGTTGGTGGTTCTCCTCCTCCAGTTTTGACGTACCAACAACGCCAGAAGTTTTATCATGATGCTAAGCATTACTATTGGGAAGACCCACTTCTATACAAGAAGTGTTCAGATGACTTGTTCGGACGATGTGTTGCCGATTGGGAGATAGCCGGAATCCTACAACACTTGTCATAGTATGCCTTGTAGTGGGCATCTTGGCTCACGAGCCCACAGCTTATAGAGTTCTCCGGAGTGGGTTCTACTGGCCTACTATCTTCAAAGATGCCCGTGCTTTTTGCCTCTCTTGTAATGAGTGTCAAAGAACGGGCAACATTTCA
Source organism: Beta lomatogona (assembly GCA_947646795.1). Taxonomy (NCBI): domain Eukaryota; kingdom Viridiplantae; phylum Streptophyta; class Magnoliopsida; order Caryophyllales; family Amaranthaceae; genus Beta; species Beta lomatogona. The sequence goes on from CANSNZ010000731.1 coordinate 865,117, forward strand.
AAGAGACGAGGGAGATGCCACGAGATGGGAATTTTGGAGATTGAGCCCTTTGATGTGTGGGGAATTGATTTCATGGGACCTTTCCCTTCTTCTTGTGGGAACGGTATATTTTGGTAGTTGTGGATTATGTGACTAAGTGGGTTGAAGCTGTGGCTTCCCCTACTAATGATTCTAAGGTGGTAATGAAGCTCTTCAAGAAGATTATTTTTCCTCGTTTCGGATTCCCGAGAGTTTTGATCAGTGATGGGGGGTCTCATTTTCATCAGAGAACCTTCCAAGCTTTACTGAAGAAATATGGAGTTACTCATAAGGTTGGCTTGGCATATCACCCTCAGACTAGTGGCCAAGTTGAAGTCTCCAATCGTCAGATCAAGCGCATTTTAGAGAAGGTAGTCAACAGGTCAAGGAAAGATTGGTCACAAAAGTTGGAGGACACTTTATGGGCACTGCGAACTGCTTTTAAGACACCTCTCGGCACCACCCCATATCGATTGGTCTATGGCAAAGCTTGTCATTTACCAGTTGAAATGGAGTATCTCTCTCACTTGGGCGATCAAAGAAATTAACTTGGATTTAGAGGCTGCGGGTGAAACAAGACTTCTTGATTGAATGAGTTAGATGAGCTTCGACTGAAAGCATATGAGAACCACAAGCTTTACAAGGAGCAGACAAATAGGTTTCATGACAAGATGATTGAGAAGCGCGAGTTTCATGTTGGTGACAAGGTTTTATTATACAACTCTAGACTAAGGCTTTTTCCTGGAAAGCTTAAGTCAAAGTGGTCTGGACCTTTTGTTGTCACTGATGTAAAGCCACATGGAGTCGTTGAAGTGGCCAATGCAGATGGGACGAAATTTAAGGTGAATGGTCAACGTTTGAAACTGTATCATGAGGGTGCTTTCATAGGTCAAGTAGAGGTCATCTACTTAGATGTTCCCTCACCTTGAAATCAGAGGTACTAAGGTCGTGCGGGACCTTCCTAAACCAGCGCTTTGCGGGAGGCAACCCGTCTTTACTTTTCTTTTTCTTTACTAGTTTAGATTACTTTTCTTATTTTTTTTAGAGAGGTGAGAGAGAGTGTACTGACATTTTGGCGAGTTTAGTGTGTGCAGGGGGTCAATATCACAACATGGGGAAATTTTGACGGAAAAATAGCTTGAAATCTAGTCGCCCGGTCAACCGGGCAATTTCGCCCTACCGGGCCTCTTAACTCGCCCCACCGGGCGAGTTCGCCGGACAGGGCGCGCAACTAAAATCCAAGAAGGGCGAAAAGAAAGCAACAAAAATTTTTGCGCGCAAGCGAATTTGGAGACAATTTCGCCCGGTTAACCGGGCGGAATGCCCTTAATATGCTGAGGAAGCGAGTTTCTCCCGACCGGGCCGTTTTTTTTTCTTCTCCCCCATGCCCAGGCCAGCGCTGCGAAAAGGCACAAAGACGAATTTTTTTTCGCCCGGTCGACCGGGCGGATACCACGAGTATTCATTACTCCCCTTCTTTCTTCCTTCACTCCACTTCTTTCATTTTCTCTCACTCTTATTCATTCTCTCTCTCTCTCTCTCTCCTAAAAACCTCCATAGCTAAACTCCACCCTACCTTTCACCGTTCACAAATTCCATCTTCTCCTTCAATTTTCTTCATATCCCAACACTTTTCTTCATCTTTCTCCCATAAAACCTCCATCATCCCACTTCAATTCTCTCACTCCCAAAAATCTCCACTTTTCTTTTCTTTTCCACCATGTCAGGGCCAAGCAAGAGGAAACACAGCTCAAGAGGGGAATCAAGCGCCCAAATTCCACCAGATTTGACATTCCCGCAGGTAATCTTCAAATCCCTAGAACAAAAACAAAGATTTGAAAAGTTGAAATATCGGAACATAATCCCTACTCGTTTTGTTGATGCCAATGCTTTGCATGCTTTGGGTATTTACGGTGAAACTAAAACGCTATTTGAGAAATTGGGATTGGGAACAATGTTCGGCATGTTTTTCTGGACATATAGGCATCTTACACTTGAATTCTTGAGCTCATTAGAAGTAGGCAATAAAAATCAAGTTCTCCGTTTTCGCCTCATGAATGAGGATCGAGAACTCACATTAGGCCAATTAGCTGCTATTTTTGGCCTCCCTGTTACTGATGATCACCGCCCCCCTCCCACTGTTCGAATTAATACCTTGTGGACCGCATTCACAGGTGATGGGGATGTTAACACCCAACATATGACTGCAGACCACCTCCATTTTCCCAGCCTTCGCTACTTACAGCGATTTTTGGGATTCACACTTTTTGGGCGTGCTGAGCCCCACTCCTGTCAAAAACAGGAGATTTTTTTTATGGGTAGTTATTTGTTTCCCGGAGCTTGATTACTCTCGTGCCTTCCTTATCTGTTTGTGTCCCAGTGAACGGGATCGCCGCCAATTTACTCGCTTTGTTTGACGATGGTAGTGTTAGGGGGCAACCTATTGTTTTAGGTGGCCTCATTACCGCTATTGCTGCTCATTTTGGCTATACTCCTGACATTAGCAATGCTGTAGCTGGTCCCGCTGAGATTAACATTGATTATATGACAAATGCTAAATGACTAACCGCCCAGTCTGCGAACAAATTTAGGTGGTTCATTGCTAAGAAGGAGTCTATCCTTCTTCCTGACCCTGCTCAGACCCGCTTAGAGCCTGGTGTGGGGTCGTACCTCCTTCCTATGCGGGGTCAAGAGCCCATTGTTAGGCGACCTCTGCGGACCTACCACAGGCAGCCCGCTGGGGAAGGCTTCTCCTTTGCCGCGCCTATGGATCCTATGATGGCGGTCCTTTCCCGCCTTGAGCAGGGACATCAGTCCCTTACCTCACAGATGGGCCGTCTTGAGCTTGGTCAGGCTACCATCCATACTCACCTGACTTCGTTGGACACACGGTTGACTACCGTGGAGTCTGACATGCGCCATGCCCTGTACCCTATCTACCATGACTATTTTCACCAAGGGCTTGTTGCCCATGATGCCACCCACCCTTCATGGTACACACCACAAGTCCCTGACCCCACTGACCATGCTAGGGATGGTACTTCTGGCCATACTGCTTTTGGTGCTGCAGGTACTACCGGTGGCGGTTTTACTGCCGATATGTCTGATGATGATGCGTGAGTCCTCTCTTTCCCTCTAGCTGCAATGAGGCCATTGCTGAGTTTAGTTTGGGGGGAGGATTTATGTAAGTACTTTCTCTCTCTTTACTGCTTTGTAGTGTAGTTAGTTTAGTTTCGTTTTTTTTTTTTGGTTTAAAAAAAAAAAAAAAAAAAAAAAAAAAGAGAAAAACTTGAAAAAATACGAGCTTGACATGAGTTATTATGAGTTGCATGGTTGTTTACCTGCGCCCCCCAAATTTTTGAATGAATTTTTGGACTCTGAATCTATGATAGTTAGCGTGAGTATTTGTTAGTCTTGAGTTGATTTTCAATCTTCCATGACCCTTGATTGCATGATACTTGCGGCACTTGCATTGATTGTAGAGCTAAGTTGGTTAGACTGTGAGGACTCATTCTTGCCAATGGATTTATTTCTACATCCATTCTGTTTCTTGTGTGTTAGTTCCTCATTAGTTGACTGATCTTGACTTTGACAACGTACTTATTGATATCTGATGACTTGTGGCAATTGCTATGATAGAGGCGTCCTTTTGTCTGATTCTTGAGCCTCAAAGTGATTTTTTATTGATATACTATTATCCTCCTTAGCCCCGCTGAGCCTAATGACTATTTCATGTTACTAAACCTCATTACATGCCCATGGCCCTTATTTTGATATTAATCCAAGCCTGGCTTGGGGGAGCATCTGTCGAAGTTAGTATCTGAAATGGTTGCTATGAGTTACTATGGGTGGAGATGATTGTATTTTGTAAGGTTCAAAGATCGAGAAAAAGAAGAGAATAAGCGAAGTGAAATAAATGTGATTGATGGATCGAAAAGATGCAAAGAAAAAGAAAAGAAAGATTGAAAAAATGAACAAAAGGGTAAAACAATTCTTTCCTTCACAATCGCTTGCAAAGAGAAATTCATTACACTGCTTCAAGGATGGGTTTATGGAAAATTTTGTTGATTCATAGAGTTGGGACATTGTTATTGGTTGTGTTTTAGTTGATGCTTCTAGTGACTTTTGCTCCCCCATTCTTGGGTTTTTCCACCACATTTCCTATACATATTCCCTACCCTTACCTAAGCCCCATTACACTCCTGAAAAAGTCCTCTTGAGCTTGTGTTTACATTGTTTATTGGATTGATGTGTAGTCAGTTTGTCAAGGTTAAAGAGTACGTTTGCTACTTGAGTCGACATGATTAGGATGAGTGGCATTATTACCTTTTTAAACACATGAGAGTGTGAGTGGGAAAGGTTGTTATGGTTGGGATGGTGAGTGATCGGGCACATCTTTTGCCTGCCACAAAAATGAGAGAAGAGCGTTCCCCCTTGTGAGCACCATCTTAGTATTTGCATGATATGTGCAGTGACCTTGCTTGATTGTCTTTCTCGGTGACTGGTCATTGGCTTGATATAAAGGATTGATGATGATGCATGCTTTCTTGATTGATTTTTGAGTCTACTAAAATTTTCGAACTGCATTTTCGATGGGGGTGAAACAATTGTATCTTGTAACTCATTTGTGTGGTTTTGCTTAGGGACAAGCAAAAGGTTAGCTTGGGGGATTTTGATGTATCTATTTTATATAGATTATTCAGCTCTACTCCTTTAGCTTTGATAGTTGATTTGAGGTCGTTGGAGCTCGATTCTTGAGTTATTTGATATGTTTGGACTTGTTTCCGTGTGTTAGATGTTTTTGTGCAGTTTAAGCGTCTAGCACCCTCATTTGAGCTGCAGAACGGAAGTCCAACGGACTACTTATAGCCCATAGAAGATTCAAGAGATTGCACAAGTGATTCGGACAAGATTACACTAAAAAGAGAGCGAAAATCACTCCCGCCCGGTCGACCGGGCGGTTTTGCCCGACCGGGCGAGCCACAAATGTTACACTGCATATGAGATTTGTTCGCCCGGTCAACCGGGCGAGAAGAGGCGAAATTTTGCTTGCGCGCCCGACCGGGCGAAATTCCTTCTTAGCCGTAGTTTTCTTAATCACCGTCGCCCGACCGGGCGGTTTTCTCGGGACGGGTTTATTTGCTTTTTTAGCCGGTTTTGTAAGAAAAGTATAAATAGGTTTTTGGTAATTCCAATTAGACTATCTTATTTTCTACGTTCTTAGGGCAAAACACTTAGTTTCTCTCTCTCTAGTTTGTATTAACTCTTGCTCTGGAAGATTATAAAGATCATCGATTTTGGTTTTCATTGTTCTTGAATCATTCGGTATTTTTCTTTGCTTTGTTTAATTTAATGAATTCTTTTACTTTCACTATGTTTATTGAGTTCATTATTATCATGAATGAGTAGACTTTTTCTAGGGCTTAGAGAGGGAAGCCATGTTTATACCTTTTTGATTGTGGTTTAAGGTTCTTCGTTATTTGGATTGTATTAGAATAATTCCTATTGATTTGTTATGCTTGTTTAATTCATGTAATTGCGCAATATCATGAGTTATGTTTAGGTAATAAGAATTAGAATCGAAAGATCGTATTCATTAGAGGCGTGTTACAATAGGTAGATTTGATTATGTTGAGCGACCGTACTGGCATATGTTAATCTAAGAGTTGTTAATGCCTGACCAAGGATTAACGAAATACTTTATTTATTCGAACCTCAATCCAAGTATTGTCGAACTATATTGTAGTGATTAAATTGGTATAGGCATGGTGGACCGATCGATTGCCCTAGGTTTTTAATTATTTGATAAATTTCCATCTTTTTGTGTTATAGTTTATTCTAGTTTAGTTATTAATTCTTCAATCAATTTCCTCTCTTGAAGTAGTTAGATAATTGAGCATAAATCTGTAGAACTCATCTCCTTGTGGATCGACCCGTATTTGCCAGTTTCTGCTAGACAGACACCGTGCACTTGCGGTATATTTTAAAACCCATCAAACAACAAGCAGTAAGGGGAGGCTAGAGTCTTCTCAAAGCTTGACAGAATACTTGCTAATCAAGCATGGATTGATGATAATGAAACTGGAGAAGTCAATTTCCAATGTGAAGATGAGTTTGATCATTCACCTGCATTACTAACTGTAAATCAGAGGTATACAGGGGGTAGAAAGCCTTTTCAATATTTCACAATGTGGAAAACTTCTCCACATTATGAAAATCTTGTTAGGCAAGCTTGGAACACACCTATTCAAGGTTCAAAGATGTTTCAAGTAGTGTAGAAACTTAAGAAAGTCAAAATGGTGCTGAAAGAGTTAAATAAGAATGGGTTTTCAGAAATTCAAGAAAGCCTTGTTTTCTATTCCTGGGTGCAAGGCACCAGGACCTGATGGATTTGGGTCATATTACTATCAAGATAGCTGGTCTATAGTCCAAGAAGATGTTATTGCTGCTATGAAGGACACTCTTTAGAGTGGAAGAATACTGAGGGAGTTCAATAATACAACAATTACTTTGGTATCTAAAACTAGGTGTCCAAGTAATGTAACTGAGTACAGGCCCATATCCTGCTGCAATACATTATACAAGTGCCTTACCAAGGTACTCTGTAATAGATTAAGGCTAGTTCTTCCTGATATCATCATTGAGAATCAGGCTGGCTTTGTACATGGAAGATTCATAGTGCATAACATTATGGTTATTCAGGACCTTGTTAAGCACTATAGTAGGAAAAAGGTACAACCTGGGTGTTTATTGAAGATAGACCTTCAGAAGGCTTACGATACAGTAAACTGGGAATTTTTGCAAGAAATGCTATCACATCTTGGCTTTCCTGAGCAGTTTATTCAATTGGTGATGCATTGTGTTCAGACACCCATGTATTCATTGATGATAAATGGTAGCATGGAAGGATATATATTTAGTGCTACTAGGGGCTTGAAGCAGGGGGACCCCATGTCCCCTTGGCTCTTTGTGATCTGTATGGAATATCTTTCTCGCATTCTCTACAAGTTATGTGAGTTAGATAAATTCCATTTTCACCCCAAGTGCAGAGAAATGAAGTTAACACATATGAGTTTTGCAGATGATTTGATACTTTGCTGCAAAGGTGAATTCTCATCTATATATTTGTTATTGCAAGCTTTTAAGCTATTTTCTGATTCCTCAGGATTACAAGCAAATATTAGTAAATCTGTTATATATACATGTGGAATGCAAGAGAGGGAAGTAATCAGAATTATAGAAGCTTCTGGTTTTCAGAGAAGCACACTGCCATTTAGGTACCTAGGGGTACCAATTTGTGCTAGGAAAGTTTCTAAGGCACAATGTGAGATTATTATAGAGAAGATGACTGCAAGAATAAGGCTTTGGAGCTCTAGGAACTTATCTTATGTAGCTAAAACACAGCTAATAAATTCTGTGCTTATTAGTCTACATAGGTATTGGGCCCAAGTTTTTATATTACCTAAAGGTATTCTTGATGAAGTTACCAGAATTTGCAGGGCATTCTTATGGAGTGGTAAGGCATACTCTCACAAACCTGGTTTAGTGGCATGGGAAAATTTATGTTGGAGTAAAGCATGTGGAGGACTGGGATTTCGGGATGTGAAAACTTGGAACATAGCTTGTTTAGGTAAATATGTATAGGCTATTGCTGCAAAATAGGACAATGTATGGATTCGTTGGGTTCACTTAGTATATATCAAAGATAGTAATTGGTGGAATTACTCCCCTAAATCCGGAGCTAGCTGGTACTGGAGGAAACACTGTCAAGTTAAGGAGCTGCTTAAAACATTCTTCACTGAACTAGAGCTTACTACCATGCCTGTATACTCTATTCAAAGAGTATATGAAAAGATCAAAGGGGAGAAAGAACATGTTACATGGGATAAGGTCATTTGGAATAGATTAAATGTTCCAAAACATAGATTTATAGCCTGGCTTGCAATTCAAGCTAAGCTACAGACAGCAGAAAAGTTAGCAAGGATTGGAATAGCTAGCTCAGATAAATGTCTACTATGTGACATTGCCGTGGAAACACACACACATTTATTTTTTCAGTGTACATTCAGTACCAGATGCCTGCAGGAAGTTAAAAGGTGGCTGGGTATTCTCACTCCAACAGACACACTGCAGCAAATCATCAGGTGGATCAACAATTGTGGCAGGAGTAAATTTCAGAAACAGCGTATGTATGCAGGGATCATTACTATGGTGTATTTTATCTGGCAAAGTAGAAATAAAAGTTTTTGGATGCAGTATGTACCTAGCATTGGAAGCATGATCAAACAGATCCAACAAATGGTAAGGATGAGAATAGGCTCAGTTTTACCAAAGAAAATTAGTAGGAGGGATTATACATGGTTTTTAAGTTTGTAATATAGGCTTGGTTGGGTGAAATGTTTTAGCTACACCTTGGTTCTAGAGGAGTCCAACCTAGTTAGTTTGCTCTTACCTTGGGTAGTTTAGGATGTAATATGGTGATTATGGAATGCAAATTATCTCTTACCTAGCGAAAAAAAAAAAGTTTTTAATCCACTTCTTGTCCCAAAAACAATTTAAATATCTTAACCTTGATTACTAATAGAATAACATGATATACTTATTCTTGTTTCTGGTCATTACAGAAGTGCTAAACAAGCAGAACTCAGGTAACAGCCCAAGATCAGAGTTCAGATGCTGCTGAATGCTGATAAAAATATATCTAGATTTAAAATATTATATTATCTCGCAAATAATACCTACCTATAAGGCTACGCAAGAATGGCTGGCTTGCTGATTGTACTACTTGTTTTGCTTATGAATGAAACAGTGTATGCTAGTATTCTACTACGCTGTGCACTGCTGTTAAAAACTCTTGCAGACTTTTCTAAGCATAAATTACCACCATGGAAGCAAAAACTTAGACAATCATCAAACTTTTTGAATATTTGGCATCAGTATCTAGATTTTAGACTCTAGAGTTTGCCAGATTAATCGTTGTACATCATTCCACTCGAACACTAGATGTATTTAATTTCCAAGGATCCTTTAAAATTGGAGGATTAGCTAAACCATTGCAAGTTGCAATAACTTTGTCGTGTTTAAGGTTTGCCTAACCCTAACGTCATTACAGAAAATATAATACTCACTTGATCCTTTTCTACTTCTACTACTTTCACAATTAACTTTGCTAACACACAACTTTGATCATTATTATCTATCACAATTGAGTAGTAAAAATTACGTTTTCCATAGTTTTTAGTTGTACCGTAGTTATTTTCAAGTTTGCCTATGCAGTACTTTGATCATTAATATCTTCAACTACTTATTATATTAGTTATAAAAAAAATCATCAAATATAGTATTATGAAATTATACATTGAGAAATTCCAATAATATTTTATATTAACTCTTTTCAGTATTTGTGAAAAAGTAATTTGGTCAACATAGATTATGTGAATAGTACAAAAGGTCAATATGGTACAAGTAAAATATGCGGAGGAAGTTGTTGGAAGCAAGGCTTGAAAAGCCTTCGCCTTCTTTTCTTTAAAAGTCCCACATTGCTTGTGGGAGGGAATACTTCCTTGTTTATATATTCCCTTCCTTCTTATTCTTATTGAGTTGGTACTTGAGATGTTTTGTGAGTGGATATCATGCTTGGGTTTGGGTTTGCTATCACATACGCGCGCGCTGTCCGGTCCGGGCCAGGGCCATGGGCTTTGGGCTTTGGGGAATTAACTTAACTATCTTTTTGGACCCGGGCTGAGTGTGTGTGTAACAGTTGTGGTAGACTGTAACGTTTTGAGCGTTACAGTATTTATGGCAATCCCTTAATATCCTCCCCGGAAAGATTCATTCTCTTTTCATCTTCTCTTCTCTCTTCTTCCTGGGTACGTGCTAATCTCCACAGCCTTCTCTATTACTGGTGACAGTTTAGGTTGCTGTGTTAACCTTGGGGAGCTTTCCAGCCAGTATCGATTACCACCATTGTCGGGCCGTAATTACTTTCAAGTCAGTTGTCTCCTACCACGGCACAACCTTGAAATTAGCTTTTTACTTGCCATTGCAATTGTCACACTAGTAGAATAATTGTTTATTGCTGCGCTCATTAAGTGGCCTATTGCGGCGGTTTTCGCTGCGCAGCAATAAAGGGTGCAGCAATAGGTAATTAATATATTGCTGCGGTTTAAAATCGCAGCAATATTTGAACATATTGCTGCGGTTTCTAGCCAAAACCGCAGCAATATATTTATTTTTTATTAAAAACGTACAACGTATTGCTGCGGTTTTGGCTAGAAACCGCAGCAATAGCTTGGCCTATTGCTGCGGTTATTGCCAAAACCGCAGCAATATTTTTTTTTTTTTGGAATTTCGCAGTTAAATTTGAAAGATTTAAATCATGCAACTAACCCATCCACTATCTACCAAATTCGCAGACAAACTAAAGATTAAATAACATGAATTTCATTAATATATAAAGCTAAAAAAAAAACTAATTACATAAATAATACAAAAGATCAAAAAGTAAAATGAAAAAGCAAAAATAACAAAACAACTATTACAACTTAATGACTAATAACAAAAATTATAATAAAAACAAAAAAATAAGAAACTGATCTAAAAAAAGGAAAAAAATCAAAAAAAATCCTAAACCAAAAAAAACAAAAAACAGATCTAAAAAAACGAAAAAAAAAAAATCCTAAAACAAAAAAATCTAAAAACAGATCAAAAAAACGAAAAAAATCAAAAAAAAAAATCCTAAAACAAAAAATCACAAACATATCTAAAAAACGAAAAAAAAAGAAAAACGAAAAAAACCGAAAAAAAAAAGTTGAGAACCAGATCTCATTTTTCGAAACCCATTGCTCCCCATCCTCCCCATCCTCCTCCTCCATTGTTGTCGTCCTTGGTTTCTGGTGCAGTTATCGTCACATTTTCTCTCTCATCTCCGCCATTGATGAATTCTTGTTAGCTTCCTCCATTAATCAGAAACTGAGAATTTGACGCTTCGAAGAACAATTTGCAGAATTTAAAGTTGAATTTATTTATTGGTGCTGCTACGCGTCTACGCCATTAACAAAGACTTTAGATCTGTTTTCCGGCGACTTCGGAAGTGAGTGCCGTGAAGTGAAGTGACTTCAGAAGACGAAGAAGTGGAGACGAAGAAGAGAAAACGATTCAACTCATCGCGAAGTGAGTGCCTTCGCCGGCGAAAATAAGAGGCGACTTGAGAGGAGAATGAGAGGAAGAAGGACCGACGAAGAAGGACGAATCTCGAGGAGGAGAGAGAAAGGAGTGGCCGGCGAGTTGAGAGAAGACTGAGAGGACAGAGGAGATAGGAGAGAGGAGAGAGAGAGGTTGAGAGAAACGACTGGTTAAAAAAAAAGGGATCAATTGAACCCTAGCTAATTGCACCGTGTTTTATATTAAAAAAATTGGGATATTGCTGCGGTTTTTTGTATAAACCGCAGCAATGTATTAAAATATTATTTTTTTAATATATTGCTGCGGTTCTTGCCAGAAACCGCAGCAATATATCTGGTCAAAAAGTCAACTTTTTTTCAAAAAAATTCGGTTTAAACTATATTGCTGCGGTTTTTTGCCAAAACCGCAGCAATATCTTTATTTTATATTTTACCTTTTCTTTTTACGTGATATATTGTTGCGTATGGGTAAAACCGCAGCAATATCACTGCAGCAATAAGCAATTATTCTACTAGTGTCAGTTACTAACAATTTGAAAGCAATTATCTGATTTGCAATGGCTGACGTTCCAAACAAATCCATGGCTCACCTTTCGAAGCTTGAGTCTCTTCACGGAAATAACTATAAACGCTGGGCTCAAAAGATGTTGATTTTTTTGAGCATTTGGACATCGACTACGTTCTTTTCAAGGATTGTCCTCCTACTATTACTGCTTCAGGTGATTCCTCTTCTTCTTCCTTTGCTACTGTTATTAAGAAGAATGAGGACGAAATTCTAAAATATGAAAAGGATAATAAGACCGTTCGTTTCCACATCCTTAATCTGATGACAAATAATCTGTTCGATTTATTTATGGTGCATAAATCATCTAAACTGATCTGGGAGGCCCTTGAGAAAAAATATGGGGCTGATGATGCTGGGAAACAAAAGTATGTTGTCGGATTTGGCTGGCTTTCCAGATGGTTGATGACAAGCCTGTCATGGACAAAGTTCATGTCTACGAAAACCTGTGTGCTGATGTCTTAAATGAAGACATGAAGATTTGCGAAGTTTTTCAAGCTAATGTGTTGCTGGACAAATTTCCCCCTTCCTGAAGAGAGTTCTGTAATAATCTGAAACATAGGAAAGAGTTTATGTCTCTTCAGGAACTCATTAGTCACATGAGGATTGAAGAGGCAAACAGCATCAAGGATAATCAAGACTCTATTGTTGTCAATGTTACCAAAGCTAACCTGGTGGAAACTGCTAATGCTTCATCAGGATCTGATAAGTTTAAGGGTAAAGGTAAGAAGGTCAACAACAAAGGTAAGAAGCAAGGGAAATTCAACAAACATGATGGTAAGATTCAGAAGAGGTATGTTCTTTGCTATGTATATAGGAAGCCTGATCATAAGGCTTACTAATGTCCTCAACGCCAAGGTTATGTTCAAAAGCAAGCACCTCAGGCTAACCTTGCTGAATCTGATGACATTGTCGCTGCTATGGTTGTCGAAGCGAATCTGATCGAGAATAGTTCTGATTGGATTTTGGACACCGGGGCTTCAAGGCATTTCTGTGCAAACAATGAGCTTCTCCATGATTTCCAGGATGCCACTGAAGGCTAGTGTGTCTACATGGGCAACGCGTCAACTGACGGAGTGCTTGGACAAGGAAAGGTCACTCTAAAACTTACCTCTGGAAAAACCCTCTCCTTCTCCCTCTCCCTTTCAAATGTATTGTATGTTCCTACTATGCGTCACAACCGAGTGTCTGGTGCCTTATTAAACAAAGCTGGTTTGAAAATTATTTTTGAGGCTTATAAGGTTGTAATGACTCGTGGTGGCGAGTTTGTGGGGAAAGGGTATATAAGTGGGGGTTTATTTATTTTGAATGTTGTTTCTCCTGTTGTTCCTACTATTAATAAAACTATTTCTGGTTCTGCTTATATTGTCGAGTCTTTAAAATTATGGCATGGTAGATTAGGGCATGTGAATGTTGCTTCTATTAAGAGACTAAGGACCTTAGCTTTAATTCTCAAACTGTCCACAACAGAGTTTTCTAAGTGTCTAGTTTGTGTTGAAGCAAAATTTACTAAGAAACCTTGCAAAACCGTGACTCAAAGGACCACACAACTTCTAGAATTGGTTCATACGGACTTAGTTGATTTCCATAACACTCGAAGTAGAGGAGGAAAATTTTGGTACATTTCATTTGTTGATGATTATTCAAGGTACACTAAGTTATACCTTCTTAAAGCCAAAAGTGAGGCAGGGGAAGCTTTTATAAAGTATAAGGCCGAAGTAGAAAACCAACTTGATAGGAAAATCAAGAGGGTTAGGTGTGATAGGGGTAGAGAGTATGAAAACAACTCTTTGAATGATCATTGTGATAAATTGGGTATCATTCATGAACTTAGTGCCCCTTATGTTCCTCAACAAAATGGTATAGCTGAACGGAAAAACAAGTCTTTGAAAAATATGATGAATGCTATGCTTGTAAGTTTTGGGTTGCCTGATGAAATGTTGGGGGAAGCAGTCCTTTCAGCCTGCCATGTCCTTAATCGAGTACCTCACAAAAAGTTAGATAAGACTCCTTATGAACTATGGAAGGTGTATCCTCCAAACTTGAGTTTCCTTAGAGAGTGGGGGTGTCTAGCTAAAGTTGGGCTGCCTGACTATAAGAAGTCAAACATTGGACCCAAGACCTTCAATGTTGTGTTTATTGGCTATGCTCATGCTGCTTATGGATTCATGACTTTGAGCGATAGGTCTATTTGTGAATACAGAGATGCTGAGTTCTTTGAACATGTTTTTCCTTTGAAAAAGGGTGCAACTGCATCAGTGCTTTCTTGTTCTTCTCCTGCTGTTGATTTATCTACTTGTTCTACGCATGATGTTGTTTTATCTACTAGTGATATTCCTACTGATTTGACTTTAAGTAGTACTTCAGTTGACATGCATGCTAGTAGTTCTTCTGCTGTAGATGAGCCTAGGAGAAGTAAAAGACCTAGAGTAGCAAAAGACAAAAGACTTTGGTTCTAATTTTGTCACTGCTTTTCTATCTGAGAGTTCTTGTGTTGACTTATTGAGTGATGAACTAGTCTATGCTTTCATGATAGAAGAGGATCCAAAGACCTTTAAAGAGGCAATGAGATCTGTGGACGCTAGTTTTTGGAAAGAGGCCATTAAGAGCTAGTTAGATTCCATAGTATCTAACTCTACTTGGGAGTTTACTGACTGTAATACCCCGAACCTTAATCTCATTTTATTAGCTACTAATTATGTTTATTAGCTTAACTATGTCTTAAACTTTTCCGAAATAGTCATTATTAAAGTTATTTTCTAAAAAGCTATATATTCACTTTACTATTACAAAAGGTGATGTTTACTATGATAAATGATTTTATATTATAGTTTATGGATTTATTAAGGAAATTCTATATATTTTAACTATATGATTTTTGATTTTTCAACTAAAGTTCAATATTAAAGTTGGAGGTCCAAACTTAGCTAAATCTATACCCATTAAAAAGCCACAACTCTGGTTACTATTCTTAAGAACAGTGATTTGACGGTTTTGCCCTTGCACACTTCACACAACCCCCTCCCATGCCTTCCTTTGCTACGTGCTTTCTTTTCTTCCCGTTTTTCTTCTTCGTCTCTCTACTCACCATTTTTTCTCTCTTCTTTTTCGTTTTAGGCCTTGGTTCAAAAACCAATTTTGACTACATCAATTACCAGCAACAATCTTCCAACAATGGCACTCCTTATTTCTCACTCTTTTTGCTTCCAGGTTTTTTTTTCTCTCTTCCAAATTCATCAATTACTTTCAATTTTTTTTATTCTTTCTATTTTTTGCAATAAATTAACACGATATGATCTGAACTTTCGGAAACCCTAAATTTTAGCTCATCGCTACAATTACTCCGATTCCTTGATAATCGTGATTTTCTTGTCGTGAATTTGATTTTTATTTCAATTTTTGATAATTTCTCTTCAAATTTGTCGTTGGAATTTATCATTGGGGTTTATGTTATCCTGCAGAAAGTCCTGAATTGAGTTGGAATTGTCCAAGAGGGGAATATGTAGGTTGAATTATTCAGTAATGTACTGTCAGAAGAAGATACAGTTGAAGTTGATGCTGAAAATGTAAGTTAGAGTTGAATTATTTGATTTTGAGTTACTTCCTGACTAATCAAATAGTTAGAGTTGAATTGTTTGATATAGATAAATTATCGTTTTGATGAAATTGTGGAGTATTACTGTATTAGAGCTGCAATTTGTGTAGTTGAGATGCTCGAGCTCTTATCTGGTGTGTGCTTTAGTTATAAATGCTTATTGAGATAGGATTAATTAGATAGGGGAGCCTAGAAGCTTAAGCTGATTGGGAAAGGCGTAACCGAATGATTTGTATGCTAATGCACTTGGTCATCTGAACTTCCACCAGAATTGTCATGTGCACGAGTTTGCTCCGTGTCTTTATACCAATATTATTGGATTTACGCTCAGGAATGAGTTCTAATAGTAACGGATATGTAACCCTTTTGTTGTCTGTGTTGACAATGTGTAAACGAAACTATTGATTCCAAAATGCATAAGTTACTAATTGGATATATATTAATATTAGAGAAAGTACTTTTAATTCTCAAAATCCGCCCCTTCCTTTCTCGCTGATGTTTTGAAGATAAAAAGTTGAGTAATGAAGTTGAAGGTTACATTTTGATGTTAATGGAACTTTAACAAGATAAATTCGAACCTTTTATGTGAGACAGAGAAGTTGATTTTGATTTTAGTATAAAGCTGTTGGTTGTTTCGTTTCATGCCTTTAGTAAGTTGCTATAGGACATAGTACATACATTTTTTTGGAGTAAGGAACCAGGGGAGTAATAGCGGTGGGTTGGATTATACATCAAAATTATACATCAAAATATGGGTTTTCTGGCAAACCACATGCCTCAGGTTGATTAAAGAGGTTCACTTCCAGGTGCTTCTTTCTGTCACTGACCAATATCAGCATCATAATGATCACGGGCCTATATTTCTGATCATCCCTTTGATATGGAGAGGAAGACTTTCTCTTCCTCTCATTAGTGCACCTTCAGCATTTATCATTTTCCGGTGGCTGGAAAAAGTGCACCTTCCTCTTCCCTTCCCTTTCCTTCGCTTTTCCTTTCCCCATGTTGTATTCTAACAAGGGAAACAAAGCTATCCTTTTCCCTTCCTTCCAAATTCTCCTATCAAAATACACTCTTGAAGTAGCTAATGACATAATGTTTTGCGCAGGTTAGCTCAATCCAGTACAGAAAGATGGAATTTGAAGAATATTTTCCTGGTGCCACAAGTGTGCATCAACTTGAAGCAATGGATACCTGGGAGCAACATGCACGGCGTGCTTACGAGCTGTTTGAGAAGAATGGCAACAGACCAATAATGATTGAAGAACTGGCCTCGGTATTCTTCTTCTTCTTTTTTTTTTCTCCTGTTTCTCTCATATACTCGTGACCCTGAAGCTTTAATAAATAATGGAATGTTATACTGGCATTTCTATAAATACTTAGAGGTGGCTTATGACTCAATCTTGATGAACTAATCTTAATTTTAGGCAATTTATGCCTTTCCAGTGACTTAATTGCAAGTTGTTGTGGTTCTATTCTACTGACGCTTCTCCTCTGCAGTTGGTCGACGTTGCTGCTCCTTCTATTCTCGTCATGTTCTCTGTAATTCTTCTGTATTCAAAGCGAATTCAATAGGTTAAGGTCCTAATCCAAGACTGTGATCTTTTTTTAAATTGAAGTAATATTAAGATTATCCATTGTTACATCGTTTTTTTTTTTGTTTAAGTTCTGTTTCCATGGTTCCAAATTTAAATCCTAATGTATTCTTCCATGGCTCCATTGCTTCATCCCTCTATTTGGATTTATCTAACTATCTCTTGATTAGTGTTCATGTGTTTATTGTGAGGTAGGTGTGCAATCTCAGTTGCAATTGAGTTTTGGCAGTCAGCTATATTGTACAAGTTTTCCTCTTTTCAGTTTCAACTTTCAGACCTACTTTTTTTCTCTAAGACTCTAACAATATCAGGTATCTTTCCTTTTCCTTTGATTTTAATTGAGTTTGCATATTTCCTCTACTTCTGCTTTATATGGGATTTGTAGTGGGCGCTTGAGCAAGTGGCCTATAATTACCGGAGATTTGTAGAGGTATATTTCATTCAGTCTAATGTTTCCCACTTGCTTATATCTAACTTTGTTTCAGTTCTTGCTGAATTTCTGCGTGATGATCAAGTCTCTTTCTCCACAAAAGTAAGTATTCCCCCAATTCTAAGATCTTGAGCCTAAAAAATTTATTCATATGATATGACATAAATGATACACCATTATGGAACTGCCGGTATAGATTCATTTGATAATTTGTCTACCTTAGCTTTGATGCCCACCTTCATCTATTTTACGTAAATGTCGTAGTGAGAGCTACTTTTTGTAATAATGGAGGTTTTGCGGTAAACAATGAGTCAACCGCACCCTCTTATGAGAATCCCTTCATACACTTCTCCTGTAGTTGCTTCTACTACAGCAGTACTTCTGGCCTCTGTCTTCTACTGTGCAATGATGCTATTCTACCTATGAGGATTGCTGTTTTCCTTGTATTTTTCCACTCAAACCTTCTAATAATCAACATCACTAGCCATGTTTGTGGTCCGTTTCAAACCCAGCCCTTTATCTCACCGGTTTGATTCTAACATGACAGCTTGGGATATGCTGCCGCTCCTTTGGAGCATGTGACCTTTATAATTTCAGATATACGATCGAGTCTGTGCATTTGGATTCTATCTTCACCAATATAAACTTTCTTCTATGTAAAATGTACTAGATATATTATATGATTCCACTATATTTGGGGACAAAAGCATCATCTTTATTCATGGATGGGTTAAGTGGAATTTGGATAAATAGTCCTCATCCGTACTTATTAAGTGCACTCTATGTATTTTCTCTGGTTTAGAACTACAGCTTATGGTTTTACTTTGTAAGAGTCCCCTCTCTTCCCCCCCCCAACCCTTTCACTGCCAAACTTATTGTAATTTTTCCATATCTATGGAGCATAATGTTGTGTAATGATACTGCTTTCATGACTGAACAGGGTTGGTAATATGTTTTCATTTCACCTTTGTAGAATGTTTAGTAATACCTTTCGAATTTACAGGTCACGGATCTTGTGGTGAAGGAACGTTTTACCTTAGAAGAGCGGCGAGTTAGCCTATCAGAGTTCCATGCAGCAGATGAGGTCTAATTTTCACTTTGCAAAAGGACTTTTTTACATTCTTATTCACTTTTCATTTTTTGTAGTCAGCCCTAATACTTCCATATCCTCTGTTTTAACTTTCTTCCCAGTAAGATTTGCACTGGTTTGTGTGAATTAATTGACCAGAAGCTTCACCAGTCGATGATATTCTTGAAAGTACTCTATAGGACATACCCTAAACTTCTTATTTGAACATAGGCAATACTCTGTTCCTAAAACTGGTTCTGCATTTTAGTCTCTGCATGATTGCAGAAAATCTGGGATATTCTAATAAATGGTGTTTCTGTAACATTATCATTGTCTTCAACTGATTTATGTATCTGCTGGAGTGATAGAATCTGCAGTCTACTTTTTACTCATTCTGATGTCTGTTTTTTGGAGGCATATGGCAACTGGTTTGAATTGAATATTGTAAATGCGTGAACTGTTAGTTATTTCAATCATTCAGCAGAGATATCTTTTAGGTCAATGAGTAACTGATCTGGTGCTCACTAGAATCTTTACCTAGCCAAATCTAACTTAGATAAACTCAATAGTATACTCAATATATACCAAATAGATCCAACCCTCTGGTCTCAGCCTTTCAAGACTAAGTGAATCATCTTCTATACATCCTAATGCAAAAATTATGACCATAATAAAACAAAATCTTAATACAAGCTAGGAAATTAAAGGAAAAATGACTCTTCTCCACTGTATAGATCTACTCTAAAGATTCCTCACTCACCATTCTATCATTGCTCATACAAACTCAAGTTGGGTAGTTAAGCCTATATTATGCCTAGAGTTAGAGTTAGAGAGTTAGAGAGTTAGAGTGAGAGTGAGCGTGAGAGTGAGAGTGAGAGAGGGGGGAGGGAGAGAGAGAGAGAGTTAGAGTTAAAGAGTTAGAGTTAGAGTTAGAGTGAGAGTGAGAGTGAGAGTGAGAGTGAGAGTGAGAGTAATTGAGTTAGTGAGTGAGAGTTAGAGAGTTAGAGTTAGAGTTAGAGAGTTAGAGTTAGAGTGAGAGTGAGAGTGAGAGTGAGTTAGTGAGTTAGTAAGTTAGTGAGTTAGAG
Source organism: Beta lomatogona (assembly GCA_947646795.1). NCBI lineage: Eukaryota > Viridiplantae > Streptophyta > Magnoliopsida > Caryophyllales > Amaranthaceae > Beta > Beta lomatogona. The sequence continues at coordinate 884,651 of CANSNZ010000731.1, forward strand.
TTAGAGTTAGAGAGAGAGTGAGAGATAGAGAGCGAGGGGTAGGGAGATAGAGAGAGAGAAAGGGGGAGGGAGAGGGAGAGAGGGGGGAGGAAGGGGAGGGAGATAGAGGGGGGAATAAGGGGGAAAGGGAGAGAGAGAGGGACATAGAGAGAGAGAGAGAGAGTTATAGTTAGAGTTAGAGAGAGAGTTAGAGACAATTAAATTAGAGTAAGAGTAAGAGTTAGAGTTAGAGTGAGAGTGAGAGTGAGAGTGAGCGTGAGCGTGAGCGTGAGTGAGTGAGTGAGTGAGTGAGTTAGTGAATGAGCGTTAGAGAGTTAGAGTTAGAGAGTTAGAGTGAGAGTGAGCGTGAGCGTGAGCGTGAGTGAGTGAGTGAGTGAGTGAGTTAGTGAATGAGCGTTAGAGAGTTAGAGTTAGAGAGTTAGAGTGAGAGTGAGAGTTAGAGAGGTAGAGTTAGAGGTAGAGAGAATGGGAGGTAGAGAGGGGGGGAGGGGGAGCGGGGAGAGAGAGAGAGAGAGAGAGAGAAAGAGTAAGAGTTAGAGAGAGAGTTAGTGATAGAGTTAGGGAGTTAAAGTTAGCGTTAGAGAGAGAGTTAAGTTAGAGTGAGAGTGAGTTAGTGAGTGAGAGTTAGAGAGTTAGAGTTAAAGTGAAAGTTAGTTAGTTAGTTAGTTAGTTAGTGAGTGAGAGTGAGAGAGTTAGAGTTAGAGTTAGAGAGGTAGAGTTAGAGTTAGAGAGAGAGTTAGAGTTATAAAGAGAGTTAAAGAGTTGGAGAGAAAGTTAAATTAGAGTTAGAGTGAGAGTTAGATTTAGAGTTAGAGTTAAAAGTTAGAGTGAGAGTGAGCGTGAGAGTGAGTTAGAGTTAGAGTTAGAGTTAGAGTTAAAGTTATAGTGAGAGTGAGAGAGTTAAATTAGAGTTAGAGTTAGAGTGAGAATGAGAGTGAATTAGTGAGTAAGAGTTAGAGTGAGTTAGTGAGTGAGAGTGAGAGTGAGAGTGAGAGTGAGTTAGAGAGTTAGAGTTAGAGTTAGAGTGAGAGTGAGTTAAAGAGTTAGAGTTAGAGTGAGTTAGAGAGTTAGAGCTAGAGTTAGAGAGTTAGAGAGAGAGTTAGAGTGAGAGATAGAGAGCGAGGGGAGGGAGATAGAGAGAGGGGGAGGAAGGGGGGGGAGAAGGGGGAGGGGGAGAGAGAGAGAGAGAGAAAAGGTTAGAGTTAGAGTTAGAGAGTTAGAGTTAGAGAGAGAGTTAAATTAGAGTTTGAGTGAAAGTGAGCGTGAGCGCGAGTTAGTGAGTTAGAGTTAGAGAGTTAGAGTTAGAGAGAGAGAGAGTTAGAGTTATAGAGAGAGTTAAAGAGTTAGAGAGAAAGTTAAATTAGAGTTAGAGTGAGAGTTAGAATTAGAGTTAGAGTTAAATTAAAGTGAGAGGGAGAGGGAGAGTGAGTTAGAGAGTTAGATTTAGACTTAGAGTTAAGAGAGAGAGTGAGAGTGAGGGTGAGTTAGAGTTAGAGTTAGAGTTAGAGAGGTAGAGAGAGAGTTAGAGTGAGAGTAAGTGAGAGAGAAGGGGAGGGAGAGAGAGAGAGTTAAATTATAGTTAGAGTGAGAGTGAGAGTGAGAGTTAGAGAGAGAGAGTTAGAGTTATAGAGAAAGTTAAAGAGTTAGAGAGAAAGTTAAATTAGAGTTAGAGTGAGAGTTAGAGAGAGAGAGGGGAGGGGGAGGGGGAAAGAGGGGGGGGGGAGAGAGGGGGAGAGGGAGAGAGAAAGAGTTAAGAGTGAGAGTGAGAGTTAGAGTGAGAGTTAGAGTTAGAGTTAGAGTTAGTTATTGTTAGAGTTGGAGAGAGTTTAAAATTACTTGTAGGATCATGGTTTCATATATTCTTAGTTGGGTATTTACACCTTTTGTTTTTTAATAGATTCCTTTATAGTTTTCTATTGCTGCCTTTTCCCTTAATTCCAATATAGAGATCCTTTGTTAATCATGAGACGTAAATGATAAAGGAATAATAGAGAGAGATGAAAAGGATGCTTATATTATCAGGAGGAAGAAAGATATTAGAAAAACCATTTGCCGGAAAAGGTATGTACTGTTGTTTTCTAAGCATCCACAAAAGGAGAGGTTGCAATAAGAAAGGGGGGTAAATAGCATTAACACAGGGTTCTTGCCTATTATCTGCTTAACTACTTCATATAAATCATTTTCTATTAAATACATATAAGTAAAGCTACACTTAAATCTGCAACTTTTAGATTGATTTGGGCTCCTTAGGATGAAGTCTTAGATTTGTCCTTGTTAACTGGTACACCCTTTCTTGAGTTAATTGGGTAGGTAACTTCCTTGAAGAGTATTGATTGTTAACACGTGGAGTACAATGCAGTAAAGATATGGAATTGAGAAGATTGGATTAGTGAAAGGAGAAGATTTAGGAAACAATTTTTTTTGGCAATAGTGATGGTATGAGGTTTCAAGGTTTAGATTAGTCGAGTGGGATGAATATAAGAGTTGCAATACTAAGATCAGGTGATGCCATATTTTCTTTAGAGAGTGTAATTTGATAGATTGAAGTGATGGAGTTTGAGCACCTTAAGAGTGATCTTGCGATAGTTACGTAATAGTCTCAGGTTTATTTTCTGTTATTTTCTTCTAATTGGGGAAGAATAGGGTCCTCATTCAATCTCTAATTTTCAGGTGACTGTTGCAAGCAATCCATTTTCGTTTTTTAGTGTAGGAGGAAGATCGGAAGAGATTAGCACCAAATAAAGAATTATGGTGATGGAAAGGGTGTGTGCACCGCACTTGCTATTTGAATAATCAAATGCAGTCATCTTAGTATGATTACACAAATTCCAAATACCACTACCTGATTTTTGGAGGTCTTAATTCCATTTTGGTGAAAGTTATCTCATTTTTCGTCTTTTTTAGGAGTTTGATTTCAGTTAATTTTGGGTATAAATTTAGCTTATATCTCTGTTGGGTCAAAGAAGGATCGTAATATTTCATGTTTATGAATATTTTCAAGCCAAGAGTGATGTAAGTGGAGAGCAGACACCCCTTTATAAGCTATATATATTACTGTTCTTAAGTTTATGGAAAATGTTCAGTATTTGTTTGCTGAGAATAACAAGGAATTCATATTAAGAGAAAAATAGGTGGTCGTTTTCCATCTGTGAATTAATAGAATATTAGAAAATCCCGCATAATTTTCTATGGTCCTGGTCCCTTTTTATGTTTGGTTTTAGATGCCCAAACTTATGGCTTTCCTTTTTCTTGTGATTGATAAAACGTTTGTTCGGTGAAAAAATTTTGTGAACCAACAAGTGCCTATGTTTACTCTTGAGTTGTATCGTTTACTTTTTTTTTTTTTTGGGGGGGGGGGAAATGAGAGGATTAAAAAATTATTTCCATTCATTTCCTTGATTGATTGATTATGTGTGCATTTGATCCCTTTTTTTATCATTGTTTTAATTGGGCTAATCATTATTTCAAGGGAGCAGAATAATAGAAGATAGAGAAGATTGCTAAGATTAACATAAATACATTGGACTATAATCGGTTACTCTTCAAGGTATTCAAGTTTAAAAATCCATCTTTCCAATATATCATGATTGGGATTTAATAGAGTTCTTATTCTTATTTTTGATTGGTAATTTAAAAGTTGGGTTTTTTCTACGTAGTGCCCCTGTGTTTTTCGAAATTCTACGTTGTACCCAGCCTTTTTGAACTCTCCACATTGTACCCCTAAACTTTTTAAACGTCACACAAAATACCCTTACTAATAATAGAAAATCCTACTCCAAATCTCACTTAGTCTTCAATTTATCAGATCATATCCCAAACCTCAGTCAACTAAGAAGGCTAAAAAATCCTACTCTATGCCCACAGGGTAAGAAAGTTCCAAAATCTACTGTTTGATATCGTGTATAAGGGTATTTTGTGTAACGTTAAGAAATCTTAGGGGTACAACGTGGAAATTTCAAAAACATCGGGTACAACATAGAATTTCGTAAAATATAGGGGTAATTTTTTTTTTCATTTCTTTTCCTTACATTAATTTTACCCCAATATTATTAGTCATCTATTTCTGCTGCTGCGTTTATTTTGGACATATTTCTAAAAATATATTTTATGACTTTGGCTTAAATTTTATAAAATCTTTTCCATATTCTTGTTAAGATAGCTTGAAATTGGATAATTCTGGCCCCTTTGGATTTTCCTGCCATGTGCTTGATGAAGTTTCGCTATTGGTTTTAGCTACTTATGTCCATTATCTTACTTGGTTAGCTAAATCAATAGTTAGTCCTTAGATGTGTTGGCACGATTAGCACAGAAAAGAGGATTCTTTATTGTTTATATCCTGGAAACCTTCTATCTAATCTTTGGTTAGAGAACAGGCAGAAGGAGTTATAATAATTATTAATATATTGTCGTTCATTTTTGCATTATATCCTCGTATGTTATTGAATTGCTGCAGAGGATCATATGCGCGCTACAATGAAAAAGACGCCTTTGTTGCATGCAACTCATCCCATGTAAATGAATTTCTGACTTCATTCTTATGATTTATGATATGTTGTTTACTCAAGTTTGTCATTTTCATGTAAACAGTATGGTGATAGGATCTCATTTTTGCCTTTGTGATATGTTTGCAGGCATACCCTTATGTGCACATTCACAACACGGAGTTCCCACTAGGTATGATTTCACCTCACTCAATTTTTTTTAAATGACAATTTGTGCTGTATAAACTTTGCTTACATATTGAATTGCAACAAGTAGAATATAATTTGTACTATAAACGATTGTCCTAGGTGCCAATCTGCCAAACCCAATAGTACTTTAACCAGAGGTATGTTTATGAAAAATTAAGGAGAAATTTTTTAGCTCTTTTTGAGTAAGAGACTAGAATAATTCTGTTGCATATGGCCGTACGGGAAGTTGGAGAAATGGGAGAGGATGAAATATATTGAAGTCTGCCGGAGTATGGACTTCTGTTTTAATTTTCTTGTTAATGCAACATGCCCTATCTCTTCAGTCTGTTGGGCATCATCATTTTCCTATAAACCATGGATTCACTTCAAATTATAGTGTTGACTCTTATATGTTAATTTTTTTTAAGTTTCATCACATTGGTAAACTAATCCCTCTCTCTTCCTTTACAACTAAGTAGTGGTTTTGAGCACCAATTATCCTCGTTTAACAGTTCTTTAAAGTGGTGAAATAAGTTACACCAGCCAAACTCATGAACATAACCTAATTTTCTCAATTTCTATCTTCCCAATACTATAAGAACGCAAAATCAGCTCTAATACATACTGATACCCAAAAAAGTAACGAAGAAAAAAACTATTGAAACGATGACAACGACAGACCATAAACAGTTCATTAGTTTGCTGCTTGAATTTATTTCGCTTTATATCTGTCGTGCATTCTTAGAATTTCTTTGTGTATATATATATATATATATATAGTTCATTATGTTGCATTATTTGATTTATAGATTAAGGAAACCTAGAGGGTTTGAATTCAAGGGCAACATTTAGCGGCGACCCTAAGAAATTAATTAAAGCTAAAAATTCATCTTTTGACAAGTGTAAAGAGAAGTTTTATATGAGACCATCTCACACAAATGTATTTTGAAACATTTTAATCGGACTTCATAGTGGCCACTGAAGTTGACCGCATATCCAAGAAGAGTTAATCAGTTTCATTGTTTTGTGGAATGTTTTTGCCAACATGATATGTAATAAAGCCAGCTTTTTGGATTATGCATCCAGGAGGAATATTAATATTGTTGCATGCATTAATTAGTACACCTGTTAATATAATTATTATGATCAGGAGAATTGGTAAACTTCTCTTGGCACCACAAAAGGGTCTTTTTTAGAAGTCTGCATTATAAGAAAAGATTTCTGCATGCTTTTCTGTTTCAATGAAATATTAAGATAGACTTGGACAATGTAGGACTTTCTGATTTCTAAGTTAGATATTCATGTGGCATTTTTCTTGATGTTGGAAATTAAAAGTGATAGATGTTTTAGGGATTATGCGAAAAGTAGTAGTTTAGTTTAGGAATGTTCATGGAGATGTTTAACAAAAAAGTATGTATTCTTTTAACTTGTCTCATATATTGAGAATCAAGGTATGCATGCTTTTGAAGGTGAAGGTATCACCATGACACATTTAAGGGTCGTTTGGTTTAAGGTATGAAATGGAAAGGGAATGGAAACAAATAGAGGAGAGGAATGGTAACAAAAATGGTTAGCTTTATTAGGTGTTTGGTTCAAGCCATGAATTGGAAATCAATTATGAGCTTCAACAACCCCAATCTTTTCTAAGAAATCAATTGTAAGCGGTCAGAAATAGCGACTATTTTAGACTAGAAACACATCTTTGTTATTTTTATTCAAGTAGTTGGCTCATTAATACAACCTTTTTCTAATACATATAGTATCTTATTTGTCTGCTTTTGCTTGAACAAGCCAATTTGTTGATGGGAATTCTTAGTTTTGTCTGCCTCTGCTCAAATTTCATTAGAGATCTGGATGTGTGTGCAGGTGTTGAGTTGGTCTTGAGCACAAAAATGTAAAAGCTGCTATTTTTTCCAAGTCATGGAAGAGTGCAGGAGAAATCTTCAAATTTGACGTAGTAATCATTGCAAGAGAGTGATTACATTTGGTCCTACATTTAAAACGCCTCATTCTCCATTGTATGAGCCTTTACGCCTTTTATAAACTATCTATATAATCTATAATTGAACAATTTGATGTTTGAGGTCGGTTTGTATTGCACATAATTTTTAAACTTGCTTATGTATTTTATTTACTTATTAAATGAGTTTTGATTCTGTTCGTTGATGTATTTGACTCACTTGCAACATATTATTGTGGATAAAAATCACAGTAGCTAAGAATTATTCCTTTTCCTTTTATTTGTTTACCCATTTTTTTGGCACAAAGTTAAGGACACATTTTAGGCGGTTCATAGAAGGGAAAGAAATAGGGAAAGGGTTCGACACTTAATTGAAGGTTTAGTGTGGGCCAAGATAAGGAATCTGACTTTATGGTAATATAATAATATAGAAAGACTGGTCTCATGCTAAATAAGGAAAGGGGTAAAATTCTATAATAGATAATCGAATCCTATTATACTAAAAGTGAAATAGAACAATATCCTATTAGAGTGGGTTCATCAAAGTTACCTAACTCAGATACATGTACTTTTAAGTCGTTTTATGATGAAATGAAGTTTTTTCCCGGGACTATTGCAAGCAACATGCGCAACTGATCATTGGTCCAACGTCTTCATTGTCAAGTAGCAAGATTCTGATCTTGGAGCTAATGTTTAAGAAATATTTCGGACAAGATTGTATGAATGAATTTTCCAGTCTTATCTGAATGTCATTTATGCAACTACGTGTTGTCATCGTTTACTCGCACTATTCATGTATGTGTGTAATTTTACATTATAAATTGGAGAATGCAAATAGAGAATATTGATTTTATGTTGATTTGTTATTGCTATAAAAAATAGAGGATATATTTTGAATAAAAATAATAAATATTGATTTTTTTAAAGTATGTATAATGATTTTACTATTATTTTTCTAGAAATAAGTATGAGCAAGTAGCTTTTCAGCTAATTGAAAGTATATTTTGATTCAATAAGGAATCTAATTGTAGATTATGTGAGAAGATCTTAAAAGTGTTTTTTTTTTCCTGAAATTGTGTATTAATCTCATAAATGCATTAAATAATATAGAATAATAAGGGAAATCAAACTTGCATCGTAAGCTTTGAAGGTTATGGGTTATAAAGAAGTTGATCTCTTTTTAAATTTTGTGCTATCAACGTGCATTAGTATTTAGATAACTTGGAAGACTATGGTAGTGTTCCCGAGTATAATAAAGATTATGGTTTTTCAAAGCTCTGGTAGTTTAGCAGCTTATAGAGGAGAGTCATTCCTTCTGGTACTCCAGCAAATTTGGTCCCTATGGTGCACGATTTAGTAATGCTTATTTCCACAAGCATTAACTTTTTTTATTTGGAGAGATAATTGGACTAACGACCAATCCCTGCTAGACTACTAGCCTTTAGGGTACACCAATTAAAGATTGGGTATAAGGTTTAACAACCAGAAGACAACAAGCGTAAAGATCGACAAGAGAAATTCCCCTGACTTATTGTTGGGATGAGAATTTAAACCCTAGCAAAGTCCTAAAATTCGTGGGGATACTCCACTGAGTTACGACCTCTTCCTCCAACAAGCATTAGCTATAGTAAGACAATGATGCACTTAGAATTTGTTAGTTACGAATAACATAAAGTCTTAAACAATATGTTTTAACTCACAAATATAAACTAAAATAACATTAATCAATGTTAATTGATATAATTTTGCTAAGATAATTAAACTATTAATTAATTAAGTAATTTTTACTATCTTGGGGGACCGTGCGCGATAGCGCACGGGCCAACAACTAGTATTTATAAAGGGTCAAGGTTTGACATTTTGTCACCAAAAAAAAAAAAAAAAAAAAAAAAAAGGAGAATGAAACTGAGTTCCACAGCTCCCTCATACCCGACATCACCACCACCTATCTTCTACCTTCTCTTTTCTTGTCTCCTGCCTTGCTCCCCAAGGAGAATGAACCACCAATCTCCCTCATTCCACCTCCATTTTTGTTCCCCTGAATTTGGCTATAAAAGCCCATTGAATTGAGCACAAAAATCTCACCAAAAATTAGAATAAGCTTCACCTCCCATTTCTCTTCTCTCGTGTGCTGCACCACCACCACTTTGCGCACCACCTGCAGTGCACCACCTTCTCTCTGGTCGCCGGAAATCTTCCCCGGTAAACCGCTACTGAACCCCTGCACCTCGCAGCCCCCGCGACGCAAGCCCTTGCTTCTCTCCTCCTTCATTTCTTCGCACTGCTTGCTGCCCCTCCTGCTCGCCGGCGCTGCCGTCACCACCACCTGAATTCCCAGACTCGCCGGTGCTCCACTTCTTCTCGCCGGAGCTCTGCTCCCTTCTCTTGTTATTGCTTACCGCCTTGTTTCCTCCATGCTCTTAGAAGCAGAGGTAAACTTCCTCTTCTTATTTTTTTTCTTTCCTCTATTTCAGATTTTAAAGTTTATAAATTCAAGCCAAGCCCAATTTAGCCTTTGATGATTAGATTAAGTTAAGCCCGAGTCTGTTATTAGTTAGTTTAACTATTGGGCCTAATTACTTTTGCTATGCTGAATTTTGTTTTCTAAACCCCAAATTATTAGTTCACAAAATGGAACTTACGTTTTTCCAGGTTTATGTGTGAAAGTGGTTTTTGTTTCACTAGTCCTGCCTACATTAAGATAACTAATGACTTAATTTCTAAAGCCTATAAATTGAGGTGATTTAAGCAAGAATTGTTTAGTTACATAGTGGGTAACCTCTAATTATGGATTATGTTGTCAAGCTTCAAATAATTTAAGTTATAACATATATAACATACCTTCCTAAACTAGTTAAAAGTCATAACTTCTCATAATCTTAATAACTAGCTCTTTTACTTAAATAAGTTTAATTGAGGATTCCGACCTTGTTATATGATATCATGACTAAAATATGAGTAACACTCTTACTTCGATTTCTAAGTAATATCCATAAATTTTTAAGAGTCTAGTATAAAAGGTTCCCTATAAACTGTTTTAGTACTATATATTAAGTTTAAGCTACTCGTCACATAAACACTAGTAACGCTAAACTATTACAACTCATATATCTTGTAAACTAAAAACCGTACATTGAACAACACTAGGAATTCTTCCTAATTAGTTACTATCTTATTATAAAATGCTCGTATTGAAACTTAAAAGAACTCGTTCCTCGGAGCTCTGTAAGGACGATCTCAAGGACATAAGAAGGGATTTATTATACTGCAATCGAGGTAATAACTACTGCTAGTACCTGCAACTCCCTTAAAATGTATGTTATGAAATTATGATATGCTACTGAAATGATAATTATTTATGAACACGTGTTTCTGAGTTGCGGGATTACTATTCATACATGTTTTAATTAAGTATTATGAGATATTACTGAAAGACTGAAAGTTACTGAGTTCTTGAATTATCCGATCCTTTGCTCAAGTAAAAGAATTGCAACATGATAAATTACAGTGAAAGAACTGGTTGGATGTATCCCCTGACTGACTGAAGGTCGTGCAAGTACCGTTACTGTTTACTGGGGCACTGGCCCACTACTGTTTACTGGTGTAGGGTAATGCCCGCGGTTAAGGCCCTTGCTGTAACAGCCCGCTCTTCCGAGCTGCTAGCTAATCACACCTAAGACACATATACCTCAATTAATACTTAATAAACTTCGAATTACCTTATCTTGCAACAGAAACATAACCTTACACCGTGGCCCCCAACATAACAACTTGAAACATAATACCACAAATATTCTCAATAAGATATGCAAAGATATACAATTATAACTCTAATCCAAGGTTTACAACGTAAGCATCTTCTCGCTCATTCAACATCTTCCAAGAACCTCGATACTATACCTGCAAAATATCTAACAATGAACTCTGCCCCCACCAGGACAAGTTCCAAGAACAAAATCAGCAAAATTGAGTACACACTGTCCAACCAGAAATTCACTTTAGTGGCTTAAACTTAGTTTCGTAGCTCATTGATCTTCTAGATGATAACGTAATTCAAAACATCCATAAGATATGAATTCAGATAAAAGTAAATCTTTATCATTCAGAATTTTTCATACACGATAGGGCCTTTGAAAAGTATACTAAAAACCCAAATCACAAAAGCTTAAATTTTCCACCAACAAAATATGAACTTGAAACATTGCTCTCCAGCCATAGTTTTAACTGTCCTTGCTAGCCATTCACGGAAAATATACCTTCTTAGTAATAAAGCATATACTTCTTGAACATCATTTTCTCAAGTTGAAATTCGGATACAATGATTTAGAAAACATTATTAAGAACATATCTCTTAATATATAATTCGTTTGCAATTCGAAGACTCCATAGCATAAATCATTAAGTCTTAGTAAAAGACAGAAGCTTTTGCAAAGAAAATAACTAGTAGGAGTTCCACTTGAACTTCCAGAGACCATACAATACTCTGTAATTTCTCCCTTCAATCAGCCTGTAACATATTCGGGGAAGAATATACGAATAGAGAGTGGACTATGTCGCCATCTCTAAACTCATGGGGACGTCTCCCCTACAAATTTTGTACTACTTGCAAGACTTGTTACCAGGACATATGTCCCATCATTTCATAATACGCACATACCACGATGTGTTCATCACTGCTGCTGCAGTTTCTTCCCCATCATTAATCGAACTAGAAGACCAAAATTATAATTTCACAACTCCGTATTTTCTCATAACTCAAATTCATATTTTCCAAAGTTCATGATCATTGATAATCAAATTCTCAAATCATTGATACATTTTTATTTATACTTTCATAATTTCCATGTAAAAAAAAACTTATGTAGCTAATCACTTATCTATTATTGTATAGCAGAATCATACTTGAAACTTCATTTAACCAAAATCCTTTTGTTTACTCCAAATCTTTTGAATACAACTTAGTTTAGAGCAAAATCGAGTTCATACAATAAATATCGCATTTGTACTTCCTAAGTTCACAAATAGAAACTCTTGTTGTAAACAATTTATGGTTATAAGATACAAAACCGTACCGAACTCAATCCATGAAATCCTTATAATCATATGAAATACCAATTTCAATTTAAAGGTGGAAGAACATGTGTGTACCTCTATGCATCTTCAAATAGAACTCGACTCCATCATAATCTTCGAGAGTCCAATATCTCCTTATCCATATTATACTCGGATCCACAGAGTTTATCTCATAATAATAATGACAACCATTAATATCCATCTTCACAACAATTCAGATAACTAATTTACTTGCTCATACTTTCTAAGCTCTTTCATGAACTAACCACAACCCTTATATACAAAACATTTCCCAACCTAGCTCACATTGACAATCTCTAACTCTAATTACTGCAATATTGGAAACCATCACACTGATTTGCAGACATGAATTTATGATTTGGATTTGAAATATAGAAAACGGAACTTGTAATCATCTAATTTAGCGATAATGTCAATGGATCATAACTCACTTTATTAATTCGGGGACTAATATACTTTAGTGACCCTCACCCATAAATTTACTCAACCTTGATCATTAATTTACGACCATTCTATAGCATTAGTAACCTCTAGTTTCATCCGAATCTCGTCAGTCGGCTCTGTTAACAATAGATCTGTTTTAAGACTTTTAGTAAATACTTAGTCTCACTGCATCCTGTATATTTCTTAAATGGAGTCAACCAATTAACACCTTCATATAATCATTCAACACACCCAACATCAATTTAGAATTTCAGTACACCAACAAACCATAAATTCATCATCCTCAACAACATCACATAACTAATATTCACCTACTAACAATCACTAACAAATTATATTAACTCACATAGGAATCTATAAACCCATTACTAGCCCCAATTACTCCAATAATAATAACAACTATTTCGAATTTAATCTCAAATACTATGGCAAATAACCCCACAAGTAAATTTAGTGAAATCTGATTTCCATTTTGCAAATCAAAGACAAGTTTGCATGCATAGCAAAATCATTTTTTAGGCTCAACTTTATCACATCATCAACTATCAAGTTCTATCAACCAAATCCATACTTAATAATCCATTTAATAATCATATTATAAATCCAATTGACAGAAAGATTGAAGAACTCTGCTCACTTGGAGCAGGGACGAAACAGAGGCACGAGAGGGAAGAGAATAGTGCGAGCAGAGGACAACAACAGCCACGGCGTGGCCGGCAGCAGGTGCGGCGGCAGAACAGCAGCAGCGACCAACAACGAGCAGCCGCAACACAACACGAAGCAATAGCAGCAACGACTGGCGGAGAGACCAGAACAGAGGAGGAAGATCGAAGAAAGGAGGAGAGCGGGTTGCGATTTGTCGAACTCCGGTGAGCTCGGACGCCGGCGGCAGTAGTAGCAGCAAAGGGGAAGAGAGAGAGAGAGATGGGTGAGGGGTTTCTGGGGTTCTCACGGGGAAGGAGAGAGAATGAGTGTGGAAAAGAAAGCTAGTAAGTAAAATGGGGTTTCATCCCTTGCAAATAAGAAGGGTCTTAAAACATTTTTTTTTTCTTTTTAGAGTTGGTTTTTGGACAACAAGGCACAAATGTGGCAAAATCACCTCAAGCCACGGAGGAGGTATGAGAAAGTGAATAAGATTTCTTTTTTTTTTTTCCTCAAAACATAGATTAAACCCAAAATCTAATGAAAAATTAAAACTTCAATTTTTTTTTAAAGATGTTTTACAATAGTTTAGCATGCAATTAAACTAATAACATTTGATTATCTTTTAATGAAACCTGCTTAAAATTTTGGGCTATTACACTCTACCACCCTTTAAAGAAGTTTCGTCCTCGAAACTTAAAACATAAACCATTAGATTATTTCAAGACGAGGACATCACAGAAAACATTTTCATAAATATCAAACCAAAAGGACTCATAATAGCGGAAATTTAATATCTCAAAATCAAATTTCTCTCCACCCCAATTAATATTCACAAATTTCCAATTACGAATTCCCATAATCTCAATCAATATAATTCGATCTTTCTTCAGTAATAAATCATAATCAAAGTTAAAACTCCAGTAAAACTTTCACATTCTCGATCTTCAATTCTCAATACTCAACCTTCAATATCCGAATCTCTATTCCCCAATTCTTAACAAAACAATAACCCAATTTAATTTCAATCAATCCCAAATATCTTTCACCCCTCGCTAGTTGGCTTACTCAGCACACGATCGTCAGGTTGTTCTGATAACTAACTAGGAAATATCAAATCCTCACTATACATATTCCATAACATGACTCAAATCTTAACTCAAAATATCAATTTTTTCTCTCCAAATGCGAATACTTAGTTTGGTTAACCATAGTAATCAACTAATTTCAAAGCATTATCAATATATTTTAAAATAAATCATTTCATCCATCATCCATGAATCATAGCTCTAACACTCCTACTCTGGATTCTTAATTCATTTCACTTATTCTTTAATTGCTCTGTATAATACTTCATAACTCATGACGAACTACGCATTAAATAAACGCTCAAGACTCTAACGTCATGTAAAATATTTCCTCATTCAGATAGAATCATAAATTGATAAACTAAAATTTTGCATACGTCTCGCAACTCAAACAAGACAATTAATGCCAAGTCATTCACACACTTCTAATTTTCGCTATAGCTCCAAATTTTCATGTCTCTTATTTAACCTTGCCTTCTTTACTAAATACTTGAAGATCAATGACTAACTTTTTCATTACAGAGTTGACCACGTCCTAGCATTAACTTCAGACAATTAATTCTCATCAACCACATCTAGACATGTTGGGTTCCAAAACCATGATACCATAGCGCATACCAGTTTTCGTTAAGTAACAACTTTACTTGACTAAATTTTTAATGTTCAATATTCCCTAAAAATCAGTCCATAATCAACCCGACAAGCATATTCAAAGCAATATCCCAATTCAATGGAAGCCATTTCACTTTTTTTTTTTTTTTTTTTTTCCCAATGCTTTATCATATGACTATCAAACCTTTAAACTCAAACTCTTAACATTTACCTCCGAATAACTCAATAACCTGCATAACCTCCTAATTCCGCAAATCGAAACTCGAATCTCCGAGCCTATCAACCAATATAATTCATATACGCTTAACTATTAAACAATCTCAAAACCTATCTCGACCCATATGCCGTGATATGAAGATCAAGACAACTCTAAAATAACCTTGCTCTGATACCACCTGTAACAGCCCGCTCTTCCGAGCTGCTAGCTAATCACACCTAAGACACATATACCTCAATTAATACTTAATAAACTTCGAATTACCTTATCTTGCAAATGTAAACATAACCTTACACCGTGGCCCCCAACATAACAACTTGAAACATAATACCACAAATATTCTCAATAAGATATGCAAAGATATACAATTATAACTCTAATCCAAGGTTTACAACGTAAGCATCTTCTCGCTCATTCAACATCTTCCAAGAACCTCGATACTATACCTGCAAAATATCTAACAATGAACTCCGCCCCCACCAGGGACGGGTTCCAAGAACAAAATCAGCAAAATTGAGTGCACCTTTGTCCAACCGGGAAATTCACTTTAGTGGCTTAAACTTAGTTTCGTAGCTCATTGATCTTCTAGATGATAACGTAATTCAAAACATCCATAAGATATGAATTCGGATAAAAGTAAATCTTTATCATTCGTAATTTTTCATACACGATAGGGCCTTTGAAAAGTATACTAAAAACCCCAAATCACAAAAGCTTAAATTTTCCACCAACAAAATATGAACTTGAAACATTGCTCTCCGGCCATAGTTTTAACTGTCCTTGCTAGCCATTCACGGAAAATATACCTTCTTAGTAATAAAGCATATACTTCTTGAACATCATTTTCTCAAGTTGAAATTCGGATACAATGATTTAGAAAACATTATTAAGAACATATCTCTTAATATATAATTCGTTTGCAATTCGAAGACTCCATAGCATAAATCATTAAGTCTTAGTAAAAGACAGAAGCTTTTGCAAAGAAAATAACTAGTAGGAGTTCCACTTGAACTTTCAGAGACCATACAATACTCTGTAATTTCTCCCTTCAATCAGCCTGTAACATATTCGGGGAAGAATATACGAATAGAGAGTGGACTATGTCGCCATCTCTAAACTCATGGGGACGTCTCCCTACAAATTTTGTACTACTTGCAAGACTTGTTACCGGGACATATGTCCCATCATTTCATAATACACACATACCACGATGTGTTCATCACTTCTTCTTTGCAGGTTTCTTCCCCATCATTAATCGAACTAGAAGACCAAAATTATAATTTCACAACTCCGTATTTTCTCATAACTCAAATTCATATTTTCCAAAGTTCATGATCATTGATAATCAAATTCTCAAATCATAGATACACTTTTATTTATACTTTCATAATTTCCATGTAAAAAAAAAACTTATGTAGCTAATCACTTATCTATTATTGTATATAGCGTAATCATACTTGAAACTACATTTAACCAAAATCCTTTTGTTTACTCCAAATCTTTTGAATACAACTTAGTTTAGAGCAAAATCGAGTTCATACAATAAATATCGCATTTGTACTTCCTAAGTTCACAAATAGAAACTCTTGTTGTAAACAATTTATGGTTATAAGATACAAAACCGTACCGAACTCAATCCATGAAATCCTTATAATCATATGAAATACCAATTTCAATTTAAAGGTGGAAGAACATGTGTGTACCTCTATGCATCTTCAAATAGAACTCGACTCCATCATAATCTTCGAGAGTCCAATATCTCCTTATCCATATTATACTCGGATCCACAGAGTTTACCTCATAATAATAATGACAACCATTAATATCCATCTTCACAACAATTCAGATAACTAATTTACTTGCTCATACTTTCTAAGCTCTTTCATGAACTAACCACAACCCTTATATACAAATCATTTCACAATCTAGCTCACATTGACAATCTCTAACTCTAATTACTGCAATATTGGAAACCATCACACTGATTTGCAGACATGAATTTATGATTTGGATTTGAAATATAGAAAACGGAACTTGTAATCATCTAATTTAGCGATAATGTCAATGGATCATAACTCACTTTATTAATTCGGGGACTAATATACTTTAGTGACCCTCACCCATAAATTTACTCAACCTTGATCATTAATTTACGACCATTCTATAGCATTAGTAACCTCTAGTTTCATCCGAATCTCGTCGATCGGCTCTGTTAACAATAGATCTGTTTTAAGACTTTTAGTAAATACTTAGTCTCACCGCATCCCGTATATTTCTTAAATGGAGTCAACCAATTAACACCTTCATATAATCATTCAACACACCCAACATCAATTTAGAATTTCAGTACACCAACAAACCATAAATTCATCATCCTCAACAACATCACATAACTAATATTCACCTACTAACAATCACTAACAAATTATATTAACTCACATAGGAATCTATAAACCCATTACTAGCCCCAATTACTCCAATAATAATAACAACTATTTCGAATTTAATCTCAAATACTATGGCAAATAACCCCACAAGTAAATTTAGTGAAATCTGATTTCCATTTTGCAAATCAAAGACAAGTTTGCATGCATAGCAAAATCATTTTTTAGGCTCAACTTTATCACATCATCAACTATCAAGTTCTATCAACCAAATCCATACTTAATAATCCATTTAATAATCATATTATAAATCCAATTGTGAGTAAAGATTGAAGAACTCTGCTCACTTGGAGCAGGGGACGAAACAGAGGCACGAGAGGGAAGAGAATAGTGCGAGCGAGAGGACAACAACAGCCACGGCGTGGCCGCGGCGGCAGTGCGGCGGCGAACAAAGCGGCAGCGGCGACCAACAACGAGCGGCCGCAACACAACACGAAGCAATAGCAGCAACGGCCCGGCGGAGAGACCGTAAGAGGAGGAAGATCGAAGAAAGGAGGAGAGCGGGTTGCGATTTGTCGAACTCCGGTGAGCTCGGACGCCGCGGCGTAGTAGCAAAGAAGGGAAGAGAGAGAGAGAGAGATGGGTGAGGGGTTTCTGGGGTTCTCACGGGGAAGGAGAGAGAATGAGTGTGGAAAAGAAAGCTAGTAAGTAAAATGGGGTTTCATCCCTTGCAAATAAGAAGGGTCTTAAAACATTTTTTTTTTCTTTTTAGAGTTGGTTTTTGGACAACAAGGCACAAATGTGGCAAAATCACCTCAAGCCACGGAGGAGGTATGAGAAAGTGAATAAGATTTCTTTTTTTTTTTTTCCTCAAAACATAGATTAAACCCAAAATCTAATGAAAAATTAAAACTTCAATTTTTTTTTAAAGATGTTTTACAATAGTTTAGCATGCAATTAAACTAATAACATTTGATTATCTTTTAATGAAACCTGCTTAAAATTTTGGGCTATTACACTCTACCACCCTTTAAAGAAGTTTCGTCCTCGAAACTTAAAACATAAACCATTAGATTATTTCAAGACGAGGACATCACAGAAAACATTTTCATAAATATCAAACCAAAAGGACTCATAATAGCGGAAATTTAATATCTCAAAATCAAATTTCTCTCCACCCCAATTAATATTCACAAATTTCCAATTACGAATTCCCATAATCTCAATC
The DNA here is from genome assembly GCA_947646795.1 of Beta lomatogona. NCBI lineage: Eukaryota > Viridiplantae > Streptophyta > Magnoliopsida > Caryophyllales > Amaranthaceae > Beta > Beta lomatogona. The sequence goes on from CANSNZ010000731.1 coordinate 902,990, forward strand.
AATATAATTCGATCTTTCTTCAGTAATAAATCATAATCAAAGTTAAAACTCCAAAGAAAACTTTCACATTCTCGATCTTCAATTCTCAATACTCAACCTTCAATATCCGAATCTCTATTCCCCAATTCTTAACAAAACAATAACCCAATTTAATTTCAATCAATCCCAAATATCTTTCACCCCTCGCTAGTTGGCTTACTCAGCACACGATCGTCGAGGTTGTTACGATAACTAACTAGGAAATATCAAATCCTCACTATACATATTCCATAACATGACTCAAATCTTAACTCAAAATATCAATTTTTTCTCTCCAAATGCGAATACTTAGTTTGGTTAACCATAGTAATCAACTAATTTCAAAGCATTATCAATATATTTTAAAATAAATCATTTCATCCATCATCCATGAATCATAGCTCTAACACTCCTACTCTGGATTCTTAATTCATTTCACTTATTCTTTAATTGCTCTGTATAATACTTCATAACTCATGACGAACTACGCATTAAATAAACGCTCAAGACTCTAACGTCATGTAAAATATTTCCTCATTCAGATAGAATCATAAATTGATAAACTAAAATTTTGCATACGTCTCGCAACTCAAACAAGACAATTAATGCCAAGTCATTCACACACTTCTAATTTTCGCTATAGCTCCAAATTTTCATGTCTCTTATTTAACCTTGCCTTCTTTACTAAATACTTGAAGATCAATGACTAACTTTTTCATTACAGAGTTGACCACGTCCTAGCATTAACTTCAGACAATTAATTCTCATCAACCACATCTAGACATGTTGGGTTCCAAAACCATGATACCATAGCGCATACCAGTTTTCGTTAAGTAACAACTTTACTTGACTAAATTTTTAATGTTCAATATTCCCTAAAAATCAGTCCATAATCAACCCGACAAGCATATTCAAAGCAATATCCCAATTCAATGGAAGCCATTTCACTTTTTTTTTTTTTTTTTTTTTTCCCAATGCTTTATCATATGACTATCAAACCTTTAAACTCAAACTCTTAACATTTACCTCCGAATAACACAATAACCTGCATAACCTCCTAATTCCGCAAATCGAAACTCGAATCTCCGAGCCTATCAACCAATATAATTCATATACGCTTAACTATTAAACAATCTCAAAACCTATCTCAACCCATATGCCGTGATATGAAGATCAAGACAACTCTAAAATAACCTTGCTCTGATACCACCTGTAACAGCCCGCTCTTCCGAGCTGCTAGCTAATCACACCTAAGACACATATACCTCAATTAATACTTAATAAACTTCGAATTACCTTATCTTGCAACAGAAACATAACCTTACACCGTGGCCCCCAACATAACAACTTGAAACATAATACCACAAATATTCTCAATAAGATATGCAAAGATATACAATTATAACTCTAATCCAAGGTTTACAACGTAAGCATCTTCTCGCTCATTCAACATCTTCCAAGAACCTCGATACTATACCTGCAAAATATCTAACAATGAACTCTGCCCCCACCAGGACAGGTTCCAAGAACAAAATCAGCAAAATTGAGTGCACACTGTCCAACCAGAAATTCACTTTAGTGGCTTAAACTTAGTTTCGTAGCTCATTGATCTTCTAGATGATAACGTAATTCAAAACATCCATAAGATATGAATTCAGATAAAAGTAAATCTTTATCATTCAGAATTTTTCATACACGATAGGGCCTTTGAAAAGTATACTAAAAACCCAAATCACAAAAGCTTAAATTTTCCACCAACAAAATATGAACTTGAAACATTGCTCTCCGACCATAGTTTTAATCTGTCCTTGCTAGCCATTCACGGAAAATATACCTTCTTAGTAATAAAGCATATACTTCTTGAACATCATTTTCTCAAGTTGAAATTCGGATACAATGATTTAGAAAACATTATTAAGAACATATCTCTTAATATATAATTCGTTTGCAATTCGAAGACTCCATAGCATAAATCATTAAGTCTTAGTAAAAGACAGAAGCTTTTGCAAAGAAAATAACTAGTAGGAGTTCCACTTGAACTTTCAGAGACCATACAATACTCTGTAATTTCTCCCTTCAATCAGCCTGTAACATATTCGGGGAAGAATATACGAATAGAGAGTGGACTATGTCGCCATCTCTAAACTCATGGGGACGTCTCCCCTACAAATTTTGTACTACTTGCAAGACTTGTTACCAGGACATATGTCCCATCATTTCATAATACACACATACCACGATGTGTTCATCACTTCGTCTTGCAGTTTCTTCCCCATCATTAATCGAACTAGAAGACCAAAATTATAATTTCACAACTCCGTATTTTCTCATAACTCAAATTCATATTTTCCAAAGTTCATGATCATTGATAATCAAATTCTCAAATCATAGATACACTTTTATTTATACTTTCATAATTTCCATGTAAAAAAAAACTTATGTAGCTAATCACTTATCTATTATTGTATAGCAGAATCATACTTGAAACTACATTTAACCAAAATCCTTTTGTTTACTCCAAATCTTTTGAATACAACTTAGTTTAGAGCAAAATCGAGTTCATACAATAAATATCGCATTTGTACTTCCTAAGTTCACAAATAGAAACTCTTGTTGTAAACAATTTATGGTTATAAGATACAAAACCGTACCGAACTCAATCCATGAAATCCTTATAATCATATGAAATACCAATTTCAATTTAAAGGTGGAAGAACATGTGTGTACCTCTATGCATCTTCAAATAGAACTCGACTCCATCATAATCTTCGAGAGTCCAATATCTCCTTATCCATATTATACTCGGATCCACAGAGTTTACCTCATAATAATAATGACAACCATTAATATCCATCTTCACAACAATTCAGATAACTAATTTACTTGCTCATACTTTCTAAGCTCTTTCATGAACTAACCACAACCCTTATATACAAATCATTTCACAATCTAGCTCACATTGACAATCTCTAACTCTAATTATCGCAATATTGGAAACCATCACACGATTTGCGAGACATGAATTTATGATTTGGATTTGAAATATAGAAAACGGAACTTGTAATCATCTAATTTAGCGATAATGTCAATGGATCATAACTCACTTTATTAATTCGGGGACTAATATACTTTAGTGACCCTCACCCATAAATTTACTCAACCTTGATCATTAATTTACGACCATTCTATAGCATTAGTAACCTCTAGTTTCATCCGAATCTCGTCGATCGGCTCTGTTAACAATAGATCTGTTTTAAGACTTTTAGTAAATACTTAGTCTCATCTGCATCCCGTATATTTCTTAAATGGAGTCAACCAATTAACACCTTCATATAATCATTCAACACACCCAACATCAATTTAGAATTTCAGTACACCAACAAACCATAAATTCATCATCCTCAACAACATCACATAACTAATATTCACCTACTAACAATCACTAACAAATTATATTAACTCACATAGGAATCTATAAACCCATTACTAGCCCCAATTACTCCAATAATAATAACAACTATTTCGAATTTAATCTCAAATACTATGGCAAATAACCCCACAAGTAAATTTAGTGAAATCTGATTTCCATTTTGCAAATCAAAGACAAGTTTGCATGCATAGCAAAATCATTTTTAGGCTCAACTTTATCACTTCATCAACTATCAAGTTCTATCAACCAAATCCATACTTAATAATCCATTTAATAATCATATTATAAATCCAATTGACAGAAAGATTGAAGAAGGGTAGTACCTCTGCTCACTTGGAGCAGGGGACGAAATGAGAGGCACGAGAGGGAAGAGAATAGTGCGAGCAGAGGACAAGCAACGGCCACGGCGTGGCCGGCGGGTGCAAGGCGGCGGAACAGCAGCAGCGACCAACAACGAGCAGCCGCAACACAACACGAAGCAATAGCAGCAACGACTGGCGGAGAGACCAGAACAGAGGAGGAAGATCGAAGAAAGGAGGAGAGCGGGTTGCGATTTGTCGAACTCCGGTGAGCTCGAACGCCGGCGGCAGTAGCAGCAGCAAAGGGGAAGAGAGATAGAGAGATGGGTGAGGGGTTTCTGGGGTTCTCACGGGGAAGGAGAGAGAATGAGTGTGGAAAAGAAAGCCAGTAAGTAAAATGGGGTTTCATCCCTTGCAAATAAGAAGGGTCTTAAAACATTTTTTTTTTCTTTTTAGAGTTGGTTTTTGGACAACAAGGCACAAATGTGGCAAAATCACATCAAGCCACGGAGGAGGTATGAGAAAGTCAATAAGATTTCTTTTTTTTTTTTCCTCAAAATATAGATTAAACCCAAAATCTAATGAAAAATTAAAACTTCAATTTTTTTTTAAAGATGTTTTACAATAGTTTAGCATGCAATTAAACTAATAACATTTGATTATCTTTTAATGAAACCTGCTTAAAATTTTGGGCTATTACACTCTACCACCCTTTAAAGAAGTTTCGTCCTCGAAACTTAAAACATAAACCATTAGATTATTTCAAGACGAGGACATCACAGAAAACATTTTCATAAATATCAAACCAAAAGGACTCATAATAGCGGAAATCTAATATCTCAAAATCAAATTTCTCTCCACCCCAATTAATATTCACAAATTTCCAATTACGAATTCCCATAATCTCAATCAATATAATTCGATCTTTCTTCAGTAATAAATCTTAATCAAAGTTAAAACTCCAGTAAAACTTTCACATTCTCGATCTTCAATTCTCAATACTCAACCTTCAATATCCGAATCTCTATTCCCCAATTCTTAACAAAACAATAACCCAATTTAATTTCAATCAATCCCAAATATCTTTCACCCCTCGCTAGTTGGCTTACTCAGCACACGATCGTCAGGTTATTCTGATAACTAACTAGGAAATATCAAATCCTCACTATACATATTCCATAACATGACTCAAATCTTAACTCAAAATATCAATTTTTTCTCTCCAAATGCGAATACTTAGTTTGGTTAACCATAGTAATCAACTAATTTCAAAGCATTATCAATATATTTTAAAATAAATCATTTCATCCATCATCCATGAATCATGGCTCTAACACTCCTACTGTAACACCCCGTCCTTCTACTACTAGGATACTAAACCTTATTAATTCAAGAAATACTAAAATGACGTTAGCGGAAATAACGTCGGGACGGTATGCTACTCTAAAACAATAAATAAAGATAATAACTCAAAATTCATAGCTTAAAAAGGGAATAAATCTCCAAGTAACATCATGGTTCCAACATAAAAGAAGTATCCCAATTATATCATACTAACAAATCCAAAATACCATGAGACATGCAAGTCTCCCAAAAATAAACTTAAATAACACTAATATCCTTGAAGGCAATCCAAAAATAAGTCTCCCTATGACCTATATAAAGTTCATCCACCAAAAACAAAACTAAAAGCTTCTTCTCACAACCAACTCTCACTGCTAGCTAGCCCAGGCAGTCACAAGCCTAGCAATCATTTCCATCTGCAAGATTATAATACATATTTCCACAGTCAGTGGGGAGTAACTAGCAGTTCTCCCAGAACAATAGCAATCAAAGCACTATTCAGAGGTAGATTATTAAGAAAGGATTAACATGCAATTCATTACATCATATCATGCACATAGAAATCATAAAGCTCATAGATAAATCGAGAGATCATTAACAATAAGTAAACATAATATAGTGAGTGACATAATTCCAATATAAATAAATACTAATAATAAATCAAAATACAACAAGTTATTGAGTCGAAATCGAACGCCGGTGATTCGCAAATCACTTCCTAAGGTTTGTCGGATCGCAATCTCCAGGTCAGTCTATGGGCTTACGTTCCCCACTGCCCGTGTCTAAGAATGGCCAAACTCCCGATGCGGGGTAGAACACGCGGAACCCCCCGACCTCTCGGACGACAACAATTAACCCGGGTGTACCCCTAGTTCGCAAAACCAGGTGGTTGGCATGTTCTTAACCGGGGACTACATCTATCCCACCGGATATTCTTATCTCAAAATACAATCATGCATACAAACTAAGTATCATTCATCAAAAATATTCGTCAAAAAGGGATGCCACCCGGCCTTATACCCACAATTCATCAAACAGTTCTTCATAATTCCTCAAAATAAATCACTTATAAAATATTCAACAAATAACTCTCACAATAACACTTGAACATTCCCAAACATCAACAATGACAATATACTGGTTTTTACAGCAACCACACTCAATCACAAATACATCACCAATTAACTCTAAATCATAATTCATTAAAAGAGTAATAACAATTAAATCATTTTATTCCATAAATCAAACCTAAACATGTGGTTACTCAAATGATGCATACTGTATACTACTGAAAATCAGCAACCCAGAATATATTAAATTATAAATTATATCTGATTTACAAGCCCTCAAACAATTTAATAGTGTGTCCTCAATTTCATCACAAAAACACTATAATAATTTTGAAACTAACAAATTCGAGCAGTAAAATCATACAAAAATTATCATATAACCCTAATAGCTCTACTGACATGGTACAATTTTTATTTATAATTTTCGGACTCAAAAAGTATTTTTAACAGTTAATATACAGATTCCTCAAATAAGCCATTATAATAATTAAAAATATAAACAGACGCCCAAAAATTACCAAAAATTCACATAACATGTAAAAACTCACGGAAATACATATTATCCAAATAAATTAATTTTTCTGCCAATATAATTAATTTTCATGAATTATATACTGACTGAACAGAATTTACAAAAACAGATATATCAATTAATTAAAACAGTAAACAGTAGATAAAAATTATTCCAAGGCATGGAATACATTATACGCATGTAACATGATCTAAGAAAAATGATTTCGTCAATTTTAACAGTCGTTCAATAATTATTATGAAATTTAGCCAAAAACGCACAAAATACTAATTAAATCAAATAAATATTAAAAATCATGCAAAAATTATTTTTCTCTACACAGTATTCACATATCATGTGTCACGTATGTTCATGTAAAATTTCATCAAAAATATCATTCAAAAAGTATTTAAGATAATTCCTAACGTATTAATCTAATACCGAATACTACTCTAATCACTATGTTTCTAGGATAACAACTAGTTACCTGGATCGTCGGAGGCGAGCTGAAAACTTCTGGAAATCCCCACAGTAGGCGTGTGACCCTCTTCTTCTTCAACTTCCAAGCACCAAGTATAAGGAAAAAGCCACAAAAACAATTCACGAACAATTATCAAAGAGAAGAAATGAAGAAAATTTGAGAGAATGAAAATGGTGATGATGGTGATGATGATGGACGAAAATATGGAAGAATGACAGCCAAAAGTTCTGATTTTCTAATCAGAATTTGAAGTGAATTAAGAGGTTTAATGAGGTTTAATTAAAGAAATCATTAAGGGGGGGTTTTGGGGGTTATAAGGCATCAAAGAGTCTTAAGGAAAACAAAAGAGAAAAGAAAAGAGAAGGCTCTCTTATTTCCTTCACTTGGCCGGCTGCCCTAAGCCCACACACCCATAAAAACTTTCGGCCCAAATTCAACAACGATCCATGCTCCGAAAGCCCGATACGCGATAAAACGGTTAATTCCTAAATCGCGCCTAAACTTTGAAAATACTTAATAATAAAAAAAATAATTCTAATAAATTATATTATAAATATAAATGAAATAAACACCTTGACACGCCATAAAAATAAAAATAATAATTCGGCTCCCAAAATTATAAAATAAAAATAATTAATTTAGGGAAAATAATAGTTTTTTTAGAGAAAATTCTTGCGAAAAACTAGGAGCAAAATTATGGGTTGTTACAATCTCCCCTCCTTAAATAAAGTTTCGTCCTCGAAACTTCGAAAACACAAAAACAAGAGAAGAACACAAATAGTACCTGAAACGAATAGTTCCGGGTATTTCAGTCGCATTGACTCTTCGGTTTCCCAAGTTGCTTCTTCGTACTTTTGACTTCTCCAAAGTACTTTAACCAAGGGAATCACCTTCCTTCTCAGAGCACGGTTCTGACGGTCCAATATACGAACAGGTCGCTCTTCAAAAGTCAGATTCGGCTCAACTGACACCGATTCAACAGGGATCACATGCGAAGGATCACTACGATACTTGCAAGAATGCGACACATGAAACACATCATGAACCTTCGACGGCTACGGCGGCAAAGCCAAACGATACGCGACCTCCCCGATCCTTTCAAGAATCTCATAGGGACCTACGTACTTCGGACTCAACTTGCCCTTCGACCAAACCGTATCACTCCCTTCATAGGAGAAACCCTCAAAAGCACCTTATCCTCCACCTCGAAAGAAATAGGTTTCCGACGCAAATCAAGCATACGACTTACGCTCTATCTTGAGCGGCCTTCATCTTCGCTTGAATTACTTTCACCGCTCAATCGTATCCTGAATTAACTCCGGGCCCAAAATCAATGAATCACCGATGTCGCTCCAACAAGTAGGACTACGACACTTCCTTCCATAGAGAGCCTCATACGGAGCCATTTGGATACTAGCTTGATAATCGTTGTTATAAGAAAACTCCACCAAGCTAAGAGACTTAACCCAAGACGCTGAAATTCCAAGGCACAAGCACGAAGCATATCTTCCAAGGTGCGAATAGTCCTCTCGGTCGACCATCGGTAGCCGCATGAAATGCGATCTCGGCTTCAACTTCGAACCAAAAGCCTCTTGCAAAGCAATCCCGGAAATGGGATAGGAATCGCGGATCACGGTCGGAGACAATGTCTTTGGGAACCCCATGAAGACGAATGATCTCATTAGCATAAGCTTCAGCTAGCTCTTCCATAGACCAAGTGTTCTTCATCGCAATAAAACGAGCCACTTTAGTCAATCGATCCACAATCACCCACACAAACATTCAATCCACCCAGGCAGCTCCGGGCAAACCCATCACGAAATCCATCGAGATCGAGTCGAACTTCCAAGCGAGGAATAGGCAAAGGTTGCAACAAACCACCAGGCCTCCGATGCTCAATTTTCACCTTCGGCAAACCAAACACCTAGCTATGAACTCGGCAATCTCTCTCTTCATACCAAGGCCACCAAAAATTAGCCTTCGGATCCTTATAGAGCTTGTCACCCCCAGGATGAACGGAATAAGGAGTACTATGAGCTTCCTCGAGAATCTTTCTCTTAAGCTCACCATCATTGGGCACACACCAACGCCCCATAAACCTCAAGCTATCATCAGCCACAGATCTCAAAATTCTCTCGCACGACCTTGCATCCTTGCTTCACGGATCTTCTCCGACTTTGGATCACCCTTTTGCTTGCTTCTTAACTCCTGGAACAACTCAGGCTCAGCACTCATGGAACCCAACAAAGCAGATACATAACCCTGAGGAACAACCTCGATATTAAGCTTGCGAAACTCTTCACACAATTCACGAGGCATCACCATAGCGGCGTTTAATGAATGCTTACTCTTGCGACTCGAGCATCCGCTACTTTATTCGCCTTACCCTCTTGGTAATCCAGGGTCGGATCATAATCCTTGATCAATTCAAGCCACCTTCGCGCCTCATGTTAAGATCACGCGAGTGAAGATGTACTTCAGGCTCTTGTGGTCGGTATACACCTTACACGGAACACCATACGAGATAGTGTCGCCATATCTTTAGTGCAAACACCACGGCCGCTAACTCCGGATCATGGGTCGGGTAATTCCTCTCATGCACTTTCAGTTGCCTCGAACCATAGGCTATCACTTTCCTTTCTTTGCATCAAAACACAACCCGCACCATTCTTCGATGCATCACTCGAACACTTCATACCCAACGCCCTCGGATGGCAATGTAAGAACAGGAGCGAGAGGTCAAACTCTTTTTTCAGCTTCGGAAATGCCTCTTCACAATCCTCGGACCGGATGAACTTGCGGTCCTTGCGCATCAAGCGAGTCGAGGTTGAGCTAACTTGGAGAAATTTTGAACGAACCTCCTATAATAACCAGCCGGACCCGAGAAAACTCCGAATCTCGGTCACATTCTTAGGACTCTCCCACTCGACAACAGCCTTGATCTTAGCGGGATCTACCTTGACTCCTTCCTTGCGATTACATGCCCTAGAAAAGCAACTTCCTTCAGCCAGAACTCGCACTTAGACAGCTTTGCGAACCACTTTTGCTTGCGCAGACCATCCAACACCGGTCTCAAATGCTTCTCATGCTCCTTCTCATCCTTAGAGTAGACGAGAATATCATCGATGAACACGACCACACAAGTATCCAAGTACTCGTGGAAAGAGCGATTCATTTGATCCATGAAAATCGCAGGAGCATTCGTGAGACCAAATGGCATCACTTCAAATTCATAGTGCCCATATCTCGGTGCGAGCGGTCTTCGGAATATCCTCCTTCTTCATGGGAATTTGATGATATCCGGATCTCAGATCGATCTTGGAAAATACCCCAACACCTTTTAACTGATCAAAACAGATCCTCAATGCGAGGCAACGGATATTTATTCTTGATCGTTACCTTATTCAGCTCACGGTAATCGATGCACAGACGCATACTCCCGTCTTTCTTTTTGACAAACAAAACAGAGCACCCCAAGGAGACACACTAGGCCTTATGAAGCCCTTATCTATCAACTCTTGCAATTGAGTCTTCAACTCTTGCAATTCGAGACGGCGCCATCCTATACGGAGCCTTGGATATAGGAGCGATGCCGGTACTAAATCAATGCGGAACTCCACATCTCTTTCGGGAGGAATACCTCGGCAACTCTTCGGGAAATACATCGGGATAATCCCGAACTACCGGAATACTCTCGAGCTGATCTTCGGATGACAAATCCTTCACCATGCAAAGGTATACCACATCACCTTTTTGACGCATCTTCCGCATTCTCAGAGCGGAAACCCACTTAACGCCCTTCTTCACTACAACACTCGAATAAGAAATCCTTTTCCCCTTAGGATCTCTGAGCACCACCTTCTGATCACGGCACTGAATGCAGGCATGATACTTCGATAACCAATCTATTCCAAGGATCACATCAAACTCCGACATAGGAAACTCCTTAAGATCGGCTGGCAACTCAGAACCCAGAATACTAACAGGCACGCCCTTAAACTCGGGAATGACAGGGATAATTCTCACCGGACGGAAGAGAAATTAGGGACTTAATAGGAGATCTAGAGGAAAGATTAGCTTTTCGAACAAAGGAATTAGCAACAAAAGACACTTTGTAGCACCAAGTATCGAACGGAACAAAAGCGGGGATATTATTTATAAGAAAAGTACCGGAGATGACATCGGGATGGACATCGGCTTCGGCTTGCGTCATCACATAAATCTGTTCTTCGGAGGAGCGAGAAGAACTAATCGCTTAGCAGCGGGACCGGCGAAAAAGACGGAGCTCTAGGATTCTTAGCACACCGAAAAGACTTGTGCCCCACTTCCTTGCAATAAAAACAGACAACGGTCGATCCATCACGATTCTTCCCGGATGAGCGGCTTTACCACCAGATTCGGCACTTGCTCGGATCAAAACTCGGACGAAATCCCGATCCAGAACCCCGTTGATAACCCCCTCGACCGGACGGCTCATACCTCGGCTTCTTAGGCGGGAAGCCGAACATAGGTAGCAGCGGGCTTCTTAGCGACGGCAGCCTTAGCAGAATCTTCCTCTTTCAAAGAGGCATGAATACTCAGAGCTATCTCATAGGCTCCCTGGAAAGTCGAAGCTCCCGAACTCGGAACATGGGTCCTCACCACGGGATCCATTTTCTTGATATACCTCTTCATACGCTCAGCTTCAGTAGGTACAACTGAGGTAGCAAACCTGGACAGCTCGGTGAATTTGTCAGTGTACTCCTGCACACTCAGAGTACCCTGAGACAGAGTTAAGAACTCTTCCTGCTTCTGCCAACGGAGCTCATCAGGATAAAACCTCTCCTTCAGCTTAACACGAAAATCATCCCATCCAAATCCCGGTGTAGCCATGCAGCTTGCACGAACAGTACTCCACCAGTTATCAGCTTCCATCTTCAGATAGTAGGTACCAATAGGCACCATTTCAGCGACGGGGCATCCAAAGTAGCAAGAAATGGCTTCTCCATCTCCCTTAACCACCCTTCCAAAGACAACGGGATCGAAGTCCCGTAAAAAGTAGGCGGACGGTGACGGTCAAATCGATCAAAAACGGATTGCCCACTAGGCGGAGCGAAAGACCGGTTAGCCATAGCTATGATGGCGTTCTCAAGTGCTTGGCGCCTTTTCCGGGCAGCCTCCTTTCTAGCACTAGTCATACCTCGAGGCGGCATTCTACAAACACAAGTTAAACATTCGTTACTGAACACGTTATTAGTTGTAAATTAACAACTTATCACATCAAAATAAGAAAAATATTTTCCCGTGGTTTCCTACCCAAGTGACCTTCTCACCACTACTTTTCTTGAAGCCTAAGATTCTAATGATCCTAGTTACTTCAACTATACATTTCCCGGGAGTTTCTTAGTGGCTAAGTAAGGGTCTCGGGTAACTTTGCTCTGATACCAACTGTAACACCCCGTCCTTCTACTACTAGGATACTAAACCTTATTAATTCAAGAAATACTAAAATGACGTTAGCGGAAATAACGTCGGGACGGTATGCTACTCTAAAACAATAAATAAAGATAATAACTCAAAATTCATAGCTTAAAAAGGGAATAAATCTCCAAGTAACATCATGGTTCCAACATAAAAGAAGTATCCCAATTATATCATACTAACAAATCCAAAATACCATGAGACATGCAAGTCTCCCAAAAATAAACTTAAATAACACTAATATCCTTGAAGGCAATCCAAAAATAAGTCTCCCTATGACCTATATAAAGTTCATCTACCAAAAACAAAACTAAAAGCTTCTTCTCACAACCAACTCTCACTTGCTAGCCCAGGCAGTCACAAGCCTAGCAATCATTTCCATCTCGCAAGATTATAATACATATTTCCACGGTCGGTGGGGAGTAACTAGCAGTTCTCCCAGAACAATAGCAATCAAAGCACTATTCAGAGGTAGATTATTAAGAAAGGATTAACATGCAATTCATTACATCATATCATGCACATAGAAATCATAAAGCTCATAGATAAATCGAGAGATCATTAACAATAAGTAAACATAATATAGTGAGTGACATAATTCCAATATAAATAAATACTAATAATAAATCAAAATACAACAAGTTATTGAGTCGAAACCGAACGCCGGTGATTCGCAAATCACTTCCTAAGGTTTGTCGGATCGCAATCTCCCGGGTCGTCTATGGGCTTACGTTCCCCCTGCCTGTGTCTAAGAATGGCCAAACTCCCGATGCGGGGTAGAACACGAGAACCCCCGACCTCTCGGACGACAACAATTAACCCGGGTGTACCCCTAGTTCGCAAACCCGGGTGGTTGGCATGTTCTTAACCGGGGACTACATCTATCCCACCGGATATTCTTATCTCAAAATACAATCATGCATACAAACTAAGTATCATTCATCAAAAATATTCGTCAAAAGGGATGCCACCGGCCTTATACCCACAATTCATCAAACGAGTTCTTCATAATTCCTCAAAATAAATCACTTATAAAATATTCAACAAATAACTCTCACAATAACACTTGAACATTCCCAAACATCAACAATGACAATATACTGGTTTTTACAGCAACCACACTCAATCACAAATACATCACCAATTAACTCTAAATCATAATTCATTAAAAGAGTAATAACAATTAAATCATTTTATTCCATAAATCAAACCTAAACATGTGGTTACTCAAATGATGCATACTGTATACTACTGAAAATCAGCAACCCAGAATATATTAAATTATAAATTATATCTGATTTACAAGCCCTCAAACAATTTAATAGTGTGTCCTCAATTTCATCACAAAAACACTATAATAATTTTGAAACTAACAAATTCGAGCAGTAAAATCATACAAAAATTATCATATAACCCTAATAGCTCTACTGACATGGTACAATTTTTATTTATAATTTTCGGACTCAAAAAGTATTTTTAACAGTTAATATACAGATTCCTCAAATAAGCCATTATAATAATTAAAAATATAAACAGACGCCCAAAAATTACCAAAAATTCACATAACATGTAAAAACTCACGGAAATACATATTATCCAAATAAATTAATTTTTCTGCCAATATAATTAATTTTCATGAATTATATACTGACTGAACAGAATTTACAAAAACAGATATATCAATTAATTAAAACAGTAAACAGTAGATAAAAATTATTCCAAGGCATGGAATACATTATACGCATGTAACATGATCTAAGAAAAATGATTTCGTCAATTTTAACAGTCGTTCAATAATTATTATGAAATTTAGCCAAAAACGCACAAAATACTAATTAAATCAAATAAATATTAAAAATCATGCAAAAATTATTTTTCTCTACACAGTATTCACATATCATGTGTCACGTATGTTCATGTAAAATTTCATCAAAAATATCATTCAAAAAGTATTTAAGATAATTCCTAACGTATTAATCTAATACCGAATACTACTCTAATCACTATGTTTCTAGGATAACAACTAGTTACCTGGATCGTCGGAGGCGAGCTGAAAACTTCTGGAAATCCCCACAGTAGGCGTGTGACCCTCTTCTTCTTCAACTTCCAAGCACCAAGTATAAGGAAAAAGCCACAAAAACAATTCACGAACAATTATCAAAGAGAAGAAATGAAGAAAATTTGAGAGAATGAAAATGGTGATGATGGTGATGATGATGGACGAAAATATGGAAGAATGACAGCCAAAAGTTCTGATTTTCTAATCAGAATTTGAAGTGAATTAAGAGGTTTAATGAGGTTTAATTAAAGAAATCATTAAGGGGGTTTTGGGGGTTATAAGGCATCAAAGAGTCTTAAGGAAAACAAAAGAGAAAAGAAAAGAGAAGGCTCTCTTATTTCCTTCACTTGGCCGGCTGCCCTAAGCCCACACACCCATAAAAACTTTCGGCCCAAATTCAACAACGATCCATGCTCCGAAAGCCCGATACGCGATAAAACGGTTAATTCCTAAATCGCGCCTAAACTTTGAAAATACTTAATAATAAAAAAAATAATTCTAATAAATTATATTATAAATATAAATGAAATAAACACCTTGACACGCCATAAAAATAAAAATAATAATTCGGCTCCCAAAATTATAAAATAAAAATAATTAATTTAGGGAAAATAATAGTTTTTTTAGAGAAAATTCTTGCGAAAAACTAGGAGCAAAATTATGGGTTGTTACACCTACTCTGGATTCTTAATTCATTTCACTTATTCTTTAATTGCTCTGTATAATACTTCATAACTCATGACGAACTACGCATTAAATAAACGCTCAAGACTCTAACGTCATGTAAAATATTTCCTCATTCAGATAGAATCATAAATTGATAAACTAAAATTTTGCATACGTCTCGCAACTCAAACAAGACAATTAATGCCAAGTCATTCACACACTTCTAATTTTCGCTATAGCTCCAAATTTTCATGTCTCTTATTTAACCTTCCCTTCTTTACTAAATACTTGAAGATCAATGACTAACTTTTTCATTACACAGTTGACCACGTCCTAGCATTAACTTCAGACAATTAATTCTCATCAACCACATCTAGACATGTTGGGTTCCAAAACCATGATACCATATCGCATACCAGTTTTCGTTAAGTAACAACTTTACTTGACTAAATTTTTAATGTTCAATATTCCCTAAAAATCAGTCCATAATCAACCCGACAAGCATATTCAAAGCAATATCCCAATTCAATGGAAGCCATTTCACTTTTTTTTTTTTTTCCCAATGCTTTATCATATGACTATCAAACCTTTAAACTCAAACTCTTAACATTTACCTCCGAATAACTCAATAACCTGCATAACCTCCTAATTCCGCAAATCGAAACTCGAATCTCCGAGCCTATCAACCAATGTAATTCATATACGCTTAACTATTAAACAATCTCAAAACCTATCTCAACCCATATGCCGTGATATGAAGATCAAGACAACTCTAAAATAACCTTGCTCTGATACCACCTGTAACAGCCCGCTCTTCCGAGCTGCTAGCTAATCACACCTAAGACACATATACCTCAATTAATACTTAATAAACTTCGAATTACCTTATCTTGCAACAGAAACATAACCTTACACCGTGGCCCCCAACATAACAACTTGAAACATAATACCACAAATATTCTCAATAAGATATGCAAAGATATACAATTATAACTCTAATCCAAGGTTTACAACGTAAGCATCTTCTCGCTCATTCAACATCTTCCAAGAACCTCGATACTATACCTGCAAAATATCTAACAATGAACTCTGCCCCCCACCAGGACAGGTTCCAAGAACAAAATCAGCAAAATTGAGTACACACTGTCCAACCAGAAATTCACTTTAGTGGCTTAAACTTAGTTTCGTAGCTCATTGATCTTCTAGATGATAACGTAATTCAAAACATCCATAAGATATGAATTCAGATAAAAGTAAATCTTTATCATTCAGAATTTTTCATACACGATAGGGCCTTTGAAAAGTATACTAAAAACCCAAATCACAAAAGCTTAAATTTTCCACCAACAAAATATGAACTTGAAACATTGCTCTCCAGCCATAGTTTTAACTGTCCTTGCTAGCCATTCACGGAAAATATACCTTCTTAGTAATAAAGCATATACTTCTTGAACATCATTTTCTCAAGTTGAAATTCGGATACAATGATTTAGAAAACATTATTAAGAACATATCTCTTAATATATAATTCGTTTGCAATTCGAAGACTCCATAGCATAAATCATTAAGTCTTAGTAAAAGACAGAAGCTTTTGCAAAGAAAATAACTAGCAGGAGTTCCACTTGAACTTTCAGAGACCATACAATACTCTGTAATTTCTCCCTTCACTCAGCCTGTAACATATTCGGGGAAGAATATACGAATAGAGAGTGGACTATGTCGCCATCTCTAAACTCATGGGGACGTCTCCCCTACAAATTTTGTACTACTTGCAAGACTTGTTACCAGGACATATGTCCCATCATTTCATAATACACACATACCACGATGTGTTCATCACTGCTGCTGCAGTTTCTTCCCCATCATTAATCGAACTAGAAGACCAAAATTATAATTTCACAACTCCGTATTTTCTCATAACTCGAATTCATATTTTCCAAAGTTCATGATCATTGATAATCAAATTCTCAAATCATAGATACACTTTTATTTATACTTTCATAATTTCCATGTAAAAAAAAACTTATGTAGCTAATCACTTATCTATTATTGTATAGCAGAATCATACTTGAAACTTCATTTAACCAAAATCCTTTTGTTTACTCCAAATCTTTTGAATACAACTTAGTTTAGAGCAAAATCGAGTTCATACAATAAATATCGCATTTGTACTTCCTAAGTTCACAAATAGAAACTCTTGTTGTAAACAATTTATGGTTATAAGATACAAAATCGTACCGAACTCAATCCATGAAATCCTTATAATCATATGAAATACCAATTTCAATTTAAAGGTGGAAGAACATGTGTGTACCTCTATGCATCTTCAAATAGAACTCGACTCCATCATAATCTTCGAGAGTCCAATATCTCCTTATCCATATTATACTCGGATCCACAGAGTTTACCTCATAATAATAATGACAACCATTAATATCCATCTTCACAACAATTCAGATAACTAATTTACTTGCTCATACTTTCTAAGCTCTTTCATGAACTAACCACAACCCTTATATACAAATCATTTCACAATCTAGCTCACATTGACAATCTCTAACTCTAATTACTGCAATATTGGAAACCATCACACTGATTTGCAGACATGAATTTATGATTTGGATTTGAAATATAGAAAACGGAACTTGTAATCATCTAATTTAGCGATAATGTCAATGGATCATAACTCACTTTATTAATTCGGGGACTAATATACTTTAGTGACCCTCACCCATAAATTTACTCAACCTTGATCATTAATTTACGACCATTCTATAGCATTAGTAACCTCTAGTTTCATCCGAATCTCGTCAGTCGGCTCTGTTAACAATAGATCTGTTTTAAGACTTTTAGTAAATACTTAGTCTCACTGCATCCTGTATATTTCTTAAATGGAGTCAACCAATTAACACCTTCATATAATCATTCAACACACCCAACTTCAATTTAGAATTTCAGTACACCAACAAACCATAAATTCATCATCCTCAACAACATCACATAACTAATATTCACCTACTAACAATCACTAACAAATTATATTAACTCACATAGGAATCTATAAACCCATTACTAGCCCCAATTACTCCAATAATAATAACAACTATTTCGAATTTAATCTCAAATACTATGGCAAATAACCCCACAAGTAAATTTAGTGAAATCTGATTTCCATTTTGCAAATCAAAGACAAGTTTGCATGCATAGCAAAATCATTTTTAGGCTCAACTTTATCACATCATCAACTATCAAGTTCTATCAACCAAATCCATACTTAATAATCCATTTAATAATCATATTATAAATCCAATTGACAGAAAGATTGAAGAAGGGTAGTACCTCTGCTCACTTGGAGCAGGGACGAAACAGAGGCACGAGAGGGAAGAGAATAGTGCGAGCAGAGGACAACAACAGCCACGGCGTGGCCGGCAGCAGGTGCGGCGGCAGAACAGCAGCAGCGACCAACAACGAGCAGCCGCAACACAACACGAAGCAATAGCAGACGAACGGCGGCGGAGAGACCCAGAACAAAGGAGGAAGATCGAAGAAAGGAGGAGAGTGGGTTGCGATTTGTCGAACTCCGGTGAGCTCGAACGCCGGCGGCTGTAGCAGCAGCAAAGGGGAAGAGAGAGAGAGATGGGTGAGGGGTTTCTGGGGTTCTCACGGGGAAGGAGAGAGAATGAGTGTGGAAAAGAAAGCCAGTAAGTAAAATGGGGTTTCATCCCTTGCAAATAAGAAGGGTCTTAAAACATTTTTTTTTTCTTTTTAGAGTTGGTTTTTGGACAACAAGGCACAAATGTGGCAAAATCACCTCAAGCCACGGAGGAGGTATGAGAAAGTGAATAAGATTTCTTTTTTTTTTTCCTCAAAATATAGATTAAACCCAAAATCTAATGAAAAATTAAAACTTCAATTTTTTTTTTAAAGATGTTTTACAATAGTTTAGCATGCAATTAAACTAATAACATTTGATTATCTTTTAATGAAACCTGCTTAAAATTTTGGGCTATTACACTTGCACAGTGGTGCATACACCTACTAGCCTGGGAGACGTCCCAGCACTGACTGATGTACAGCAACCAGAGTAAAAACTGATGGAATTATGGTTTGTTAAAATAGAACTAGATGAATGTTGTTTTCTTAAATGTTTGAACTATTCTATCCCTCTGTTTGCAAATAAAATAAATTGAAATGCATTTACGTTGCTAGAGTAGCTTGTTACTGAGCCTCGGCTCATAACGTTTTGTATTTATGTTTTAGGTGCTGCTGGGGACGATGGTACTGCGTAGTGGCAAGGATTACCACCTTATATTATCATCTAGTAGTAGTGCTATTAACTTGTAAGGTTAACTTAACTAAAAAGTAAGACAAGATATTTTAATATGAGTTATCGTTGTTATATCATGTAATGATAACGTTACCTGCTTTAATATATATATAAGTTAATACTATTATGTCTCACAAAAATTAAATATGTTGCGTAACTGTAGCCTTGTACCTTCCTAACCGAAGGTGCGGCGGTAATGCCTCGACCAATTAGGTGTTCCGCTGCTAATTAGGTCGTCTTATATGGTAATCGGTGGTCGGGGCATTACACTGACTTACCTAAGGGGTTCAAGACTATAGATAGTAAATGGATCTTTAAAAAGAAGTTGAGACCTAATGGGACTATTGAGAGGTTTAAAGCCATACTTGTCATTAGGGGCTTTACTTAGAGGAAAGGACTAGATTACTTTGACACTTATTCTCCTATGACTAAGATAGCCACCATTAGGACCCTGCTAGCTCTTGATTTTTTGCTATGTAATTAAGAGATATATTGCCAACACAAAACAGATACAACCTACACTTATATAGGGAGGAACAAACCAACTAGGTTGGACCCCACCTCTCTAGACAAGAAAGCAAAGCAGCTACACAACCGCATCCAAACCATACCTATAAAATTCTTTACAGAGTATAAAACCAGTTTCTATCATTCCTAGACATATTTTTAGGTAAAACAAGAAATAATCTTCTTCTAACAGTATCCTTAATCCAATTCACCATATACTTCACAATGGGCACTTTCATATTCCACTTGCTGTCATTCCTAGCAAGCCAAATCCCATATACCACACCTGCAATTACTGCATTATAAGCTTCATGTTGAAATTTTGACTTCCCACAGTTGGCAATCCTCCTTACACACCTGGGTAAATCATCAACAGGAGATACAAAGTCCATCCAGTGTTTGATCTGAGTAAGTATCTGGTTACTTTAATGACATTTGAACAGGATATGATCCTGTGTTTCGACCTCCAGTCCACACAGCATACAGTCAGTAGTGATACTATTATCATAAATAGCAACTCTATCAGCAGTATGTAATCTTCCCTTCATGGCAAGCCAACTTATAAACATGAACTTTGGCACACTTAATCTGTTCCAGACATACCTGTCCCAGAAAACATGATCCCTTTGCTCTGTAATTCTCTGCAGCACTTCCTGAGCAAAGTATTTGGACATGTTTTGAAATTCATGTCTGCTGTAAACCATCTTCAATTGATTCTTAATCTCACAAATGCGCTTCCAAAACCAGCTGCTACTACTTGTGGGAATATCATCCCACCATTCTTCCTGCCTTATGTAAATGGAGTGCACCCATCGCACCTAAACATTGTCTTTTTTTGTTGCTATGGCCTGCTAGCTCTTGCTGCTATTCATGAGTCATGACTTAATTATACATCATATGGATGTTAAGACTGCTCATCTGAATGGTGACTTAAAGGAGGAGATATACATGTCTCAACCTAAGGGTTTTGTGGTGCAAGGTCAAGAAGATAAAGTGTGTAAGTTGAGAAAGTCCTTATATGGTCTCAAACAAGCACTGAAACAATGGTATGAAATCGTGTCAAATGGCTTCATTGTCAACAACTCTGACTCCTGTGTATATTCCAAATTGATAGGATTAGGTTGTATTATTATATATCGTTATGTGAATAACATGCTGATTTTTGAAGCAACTTAAAGGTTGTTAATGACACTAAACTTTTCTTGTCATCTAAATATTTGAGATGAAGGATTTGGGAGAAGCTGATGTGATTTTAGGAGTAAGACTCCGGTCGCATTTCCCTTAGTCAGTCTCATTATGTGGAAAAGGTGCTCCTTTGATGTTGTTCCAGTGAGTACGCCTTATGACCCTAGTATTCATTTGACCAAGAACTTAGGTTAAAGTGTATCTCAAAGTGAATATGCAAAAGTCATAGGTTGTTTGATGTACCTCATGAACTGTACTCGACCTGACATAGCTTATGCAGTGAGTTGACTGAGTCGATATACTCATAACCCTAGTAATGAACATATACCTAAAAGGAACTGTTGATTTTTGTTTGCATTATTCTAAATTTCCTGCTGTGCTTGAAGGATTTTGTGATGCAAATTGGGTTTCTGGTAATGATGAGATCAGTTCAACTAGTGGTTATGTGTTCATCTTTGGTGGTGGTGCTATATCATGGAAGTCTTCGAAGCAGACTTGTATAGCACGTTCCACCATGGAGTATGAGTTCATTGCCCTCGAGTTGGCGGGGCAAGAAGCTGAATGGTTAAGAAATTAAATCTGTTGTCTGTTGTTCCCTTATGGGGAGGACAGGATGCACCTGTCTCTCTTCATTGTGATTCTCAAGCAGCCATTGGTGTTGCTAAGAACAGTGTCTACAATGGTAAGAAGAGACACATACAGATCAGACATGGAGTCGTCAAACAACTCATGAAAAATGGGGTGATTTCTTTGGACTATGTGAGGTCCGAAAGAAATCTTGCAGATCCCTTTACTAAGGGGTTATCTAGGAGAGTTGTCCTAGAGTCGTCAATGGGGATGGGGCTAAAGCCCATTAGTTCAGATTTTAAGGTGGATACCCATTTGTGGTCAAACGAAGCCATAGAATCTTAACTTGCACTACATTTCTCATCCCTATGGCGCATGGTAGTGTTTTTTAAATCCATAGCCTATAAGTGGTGCTATTGATACGCACTTGATGGATTTATATTGTGAGGTTGAGCTTTTGCTCTTAATGGTTCCATATCCCTTCGGGGTGGTGTTGTGAAGAAACACTTGATGGACTACCTACGTAAGTGTGGAGGATAAGCTGCCTTCTATGAAAGACTGGGCTGTCTTTCTAGAGCACGTATGAGACCCAAGGAATGCGCATGGCTATAAAGCTCTTGTGATGTATAGCGGAGACTGCACGATCTAAAGGTAGGTATGTGTTGTGGGGGTCTCAACGGAACTCTGGTGAGTTCAAGAGAAACTCACTCACTAGAAAGTAAGTTGTTGCCTCATTTCACTATGTATCAATTCAAATCGAAAGATATTGATGCTTAGGTACTTTCCTTTCCTTACCCAGGAATTTCTTTTGCTTTTCAGAGCCTTTGTGGGGGATTGTTGGAATCAAGGCTTGAAAAGCCTTAGCCTTCTTTTCTTTAAAAGTCTCACATTGCTTGTAGGAGGGAATACTTCCTTGTTTATGTATTCCCTTCCTTCTTATTCTTATTGAGTTGGAACTTGAGATGCTTTTGTGGTTGGATATCATGCTTGGGTTTGGACTTGCTATCACACACGCGAACGCGCCGCCCGCCTAGGGCCATGGGCTTGGGCTTTGGGGAATAAACTTAACTTAACTATCTTTTTGGGCCCGGGCTAAGTGTGTGTGTAACGGTTGTGGTAGACTGTAACGTTTTGAACGTTACAGTATTTATGGCAATCCCTTGATATCCTCCCCGGAAAAATTCATTATCTTTTCATCTTCTCTTCTCTCTTCTTCCTGGGTACGTGCTAATCTCCATAGTGTTCTCTGTTAGTGGTGACAGTTTAGGTTGTTGTGTTAACCTTGGGGAGCTTTCCGGCCAGTATCGATTACCACCATTGTCGGGCCGTAATTGCTTTGAAGTCAGTGGTCTCCTACCACGGTACAGCCTTGAAATCAGTTTTTTACTTGCCATTGCAATTGTCAGTTACTAACAGAAGCATTAAATTTGATGTTATGAATAAAAAAACAATGAGACACATCCACTAACATGTTACTAGTAATTTACGTAAGGACAATTTATTCTACATATATCCTCTGTATTTTATAGTTCTACCATTTCCCTTGGCACATTTGCCGGTGCTCAAAGTTGAGCATTAATATCTTTAGTTGTCCGTAAGTTTTCAAAAAAAAAAAAGTTGTTATTTTTGTAAATACAAAATTGAGACAAATCTAACAAGATCCCATATACTATGTTTTTCCACATACATAACTAATACAAATATGTCAAGGTGGAGTAATCGATTTAGGACCGGTCAAAATAGTGTATATGAATAGGGTGAAGGTAAAAGTGGTCGAAGTCTAAAGGAACAGATACTTAGAAAATTTGAGATTGACACCCAACATCAAGAGTCAAGTCGGCTTGCTTGAAAACAGACTTGCAGCTACTGAGCTGGTTTTCAAACAAGATAACAAGCAAAGAAACGGAGAGACTTTGGTCAAGTTAATCTTACTACATACCTAACTGTATCTATATTGTATCTTTTGGTAGGCAGTAAAGATTGGCCAAGGTAATGCAATTCTGTCCTTGAGAGTATACCATATATTTTCTCTATACATACTTCCATTACCAATCAATGATGAAAGGTAATGACGAAAAACACGAACAAGGTGGAGAAACGTTACGATAAACATTTTTATAGGTCTCTCCTTGCAGAAATACATATAAACTCATTGCCAATACTACCATCTATCACTATCTACCAACAAATTGTAATGCTTTTGGAATGTGATGACCATTTCTCCCCTTTATTTACCTTGAAAAATATTGTGGAACAGAGAAGTCCCCACTCCTACACCTATCATGGCATCTCCATCAGATAAGAGATCACACAACTGGGCTTGGTTTCAGATTCAAAGATTCTGAAGACAAATCTAAGCAGCTGCACAAAAGAATATGAACTACAGAAGCAGAACTTAAAAGATACCACAAGTAATGAGTAGTACTTCCTCCATTCCATAATAAGTGAAACATAGGGATTGGTTACAAGATTTAATAAACATCACTTTCAAAAGCCAAAAAGTTATAAAATACCCTTTTCATTATCAAAAGGAGGAGAGATAAAAGCAAACCACACAAGTTTGTGATGGGTACTCTTGTCATTTTGTCACTTTCTTTTTTCCACTTAAGGTATGTTTCACTTATTTTTGGAACGTTCTAAAATAGTAAGTGTTTCACTTATTATGGAACGGAGGAAGTAGCTTTTTTCCAAATGGCAATTATATAGATTAATTAGTTTAAGTGGTTCTATTCACAGCCCTCTGATCCCCACTCCCCTTCTTCTGCACACAGGGAAAAGAAAAATAAAGTTGGTTTCAAAAAAGAAAAAAAAAAGATAGTTGAAGCTGTGAAATCAGAACAAACCTCAAACACCCCACTACTTGCAGCTTCTGTGCTGGAGTTTCGACTAGTACCTTAAACATTGTCTATTACACATATTTTGTGAAGACATAACCCATCGCCTCCTATCATTCTGTAAAAAAGGTGTGGGAGAATTAAAATGTAAAGACCCATTTGTAGACACTAAAAATTTATTAGTGTTTTACAATTAAAATGAGTTAATTATTATTGAGCTAAAATAAATATGATTAGCCCAATTTAATTAAGTTAGCCCACTCAAATAACATATCCAAAAAAAAATTAAACAAATATAATTTGGGTTCTAAAAAATTTGGGCTAGCCCATATCACTGACCAAATAAGATGATCAAATGGCAAAGGTAAGAAAAGACTCCCAAGTCATAAACGGGCCCAAGTCCATAAACTACCAAGTCCATGAAGGGATCTCCATTCCCTATAAATATACCTCACCTCTCTCAGTTGAGGGGACTAGAAAATCGTTATTCTCAAGAGCTCAGAAAATTCTCTTGGAATTCTCTCTGGAAATAGTCAACAAGGACATCAAATCCGTGCCAACTGTTCAGATACACTCAAGCACATTCGACTGAGATTCGAGCTTTCGTCAGCCCTAATTCGAATATACTCAAACTCAGGTTGACGTTGACAAAACGTCATCCCACATTCAAACTCAGGTTGACGTTGACAAAACGTCACTCTACACTCAACTCCACGTCGACATCAACACGTGTCACTCTCAAGCTATGGAACAGAATCAGAGGACTTAGTTTATTTTCATTATAAACTGTTTACAGATATTGTACTCAATACATTTATTGAAATATAATTTCTTTGTTACTTTGTTTCTTGTCTTATTTATTTTGACTCGAAATTTGTGTATACAAATTTTGGCACGCTCAGTGGGACTATCTCTGCCTCTCATCTCTGTTTCGTCATCAACAACAAACCTGAGAAATGGCCTCAAGCAAGAACATCTCTCAATCTTCTGAAAACTCTGCCGACACCCTACGAAAATCTATAACGTTGGGTGACTTTATGGATGACATGACTCTTGGTTTTCGTACTAGAGGAATGAAAAAGGCTGATGTTGTTGTTGTTGTTGCTGCTGCTAAGCTTCGAACTGCAAATGTTCCTACCAAGCAGAGAAAACTCTTTAAGCCTGCTGCTGCTGAATCGTCCATCATGCCCGATTCACACAAAGAGCGTGAAACCCCCTGTGTTTGGCTCAAATGCTTTGGCTGAACACGAGCCATCAATTATTGCTTCTCAAATATGGAAGCAAATCTCATCTGATAAGTCTGACAGGCTGACCGTTCACACTAGCCCTCTCTTTGATCCACTCAATGTAGAGAGTGACAATGAAACAAGTGACGATATTGTTGTCTCATCACCTCTAAAGATTTTCGACTTAGAGGAACCCTTGTTGCCTTCAAAATCGAACCCTGCTGCTGTTATGGTGACCTCAGCTAAGACAGTTGAGGAGCAACTTGCCGAAATGAATAGCCTACTCCAAAAATTAATGAAGGATGGAGAAGAAAAAGATGCTCAAATTCGACTCCAAAATGAGCAAATCGCTGCCCTCAATAAGAAACTTGAGGGAGGCGACGCAGCATCCAGACAGGGTGATGAAAGCGAAGGGGATAGTGGTGAAGACGCTCGCCACCCTCCTACAGCACGACAACTTGAGATATTGATAGCTCATGCTGTCGAAAATCTTGGAGATAGTTCTCAAGGCAGTCATCGCTATGTGAAGCCTTATACCAAAAGGATCGATAAGCTACAGATGCCTTTTGGCTATAAACCCCCCCAAGTTTCAGCAATTCGATGGGAAAGGAAATCCTTAGCAACACATTGCTCACTTTGTGGAAACATGCAACAATGCTGGTACCACAAATGGGTTAAACAATTTGTTCTTTTCCTTAAAGGCAAGGCCTTTGACTGGTACACAGATTTACCCTCACAATCCATCGACAGTTGGGATCAAATGGAGGAGGAATTCCTAAACAGGTTCTATAGCATTCGACGTATTGTCAGTATAACTGAACTGACTAAGACTCACCAGTGGAAGGATGAGCCAGTCATCGATTACATCAATCGTTGGCTTGCATTGAGTCTAGAGTGTAAAGATCGCCTAACTGAAGTCTCTGCTGTTGAGATGTGTATTCAAGGAATGGATTGGGACTTGCTTTATATCTTGCAAGGTATAAAGCCTAGGATTTTTCATGTGAGCTCATGACACGGAGCATACCATTGCCAACAACAGAGGCAAAAGCAACACTTCTTCAGGATACAAGAAAGAGAAGAAGGATTTTAAGAAGACTGACAAGACTGCCAAAAGTTCGACTAAGGAGTCAATGTCAATCACGACCTCCTCGCCTGTCAAGATCTCTAACAAGGCTGGCACTGAAAAGAATAAGGGTTCATCTTCTCAAGAACCTAGGAAAAATAGGCCAACCTTGAAAGAACTCCAAGCAAAAAAAATATCCATTTCCAGACTTTGATTTATCAGGGATGTTAGATGATTTGCTTGAAAACAAAGTCATTGAGTTGCCCGAAGCTAAGCGTCCTGTAGAGGTTGGTAAGACTTTCGATCCTAACTACTGTCGGTATCACAGGTTGATTAGTCATCCTATAGAAAAGTGTATAACACTTAAGGAGAGAATTATGCAACTTGCAAAGGATGGGAAAATTGTACTGGATTTTGATGAAGTTGCTGAAGCTAATCACGCCTCCGCGATGTTAGACTCTTATTGGGAGGCTCAAACTCTGCAGTTTGGGAGTTTGGAGCCAGTAATTGTACATGTGCTGCGACCGGTTCTCCAAGTTGTTGATGTGCCATCTGTTGAGCACAATGTCACAACTGGCAACCAACATGGAGAGGATGACGAAGGGTGGACGTTGGTCACTAGAAGGAGGCCTAGACAGTCAAAGCCTCAACCAAAGTCTGTTTGTTTTAAGAAGCATCAAAAAGAAAGGGCTCAAAACGCTCGAAATGAAAGAAAAAAATCAAAAAAGCATACCAAACAGCAGGTACTGCCAATTGACTTGCTCGAACAATATCCACTTTCCCCCGTAACCTTAGAAGAATTTTTTCCTGAAGATTACTTCACTATGGTTACTGTTAATTCTACCTCATTTGTTGAGGATGAAGAAGAAAAAGAAGAAGAGGAGGATCAAGAGCCTGTAAAAGAAAATGAAATCTCTGTTAAAGTGACTGTTCAGCATTCAGGGACAGGGATAGATCCAAAGATATTGGCTATCTTGGAGGCTCTTCCTACACACATGGGATGGAGCAGATCTTTCATTTGCCTCGAGAAATGTGTCGACAGGTGGCTCTTGCACTTCAGCACCCAGAATTATACCTTGACAAAGTGAAGGATGCTGGAGAGCCAATAGAAAGTTCGGCTAAATGTTTTGCCTTAGCCTTCACTGATGAAGACTTATTGTTGGGCTCAAAACCTCACAACTGACCCTTGTTCATTTCTGGTTATATTTTCGGCCGGAGAGTGAATCATATCTTAGTGAATGGAGGTTCAGCTGTCAACATCATGCCAAAATCCACCATGACTGATTTAGGGATCACTATGGAAGATCTTTCTGATAGTCGTCTAATGATCCAAGGATTCAACTTGCAACTACAGGAAAATCGATTTTTGGCAACGAAGAAATTCGTTGCCAAAATTATCTTTGGCAACAATTTTGGATTTTTAGCAACGAAATCTGCTCGTTATGAGAGATGCCGTTACGAAAGGTTTTAGGAACGACTTTTTTTCGTTGCGAAATATGCTATTTTGGCAACGACATTTTCGTTGCAGAATATATATTGTTGCTATATTTCGAAACATGGACGGAATATGTGAGTTATGTTTTGCAACGAAATAACTTGTTGCGAAAATTCCTTCTTTGGCTACAATGGTATTTGTTGCCAAAACAACATTTTCGCTACAAATATTTTGTTGCCGAAACCAAATATTATAGTCATTGTTATAGAGAATCTTTATGGCAACAAATATTTATGTTGTCAAAACATAGACTATAGTCGAGACCTAATTTCAATAGCACATCAATATTTGTTAGTAGCTTGTAGCCCCACCTTTCTCCTCTAGCATTGCTTATCATATGCAATTATTTAATCTTTTTCACAGTTATATATTAATTAAAAAATGATACCAATTAATTTAAAATATTGGCCTACATAAACCAATTCAATATATGTTCCTTACAAGAAAAAAACCTATCATCATATTCTCCAAAATATACATCATATTTCCCAAAATACATGCGAATGCCAAAAAGTTCAAGAGTTTCTTTAACAAAAGTGGTTAGACATATATGTTAGCTACGCTTGAAATTTGATTTGCATCTCATAGTCCTCGTTTTCATTCCATCATTTGTCATTCCTGAATTACATAAATAAATAAAAAAGCTATAATGAATCAACCGTCAAAATACAAAAAAAAAATGTAATTAAATTAATATATAAATCAAATAAAAAATCTTACAAATAGTTTAACATACACGTAGAAAGCTTACCGTGATAGAGAAGCATGGCAAGCTGTCCAAATTAAACCAAACCAGGTAGTGGCGCAAGATCACTCAATTGTAATAGAATTAAAAGGAGCAAAACGACCCAGGACTTGCTCGTAGATGAGCTCCTTGCTGGACAAAGGAAAGGGGAAAGGTAATGTTAAGACAGCTTGCATAGCAAGCATACAAAGTCATAAGTACACAACAGTAATAAATCCTTAGATCTACATGCACTCGCACAACTAGAGTAAATTCCAACTCACATCAAGGGGCATGAAGAAACTAACTAGGTCATTTTTCCTTTCAACCTTAACTGTTAGAGAGAAAAATGCCCCCAAATTTTAGAGTTTAGACTACATCTAAACAATGATGACTAATGAACTGGAAGTTCAATCCTAAGCCACTAACTCTTCACAATGTAGGCCGAAGAAAAAGATAAGATGGAGCTAAATGTCCACCAAACAATTCTTTTTTGTGATATATAAACAGCAGAATATTCAGAGTTAACTCAAGATAAGACAAAAAAAAATAGTATTAGTACCTCAAAGTCACTACATTTACTAGATAAAGATGAGTCTTATACTGTAACAATGCGAAAACATCATCTGGTGTTCCAAGATAAGTGCAGCCTACAATTTTAGGCAGGCCTCAAAAAGTAACAAATCAATAAACTCAACAAATGGGAATATGGGAGGAAAATATATGACCGAAATCGAGATCGTTTTAGAGGCATACAATATCATTTGGGAAACTAGAGTTATTATCAATTTCGTCAATAATCACCTATACTTCAATATATTGGCATGTGAATTACCTGTACTTCAAATTTAGTAGAAGACCTCACGACATCTAATGTTTGCTGAATGTTCCCTGTCTATTCCATGACCTGTAATCAAGTTCAGTTAATATTTTGCAAACACAAGTATAAAAGAAGACTTCATGAGACAAAATAAATAGTGTCTAGATGAAAGTTTTTATACTAATCATTGGAAAATATGTCTAAGACAATAGATTAATATATGAGACCAAGTTCCTTTCTTTTTACTCTTCAAGGAAAAAGTAAAGTCAAACACTAGAGGAAAAAAGCCCAAGGGCTGCGGTCAAAAAGGGCCCAAGGGCTGCGTTTTTTTCGCGGCCATTGACTTAGCCCTCTTGGCATTTAGGAAGGGCTGCGGTTTTTAACCGCAGCCCTTAGCGCGTTAAGGGTGCGGGTCCAGGCAAAAACCGCAGCCCTTGGTGGGTTAAGGGTTGCGGTTAAGGGGCCAAAACCGCGGCCCTTGGTGGGTTAAGGGCTGCGGTTTTGGCCTTTAACCGCAGCCCTTAACTCACCAAGGGCTGCGGTTTTTGCCGGAACCGCAGCCCTTGTGACCCCAAAAAAAAAAAAAAATTTTTTTTTTTTTTTTTTTTTGCATTTTTTTGTCCTAAATGTTCCCAAACAGTTATATATATATATAAAAGTATGTTTTTCATTACAAATAATGTTTTTTACACAAATATAGAGAAAATAATAAGCTGAATTACATTAGTTCGAGGATGCCCTCTATTGTTCGAATTGCAATATATGAGTCGGGATCACAACCATCGAAAATAAAGCAACCAAAGAACAACCACGAAGACATTACAACAACGCCACCAAGATCGGCATCCGGATCCCTCAAAAGCAACTTTTCGAAGATGATAGAACTCGGCAAATAAAACCAAAATCGCTTTAATTTGAAGGTGAAACTATATCTATGCAAGTACCGCAATGAAGAGGCCGACCCACTCCACAAGAACAACTTTCGGAGGGGGTGGAGGGCTGGGTTGGGGGTGTAGCGGGGGCAAGCGGGGGTCTTTGGGGTGGGGGGGGCGGGGGATAGTAAGGCATAAGGTTGTAGATGTCCATGTCCATAATTGATCCAAATTTGTGGCTGCCTAGTGGTGCATTTAGTTGTAGGGACCGGGGAAGTGGTGCACGGAAAACAAGTAAACAACACAAAGTGTCGTTCTAATACATTAGGAGTCATCCTCTCACTCATTTTTCGAATTCGGATCAACGTATCTTGTTAGTTGTTAGGATTCAAATAATTAAAAATGTGCGAGACTTGTTACTAATTAAAATCTATAATTTGGTAACTAATGACCATTTGCTAGTTTCCATGCTAATTAGTTCACCTTATTTCAAAATTGTGCCGACTTCATATGAGGTAAGACTAGATCGGACCAAACTTAACTATCGGATCGGATCACCGAAAAAATTTTATATCAAACCAAAGTAGGAAAACATGTAATGAATCAAAATCACATGAAGACCATGTATAATAAATCACGAGTCTATTGTACAAATCAATTCAAGTGGTAGACATCCCTATAAGATAAGTACAACATAGTAGTTAGCTTCTTGGTTTTATGGAAAGTAAAACTATCTCCATGATTTAACTTACTTGGTAGTAAAAACAACAAATTCAGCTCCTTTTTTTTTGGAAAAGCTACTCAAAGTAGCATTTCAATTTAGATGATCCGAAGCTCCTTCCAAATTATTTAAGGTATATGTCAATCGGTACCAATGATTTCGATAATTTAAATGTTTTGACTACTTATCATTTAACGTAGTTAAAATGAGTTACCAAACATAGCTACATTATTATTTTCAGTAACTTACCACTTTCGGTTGTCCTCTTTTTAGGTTTCCTCTAACTTATGAGTTTAAGTTTTGTTTCGGCTCATTAATAGGTTCTTACCACGAGATGAGCCAATGCGGAACCAAATAACTATATATATAATTAAAGCATCCTTCCATGCGGGGTCTTAATGAAAAAATCACTTGTAAGTAATATTTTACCATCATAAAGAGTGTGCCTTTTGTGCTTGTCCCAATTGTGTCCGTAAGTTCTAGGTAACCTTTTTTTTTACACGTAAAAGAAGAGCAAACTTAAATCAGATTCACGTAATGGTAGATTTCTTAGATTATTTCCTTAAAACAATATAAAATGTTTCTCTTATACATTTTTGGCTAACTTTTCTTGTCCATGATGCAGAGAGTAAAAAGCTCCGATAACGAGACCATCTCATTGGTTTACATCATCAAGATCATCAAAAAAGGTAAATGACGTATCAAGTATTCTTAGGTCATAGACTTCTAGCATCTTCATTCTCTAGATTTGTTGCTTAGGATATTTATACCCTCCCCGTCCTCGAGGACATATCTCGCAAGCAGGGGGAGAGTGGAGAGTGCAGCAGGTGGGGGGGATGGGGGGTGTGCAGCAGGGGGGCGGCTAGGGGTGTGCAAGGGGGGGGAGTGCAGCAAAGGGGGGGAGGGCTGGGGACTTTTAACCTTATTCCATTCAATCACTATAGCTATTGGTTAATATTAACATGAATTGGCTAATATGTGGAATGTTCAATCATCTTTCATCAATTCTTTGCATTCACAAAATGGAAATGATCAAATATCAAACTTTAGAAGGTTAAATCATGAGAATCTAGCCTTGAAAAATAACTGGAACCTTAGCTTCAATCATCAATTTGGTAAGTTTGATTCTCGCAAAATACTCTTGAAAAGCTAGCCTTGAAAAATAAATATGCTTTTACTTTTTTTTTTGTTTTTTACTTTTAAGTTGTTTAACTATGAGTTCTCTCTTCGCATTAGAAAAATAATTTCACGTTTAATAAGTTTATATAATTAGTTTAGTTAAGCTTAGATAAGTTCTAACTTATAACACCTTATATAAGTTTCAATAACTTCAAATAAGTTCAGTAAGTTCAGATATTAGGCCAAGAAATCCCACAAATATCAATAACTAACTAAATTCACCAACTTTATACATGAAGTAAGCAATGATGGCAAAAAACAATTAAACAAAACCAGCATGATCCCAAAGGGGGCAACAATGCCCATACTAATTCCTCGAACAATCATCTTCAACTAAGGGGGAAAGGGGAAAAAATAAGGTTCATCCTCGAACAATCAACTTCGGATAAAAGGGTTCTAATTTCTAAAACATAACTCGATCAAAGGCAGCACAAAAAAAGAGAAAGAATAACACATACCTTTTTTCATACTCCAGAGATTAATACAAATCAATATAAAACGCCTTACTCTAATGAAGTTAACCCCTGCAACGCCTGCATCGAAAACAACCCCAATATTCAATCAATAATGTTTTGTTCAACCGAAAGAACATATTCAATATCACTGTCAATTCAAGTTCTCCCACTGATGTGAAGGCCATTGGATCTGGCTCATAAATCCTGATCAACATTGTTATCAATAAACAAGTTAGAATTATGGAAGTATCATTTCATAAATCCTGGATAAATCAGTAGTAAGTTAGAGCCTTATTAAAAGGAGAATAGTTGTTCAAATTCAAATTAATCCTGCACACTACCCCTATTTCTTATATTCATAATAGTCATATACAATGCAATATTCTGTTACTCAAATCCTTTTTAATTTGCAAATTACTAGAGTACCATTAGCTTTATCACTTAATCAAGAATTTAAATTCACTAAGAAATTGTGTCCCGTAAACAAAGTTTAAGACCTTAGTTGATCCCCAGCCATCTGAAGCTAGTGTTGCAAGTTATTCACTTCTTGTTGAAGATCCTGCCAAATGATACAACAAAAAAGTTAAATTTGTGAATCTATTTGCTCTTTCTGATGGAGGATAAATAACAGATACCTACCTCTAACTTTGAGTTAGATCCTGCTGGACTGCATTAAGAATCATATTGGATACCTTGTTGCAGAATGCAGACACAAGGTTCTAGCTTTACATCCTTCAACAGACAAGCATTCAGGGCTCTAACATGGGCCCATATGGAAGAATGCAGCAGCCAGCCATGCGTAACAGATATATCAATAGCATAATAAGCTTCTAGAGCAAGGAATTTGATGCAGATACTGGCAGTCACACCAAAAGAAAGGTGGCAGATCCCAGTATCATCTTTTTGCATCTGGAACCACGGTGCATAAGCCCCCTACTATGCCCTGGAAATGCAGGGCAAAGTATCAATATTATCCTTCAAGAATAATTCTTTGCTTCTCTTTCTTTGGCTAAATGAGACAGTTCATATTGCCATGAATAAAAGCACATATGATTGCTTTAACAACGTAAAGCTTAAGATGGCAAAGGCATGGGTCACTGCATCAACTACAGGACACAGATGACGAACCATAACACAAAGTATCTAAGATCCATTATATACACGGATCTAAATACAATTGTTAAACCAAGAACGTTCACACCAAAGAGCATAAAGGCAATGATGAACAAAGAAATTGATCCACAAAACCTAAAATCTAACATTCACACCCTTGACAAACTACACCTGATTTCCACTTACTAAAACCACACATGAAACAATAACTAATCATGCATATTTATAATAAAAGTAAGAAATACAACCCAAGAACAACAACTTGACAGTGAGCTATAATCACAAGATATATTAAAGTCAAACAAATGGGTAACCAAACAATTGATAATAGATGCCAAAATTAACAACCGAAAGCAACGTTATCTAGAGATTTGAATTTTTCAACACCTTAATCCTTATAAATGCATATGGAATCGTAAAAGAAAAGGAAAATTAGAGAGGCGAGAGAGAGAAAAAAAGAAAGGTCTCGCCGATGCTAAGAATTTGTTGAAAGAAAACCTCATATCCTTCCCATTGCAAGATATGGTCAATACTTGTTTGCTTTAACAAGATTATGCATCTTTAGGATCCAAATTACAAGACAGAGCCATTTTTATCCATCTTTACTACTCCCTTAAATGATTATACTTATCCAAAAATACGAGAACAAGACATAAATATTTGAGAATGCTGAAGAGCAAAGAGGAATTCATATGCAAAGTAGAGAGCTGCATTAAAGCACAATCATCATATAAAGTCAGTAAATTGAAATAAATTTCAAGTTTCTCCAGTAAAAATAATTGAAAAACAAAGATAGAATACCAAGACATATAAATCTTATTCGAATGAACTATATGCAGATCCAAAACTGTATCCAGAACAAGTTTGCAGTGGAGGATTCACCATGTCTGATGAAAAACAATCAAAGATGAATAAATTAAGCTTTTGATGAAAAAATTAAAGATGAAAGAAAGAAAATTATAAAACAAGAACAGATAAGGGAAATCCCTAAAAAATCGGAAAAATTAAAGAAGAATAAGGGAGAACGAGAGAAATACCCGAGTTGGAGGACATTCGTGAACGGCGCCGGAGAGGATATTCGTGAGAAGCCGCTTTCAAGCCGCCCCTACAATCACTGCAGCACGGTGGTTGCGCGACGAAAATGAAAAAAGGAGAAGACTGAGGGAAGGAGGCGCTGAGGAGAGAAGACTGAGGGAAGGAGGAGAACAGCAGCGACGAAGCGGCGAGCAAACCCAGACCGCAGTCGACGTCGGAGAGAGATGCAGGGGCGCGAGTGTGAGAGAGGAGGCAGGGGAGTAAGAGAGAGAGAGAGAGGCGGGGATTCAGCTAGGGTATGGTGGGTGAGTGCGGGAATTGCCAAAGCGAGGGAACTTTTATGGGGAAATTGAAAACGAAAAATATAACCTTAAGGGCTGCGTTCTTTTAAAACCGCAGCCCTTTGTAATGAAGGGCTGCGGTCTTTCAAAAACCGCAGCCCTTTGAAATAAAGAGCTGCGGTTTTTAGACTAACCGCAGCCCTTTGTAATTAAGGGCTGCGTTTTTTAGATAACCGCAGCCCTTGCACCGCAGCCCTTGGTCTTTTTTCCTCTAGTGAAACAACCCGTATTCACAAGAGCTAAACCAAAAGCACATACTCCAATATGAACCATACGAGCTTCCTTTCTTTCACTCTTCAGGAGAAAGTACATTACAACCACCCAAAATCCCGAAACTGAGCAAAAATAACCTTATCCAAAGAATCTCATGCCTTTCTTGGCCAGATCGTCTAACAGGTAGGTGGAGTTGGTTAAGCGAGTGACGACCTTTTCCTGCATAGGTAAAGTTCATAAAAAAGCCGAGTCTTGGTCACCATTAAAACCGTGCATTAGCAAGTTCCCCCCCCCACAAAAAAAAAAACTTGCATGTCAATCTCAATATCATAAGCTTGATGTCTCAAACTATAAGTTATATGCATCGAATTAATTCTGCATATTACCAATAGTCAAAAAGAGTACCACTAGAAAGTATATCAATCTATATCAAGAAATAAATGTTTTGCCCGAGATTCCTAAAGATGGAAATATAGTAGTGAAACAAGTATCTTGACCATGTAGTTGAACATGCTATCAAAATCTACATGAGGTACAAGAAAGTTGATTTGTGCAAAAGAAATGATAATATTGTATCATATCTTTTAATAATGATAATCCACAAGATCAATGACAAAACAGATGCGAGAGAGCATACAAGAGCTTGATGACATTCGGAAAAGTGTTATATGTTCCACCATCCTATGGCTCGAGAAAAAGACAAGCTTAAGCCGTCAAATTACCCCTCCAAGCTT
Organism: Beta lomatogona; assembly: GCA_947646795.1. Lineage (NCBI taxonomy): Eukaryota > Viridiplantae > Streptophyta > Magnoliopsida > Caryophyllales > Amaranthaceae > Beta > Beta lomatogona. Next base: position 939,739 of record CANSNZ010000731.1, read on the forward strand.
ATTATGTAATATGAAGGATGCTAGTGTCTCTCCAAGTCCGCTCTTCGTACGGTTAAACAACTATACAAGCTTTTCGGCGGTGTCAAGAAATGCAAAGCCCGGAACCGGGAACTTATGAAGCCCGGCAAACCCGTGCACGCAATGCGTCACCCCCATCTTACAATACTCCTCCTATCTTACCCTCAACCCACCCAAAATCCAGCTCCGGGTGCAACATTCCCCTCTAAACGAGTCATCATCTCCGGTCACAAACAAAAGATATGGGTAGGTAATTTCCATTTAATGCAACATCACAATTAACAAAACCACAAAAAACCAGAAATTTCATACTCATAGGCTCATAGAACTCTAAATGCAATTTCAGAAGGCCGCAAATTAAGGTCCTTAAAATGGAGAAATAATTAATAGCCACAGATAAAGATTTTCCCATTCCCTTGCAGCTTCAATCCCAACGATGTACCCATATACTCCAATTTCGCCAAAGGAATTAAAAACCAGTAAAGTCTTGTAAACGCAATTCATGACGCTTCCACACACTTTTCTCCTATAAATAGAGAGGAGCTACTATATGAATAAGAAAAAAAAATAGATGTACCTTTGTAGATTCGTGGCTTTCAAATTAACTGTTGGATATCTTCAGATCCAAATAGAGAACACCATCCTAAAATAAACTGAACTAAGGAAAAATGGGACCAAAAATTAAAATAAATCATAAAAAGGTATCCAACCATTGACAAAACGAACCAAGTAGAAACTTAAACAAGCCATCAATATCATAAAAAAAATGAATAAGATCCAGATAGCAAAAATGAAATAGAACAAAAGAACCATTTGATACAGTAAGAAATAGAACAAAAACCGGAAAAAAGCGAACTTCATAAATCAGTAAATTATCTGTAAGTAAAAAAATGAGTTCATGAGAGCGATAGATGAAGAGAGAGAATTACATAAAAAAAAAAAAAAGAAATCAATGAAAGGATGAACAACAGAGAGTATCAGATCTACAAAAAAAAAAAAAAAAAAAAAGAAATAAAGAGCTAATTTTTAATAGGGGCGGTTAGAGTCACCGGTTGTGAAGGCGACGACTGAAATCCCTCCTGCAACGGCGACTATGGCGGTGATGATTATGGTCGCTGGCGACGAAAACGAAAGGAGGAGAAGGGTGAGGGGGAGAAGGAGGAGGAGAGGAATTAGGGATTGGGGAGTGAAGAGTCTGTGAGGGAGAAGCTGTAGAAATGTCTTTGTTTTCTTTAGAGAATAGTTTTGTGATTCTAATACGGGGAAAAAAAAAGTTTATGTTGACTTTTGGCAACAAATTTAGTCGTAGGCAAAAATAATTTGCTTTAACGCAACAACAAGACTTTGTTGCCATAGGTTGATTTTTTTATAGCAACGAAACACTTGTTGCCAAACATACAACCTTTTTTCCCAAATTCCCGCTCTTTGAAATTTCTGGAGGGTAAGTGAAATTTTATTTATAGCAACCATTTTTAGTAACAACTGAAAAGTTTTCGTTGCTAATAACTATTTTTAGCAACGAAATTTTAATTTTGTTGCTAAAACTTGTTGCAAAAAATCGATTTTCTTGTAGTGCATGTACGAATTGAACAGTCAGCGTGCCATAGGCATAATACGCCTTGACCTTGTGATGGGAGAGTTGACATCATCTACTCTCTTCCATATCATAGATACAAAGACGTCGTATAAAATGTTGCTTGGACGACCTTGGTTGCATGAAAATGGGGTAGTCGCATCAACCTTCCATCAATGTCTGAAATTTTATCGTGGAGGCGAGAAGAAGATAAATGGGGATGTCAAACCCTTTAGCACGGCAAATTCATACTTTGCCGATGCTAAGTTCTTTGAAGACGGGGAACCCTCAAGTGAAATGTTGCCATCTAAAATTCCTTCAACAGGGAAAAGGGGTACAAATAAAAAATGTTATATTCCCTCGTCTTCAAGCTCTAGCGAGTCAGCCACCACTGAGATGCAACAACAAAAATGCAAGGAAAAGGTAAAAGAAGAAGTTGTTGCTCAACCAATTAAAGCAATGAAGAAAGAAGTAACGACTCCGGTCTTGCGATACATCCCTAAATCACGTCGTAAGGAAGGGGAGTCACCTTTTGCAGGGTGTCGGGTTATGAAAGTAGAGCCAAAGAAAGAAAAAGGAGTAGATGAGACTACTCTTCAATGTTTAAAGCAAGAAGTGGTTGTTCTTTTACCTTAAGCCAATCACAATCAAATTGCGAAGCCTCCGACCTCACAATCTGTTGATCAATCTAGAAGAAAATGGCTTAACAAGGGTAGGTTTGACCCAAATGCTTATAAACTCTTGGCGAAGTCTGGTTATGACTTCGAGAATCCAGCGCCCATGGGCAATGTCATTGAGGTTGATGTTCATGGAATTAATGATACACAAAAGAAATTGCAATAGTATGGCATTGAGGTACACCCGACTAAAGTAGGCTTGGGATTTGAAACCCCAACACCCATCAAAATTTCTGCACGGCGTAGAGGGACAACCTCTTCTTCGCAGTGTATTACTGCAAAAGAAGTTGAAGAAAATGAAGATGAAAATAATGTGCCTCAGCCAAAAATATCAGTCTTTGATTGACTACAGTCTCTTGTCGTAAAGGACCATACATCGGTTTTTGACATACTTGGTGGACACGATCTAAATAAAGGTGCGAAGTCAAAAACACAAACACCCTTGCAAAATCTTCGATCTTTTAAGAAGAAAGCATTTGTCTTTAAACGTCTTGGTGCATTGACCTCAATTGATAAACAATAAAGACGGTCAGTACTAAGTCGCATCACAAGAGGGAAAAATGAACTCAAAGGCGAAGACGCACCTCAAAGTGTTATCCCATCTCGCATGAGGCGTACACAGGTGGTAGACATCATTGAACATGCACCCTTGAAAGCCAAGGGTCGTGTCATAGTGTTAACAAACCAAAGGAGTTCGTCTAGTCAAGAAAAAGAAAAAGAAAAAGATGTGGAGTTTGTTTCTTCAAACCATACTACAGGGCATGAGGCTCCGAAAAGTGACGGGGAGATGGAAACAGATGAGGCTCCTAAAACTCTTGAAGATGGGGGGCAAGCCACAGTTGATGAGTTAAAATAGTTAAACCTTGGAACTCAAGAAGAGTCACGCCTTGTCTACATCAGCGCTTTTCTTACCCAACAAGAAGAACAAAAATATTCCAAGTTACTCACTGACTCCATAGACGTATTTGCATGGAGTTATAAGGAGATGCCAGGACTCGACCCGAAAGTTGATGTCCATCGCTTAGCCATCAAACAAGGTGTCAGTACAAAGAAGCAATCCCAAAGACGCTTCAGGCCAGAATTAATTCTTGAAATTGAGGCAGAAGTAAACAAGCTCATTGATGCAGGATTTATTCGCGAAGTCAAGTATCCTACTTGGATAGCAAACATTGTGCCAATATGAAAGAAAAATGGACAGTTACGAGTTTGTGTGGACTTCCGTGATTTGAACGAGGCGTGTCCGAAGGATGACTTTCCACTCCCAGTAACGGAAATCATGACAGATGCCACCACTGGTCATGAGGCTTTGTCATTCATGGATTGTACCGATGGATACAACCAAATTCACATGGCTCCTGAAGATCAAGAAGCAACTGCATTTCATACCCCTAAAGGGATATTTTGTTACAAAGTCATGCCTTTCGGCTTGAAAAATGCCGGAGCTACGTATCAGCGTGCAATGCAGAAAATTTTTGATTGATGCATCAAATTGTGGAGTGTTATGTAGATGACTTGGTGGCAAAGTCTAAGAAGAAGGAGAATCATCTGCATGACCTCCGTAAAGTCTTTGAAAGACTACGAAAATGTCAATTAAAAATGAACCCCCACCTTAGGAAAGTTTCTAGGCTTCATTGTCAGACACAGGGGCATTGAAATTGACCAAGCAAAGATCAAGGCCATCCAAGAGATGCCTGAACCTAAGAACCTCAAGGAGTTGCGTGGCGTCCAAGGGCGTCTCGCTTACATTCGAATGTTTATCTCTAATCTAGCAGGAAGATGTCATCCCTTCAGCCATCTCATGAAAAAGGATGCCCCGTTCAAATGAGATGACTCATATAAAAAAGCCTTCGAAAGTATAAAGAAGTACTTGTCTTCTCCCCCTGTCATGGAGGCACCAGTAAAAGGGAAACCACTCATCCTTTATATCGCAGCACAAGAGCGATCTCTAGGGGCAATGTGCGCTCAAAAGCAAGAAGACCGTAAGGAGACAGCTCTTTCTACTTGAGCCTAACTTTAGTGGGTGCTGAATTGAATTACTCACCTATTGAAAAAATTTGTCTTGCTTTGATTTTTGCGATCCAAAAATTAAGACATAACATGCAGGCTCATACGGTTCAGGTCATCTCGAGGTCTGACCCGATAAAATACAGTCTCTCAAGGACCGTGTTGTCTGGCAGACTTGCAAAGTGGGCTATGCTTTTAAAACAATATGACATTGTGTATGTCCCTCAAAAGGTTGTGAAGAGGCAAGTAAAAGCAGACTTTTTCGCAGACCACCCAGTCCCTGCGGAATGGGAGATATCAGACGATTTGCCAGGTGAAGACGTGTTTTTCATTGAAATACTCCTACCTTGGAAAATGTACTTTAACGGCGCCGCTCGTCATGACGGTGCAGGAGCTGGAGTTGTCTTCATTTCTCCAGAAAAGCATATAATGCTATACTCTTTTATGCTAACTCAACTATGCTCCAATAATATGGCTGAGTACCAAGCACTCATAATAGGCCTCTAAATGGCAATTGAAATGGGACTCAGAGACTTAGACATTCACGAGGACTCCCAATTGGTCCTAAAGCAACTGTCGGGTGAATACGAAGTCAAAAAGAATGATCTAATCCCCTATCAAAGACAAGCGTCACAATTGCTTGACAAACTTGATACCATCAAGTTAGAACATGTTCCAAGGAGTACCAACAAGATGGCTGACGCGCTCGCTGGGCTTGCAGCCACTTTAGCACTAGGGGCAGAAGAAACAATGTATGTACCCGTTTGCAAACGATGGGTTGTCGCTCCTGATGACGATGATGTTGACGAATATGCTGAAGAAGTCGACATAATCTCTGTCTATCAAATCGACAAATAAGATTGGCGTCAACCAATTATTGATTATTTGGAACATAAAAAATTGCCAAGGGATCCAAACATAAGATAGAGATTCGTTGTCGAGCCTCACGATTCATATATTATAAGGGTACTCTCTATCGAAGATCCTTCCATGGTCTTGGCCATTTGAAGCATGGGGACTTGACGTAGTTGGCCCAATTACACCAAAGTCATCTGCTGGACAAGCATATATCTTGGCAGCGACTGATTATTTTTCTAAATGGGCAAAAGCCATCCCCCTACGTGAAGTGAAAAAAAAATGTTGTTGACTTCATTTGTACTCATATCATTTACAGATATCGTGTACCCCGACGAATTGTCACTGACAATGGAACACCATTTTACAATAAGTTGATGAAAAGCTTATGTGAGAAGTTTAAATTCGCACAACATAGATTATCAATGTACAATGCACCTGCGAACGGTTTAGCTGAAGCGTTCAACAAGACACTTTTAGTTTGTTGAGCAAAGTGGTTGCTAAGTCCAAACGTGATTGGCATGAAAGAATAGGGGAAGCTCTATGGGCATACAAGAAGACATATAAATCAGCAACACAATCAACCCCATACTCGTTGGTGTATGGCGTTGAGGCCCTTCTCCCCTTTGAACTTCAAATTCCATCATTGCGAATTGCCATACAAGAAGACTTGACTTCTGATGTAAATGATAAACTCCGACTTGTTGAGTTGGAGGCGCTTGACGAAAAAAGACTTCAAGCACAACAAAAATCTGAGTGCTACCAAGCTCGTCTATAACGCGCTTTCAATAAGAAAGTTCGACCTTGCTCCTTTCAAGTTGGAGACATGGTCCTAGCCATTAAAAGATCCATCATTATTTCTCGCAAGACAGGAAGTAAATTCAGTTCTAAGTGGGATAGTCCATACGTTGTCAAAGAAGTATACACTAATGGGGCATATAAAATTGTTGACGCCGAAGGATTACGTGTGGGGCCTATCAATGGCAAGTTTATGAAGCGCTACTACTAATGAAAAGTGAGAGCATGGTTAAACTCTTAAGCAAGAGGATAAACTACATATGTTGAAAGAAAATGTATGTGAATTTGAACTACGTTTTGCTTGATCTTGTGAAAGCAATTTGTTGATTTTTGCAAGTACGTAGGCAGCTAGGGTAACATAAAAATTACTCGACTGCAGCCACACCAAAAAAAATTTGCAATCATTGTAATACTCCTGGCCTGCAAGAGTATAAACTGTGAACGGCGAAACACCAAAACAAAAAAAAATGCAATCATTGTTATATTCCTGTCCCGCAAGAGTATAAAATGTGAACGGCAAAACACCAAAACAAAAAAATTTGCAATCATTGTAATAATCCTGGCCCGCAAAAGTATAAACTGTGAACGGCGAAACAAAAAAGAAATGCAATTGTTATAGTACTCCTGGCCCGCAAGAGTATAAACTGTGAACTGCAAAACAAAACAAAATGCAATTGTTATAGTACTCCTGGCCCGCAAGAGTATAAATTGTGAACGGCTAAATAATAATGATAAAAAAGGATGTGTTCATCTTATCCTTAAAAAAAAAAAAAAAAAAAAAAAAAAAAGAAGAAGCAGAAAGCGACAAAGTCTCAATCCATCCACTCAAAGGGTTTGATTGCAGACTGAAGCTCGAAAAGGTTCACCCTATGTTGTTCAAGTTGGGCAATCTCATCAGTACTCAAAGATGGAGTTGCTTCCAACTCATCCAAAGTCCGCTTTTCAGCCTTTTATCTGTTCTTCATAGGATGTTAAAGAGGTCTCCTTACGAGTTTTTTGTAATTCAGCTTCGAGATCACTTATCCTTTTCGTGACTGCCGCATCATGCTCCTCTAATAGTTTTTGCCTTTCTTACTCTTTAACAAAGTTGGACTCAGCTTGTTTCAGCAACTCGACTGAGCATGCATGTCATGCTCCACCTGCTCTGACCGTTGGCGCCTTGCAACTTCTGCTTCTAAAGCAAGATAAGACTTGACAGACCAAAAAATAGGAATCGACATGACGTTTCAGCGGACGTGGGTCACCCTTAAGGTTTTGTATGCCTTTATAAACCATGCGAGCTTCTGCATATTTTTCCTCAACCTCAGAAAATGGTGATTGTTGCAGCATGGTCAGATAGCCTACTCTGATGCTTCTAATAGCATTGTTAAAGATTGTGGAAGAATTAGGCACTGGACGAAAAGTGTTAGATGCAGTAGGAACATGAACACACTTTTTAGCGTCATCGGAGGCGTTCACAGCGTTAGGATGAATATCCAAAGCCCTAGAGGCAACTTCAAGAGAATTGGGACCCTGAATTGATCGTTCACTACGAGTTGAGGAAGATAGGCAAATTGGATGAGTCTACTTCGATTGGTCCCCACTAGTCGAACCCTTTATTATCCTCAATTCCTTTCCTTTTCTGGTCGGAGTATGGGTATTGCCCTCTACAAACATATTACCATTTACAATGTCTTGAATGCTCGCATGCAAGTCATCATCACCGTCCTAAAAGGAAATAAATAAATAAAAGGAATCAATTAAATAAATAAATGAAAAAATAAAAGAGAAGAAAAAAGAAAGAAACTGGAGTTACCAAATGAAGATTGATAGGAAGAAAAGGAGAACTCGATATGTTGTCAAAAAACTCCCCAAAGCTCGATGTATCAACTTCTTGAGCCTAGGAGGTTGACTTCCTCTTCCCATTACATTTGTGTTTAAATTAACATCGGACTTTGTGTCACTGGTGTCTGCGCCATCAATAGAACCATGATGATTTGCTGTTTGTTTATTAATGCGGTTGTCATGGGTACCTGTAAGACGTGAACCATCATCTTTTTGGTTGACTCAAACGTTTTCTATCATTATGTCGTTGATCTTGCTTGGACTTTAATGCATCAGTTAAGACGCTCGAACAAAGAATCTGAACATTCTTCCTTAAATCTCCAATAGTCACTTTAGGCCACCAGCTAGCAAATTCATATGTCACCAAGTTTTTCCAGTCCAATGATTGGCATGGTGTAAAAACAGGAGACTGACTTCCTGTAAAGAAAAGCCTCCTAAATCGATGGGGGGAGTAGGGTTCAGCATGAAAAATGTCACAGGAACGCAAGACGAGGTAGCCTGATCGAAGAGAAACCATATAACTGAATTTGACAGGGTCCAACTGACTGTCATCATGCAAAACGTCATGTTTGTTCTTATTCAACATGGTGCAACCCACGTTAATTGACGCCCTTGCATGTGTAAGACTGTGAGCATCCTCTCCATTAAAAAGATTTGACCCTTGTGCACCTGAATATATAACCATCAAAGGACCAAGTGGAACAGGGTCGACGTCATGGTGAGTGTTGAAATAATATGCTAGCCAACCATAAAGATAATGAGCTGGGAAGAGGGTTTTTGAGAAAGCTGGTTTTGGAGTTCTTGCAATAGCATTCAAACCGCGATATATACTGGAAAGCACAGGAACTGCAAGGCTAAAGGTGCTCGGTCTAATCAACCTATCTTCAGAGTCGGGGAGCACAAAAGTGCATAACCAACATCTGCCTTCTCCCAAACAACTGGCTGAGTTTCAATGTTTACACTAGGATTAGCGGTAAATTTGGGGCGAGACTCAGAGTACCTTCGCCTCTTGTTAGGTTCCTTGTGAACTCTCTTCTATTTACACCAAAAATCAATTCAACTTTGAGCACTCACACCTCTCTTAGAGTTGGCGTCTTTTGCTAGAGTATGATAAACAACAGACAGTATCTCACAAGCTTGAGATAATAATTGTTTCCCCTCTGTGTCTCAACCACGCATGATGTTGTAGCTAGGGACTGTCTCGTCATAAATCTTCCCAACAATAGGTAACCCTCCAAATTTGTACATGTCCCACAATGAAATAGACACTCGCCAGTCATGGTATGAAGTGTATTGCTAGTAGGGCACCAGCTCTCACAGAATGAGCGAATGATGTCAGGGTTCTTGTCATACAAATAAAGAGAAGCCTGAACTACAGAGCAAATAGAACAAGAGTCAAGAACTGCTCCAAAGCGACATAGAACGTCTTCGGTCCACTCCTAATAGCCAGACAAAGAAATTGCCTCGCCCAACAATCTCAAATTTTTCGAACCCCACCGCACCGAACTTGAAATGATACTGCGGCCAAGCATTGATGAAGACGTAGGAAGCTCAAAGTTGTCTCGAAGAGTGCTCTTAAGGACATACATTGGAATTGCGTCGTGGGACCCCTTGTTCACCTTTACAGACATTTCACTCAGTAGTGATCCTTTGTCAATGTGCGTCTGCATGCCGTCAGGACAAAGTAGTGATTTGTGAATAGCGAAATTAGTGCCAGTCCGTAGATCAGCTTCTTCATTGTCGATTAAAGAGAGATGAATGTCTTCGCCTCTCTTAAATTCTTTGAAGTACACCATCCTAAAAAATTAAAAAAATTAAAAAAAGGGTGTGTTAGAAAAAAATATATAAATAAACAAAGAAGGGACGGGTTGGACGCCGAGTCTTCGTCTTCAAGGGACTGTCAGGAGGTGACATTGTCGCAGTGCTAAAGACATACGAATAACACCCCTGACAGGCTCCTAGTCACACATATGGCCCATCGCGACGAAATCCCAATCTTCGTCTTCAAGGGACTGTCTGAAGGTGACATTGTCGCAATGCTAAAGACATACGAATAACAACCCTGACAGGCTCATACTCGCACATATGGCCCATCGCGACGAAATCCCCGTCTTCTTCTTCAAAGGACTATCTGGAGGTGACATTGTCGCAGTGCTAAAGACATACGAATAACACCCATGACAGGCTCATGGTCGCACATATGGCCCATCATGACGAAATCCCCGTCTTCGTCTTCAAGGGACTGTCTGGTGGTGACATTGTCACAGTGCTAAAGACATATGAATAACACCCCTGACAGGCTCATAGTCGCACATATGGCCCATCACGACGAAATCCCCGTCTTCATATGAACCTGTCACATAGTACAAAAAAAATACACTGGTACACATGCACAAAAAAATTGATATGCAAATATAATATTTTAGACTAAAAGGTGTAAAAAAATCATCACCTCACTAGTCTTGAGTTTCTGGTGATATTTCCACGGCAAATCTAGAAGTTCAGTATCTCGCAAAATCCGATGTACTGCAAGTCGAACAAAGTGTGTCAAAATCCAGATTGTTGGTAAAAAAAAAATGAAATCCAAGTATTACCACCTGATTTATTAAAAAATAAAATAGGTTTTTACCCTACTGGACGCAAGTTGAGAGCTTTGTACACATTAATACTATGAAAGAATAGAGTTTCCAGGAAGCATACAATACAAAGCAAGTTGCTGGTATCATATACGATAAATAATCCGAAAGTCCAAGGAACAAAAAGGAAGCCAAGTATGTGTAATACTCGCAGGAGTATTCTGGAAAAAAGTATATTAAGAATTCGACTTTGCAATATGTCGAGAATCTTCAGCTCAACACTAGCCTATTGGTAGTACTAACGGACAACGGCTAAAAGGAAACAAAATTACTTATTGCAGCAATATACTTGTTTCGGTATTGAAACGGTTGGCGGACTTGGTTAGTCCGCCAAAGATTTAGGGTTGTCGTCCTCTGGGAATAGCTGCACAGGGAGAAAACGTGAACTACCCTCGGGGGGATGCGAGGAAACCCCCTCCGACGCTCAAGTCAGTACGTGGCCCACTTTAGAGAGAGAAAGTAGAGAGAAAAAGATAAGCATTACGAGTGTGAGAGAATGTACCTGCCAAATAGTACTAATGGGGTATTTATAGAAGTACAATTCCTCTGACAGGGTGCGTAATCCTTTTACACGTGTACGGCTGTGATGCACCTGACACTTGGGAAGATTCCCTTATTTTGTCTTGTTGGGCGACCGCCAACGTTGTCGGACCACGTTAATGAATTGACTTGTTAGAGCGCTAGGTGACACTTACAATATTCGCGTCCGTCATTATGTTTGCGGACTCTTCATGGGGGTCCGCTAACGTACTTGGGTTATACCCATAAAACTAGCCCCCCCAACATCTTTTGGGGTCTTGACACTAGTGGAAAAAACCTTATCTGTCACTTAGTAACAGATTCGGTTTTTACAAAACCGCATCCGAAAATCATTAAAAAAATGGGAGGAAAAGTTGGGCAGAAAATCTGACTCGGTCTTTCAAGAAACTGGGATCTCGATTTTAGAAACCGCTCCGGTTTTATAAAATCGATCCGGTTCACCGGACCGGATCAGATTATTAGTCATTTTTTCTAAAGGAAAAACGCGCGTCTGTCTACTTGCTCCCTTAGGTTAGACCCTTGCTTCAATTCTCCCTCCCACGCCTCTCTTATCCCCATTCTAAACCCCCTCTCTCTCTCTCTCTCTCTCTCTCCTCCTTTTCTCTCTCTTCTTTTACTCTGTTACTCATAATTTTTGTTCGATTTTGTGGATTTAGGCGGATAAAACTCAGCAAGAGAGTAAACGCAAGATTCTTGCCAACACTTATGGCTCCACTTTTCCTCTCAAGATGGACCTCGATCGCCAAATTCTTTCCAGTTTTTTTTTTTTTTTTGTAATTTCTTCCATTTTGATTTCTTTGATTTGAGTAATTTCCTCTTATAGATTTTCAATTTCCATGCTTTGTCGTCATCTCCGATGGAGATTTCGCCGCCTTCCTCCTCTTCTCTCTAATTCTTTCACTTCCACTTTCGCCGCCCTAATTTCCGATGAACCTATCTCCGTCACCCCCGAAACCCTAATCACAATCCACAACGATGCAGTTGCTGAAATTATTCACGGTTTAAGGAATGTAGGGATAAATCAATTTCTTTCTGGCGATTATTTTCAGGTGATAATCAATTCGGGGTTGGATGCTGATATTGTTGATCAAGTTATTGACAGATTGAGGGTCGAAAAACCGGAATTTACTGTGAGTTTTTATTGGTTTTCGAAGAGCGATTATGGGTTTCAGCTTTCGAGGAAATGTGGGTTTGTTGTGGCTCATATTTTGGCGGGGTTGTGGCGAGTTAAGCAGTTGCAGGAGCTTATGAAGGAAATCATAGTTGAAGAAGGTGAGTGTTTAATAATTAGTTGTAGTGTTTGGTTGGTTTGGGTTATTTGATATTTTTGATTCTTGTAAATGTTATATCTGGGTGCATCACTAATTATATTCATGCTTTACTGGTTTTAGTTTTAATTCCTGTACAAATTCTACTGCTTTTTACTACTTTTTTTGCTTATTACTTTAAAACCCTCCCAAAAGAAAAAGATTTTTCATCAGGGTTTGGATGGAAATTGAAAATGTCTAGTTAATATCTCTTCTGTCTACTAAAGATGCGTATGTTACTCGGATGATAATGAATTCAGGAACCAAACCTTGTTGTAATTTTTTATTTTTTTTAGAAAAGAAAACTAGTTGGTGCTTCAAAGATAATATCTTTATCTTTTCAGTTGTTGTGCACTTCATTCATGTAATGTTACATCTTAGAAGTGTTATTATATTGCATCCTGAATAAGCTTTTTAAGTCCAAGCATCACAACCTGTATTTATTTTTAATCTTGTTTCATTATTTGTTGTTCTCACAAATTTCATGCTTTGCAGTTCTTAACTGGACTGGAAAACTTGGTGAGAATGGGAGGTAGTACTGTCACTTTGGGAAAGAGTGCTGAGGGCGAATTCGGGCACAGGTGTATACTATCACTTTGATGCTTGTAATCTTACTTTCTTCCTATGGCTTCCAATAATGGTACTAAAGCTCCGTCTGAACTCTGATACTATGCTATCTTGGGCATGTTGCAAGACTATTTGTTTAACTTTTAGCTCTTTGGTTATTTAAGCTACTAGTTCATATTATGGTGGCATTTCACATTGAGCTCTTGTGGTAAACTGGTAATTGGCCAACTTGAATAATTGGGCAAAGTAACCAATGATTCTTCTAACTAAAACATGTAGAATTCCATCGAGATAAATTGTAAGCTCTAGAGAGTGGAAGTAACTCTAAACAAGCTGATCTACATACCCTTCACCCCAAGTTTTTTCGTAAATTTTAGGATCGATCTTAATAGAGGATGTCCAGACGCCGAATTGTTCTTGCCCAAGTTTAAGCAGTCATCTGAAGATTCTTGAGTGGATTTAAGATTCTTGAGATAAATAGTTTGTGTTTAATACATGTGTGCCTTGAAATTGAATGTGCTGGTGCTTTGTGATGGAGACTTTAAGTTCTGATGCAGATATCTTATGTGCCTGATATTGAAGATTTCACCTTTCAAAAGGGCAATCCATTATCATCTACAAAAGGCAAGTGCCTAAGTATTGCTTGTGTTTCATATATATGTTAAAATTTGACTCTTCATTTTGCTGTCATATTCTTTAATCTTTATATTCTTGAATCCTCTTGAAATCTGTTCATGAATAATCTGTCTGAATCATTCATCTCTCCTTCTTTCTTGGTATTTTTCTACGTTCAATAATCCTCCATAACTACAAAGGACACTGTAGCTTGCAGTTTCTTTTCAAGGTAGTTTCGTTGATAAAATCCATATTTGACTTGAAATTACTTAAAGACCATTTGATTCAGGTGGGCCTCCAGAAATTTGGGTGAAGGTTCTTGAAGGGATCTGAAACATGAATCTTCTGAAGATGCACAAGTAGACTCTGTTGGATGTGAGAAGGCTGAAAATACTCTTCCCTTGAAGGTATATGCTTTTAACTTACATGCTCTTTACTTTAGGAAGCCTTCATTCATATAATTTGAACTGTCATTTCCAGTATTTATGGATTCAGATGACCGATATATAGGTGATGGCTTTTTGTTCCTCCCTCTTATATCATCTCCATCCCCCAAATAGACACTCCGTTTCTTACATCCCCACCCCTCTATCCCTATCCCACTCCGTTTCAACTAGAGAATTTGATTGTTTTCCCTTGTAGCTAGTCTATATAGTTTGAGCAGACATGATGAGGTGTAGTTGTTTAATCACGAGTCATGGCTGCAGTGGAGTAGCATCTTGGTGTTGCATAATGTTGCAATACATATTTTGTTACTGGCCTTATTAAAAAAAAAAAAATCATGTACTAAGAGCATGCTTATTATTCATGATATGTTTGTTGTTCACTCTTTTTTTAATGGCAACTTTCTTATTTGAGTCATTCCATTCTTTCTCTTCACTTGACACAGAATTTTTTGGTGATTGGGTTAGATGGTATGATCATAAACCAATCTCATGTGATGCTCGAACCAAAAGTAATCCTTGTCAAAATATATAATCAGCAAAATAGGATGTGCACTTATTTACCTCCACCTTTCCCCCGATACAAAATGAAAAATGATAAGAATGTTACAATATCATGTTTTTATTCTCTATTGATTATGGTGTCTTGTGACTATATTTGCAAGTATAGTTTGAGTTACATTCCATTTGCCAGGGCCATGTCAGCCGAGTTATGTCTCTTGTTTTGACACTGAATTTTAGCTTGATATACTTGCGAACCTGATGAAGCGTGTATCCTTCTGTAGAAGGGACTGAGAGAGAACTCTTGTTTTGCACGGATGGTTTAAGCCTTTAAGGTGTACCGACAACCCTTTCCGGCAGTTGATTAAGTCCCATGATTTTTGTTATGTACATACAACGCATGTAGAATTTTGTCTGCTAAGGAAAATTGGTGAATATAATCGTCACTTGTATCCTCGAGTTCTCCCGTGTAAGATGCTTTTGTTGCATATCCCTATTGGCTGTTGGGATTGATTTAGTACCATTAAGGTCTCAAATTTTATAGGATTACATTTTCTTGTATGTCATAGTTGTGTATGTTATATGCTTTAATTGGGCATAATATGCTTAATAAAATGATTTTTTATATATATTATTGATTTTGTATTGATTAATAATGAAAAAAATGGAAAAAAAAAATTTATTTTTTTTTAATTTTGGGGGGGTTATCTGATCCGGTTTTTAGTGAAAATCGGATCAGATAACCTAGTTAACTGATCCGGTTTTCACCCAAAATCGGATCAGTAAATAATTTATTGATCCGGTTTTGGACCGGATCAGTAAATATTTTGGATCTGCTGCGAGTCCATCCGATGCGGACCAAAATCGGATCAGTAAGCCCGATTTTGACCGCATCGGATGGGCTTTTTCCCACTAGTGTGACCACAAAGGATGTTGTCGGTGGACGCGAGTCATTGTTGTCGTGTTCAATTTTTGGAGAAGTTTATTCGTTGGATGCCACGTGTCGTCGCAGGGAGTTGAAAAAGTTTTGAAAAGTTAATCATTGCTTTTCCGAAAATCCCGCCCAACACTTTATTAAGGTTTAACCTCGTTGTGACACTTGGCAGCAATCTAGAGAGAAGTTGGATGGTCCTCTTAATCTCAGTCGTTCATTCGTTGTATATATGGACAACAGTATCCTTTTTCCGGATTTTTCTATCATTCTCAAGCTTTCCTTCTTCCTTTTCCATTTCCTCTCTCACGAACCTCCATACCCACAGCTTCATTTGCTCAGAAACTGATTTTTCTTGCTCAGATTGCTCCGGAAAGTTACCAAATTTCTTAGTTTTTACTTTCCGGTTTCATAGTACTGAGAATTTCGTCATTTTTTGACGAAGTTTTTGTGGGTTTTCTCTGGGATTTTGAGTTTGAGTTTCGCCGGCGATAGTTCTACATTTCCGGTGGTCTTTTCGTTCAAGCTCGGGCTTTTCTACACCATTTAACTCCTCGGAATCCTTGCTCGTCTTTTTCCGGCAACCTTTTGTTCCTTGCCTTCATCTTTCTCCGGCGACTTTACTCTTCCAGATATTTCTTCATTTCTTCTCCAAGCTAAAAATTTCTTTTTGTATTTTCATCATGTCGGACCAGTCTGATAGCCAGAATACCCCTAGTGATTCATTTATGACCGAAAGTGAACCTTCTTCCCCCCTGGCCGATAGCGAGCCTTCTTCCCCCTTGGCCAGTAATGAACCCTCTTCCGGTTCTAGCCCTGTGGGGAGAACTAGATTGTTGTCGGACATCCCCTTAACAGCTGAGAGAGAAAAAGAAATGAGATCTAAGTTCCTTAACGACCCCGCCACTCCTGAGGAGCATAACATGACTAGGAGATATCTGGTCGCCCGGGAAAGCGGTGATAGACAGATGCTTAGGGAACTTAGCCACCAGATCCTTGCTAGACGATCCCTTAGGAGTTCGCCAGCTGATGTCGTTCTCGGCCTTGATGTTGCCCCTTTAAGAGAGCATGCTTGGTTGGATAGCATGGCGGACGCAGGGGCTGATTTTTATGACCGTTTACACGAAACTATGGCCGCTAATCCGCCTATCATTGATTTAGGTGACGACAGTGATTCTATTGCGACCGTTATGGCCAACCAAGAGTCTGTTTACCACCGTCGGTCTGCTCCTAACACCCCCGTTGCTCGTGCCTCCGGAGACGCGACGGATATTACAACCGCGAACCTTGGCACCAGTGTGCCCCTGTCGGAGCGTGTGGTTGGAGAAAGTTCTCGCACAGGCGAGAGGGGAGTTAATGTTACTTTTAATGTGCCGAAAGGAGATGTTGAAGAGGACGTTGAGGGTCCCAGCACGAATGCTTTATGGTTGCCTAAAGGTGAGTGTGTCGGGCCGTTAACGGTTGAAATTGATTTATCCTGGCGGCAGGATGCTCTTGACCTTAATTATCCTAAAGTCGCTGATCAGTTATTTCAGTTCCCAACAGGTTATAGGCTAGTGATTCCTTCCGAGGGTTCCATTGTAACGGAATGCCCTCCCGGTCATGAGGCCGTTTACACTCATCATTTTGAATTTGGGCAACGTTTTCCTTTGGATTCCTTTTTGGTGAAGATTTTAAACTCTTTCAACGTCTGTTTAGCCCAACTGACTCCTTTAGCGGTTCGCAATTTGATTGCATACATCTGGACGATCCGCGTTTTGGACTTCCCTGAAACTCTGAATTTATTTCGTCATCTCCACTGGTTAAAAAGAAATGGTTCTGCCCGTCAAGCGGGGTGGTGGTCGTTAATGACGGCCATTAAGAAGTTGACAGTTCAACCCAAAGCTACTGGATTGAAGGGTTGGAAGGACGCCTTTTTTTGGCTTCAGGTGCCTGAGAACTATCCAGTGCGCCGTCACTTCACTGAGCCGCGTCCACAAATGGAGCACTTGCCTTTGGTTCCGCTAACCGATGATGAGAGGACAGCCTACGACTTCTTTAATACTGAAGATTTCATGATTACTTATGAGGACGGGAGGGAAGTTAAGGTCAAGGAACCCAAAAATTGGTTCCCTCACTCTAGGTATATCTTCGGGAATCAACAACTGTCCGCCATGTTGCTTTGTCATACTCATGCTAATGGTAAGTACTGCTATCGGACTGGTCTGTCTGATGTCCGAAATTTTTTTTTTTTTTAACTTTACTTTGTCTTGTGCAGGCTTTGAACAATTAGACCTACAGACCCTTTGCGTCTCCGAAGACTTAGAGCCGCTCATCAACATGCAGCCTGCTCCTGCTGAGGGTCTTGAGACCGTGCATGGCGTTGTAAACGGCCGTAGAGGGGGAAACAGCCATGGTCCCCAGAACGTCCGCCGTATTCGCTGCGCTCATACCGGTCGTACTCCTGCCCGTGGCGGTATTACTATCGCTGCTTCTGGCGGCCCGCCTTCCTCTGCTGCCCCACTCAAGTCTTCTACTTCACGACCTGTTGTTAGGGGTAGCGGGACAAGGAGGCGACAACGTGAACCGACAATGGAGGATACTTCTGCTAATAAGCGGCCTGCTACAGCGGATCCTTCGGCCTCTGCCCCAGCTCGGGATCTCGTCTGTATTGAGGACGTGGACGCGAACGCTCTTTCTGAGGGCCACGATCGTGGCGAGGTCGCGACCACTGGCCCTGGTCATCACAGCGGGGCGACTTGGCTATCTGGATCTTACTCCAGTATTCGTGAGAAGATCCGTGAACTTATCACAATGCCAAGCTTCTTATCCAACTTGTCTCCCAGCATCTTCTCTCGGTACCATGAGTGGATCGAGAAGAAGGAAGTGCCGCTGAGTGATGCTGTGGCGGCATCCTTTGCGCGCCGGCCTGTCGTTTCTGGCAAGATTTATCAACCTGCCTAGGACGTCAGGGAAGATGAGTCGTTGTATTACGACATTCCTGAAAACGGTGGCATCCAAGCCTACCGTATCCTAAAAGGCATGCAGCTGCCACTGGATAGGCCGGCATGCTCTTTAGTGACGCCTGCTGCGAGGTTGGCTCACGACCAGCTTGTGGTACGTTTTCTCACTTGTAATATTTTGTGCCCTCTTTTTCTCTTTTTTTTTCGACATTCTCCTTTCTTCTTCGCAGGCCAACAATGCTGCTCTTGAGCTGATTGAGCAGTACGTTGAGTACCGAAGGCGGCGGACGCCTACAAGCAATCACTTGAGACTTGCCAAGGCTCGCCGAGGGAGACAGAGGATAAGGCGGCGCAGCCAAGACAGCGGATTGCGGACCCTGGAAGATGAGTTGTTAACCCTAAGGCCAAGGGTCGCTTTCTTTGGAAGAGACTGAGGAAAATGTTAATACATTGACCAAAGCTTTGGAGGCCGCTAACACTGAAAAGGAGGTTGTCGTCCTGGACGCCAAGGCAGAAGCTAGAGCAATGGCTATTGCTGAGTTTCAGCAATCCGATGAGTACGTGACAGCCCTATACAAGAGGTATGATGGCGGGTGGGTGGCCGCTATGAGATGTGTGTGCAAGACTATTCCGGGATTTGACTGGAATGTGATTGAAGATGCTCATGCTGCCGGCCAACACCTCACGCCTTTCGAAGGGGATCCAAAGTTTGCTAACGAGGATACCATAGCTGATGCGAATCCTCGTGACCTGGCGGAGCAGATAAACCAGGGTGCCCCCCCTTCTTGAAGTTTTTGGCGGCCTTCTCTCAGCTCTTCCTGTTCTTCTAATAGTTTATAGCTTGTAATATTTTGAATATTTTGACAAACACTTTATTCGGCCCATGTTGGCATTTGTAAACGTTAACGTCTTAATTTTATAAGTACAATTCCAACTAAAAGCCTTTTATTTGGCAGCCTTCTTTTGTCTGTAGTTGGCCGCCAAGCCAGTAGCTTTTATTTTATGGAAAAGTACCTTATATCTTGCGTTTCTATCGCTTTAATTATCATCTGATTGTTGTATGTCCGCCAATGTTTTTGTTTGTTAATGATAATTATCATTCGGTCTTTTATATGACCGTTAACGCACATGGGCCTGTCATAAGGCTTTAGTAATGTGCTAGGTCTGTCATATGATCGTTAATGCACATGGGCCTGTCATATGGCTTTAGTAATGTGCTAGGTCTGTCATATGACCGTTAATGCACATGGGCCTGTCATATGGCTTTAGTTATGTGCTAGGTCTGTCATATGACCGTTAATGCACCTTGAGCCTGTCATATGGCTTTAGTTATGTGTTAGGTCTGTCATGTGACCGTTAATGCACTTTGGGCCTGTCATATGACTTAAGTAATGTGCTAGGTCTGTCATATGACCGTTAATGCACTTTGAGACTGTCATATGGCTTTTGTTTTCAATTTATTGACCTGTCATATAGTCAACTAACATACATGAGAATAATAAGACAATCAATGAATTTGTTGGCGTAAGCTTGTATTATTTATGCAAAAAGGGTGGCTCTCGGCCTATTACACTTGGGGAATCAAACATAGTATTTCTTTAGAACGCTAGCATTCCAGCAATTGCTAAGCTCCTTATCATCCATGCTTTTTAGAATGAAAGAGCCGAGA
Source organism: Beta lomatogona (assembly GCA_947646795.1). NCBI lineage: Eukaryota > Viridiplantae > Streptophyta > Magnoliopsida > Caryophyllales > Amaranthaceae > Beta > Beta lomatogona. The sequence continues at coordinate 959,639 of CANSNZ010000731.1, forward strand.
GCAATCTTCTTAGCTATGACATAAGGACCTTCCCAGTTAGCAGTTAGCTTCCCTTCAGTATGAGCCTTGCCAGTAGCTGCTATTCTGCGAAGAACTAGGTCGCCAACATCTAACGGCCTTTCCATGACCTTCTTATTGTAAGCCTTGGTGATTCTATCTTTGTAAGCGGCTGCTCTTAATTCCGCCATGAGCCTTGTTTCTGGCAAGAAGTCTAGGCTTTCCCTGAGTGCTTGGTCATTCTTCTGGAGGGTCTGATGTTTTATCTGATAAGAGGGTAACCCCACCTCTACCGGTAACACCGCTTCTGTACCGAAGGCCAACTTGAATGGGCTCTCTCCTGTCGCTTCTTTCTCTGTTGTTCTATTTGACCATAGCACTGCTGGCACCATATCAGCCCATCCTCCTTTAAATTCATCTAGCTTTTTCTTCAAGGCATTTAAGATTTGTTTGTTCGTGGCCTCTGCTTGTCCGTTACTCTGGGGATGGCAAACGGCTGAGTATGCAAACTTCACGCGAAACTCTGTTAGAAAAGCTTGTATGGGGCGACAATCGAATTGAACGCCATGGTCAAAGACGATAGCAGTGGGAATCCCAAATCTTGTCATAATGTTCTGCCAGATGAATTTCCTAACCTGATTTGCTTTGATTTTTGCTGTCGGTTCTGCCTCTATCCACTTTGTAAAGTAGTCAATGCCCACTATTAGGAACCTCCTCCCTCCAGTTGCTATGGTGAATGGTCCCAGGATGTCCATTCCCCACTGGGCACAGGATAGGCTGCAAATCATTTGCCGGCCTGTTGATGACGGGGGCATATCTCTGGCACTTGTCGCACTTCTTAACATAACCCTGGGCATCCGTCAGCATACTCGGCCAATAGAATCCGGCTCTTAGTGCTTTCAATGCTAGGGCTTTACCGCCAATGTGATTGCCGCAAATACCTTCATGTATTTCTTCCAGAATCTTCGCGGATTCCCATGCAGTTGCACACTTAAGCAGAGGTAGACTGAACGAGTTCTTGTATAGCTCACCCTGATATATGACGTACCAGCTGGCTTGTCGCTTCAGTTTCTTAGCAGACGAAGGATCATTGGGAAGTGTCCCAGTCAGCTTATACACCACCAGCTCACTAAACCATTCCCCTTGCTGGTTTATGCTGTTGACAGTCACAATTTGCTTTGTGATGCTCTTTTCTTTCAAGATGTCCACCGTGACGGTTCTTTCGATGCTAAATGAGTCAGAACTTGCTAATTTGGACAATGCGTCCGCTTTCGTGTTCTCGGCTCTTGGTATTGCTTGAATCTCAAAGTGATTCAATTGCACTATTAACTCCTTGGCCTTCTCCACATACTTCAGCATATTGGTCTCTCTGACTTCAAATTCCCCACTTATCTGACCGCTAACCAATTGTGAGTCTGTTTTCATGAGTACATTCTTAGCGCCTGCTGCTAGACACATTCTCAGGCCGGCAATTGCCGCTTCATATTCTGCTTCGTTGTTTGATGCCGGGAAAACAAACTTGATGGCGTACTGGTATGAGTTTCCCTCGGGGCTAGTCATCACTATTCCTGCCCCAGATCCGCTAGCAGCAGAGGATCCATCAACTTCCAGTAGCCAGACTTCCTTTTGCTCCACTTCTTCTTCCTCATATGAGGCCTCCACGATAAAGTCAGCCAGGGATTGCGCTTTGATAGCGTCCTGGGCTTATACTGTATATCATATTCGACAGGTTCGACGGCCCATTTCAAAGAAACGGCCCGAACTATCCATCTTTCGCAACGCTTTTTCTAGCGGGCGATTGGTTAAAACCTGGATGGGATGACAGTCAAAGTATGGTCTGAGCTTCCTGGTGGCAATTACCACAGCCAAGGCCATTTTTTCTACCAGCTGGTAACGGCTCTCTGGTCCGTTAAGGATGTGGCTGATAAAATATATTGGCTGCTGCCTCTTCCCTTTTTCCACCAACAACACGGCCGCGATTGTTTTTGGAGAGGCCGAGATATACAGTTGTAATACGTCTCTAATCTCGGGCCTTGTGATGGTGGGCAACTTCTTCAAATGCTCCTTTACCTCCAGGAATGCTCTCCTTTGCTCCTCTCCCCATTCGAATTTCTTATTTCCCCTAAGCAATGCAAAGAAAGGCAAAGCCTTATCAGCTGATTTTGAGATGAATCAAGTGAGGGCCGTCATTCTCCCTGTTAGCCTCTGAATATCTTTGATGCTTTTTGGCTCAGGTAGGTCGACAATGGCTTGAACTTTGTCTGGGTTCGCATCAATCCCTCTCTTGCTCACCAAAAAGCCTAAGAACTTTCCTGCTCTCACCCTGAATACGCACTTTTTGGGTTGAGCATCATCTTGTATCTTCTTAGAGTACTGAACGTCTCTTTTAAATCATTAATGTGTTCGCGGTCTAGTTTGCTCTTGACGATTGAATCGTCTACATAGACTTCGATGTTTCTTCCCTTCTGGTCGGCAAACACTTTGTCGACCAATTTCTGGTATGTGGCCCCGGCATTCCTCCAGCCGAAAGGCATTGCTTTATAATTATAAACTCCACAGTCCGTGATAAAAGCTGCTTTCTTCCTATCAGTTTCCAGAAGATTGATTTGGTGGTACCCCGAAAACGCGTCCATAAAACTCAATAGGGCATGTCCGCTAGTAGAATCTACCAGCTGGTCTATCCTTGGCAAAGGATAGCACTCTTTCGGGCACGCTTTATTGAGATCTGTGAAGTCGACACACATCCGTCATTGACCATTTGTTTTCTTTACCATAACCACATTTGCTAACCACTCTGGGTAATCACAAACTTCGATAAAATTAGCCGCCAGCAATTTATCAACTTCCTCCTTAACGGCCATATTCTTTTCTATTGAAAAGTTTCTTTTCTTTTGCTTTACAGGACGAACCGAGCCGTCGACATTCAGAAGATGGACCATCACAGTCGGGTCTATCCCTGGCATCTCGTCCGCCGAGAACGCGAATACATCGGCGTTTTCCCGCAGGAGAGTTATCAGGTTGATCTTGACCTCTGGATCCATATCCGTTCCGACAGCCACAGTCCTTTCCGGATCATCCGCCAACATTTCTAACTTGGACTCCCCCTCAGGCTTGGGTCTTGGCAAATCCCCTGGCCGAGCTTCAAGCTCCTCCATGGCTACGTCCATAGCATCTCCATTCTTCTCAGATTGCTCTTCTTTTGCCAAGGCCTTTTCCTTAGCTCTTTTTTCCTTCCTTGTTGGCGGACATAATTCTTCAACTGGAACTCTTCTTGCCGGTTGTTTTAAAGCCGTTAAATAGTATGACTTTGCTGTCTCCTGATTTCCCCTGATCTTCGCTGTCGTAGCCGAATTGGATACATACAGCATGGTCCAGTGATAAGTAGATACCACTCCCTGAACATCGTGAATTAGCGGTCTTCCAATAATTGCATTATATGCTCCCGGAACATCTACTTCCAAGAATTCAGCCATCACATCTCTGGCTTCACTGTTCTCGCCAACCCTGACCGGTAACTTTATTATCCCTTCTGGTATCGTGGATACTCCAGTGAATCCGATCACTGGGTATCGGACTGGCTGTAAGTGCTCCCAGCCTATCATTAACTTATCAAAAGTAGATAGGAAAAGAATATTAGCGGAACTCCCTCCATCCACCAAAATTCTATGAATCAAACAGTTGGCAACTTTCAGGGTGACCACCAGCGGGTCGTCATGAGGGTAAATCACATGTCTTGCATCCTCTAATGAGAATGACATGGCAGGCATGGCTGGTGGCTTCCTCTACTGGCAACTCTCGTTAAAGTTTACTTGATGCCGGAACTCCTTTAGACTTGCCTTCGCCCCACTAATACTTCCGCCATGGATTGGACTGCCACTAAACACATGAATTTCTCCTATCCGAGATTGAACATTCTGATCTCTTGGTTTCATCAAATTGCCTCCATTGGTCTGAGCTTTATATTGAGCGAAGTACCCTCTGCGGATAAGATCTTCCAGATTATCCTTTAGGTGCCGGCAGTCTTCAGTTATATGGCCGTGATCTCCGTGAAAATCACACCACTTAGTCTTATCACGGTTTTTATGAAACATCTTCTTTGGTCTCTGCCATTTGTCACTATCTTTGTTCATGGTGAATATTTGTGCCCGGGAAGTAGTTAGCTGGGTGTACGCATCAAATCTATCTTTGCGTTCACTTTTTTCCAGGCCATCTCGCTCTCGGTCATTTCCTTTTTTGACCATATTAGATTCTCTTCTTTCATCCCGGCCACGATCAACTTCACGACCCTTATCCTTCCGTGATTTATCCTCTTTCTTCTTGTCGGACTCACGATGTTGGCTGCTAGCTGCCTTGTCAAATTCTTCTCCTCTTATGAAATCATTTGCTTTGCCAAGTACTGGCCCTAATGACGTGAAAGATTTCCGACCGAGATAACTCCTGAACGCAGTTCCTTCTCTTAATCCCGTCATCAAGGCTAGGACTACTACGTCTTGCTGCAGCCTAGGAATAGATACGGCCTCTACATTAAAACGCCCATTGTAATCCCTGAGAGATTCGGCTTCCCCTTGTCGGACAGATAATAATTCCCCAGTAGTGCGCTCGCGGCGCCTATTGCTTACAAAGTGAGTACTGAACATTGATGAAAGTTGAGAGAAACTGGACACGTTACCAGGTTTGAGACTCTTAAACCAAGTTTGAGCTATGCCAGTAAGAGTGGACGGGAAAACCTTGCACTAGATGGCGTCTACCTGCGTGTATAGATACATGTGCCTCTCGTAGACTGCGACATGATCATCGGGATCTGAGCTGCCGTCAAATTTGCATGATGGCATTTTGATTCTCGGCATTGGGTGATTCAGTACTTCCGGCACGAATGGGGAGAGTTTGGGCTTGATTAGCAGATGTCCGCCACCCGAGTAGTTACTAACACCAGTGGTGTTGTACTCTCGGTATGAGCGGCTATGATTCTCTTCTGAATTGTTAAGATTCTCAGTTTCCAAGTCGACTTCCTCGTACTCCGGGTCCTCAATTTGTTTTTCCATCTGGCGTTCTTCTTGTATTAACGTACGCATCCTCCTAACTGGCGTACCGTCAACGTTTCTACCGGCCATAGCCAGTGATCGTTTACGGTGCTGAACGCCTTTCGTGTTAGGAGCAGTAGTGTTATTAGGCTGAGTGCCTTGTAACATTTGGATGAATGATGCCACGGTTTGCAGTTGATCAGGAGAAAATTGACTCAACTGAGCCAAATTCAAAGGGACGCCACCAGGGTTTACCTGAGTTACATTATTTTCAGGAGTATGCTGGTCGTTATCGTCCTCGGGGACGTTAATGTGAAACGGTGGTGTACCAACAGGTCCGGTAATGACTGGTTGAGAAGACCCTTGGCCAACTTCAAACCCCATTGGACCGCGACTCGAGTTTCCGGTTTTGTCCATGATTGCTTCGCAGAGACGGGAGGCGCCCTCCTTCTTGCGCCAAGTTGTTTCCGTATTGAAACGGTTGGCGGTCTTGGTTAGTCCGCCAAATATTTAGGGTTGTCGTCCTCTGGGAATAGCTGCACAGGGAGCAAACGTGAACTACCCTCGAGGGGATGCGAGGAAACCCCCTCCGACGCTCAAGTCAGTACGTGGCCCACTTTAGAGAGAGAAAGTAGAGAGAGAGATAAGAATTACGAGTGTGAGAGAATGTACCTGCCAAATAGTACTAGTGGGGTATTTATAGAAATATTATTCCTCTGACTGGGTGCGTAATCCATTTACACGTGTACGGCTGTGATGCACCTGACACTTGGGAAGATTCCCTTATTTTGTCTTGTTGGGCGACCGCCAACGTTGTCGGACCACGTTAATAAATTGACTTGTTAGAGCGCTAGGTGACACTTACAATATTCGCGTCCGTCATTATGTTCGCGGACTCTTCATGGGGTCCGCTAACGTACTTGGGTTATACCCATACAATACTCGAAAAAAAAAATTCAAGTCAAATTCACGAAATATACTCCCAATTATCAAGCATCAGATTTTGTGAAATCGTGCTTAAAGAAAAAAAGATGAAACTGCCAATATTTTGACAAGCATCACACAAGTGTTAAGGAAGTATTAGTGCTGCACACAGCACATTAATCATACAAAGATGAGTGAAGTGATATACTGCTATTGCTTTACATATGTCACATGAGGACATGAAGAGTAATACTTCCTCCGTTTCATTTTACTTGCTACACTTCTCAATTCACGGACTCCTAGGCAATTTTTGGAGAAGAGAGAGGTAGAGAGTAAAAAGATACGAGACCCATGTGAGAGGAGAGAGATAGAGAGAGTTTATTGCCCAAAAATGAAGTGTAGCAAGTAATATGAAACTTCCTATATGGAAAGTGTAGCGAGTAATTTGAAACGGAGGGAGTAATAATAATTCATAAAAAAATAAAATCCAAAAAAAAAATTCCCGTTACAGTGACATACTGACATACGATTCAGAAGCCAAATCAAAGCAATACAAACCCTCTGCCATACTTTCACACAACAAAAGCAAGCATAAAAGAGTACAAAGGCGGTGATCAAGTGTTGTTTGTCATCAACTCATCAATCATAATTTAGTTATCTCATGGCTAAGCAAATATGGCGGTCATTATGACAATCGAAAGAATGCATGCCAAGAAGAGATTTGGAAGAAAAAAAAACTTACAGTAAATCAAAAACAAGGAAAAAAAAAAAGGGTGATCTGTTGTACGTTAGTGATTGATGAAGATGGGTAAAAGAATCCAAACTGAAAAAAAAAAAAAACAATCGAAGGTGCAAAGAATGACAGCAAGCCTAAGGAAAGTGGTAAATAAATAAAAAATTCACTTTCATGTTTTGATTAAAAGTGGCAGACAAAAACAAAAAGAAAGATCAAGCAAAGAGTTTAATTGCACGAAATATAAGGTGGGTTACCCTGATTCTTCAAAGGTCAAAATTGGTTGGTAAATGTACAAATCAAAACCAATGTCTAGGTATGTAAACGAAGACCAACAGATTGACATGCTCTCAAAAATTGAAGGCAGTGGCGAGTATGTTAATATGCGGATTAAACATAGGGTGTGCGTGCATTTGTACTCTAGTGCATCAAAAGCCAAAACCTAGTAGGATAAGATTTGTTTTAGTCGATAACAAAGAAATCCGAACCGGAATAAGATTGAAGTTCTTGAATCTACCTTAAAAAGAAAATCGTCAAACAACACGGTGGTTGTCAAACCATTATCAAGTCAAACTCAAATTTGTCGAGATCCTGTCACCATTAAACACTTCAAACCGTGTACGTGACATAGTTTCGAGGGGGCAATTTGTAGACACTAAAAATTTATGGAAAAATTGTCAGAAACAACCTTATAAAAGTTACATTTTGTGAAAAACAACCTTATAAATTTTTTTTTGTGAGAAACAACCTTTAAACCTTAATTTTTTGTCAGATGCAACCTCAGGGAGTTTTTCCGGTGTTGACTTCTTATTTCTTCTAATTACACTCTATTTTTTTCCTAAACACACTCTTCTACCCATTTTCCCTCCAACTAACAACTAAAATACTCCACTCTCAAAATTAAACCCTTTCATCACCCTTTCTTCTCTGCAAATCCCTTGCAAACGCAAGAACAACTCAATCAACTTGCAGGTAATGAGTACTCTCCCTTTAAATTATGCATTTTTTTCTCTTCTTTTACTGTTGAACTAATTCTCGATTTTTTTTGTTTCTCTCTACTTTGTATCAATGGCTGGTAAAGTGAAAGCAAAGAAAGCATCTTTGAGAAGTAAAAGGGAGAAGAAGGTCGAAATTATCTACAAAACAAGGTAAATTTTCATTCCCCTTAATTAATTTCCAAAATTCAGATGTTTATTTGTAAGCTAGGGTTTATGGTATTAAACAATGGTAATGTGATGAGTGTTGGATTTTTGTATGAATGGCTGCTATACATTTGGATTGTTGATTCTTAGAAAATTAGAGCCCTACTTTTTGCAAAAGTTTGTTAATTTTGCAAAAATTCATGTGCTTCTTAAACAAGCATGTTTGAAAAAATGTTGATGATTGTATGTTTGTTGTTGTGTTGGTGCTGTGAATTTAGGTTTAACTGTAGGGATACTGTGACTGAACCTTGGTTTAGGGTGATGGAGCCTGTTAACATCAGGGTGTTTTATGGGGGTGAGTTTGTGACTAGTAAGAACAAAATTGTTTACCAAAAGAAAAAAAATGTTGATCCATCTAAATTTGGGGTTGCATTGAGAGTGAATGTTGAAGAGGTTTGCTATTTTGAGTTTGTGTATTGGATAAAATCTGATTTGGGTTTTAATGAAGTGGGGGAAATATGGTACAGGAAGAAGGGTTGTAGTATGTATAATGGTAGGGCAAGAATTGAGAGTGATAAGGACATTCCAAACTTTTTACAATCACCTGAAATTGATGGTTATTACCATCTATACATTGTGCATCCTGAGGAAAAAGAAGAGTCAGTGGATAAGAATGCATATGGATATGGAGTTACTTTTTACAGTGATAGTGAAAATACATTAGGTAGTACTTCAATGAGTGAAAGTGCATATATAAACAATGAAGATGGGGGCCCACATGACAACTCAGAAGATTCGTTGGTTGATAAAAACCCTAGATCTGAGAAAAGCGAGACTGGTCAACACCTCAATCACTCTATCACAGTAAATACAACACCTTCTCCACACTAACCAATTTCACTCCCACCTCAGCCAACACCTTCTACAGAAGCACCATTTTCTCCACCAGAACTCCAAAACCCACCACAAATCAGATTCCTTCAACCACCACAGAGACAAAAGCTACCAATTAAATCAATACACAAAAAGCAGTGCACTGGTACATCTGAGAACCTAACTAAAAGGATGATGTTGAAGATCAGGAAGAGGAGGATCTGGAGAATGAAGATGGGAGTGACTCTGAAGGAAGTATTGTGTGTTTGAGTGAGGATGATTTTGAAGATAAGGAAGATGATGACTTATTCAATGAGTATGTGGATGAGGATATTGGAGAGAGAGTAACAAGGAGTTTAGGTGGATTGCAAACAGCTCTTGAGCAAGAAAGAGGGGATGTGCAAGAAGAGACTGATGATATAGCTGATGAAGAAGAGTTGATAGATAGTGATGGTGATGTTGCTAGTGTTTTAGGGCCAGATGATGAGGTGCCAAATTACCCTGAGTTCAATCCAGATGTGGATTTCAATGGCAATGTAGAATTGACTAAGGGTTTGAAGTTTCCATCAAATGAGATATTTAGGAAAGCTTTGAGACATCATGCAATTGAGAATGGTTACGATTATTACTATTTGCACAACAACAACTCTAGGGTTTCTGCATATTGTGCAAAGAGATGTAAGTGTCCTTGGAAAAGAGCAAGGATATTGAGGTGTACATGCATTGGCAAGAGGAAGTGTAGATTTAGGATTTATTGTAAGAAATTGAAAGGTGAGGAGACTTGGCAAATTAAAAGCTTGAGGTTGACTCACATTTGTGGCTGGCAGAGTGTGAATTCCAAGCTCACATCACAGTACCTAGCTGAGAGGTACTTGCAAGACTTTAGAGATGACCCATCTTGGAAGTTGGCAGCATTCATAAAGAGAGCAAGGAGAGAGTGTAAGTGTGAGGTGACTTACTATAAGGCATATTTTGCAAAACAGAGAACTTTTAACATGATTTTTGGGGATGCAGCATTGGAGTATGAAAGAGTCTGGGACTATGTAGCTGCTATTAGGAAGTACAACCAGGGGAGCACTGCTGTATATTTGCTTGCAAGGAAGGTTTCATAGCTGGGTGTAGGCCAATACTAGGTGTGGATGGAGCTCATTTGAAAGTGCCCTACCCTGGCATCCTATTGACTGCTGCCGGGAAAGACGAGAATAATAACATCTTTCCCGTAGCATGGGCTTTAGTTGAGACAGAAAATTCAGAAACATGGGGGTGGTTCTTGGAGTTGCTAAGGAATGACATAGCCTCAGTTGCAGATTCAGTGACATGGGTCCATAAACAAGATGAATTAACGTACATGTCAGACAGACAGAAGGTCATACACTAACACCTTTCCTTATGAATTAGTGTGCTTCAATTTTATGAATGCTAACTTGTGCTCTTTTTGTAACTGAACAATAGGGTTTGTTGGATGCATTCAATACCGTCATGCCTAATGCAGAAACAAGATACTGTTGCAGACACATTTGGAGCAATTTCAAGAACAAGTACCCAGGAGTTATTTACAAGGAGCACTTTTGGAATGCTGCAAGATCATCAACTAAGGTATGTAAATCACCATTTTGATTGTGTACTTGTTTCTTAGTTATTGTCCTTATAATTGCTACTTATACAAATATGAACACCATAGGAACATTTCAAGATTCACATGGAAAAAATCAAGGCAATCAATATTGAGGCCTTCGACTACTTGCAAGCAATCCCAGTTGCACATTGGTCCAGACATGCTTTCAGTAGTGCTTCTAAGTCTGGAATGTTGCTGAACAATTGTTGTGAGATCTTCAACAATGTTCTGAGGGAGGCAAGAACCAAGCCTATTTTGCAGTTGATGGAATGGATTAGAAGGTATGTCATGGCTAGGTTCTGGTCCAAGAAGGAGGAGTTGAAGCACTTCAGTGGACTGATGATGCCTACAATAGTGAAAATGGTGCAAAGAGGATTGGAAGAATTGACTAATATGAGAGTCAATCAAGCTGATTTGTATGAATTTGAAGTAGATCATAATGAAGATACTTGGGTGGTCAACCTGGAGAAAAAGGAACGCAGTTGCTATAGGTGGAAGTTAATGGACATACTATGCTGGCATGCTTTGGCATGCATAGAAAAGAGAAGGCTACAATATGAAGACTTCATCCATGAAGCTTACCATGTTCAGACTTATGCCAAAGCATACAACTCTTCATTTAGGGCAATGCCAGGGAAAAATCAGTGGCCTGAAACTCCTTACCATAAACCACTGCCACCAACACACAGAAAGCTTCCCAGGAGGCCATCCAAACACAAAAGGAGAAAATAGGTTGGTGAGGATGAAGAAGCGAGGAATGTGAAAAGGGCTAAGAAGCAAAATCATTGTAGTAGATGTGGTGGACTAGGGTATTATGCAGTGAAGTGTAAAAACCCGGCAGTGGACAAGTCTGCAGTCCCTAAGAGAAAAGGTGGAAGGCCAAAATCAACAAACACCAAATCCACAACAACAGCTGCTACTGGTGGTGGTGTGAATGAGGAGTATGTTTTTTATGGTAGTGCAAGGACTAATGTCACTGGTACATCAACTCAAGGTGCAAATAAAAAAAAAGGGAACAAAAAACAAGCAACAACAAAGAAAAAAGGCAAGGGAAAGAATGAGCAAGTATCTCAACAATCAATTTCTTGCTCTGCCCCTATAGATGCTTCACAATCTTAGTTTATTGTACAAGAATGAAGCTGGCACCTCAGTTTTAGGATTTTGGAGATTTGTAATCTAACAATTGTCAGAAGCTTTTTTTGCCTAAACAATTAGTTTGCTAAGTTATCGGTTTTAAGGTAGCCTAATGTTGGTTTTTGGAAGTTATGTTGATGTAACCTTGAATCTTTGATTGAAAATTAAAGTTGATGATGGTTTTACATATTGGTGGATACTACATACTACACCCAATTCCCAAACAAACTAATTTTGCAACATATTTATGCCCATAATTTCACATATATGAAACTGACAATTACAGACAAAAAGACACAAAATCTTTGATTGAAAATTAATGTTGATGATGCTTTTACATATTGGTGGATACTACATACTACACCCAATTCCCAAACAAACTAATTTTGCATCATATTTGTGCCCATAATTTCACAGAAATGAAACTGACAATTACAGACAAAAAACACAAATCAAGATCATTTTGCATCCTACACTTTCACTCCTAACAAACGCTTCTTTGTTCTTCATTATTGGCTTCTTCCTCTGCTTCTCCAACTCTTTACTCAGCCTATTCTTTTCATGCTCAATACAAACCAACCTTGAGTTGATGATGTGGTTATCAGTGGCAAGCCTATGCTTCTCTGCAACAAGAACAGTAATCACGTCTCTTTGCCAATCAGTGGATCCCTCATCCACCCACTCAAAGGTTTTGCACCCCCTTTGCCCAGTTTCATGATTGTAAAACTTGCAAGCTCTAAACTTTCTCCCTGGGTTCTCATGGGTCCAAGATGTCCTCGTTGCTACTGCAAATCCACAGCCACATTTCACCATAACTCTGAAAAAAAAAATCAGATTGAAAAAAAAAAAACAGAAGAAGGAAGTAAAGTAAAGTAAAGTAAAGCAACTGATATGGCACAAGACTAATTAAGAAGAAGAAGAAGAACCCTAATTACCTAACTGGAAATTGTTTTGCTATGAGGGATTTTTTTTTTTTTTGGGAAATTATATCTACTTTGGAGGTGACTAGGGTTTATATAAGGGAGGAAATGGAGGGAAATGATACATCTTCTGATAAAAAAGAGAGGGAAAGAGAGTGCAATTAGTAGAAGAAGTCAACACCGGAAAAACTCCCTGAGGTTTCATCTCACAAAAAAATAAGGTTTAAAGGTTGTTTCTCACAAAAAAAAAATTATAAGGTTGTTTTTCAGAAAATGTAACTTTTATAAGGTTGTTTCTGACAATTTTTCCAAAATTTATTAGTGTTTTACACTTAAAATGAGTTAATTATTATTGAGCTAAATTAAATATGTTTAGCCCAATTTAATTAATTTAGCCCACTCAAATAACATATCCAAATTAAATTAAACAAATATAATTTGGGTTCTAAAAAATTTGGGCTAGCCCATATCACTAGTCCAAATAAGATGGTCAAATGGCAAAGGTAAGAAAAGACTCCCAAGTCATAAACGGGCCCAAGCCCCATAAACTACCAAGTCCATGAAAATATACCTTACCTCTCTCAGTTGAGGGGACCATAAAATCATTATTCTCAAGAGCTCATAAAATTCTCTTGGAATTCTCTCTGCAAATAGTCAACAAGCACATCAAATCCGTGCCGACTGTTCAGATACAGGCAAGCACATTCGACTGAGATTCAAGCTTTTCTCAGCCCTCATTCTAATATACTCAAACTCAGGTTGACGTTGACAAAACGTCATCCCACATTCAAACTCAGGTTGACGTTGACAAAACGTCACTCTACACTCAACTCCACGTCGACATCAACACGTGTCACTCTCAAACTACGGAACAGAATCAGGGGACTTAGTTTATTTTCATTATAAACTGTTTACAGAGATTGTACTCAATACATTTATTGAAATAGAATTTCTTTGTTACTTTGTTTCTTGTCTTATTTATTTTGACTCGAAATTTGTGTATACACCATTGTTAAGTCATTACATGCACACTATATTGATTCTTGTATAATGTTGAAAGTATACATCTTTCACATGCATTTTCATTCATTCAAGAAATTACACAAGGCATATTTTCTCTAATCCATTTTTCAAACCAGGAATTTAAACATCATACTAACAAATACTGTAACAATTAGATCGCGTATATCCCTGACCCTGTGGAAGACTGTGGTTCCTGAGCTCTTGTTGGAAACGAAGTCCGGATGTTATTTTTGTCAAATCTTTTTCTGACTTATGGGTGATAAACTAAATTAAAATACGCAAGTCACTAAACTGTGTATTTTTTTAACAAATACCACTTGTTTGCATCACTTATCAGATAAAAGGTTAATTGGACGCAACCTCTTTGTTACTCGAACAATATGTGTGCAGACATTAAGCAAGAGTTCCTTTACAAGTATTGAGATTATGTCGATGTTGATGTACATTATCTCTAAACCTTCCTATTCTTTCTTTCTCAATTTTTCAGCTATTCTCCAATATGGATGCTCACACTTTTTATCTCAACCGTCCAAGCTGATATATTCCTAATTCCCATTCTACGTATCTTCTACAGCTGATCTCTGGCAATTGTTCTGTACCACTTGTGCTTTTATATGAAATTATAAAGAGAAAATGTTTGAGAGATAGCAGTGCAAGTGAAAGAATCTCACTACTCTGTGGCTTCTATAAATTATCTGCTGCAGTTGCCTCATCAGCATCAAATCAAAAGAAAACTCAAAGAAAAATCTCTTCTACCTACAAAAAAAACCATCACAAAAGAAGCAACAGTTTTACTCAAATAAAATGGCCTCAACCAAACTGCAAAAACCAACAAATGAAGAACACAAATTCAGCCAGAAGATATCAGAAGTGACCGCTTGGGGAAACAGGGTGTTTGGGCAAAAACAACAGGAACACCAAGCAGTGGTCAAACACTGTACTACATGCCATTGTCCAGTATCTAAGGACACAAAGCCAGCATGTAATGATTTACAGAAGAAAGAAAATGCTAACACCATCTCTGTCAAAGACATGAAATCTGATGCACATACAGTGACAAAGAAGAAAGAACACGCAAGTACAATCCATAAGGATGCCAAACATACTACTTGCGCAGAGCTGAAGGAGGAGGAAAAGCAGCATACAGCAAATTTTCAATCAAAGAATTCTAAGAAACCTGCTGGTGCAGAGATAAAGAAAGAAAAGAAGGAACACCATGCAAAAAGCAACACAACTAATGCATGCAACACATTGGTCAAGAAAGAACACAAGGATGAACCAACCAACCACTGCTTTTCGAGCATGGCAGATCACTGGAAGGAGAAGATCATGATGATGAAGAAGGCCAAAGATGGCAAGTGTAAAGATAACAGCAGTAGCAGCGACAGCGAAGATGAGGCCTGTGCGATAAAAAAGGTATGTATTCAAACGAAAGAAATTCCAATATGTATTTTGATCTAACTTCCAAACTAGGATTCAGCATGATTTTTAAAAATGTTCAAGATATTGCCAGCAGAAATACATGCCGGAGAGAACATGAAAGCAGTTGTAGAAACTCCTCTCATGCAACTTCATGTCTTGTCTACCCCTCGCCTTCCTCCAAGGCTCCAACACAATAAAGAAAGAAAGAGACCCCGCCTAAAAGATTATGTGATCAGCTTGGCAATCAATGCACAAAATAATACTTCTTTTTCACATCTTGCAGAAGGACAAGAGACCAGAACTACGTATAAATGAGAGGCTACTGCAAAGTCAACGAGGACACCGATAAAACAAGACATAAGAAACTATGAATGGCGTACTCTTGCTCAAGTTCAGAGGCTTCAGAATTTAATAGTATCTTTCCTCTATTTCCACTCACTTGAAAAGTTCGCAGTTTGCAGGTGCTATTGAGGATTTCAGGGTTGCCGTTAGCATAATACATTCCAACAATAAGGGCCATTTTGATATTTGTGATGACACTTTTCTATTACATTACTGTCTCCAGTTTCTAAATACTCGAAGTTGTGGCCATTTTGATATTTGTGATGTGACTTGGCTGCCGTATTCACAGTGCCATAGATTACTACAAATATTATCTTCTCAAGTGTGGTCAAGATCTCCCCCCCCTCTCTTCCCCGGGGCCATAAAAAAAATTTGGGGGAAGGTCTCTGAGAATTGGAAAATCAGCTCTTTTGACATGCTTATTTGAGCTTGCATTTCTACGATATGATAACTGAAAATTCAAATTGGAACTCGCGAGGAACCAAAAGCAATCTACAATATGATAACTCTATGTGGTGCTTAACGAGCGAGCCGAGCCCGAATAGCACTGGGCTCGGCTCGAGCTCGTTTAAGTTTTCAAGAGCTCGGCTCGGCTCGTGAGCTCGCCGAGCCTGGGGGAGCCGAGCTCGGCTCGAGCTCGTGATGAGAATTTGCGGCTCGAGCTCGGCTCGTGAGCTCGTTTAGGCTCGGCTCGTGGGCTCGTTTAGGCTCGAGTCGTGGGCTCGTTTAGGCTCGGCTCGTGGGCTCGTTAGGCTCGGCTCGTGGGCTCGTTTAGGCTCGGCTCTCTATTATGGGCTCGAGCGCGTTTAGGAAATTTATTTTGCAAAAAATCTGTATAAAGTGAGTTTAATGATTCTATCATCATTGATGATTCCAATAAAACAATACAAAAGTTTCGCATATTGCAAACAATACAAAAGTTCTACAACAATACAAAAGTTCAACAACGATAATATATCAACCAACACATATACAATATATTACATAAAATAAAGAGTTCATTCTTTTCTCAGGGCAATGTCATTCTTGTAAGTTGCCATATGCTCCAAAGCCTACAATGCCCGCTCCATGCTACTTCCATTACACCATACAATCATAAGTTAAATAAAAAGATTAGTCAAGTTCTAAAAATACAATCATAACTTCTCAATCTTTTTTTGTTTTCTTTCTCTTTTTAATTGTTTTAACCTTTTCTTTTAATCTTTCTTCTATTATATAGCTTAGTTAATATCTTAAAAGAAATAATTAATATAATTTTTAATATCTATAAATAATTTTTTAATATATAAACAATTTTTTAATATAAAATATTTTTTAATATAAAATATTTTTTTAATATAAAATAATTTTTTTAGTATAAAATAATAATCGAGCTGTTCACGAGCTTTACGAGCCGAGCTTTGCCTAGCTCGGCTCGGCTCGTTTAAGTCACGAGCCGAGCCCGAGCTCGAGCCGAGCTTCAACGAGCCGAGCTTTGACCGAGCCGAGCCCGAGCTGCTCGCGAGCCTGTCAGGCTCATTATCACCTACTCTAGCCTACACCGTGAGGCAACAATTTAACAGTTAATCATGATGCTAACCCCTATCATATTGAGTGGAGATTACTGCCAAAAAGGGCTGCCAAGCAATCCAGGGAATACAAACCATTATACAATTGTAATATTCTAACAAGTTACATAAACAACAAACACTAGTAGCGATCACTGCAATAAAATTGCAGAAACATATGAACATAAACAAAAGGGCAGTGTCACTAAGCAGCATGCCTATAACAACATAGTTTAACTACAAAAAGGGGGAAGAGAGAGACTGGTCATGCCATGTAGAAATGGATAGCAAAAATTGGACCAACCTCTATCATCCAAGGCACTCTACTGCAGTCGGCATACTAAAGAGCAATTCACTGCTAATTCTAATAGAACTGAAGATTGTTATAATTCACAAAGGTTATTGGCAACAAATGAAGCAATAGACTGGACAGCAGACTCCTCAGCATCATTTTGAGTAACTCCAGTTGCCTGCAGATGCTTCTTACCAATTTTGAACGAGTGATCTCCGCCTTCAATCACGTGCAAGTCATTAATAGGCTTGATCCTTTTGCAGACAGCATTTAATTTATCCAGAGGGCATAATCCATCTTTGCTACCCTGCACCCCGTCCCAACCCCCAAAAATCAACAAAATCAGGTATACAAAAGTAACTGGCAGATAAAAGTGGTCATAAAGTAAGAAACTGCTACCTGCACAAACATGACAGGAACTGCGAGCTGAACCAATACCTCATCCCGTATTGCTCCATTCATTCCCTGAAACAATAAGTGTTATTAATTGCTTTGTTCCTAATAAACCATGAATTACATTCATCAAAGAAGAAAGTGTGGTATATCATCTTGAGCTACATCAAGAGCAATATATCAACATAATATATATTCAAATGATAAAGTTATAGGTAAACCTTCAACGGGTACCCCAAACAAACTATTGCCGAAGCAGAGATGTCCTTTTGACTTGCCACCATGCAGCTAACTCTACATATAAATTAAGAAGGATTATTTACAACCTCCATTCTCAAAGAAAGTGCAACTAGTTGGATACTGTATGCTACAACTAAGTATCTCTGCTAATTACATCTGATTTCTTCAACAAAATACTCTCTGTAGTATCAAACATGAGTATGGAAACAAAAACATTGATGGGAAGCAAAAAAAATCAAAAACCTTAGATACGGTTACGGGAAAGAAATGGCAAAAAGTAAGTACATTGATTAATAGGGGAAAAAAAGAGTCTGCAATGGTTTCATTACCTTAACATGAAAATATTAGCATATGCGAAGGCATTTATCACTTATACTCATTGCTTGGAAACTCGCTCAATAAATTCAAATGTCTTATGCATCACAATTATAGTAGCAAAACACTTTTCGCAACCAAAAGCATTTAAAGAAGGGTAAATCTATCAAATATATCAATCTCATGTTGTGTTTTCACGATGAATTCTTGATTTGTATGGCATCACCATGAATTTTGAGGATCCAACTACACTTCCCATATGCTTGTTCATTGACTTCCCCGTATTCTCTGCCCACACAATTGTTCTTAGAGGAAGGTCATGAGTATGGATTAATCATTTAGTCCAATAGATGTACATAGACATGCACTCCATAATTTATAACACTGCTTTAACAATTGAATGCAATACTGGTTATAAATTCCGTGCATTTGCCTAAGCCGCCTCATCAATGACTTGTTTCATCTAGCTTGGCAATGAAGAATTAATGTTTTACATGATCGAAGCTATTACAGCTTAAGAAAGATTAGGACATTTCAAGCAGTAGCCATAATATGAATCAAATAATTCCTTTGAAGATTACTAATCATCAAAGCATCATATTGTGACCCGTTTTTCTTGCTACTTTGCTTTAAGCGGTTATAATAACCTCAAATTTCTTGTTGGAGTAATAAGTAACGTGAATAACATTTATAACCAAGAGATTCCCAAGGGCTTAATGCTTAACAATGAATAACAAGTATTGGCAGGGTGAATGAACGAGTACGAGACTCCAACATCCCATCAAACTCAAACCTCCAGGTCAAAAATCATAACTACCTATATTATTTGAAGCCAAATGTGTAAAACCTCCTAGAATGCTGGTTACCTGTAATATTAAATGGAAAACAACTCGTATAATACATTCTTGCAGTTTCTTGATGCATTTGCATCCTAGAATCAACATCAAATTCCCTAATGATAGGTGACAAAGACACGCCTTTGGACTTCACCTTTTGAGTCCTTTTTACTTTTGTCAATCTCCTCTTGTACTCTTTCCATTTCAAGATTCACTCTGATTCTCCTTCTTACAAGCCCCTATCAGCAATTCCTTTGCTTCGAATATATATTTCCTTTTCTTACAAATTTATCTCGATTGCCTACTTCTAAAACCTTAGCAGTTAGCAGTATCCTGAGAGACAAGAAAGTCCAAATTCAAAAACAAGTTGAACTTAGCTTTAGATATAATGTGCAAGATACCACCCTGGGGAGAAACTGATCACCTATGCTAGGAAGGGCAAAAAGGGTAATATACTCACTCATCTAGAAGATGGACAGCTGGGCTAATCCACTCACCAAGTGTACAGACAGGAGCAGTAGGAAATTACTAGGAAATGATTGGGGAAAGAATATTCTGTTATTCCTAGAATTAGCAGAGCAGAGAATGACAGATGGCTTGTAAGGAGAGGATGTAGAGCAGTAGCTCAGTAGTATAAATAGCAGAGGAAGTTGTAATAAGAGGGGATTGAGAAAGATATTCAGTGAAGTAGTATTGGAGAGCCTCACCTCTCGAATGTGAGATTAGCTTGTATTGAATTCTCTTGGATTAATACATTCATATCCTTAGTTCTCTATCTACCTTGTGCTTAAATCTGAGTATCTAGCAAACCTGGTATCAGAGCAAGGTTCTATACCATGGCCCCTACGCAGTTGCAGAGAGTTGAGCAGCTAGAGCAAGACTTCGCAGGGCTGCACGCAACCCTAAACGAAGTCATGATGAATCAGCAAACTATGGGAGAGAAACTCTCAGGCGAGATGGACCAAATGGTTCAGCGCCTGGAAGGGCGGCTGGACCGGGACCGGGACCGGGAAAACCGGGAGGGCGCGATAAACCTGTTGTGGGGGGAGCGAGAAAAAGTTCATGGCTGAAATGAGGTCCCTATTGATAAGCCCTAGAAACCAAGAGGACACTTCGCCACATTTAGTGTCCACCAACCCCCAACCTTCCAACCACCACAAAACCAACCCCCACCTTTTCAACCACCACAAAACCAACCCCCACCTTTCCAACCACCACAAAACCAACCCCCACCTTTCCAACCACCACAAAACCAACCCCCTTTTAACCCCGTACAACCCTCTCCATGTCCCCGAAAATCATGAAGACCATCCTTTTATTCCAAACACACCAGCAGCAACCATAGGGAATTGGAGGTTCAAAAAGTTAGACCTTCCTCTTTTTGATGGGGACAACCCAGATGGTTGGATTTTGAGGGCCGAAAAATTCTTCAAATTCTATCGTCTCACTGAAGAAGAGAAGGTGGAGGCTGCTGTTGTCGACTTGGAGGGGGACGCCCTTTTTTGGTTCCAGTGGGAGAATGGTAGAAGAGAAATACAGAGGTGGGAGGAACTTAAGGGTCTTCTGCTGCGGCAGTTCCGACCTGTTAATGACGGGAGCCTCCACGAACAGTGGCTAGGGCACAAACAATGGGGAGGAGTAGCGGAGTATCGAAAGAAGTTCATTGAACTTCTCTCTCCTCTAACGGGTATTTCTGAAGAAGTAGCAAGAGGACAGTTTTTAAATGGGCTCCAAGAGAACATAAAAGCTGAGGTCCGTTTACTTGGGCCCGCTAATTTAGATATGGCGATGGATTTAGCATTGAAGGCTGAGGCCAAGTTACAATGGGCCACTGCTGGAAGGGCCACTACCCAGAACACCTACCCACGAACCCAAAATCACAACACAAACCCACAAAACACTTTTTCCCAAACCCGACCCACCCAATCTTACTTCCAAAATAACCCACAAAATTCCAAGCCTAATTCCACCTACTCCCAAACTGGTTCCTACAACCCAGTATCTAGAAACTCCTACCCCACACCAAACACCACCCCAACCACCCGAAACTCCACCACCCGAGCTACTGGAGACATCCGACGACTATCGGACCAGGAGATGCAGTACCGGAGAGAGAAAGGACTCTGCTTTAGATGTGATGACAAGTGGAATGCAGGGCACCGTTGTCGCCGGAGGGAACTAAGTGTTCTGGTGAATTCCGAAGAAATAGAGGTGGGAGAAGAGGAGGAAATTTGCGAACAGGCCCTAGAAAATTCTTCGCTGGAGACCACCGTCGAAGCCACCCCAAAAATATCTCTCAACTCCGTGCTGGGCATCACAACCCCAAAGACACTGAAAATGAGGGGGACCATTTAAGGAGAAGGGGTGGTCGTAATGATTGATCCCGGGGCCACACATAATTTCATATCCTTGCATACAGTAAGTAAACTGGGGATTCCGGTGACACCCACCAGTGGGTTTGGAGTCACTCTGGGCACTGGAGAAGCAGTTCAAGGACAAGGTGAGTGCCAGGCAATACTGTTAAAATTGCAAGGGGTAGATATAATTGAAAATTTCTTGCCTCTAGAGTTGGGTAATTCTGACCTCATATTAGGAATTCAATGGTTGGAGAAATTGGGCACCATGTCTGCCAATTGGAAAACTCAAACCCTTAAATTCCAAATTGGCTCTAACACCATCACCCTTAAAGGAGACCCATCCCTTGGCCGAACCTTAATATCTTTAAAAGCCATGTTGAGGACTATCATTAAGGAAGGAGGGGGTATTTGGTTGAGCTTAATAGCATGGCAAGGAGTCCAGAAGTGATTGGAGAACAGGAGATACCCAGGTGGTTAACACCCCTCATAGCCCAACACTGGAAGGTGTTCTCACCTCCAGCCGGTCTTCCCCCTGTCAGAGGACACGAGCACTCCATTCTGCTAAAAAATAACAGTGACCCTATAAGTGTTAGGCCCTACCGATATGCCCAGATTCAAAAAGACGAGATAGAGAGGTTGATTGAGGATATGTTACAAGCAGGATTAATACGCCCCTCATCTAGCCCTTTTTCCAGCCCTGTGTTACTAGTGAAAAAGAAGGATGGAAGTTGGCGATTTTGTGTGGATTACAGAGCGCTTAATAAAGCAACGGTACCCGATAAATTTCCTATTCCCATGATTGATGAATTACTTGATGAACTTAAGGGGGCTGCTGTATTTACCAAGCTAGATCTCAGGTCTGGTTACCACCAGATACGTATGAAGGCGGGAGATGAAGCTAAAACTGCCTTTAGAACCCACCTAGGGCATTACGAATTCATGGTGATGCCTTTTGGCCTCACCAATGCCCCTGCCACCTTCCAATCTTTAATAAACGAAGTGTTCAAACCCTACCTACACAAGTTTGTCTTAGTCTTTTTTGATGACATACTTGTTTAGAGCCCCACCTTTGAAGCCCACAAAGAACACCTCAACCTCACTCTACAAAAAACTAGCCCAACATCAGCTTTTTGCAAACCCAAAAAAATGTAGCTTTGGCAGACAAGAGGTAGCCTACCTAGGACACATCATCTCACAAACTGGAGTGTCCGTAGATCAGGAGAAGATAAAGGCCATGATGGATTGGCCTCAACCCCTAAATTTGAAGGGATTGAGAGGTTTTTTGGGATTGACCGGCTACTACAGAAGATTTGTGGCGGGGTATGCAGCAATAGCCCACCCCCTAACCAACCTGCTGAAGAAAGACTCTTTTGTCTGGAGTCCAGATGCCACAGTGGCTTTTGAGACCCTCAAAAAAACCATGACCAGTGTACCCACCCTTGCTCTGCCCGATTTCACCAAGTTATTCATAGTGGAAACTGATGCCTCCAACTATGGTTTAGGTGCTGTCCTCACACAAGAAAATCACCCCATAGCCTTTTTTAGCCAAACATTGGGACCAAAAGTAAGGCTTAAATCCATCTATAAAAAGGAACTTATGGCCATAGTGCTCTCAGTTCTGAAATGGAGACACTATTTGCTAGGAAGGAGGTTCACCATAAAAACCGATCAACAAAGTTTGAAGTTCCTCATGGAGCAACGAGAGATTGGTCCTGAGTACCAAAGATGGGTAAGTAAGCTGCTGGGATTCACTTTTGATATTAGTTACAGATCAGGGGTCACCAATGTGGTAGCCGATGCACTCTCCAGACAGCAAGGGGAAGTGAACACTATGCAAACCACCTGTCGTTTCTCTTGGGAAAAATGGCTACCCCATATCCAGCAAGATCCTTTTGTCAAGCAGCTCACCGAAGACATCTTGGCTGGTCATAACTATCCTAAAGGGTACTATATGCACCAGGGTAATCTACTCTACAAAGGAAGACTTGTGCTCCCAAGGTCTTCCTCCTTGATCTCACACATTCTGAAGGAATATCATGATAGCCCAGCTGGGGGGCACTCAGGAGACTTAAAGACCTACAAAAGAATAGCTGCAGAGTGGTTTTGGCCGGGCATGAGGAAGGATATTCAGCACTATGTGCAAGCTTGTCATACTTGCCAGTAGAACAAACACTCCACACTGAGCCCCGGTGGACTGTTGCAACCCCTACCTATCCCTACCCAGGTTTGGGAAGAGATTAGTATTGACTTTGTGGAAGGGTTACCCTTATCCAAGGGTAAGGACTCTGTACTGGTAGTGGTTGACAGGCTTACTAAGTATGCCCATTTCTTGAGTCTCAAACACCCCTACACAGCACCCATGGTGGCTGAATTGTTCACACGAGAAATTATTAGGCTCCATGGCACACCCATCTCAATTGTATCAGATAGGGACAAGATATTCTTGAGTAATTTTTGGAAGGAAATTTTCAGATTACAAGGAACTTCACTCAATTACAGCACTGCTTACCACCCTCAGTCAGATGGCCAAACTGAGGTGGTTAACAAAAGCCTCGAATCCTATCTAAGGTGCTTCATCAATGGGAGACCTTCCACCTGGGTCAAATGGTTGCATTGGGCTGAGTTTTGGTACAACACCAGCCTTCATTCTTCCACCAAGTGCACACCATTCAAGGCTTTATATGGGAGGGACCCCCCTCACCTCACCAAGTACACTGGTGGCAGCACTAGAGTCTCCTCTCTGGAAGAACAATTGATGGAACGGGATGCAATTCTGGATGACTTAAAGGCTCAGCTAATCAAAGCACAGCAAAGGATGAGATACTATGAAGATGGGAAAAGGAGAGAACTCAGTTTTGAAGTAGGGGATTTGGTGTACCTGAAGTTGCAACCCTATAAGACAAAAGTCACTGTCCAAGAAGAAGAATGAGAAGCTGTCAGCAAGATTTTATGGGCCTTTTGAAGTGTTAGAGAAGATTGGAGCAGTAGCCTACAAGCTCAAACTCCCCGATGAATCTAGAATCCACCCTGTGTTTCATGTTTCTCAACTGAAAAAGTCAGTGGGTCCTCAGCCAGCAAATCCAACCATACCACCCCAAATATCTGCTGACCTGGTAATGGAAACTGAACCAGAAGCAATCCTCAATATCAGAGCTCCCCACTCAGGCACAGGCAACCCAACTGAGGTCTTAATCAAATGGAAGAACTTTCCCAACTTTGAAGCCACATGGGAGGACTTTGATGCCATAACTCACAGATTTCCCTCCTTCCACCTTGAGGACAAGGTGGCTCTTTTGGGGGGGAGTAATGCAAGATACCACCCTGGGGAGAAACTGATCACCTATGCTAGGAAGGGGAAAAAGGGTAATATACTCACTCATCTAGAAGATGGACAGCTGGGCTAATCCACTCACCAGGTGTACAGACAGGAGCAGTAGGAAATTACTAGGAAATGATTGGGGAAAGAATATTCTGTTATTCCTAGAATTTGCAGAGCAGAGAATGACAGATGGCTTGTAAGGAGAGGATGTAGAGCAGTAGCTCAGTAGTATAAATAGCAGAGGAAGTTGTAATAAGAGGGGATTGAGAAAGATATTCAGTGAAGTAGTATTGGAGAGCCTCACCTCTCGAATGTGAGATTAGCTTGTATTGAATTCTCTTGGATTAATACATTCATATCCTTAGTTCTCTATCTACCTTGTGCTTAAATCTGAGTATCTAGCATAATGTCATAAAGGTCGAGGTTCACATTATTTATCATTTAAAAAACAAATGAAGCGTCACATCCAGAGAAGCTATTACTTGTAAGTATATATGGAGCATAATATAGGCATATATCAGTACATCAATAATCACCTTGAGCCCATTGATTTTCCAGCCAATATTAGAGGGTGACCAGGGTATTCAGCAACTGCCTTTTTAACCATATCTGCATGAAATTCGACTAACTTTTCCGCTTTTGGAGGAGCTCTCTTCTTTCCACCGGCCAAATCTACCATAACATATATTTACATATTATAAGATCTAACAGCATTATAACTAGTCCAAGGCAGAAAATAACTTACGCATATCAGGCACATAACAGCTTCAACTTGCCTACCACGTCAAATCTGGTTAACTAAAGATATATACGCAGACCAACAGCAAATGAAGTTAACTCACAGGGATAATCAAATGTAACTACTTCAACAGCATGCAAAGCTTCTGCTAGCATTTCTTTCCATCTGCAAGAAACACATAATTTGCTCACTCTACTAGACTACTAGTATTATCAATTACATATAATTCTCACGCAAAATTTAATCTTCCTCAGCACTATATAAAAAAGAGATTATATAGCACATAACTGTATATAACATCACATACAGTAATCTAAACATACAAATTGAAACATCAAGGCTTCCAGCACAATGTAGAAGCTCACATTTCCAACACAACATGATGTACGGTATATAATTTAGCATAATACCCCCTCCCTTTTTTATTAGTTTATCCTTTTGTTTTTTCAAAGTTAAAGTACATTAATTTTGACCATATTCTAATTCTAACACTAAACATTATCACGTGGTATCAAAGTTCATTAACTTTGACTGTATTTTAAATCTAATATATGACACTAACAATTATCATGTGATATCTTTTTAAATTTGTTATAGTATGTAAATTTAGATTATTAACTTTTTATAATAAAAAATTTAGTACACAATTGAAGATAGTAATGGTCAAAGGAACGTCATAGAGACCGTGGAAAAACAAACGGGTAAATTAATATAAGCGAGGGGAGTATATACTAAGGAGTAGTTTGGTTTACTATTTTTAGGCTCCATGAAATGGAATTAATTACCGATTCCCTTTTCTCTTGTTTAGTTCTATCCCTCATCAATCCATTACCATTGCTTGATGGTAATGGATCCCCCAATTTGTTACCTTCTCCTCCTCAAGTAACAAAATTCATTACTTAGTAGCAATGGTTACCATTTACATATTACATTTTTGTTACCATTCCTCTCCTCTATTTGTGTCCATTCCCTTTCCATTCCATATCTTGAACCAAATTACCCCTAATTTAGTTTTCCTTAGTCTTTTACCTCCTTAAAGATAAGACAACGATCAAATTTATCTCATTTTGTTCCAAAACAAGAAACGGTCAAAACTTTTAATTATTGAGTTACACCCGTACATGTCTAACAAGTTCAGATAAATTCCGATAAGTTCAGCTAAGCTTTAGCTCCTTATCAACTGAACTATATAAAATCAGATAAGTTCAGGTAAATTCACATAAGTTAAGTTTAGATAGATCCGTATAAGTTCAGTTTAGATAATTTCAGGAGAAGAGACACACCCCTAATCCTCTTAAAAAGCAGTATTTTGCATATTTATTCTCGCAAACACACAGAAAACTGAAAAGCAGTATTTTAACAGCCGCCATTTTTCCAAATTAATTGTTATACCATGTAACACTTGCATCTAATTAAACAAAAACTTAAGTAAAATTACAAAAATGAGAGAGAGAAAACCTAATCATCCAATCGGAAGTGGAAGGAGCACCAGCACCGTGAGCAAAGACGACCAGCGGCGATAACTTCTTGAGATTCGACGATTCAACAACGTCGTTTTGTGACTCTCGCTGTTCAGTACGACAGCGTTTTGACGCCGGGAGTGAATCAGCCATTGTTGCCATATTCAGTTTCTCGGAAATCGAAGCACAAATGAAAAGAAAACCCTAACAAAAAAAATTAGGTTGAGTTACATTCAAATAAAGATTTTAGTTTGAGTTTAGCACCAAAAAGAAATGAAACAGTTTAAAGAATTTCTTAATTTTCGCGCCAAATGCTTGAGCATATAAGTGGACCACAGCTACTTGAACAATGATAAAGCCCAAGTCACAAGTCACATATTATATTTCGTGGCTTATGGGCCTGGCCCGTCTTCTCTTAAGGGAGTAAGGGATTGTTTGGTTTAAGATATGTTATGGAAAGGGAATAGAAACATATAGAGGAGATAAATGGTAACAAAAATAGTTAGCTTTATTAGGTGTTTGGTTCAAGCCATGGAATGGTAACCATTACCACCAAATAATGTATTTTGTTACTTGAGGGGGAGGGAAGGGTAACAAATTGGGGGAGTCCATTACCACCAAGTAATGGTAAGGGATTGATGGGGGTTGAACCAAACAAAAAGAAAGGAAATCGATAATTGATTCCATTTCTTGGAGCCCAAAAATCACGAACCAAACATACTCTAAGTTTCAAGATAGTGTTACGTTGTTTTCTTCAACTTATTTTTTCATATTTTTTAAATATTAAAAAGTTCATAAAATTTTTAAAGATAAATCAGAAAAGTAAAAGTAAAAGGAAGTTCAAGAGAACGGAGATTTCAGAATAATTTATAAAATGCTAGAAAAATAAAGATAAGTTGAATACCGTTAGGTCTGCTCTTTTAACTTATTTGTTGTAAACATATATTTATATTTAATATGTTTTTAACATTTCTCTATCTATCTCAAAATTTTAAATTATTCTGAACTTTTTCTTAATTTTTTTATTTTTTCTCAATCATTTTAAAGTTTACCAAACTTTCTGATGACCTTTTGTTATATTCTGTACTTTTATAGAATTTCTGGAATTTTCTTAATTAAGTTTTGTGGAATTTTTTAATTTTTTCTAAAATAAGTTAAAAAAAAATAAACAAAACATTGTTTCTCATTTCAGGTCATGTTTGGGAGATTGAATATATAAGGTTATGAAATGGTTAAAACAATTTATAGGGGGTAAGATATACGGAGGGATATTTTCAGTGGAGAATAATGTGCATACCTTGGGACTTTTCCCAAATGGTACTGATCCTAATTTGATTTGGTCGTCCCTTCCGGCAGCGACTAGCGCTAGGTTGTGGAGTGCTAAGTGTGCACACTTACTATGGAGGTTTTCCCACTTGATGGCCTATAAATAGAATTGTGGGAGGTTTTTGCACTTGCGTTATTTCTTTCTTCGAATAAATATCACTTGGTTAATTACAAAGAATATTGTGTCATCTAAGGCTTATTTGATTTGTTCTCGCTAAGGAGTCGTTTGATTCAAGGTATGGAATGAAAAGGGAATGGAAACAAATAGAGGAGAAAAATGGTAACAAGAATGGTTAGTTTTATTAGGTGTTTGGTTCAAGCCATGAAATGAAAATGGAATAGTGACCATTACCACCAAATAATGTATTTTGTTACTTGAGGGGGAGGGAAGGGTAACAAATTTGGGGAGTCAATTACCACCAAGTAATGGTAATGGATTGATGAGGGTTGAATCAAACAAAAAGAAAGGGAATCGGTAATTGATTCCGTTTTTTTGAGCCCAAAAACAACGAACCAAACGGGCTCTAAAAGTACTTATTTAGTATCAATCTGGTAATTTATAATTTAACTTTGACGTCTATATATAGTCTAGACTAACGAATGTGCAAAGATAACAATTTTTTTTTAAAAAAAGTTCTCAAGGATGCTCAATTTGTTTTTATATGCTTTTCCTTATTAAACTCTTAAGAACAACTTGTTGCTCCTTTATGGCAGTGGATTATTATTTATTTATTAGTATAGATTGAAGTTCAATTTAATTGGGGCTTGGGATCATGAATTGAACCTAACTAAGTTCCTTAACTAAGTTAGTAGTAGCTATAATGTGGGAGGTTTAGCTAAAATTTATTTTCTTTTGAGATTTAACAAACTTAGTTGTGTTGGTGACATTCTTAGATGACAATATTTTGGTTGCCTTCACCTTTGATAATATTATTTATTATTTAATTTATGTTTTATTTATTATTAGAATAGTCTCGAAAAATCTAGAATGTTACACAACTTACTTGAGTAAAATATTTGTTGGGTAGATATAAGAATGCCCAACATATATGTTGATGATGTGAAAAATTAGATCATTAACATGAAGTATTAAATACATGATTGGTTATATAGAACTATAGAATTGGTTATTAAACTTTATAGATCCCTACTTTTGAATTAGCAAGTTGCTACTATTGCCTCTCAAGTTTTTCAACTAACAAGAGAAAGATGTGACCAAAATTCAAAACAAAGACTATATTGCTCATAGCATAGTAGAAGAAAACAAATGCAATGTTTTGACATTGATGTGAAAATAATTGAAGATTGAAGCATGTGATGACAATAAAAGAGCTTGACCCACAAGTCAGGCTTTAAATTTTCTATCTTTCAGAAGTTTGTCAAAAAAACTCGAATGCCAATTCAAGTTTCTCGTCTCAAGCTTCCTATCTTAACCTTAATTGGATAAAGTGGCTGTTGATTTCTCTCAAGCCTATGAACATTGAACAGCAAAGAAATTGTATCACATCAAATCACGTATATTTCCTTTTGTCAATTTGCCTATGCCACAAGTCTACTGCTCGTCTGCACTACTTTGGAATCAATATATATCTTTCATTGTTGTTTTGCATGGATGTGGGGCAAAGGAATTTTATGAATCATTCATGTGCTCACTGAACTCTTTTTATTAAAAAAAAAAAAAAAAAAAAAGATCGCGTGAGAATCTTTCCTACCGAGAAATGAGAATGAATCTCAACCACACAATTGGATTAGGGTTCACAACACTTGTTCATTAGAGTTATAATTCGAAAATATTTTGAGCCCAAAAAAAAAAAAAATTTTTTTGATTTTTTTTTCTAATATTCTTTTTTTTTTGGAGTTACATCACTTTTTCATTAGAGTTACATAACTTGTTCATTAGAGTTATAGCGTGTAAAATCCATTCTCATTTATCATGTAAGTATGCATTCTCATATGAATTCACTTATATATATATATATATATATATATATATATATATATATATATATATGTTTTTTTGGAAAGTTAATAGGGGTTCAAGTTTTATTGAGAATTGATGTCTAAATTTTCTATAATCTTTCTCAAGTTCTTATGTTCAGATTAGAATCTAAGCTAGAGAAAAATTTCAATCTCGCATCTCCCTAAAATGCACATTCTGCTATTGTTTTGGTTGGAAAATTCACTTGAGAAATTGAAGAAAGATAACTGGAAAAATCTTACAATTGGAGTGCTGAAACAAAAATTTTAATGTAAGTACAAAAACAATAATATAGAAATTAAGACAAAGTACGATACAAAAAGTTATTATATTGCTAATATGTAAACTAAGATTAACCTTAGCCATCTCTCTCTTTCTCTCCCTTTTCTCCCTAAAAACCCTAGTCTTTCTTGGCCGGTTCGAGGTTGTCACCATCCTTTTCGATGGTGGTAAGACCCAATTTCTACTTTTATGCACTTGTTTTTCTAGTTTTTGTTAATAATAATCCTCTTTTCTCTTTTTGTTAGAGAGTTTTCTACCTAATTATTGGGTTCTTTGTATCTTCTAATAGGAGCTTAGAGTTTGATTTTTAGTCTCCCCTTGTGTGAGTTTAAAGTTTGTTTTGTATAGTTTGATACAAAGATGCACTTTATTAATGATTTGTTGTACAAATTTGCAATCAGTATTCTATCTACATGGTCTAATAAAGAGATATCTTCTCAAAACCATGTCAGAGTGATAAGCTCTCATAAAAGGTTACATCTAGAGGAGGCAAACAGGTCATATGGATTGGGTACGAGTCGGGTCATACTCGGGCCAACTTTGTGCTCGGATCGAGTGCGGTTTGATTAGTCGGGTCAACATCGGATCAGATCAACGGAGCCATGTTGGTTCGGGTCGAGCCAATTCAGTAAGGTCGACTTTTTTTTCTTACAAATAAATCAAACACAAAAATTAATGTTTGTGAAAAATATTTCCTTATTATTTTCGGGTCGGATCGGTCATTATTTTCGGTTCACTCCCGTGCGGATAGCTCGGGTCGGATTATTTCGGGTTTCAGTTCACTTCCTGATGAAACCCGGGTATCGAGCCGGGTCAACATGTACTAGTCTATTTTACCGGCTATAGTTACATCTACTTCATAACTTAAATATTATTAGATCAATTGTAATCCTTGTATTGCATTTGCCATGCCTGGTTTGTGATTATCATATCTTAGCTAATGAGATTGAAAGAGAGATATTGACTGTTTTTTTTTAAGGGGAAAGATATTGACTGTTGACAGAGCCATAAGAGAGCAAAAAAATTTCAAATTGGATAATATCAATGCCTTCATTACATTTTAACATATCCCTTTTCCTCTCTAAATATATACTATATACATACCCTACTAATTAAGTAGAACCCATCAGCAAAATGCAATTCAATACATATACTTGAAAATTGAAAATAGGTGCCTCTGGAAAAAGAGAAAAAAACACACGGATACAAAATAATCACAAACCCACTATGCTAATGATTGACTTCAATAATAAAAGATATATATGCCTGTTAATATAGGGGATTAACGTCAGAAGCCCCACAAAATGACTAATTAAGCTAACTCTTGATTCTTCTCCACTACCCTCACTTCCATTGCAGATCTGAGCAACTTTGCCTGAAATTAAAATTACACATTAAAATTAACATTCAGCTGCAATATTAAAGAGTAATATGCTAGTTATAATTAACAACAGAACATATATAACAGCTATTGAAAATCTAATAGTTGTACCATTGACCCATCAAAATTAGTCAGGTAAATATATTTTTTAATCACCAATTCACCATAGTAAAATAAAGAAAAGCGACAAAAAATCTCAAATAAAAGAAAAAGGATATCATAAAATTATTTTAGTGCAATATTTGTTTATGTTTCTCTACAGTAGCTCATCTTCTTTTTGTGGCCCCTTCCTATCTGGAAAAGATTTTATCTTTTTGTGTAGATAAAGAACAATAATACAGCCTTAAACCCTAAATTTTTTGAGTATCATTAAGAGACAAAGAGGATAATATATATGACAAAGAATTAAGCCTAGCTATTTAGCTAGCTTAGCTACATTTCTCGCCAACACATCAATAAACTACTTCCTCTGTCCAAAATTAAATGTGACAATTAAATCTGAACAAAAGTAGTTAACCTTTTACAAAGATATATTTGTATAACCAAGGCAATGTAGTTTAAACTAAACTTGTAAAAAGGATGGGGAATGTAGTAGCTCATTCCGTAGCTAGAATAGCTCCTGCTGACGAACATGAAGAATGTTTTGTTGACTCTTTTCCCCAAGGTGTGTGTTCCTTGGCGGAGCTTGACATTGCTTATGTCCCCTCCTTTTTCCTCTCAAAAAGAAAACTTGTAAAATTACTATCTTTGTTTCTCAATAAGCTACACGTACATTTTACTTTTCACTAGAAAGAAGAGAAAAGTAAAAAGAAAGAAAATTTAAGACAACGGTAGAAGAGATAACATCAAACAAACATATTAGAATGTATGAAAAGCCCGCGTGTAGATATGAAAGAAACGATCTTATAACGAAATTGGATAGATTATAGAAATTCATATATAAGACAATAATCAATAGTATAAAAAACCTGATCATCAGTGATTTGAACAGCAAAGCCATCAACAATAACGAGAGACAAAGTCTTATTGTAGGTCCCAGGTTGGAAAGTTCGAGCTAGAAGTTCATCATGCTTCCTACTAAGATACATATCAAGATCGTACGCTCCTCTCTTTGACCTGTTTTATTATTATATAAAATGTGGATTAATTAACCTTCATAGTATTTCCTCAAATTATGTCATTAAACATGACAATTTATTTAGGACTACCATATAATAAACTATAAACATACCTATCACTTCGAAGACGTTCGTATTCAGGATCAAAGTTCATGAAGACGAAGTACAACTCCTTTTGCTTGCTTGCCATTCTCTCACCTTAGGCCCCCTCTCGGCTCTCCCTAAACTTATGCTCTTTCTCTCTCTTCTTTATTATCTTTGTTTTGATTGGTTTGGAATATTGCCACTACAATGATTTCTGTGAGAGTTACATGTTAGCTATTTATAAACAAGTATACACCATAAGTCAATACTTTTGGTCAAGGTAATAATAATTCTACCACTTTTTTTTGGGTTGGAGTTATTTTGCTATATATATCTTGTCTTATAAATTTTAGAAAGTTTTCATTTCCCCTCTACTACCTTTTACTATATATATATATAAAAATGAGTTCATATGAGAATGCATACTTACATGAGAAATGAGAATGGATTTTACACGCTATAACTCTAATGAACAAGTGATGTAACTCTAATGAAAAAGTGATGTAACTCCAAAAAAAAAAATTAGAAAAATAAATTGAAAAATAAATTTTTTTTTTTTTGGCCTTGAAATTTTTTCAAGGGTATAACTCTAATGAACAAGTGTTCTAACTCTAATCCAATCGCGTGGTTGAGATTCATTCTCATTTCTCATGTAAAGAGCATTCTCATGTGATCATATATATATATATATATATATATATATATATATATATATATATAATCCAACTTTATTAAAGTATAGATATAAATAATACAACCATATTGGTGGCTAGATTGTGATATGATAAAGATATTATTGTGGTAGCAATTAGTTGTAGTAATTTTGTTAGTTGTTATTAGCTATAAGCTATTGACTATTAATTAGGTTTCTAAATAGTTTTAGCTTTTTCAACGTACTACCTCTATCATCATAAGCTATAATAAAATCTAATTGAAGACTTTACCTTAAGTATACCTTGGTAATACTCATACCTCTACAAGTTACTTGAAATAGTGTTTCCGGATACTCCCATAACCTTTTTTTTTTATATCATCATCAATCTTTTGTTTATTCTCTTATAGATAGCTAGGCAATAAAATATTTGAAACTAACCATTCGACTAAATGAATCGTGTTCATGTATGACTTTAGATTGATTTTAAATATACTATAATCTGTACCAAATTTTATAGGAATTAAGATCTACTCGTAACATAACATCATATATATATAAATGATAAATAGGTCAAACTTAGCTTGGATCAGTTTTGTTGTGTTTCGGGTTTAAATTTCTCTCGGTAACTATGTATTTGATTTTGATAGTATAGTGTGTTAATTAGAGTAACATAATGTCAACTCTATGTAGATCAAACATTTTATAAAATGACCTGATCTATCTCAACAAACAAGACGGTGAGAAAGATAGGAGATTAGGCCAACTAATGAGTTAAACTATAAAAAAGTACACTTATTCTAATGGTTTTGGAAATTACTCTCTTTAGCTTGACAAAGTCATAATGTTCCCTAAATCTTTCTTTATTATTCTCTCTTCACCTTTTTTTTTTTGGAAGAAATATCATAACTTTCTTTCTTCTATTTCCGGTTTTCTTGTGGAGCTTGAAAAGGTCAAGAACACAAAGGACTACAAAGTACATTTTCTAAACTACTAAGATTCTCACAAGAAGCTTCCTAAGAATTAAAGGCCTGAATCAAATTACTTATTTATTGTCAATTTTTAAAAATTGATGCACACGCTTGCACTGCCGGAAAGAGAGGCAAATCTGACTACAAGTTAATACTTCTAGGTTTGATCGACGATGCATGAGCAACTCTACAATGCAATTAAAACTTATCAGAGAGCTATATTATTGTATGTTTTCTGGCCAAACTTAGCTCTAAACAAAAGTCATAACCATTAACTAGCCTCATTTTGTATTGTTGGCCTAGCCTTATTCTTTACAATCAGCTCCTTATGATCAATAAAACCTATTCTACATTGTCAATATAGCCTTTTGTTAACCTCGCCGTTTTACTTTTGAGTTTTTTTTTTTTTTTTTTTTTTTTGACAATGGGAAAGTGTGCATTAATTAAAACTGAAAGTACATCTTAACGCTAATACAATCAAAGAAACTAAAGCGAGCGATACTCGCTCTTACATAACGAAACATAAATAACGTAAACTAGGATAAAGTGCTCGATCTCGGAGGCATGTGTTGATAGCAAACCGTAGAGAAAAAGCGCCGCCGATGGATGACAATCGCGTAACCCACGACAAAAGGAGCGGAAGGAGAGGGCTGATTTCACAAGCGGGGAACCAAAGTAACAGCAAGATTAGGAACTTGCAATAGGACCAATCCCAGTGACCTTTTGTCACATGGAATTCTACGACCAAGGGTCCTGGAAAAGTCACATGCCTTTGTGACTTAATACCCTTTTTGAAGGGTATTTCCGGCTTTTCTTTTGCTGAAAAGCTCGATTGAGTTGACGCGCTATAAACCCAATTGACCAATTGGGGAGCCGTCTTCAGATATCGATTTGTCAAGGCAATGTTTGAGACAAGCATTACCAAGCGAGATTGAAATCTAACCAATGTTAGGTCTCGTAGAATCATCCGATTGTCATAATCGGATACAACAAACCCCATCCATGAAATCGGAGGCCACGCAGACCCTAACCAACCACATAAACCAGATCCAACATTTTGCAGACAAAGACTACCTCCAGCAACAAACAAAAACATCAAGCAGGATAAGTGA
Source organism: Beta lomatogona (assembly GCA_947646795.1). Classification (NCBI taxonomy): domain Eukaryota; kingdom Viridiplantae; phylum Streptophyta; class Magnoliopsida; order Caryophyllales; family Amaranthaceae; genus Beta; species Beta lomatogona. The sequence goes on from CANSNZ010000731.1 coordinate 995,187, forward strand.
ACAAGCGACCAAACTATACTAACACAACCCATAGCTAACCAACGCAAAACAGAGAACTAAAACTAACAGGGAAGGGGAAAAGAAGGACGCACCTGTTAGTACTTTTGAGTTTTGACATAGCCTTATTATGTATTATAAGCTCCTTAAAGTAAAACTTGGATCTACGGTGGACATATATAGCTAACAGTCCTAACATATTGTTAGTGAACCATGCATATCGATTAACTGGTGTCCCTGTGTTTGTCATTTTACCTTTAATTAGTTTTTCTTGCATCAGTTATAACACGTTATACATCCATATATATAATGTGTATATATAGGCCCTGATCTTTTGGACTAATTTTCAGCAAAAATAAGTAAAAATAAGTTCAGTTCAGCAAAAATAAGTTCAGTTCAGCAAAAATAAGTTCAGTTCAGCATAAATAAGTTCAGTCTTGTCTAAAGTTGTAATTATTATTTTTGTTTTCAATATTACTATAACATTGTTGTTGTTATTAATATTATAATTATAATAACGATGAATTTGTGTTTTTTTTATTATTTTATTTTTTTTATATTTTTTATATTTTATATTTTTTACTTTTCTTATATTTATTATTTAGCTTTATTATATATTATTTATTATTATAATTATTATATATTATTATTATTTATTATTATTTATTATTATAATTATTATTTATTATTTTATATTATTATTTAATATTTATTATTTTTATATTATTATTATCATTATTATTTATTATTATTATTAATTATTGTTTATTTTTATTATTATTTATTATTATGTATTATTTATTGTATATTATTTATTATATATTATTTATTATTTATTATTTATTATTTATTATTTATTATTTATTATTTATTATTTATTATTTATTATTTATTATTTATTATTTATTATTTATTATTTATTATTTATTATTTATTATTTATTATTTATTATTTATTATTTATTATTTATTATTATTATTATTTATTATTATTTTTCATTATTATTTATTATTTATTATTTATTATTATAAAATAATAAAATAATAATAATAAGTATTGATAATATTATGTTAATATATATTGATTATTATAATTTTAAGTATTGATAATATTATGTTAATGCAGTTTAGTTCAGCAAAAATAAGTTCGGTTCGGCAAAAATAAGTTCGGTTCGGCCAAAATAAGTTCGGTTAAAGCAAAAATAAGTAAAAATAAGTTCGGTTCGGCAAAAATAAGTAAAAATAAGTTCGGTTAAGCAAAAATAAGTTCAGTTCAGCAAAAATAAAAAGTTCAGTTCAGCCAAAATAAGTTCAAAAGAACAGGGCCATAGTCACGATAGATAAATGTACGTTGTACATTTACACTATTATAAATTATCGAGTCGCCCATAAATGACCTAACGATTTGCCTCTAAGGCGACTCTAATGCTACCGGCTCTAAAACTATATATCAAGACTTTAGGAGTCACCTCTTGAGGAGACTCAATAGCTATTTTATAAGTTGTTTATTAGTTGTTTGGCGACTTGATAGGTTAAGCTATTGAGTCGCTTGTGCTAGAAGAGGTGACTCCATAAGTTAAGCTATTGAGTCTCTTGTGTTGGAAGAGACGACTCGTAAACTTTCCACACCTTTTTTTCCCTCCACATCCATTTTTATGCTTCCTTCAATGTTTGATCTCTGCCTCCCCCGAAAGATTGAAGTTAATAATGACATTTGGCCAAAGTTATTTTTAAAATATAAGTTGTAATTATTTTGAATAAATAGTATCGTAAACCTATTGAGTCGGCTCATACATATTATTCGACTTGTTAGGTGGTGGTAAGATTTGGGTCAAAGTCAACAAAACACCTAGTAAGTCGCCTAATATGTATGATGCGACTCGATAGGTTTACGAGTCGCACCTTATACATAGGGGACTCTAAAAAGTCGGACTTATACCTTAATTAAACCTACTAATGAGTGGGGCTTTTAGAGGTGCCTGTGTATAAGGTGTGACTCCTAAACCTATTGAGTCACCTCATATATATTAGGTAACTTATTATGTGGTGGTTTGGTATGTCAAATTTGGACTCTAAGTAAACATATATGAGGTGACTCGATAGGTTTAGTGATAATAGTAGGACTTTTAGAGTCACTTGTGTATAAGGTGCGACTCATAAACATATTGTGTAGCCTCATACATATTAGGCGACTTTTTAGGATTGTTGTTAACTTTGACCCCCACTTAATAAGTCGCCTAATATGTATGATGCGACTTGATAGGTTTACAAGTCGCACCTTATACACATGCGACTCTAAAAGTCCACTTATTAAGGGGTTTTTCTAGTAGTGTTATTTGGCAAAACATCTTATACTCGGTCAAGGCTATTTTTTTGGTCACTGCTCATTTATTATATTACTCATTTGGAACTCTCCGTATAAGCAATGTGCAATATAGCCTTCGGTGTACGATGAACTTTGGTGTAAATATAAATTGCATTCATTGGGGAATAATATAGTGCTTGATCAAGTTCCTTTTTCAGTATCCGGAAAAATTGTTCTTGTTCTAAATATTTCTACTTTTGAGGCTTTGTAGCTCTATTGGTTGTTGGAAATATTTATGTAATCCTATTGGTCAAATTTGGTTTATTTGGCTTCATGCAAACTTTTTATCCTCTCTATGTTCAATGTGGCTAAAACTTACTTTACCCACACTACTAATAGAATTTAATGTATGGCGGAATCCAATTCACGAGTAGTTTACCCACTAGTAATAGAATAAAATTTAATATATGGTGGAACCTAGCTCACCATTAACAATTACATTTTAATAGTCTATCAAGAGGGGGTAATCTACTTACTAGGTAAATGTAGTTATATAAAACTTAGTTTACCCAGTGGGTAGTAAACATTTAATATTGCTTGTTAGTTTCAATGTAATTTTTATTAATTTTAGCCATAGATCTTTTTTATTAAAATTAAAAAGACAATTAGCTTGCCAAATGCCAATACAAGTACATCATTAAATAATACATGATGATATATAACATTTTTCACTTTCCTTAATTCCTGTGAAAGATAATAAACAAACACTATATTATGAAATGGAGGAGCTTTTGATATATAGACATTATTAGTGCATAATAAACCACAACATATTTCAGTTGGAATAAGGCGATCACCAACCGGGCCAAGCCAAGTCAGACAGGCTTTAATTATTTAGCGAGTTGATCTGCATTATTAAAATTTAGTTTTTTCCAAGAATAATCCACGCAAAGCAAGACTAGCGCTAACATAGAACATGGTGAATAGGTGTTTGTATAGCCACTCGTAAACTATTTGGACTCGAATCTCTTGCAGATTAACACAGTGCAGTTGTTCAGATTAGTCCCTTGGGATTATGGGAGAAGAATAAGGATCATCAGCACTTACTAGTGATCGAAGAAAACTATTTTTAACATTTTGATAAAACAAAAGTAGTTTACAAAAATGAGAAAGTCCCTACTGACTTTTACGTGGGATAAAACTAAGTCGAAGAAATAATCAACTAAGCTAGTAAATAAAAAGTTCTGAGTCTCCTCCTATCAAAAGAAAAAAAAAACCTCTGAGTCAAACGTAGAATAAGTCAATATTTATATCTTGCACGTGAGTACCCCCACGTAGATACCTTGAATTAACAGTTTACCAATGTCAGTCGAATGAATCCATTGGTTGCCAGCAATAATAATGCTGTAATGGTAACCCATACAATTCCGCGTTAATTCAATAAAAAAATTAATCTTTCAATTAAAGCCATAATCCAAGCACGTCGGTAATTCAGAATATTATCCAAGCCGACGTTATTTGTTTAGTTACTTAAAATTGTCTTTTTTAGATTTTGGGTTTTTCTACGTAGTGCCCCGGTGTTTTTCGAAATTCTACGTTGTACCCAGCATTTTTGGACTCTCCACATTGTACCCCTAAACTTTCTAAACGTCACACAAAACACCCTTACTAATAGAAAATCCTACTCCAAACCTCACTTAGTCTTCAATTTATCAAATCATATCCCAAAACTCAGTCAACTAACAAGGCCAAAAAATCTTACTCTATGCCCACAGGGTAAGAAAATCCCAAAATATACTATTTGATATCTTGTATATGGGTATTTTGTGTGATGTTAAGAAATCTTAGGGGTACAACGTGGAAATTTCAAAAACGTCGGGGTACAACATAGAATTTCGTAAAACACAGGGGTACTATGTAGAAAAACCCTTTAGGTAGGTAAGATTTTAACTTACACCTCGCAAGACTTCATGGAGTAGAGATGGCCAACAGTGCGGACCAACCCAGCCCATCCAGCCCGGTCCACCTTGTGGGCTGTGTGGATCGAGCCCGCGAAAAGCCTAGCTTGCCACGATCCGTGAAATTGGTGGGTGGATCGTGGGCCGAATTTTTGAGCTCAACCCACGAAAGCCCGCTACTAAAACCGCCCAGCCCGGTCCACGAAACCGCACTAGTAGAGAAAGGTCGATTTGCGTCGGACATAGGTCCGACGGCACAGGTCTCGACGCAAATGACCAATAAGTGATCTGCATCGTATTGGGAAACGACGCAGATATTTTAACCATTTGCGTCGCACATAGCATACGGTGCGACGCAGATGACCCTAGAGAGCTATTTGCGTCGCACAATACACAAGGTGTGACGCAGATAGCTCTCCCAAGTACCAACGAAGCAGCCTGGCCAATTCCCAGCAGCTGAACCATGCCAATTCCCATCAGCATTCATCTGCGTCGCACACAACACAACATGCGACGCAAATGAGTTTTAAGCTTTCATATTTTTTGTCTTTTTTCAGTTTTATATTTTTGTTGTTTTTTTCTCATATACTAATGCTTAAACTAATCGAACATTAATAATGTAAAGAATTTGGAGGCAATGTGAAGAGGCAATGTCAAACATTAGTAACACGTATTTTATATTAATAATGTCAAATATGTATTACAAAATTTAGAATGAGAGACAAAAATATGTAAACTAGATATAAACAAACTACACTGCAAATGTAAAAAAAAATGTAAAACTAAAACCGAATCTAGAACAATCCAGGACGAAAGTGAGCAGTTGGCGACATTTTCTGACGAAGAAGACTTCGAGAAGAACCAAACACAGATCTGCAAATGAAAATAAGAATTTCAGAGAATTAAAAAGAAAATCCTAGACTAGGATAAATGCCAAAAAAAGTAAATAAAAAATCAGATATAAAAAATAAAAGGCCATAATTTTCAGATGCATGAACGGAATCTAGAACGTTTTTATTTTTCAGATCTGAAAATGAAAAAATGAATTTTCAGATCTGATAATTAAAACATAAAATTAGATCTAAAAAATTAAAAACGAAATAGACTACGATAAATGCCAAAAATAAAACAAAAAATTGGATCTAAAAAATGAAAAAACAAAATCGTTGATCTAAAAACAGAAAGTTGTAGACTACGAAATTATAAAATCATATTGAAAAATTGAAAAAAAAAAAAACCGAACCTGTCAAAGTGAGAGAAAGAGTGTTCATATCAAAATCGAAGAATTTGGATCTGCTAGTAATAGTTTTCGAGGAGAGAGAAAGAGTATTCATCCATGGCGATGGAATATACGTGTTTTGAGACGAAGTCGCCGGAGACACACGAAGAAGCCGATAAGCGTTGTTCGTTGTTCGCGATTGTACTCAAGATCTTCAATTTTGTTCGCCGATAAGCGTTGTTCGTTGTTCGCCTGAGGCGCACGGAGATAGGGAAAGTAGAAGAGGTGGAGCGGCGCGGCGGTTAAGAGTGGGAGAAGGAGAGAAAGAGAGGGTGTAAGGTTACGGTTTGAGGAATTTAAAAGGAGAGGGACGATGTACAGTGAGAAAGTGTGAGGGAGAGGCGCTAGGGTTTAAAAAAAGTGATTTAGTGGGCTTTTGGGCTGATCTGCGTCGGATGGGCCAAAGGGTCTGACGCAAATTAGCCTTTTGCAACGCACATTAGTTAAGTGCGACGCAGATAGAAGCTATATGCGTCGCACATCAATAGGGTACGACGCATCGCACTCTTCATAGCATGCGACGCGAATTATATTTTTGCGTCGTTTTGCCTTTCATGCGACGCAAATCGTCCTTTTTCTACTAGTGCCTGTCCAGCCCGGCCCATGAACGGACCAGCCCAGTCCAAGTAATTATTCAACCATATTATGTATAGTTTAATCAAATTATATATTTTAATCAAATTGCATATATTATAATTCAATCAAATTCAAAAATAATGAAATTATTCATTTATATTAATAATTACATATATTTTAATTAGTTTTAAAGGTTTTATGTAACAATAATGAATAATTTCAATGATTCAATAATTTTGGAAAAAAAAATTCTCATGCCGGACAGCCAGCTCGGTCCAGCCCGCTAGGCCCACGAACCGCTTGAACCGCTCCCCGAACCATGAAAATCGGTAACAGACCGGTATGGGCCAAGATTTTTCAGCCCGTGGACCAGTCCGACCAAACCGTGAATTTCATGGTCGGGTCCTAGGCCATGAAATCTCAGCCCGGCACGCTACGGCCCACGGACTGGCCCTCCCAGCCCTCACCATTGGCCATCTCTACTATGGAGGGAAGGGGAATGGTAAAAAAAACCTCACCCTAAAGAGCCCCTGGTGGGGTTTAATCTCATGACCTTAAAGTTATAATGACAAATCTTTATCACTAGGCCAAGCCTTGCTTAGTGTCTTTTTTAGATTATATGCACGGAAATATTCATATAGGTAAGTTATGCAGTACGAAAATCTTTCGAAAACGGAGAAATTCAATATATATGCTTCATACTTCAGAGTAAGTCTACACTCTACCCCCTTTGGATTTGACGGTCCACTATATGATTTATGACTTTATGAATTATGAGGCATGTCCTGGCACGATTCTACCTAAATGTGAATGCTAGCTATGTTGTGCACCGTCCAATCTTGATTGATCATCGGCTTTTTTTTTTGGTGCAGATCTTGATCATCGGAATCTGGCTGAATGCATGCCAAACATTTGCAAGCTAGTCAATTTTTTTTGAGACACTAGGACTCTTTGACCAGTGGTATGGTTTGCAGTACTAAACGTTCAAGGTATATGGCAAGTTGATCTACATTATAAAGATATATATTATATAGTTTATATCAGGTAGACTTGAGTTAAACTTAGAATTAGGGCTGGCAATTCGTGTCAGTGGGTCCTGTTCGTGTTTGGTTTCTTATCGATTTCGGCTTGGCCCCCAAATGTATCAAAAATAATATAGAAAGTGGAATAGTTGCATAATATGATAAATGTAACTAATCGGGTTGACTTCGTGTCATTCGTGTTCGTGTTCATGTTCATGTTGGGTTCGTGTTTCTCTCAGTAACTTCAGGTCGGGTTCGTGTCGTGTTATCAGGTCGTGTTAGGGATTGTCAGCCCTACTTAGAATAAGCTAAGTTTGGCTTGTGTGCTCGATCGTAAATTTGAGAAGAAAATTAAGTTACAGAATATTCAAAGTATAATGGGATGGCATGTTATATTTGAGAAGAAAAATAAGTTACAGAATATTCAAAGTATAATGGGATGGCATGTTATATATATTTTACTCTATAAAATTATAACCCAATCGCTATTTACCGTCCGTATTTACTTGAAATCGTCCGTATTTTTTTCTTTAAATACTCCCCATGCCCCTCCCCCTTTCACCTCACTCTACTCTCTCAACTCTCATCAAACTTCATCCATCTCTCTACCATTAAGCACCAACACCACCACCACCTTCGGAACACCACCACCACCGGCGCACCACCTCCGACGAACCAACTTAGCACATTGACCAAAACCACCGAGGTACTAACAACACCGGAGCACCATCGGAAATGTCCAAGGAAGAACCCTCAACGCCGCCGGAACGAAATGTGGTAAGTTTTAGAAATTTTTTTTTAACGCCGCCAGAATTTTTTTTTTGCGCAACCAGAGCAGGGTAACGGATCAAAAATTCGTTACCCTAATGGAGCAACGGATCAAAAAACCGTTGCCTCCACAGAGGCAACGGAAAAGCAATCCGTTACCTCGGTGCTTCCACAGAGACAATGGTTTTAGGCAACGGATTTTTCATCCGTTGCCTCCATTGGGGTAACGGATTTTTCATCCGTTACCCTGCTCTTAATTTCTGTGAGATTTTCCGGCAAGGGGGGGGTTTATCTTTTTTTTTTCTGTTTAGTAATTTTTGTTTTATTTATGTTTTAATAATTTATGTTTTTAATAATTTCTGTTTTAATAATTTATTTTTTGCTTCTTTAAAATAATTTATGTTTTTTATAATTTCTGTTTTAATAATTTATGTTTTTATAAAAAAAATATTTTGTGTTTATTTGGGTTGTTATAATTTATGTTATTTTAATTTATTATTTTAATTTAAATAGTTATTATGTTAATTTTTGTGATTATGTTGTAATTTGGATTTTATTATGTTAATGCATGTTAGTAACATGTTAGTATTATTTAATTTGTTTGATTTAATGATTATGTTAATATTATTAGTTGTTTTTATTAGCATGTTAATATTAGTTGTATAGGGTAGTTGTTTTTATTAGCATGTAAAAAAAATTGTAGTTAATATTAGCATGTAAAAAAAAAAATTGTAGTTAATATTTGTTGATATTTTCTTCAAATAATTAGTATTAGTATTAAAAAAAACATTTAGTTAATATTTGATTTTCCGTGATAATTAGTATTTATTTTGTAATTAGCAAATAATAGTACATCCGTTTCTGTTAATTTTGTTAATGAATATTTAGTTAATTTTTGTTGATATTTTATTCAAATATGTATGCATATTATTGTAATTATATTCATAATAAGTAGTAAGTTGCAAAAATTTATCTATGAATGGTTGTTATTAAGTTGAGAAATTGAATATGTAGTTAATAATAGTTGTGATTGGTAAATAAATAATAATGATTATTAGTTACGATAAGTAAGTAAATAATAGTGATTAATATTATTGATTATATGTTGTCTAAATGGAAAAATGTTAAACATTATAGGCTATGTAGATCCGGGAAGTGTTTCCTAACTCTGCACATTTGCTATGTAGATGACATATCAACAAAGATGTGCAGGCTAGCGTGAGTAACATCATGGGCAACACCGATGCGGGTCCGCGATTCGTGAGCCGAACTTGGTATCGAATAGTCAACGCGACCAACGAGAGGAGTTATGAGGCCGAGGTTGAAAATATGAGAGATGTTTACAGAAAGTAGCCTAAAATAATCCAATACGTTGAAACAACTTGGCTTGTGTACAAAGAGAAGTTTGTGCGGGCATGGACGGACAATGTACTTCATCTTGGGAACACGTGCACTAGCCGAGTTAAAAGTGCACACTCTGCATTGAAGTCTTGGGTTTTTAGTAGCAGAACTGCATTGGACACCATCTTTTCTATTGCTCACAGTGAGATAGAAAATCAGGTGAAGAAGGTTGAGAATGATTTGGAGGAAAGTCGGCGTCGGCACGGAATCTTGTACAAGACTCAAGCTTTGAATCTTTGTACAACGTTACCTCTGCGGTGGTAACGGAATAGTGATCTGTTACCACCACGGTGGTATCGGATTTTCTATCTGTTGCCCCGCTTTTTTCGAATTTTTTTTTTCTTCACCAACATTTCTGGCGAGGGGGGGAGTTTATCACTACATATTTCCGGCTTAGGGGTCGGTTTTAACCACAAAAAAGTACAAATCTACCCTGAGTTGATGATTCTCCGACTTCCTTTGCCTTCTTCCTTGGGCCCATGCTTTTTCCGGCGAGATGTGGTGGTGGTGGTCTACTTTTGTCACGGGGATCTGGATCTCGCGGTGGTCGTCTACGGTGTGGTGGGACGGCTTCGGTGAGGTTGTCGCCGGTGCGGTGGTGGTGTTTTGGTGTTGGTGGTGGTGTTATCTCCGCGGTTGTGGTGTCGGTGGTGGTGTGCCCTCTCGCCGATGTGGTGGTGTTGTGGTGGTGGTGTGGTGATGTTGTGGTGGTGGTGTTGTGGTGTCGGTGGTGGTGGTGGCTATGGTGGGAGTGAGTGAGGAGTGAGGAGTGAGGGAGTAAGAGTGAGATAGGGAGTGAAGAGTGAGAGTGATGGGGTTAGTGAGAGTGAGAGTGATGGGGTATGGGGGGCAAATTTCTCAAGTACTTGTAGGGGTAGTTTAGGAGTATTTAAGAAAAAATACGGACGATTTTTAGTAAATACGGGCGGTAAATAGTAATGCCCCTTCGTGGAGAAGATGTAGACTTTTGAAATTTTCACATACCCTACTTGATCGTGTTCTTTGTCCGACATACAACAACAAAAGTTATAATGTAATATGTTATTATTAGAATATTCTATATGTATATTGATAATATCAACTTTGTAAATTTTTTATGAAATATAAAATCAAAGATATTAATGATAGGGTTTTCAATGTCAAGCATTATCGTGAATGTGGTGCAACTATTTTGATATTTTATATTATTTCTTTTATTAATTAGTTTTCAATAAGAAATAGATATTTATAACTTAATAAGGAAAATATATAATTTGGTTTTAGTTTGATTGACTAAATATGTAATAATAAACTTACTTACCGATCCATTTTGGACTCATATAGTAACCTAACAATCTTTGAGAAAGAAACATAGGAAGATCAAGACATGAAGATAAGAATTATTTGGAGTTCTACTTCTTTATTTATCTTTTTGCTTCTCCTGTAAGCTCCATGTCGCCTAAAACGGACAACAGTACCGCTAAATTTGACTATTTATTGATGGAAGAAGAAGGAAAATGTTGATGACCATTTGATTTGGCAGATCGAGTGAACTCCCGCCTAGTTTTGTCAAATCTTTTCTTTTTTATCTATTTATGTGGATCGTTTCTTTTTCCTTCATTTTCTACGATTTATAAATTAAGGGTGAGACAGTGGTAAACTCACAAAATTTTAATTGCGCCAAAGTCTAAAATTTTAGTCCAATTAAAAAGGCAAAAGAGAAAATGGAAAGTAATTCTATCAATAGGCAAAAATGTTCACATTCCTTGCACATCTTACTGTTTGGATTATAGAAAAAACAAAGATTAAAAAATAGAGAGGAGAGAGAGAGAGAGAGCAAAAGAGGTGAACTTAAGGATAAAAGAAAGAGAGAAAATTGAGAAAGAAGAAAATCAATCAGGGTTATGCACAGAACCGCAATTTCCAAATTTGGAACATTTCGTAAAAGTGAAATTTCCCATGTTTAGTTTTATGTTTATGGTTTGGATTTTTGTAGATTACTTTAATATGTTACTTTAATTTCTCATGACTTGTAGAAAAGTTGGAGTTAAAAACACAACTCTAATTCTAATTGCAGTAGGTTACTTTAATATGTTAATATAGTAAATATTTTTCCTTATGCATCATTTTTTTAGGAAAACTTTTTATAAATATTTTAATTCTAACATGAATAGGATTTGTAGAAAAGTTGGAGTTAAAAACACATCCCTAATTCTAATTGCAGTAGGTTACTTTAATACATTACTATAGTAAGTATCTCTATTTATACGTTACAATGATATAGAGTTGAAAAATATAATAAATTGATCTTGTTTTAAAGTATTTTTTAAATACTTTCCAATGGTACAAAATTTATAATTTTTCGAAATATATGGCAAAAGTTATAATTTATTTACTATACTTCAGTTTTTCATTGTAAACCAAACTCTATTTCTTCTTATCCTAAACTCTATATATGTATTTTAATCAATTTGGAACTCTTTTCTTTTAAAAATGATGACATGACACTTAATAAGTGTGACAAATGGCATCTAATAAGGACGGCAAATGTCGCTACCTCGTGCGCTGGTTTTTGAACTCTGCTTTATATATTAGTTATTAGTTATATTAGTTATTAGTTATATGACATGCTGTTATAACAGAAGCAATAAAACAACGAAGAATTAAAGAACAATCAACACAAGAAGTAACGTGGTTCACTAACAATATGTTAGCTACGTCCACAGGCAGAGGAGAAACGTTTTTATTATTTTTTAGAGACAGAGTACATATTACAGAATATGGAGGCACAAGTTAATTATAAGGTTTATATAGTACCCTACTAATTAACCTAAACAGATACGCCTAAACCCGAAACAGAAACAGAAACGATATACTAAACAACATATATCGAGACCCCCCGTACTTGGTTAATCTTAGCGCCAGATAATTCAAGGCATATATCAACAGATAAGGTGATTCTTAATCCTAGTCTAACCAAGTACAACAATAGTAGTACTTTTTCTATTGTTTGAACCTTAATTGCTAGTTTAAGCTTTGTGCTAGAGTTTAGTGAAACTCTCTGATCGGAGTGATTTCCATTGATCAATAATATTCATAGTTTACAAACTAATGATAGTAATAATAGTATTAGGAAACTATATTAGATATATATTTATAATATATATCCACAGAATATTCTATTCTATCACACCCCCGCGGTCATAGCGGGAGGAGGGTGAACGCTAAGATGATATTTAAATTCCAAAAAAACTGTCACGAAAGACCTTTAGTAAATATGTCAGCAAACTGATATCTTGTAGGAACATGTAATATAATACCCGTATATGACCCAACACAATCTTTTCATAAACAAAATGAATATCCATCTCAACATGTTTGGTGCGTTAGTACTGTACTGGATTGCAAAAGAGGTAAATAACACTAACATTATCACAATAAACAGTAGTGGTATGTCGAAGAGGACTATTATGCCTCTACACTTGATCTAGAAAGAGTAGGCTAATGTTTAGATTGCGAGGAAATTAAGTTATCGCCAAGAAGCAACAATAACCTAAAGTAGAACGACGAATGTCCGAACTCCCACCCCAATCATCGTCAGAATAGTGATCAAGCGCAACTGAGTAGTATGATATAAGTGTAACCCATGATCAATGGTTCCCTGAATATAGTGTAGGATGCGTTTTAAAACATTATAATGATGCTCCGGAGGATCATGCATAAAAAGGCAAATTTGTTATACCGCATAAGCTATATCAGGGCGAGTGAAGGTGAGGTAATGCAGGGCACCAGCCAAACTGTGGTATTGTGTCGGATCAGCTACAGCAGGACCCGAATTTGCCCTAAGTTTAAAGGTAGCTATGAAATCGTGCTAGATTTAGTATTTTATTTTCTCACTTTGCATACATAGTTTAAACGAGCTCAAAGTTAGTTGTTCACGTTGAGTTATATACATTGAGCCACACTACATTGGAGCTCGACTCTTTATAGTTCGTGGTAAATCGATCCTAGGTAGGTGTCAATAAGGTCTCGAAGTATATATGGTTTTAGCTAAATGTGATCAACAAAACTCGCTTACCCAAACTATTTGTCTTTGCCCAAACCATGTACAATCTATTAAAGACCTGAATTGAAACATACTTTAACCAAACCCGAGAATTGATAGGACCATAATTGATCTATTTTTCATAAGAAAACATTACCACATAAATTTATTAAAAAATACATTAGATTAAAAAAAATCTTTTAACGTGCTTATGGCAAAATATTGTGTCAATACCATAAACCTGATTATTGGGTGGATGAGACTAGCCAGTGCAGTCGGGTCATTAGAGGGTCACCTTGTAAATGGGCCGGAACAGGCTGACCAATGTGGCTGGCGGGTTAGTATCCCCCTAGTGGGTGAATCAATAGAAGAATAAGAAGATAGAAGATAGGAGAGATATAAAAGAACATATGTAAAAACTTGACTAAACGTAAATTATTAATTTACCATGTTTTATCTCTTTAACAAAATTACTAGCTTACAAATTTGTAACTATACTATCCTGTCAAATAAGTATAAGACAATGTGCATAAAAGATAATGTCCAATAAAAGGGTAAAAAAACCCTGTAATCTTAGTATCTAACCCGATCTCTATGCATGTTGGACCTACTTTGTCTATTAAACTGGTGTTATAATTCACAAAACCATATTCCTTAGCTAATGTAAAACTACAGCACAATTTCAATTGAATTGGTTTCTTTTACCCGAGAACGAGTACTATTATGTGATTTAGATTTCTGAAGCCAGATATAATAAGTAAGCAATTACGAAGTACATCACTATGGAGCTAGGCTCCTATTCACCCAAAATAACGAAGTACACGAGTACATGTGATATAGTGAGAAGGTGAATACGCATGTCACCGAGTCACAGCAGTCAGCAGAGGGAGGGGGGAGTGCTTAAGGTAGAAGCACAACCATTCAAGTTCAACCCCACTATCTAAATATATACCGTGGACCTACCACCTAATAAAAATATAGTACTCCATGATTTTAGTAGACCAATTTTTCCCCTGGAATATATCACGTTACGTAAATTTATTGGCTGCCATGGCTGGCTGGTCCTTACTTTGGCAGATATACTATACTACATGTTACTGTCAATCTGTCATTATATATAGATTTATAGTGATGAGAGTGTAAATGTGTTATGTAACTTGCTGTCTTGCTGAAGTCTCAGTTGCACTAGTATTATTTCAGTATGTGTCCGACTCTAAAAGGTTTTGGTACAGTTCGGTCGAAGAAGGGAAGTACATGTACTTAACTACTCCTAGCCAATTGGTAAATACTGTTAGATTATGTAAACTCCCTAATCTTATAGTATTGCCATTGATCAATATATATCATGTTTACAAAATAATAATCCTAACCATGTTAGGAATCCAAAATATATAGGAATTATACAAATATATCCTAAACCGATGAGAAAATATTATCCTAAATATATTCTCTATCACACCCCCGCAGTCGGAGCGGGACAAAGTCGGACGCTCAGACTGGATCTGAGTCATGCATTAGACGATGGAGGATAATATGATAACCCGAGATCAAATGGACAAGCAACAGTAACATAATAATGACGAGGAATAGAGGAGGGGAGAGCGCTGCTGGCCAAAGGAGAAGGGCGCGCGCGAGTTGCGGATTTGGGCTAAAGTTGCGGAGCCGAATATATGGCTTTCGTTGAGGAGGCATTACTGCTATAAAAGAAACAAAAATAGAAACTATCACTAAATATGTTCCTAATAGGAAACAACTAAAAAAACTAAATGTCCCACTTGGACAGTAGCACGAAAAAAAAAAAACAGGAGATCTGAAATTTTGAAAAAACATATCAAACCAACACAACTGGGAGGAGCTGCCTTGCATAAACTTCGAATGACAAGCCTTGCGTTGATGGAGCTGCAAACGGCGTAGAAGATGGCAGAAAGGGTGCTGGAACTAAAACTTGTGTTACTATAGAGGAACAACACGTTCAGAGAACTCCAAATAGTAGAACACATAATTGAAAACCTCGTTGTTGCACACACGAGAAATACCTTGCACTGACTTCAACTGTTATGATGGGTTGAAGGACTATCAAACAGTGGAGTTAGGTGGGGTTTTGCTAAACAATGTTGGTATAAAATAATGGTGTGTTGGTGGGAAAAAAACAATATGTTTTAAATTTTCTTCTTGAGAAAATAAGCCATTGGCCATGGAGAGAGTAATGTAGGAGAGATTCATAAAAAATCAAGATTTTGCGGAAGCGGTTTTTGTGACTTTATGATTGTGAATCCCGCCGGTGGATCTTATCTATAAACCCACTTGTAGGAGAAAAATTTCTCTAGACTATACCAAGATCTAACTAGCTCTTAATACCATGTTAGATATTGTGAAACTCCGTAATCTTGTAGAATTCCCATTGATCAATATATATAGTGTTTACAAAATAATAATCATAACCATGTTAGGAATCCAAACTATATAGGGAATTAGGGATTATACAAATATATCCTAAACCGATGAGAAAATATTATCCTAAATATATTCTCTATCAAATACACTCTTGATAAAGTATCCTTGCTCTTGACTTTCATGAAATTTGGTCACTTGATGACTCCATTTGGCCTAATATATGCATGAATATGACTTTGCCCTATATATGCTCATATACTATATACTACCTCCGTTTCTTTTTAATCTATACACTTTCCTTTTTGGTTTGTTTCTCTCTAATCTACACACTGTTGCTTTTTTTATTTTTGGTAACATATCACATCTACTTACTCCTCTTTTTCCACCCATGTCATCCACTTTTTAATATTTTAACCCACTTTTTAGTTTTTCTCTCTCATTTTTGAGTTTCTCTCCCCACCTTTTTAGTTTATCTCTCATACTTTTGCAATTTCTCCTTGGTTTTCCCCCAAAGTGAAGTGTGTAGATTAATTTGAAACGAAGTAGTACTAATTTTAAATATAGTTTAACGACAGATTTCATGCTATAAAAAAAGAAAAAAGAAACACTAGCTATGTCATGTTAACAAGTGTGCCTAGTCTAAGTAAGTCGTGGTTGTGCCAATTTTCCAAAAACGGGTCCATGCACGGATGACCTACCTAACTAAGCCCCCTAAAAAAATTATGTTTTGGGTCAAAAGTGGGTTAGTTCTCGTGATCGTATGCGCTGGTTTTTAAAAATAATGTTCATGCACGGCTCATGATTCACCATTGTGTTTCTTATGCTGATTCTGAACGGCCTATATATGCCCCACATTAGAGTATGTTTGGTTTGAAATTCTTGTGTGTTGGAAACGGAAACAATAAATCATTTTCGTCACATGCTGTAACCATCTATATATCACTTTATTTGCTTCCATTTTCTTTCCATCCCTTGAGTAGATTACTGTAATGTATGTTAGCATAGGTTTCAACTCAAAAAATAAACAAAATATATTACCGTACCTTCAATATCAAACATGTAACGCACATAATATTTTATTATGATTTTCAACACTTGAAAATATCATACCAAACATGTTCTTATAAGTTACTAGAAAGGTTGTTGCCGAGAAAATCCCAAAATTTCCAAGGATAATCTCAATCTCAACAAGAAGAACAAGGCAAAGATAGTAGTAGCTAGTCAGGGGTGAGGGCATAGTAGAGGCCTAAGAGGTTATGGCCCCTGGCTGAAGGCCCAGTTGTACTAAAGAAGATTAAGAAAGTGAAAATAAAAGTTGTTTTATTGTAAGCTAGCCCCCCTTCAAAACCATGTTTAAAATTATATTGGCCCCCTCCACAACCTAATTTGCCTTCGTCCCGATAGCTAGCTATAATATTAATCCGTCCGTTTCCGTCACACTCTGGGAGTATTGGCCCCCCTCTTTATTAGACTTTAGTCGACGCCTTCGGTCCCCTCTCCTCGCGGCTTCTCTGCATCCTATCTTCTGTCTCTCCACAACTATTTATTTTCATGAGGAACCAAAACCGTGATTTGTGGCCTTATAGTTAAGTCACTTTATGAAGATTCTTTACCCCCTACTTGATATTTGTATTTTGTGTTGGATCACACTTCTGAGAAAACAAGCTCGCGATTCTTAATATTTTATAGGAATATTTTTAATTTTTTTCCCTCTAGTTCCAAATGTTCTTTCGATAAGAAATGTGGAAATAAATCAATACTTATTGAAATTTAGCTCTCGCTTTCTAATATTTCTCTCTTTAATTCTCGTTGTCTATATAAGATAATATTTCCTGGAAGAAACTGTTTAGTATGTTTGTCCAACAAGTAAGCTACAGGTTTAGCCTTCTTGTCTAGCAAGTAAACTAGTATCCCTTAGATGTTCTTCACTTGAAGACTTGTGCAATAATGTCTGAATCTGCTTGGTCCGAGCCCGAGCTTCGTTCCCGAACCTGCAAAAAGGGGACCACCCTGGAGGTTTGGATGGTGGTTCCCCCTCCGAAGCTTAAGTTAGATATCCGGAGTTGTAAGGAAAAAGTAGAGATAGAGAGAGAAAGTGAGAGAGTATTTCTTCAGAGTAAGTTTACACTGTTTGCATTGAATGATCTTTCTCCTGATTTCAGGGTATTTATAGTGATGGTAGTATGACAGTTATCCTTAAAATTTGCCCTAGAATAGTGGCATCTGATTGGCTAAGCAATCATATCATGACACTTGGCAAGCCAGGGTTTGTGAGAGCTTATCAACCAATCACTTGCAGCCACCTTCAAGGAGCTGGGCTCTGACTAACTTTTGGGCCAAAAAGGTAAGCCTTTTATCCCAACTGGATACAACTCAAGGGTTAAATCTTCTTTTCTTTATTTATTATGAGAGGACACGTGTACGGCCCTGATGAGCCCAAGTATCTCTAAAGGAGCCGTAAATTTGACCATAAAAGGGTTTTCACTGTTGGCCTATTTGACGGTTAAGACCCTTTTACCCGAGGTAGTTTATTCAAATTCAAAAAGGAGGCAATGACGCGCCCTTTTCTGGGTTTTACCGGTCATAATCGATCGTTTTAAACTCTTTCCGGTCACTCTTGACCGGCTCAACGAGTTTCTTACCCTCCTATATAAATCCTTGGTGTGACCTCATTAAATCATGTCACACCTTTGAGAGAATTTTTCTAGAGAGAGAAGCTCGGCAAAAAAAAAAATTCTAGAGAGAGAGAGAGATCGTCCAATCTCAGTCTTCTTCACTGAATCGTCCAGGCGTTTCATCATGTATCTTTTCTTTTTCTATTTACTTTCCTTTATTCTTTATTTTTTCTTAGAAAATCAATAAAATGGAATCTTCTTCTTCGTCAAATAATCCTAGCCGACCAAGAGCTTGTCTTGACCCTAGAACCGAGAATACTTCTTCTTCGGCACATTCTAGAGTTGGGCCTCTTCTGGCCGAGTATATATTTTTTTATGGTTTTGGCCGAGAAAGTCAGACGACCCAGTCTTTACCTGTGCAGGGTAATCTGGCGCGCGTCAAGCAAACGGTCCGTCTAAGACGAAAGGTAATACTCCCAACAATTAGTTCAGACATGGAGGAATCTACTGGACGAGTTCCAGATGAGGCGAGGGAGGCCCAAAGTGCTGAGCCTTTGGGCGGGCCCCTTCCCCTGACCACAGTTTTGAAGACTCTCAAATTAACCCTGAGGCTAGTCCTTCTAACAGGGACGTCAATATGGAGGACGCCGGTGAGGACAATAACGAGACTGAATCCGCGCTGCCGATGAGTCGGATGAACCCTGCACTACATCTTCTGAGATTAGGAGACGCTTAGGTCCCCTTTCTAACCCCGCATTCATTTTGGTCAATCGTAAATGGTTAGAGAATATAGGACCTGACCCTAGTTATTTGTCCTATTTCACGCCCATGTCGGGCCTCTCTTTCATCATCCCAAATAAGGAGGCCACCATTTTGAGTGCTCCAAAGAACCACCTCGCCGTTTACAAGCTAGCCTTGGACGCAGGATTAAGGTTCCCCCTCCACGATTTCATAGAACAAGTGCTTCGGTATTACAACATTGGCCATAACCAGCTGGCTCCTAGTGCTTGGCACAACGTTCTGACTTTCATAGCCGTTTGCGAGTTGCGCGGCTTGGCTCTTTCTCTCCAAGCCTTCACCCACATTCATTATGCGGCTAAGGTTCCTGGGACCGTGGACGAAACGTGGCTCAGTATCTGCAACCACCCTGGCTTTCTAACTGCTTGGGGCAAGCCGTCGAAGATGCGTGAATGGAAAGCAGACTTCATCTTCCTACGAGCGGCCAACGACTACACTACTGAGGGCTATCGTTTTTATAATCCAGCCGTCACGAATACTGGACGAAAGCAGTCCTGGTTGGAGCTGGAGGACCATTATGACGAGGAGGTAGTGGAGTACTTTAGAATAAAGGAGTATTCCAAGCCGGGTCAACCGTCTTTTAAAGGGCCGGCTAAATGGATACCCTTTAAAGAAATGTTTTATAATGATGACTTCTTGGTTGCCGCCGGCTTGCCGTTGGCCGAAGATAAAGGTATACATTCAAAACCTCCAAGTAAAATGCCTCGTCCTTAAACCATATCAAACTAATTCCTTTACTTCTTGTTGCAGATCCAGCCAGAGCTCGTCTCAAACATTCTTGGACGGGAGATATCAGTATGTCTAAGTTTACTGATAACTTATGGAAGGAGTACGCCAAGAGCAATGCTGAGAAGAGGGCTGAAACACTGGAAAATTTTTTTTTTTTTTTTGATGAAGATTATTCTGACTCGTCAAGGATTGATTTCCAATCCTTGGACGAGAATCACTCGAAGAAGGAAGGCGTCCATGCGTGGACGGCCACCTTCCTTGGGTTATTCTCGCCTGAGATGTTGAATGGCCCTGGACGAAGACCATTTGGTTCGTCCAGGTTGTTTTCCAATCCTTGGACGAGAATCACCCAATGAAGGAAGGCGTCCATGCGTGGATGACCACCTTTCTTGGGCCATTCTCGTCTGAGATGTTGAATAGCCCTGGACGAGGACCATTTGGTTCGTCCAGGTTATTTTTCAATTCCTTGGACGATAACCTTTCTTGGGCCATTCTCGTCTGTGTGACTTCAAGTGGCCTTAGACGAGTATCATTAGTGGTTCGTCCTAATAGATTTCCAGTCCTTAGACGAAAATCACCCGAAGAAGGAGGGCGTCCAGGTTTGGATGTTCACCTTTCTTGGGCCATTCTCGTCTGGGATGACTCTGAAATTTTGGACGGCTTCCTGCTTTGCACAATTCTCGTCTGGTCATAAAAAGAAACTTTGGACGAGGGTCCCTTGGGAAGATTGCCGTCCAAACATGGATGCCTTCCTTCTTCGGGTGATTCTCGTCTGAAGCTCAATAGTTTAATTTTATACATTGGTCTTTGGACGATCCAAATAATAACTTGCTTATTTCTGCAGAAAAATGCCCCTACCAACAATCCCCCGCCTGGGAATTCTTCTTCGTCCAAGAAGAGGCCTACATCGACCGTGGACCAGCCTCCAACAAAAAAGTCTAAGGGATTTACAAGGAAGAAAACGGAGAAGACTACTCCGACTGATAAAGGAGTTGGAGAGAAAGCCATGCTTCCCCCAAAGGAGAAGGTCCTGAAGGAGGAGCCTTCCGCTGCCGGTGGGGAGAAGAGTTATGATCCTACAGGTCAGTTGGATGTGTTGCCTGCTGATTCACCTGAAATCAAACCAGAATCAGCCTTGGCTTTAGTTATTCCGGAGCCGGGGATGGCTACTGATAACTACCCGGGCTTCAGCGGCTCGGTGGCGAAGCTGGTTTCACAGATGCCGCTATCCGTTAGGACGACCTCCTTATCGTCAGGTGAGTTGTATTATCCAAATAGAGTTAGGACGGTGCGGGTCGACGGACGGTCCATGATTCCGTCCAATAGACAAGCCATAGTCTTTCCCATCAAGAGAACTGACTCCCCCCTGTTTCAGATAAGGGCAAAAGGACCAGCTTTACCCACAGCTACTCCCACAGTAGAGTCGGACGAGGAGCCTTCTGCCGCTTTTGCCAAAATGTCAAAAGTTGAGTGAGATCGGCTCAAGCAGGAGTTGTTCACATGTTTCCCTGAATCCTACATAAAAGGATTGAGGGGGCATCAGCTGGGCATGTGGGCTACATGTCATAACTTGCTGCTGAGGTATAATCTGTTGCCGCTTTTGTTTTATACTTCTACAAAATTTTTCCTTTTATAACTCGTCTAACGACTTGCTATGTTTTCGTTGATCCAGCTTCTGGCTCGCAGTATATTGACAGAGGAGTGGGCGAGGGAGCTTAGGAAAGAAAATAAGGAACTCGCCCGCCTTGCTACGACGGCTGGCGACAAGGCCATCCATGCCATTGAGATGGCTAATACTCTCCACCGCCAATCACTGGAGGCCTTGGAGAAGAGATCAGCAGTCCTGGAATCCGATAACAATAACAATCTTGTTACTATCAACCAGCTGTACAAGGAACAAGACCGACTGAAATTGGTCTTAGACATCGTCTCAGCTGAGTTGAAGGGCGAAAGGGATACTGCTCTTCTGGCCGCGATCCAACTGAGGAGGGAGAATATCATCCCAAGGGCGAAGAATGCCCGTCTGCAAAAGGAAGCGGCCCAATCCTTTGATGACGCCAAAGAAGCCTTGAATCAGGTTATTACGATGTCCAAAGACTAAGCCGTCAAGGCTTTTGAGATGTTGGCCGAGCCTAGTGAGGTTCCCAGCTTTGTCCGGCACCTGGAATATCAAGAGAGTGTTCACCGTGCATTGGTGTCCGCTGAAGAACCTCCTGAATTTACTGAGTCGGACGAAGAAGATGCGGGCGAGGATGAAACTCCTGCTGAATGAGATGCCTAGCTTGCTTTAGGTTTATTTTTCTAAGTTTCTTGGCTTGTTTGTCGTCGTAGCTTTGTCTCCTCTAGCTTTAAGCTGTAAGTTTTTGCCAAGTATATAATGAAAAGACTTTTTGCCAATTTCTTGTTCTTTTATTGCACTTCAACTTTTATCAAGTATAAAATGAGACTCGTCCTGACTTTTGGACGATCTACGCACATTTTTAAGGAAAATGTATCATCCTTGCCTTTGGACGACCGTGAATCTTTCGAAGATATATAGCCAAGTACAAAATGAGACTCGTCCTGGAATTTTTGGACGGTCTGCAAAATTTAGTTAAGGAAAGATTGTCATCCTTGTCGTTGGACGATCGTGAATCTTTCCAAAATGTTGCTAAGTACAAAATGAGACTCGTCCCGCAATTTGTGGACGGTCTGCAAAATTTAGTTAAGGAAAGATTGTCATCCTTGTCCTCGGACGACCTTGAATCTTTCCAAAATGTAGCTAAGTACAAAATGAGACTCGTCCTGGATTTTTGGACGGTCTGCAAACTCGGACGAGTCTTGCCCCAAGAAAGAAAGCGGCCAATACATTGTGGTTTATGGACGATCCACGCTTTAGCCGTTTTTCTCGAGTTAGCAACACTCGTCTTGAAGTAGCGATCCATTACAAGGGCATCTATTGCCTAGTTCGTCCTGGTCTTTGGACCACCTTTGACTTCCCTCAATTGAGGCCAAGTGTAACTGTAGCTCGTCCTACAGACTTGTCTTGTCCTCCCCTTCTTGGGCTTAGCTCATCCGTATATTATGGACGAGCCATGGTCCAAGAAGGAGAGCGGCCAACATTGGCCAAGCCTATTGAAATTTCTAAGGACGAGCTTTAGATATATGGGCAGACCATGCCTTGCCGGCTTCCTTGAGGGAGTAACACTCGTCATGAAGTAGTGATCCCTTACTAGGGTTTTTACTACTTAGCTGACCGTGTATTTGAAAGTAACTATCCTTTACTAAGGGCTTATTTCAGGTCAGCTTTCTCTTAGAGACTTTGACGTTTCTCAAACTAGAGATTTTTGTCAATTTCTTGACCATTTATGTGTTTTAACCTTTAGGTTGTTACACTTTGGCCGGTCTCTTCGAGGGAGTGATGTACGTCAGAGAACAGAGCATTTTGCACATTTTATTGCTCTTTGTAATTTTGTCCAAGTTATAGTCACTTTTAGACTACTAGACTTAACTGATAAAATGCCCCACAGTGAATAACTTGGTAAAAAATAAACAAAGATAAGAAGGAAGTAGGAATTGTATTATATGATTTTTGCTTGACTAAGTGCCAAGATACATGCATACAATTCTTTTTCTCATGCTTGTGCTGTGGCACTTTGGACTGATTACAAACTACTAGCCAGTTTCTTGACGCTTAACTGAGTCACACGTGGTACTTCTTCAAAGTGTCTGAGTTCCAAGTGCGCTGAATTGGTCGTCCATCCATATCTTGGAGACGAAAAGTTCCGCTTCGAACCTCTTGTACAATAAGATAGGGTCCTTCCCAATTTGGCGTTAGCTTCCCCAGCTCTTTAGCTCGCCCAACTGCTTCCATCTTCCTTAGAACCTGGTCCCCTACCTTGAGTGGTCGTCTATCGACTCTCTTGTTAAAGTCCCGAGCCATTCGCAGCTTGTACAATTGCATTCTTAACAAAGCATTGCCCCTGACTTCTGGTACTTGATCTAAAGCCGTGCGCAATGCAGTCCAGTTGGCATCCTCCCTGTAGAGCATGACTCGCAGGGTGGGTTCCTCTATCTCAATGGACAAGACGGCTTCAGTGCCATAGACTAACATGAAGGGTGTCTCCCCTGTAGAGTTTTTGACTGTGGTTCTGATGGACCATAACACTAGTTGTAGTTCTTCAACCCATTGTCCTTTAGCATTATCCAACTTTCTTTTGATCCCATTGGATAGAATCTTGTTGAAGGACTCTACTTGCCCATTGGCTTGTAGGTGGGCGACTGCAGCGAAGTGGGCTTTGATTTCCCTTTCTGCCAACCAATCTTTCAGCTTGGGTGTTTCAAATTGTAGACCATTATCAAAGACGATGGACTGCGGCATACCAAAACGAGTTATAATGATCTTCCAAATAAAGCCTTTAACGTCATTCGTTGTTATACCCCCGCATGGCTTCAGCCTCTATCCATTTAGTGAAGTAGTCCACAGCTACGATTACAAACTTCTTTTGCCCAGCGGCCACAGGGAAAGGTCCTAGGATATCCATGCCCTATTTGGCAAAAGGCAAAGGAAACAAGATAGGAGTTAAGTAGTTGGACGGTTTCTGATGCAGATTTTCGTGCTTCTGACAACTGTCGCACTTCTTTGCATAGACGAGAGTATCTTCGTTTAAGGTAGGCCAGTAATACCCCGTCCTTAAAGCCTTTTCTCCTAAAGCTCTTACCCCAATGTGAGATGCACAAGCTCCTTCATGGAGTTCCTTCAGAACCTCTAGACCATCTTCCCTGGTGATGCACTTGAGGAGAGGACGATTGAATGAGTTCTTGTAAAGGGTCTCATCCCACAGTTCAAACCATTTATCTCGAGCCTTCACATACTTAGCCTCTACAGGGTCTGAAGGCAGTCGTCCTGTCTTCTTGTATTCTATTATAAGCTTCATCCAAACTGCCCCTCGGCTAAGAAACATGATTTGTTCTTGGTCAATACTCTTTTTGGGTTTAACTTCCCAACACACTGTTCTTGGCGCATCACCTTCAGCCGAGCTGGCCAATTTTGAGAGAGCGTCTGCTTGATGATTTTCTGACCTTGGTACTTGGTCGAGAACAAATCGTTTCAAAGGCTCCATCTCATCTTTGATCAGACGCATATATTTGCCCATCGATGCTTCTCTACATTCAAAGTCTCCATTGACTTGACTGACGACCAAGAGAGAGTCCGATTTGACCTCAATTTCCAGAGCTCCTGCCGCTTTACACATCTTGATTCCAGCTAGAAGTGCTTCATATTCAGCTTCGTTATTGGACGCTTGGAATTGGAATCTTAGCGTATATTCAAACTTGTCTCCTTCTAGAGATTGACAAATGATCCCTGCCCAACATCCATTGATAGTGGACGATCCATCAACCATGAGTGTCCAATGCTTCCTCCCTTCAGTGGATCAAGTATTGGTTCTATAATTGGCCGAGTAAGCTCAACTATAAAATCTGCCAAGGCTTTCCCCTTAATGGCTTTCCTTGGTTCAAATGATATATCGAACATGTTAAGCTCAACAGCCCATTTTAACATTCGTCCGGCGACTTCCATCTTCTGCAAAACTTGCTTCAAGGGTTGGTCAGTGTAGACGAGTATACTGTGAGCCAAGAAATAAGGCCTTAACTTTCTACTGGCCATGACGAGGGCCAATCGAAACATCTCGACTGGAGTGTACCTATTTTCCGCATCCTTGAGCACATGACTCACAAAGTATATTGGAACTTGCACACAGCCAAGTATACAAACAGTTTCTCCCCCTCGGCTGGACTGACTAACCTAGGGAGCTGACGAAGGTGATCTTTGACTTGCTGAAGCGCTTGCTTAGCTTCTGCTGTCCACTCAAACTTGGCCTTCTTCTTGATAGTAGCGAAAAAGTGATGGCACTTGTCACTCGACTTAGACAAGAATCGTCCAAGGGCAGCTAAACAACCCGTCAATCGTTGAACTTCCTTTATCTTTGACGGGGATTTCATGTCTAGAATAGCTTGGATCTTTTCAGGGTTGGCTTCTATTCCCCTCTGATATACTAAGAAGCCCAAGAACTTCCCAGACAAGACTCCAAAGACACATTTGCTGGGGTTCAATTTTAGCTTGTATTTTATGAGAGTTTCGAAAGTTTCTCTCAAATCACCAACATGACCTTCCTCTTGTCGACTCTTGACTATCATATCATCAATATATGCTTCCATATTTCTTCCCAACTGTGGCTGAAAGACAGTATTGATCAATCTTTGAAAGGTGGCCGGCGCATTACGGAGGCCGAATAGCATCCTCAACCAACCATACAGCCCTTTCTCGGTAATGAAGGACTTTTTGTCCTGATCTTCTGACCACATGGGGATTTGATGAAAACCTGAATAAGCGTCCATGAAGCTTAACAAAGCATGGCCGGCTGTGGAGTCCACTAGTCGATCCAACTTAGGCAAAGGAAAACTGTCCTTGGGACAAGCCTTGTTGAGATCAGTGTAGTCCACACACATCCTCCACGTGCCATTAGGCTTTGGCACCATGACCAAATATGCTATCCATTATGGATAATAAGTTTCTCTAACGAATTTTGATTCCAACAACTTCTGAACTTCCTGGTCGACCGCCTGATTCCTGGCCGGTCCTACATGTCTTTCTTCTAACGAACAGGCTTTAAGTTCAAATCAACATTTAGCCGGTGGACGGCTATCTCTGGATCAATTCCAGGCATTTCTTCAACACAATAACCAAACACGTCTTGAAATTCTTTCAACAAGCTGATTAAAAGGACCCTCAAATCAGGAGATAGCGAAGAACCAATCTTCAAAGTTCTTTCGGGACGAGCCTCCTCCAAACAGACATCTTCTGGACGTTCTAGTGCCAGTCCCATAATGGCCATCACTTCTTTAGACGAGGGAGGTTCTTTCTTGACGGGATCATACTTTCTTTTCTTGCTGGGGAGATGCTCAGACGTTTTCCTTGAGGGAGCAATCGGCGTCTAAGGACTCTCAATTGCCATTCCAGGCTCCTTTACATTTTCGGACGCCTTCCTTTCTCCATTAACCTTCGTCTTATCTTCATTATCTGCTTTCCATGACGATGGCTTGAGGGTTGTTAGGTAACGTTCCCTAGCCGCCTGCTGATCTCCATACAAGGAGCCAATTTTGCCACCATCACACTCAAACTTCATAAGCATCAAGTGAATTACTATTACAGCTTTGACATGATTCAGAGTTGGCCATCCAAGTATGACATTGTAGGCTGTCAAATCTCGGACCACCAAGAACTTGATAAACATAGTCCTTGAGGCATCCTTCTCTCCCACTCGGACAGGCAAAGTAACGGTTCCCATAGGATGAATGATTCCTCCCCCAAACCCTATGATGGGATGGTGGACGGGAACCAAGTTCTTTTCATCAAACTTCAATCTGGACAAGCAATCTGCACTAATAATGTCTGTCGAGCTTCCGGTGTCAATCAGAATTCTTCTTACTCTCAAGTTTGCTATCATCATTTCCACAACCAAAGGGTCATCATGAGGAGTTCTCAGCTTCCCCCGATCTTGTTCACTAACCACCACTTTTGGGAAGGGCTCGGCCTTTATCTGATCAGCTAGTAAGACTTAGCCGAGCTCCCTGAGGTAGTTCTTGTGCCCTCTATTGGTTGGTCCTCCAGCAGCAAATCCTCCTGAAATTACAAGGACAACATCCTCGTCCGTGCTTTCACTCTCCTTCTTATTGGTCTGCCGATCATCCTTCCTCTGAAACTTCCTTCCCCCTTGAGGCATATAGGAGTTCATCTTTCCTTTCCGAGCTAGATCCTCCAAAGCCCTCTTATGGTGATTGCATTCATTAGTCTCGTGACCGCAGTCCTTGTGAAAGTGACAGTATTTGCTCTTGTCCCTATTTCTGTAAGGAGTCCTCATCTCAGCTGGAACCTTCATCTCATGTTGGTCATTTATCTCCATGAGAATAGAGTATTGGTCCTTGCTGAATTCGATGGGGTTGGATGAAGCAGGCTCAGATTCTTTCCTCTTGGTTCTTCTTGACGAAGTAGTGGTGGAGGTTATGGCCCAAGTCTCAGCCTTTTTGGGGTTGCTCTTCTTTGGTTGAGCGACCTCTTCAGGCTTCTTGGACTCAGGCTGCTTTGCCTCAGCACATACTTCCGTGGCATGTATAAAAGCTTCGGCTTCCTTTAAAGCTTCGACAAGAGTAGTGATTTTCTTCTTCACAAGGTCAAACTTAAAACTTCCTGGCCTAAACCCCTGATTAAGGCGTCAAAGGCCACTCCAGCATTGAGATCATGAATTTGAAGCGCTTCTAGATTGAATCTCTTAACAAAAATTCTAAGGCTTCTTTTGGTCCATGGACGACCTTGCCCAAGTGCATGCTTGTCTTTTGTTCTTGCCGATTGGCAACAAAGTGACTAGTAAATAAGAAACTGAGTTCAGTGAAGTTGTTGACTGAATTGGGGGGAAAAGTATTGAACCGCTTCTGAGCTACACCCTTTAGGGTAGCCGGGAAATTCTTTTACCAAGTAACATCATCTACTCCTTGGACGTACATCTGATGTTTGTAAGCGGACAGGTGATCATCTGGATCGGTTGTTCCATCAAAAGGTTCTATTGTTGGGATACCTTTGGGAAGGGGGGCGCCTTCATGATCCTGGCCGAGAATGGAGTAGGTCAATTAATCCGAGGGATCCCAGCTGTCCCTCGATGGGTATGAACTCCTTGCGATATTCTCTTAACACTGGATTAGATGAAGTGTTTGCGGGTACTGGACGCCTATAGACCATTGGTTGAACCACCGTTTTCTCTTGTCTTGGACGAACAAGCGAAAGACCCAGACTCCTTCCTTCTGTTCTGGATGGTATCCATAAAGGGGGGTCTATTAAGTACGGGATAGAGTCAGTGGCCGACTGTTGCAATGCCGCAGCCTTCTTTGCCTCTAGGTAATCCCTGGCATCTGTTTCCATTCGGTGTCCATTCGGACGAGCTTGATCTTGGGTCCTAACCACCAGATTCCAGTCCATCTTCCTTCGCTGCTCACCGCTTTTTGGCTGCTTTCCCTTGGCCGTCCTCCTAGAGGGTTCCTGACAAACAGGTCGACTAGGACCTGGATGATTCTCTTGGGAACGTCCTCTAGGAGGAGTTGGATTGTTAGCGGCTGGCTTCGGATTATGATGGAAAAACAGCATGTTGCTCTTAATCTGTTCCTGGACGACTGCTGCCATCTTAGTCTGAAAGTCATTCAGGACGTTCTCTAGATGGGCAGCAGTCACTGGACGTTCAAGATTCTCCTGAATGACAGGCTGCTGGCTTGGTCCAGAGACATTGACGATGGACGGAGGTCTATCCCTTCCTCGAGGTGGTCTCTCATGTTCTACTGTGTCTTCGACATTGACCTGAAAACTTCGGTTCCTAGCCACATTGGACGATTGACAGTTAGTCCTCGGTGCGTCTCCCCACAGACGGCGCCAAATATTTAGTATGCTTGTCCAACAAGTAAGCTACATGTTTAGCCTTCTTGTCTAGAAAGTAAACTAGTATCCCTTAGATGTTCTTCACTTGGAGACTTGTGCAACAATATCTGAATTTGCTTGGTCCGAGCCTGAGCTTCATTCCCGAACCTGCAAAAAGGGGACCACCCTGGAGGTTTGGGTGGTGGTTCCCCCTCCGAAGCTTAAGTCAGATATCAGGAGTTGTAAGGAAAAAGTAGATATAGAGAGAGAAAGTGAGAGAGTATTTCTTCAGAGTAAGTTTACACTGGTTGCATTGAATGATCTTTCTCCTGATTTCAGGGGTATTTATAGTGATGGTAGTATGACAACTATCCTTAAAAATTGCCCTAGAATATGGCATCTGATTGGCTAAGCAATCAAATCATGACACTTGGCAAGCCAGGGTTTGTGAGAGTTTATCAACCAATCACTTGCAGCCACCTTCAAGGAGTTGGGCTCTGACTAACGTTTGGGCGAAAAAGGTAAGCCTTTTCTCCCAACTGGATACAACCCAAGGGTTAAATCTTCTTTTCTTTATTTATTATGAGAGGACACGTGTACGACCCTGATGAGCCCAAGTATCTCTAAAGGAGCCGTAAATTTTTAGGCTACAACAGAAACCAAAGTGAAAAATTAAAGACAAACGTTTAGAAATGGATCATGTTAGTAGTATTTTAGTATGTCCAATAAATTCTAACCTTTTTAATGATATCATATAGTCTATAATTTGTGATTAGATCTTTAGACATGTCATGACTAAATTAGGTGATAAATACATAATGGCAATACAACAAGTACTACCTAGTCTGGCTTGGCTCAATTGGTGGAGATTCCACCTCATTACCTCAAGGCCAGGGGTTCAAATCCCACCAAGTAAGGGGCACTTGGAAGTGGATTTCCCTTACCGTTTCCCCTCCTTCTAAGTGTTTTGGGCCTCTGAGTCCTTATTCATCTTACCAATATGTATAAAAAAATACTACAAGTACTAACACTAATATAATGATTAATTTGAATACTTTGTAATATTTCATTCGAGATTTGATAATCACCTATACTATTTTAAAATCTCTAAAACATTTTTTGTCTTTGTCCAGAATATTAATGTTTTAAGGTGATTTATTAGACATCGGATCCGATTTCATATAATATTGTACTTAGGCCTTGTTTGGTTGAGCTTTTTCTGGAAACAGATTTAATAATCTGAATCCAGTTCTCCTTGTTTGGTTTAGGAAGTAGGTTAACCATTACCCTTACTTGAGGGTAATCCAAACCCCCAAAATGTTACCCTCCAAATTAGATGAGTAATAAAATCATTTCCATTCCTTTACAAGTGATTCCTTTCCATTGTTGAACCAAACATTTAATAAAAGAAACAATTATTGTTACCATTCCTCCTCCTTACTTGATTCAATTCCCTTTCCATTCCTCTATTTGAACCAAACGCCCTCTTAATGTATTTTTGTAACTTTTGTGCACTAAAAAGAATGCTATCAAGCCTCAAAACTCAAGAGTCAAGACTCCACCCATTACTAGATGATTTTATATGGGTGCTAAAGAGGGGCAAACCCCAAGAAAAGAAACTAGCACCTATACTAATATATTAAGGTACGATTCGATCCCGAGATCACAAGCATATATGCTAATGTCTTTACCACTAAACCAAGTGATACTTAATGTTATTATTTCAAAATAAAATATTAATAAATAAAAGATATAATTACCCGGTGCATAATTCGGGCCTAAAAACTAGTTACAAACTAATAAGCCGTGGCAACACCACACCTAAAATATATTGCGCTAAAATTTAATTGAAGTCTGGAGAAGTCCTTGGAGAAGAGTAATAAAGCCTTAAAAAATGGGCTCCAGAAGATGGGCGTAGTAACCTGACTTTAAAAAATGGGCTCCAATGTGATAAAGCCTTGAAACGGCCCTAAAGGTCGAGCTGCCAAAGTGGGATGAATAGGCAACACAAAATTCTTATATGAAGTCAAACTGCTCTAGAACAAATAGATGTTGGGTTTTATTAGGCTTTGACCGTATAATCATGTCATTTTTCTCTTGAAGCCCAAAGCTTAATTTGTTCATATGATTGGTCAAAGAGGAAATCTCGATGGTGAAATCCGAAATCTTAAAGCATCCTTAATGGTGAAAAAAAAAAAAAGATTATGTGCTTGATCTTAAATGGGCTCCCTTAGTGATGATTGAGAATAAGATTGTTGGTTGATTGGCAAAAAAAATTTGTATCCCACGATTGAAAGCATGATCAGGCGTGGGAGTGGGACCCACTGCCTGATCCGACTTTCTTTAAATTTTTTTTGCCTCTCCAGCAGTCAAAACGCAGTGTTTTGGCTGTTGGAAAGGCAAAAAAAATTATCTTTGTCAGCGCTGACGCGCTGACACGCCAAACCAATAGGCGCGCAACATTTGTCGCCCTTTCCACATGGCAGCTTCCTATTGGGCATTAAAAATATAACCGTTGTAAATTTTGCAACTGTTATATTTAAAAAAATACAAATCAAAAAAAAAAAAATACCAATGGCTTTATTTTTTCGAGCTCTATAAATAGAGACCCATTTTGCTATATTTTGGACACACTTAATTCTCTCCATCTTCCTTCACTAATTTCTTCTACTTGTTCTAATTTATTCCATTAACTCTTCTTCTATTGCTCTTTTATTTTAAAATTCTTATAATTATGGAGCCTAATAATCCTAATTATATAAGAAACCAACCCCAAAACCGCTCAAAAAACCAAATGCCTAGGCAACAAAATCGCTCAAATACCTCTCAAAATAACTCAAATTATCGTCAACCCTCTCAAAATCAGTCAAATTATCGTCAACCCTCTCAAATAATTACGAATCAAAGGGGTGAAAATTCTCAATATTATTCTCCTCAATATGATAACCTTTACCATGAATCTCCATATGAAAATGCCAACCTTTCATATCATCAACTTGATCCTAATTATGGGTTTTCTCAATATTAAGAAGATTCATCTCCATACAATGATGTTGATGAGGATGGTGGTCATTACCAACAAGGTGACAATGATGTTGGTCAATACCAAGAAGGTGATGATTCTGATGAGTTTGTTCAGCCAACTCAATCCTTTTCACAATTACTATCACCAAATCTATCTGAGCAACCACAACCACAACCACAACACAATGCAAAAGCAAGTTGTAATGGTAAGAGGGCTTGGGATCAAGTTGAAGATGAGAATCTCATCTCAGCATTTATGAACACTTCTCTTGATAAGGTGATTGGGACGAGTCAAAAGAAAGGCGTCTTCTGGGGAAAAGTTTGGGAAGCTTTCGAGGCAGGAAGAATTGCCAACCCAACAGAAATTGCTCCAAGGAATGCGGATATGGTGAAAGGTCGTTGGAGTAAACTTGCTCCACGGGTTTTAAGGTTTGCTGCATTTTATGGCGAAGCTCTTGCAAGAAAAAAGAGTGGTCAAAACGATAATGATGTTCTGAAAGAAGCTCATTTATTGCATAATAGGAAACATGATAGGTTCATCCTCGAACATGCTTGGAAATTGATGAGGAGGTTTCGTAAATGGAGGGCCATAGTTAAAAAATCAGTGGAAACTCCACGTGGTCGCCCCAAAAATCCACAAGAAAATGTGGATTCACCTGCAAGCGGAAGTAGCGGTAAAAGGCCGAGAGTTGATGGAAGTGACTCAATGCCCGAGACACCTACCAGTGGTGATGGAGGTGACATCGAGCCACGAGAAGATGGTGTGAAGAAAGCAAAATCTAAGCTGAAAGGGGTGGCTGGTCAGACAATTGAGTGTTTTAATAATTTTAATGAAAGACTTCGGATCCATTCAGAAGGTAGGAGTGCAGATGTTGAAAGAGAAGCCAGAAAGTTGGAGGTTGAAACAAGGAAGGTTGCTGCAAAGGAACAAGAAATAGCGCTGCAAACCAAGAGCTTGAACATACAAGAGTATCATAAGAATTGGGATTTGCTGCAATCATTGTATGCGAAGGAAAATAGATCACTAGTTGAGGAGGCAACAATTGAGAAACTAACAATATGGTTGACGAATAATTCTCCTTTTTAAGTAATGTTTATGTTTAAGTGAAGTTTATGTTTAAGTGTAGTTCATATTTGAGTTTAAGTTTACGTTCAAGTTTAGATTATGTTTAAGTTTAAATTTTAGTTTATGTTTAAGTTTAAAGTTTAGTTTATGTTTAAGTTTAAATTTTCCTTTTTAAGTAATGTGTATGTTTAAGTTCAATTAATACAAAAAAGTAAAAAACTGTACTTGTATAAATTCTATGAATTGAAATTTCAATACAGCTTTTTACATTATTGTTCTGTTTTACATTATTGTTCTGTGTTACATTATTGTACTGTTTTACATTATTGTACTATTTTGCTTTATACATTATTGTACTTGTTTTGCTTTATACATTACTGTACTTGCTTTGCTTTAATGTTATGACATTTCAATACAGATGTTATGCTTCATTGTTGTACTACTTTTATGTATTATTGTTATGCTTTAACATTATTGTACTTGCTTGTTAAATTATTGTTCTGCTTTAATGTATTATTGAAGCAAAGCAAGTACAATAATGTATAAAGCAAAATAGTACAATAACGTAAAACGGTACAATAATGTAAAACAGAACAATAATATAAAAAGCTGTATTGAAATGTCAATTCATAGAATTTACACAAGTACGGTTTTTTACTTTTTTTTATTAATTGAACTTAAACATACACATTACTTAAAAAGGAGAATTTAAACTTAAACATAAACTTAAACTATAAACTTAAACATAAACTAAACATAAACTAAAATTTAAACTTAAACATAAACTAAACTTGAACGTAAACTTAAACTCAAACATGAACTACACTTAAACATAAACTTAACTTAAACATAAACATTACTTAAAAAGGAGATTTATTCGTCAACCATATTGTTAGTTTCTCAATTTTTGCCTCCTCAAATGGTGACCACTCTTTTTTCTTGCAAGAGCTTCGTCATAAAATGCAGCCCACCTTAAAACTCGTGGAGCAAGTCTACTCCAACGACC
The DNA here is from genome assembly GCA_947646795.1 of Beta lomatogona. Lineage (NCBI taxonomy): Eukaryota > Viridiplantae > Streptophyta > Magnoliopsida > Caryophyllales > Amaranthaceae > Beta > Beta lomatogona. The sequence goes on from CANSNZ010000731.1 coordinate 1,029,587, forward strand.
TTTCACCATATCCGCATTCCTTGGAGCAATTTCTGTTGGGTTGGCAATTCTTCCTACCTCGAAAGCTTCCCAATTTTTCCCCAGAAGACGCCTTTCTTTTGACTCGTCCCAATCACCTTATCAAGAGAAGTGTTCATAAATGCTGAGATGAGATTCTCATCTTCAACATGATCCCAAGCCCTCTTACCACCACAACTTGCTTCTGCATTGTGTTGTGGTTGTGGTTGCTCAGATAGATTTAGTGATAGTAATTGCGAAAAGGATTGAGTTGACTGAACAAACTTATCATAATCATCAGAATCATCACCTTCATCATTATCACCTTGTTGGTAATGACCACCATCCTCATCAACATCATTGTATGGAGATGAATCTTCTTGATATTGAGAAAATCCATAATTAGGATCAGGTTGATGATATGAAAGGTTGGCATGTTCAGATGGAGATTCATGGTAAAGGTTATCATATTGAGGAGAATAATATTGAGAATTTTCACCCCTTTGATTCGTAATTATTTGAGAGGGTTGACGATAATTTAGAACAAGTAGAAGAAATTAGTGAAGGAAGATGGAAAAAATTAAGTGTGTCCAAAATATAACAAAAGGGGTCTTTATTTATAGAGCTCGAAAAAATAGAGTCGTTGGTAATTTTTTTTTTTTTGATTTGTATTTTTTAAAATATAACTGTTGCAAAATTTACAACGGTTATATTTTTAATACCCAATAGTAAGCTGACATGTGGAAAGGGAGACATGCGGCGCGACGTTATTCGCTGAATTCGCTTTACGCGTCAGCGTGTCAGCGCTGACAAGCTGACGCGTAAAGCAAATTTTTTTTGCCTTCCGCCAGCCAAAACGCAGCGTTTTGACTGCTGGAGAGGCAAAAAAAATTAAAGAAAGCCAGATCAGGCAGTGGGTCCCACTCCCACGCCTGATCATGCTTTCACTCGTCCCACACAAAAAATTTTTGCCAATCAACCCACAATCTTTATTTCATTCATTGTTAAGGGGGTTTTTTTAAGATCAAGTATGTAATCTTTTTTTTTTTAATCATCATTAAGGATGCCCTTGGTGATAGCCTTTTATATGTCGGTGATTACCACAAGGTATTTACCTTGTCAAGGAGTAACTATCTCTAGAAGATTCTAGTCACATCATCATCATTCATCAAAACAAGTGATGAAGTATTACTTGGTTGTGGCTCTCATCTTTAGGATGATCTTGATTAGCTACTTCACCACCATTCCTCACCTATAAATATGGAGTTGTAGGTTAGCTTTGGGTGTAACCAAAAATCATCAACCAATACCCAACATAAGAAGCCATACATTTCAAGCCTTCCAACCATACTAACCCTCCTTTCTTAGTCCATCTTGTATTATTAATCCACTATTCTTCTTTGTAATACTCCTTTTTGAGTTTATTGTATAGTGAGAGTCTTATTTCTGTCAAAAAAAAAAAGAGTCTTATTGTATTACTCACCCTAATAATAGGGTTCTTGTACTCTCCTGTTTCATATAGTGGATTTTGGGTACTCGTTGTCCGTGGGTTTTTTGCCTCTATTTGAGGATTTTTCCCACGTTAAATATTGTGTGTCCATCATTTATTACTTTTCTTGCCACATATTTCTGACTCTATTTATTTTGCTCAAACTCTACATCTTTAATTTGCTTCCGCTACGCACTCACAACCCTAACATAGTGTATCGTAAGTATAGTATATTTATTCTTCATCTGAAATCCGAGCAAAATTCACACAATGGGGAGAAGTGCAATGAGCAAAAAATAGCCTTAATTCATTGCTTTTGATGTTTAAAAGGCATGTTATGCAAAAGAATCTATATGCTCCCCTCGTCTCTTTGTAATATACATACTTTGTACTTTGACACTATTCACATGCTTCACTTTGACGATCATTTGTGATTTATACAATAGAAAAAACATAAACTTGTGGATTTTGTTAAATTCATCTTGAGCCTCAACATATCCTTTTTAAAACAATTTTCCTATCATATTTATTTATTCTTAATTAAACATATCAATGGTCAAGGTTGGCAAACCTAAATCACATTATCACTTAAGTCTATATGCAGAGCTCTAAAGGGCATTCATGTATATCAAACTCATTTCCAAATCTTATTACATCACATACACAAAAATTTACCAACTTAACAATATACATCCACAAGTAACAAAGTAAATTACATCCGCCTAACCCTTTCTCTTTCTAAAAGTTCTCTCAGCCAAACCCTAAAAACAACAGCCCTTCTACAGCCGCATCCCTAGGCTCGCTGGTGGCTGGCTTCTCAGCCTCGCCGGCGAGCTTAGTCCCCTAGTTCTTTTCGCAGCTTCTTTGTCGTTGTTCCCCTTCCCGTCGTCCCCACCCCCCGTTTCTTTGTCGTCTTCGTCGTTTGCCTTGTCGTGCTCTGTCGTCGCAGGTTGGTAGGGCTCCCCTTCCGGTTCTCCGCCCTCCCTTCCTCTTTTGTTCGGTCGTCGACCTCCCTTTCCCTCTCCCCTGTTGTGTGTCGCGGGCATCCCTTTCCCCTTCCCCTATTGTTGTGTCCCGTCGAGTCTCCTTCCCCGGTTTCCTCAGCCAAGTTCCTCTCCCCTGTTGAGTCCGTTTTCCCCTGTCGTAGTAGTAACTCCTATCCCCTCGCGTACCTCTCCCCGTTAGGTTTTGTGTTCCTTAGATCTAATCTCCCCCCGTGTTCCCAAGCCCCTTCCCCCTTTCCGGTTTGCGTCGATTGCTAATATGCAGTTAGTATTTCACCTTTTAGTTTGTTTATTGTTCGGTTTATGTTTTTGTCTTGATTCAGTATCTTCCAGATCCAATATCCCTTGCCTTTTTGCGTCTGGATGTGCTTGGGTGTTCGTCAGTAGTGATTGGTGGGCAGTGCAAGGCTCTTGGTTTTCTATGACAAAGAAGGATCTAGGAAACCTGGTGAAAAGAGCTAATGCTCCTGGAGTTGCTCGTGAGGTTTATGCCGCTTTAGGACTTCGAGTGTTGGTTAAGATGAGAGGAGGTTATCAATTTCGATATGTTGTACGTTGTTCTTCTAGATTGGAGATTGTGAGGTTGGATCTTCAGATCCTTAAGTGGGGCGATGTTCATCAATCTAACTCGCCCCAATTTCTCGTGATGGCTTCACGTGTCATCACACCTAAAAAATGCATCTTGTGGGAGGCCCTCCAATTTGATTTGGAGTACGTTAAGACCTCCACCTCCTTCGAGTTTCAGTCTAATGTGACTAAACTCTGGGTACCCTCGCAGCAGGGTCAGAAGTCACCAAAGGACGTGACTTCATTGTTAGTTGATTCCGTAGAATCCCAGGAGGTTGTTTCTCTTCACGGACCTTGGGATTTAGCGTCTAGTGGACATTGGGGTCCACTAGTCCTAGTGCGACAGTCTCTCTTAGAAGATCGTCAGAGTTTCGTATCACAACAGACTCCCTCTCATATCAGGTCTTTTTCATCAAGACATGTAATCCAACCTCACCCGTCATCGCTCAAGACAAACTACTTTTGAACTGAACATGGAATAGTTAGTTTTTTCTTTCTAAAGTATGTAAGAGCTAATAGAGCTCCCGTTAATGTTTGTTTATGTTTGTTTGGTTGTATTAGCATTAGGTTGTACTCCAATTTTAATTAATGCAAATTTTCTCGACGTCAAAAAAAAAAAAACAATATACATCCACAAACTAAAATAATCGCCAAAGTAGCAAATTAGCCTTCACAAGTTATAATTTTGCTTATAAAACAACACATTCTAAACAGTTTCCCTATTTTGCCACATCATTTAGGATGAAGATGTTGAGTATCGCTCCAAAATAGAAGTGTTGAGTGATTAGTCAAAATCAGTTACTAATATTTAGGAAAGTCAGTAGACTAAAATAAAGTAAGGTGTTAGACTGTTAGTGGGTTGTTAGTCAAAGATTAGTGATTAAGTATTCTAGCCAACGTGGGATGGTGCTCCTACTTCTTAGCATTTAGTCATGTTTGTTTTCTATTTAAAGGATTGATGTACTTTGTTTTGATTAGTGAAAAATACAATCTGCAATATCATTTTTTCCACCATCATTTACTCTTTTTTTTTACACTTTACTGGCTTACTTAGAATCCTCGATCTAAAAGACAAAAAAAGTTAGAAAACTAAGACAATCACAAGTCTAAAATCAATCTTGGATCTCTTCGTTTCTTCTTCCCAAAATAGTTTTCACAATAAGATTATATAATACCCCCCAAGTGCTGACTAATCAATAGAAGAAACCTCAATTCCATGCATTTTATTAAGACAAAAATATAGAAAATACACACAACTTCCAATACATATACGATCGAATCCAAGTTGAACATGTATATTAATAATAAGCATCGTTTTATTCACGTATCCACAAGAGTAGGAGTCTAGATCATGGATCAAACCTTGTTAGAAGAGTGGTAATCTAGAGATCTGACGTAGATTGTAATCAAGTCTAAAGAGAGGGCATTATTTCTCACTTGCTTTTTCTTTAACTGTATACTACTTTACTTCTATCGTTCCGCATCCTAATTTTGTTGCAACAAATGGTTTGCTCTAGAGGTGATTAATATGAGCCCAGTCCGAAAATGGGCGGTTTTGGACACAATTTTTGGCCCGTGGTTATACCCGGACCGGCCAATTTTATGGGGAAAAAACCGGGCCACAGACGACTTAAATATTAAAAATTAACACGAAAAGTCCGCATGGCCCACACGAATTAGCGGTAATTTCAGCCCGGGGCTTTGTCCGAAATGGGCCACTTTTTTTGCTAAAACCTAACCCGGTTAATGATCACCTCTCATTTACTCACAATTAGGAAAATAAATGAATTCAGAGAAAAGTGGGTGAATGCAATGTCTAACTTTAGATAAAAAGTAGACTAAAATATTACCAAAAATGATATTTATGTTTTTGTATAGGAAAAAAAAAGGAAATCCTTAACACCAGCAATTTCAATCATGCTCATCTTCTGTAAATAGTCTTATTATCTATTACTTTTTTTCGAGAGAGTTCTGAGCTGAGTGCTTGTTTGGTTGCAATGGGAATTAAATTCCCATAGAAATTTACATTTTGTGGGAAATTAATTCCCTTATGGAATTTCTAGGAACTAGTATAAATTGTTTGGTAGTCATAAGGGAAGTTGTAATTCATAGGAATTTATGTAGAAATTGTGAGTGACCAAGGAGAGGGTTGGTAAATAAATGCCACATTTTGTGGAAATTTCAAATTCCCATGTATTTTCATTGTCCCCATTTTTTCTACTTCCTGTCAACCAAACAACTACCCAAATCTAAAAAGCGTGAGAATTTCCTGTATACTAAAAAATCACTTGTTTATATATAAACTTAACACAAACATCTATCTCACTCTTAAAAGCATCTAGACAGATTTCCTTCCTCTCAAATTTTCATGCTCATTCTGTCCTTGGTGTTGTATTCCATGTTGAGATGATGCCAAATAATTAGAATATAATATAGTTTTTATTTTGCGAAAAATATAAAATACCAAAAATAATGAAATGATTAATTTTGCATTTATATCTTGTGGAGAATGATTAATTATTTAATCTAAGTCAATATATTGTTTTTAAGCACTTTGAATTACTATCATATGGTATGTTTAATATTTTAGTAACTTGGAATCTTTGAGTAAAAGATTCTCAAAGTTATTAGATATTTTGTATTGTTGAAATTGTTTGAAAAACAGTTGGAATAAGCATGGCTGAAATTGTGGAGCTAAGTCCTTGAAGCTCTCTAACAAACTCCATGAACCTGCATGTTACTTGCTGGAAATTCTCCCACTAACGGATAGTGAAAGGTAGTTTATTTCCGTTGCAAAAAACGTGGAGGAAGTGCAGCTTAAGTCGAGCCATGATCTCCACAACACTACAAGCACTTATCAAGGAGAACGTGGAGCATAATATTTCCAGTAGAAGAAGATTAAGTGCAGCAGCTATATAAGAGGAAGATTATTCAAAGAAAAGATAGAACTTTCAAGCATAAAAAGTCGATCTATACAAAGAGAGTTTTTCTTGTAATTTCCTCTTATATTCAACATACTTTATTGTAATATTCATAGTGTGTGGGTGAGAGAAAATTTAGAAAAATATCCTTGTAATCAAGAGAGAGAAAGAAAGAGAGAAGAGAGACGACTTCGAGTGAAGTCAAAGTGAGTGTCATCAGTTCAGGGGGAACTGGGTGACTGGGAACAAGTTCCTAGAGGAACAGAGAAGGTCCGTTAATAGGTTGTAAAAAGCTAGAGTCTTTTGGCCTTTTATAGTAAAGAGAGTTTGAGTCAAAAACCCTCGTGGTCAAGGTTTTTCTTCCTATTGGGCCTAGGAAGTTTTCCTTGTAAAAATCTTGTGTGTTTATCTCATCTGCTTTCAGTTTGTTTTAATTCCGCAATATATTTTGAAAATTTCTCCTCAACTACAATTCACCCCCCTCTTGTAGTTGGTCTAGTGTTCATACTAGAATAACAATTGATATCAGAGCCTAGTACCTCCAGAATCAGCTAACACTGAGGAGATTGTACTTGGAACAATGAACACTACGGGCGAAAAGCTTGATGAAGGGTATTCAAATCAACGCCCATCAATGTTCAATGGCAAACATTATCCATACTGGAAGAATCGTATGGAGATATTTATTAAAGCTGAAAATTACCAAGTATGGAAGGTAATTGAAATTGGTGACTTTGAAGTCACAAAGAAGAACGAGAAAGGGGAGTTGGTTCCTAAACCCCTTGCCGAGTTTTACAAAGAGGACTTCGACAAAATGGAGATGAACAACATGGCCAAGAAGCTACTCCATTGTGGTCTTGGTCTCCATGAACACAATCGAGTCATGGGATGCAAGACTGCTAAGCAAATGTGGGAACTCCTTCAAATCACTCATGAAGGAACAAGCGAAGTGAAACGATCAAAGATCGATATGCTCATGCATAAGTACGAATTATTTCACATGAAACTAAAGGAGCCTATTCAAGACATGCTCACTCGCTTCTCTAACATCATAAATGAACTTGAATCTCTGGGAAAGATATATCTCCAGAGGAACAGGTTTGTAAGGTACTAAGGAGTCTACCACAAGATGAGAAATGGATGGCCAAGACTACGGCATTGTTGGAAACCAAGGACTTCACAACGTTCAACATTGAACAACTTGATGGTTCCTTGATGACCCATGAGTTACACCTAGAAACTCATAAAACTGAATCATCAAAGCCTAAGGCTCTGGCCCTCAGGTCAGAGGAACAAGAAGATTCAGAAACTAATGATGAAGAAGATGCGATGATTGTAAGAAGATTCAAGAAATTCTTCAACAAGAATTACAAAGGAAAGGTCACAAAGAAACCAACGAAGCTAAGTTGCCATAAGTGTAGAGGCCTTGATCATTTCATCAAGGAGTGTCCTCAATGGAAAAACGAGAAAGCAAAAGGAAGATACAAAGAAAAGGGCAAGGAACAACTAAAGTCATATTCGAAAAATGATATGAAGAGAGCCATGGTTGCAGCATGGGGAGAGTCTGACTCAGATGAGGAGCAGGAACAAACTGAGGAAGAAACTACCCATATATGTCTCATGGCGAATATCAAAGACAAAGTGGAATCATCAAATCCCAAGGTTAGTTTTAATGCCATTGAAGAGGAACTTATAGAACTTAATAAAAGCTAATTAATAAAACTTTTATTAGAAACCTTAGATGACTATAAGGATGTATGTGCAAAAAAAGATCAATTAAGTAATGCCTTGAAAGTCACTAAGAATCACTCTAATTAGCTTAACACATTAAAATGTGACACTCAAAAAAGATTCTTTGAACTTTTTGACAAGAATAGAGCTTATCAAGAAGCATTTGAAAAGTCAAAAATGAAAATTATCTTTCAAATTTGGGGTTGGCAGAATTGAAACTGTTTGTTCCTGAAGGAACAGTCTCATCAATTAATACCAGAAACATTGCTGAAAATTTAAAAAACGATTATGAATATATTTTTCAAGAAAATCTGGTGTTAAGGAAGAAACTGGAACCCTCAAGGAACAAGCTTCCTGACCTAGTCACATGGATACAAAAGTATCGAAACAAAGGAAGAGATGGTCTAGGTTTCAATCACAAGAAGAAGAACAAAAAGAAAAAATATGTTGATCTGCCAAGTAGTAGAATATGTTCTTACTGTGGGAACAGTTGTCACATTGTGTCTGACTGTTCCACCAGAGAAGAACGTATTGAGAGGAACACGTACCTAGTGAAACAGGTTTGAAAAATTAAGAAAGACTCAAGTCCAACAAAGGAACCCAAGCTAAACTGGGTTCCTACCACTAACTAGTTTGCTATGGTACAGGCTGAAGTGAGGGGAAACAACCTGTGGTATCTCGATAGCGGTTGTTCTAAGCACATGACAGGAGATAGATCAAAATTTCTCTCACTCTCAGTCTTCAATGGAGGAACTGTGACCTTTGGAGACAATCTTACTAGGTAATATAGTAGCAGTTGGTAAGATTGGTAAATCTCAGTCACATTCCATAGATAATGTATTTTTGGTAGAGGGCTTAAAGCATAGTTTACTTAGTATATCTCAGTTTTGTGATAAGGGAAATTCAGTGAAGTTTACTAATGAGTCTTGTGTAGTCAGCAATGATGTACATGAACCAAGATCCTTGAGGGAACGAGGAAAGGGAACACCTACATGGTCGACCTGGACCTTGTTCCTAGGAATAATCTCACATGCTTAAGTGTGATCGAGGTTGATCCTCTTCAATGGGAAAAACGTTGCGGTCATGCAAGCATGTCCCTACTGCATAAACTAAAAGGGAAGGGCTTGGTAGTTGGTTTACCAACAATTAAGTCTTTGAACCACGGTGTTTGTGATTTATGTGTTAAAGGCAAGCAAGTGAGATCCTCATTCAAATCCAAGAAATTAGTAAGCACACAAAGTCCATTCGAACTTCTTCACATGGACTTATATGACCTTGTACGCTTCCAAAGCCGATCTGGTAAGAGATATGTATTAGTCATAGTAGATGATTTTTCAAGATACAAATGGGTTATTTTCCTTCATAGTAAGGATGAAACGTTTGATGAATTTCTAACACTTGCTAAAAAATTTCAAAGAACAAGTGGTTTTAAATTAAAGCATTTAAGATCTGACCATGGTAAGGAGTTTGAAAACTCCAAGTTTGATGAATTTTGCAGCAATGAAGGTTTAGATCTGGTGGGATGCGTTCGCACGCGCTACCAAAGATAAAAGTTTATTTTCCTTCTTTCCAATACAAATGAATGTAAGTGGCAAGTAGGGTCGTATCCACAGAGACTTGGGGACTAACTCGTGCTTATAATAGATCAAATGGGGGTTTTGTAATTAAAGAATTGAATAACGATATACGAAGAACTAAAGAACAATAAAGAAGTGATGTAATCAATAAGAGAAGAATCTTGAGTTCGATTAATGGCCACTTCGATTCATACTATTGATCATTGGTTTCTCAAATGTGTTAATTTTACTCTTAATTACTCAAAGCTGGAAATAAAATTCCTTTCCCTCAAAAGAACCGTTAAACAATCACAATCAGATGATCATAAAACTTGAACTAAAGATTAATCTAATCTAATCAGAAATTAAATTCAAATCGATAGAACGTCAACGAACAAGGAAACAATGAGCCAATTAACAAATTGCTAGCACAACATATTCAAATTGGAAATTGTGATTTCTCTAGTGATTAACCAAGAATAATCAAATTCATTAATCAAACCCTAGATTGCTACCCATGAAACAAGAACAGATGATTCAGCATCAATTATAAATCCTAGCAAAAGATAAATCGGATGTATAAACTAGTAGTACTCCTAGCAATACATACAATAATCATAGATCAAGAACAAGGAATCACAATTATAACTAAGATAAAATCAACAAAGAGAAACCTCACATAATAGACCGAAGCTTGATTAACCGTTCTCAAGACTAGATTTAGGCTACGATCGACATAGCATCCATCAAAAAAATCTTTCAAGTAATTATATCAAAACTCCAAAAGGAAAATAAGGATTAGGGTTCTTTCTCTCTATTCTCTCTAATTCCGTCCAGGATTACATAACATCCCCTAAAACAACGTTTTTCTAATTAATAAAACCTCCGGAAAAGCTGAAAACTGCCGAAGAAATATAACCGCGTCGAAGTGCGCGAGCCGAGCAGCTATTGCGCGCGACTCGGACCTTCGCTGCTGTCAAATGCTTGCCTTCGCTCGATATGTGCGACTCGGGCATCTATGGCGCGCGAGTCGTGCCTTTGCTACTGCCAAACTCCTGCTTCCGCTCGAAGTGCGCGGGTCGTGCGCATCTAGTTCGCGAGTCGGGCCTTCGCCACTGCTTGGGACTTAATCTTCAAACAACGCCCGAGGTGGGATCTTCAACGCCCATGGTGGGCAATCAATGCTATAGAGCCACAAAGAGGATGAACTTGGATGCATCAACATATAACTCTAGACTCTAATGAACTTTGTGATCTTTTTATGTTGAATGGATCGCAAACACGGGATGGAAATCCACCTGTAAATGATCATAAACACATATAACCACAAAATATCCTTAAATCTCCTCTAATATCGCAAATTCATCATAACTCCCTCTTCTCCACACTAAGGTTTAGATGACTAAAACTCTCCTTCTTAAACCTTAAACCTTAGTAAAATAGACTTCTCAACACTCTATAATCGCATATAACTTAGTCACATCAAATACCCCCACACTTGAACTTTACTCGACCTCGAGTAAACTCAAAATAAAGGTTAATGAGGCATCCCTTCCATGTTATTGCTCACCTTTCACTACTCCCCTTATCTCTCCATCCTAGTGTATGATAAAGGTTTACTATTCCCCTCGAGTCGCTCAAAGCCAAGTATAAGGGTAAGAGTCACCCCCACACTTGAGCTAAAAGCTCACCTGAAATAATGTAAATAGCCTTCTCACACTATGCTCAACAACAAGATAATTAAAATGTATGACTTTATACCTCGAAAGATCTCAAAAGATTCAAAGCGATTCCAATCTACACAACACCATCACCATCCTCATGTTATGAAATGATAAAAGCAAGTTCGAATCCTGAAAAATCTCAAAGGACTCGAACTTGGACCGTCTAAACACAATCACAACAATCAAACTCCTTATTCCTCCAATGATGAGCGAGCTCTAACCTATTCGCCTATAACTCCGAACACCAAGATGAAAAACCTACCCGAGGCACTCCTTATATCACCAACCCTCCTTATGACACCAACTCCGGCAAATGATTTCGAATTTTCTCTTTTTTATCTCTCATTTTGCCTAGGAGCCCTTTCGGGTTTTCATCCTAGCTTCACACATTTTTAGTTTTTTTTTTTTATGAACTCACCATCTCACCCGCTCCAATTAGCCACATTTTGCATAGATTGCCCTTCCGGGTTTTCAACCTATCTGGGCCCCCATTTTTGCCTGAGTCGCCCGCCTTTGCGGGTTTTCAACTCAGCGGGCTTTCGTATTTTTTAATTTTTTTTTCTTTTATACAAGAAAGTAAGCTATCCCTCCCCCACACTTCAAACATACATTGCCCTCAATGGAAGAAAGGACAAACAATAAACAAAAGGGAAAGGGAAAAACTTACAATCTAGGACCTAGAAGGTCCTCCGGGATGTCGGCTAGACGATCCCCTCGCAGTTCTCTTGCGAGTTATCTCAGCATCGATCTCAGCGGTGGGGTCAACATACCCCGTCCCATCAACAGTAGATGGATATTGGGACACAAAAAAATTATTCATGGCAGACAACATGGAGTGCATCGAATAGACATTGTCATCCAAGGTGTGGTACTGCTGCCTCAACTCGTGAAGCTCCTGACCATAGAGTCTAACCGACTGGTCACTCTAGTCTCAAAGGAAAGAGGTACCTCGACCCCTGCATTACCCTCACCCATCTCCTGATGCTCACCCTCAGCCTCCTGATTCTCCTCGCGAGCTGGTGCTGGGGCCGCGCCTCTAATTTGGTTGAACTCTTCCTCCACCCCCGGACGATAGATGTCATCGGGTGGGATAAAAAGATCAGCTTGTGAAGTATGCTCAATGATGGCGAGACGGTTTTGTGGCAAGGACATGTACCTTACCAAGTTAGAACCGTAAAGCCATACAAAATGGTCCTTAGAGGAAGGAAACCACAGCATGTAGGCTCTATGCAATTGAGTAAGAGAGTATTTAAATGTATACTCACTCCGCCTAGTTTTATAATAGTTCAGAGGGCGCAAAATATCTTCTCCTTGCTCATCCGTCGGTACTTCATCCCCAACATAGTGTGCTAGTTGAGTCACCATACCCCCAATATTGATCTTCCCATTCTCCTTGCGACGCACCTCAAAACAACCATTTAAACAGATATCTAACCAGTCCGGGCATCCGACACCTCCCGGTGTCATAGTCCATAAACAATTAAGATCAAGCTTGGGAATAGCAGTAGGCTCCCCATGACAAAATACCGTCATAGGTAGTAGACGGTGGACAAATCTAAGAGCGGGGTGAGGAATTTGGCTACTTTTGCATCTATGACCCCAAATGAGTCCACGTGTGATGTCTGACCAGAAAAGAGCCTCATTGCATACACCGGCCGCCATAAACCGATCAACTGCCTCATAGTTCCAACCAAAAGCAAGTTTTACCTCCTCATAGGTCAATTGAAAATTCTTGCCATTAAGGGTGAAAATGATGGTGGGCCCCTCAGAACTATCCCGTTTCTCTAATGTAGAGAGAAACTCCAATGTGTATCTCTCATAAGTCGACTTTTGTATCTTCATGAATCAATCTCGACCCACCTTGGCTAAAAGGAACTTAACAGGTTCAAAGAGTCCTAGTTTGCGTAAGGTGTCACAGCACACAAACTTGGTCCCTTGAATTGTTCTTCCCGGTTTTGTCAATGTTTTCCACCTTTTGAGTTGAGTTGCATTTAGGTGAGTGAGACCCAGACAATCATTCTGAGCTCTCTTAGGTGCCATATTAAGAGTATGGAGGCAAAGCAAGTTATCACCAAAACAACCAATCTCACCAATCAAATAAAACCCAAACTCGAAATGTCACCACACCTTCTTTAACCTACACCACAACACTATCCTATCATACACCACACAACACACACCTCAACTCCACCAAAGCACAAAATCCACACCAAATCACCAACAACCAACAAGAAACAAGCAATCACACCAAGAACATATATAATCACAACAAATAATCCAAAGATTAAGCTAGAATTGAAATTCAAGCAAAACCAAGAGGGATGGATTGAAAATTTACCAAATTCGTAGTTCCAAGTGTGGTTTTCATCAATGCAAACTCGAATAAATCTTCAAGATACTCCAAAACTCTTCTTATGTCTTCAATTGGTGCAAATTGATGAAGGTGAAAGAAACCCCCAAAAGTTAGGGTTTTTCAAAAATAAGGAGAAATCTCATATTTTGTGGTGAAAGAGGAAGATGAAGGATGAAGATGACGATTTATGGTAGTGAGAGATGGAGAAGAGAGTGTGAGAATGATGAGATAGTGGTGAGACCTAGGGGAAGAGAGAGAGAGTCGAAAAGGGTGAGGGATAATGGGGTGAAAGAATGAAGAGAAAAGAAAAACCGAAGGGTTGCCGTTTTCTGCAGTCCGAAAAGTGTGACTCAGGAGCTTCACATGCGCGAGTCGGGCATCTGTTACTGGAACAACGTCCAGGATTGCTCGAAGTGCGCGAGTCGGGCATAAAAGTGGCGCCGGTCGCGCATGAGCTGCTACAACTTCCATCTATTTAGCGTTAAGTGCACACCCCGTGCACGTTCAGCGCCCATGGTGCGCATAAGGTCCTGCCTCCCAAATTTCTATACGAATTTTTTTTTTAACCTCCTTGTATGTGCCCTTCAATGCTAAGGATATCTGCAAAACACGAAGCAAAGTACACCAAGCATAAAATCCTAATAAAGAGAAAGAAAAACAAAATAAAAAGAAAAGAAAGGGGAAAAGAAAGTAAGGAAGAAAAATACAAGGCACGGGTTGCCTCCCGAGTAGCGCTAAGTTTAAAGTGGTTAGCTCGACCTTTTGCTCATCAAAATCACTCATAGACCAGGTCCTTCAACTCTAGATCCTCGGTCCCATCTAAGGCTTCAAACGTTGCCCATTAACTTTGAAAATTTTGGAGGTCTCCTCACTTTGAATTTCTACCGCACCATGAGGGAATACCTTCACTACCACGAATGGACCAATTTATCGAGAACGTAACTTCCCAGGGAACAAACGAAGACGTGATTGATAGAGTAGGACACGTTGTCCGATCACAAACTCCTTCCGAATTATCAATTTATCATGCCATGCCTTTGTTTTTGCTTTATAAATCTCGGCATTCTCATATGACTCATTCCTTATCTCCTCAAGCTCTTGGAGTTGCAACTTCCGAAGCAACCGGCTCCATCCATATTCATGTTGAAATTCTTCACTGCCCAATATGCCTTATGTTCTAGCTCTACGGGCAAATGACAGGGATTACCAAACACCAACTGGTATGGGGACATACTGATACGCTCAAGTTATACGGTGTTTATATTATATTTTGGGTGCTTTTTGCTAAGGGTCTTGATCATAATTGTTAACGTTTGCGTTTTATTTAGCTCTTAGCGGAAGTTCGGAATTTTGTATATTAATTATAGTTAAAGTTGTAAGTTCCGACCTCCTAGAAGCATTAGTGTTTGGAACGACTCAACATCGTTATACTTGCCAAGCGTCGCCACATGTTCCAATCAAGCATCGCCGCAAGCCGTAGCCGAGCATAGCACCAAGCCTACCGAGCAGCCAGCATCATCGCCCATCATCGCAAGCCTAGCAAGCAAGCCTGCCCAGCTCTTGTGCGCGCTCATCGCCAAGCAGCACCGCACGCTCAGCAGCCAAGCCTGCCCAGCGGTCATCGCCCAGCACGAAGCCCAGCGCTCGCGACTCGCGAGAATCCTCGCACCTCGCGAGCACCCAGCCTTCGAGACTCGCGATTCCTGTCGCGACTCGCGACCCTTACCCAGCCATTTTGTGCGCGGAAGACAGAGTATTCTTCGCGACTCGCGATCAGTCTCGCACCTCGCGAACCCTTAGGTCGGTGTAATTGTCGGCTGATTTTTGAGCGTTAGTATAAATACTAAACTCTATTTTTGGACCTAGGGGGCAGCACACTTAAGGAGAGAGAATCTCCAACACTCCATTCTTCTCTTCTTATCTTCTCTTTTTAGTTTTTATTTTCTAGTTTAGTTTTTAGAGATTTCAATTATGGAATTGGCTTATGCTATGCCGATTGTAGCTTGAACTGTTCTTGAACGAGATTAATATGAAGCTTCAAGCATTATTGTGAGATCTTTCCTCTCTATTTAGTTTCTTTGATTATGGTTTAATTTCTATGATTGTGTTCTATGATTTTTGCATGATTATGCTAGGAACGTTACTAGTTTGATTGTGTAATTAATCTAATGCTAGATTTAAGAATAGAATCGGATTGTTTTATTCTTTTATCAATTTGTAGCGAACTAGGGAGTAACTTAGATGCAAATCGTCTTGGTTATTTCTTGGGGAAATTGAATCAACTGTTGAATGTTTATCGCTGTATGACGTTAGCAGGTCTATTGATTCTCTGTGTTTATTGCTGCTATTGGATTGAACTTAGACGCTGATCGGACTAGGTTATCCTTTATTTAGGGTTTTATAGTCACGCTGATCGTGCTATTCAACTAAGAATAAGGAGATTGCGAGGTTAGTTCTCAACAATAGATAATCATGGAAATAATTAGAGTTGAGGTTCAATGATCGATAATGAATTGAAGTGGATGTTAATCGGATTCAAGATCTTTCCATATTGATTTCTCATTTTATTTATTTGCTAGTTAATTTTAGTTTGTTTATAACTCTTTTGAAAACCCCCCTTTTTATTAGGTTACTCGACCCTTAGAGTCATCTAGGTACTAATTCACGCTAAATATTAAATTTGTCCCTGTTTCCTTGTGGATACGAACCTTACTTCCCTTCTACTTTTAATTGTAAAAGAGAGTAGGAGAAATTTATCTTTGGTGAGGCGTACACGACAATCCGCTCCCACCAAATTTTGGCGCCGTTGCCGGGGATCGAACCCGGGTCACCTGCGTGACAGGCGGGAATACTTACCACTATACTACAACGACAATGGGGACATACCAATGGGTGTTTTATAAGCTGTCCTATATGCCCACAAAGCATCGTCGAACCGCTTACTCCAATCCTTCCTATTAGGATTCACAGTTTTCTCAAGGATGGATTTGATTTCTCTATTGGAAACCTCGGCTTGACCATTGGTTTGTAGGTGGTAAGCAGTGGATGTTTTGTGGGTGACTTGATATTTCCTTAACAACGCTCCCATTGTCCTATTGCAGAAATGAGTCCCCTTATCACTGATTAAAGCTCTTGGGATGCCGAACCTGCAAAATATGTTAGTTTTCACAAAATCTACTACTACTTGCGAGTCATCACTTCTAGTGGCTTTTGCTTCCACCCACTTAGAGACATAATCCACAGCAAGCAAGATATAAGTGAAACCAAAAGAATTGGGAAATGGTCCCATGAAGTATATGCCCCATACATCAAAAATTTCAACATAGATCATAAAATTTTGGGGCATTTCATTCTTTTGAGATACGTTCCCGACGCTTTGGCACTTATCGCAAGATTTACAGAATTGAAAACTATCTTTGTTCAAAGTAGGCCAAAATAATCCACAGTCAAGAACTTTTCTAGCAGTTCTTCTTGCTCCAAAGTGACCTCCACAAGCATGTGCATGACAAAAAGTAAGTATAGAAGTTACATCATCGTTGGAAATGCATCTCCTGATCACTTGGTCAGCACAATGCTTCCACAGATACGGTTCATCCCACGCATAATGTTTTGCATCACTCGTGAGTTTGTCTCGTTGAGCCTTAGAGAACCCAGGGGGGTGCTCATTAGAGACAAGAAAGTTCACAATGTCGGCATACCACGGAAGCATGGTACTAATAGCAAGTAACCTCTCATTCGGAAACTCTGCTTGAATGCCCTCAGAATGCTGCTTTTCCACACTGGACTCTATCCTACTCAAGTGATCTACTACCAAGTTCTCTGTACCTTTCTTGTCTTTGACCTCAATGTCAAACTCACTTAGTAGCAAAATCCACCGAATTAATCTTGGTTTGGCTTCCTTCTTCGTCATTAGATGACGAAGAGCTGCATGATCGGTGAATACTATCACTTTGGTGCCTAACAAATATGAGCGGAACTTCTCCAATGCAAAGACCACTGCTAACAACTCATTTGCAGTGGTGGAGTACTTACGCTGAGCCTCGTTAAGAGTCATGGAGGCATAGTATATGACATGAGGCACTCGCCCCTCCCTTTGACCCAAGACCGCTCCGACGGCGTAATCACTAGCATCACACATGATCTCAAAAGGTTGAGACCAATCCGGGGGTCGAATGATAGGTGCGGAAACAAGCATTTTCTTAAACACATCAAATGCCCTCCGACAATGTTCACTAAGCTTGAACTCAACATCCTTTTGCAAGAGAGTACACAAAGGTGCTGAGATTTTGGAGAAGTCTTTGATGAACCTGCGGTAGAAACCTGCATGACCAAGAAAAGAACGGACTTCTCGAACATTAGTGGGGTAAGGCAAAGATTGGATAGTATCAATTTTCGCTCTATCAACTTCGATACCTTAGGCAGAGACCACATGGCCCAAAACAATACCATGTTCCACCATGAAATGACATTTCTCGGAGTTAAGAACTAAGTTAGTATCAACACATCTTTTAAGCACTAGAGTAAGATGAGCTAAACAGTTATCGATAGAATTTCCATGAATTGTAAAGTCATCCATAAAACCTCAACAAAGTTCTCCACAAACTCAGAGAAAATACTTACCATGAACCTTTGAAAGGTGGCAGGGGCATTACAGATCCCCGAAAAGCATGCGCTTATAAGCAAACGTACCAAAGGGGAACGTGAAGGTAGTCTTCTCTTGATCCTCTGGCGCTATGGCCACTTGAAAATAACCCGAGTAGCCATCTAGAAAACAATAAAAGGCATGACTAGCAAGCCTTTCCAGCATTTGGTCAATAAATGGCAAAGGAAAGTGATCTTTTCTAGTTACCACATTCAGTCTACGGTAGTCTATACAAACTCGCCACCCATTCTGGACTCGGGTGGGCACTAAGTCACACTAAGTCACCATCCTTGTTAGCTATAACAGTTACCCTAGTCTTTTACGGTACAACTTGAGTAGGACTAACCCACTTACTATCAGAGATGGGATAAATCATACCTGCCTGGAGAAGTTTTAAGATTTCCTTTTTTACCACCTCCATCATAGGTGGGTTCAACCTTCTCTGAGGCTGCCTAACTGGCTTAGCATCATCCTCCAACAGTATGCGATGCATGCATGTGGTGGGACTAATGCCTTTAATGTCGGCAATAGTCCAACCTATGGCTTCCTTGTGCTCCTGGAGGACCTCAAGCAACCTCCCTTCCTGGTCCTTGGTGAGTTTATTTGATATTATGACCGGGAGGGTATTATCCGCACCAAGAAAAGAGTATTTCATATTGTCAGGAAGGGGCTTCAACTCTACCTTCGGTGCCTGCAAAACAGAGGGTAACAACTTTTCTCCAGGGACGGTCAAAGAGATAGGTCCTATATGAGATGGGGTAATTGGTAAGCGTTTGGGCCCCTGGAGAGATTGAACCATTTCCTGCAAGTTAGTGCTCAACACATATGCCACATTATCTAGTTTAAAACCGTGCTCTAGAGCTACTTGCAAAGCATCATTTCCATCAAGAGCAAAAACATCTTGTGTCACAGAATCAATGATATCAATAGCATAGCATATGTGCTCTTTAGTCGGGAATTTCATGGAATCATAAATATTGTATTCTATATTGGTTCCATCAAATTCCATAGTGAGCGATCCATTGTGAACATCAATTTTAGTCCTGGCAGTTTTCAAAAAGGGCCGTCCTAAAAGGATAGGAGCGGCATGCTTGTCATGGTCCATGTCTAAGACATAAAAATCAGCAGGGAAAATTAATTTATCAACTTTAACCAACACATCTTCTACTATACCTCTAGGATAAGCAGAAGATCTATCAACTATTAACTTTCCTAATTTAAGAGACTCACTCCTCACCCCCTCCCTTCCCTGCTGACCCCCTCCCTTCCCCCACCGCCATCGCGAACTCCCCCCCTTCCTTCCCCGACCCCCCCCCTTCCCCTTCCCCCGAACCCCAAAAAAAAATTCGAAATTCGAAGGGAGGGAGGTTGTGTTCGAAAATCTAGGTTGTGTTTCGAAAATATGGGTTTTGTTTCGAAAATATGGGCCGAGTTCGTGATTCATTTTGGAACCGGGACTGCGGGGGCGGGGTTACGGGGCTGCAGGGGGTTACGGATGGGGGGTTGTGGGGGAAGGGGGGAGGGGGCTGGGGGGAAGGGGGATGGAGGGGGTTACGGGAGGGGCTGCGGGGAAGGGGGAGGGAGGGGGCTGCGGGGGAGGGAATGGGAGTGATGGGGAAGGGGGTGGTGGGGAGGGATTGGGAATGGTGGGGAACGGGGTGGTGGGAAGGGGGGTTGTTGGGGTGGTCTTTGCGGGGGGTGAAGGAGGGGGGCTGCTTGTGATGGAGGAGTGGCGGGGGTGGTGGGAGGGTGGGGGAGGGGGTGGTGGGAGGGTTAGGGTTTAGGGTTAGGGGTTAGGGTTAGGGTAGGGTTAGAAGTTAGGGTTAAATTACGTTAATTAAGTTTTTTAGGGTCATAGTTAACGGAAAGTTGACGGAAAGTTGACGGTAGGGTCACGTCAGGGATTTTTCAAAACCTCAGGGGCACCAGGTGGATTATTAAAAACGTGAGGGTACCAGGTGAATATTGTGAAACCTCATGGGTACCTGGTGAAAAAACCGAATTTATGTTGATGATATAATTTTCGGTGCTACTAATGATCTTCTTTGTAAGGAGTTTGTTGATCTTATGAGTAGTGAATTTGAAATGAGTATGATGGGAGAGTTGATCTTCTTTTTGGGATTGCAAATCAAGCAAACTGAAATAGGAACAATGATCCATCAACAATAATATGTCAAGGAACTGCTTAAGAAATATGGACTGGAACAATAAAATAACCAACCACACTCCCATAGGAACAGGAACAAGGTTAGATAAAGAATCAAATGGTAAGTGTGTAAACGAGAAGCAATATCGAGGTATGATTGGTTCATTACTCTACATAACAGCAAGTAGACCCGATATTTCTTTTAGCGTTGGTTTATGTGCTCGATTCTAATCAAATCCCAAAGAATCTTACTTAACAGCAGTTAAGAGAATTCTAAGTATTTGAAGGGAAGCGGTGACTTATGTTTGTTCTATCCTCGAAGTGATGTTTTTGACCGAGTAAGCTATTCGGATGCGGACTATGCTGGAGACTTGGTTAATCGCAAGAGCACATCAGGCATTGTCCAGTACCTAGGAACAAGCTTGGTCTCATGGAGCTTAAAGAAGAAAAATATCGTTGCCTTATCCACAGCAGAGGCAAAGTATGTGGTTGCTGCTGCATGCTGTTCCCAGGTCCTTTGGATCAAGCAACAAGTAAGAGACTTCGGCATTAAGTTTAAATGTGTTCCTATCTATTGTGATAATACTAGTGCAATTTGTATTTATAAGGATCCAGTTCATCATTCAAGGGTCAAGCATATTCACATTAGGCATCATTTCCTTAAGGTTAATGTAGAAAAAGGTCTTGTTAAAGT
Organism: Beta lomatogona; assembly: GCA_947646795.1. NCBI lineage: Eukaryota > Viridiplantae > Streptophyta > Magnoliopsida > Caryophyllales > Amaranthaceae > Beta > Beta lomatogona. Next base: position 1,050,411 of record CANSNZ010000731.1, read on the forward strand.
CGAATTTGGTCCAACTGAAAATCAAATAGCTGACATATTGACTAAACCACTTCCTAGAGAAAAATTTGAGAAAATTCGCTTAGAGCTAGGGATGATTAGAATTCATTAAGTGCGCTACTTCAAATTAAACCCTTAGTTATAAGATTACACTAAGTGGCCAGCAATATTATGTGAATTTAATCACTCATTACACAGTCATTGTAAAGGACTCACATTAGTCTTAATAATACTCCCCTTATTGTCCATGCATATACTTGAGCAAAAAATAGAAAGGTTACTGTACATATAGCTTGAACATGTAACATACATGAGTTCACACCTTCTATTTCTTTTATTTCTTTCCACATAAATATTAGCTTCATTTCATTTTATTTTATTCAATTTTATTTTCTTTTTCATCAATTTATTATCTTTCTTCATTCATCCTCCACAAATAAATTTTTTAGTAGCAACGCTTCACCAGCGTTCATGTACAAACCTAAAACTAAAATGATTCAACGGATTTGAATAAGGAAGGGAAAAGTCACATTTAATTCTTTTTCACCATCCCCCATAAACCTTCCCCAAAATAAAAACCCATCAAATCAAACCAAAATTTACATGGCAAATTCACCTCTTTTACCCAAAACCATTAACTCTGTAAAACCGCCTTTTCTCTCTCTCACACACAAAAATCTGTCAACTTCATCTTCTTCACCTAAACCCTAAATGGCTCCCAAAAGAAAATCCTCCGATGAAACCAAAAAATTTCCGGCAGAAAAATCTACACCTCTGGTGGATTACAACGAAAGCGAGAATGAATCTTCCAACTCCAATGAAGATTCCCTGGGTTCTCAAGAAAATTCGGCTAAAAATGAAGTAATCTCTCCAAAGAAAGAAGACGATTTGGATGCTTCTGAAACAGAGCAAGAAAAGGAAGTCTTGGTTCCTACAAAAAGGGGTAAGAAATCAAAATCTTCCAAGTATATCATTGGGTTTTGTGTTGATTTCACCTGGTGCAAGAAAATTAAGTGGGGTCAGTTTCTTGATCTTGCTAAGTTTTAAAAATGGGTTAAAGTGTTAAGTTTTGATGAGGGTCTTTATGAAAGTGATATGAGTGAATTCATTGCTAGTTTCGAGAATACCGAGGGGCTGTGCATTAGTGTCATTAATGGAAAACTGGTTAAGTTCACTGAAAAGAACTTAGGTGAATGGTTTGAGGTACCTACTGAGGGGTACAAGGAATATGTCAAGGGTAGGACTAAGTTGAATGTTAATGGGGCTTCCAACTCTACTATATTGAGTTTCTTTGGGGTAAGGATTCTGACCTGTCCCTAGATCAGAAAGATCTCTCTCCATATCACAAATTTTTGTTTCACTTAGTTTGGCGCTTTATTTTGCCAAGAACATCCAAGAGGACTCAAGCGAGCCTCATGGATCTTTCTTTAATGTTTTGCCTTGCTAAGAATATAAAATCAACTTCCCTGCTTTAATGATTTCTCACCTCTCCTACTGCATTACCCACAACACAAAAGTGGGGTATGCCAACCTTATCTCTGTTATCCTCAAAAAGGACCAAATCAAACTCCCCTCTAGTACCTTTTTTGACCTAGAGCCTGATAACTATTTGACCAAAGAGACTTTATCCAGGCTGTCTCTGAGGGTACAGGGTGGAAAGTTAGAATTTGAGGTGGAAGAACCTAAGGGGAAGGTAGAGACTGGGAGCAAGAAGAAGTTTGAGGAGGAGGTCAGTGCTGAAGGACCTAGGTCAGTGAGGAAGAGTGAAAGGATTGTTGTGACCAAGGCTCCAAAGGAACAGGGTCAGGGTGCTGTTCATATTGATCTGGAGGAGGATCAGGCTCCTTCAGGATCAAGGACTGTTGATTTTCCCCTTCTCTCCACTACTGGTCTCCATGGGATTCTACATTCAATTCATGAGTCTCTTTCCCTCCTGCACACAAGAGTCCAGGGTATTGAAGCCAGGATTGCCAGAGTTGATCTTCAACAGGAGCAGATCCTAGCAGGAGTGAAGAAAGGCGAATCTGCAGTTCGTGAGAAGATTGACGTTGTGGTCACTTCTTATGTTGTTCCCCCCAAGCCCTCCAAGCCCTAATCCCCTTTCCTTCCCTACAATCTGCTGAAACAATGTTAATTTTTTTTGGGTTGTTACTATCCTTTTATCACCTTTTGGATGTGCATCACACATCAGTTTCTGGTGATAAATTGTTTTGGTTTATCTCTTTTATCTTATTTTATCTTTTATTCTCTTGCTTCTCTTTTTGCTCTCTTTTCTTTCTTTTATCTTCCTCATGAACTCAACTTGTGCATTTCTCATGCCTACGTGCATTGATCTCATCTTAATATGCTCATTAAAATGTTTGGATGGCTGGTATTATTAGATGCATGTTTGAGCTACTAAGCCTTGACGTTGTTGTATATGATGCACTCTTAGAGTCCTGCTCCATAAGAAAATGACGCACCTTTGGTGATACCTCCTAGCTCCATAATATACCTCAAGCTCGATGAAAATCATCCAAATTTCCTCCTTTCCCAAGCATATACGCGGTTTTCACCGAATACAGCCCATCTTTAGAGTACGCCCATGTCAACTCATCTTGTAACTCTCTTGAACTCAAAGGTATAGAAAGACATGCATTGTTGGTCTCTCTCATTAAAGTGTCTTTCTATGATCTCTACTCTCCACTCCTTCCTGGCCTCATCAATCAAATCCCCTACTACATTCAAGCCATCCACACGGGTGCTCTTAATAAATCTCCCCTCTTCATCACCTACCCAAGGATCCACCCATAAATCAATCATCTTGCCATCCCCAACTCTCCAAATTAAACCTTCCATCACCAAACTATTAGCACCCCAAATACTATGTCAAGCATAGCTATTTGAGTAGCCAAGGCTTGCTTTGAAAATGTCACCGCGTGGGGGGCGTGGGGGTAATATTTCACGCTCATAACAAGACTCACAAGAGAATTTTTATAGTGCAATAAACGCCAAACTTGTTTACCCAACAAAGCATCATTGAAAACCGCAGGATCCTTAAACCCCATACCTCCCATACACTTAGGTTTACACATTTTCTCCCAACTCAACCAATGCATTTTCCTCTCTTCACCTTTCCCACCCCACCAAAAATGAGCCATAGCCGAATGGATTTTCTGAATAACAACAACAAGAATTTTATACACACCCATCAGATAGGTAGGAAGAGCTTGAATAACAGCTTTGATGAGAACCTCCTTCCCCGCCCTAGACAACAATTTCTCTTTTCATTCCCACAACTTATTCCACATTCTATCTAAAAGTTCCCGAAAAACTACTTTTTAAGATCTTCCACTGATGGTAGGAATACCAAGATACTTTTGGTGCTTATCAACTTGCCTCATAAGGAGAATATTAATCAAATCTTCTTTCTTCTCACAGCTTACTCCTTTACTAAAAGATACCTCCGACTTTTCATTATTAATTTTCTGCCCGGATGCTGCTTCATACTGGTTGAGAATATCAACTACTGTTAAGCATTCTTGTCATGTAGCCCTTGTAAAAAAAGATTATCATCTGCAAAAAGAAGGTGAGAAATTTCCGGACCATTTCAGCTAGTTCTAGATCCAGCTCCGTGAAGAACTCTGGTAGTTACCTTGTATTGAATCATCTGAGAAAAAGCATCAACAACTAAAATAAATAGGAAGGGAGATAAAGGATCACCCTGATGCAATCCTCTGGAGGAGATATAGAACCACTCACTTTCCCATTACAAATGAAAGAGTAAGTCGCCGATGTTACACAGCTCATCACCAAATTAACCCATCTCCCATCGAAGCCCATAGTCAACAGCAGCTTACGAAGAAATCCCCATTCCACCTTGTTGTAGGCTTTACTCATGTCTAGCTTCATTACAATCAAGCCTTTCCTGCTGTTGTTTCTCTTCTTCATAGAATGAAAATTTTTTCCAGAGCAATAAGGCAGTTATCAGAGATCATCCTTCCCGACACAAAAGCACTTTGATTTTCCATTACAATACAGGGAAGAAATTGTTTAAGCCTTAACACTATAGCTTTAGAAGCTATTTTATACATAACATTACATAAGCTTATAGGTCTAAACTCAGATACAATAGTAGGAGATTTAACTATTGGAATAAGAGCAATATTTGTACAATTAACATTCCCTGAGGCAAGAATAGTTATGAGAGTTAAATACCTCATCACCAATAATGTGCCAAAATCTCTGATAAAAGATGGCATGCATACCATGAGGCCCCGAGGATTTGCAAGACTGCATATCACTCAAAGCTACTGATGATATGGTTTTATATAGATAGGTGCATTTAGGTTGCATTTCTAGTTCATATTAGATCATTTAGGTGCATATTTGCATGATTTACTCAAGTTTTGCTCTACTACTCCCCGTTTGCGTGTTTCGATGATTTTCAGGTTATTTTGATGCAAATTGATTATGATTATCTAAGATCAAGCCTTTTAATCATTGAGGATGGAGATAGCTTGCACAAGGATCACAATGCATCCGTTTGGGACAATTTCGAGTTGGAATGAAGCAAAGAGTTAGTGAAAGAAGTGCCAAAACTGACACTTGTTCACCATTTTGATCATAACTTTTGATATAAAATTGATAATCAAGAAATTCCAGTTGGGTTAGAAACTAGACTTAAAGATCTTTCCAATGATAGGTCACACGCCCCAAACGGACTTCTGGTTTGAGAGATACAGCCTTCGCAAGTTGATGCAAAGTAGCAGTTTTCTCGCCCGATAGGATCGGGCGGCTCAGCCCGATCGGGCCCGAGAACAAATTGACCTGGTGGCGTTCTAGAGTTGAAAACAAGAGAAAAAGATCTCGCCCGATTGGATCGGGCGTGTCCGCCCGATTGCATCGGGCGATGGTCATTTTGGGCGCTGATGCGTTTATTGAGCCCGATTTGATCGGGCTGACTTGGCCCGATCGGGCTTCTCTTCCGCGCGCTCATTTAATGAGTTTCGGGCTACTTAGTATAAATAGGAAAGTTAGAACATCTTTTAGGGATCTTTTTTTCAGCTCTTATTTCTCATAGTTTCTCTCAAGAACCCTAGCTTTTCACTACTCTTCATTGTGATTCAAGATTGAACCTTTGGATTATTAGCAAGTTTAATATAGTTCATTAATTTGGTAATCTTCTTCCTTGTTCTTTTCATTATTATTTGTTTCTCTATTATTGATTAGATTAGTTTCTTAGTTATTTGCAATAGTTCAAAGTATGGATTTTTATATGGAATTTGTTATTGTTTTCTTAAGCATGAGTGAGTAGTTTTATTTCTAGGATTGTGGGGATCTATGTATGCAATGAAGGATTGATAGATTAGTATAATTATCCTTTATTTCAATTGTTTCCTGTGGTTGAATCGTTCATGCTAGATTTATGAATTAGGCCTGATTTGTATTTCTACTATCGCAATATTGAATCTGCTTCGAGAGGAGAGATTTCGTATAGGCTTTCAATCATTAGGCATAGTGATCCTTGACCATGCGAGAGCGGCTAGGTGATCTTTGAGGGAGGTAATGTTCGAGAGAAATTACATGTGCCCTAGATAAATTGACTTATTGGGTGATTATTATTCGTCTCTGATTTCCCGAATTGTATGCATAGTGATCCATAGTCCTAGTTCTTTATTAATTGATTCTTACCTTCATATTTAGTTCTATCATTTGCCTATTAGTTTAGTCACACACTCATCTTCATCTGATCTAGTTAGTATAATATTAGAATTCAGATACAATAGTATAACTTTCTCCCTGTGGATTCGATCCTGACTTTCCTGACTACTTGTTAGTGGACTTTAGGTTATTTTTGATAAGGTGATACGACTTTAGCCTGTCAAATTTTGGCGCCGTTGCCGGGGAGACGGTTTATTACTATTATATCTGAACTGTCAAATATTAGACTAACTATATATATTATTTTGTAAATAATTTTTTTTTAATGACGTCTATCTCTTTTCCCCAATTTGAACATGAAGTGTTTTGGAGATATAAGCTTAGATTTGAGAACTTTCTTGGTCCCGACCATTTATTTGAACAATGGGAAATTGGTTTAGTGATCTATGAGGGTTTGAATGATGATACGAGGGTAGTTGTAGATTCCATGAGTGATGGTAAATTCTTGGATATGACACCTGAAGTGGGTTGTAATTTGTTTGAGCAATTAGCTAGGGAAACCTTTGAGCGGGAGATGACAAGATTTGTTACTCCAACCCTAGAAAATTCATCTATCTATGATTCTCAAACTCTTACCTCTCCATCTCGATTTTTGTTCTTGTTGTCACTCTTATGATCATGATATTTCTCTTTGTCCACATAATGAGTCATATATGCATGTCAATAACCCTATCCCCGAGTTTAATTTGTCTAATGCTCCATCTCGAATCTAATAATCTCAAAGATTTTCTTTATGATTTCATGAATGAATTAAATAAGGTTCAGGAGGATTACATGTTGCAACTAGCAAAAATTACAGAAAGTCAAAGATCAATAGCATCTAGACTAAAATCTATTAGCCAACCTATTGAGCAACATTTGTATTATGATGATGTGTTGGTTGAGAATGCTAGTTCATTAGAAGAAGGTTATCATTTGACTCTTGGTGGTAGTTTAAATAAGGAAAAGATGGATATAATGGATGTTTTTGAGGAGGAAAAATCATTAGTTATAGAATCAATGATTGAAAAACCATTTGTTATTGAACTTTTGAATGAAAACTCCTTTGTTGACAAGCTTATTGATGAGAGTGAAGTTTTAGGTAAAGAGTTTGAATATGTTGAAAGCATACAAAAATTCGATGTTGAGCCTAACTCGCATAGCACTCATATCCCGTTTTCACGGAAGCTTGATCTTATACCTTCATCCCCTGTGTTATATCCTCCTTGTTTTCTTAAAGACCTATTGTCGCATGATAATTTTGACCAAGTAAATATTTATGTTCATCCTGTGAAACCTAAGGAATTGCAAGATAGTTGTACATTTTTTTCTTTTTCTTATGATTCTTTGTCTTGTGGTACCTCTAACCCCCTATTAGTGAATATAATTATGCTTGCTGTCAAGCCATATCGAGTGTTCAATAACATGTTTGCAGGGGAATTTGATAAGTTACTGAAGGCATTGGATTCTTCATAATGTAAAACGTATTTCGGTCGTGCGGGACCCTAAAAAACCAGCGCTTATCGGGAGGCAACCCGACTTTCTAACCTTTAGTTGTTATCTTTATTTCTACTTTATGACTACTTTGATAATGTGTGTTCCAGTGGCGTGCTCTTGGTTGTGGTGGAAGTGTCAATACTATTTGGCACACTATATGTTCATTGCCCACCTTTTCTGTGAGTTGTCCCCTTCCCTTTTTTTTTTGCTTCGTTGTTCTTCTTGGTGTTCACATTGAGGACAATGTAAAGTTCGGATTGGGGAAGGATGTCACTTCGTGCATGTTAGTTGCATATTAGAATTAGATTTATTGCTTTAGTAGGATTGTTACGTGGTTTGTACCGCTCATAAGAGGTGGGAGTTTACATGTAGCGAAAAAAAATGTACTGTTTTCTTAGTTGCATTAGAATTTTTTTTTTCTTTTTTTCTTTTTTCCATATTAGATTTCATATCATTTTAGTTTGCATCTATGGGACTATTGCTAGCACTTTTTGAGAACCTTGTTGATATTTCACTACACTTCCTAAGTGTCATCCATCTTGTTCATGATTCTTCATAGCACTATTGTTTTGCAATTGATCGTTTGTGGTAAGATTGTTTGATCTCTCTCGGCTCGATTTAACTTTACTATGCGGACACCCTAATCTAAGTGAGCTTCAGGTGCCTATAAACCGACGTATCTCGTGTCAGTTATGTTCTTTCATGTGTGATTAGTTCCTTAGTTGTCGCATTGATCTTGACTTTGACTTGGTACTCCTTGATATTTGATACTGCATACATTTTGATATGATTGAGGCGTTTCATTTCATGATCTTAGCTCTAGAGTTATTCTTTTTTTTCATATTATCCTTTCTCTAGCCCCGTTGAGCCTTCCTAACTATGTAGCTTGGGGGAGCGAGTATTAGTTTTGGTTTGGTTTGTATTGAATTGAAGTGCTCTATTTGTGGTTTAGATGGATGGAAAATATGTTTAGTGAGCTTTGAAATTGAATTGAAAGTTTGAAAGAAAAAAAAAAAAAAAAGAAAAAAAAATCAAAATGAAATGATAAAGAAGTGAAAAAAAAAGAGATGAGAATAAAGTAAAATAAAAAGGGTTATTATTGAATTTCTTGATGAATGGAAAAAGTGTTGGTTATATTTTTTGGAGTTTGTTGGTTGTTGCGTGGAGTTGTTGTGACTTTTCATGGTCATGTTTTCAGTTATATGATGCTCCCCCTCATTGGTTTTTCCACCACAATTCCCAAATTATTCTCCATACCTTTAACCTCAGCCCCATTACAACCCTTAAAAGTCCTCTTGATCATTATGTATTGTATTGTTGAGTATTAAGTGAGTCAAAAAGTCAAAGTTAAAGAGTACATGTTTCATCTGAGTCGACTTGATTAGGTTGAGTGTCATCATTTATCCTTTAAACACATGAGAGACTTGAGCGCGCATAACTATAGTGAGGTCTGCTAGGTTTGGTTAAATCCAGCTTGGGAGAGATGGTATGTGGTATGATTGGAGAATTCGATTGCGATACATGACATACTATGCGGCTTTGTTCGAGATTGTTTCGATTCTTGGTTTGTGTAGTGATTATATCTCTTGTGTTTTCAGTTGAGTCTATGACCATATTGTAGTCCTTTATTGTAGGTTGTCTATCTTTTCTAATGTCTATGTCTTATTGCTTGAGGACAAGCAAAGGTATAGCTTGGGGGAGTTTGATGATATGGTTTTATATAGATATTTAGGTGCATTTAGGTTGCATTTCTAGTTCATATTAGATCATTTAGGTGCATATTTGCATGATTTACTCAAGTTTTGCTCTACTACTCCCCGTTTGCGTGTTTCGATGATTTTCAGGTTATTTTGATGCAAATTGATTATGATTATCTAATATCAAGCCTTTAAATCATTGAGGATGGAGATAGCTTGCACAAGGGTCACAATGCATCCGTTTGGGACAATTTCGAGTTGGAATGAAGCAAAGAGTTAGTGAAAGAAGTGCCAAAACTGACACTTGTTCACCATTTTGATCATAACTTTTGATACAAAATTGATAATCAAGAAATTCCAGTTGGGTTGGAAACTAGACTTAAAGATCTTTCCAATGATAGGTCACACGCCCCAAACGGACTTCTGGTTTGAGAGATACAGCCTTCGCAAGTTGATGCAAAGTAGCAGTTTTCTCGCCCGATAGGATCGGGCGGCTCAGCCCGATCGGGCCCGAGAACAAATTGACCTGGTGGCGTTCTAGAGTTGAAAACAAGAGAAAAGGATCTCGCCCGATTGCATCGGGCGATGGTCATTTTGGGCGCTGATGCGTTTATTGAGCCCGATTTGATCGGGCTGACTTGGCCCGATCGGGCTTCTCTTCCGCGCGCTCATTTAATGAGTTTCGGGCTACTTAGTATAAATAGGAAAGTTAGAACATCTTTTAGGGATCTTTTTTTCAGCTCTTATTTCTCATAGTTTCTCTCAAGAACCCTAGCTTTTCACTACTCTTCATTGTGATTCAAGACTGAACCTTTGGATTATTAGCAAGTTTAATATAGTTCATTAATTTGGTAATCTTCTTCCTTGTTCTTTTCATTATTATTTGTTTCTCTATTATTGATTAGATTAGTTTCTTAGTTATTTGCAATAGTTCAAAGTATGGATTTTTATATGGAATTCGTTATTGTTTTCTTAAGCATGAGTGAGTAGTTTTATTTCTAGGATTGTGGGGATCTATGTATGCAATGAAGGATTGATAGATTAGTATAATTACCCTTTATTTCAATTGTTTCCTGTGGTTGAATCGTTCATGCTAGATTTATGAATTAGGCCTGATTTGTATTTCTACTATCGCAATATTGAATCTGCTTCGAGAGGAGAGATTTCGTATAGGCTTTCAATCATTAGGCATAGTGATCCTTGACCATGCGAGAGCGGCTAGGTGATCTTTGAGGGAGGTAATGTTCGAGAGAAATTACATGTGCCCTAGATAAATTGACTTATTGGGTGATTATTATTCGTCTCTGATTTCCCGAATTGTATGCATAGTGATCCATAGTCCTAGTTCTTTATTAATTGATTCTTACCTTCATATTTAGTTCTATCATTTGCCTATTAGTTTAGTCACACACTCATCTTCATCTGATCTAGTTAGTATAATATTAGAATTCAGATACAATAGTATAACTTTCTCCCTGTGGATTCGATCCTGACTTTCCTGACTACTTGTTAGTGGACTTTAGGTTATTTTTGATAAGGTGATACGACTTTAGCCTGTCAGCTACAAATATCTCTTATTTTGAATAAGGCTTCAGAAGAATATCATTATAATCCTGGGTCACAGAGACCCTCACATGCTGCATCACCTACCTCTGGAAAGTTATCTGCAGAAGGCTCAGATGAAGTAAAAATCGTATCAAAATATCGCTCCACCTCACCCTCAATATTTTCTTCCTCCGTCTGCCAAACCCCTTCACCATCAAAAATGCCATGATTGAAATTCCGTTTCTTCCTCTGAGATGCTTTATGGTGAAAATAGAAGGTGTTTCTATCCCCGTCTTTCACCTCCGCCACCCTCGATCTAAGATACCAGTAAGCCTCATTTTTTGCATGTAACTCATCTAACTCCCACTCAAGAGCTGCACATCTCTCACAACTATCATCCGCGTTGTGGCTTCCCGCTGCGCTTCATGTAATTTTTTCTCCACCCCTTCAATTTGTTTCTTAAGAGACCCAAAAGCCCTCTTACTCCAACCCTGCAACTCCCTTGCCACAACCCCTAGTTTCTCGCAAATTCTACCTCCCTCCACAGCACTCCACGCACCCTTCACCACCTCCTCGCATGAATCATCAAGAATCCAAAAGGTTTCAGATCGAAACCCTCTAACCTGACGTCTCTGCACCCCTTCATTCCCCAAGCACCTCAAAAGAATTGCAGCATGATCTGAACAGTATCTCACCATATGATCAATATAAGCCCCCGAAAATAACCGCAACCAAGAGTATGAAACAATAAAACGATCAAGGCACTCTCTAATGTGGGTCTCCGAACTTATTCCTCTCTCACAAGTATGCCACTGCCCAACAAAACGTAATTCCCCAAGATTGCAGCTTGCCATCACATTTCGAAACCCCTCCATGGCTCTTTGCTCTCTCGAAGCACCCCCTCCTTCTCCTCATAGCTCAATATTTCATTAAAATCCCCCCCAAACACAATTGGACCCTCATACTCATCACACAACCCTTTAATTAAAGCCCATGTTTTGTGTTTGTTCTCCTCCTCCGGCCAACCATAAACTCCCACAAACCTCCACCGCACATCCCCACTACTAACTACATCACCACATATATAGTTTTGAGAAAAAGAAACCATCATAAATGAAATCGTTTCTTCCTTCCAAAACATACATAAACCACCCACTCTCCCTACACAAGACATCCCAAAAGCACCAGAAAAACCATGACTCTCCATTTTCTGCTCAACAATATTTTTTGTAACCTTTGTTTCCGACACAAACAAAATGTCGAGGGTATTAGAAGCATTAAGTCTTCTCATCTGTTGAATTGTCCAAGGGTTACCCATACCCTGACAGTTCCAACACAATATTTTCATAACGCCCGGCGGGGTTGGTTTCAACCAACCTCCGCCTCGACAATATCAACATTACTGCCATTTTCAGAAGACCCATCCAATTTAAGTTTCTTGGAGCCTAAATCATCAAAATCAGTTCCACCATCCACAATCATATATTATCAACAAGTTTTCTTTTTTCACCAAGCATAATACCAGTAGCAATATTGCAGGGATTCGCATTTAAGGAGTCATTTAAGGAGTCCACAACATTCTTTGTTGAACGAGTTTTATGTTTCGGTTTCTTGAATTTTGTAGCCACACCACCAGCTTCAGCAACAAAGTTAAGGAAGGAATTAAAAACATCACCTGAGTTATGAATTTCCATCGAAGTGTTGTGCATAATTTTCAGCGTGGGGGATGGTTCAGCAACCGAAGTTTCAGCAGCCAAGATCTCGGGACCGGCTCGACATGTGTTTCAACAGCATGCTCGACAGTAGGTTGAGTTAGCGAAATAAAAACTGACTCCCCCTCCACCTCGAGCTGCTTACAAGTCTCCTTGGTCTCCTAAATCGACTTCCCAAAATCAATACTTCGGGCTCCTTTCAAGAACACCCTTGTTTCCTCTTTTATCTTTTGTATTCCTCTTCTTGGAGATGTCCTAAGCCAGGCACCCCATTGTTTTTCAACATCTTTAGCCTCCTCTGTAGACTCCATACAATCACGTTCAATATGACTTATTACTCCACAAAAGAAGCAAAAGGTCGGGAGCCGCTCGTATTTAATATCCACCATAGCCGAGCTGTCGTTCCTCAATGAAATACGTTGCACCCTTCGAAGCGGTTTAGTAATATCAAGCAGGCAGAATTGTCCCATAAAATTTCATAGTTCAAGAACATCACATCCCTTCTATCATCTAAATATGAGCCTCCTAACGACTTCGCATTGGAAGGTTATATAATCGGACCCAGAACGAACAAAGTTTCATCACAATGGTCGAAGGTTGAACATCTTCATCGATTTCTTGAAGCATCACAAGGTTCTGATCGAAGGTCCATGGTCTGCCAGCCATGACCTTGTCTTTGTCACGTTTGCACGCGAATTGCACAACAAATAAATCGTTTTATATGGTACGAAAAATTGCCCCTAAAATCCTATGAGTAACCTATTTTAATCCTATGAGTAACCTATCTTAATCATATGAGTAACCTTGAAAATAAACTTATGAGTAACCTCATTTATGCATACCGGTAACCTCATTTATTCACACAAGTAACCCCATATATTAATACGAGTAACCTCATTCGTTTATAAGGAGTAACCCCATTTAATCATATGACTAACCCTATTTTATTCACATAAGTAGCCCCATTTTGTTTACAAGAGTAACAGGTAACCCCTTGTACTATTACGCGTAACCTTAAAATATCATATGAGTAACCCCAATTATTTATTCCAAATCGTTTAGTTTTTGGAGTGACCTTGTTTAATCCTATGAATAACTTATATTCATCATATGAGTAACCTAGTTTAAACTTATGAGTAACCTCATTTATTCATACCAGTAACTTCATTTATTCATACCAGTAACCCCAATTTTTTTTACAAAAATAACCTCCATTTATCAATATGAGTAGCCTTATCTATTCATACTAGTAACTTCAATTGTTCATAAAAACAACCCTCATTTATCAATATGAGTAACATTGTATATTCATACGAGTAACCTCATTTGTTCATAAGAATAACCTCATTTACTCATACGATGATGCTATTTAATCATACGAGTAACCCTAATTGTTCACCAAAGTAACCCCATTTCTTCATGCAAGTAACCTCATTTAATCATATGACAACCCTTTTTCATTATATGAGTAACCCCAATTATTCACAAAAGTAACATCATTTATTCATATTAGTAACCTCATTCTTTCACATGTATAACCTTATTTAATCATATGACAACCCTATTTAATCATACGAGTAACACCAATTATTTACAAAAGTGACTCCATATGTTCGTAAGAGTTTATGCACAAGGGTCAACTTCAAAATGTCATATCTCACATCACACTCAATATATATCTTTGGGAAATTCAAGTTGGAGATGAAAATTTAACTCGATAGCTTTTCAATGCCTGGTCAAAAGCTCAATTCCAATGAAAAACGATTGAGATATGACCTTTTGAAAAATAGATGGCTAGCTGACAACGCACGCGCAACCACACTTATATATATAGGTGTGACCAGCCGCACGCAAGACGCTTTGCAACATGATATAATAATTGCACAGTTGGTGTCAAATTTCATTTGTTTCTATTTTAAAAAAAAAGATGAGCAATAATAAAAATTTCATCAAAATACTTTTATTCGTCGTAGAATAAAATTCATTAAACTATCACTCACCTCCACCTGATCTGCCTCATCCCTAAAATTTGGACTGCTTATTTTTTAGGAAAAATTGACGTCAGGGGTCCCAACTAAGGCCAAACATTTTTAAAAGGTACCAACTATTGATTATCCTGTATAGGTCCCAACTTTTGGGGGTTGTGAATTTGAACGGGCCTTGTAGGTTGCCTAACCTGCTGCGGCAGGTTACTAGTCACGTGATCTCATTAAAGACGCATGTGATCCCTACTTTCTTTGCTTTTCTATGCTCATCTTCTCCTTACTGTTCAACCATGGAAAATATTCCAGGACATAATTCACACAGGGGAAAGCACCTCTTTTTTTAATGACTGCATGTCAAAAATGAAGCTCTAATGTATAACCATATCTCTCCCCTTCCTACGGCACGGCGGCACCAGCATCACCCTCTCTCTCTCAGTCTGCAAATTCTCACATCTCTCCTTCTGCAATTTTCTCACATCTCTCCTCTTCAATTTTCATTCATGTGCCTCCAAAAAATGTTTCTCCTTCACTGACCTTTCAACCTCTACATTTTCATTCGGGTCCCTTCAAAAAGATGGATTTCCTTATTTACAATCATCTATTTCCACCTTCAATTTTGGTTCCTCAAATAATCAAATTCCCAACTCTGAAGTTCGTCAATTCACGATCCACAACCACCTCCCGCCTCCCACCTCCCTCTGCTCTTTCACTCTCTCTCCCACTCCCAAACCCGACTCCATCCCACCCGCTCTGTTTCCGTCCTTCCACCACCACTCCCACCCTCGAGTACCCCCGTGCGCCACCTCCCTCTGCCGCAATATTTACCAATTCCACCCCAAACTTAACCATCTGCTTGTACCGAACTCAACTTCTCCCTCTCTCTCCTCCACTCCTCCAACCGAATTGGTGCGAGATTGGATAGAGATGCATGTATGTTAATCCTTATGCATCAAATTTGGAGCCGAATTCAAGGACATAATTTTCCCCGACCACCATCTTCTCACAGATTTCTCTCTTTTTTTATAATGATTTGTGGAAGAAATTAGCTTGTCATGGCAAGACAAATAAAAAAAAGCTTGTCAGCGTACAAGATAATCAAGTTCGCATTTCAAAATTGAATGAACAACAAAAAGATGCTTTCTTGAATTTTATGATCTTATTTTTTTTTTTGTGGGAAATTAGAGGATAATATTGAAGATGATTGAGAGTTTATCAAAGTAGAACTTAGTGAAAGACACCATTAAATATTAAATTTTGCCTGAAATAAACTAGGGAGGTGGGTTTATTTGGCATGATGGAGGAGAGAGGGTAGGGTGAGTGGTTTGAAGGATCAACAATGGAGGAAGGAAGGAATATCACTCCCAAGAAAGAGTAAAGGAAGAGAGAGAAGAACGATTTTAGAAAAAAAAAACTTATTTATTACCTTTTCAACCGGTCATAGGTTACATGGGTCCACTAAAAAACACTACTCCATATAGTTGAACCTATACATGATAACCAATAGTTGGTACCTTCAAAAAATGTTCGGCCTTAGTTGGGACCCCTGGCGTTAATTTTTCCTATTTTTTAATTATGGCATAATTGAATAATTGACCATCCACATTGACACGCACATCAAATCTACACAACTCCCACAAAAGTCTACTTATCCCGTCATCTACGCCATTTAAAAAATAATAAACCCCAAAAAAATCGCCAAGAAAATTTGAAATCTCCGAATTTACTTGACTCATCTCCCCTATATATCAAGCATCAACACCTATTTCTCTAACTAAAACACATCGCTCAACTATTTCCCAATTCAAAAACCACCATGAAACGCACCGTTTTCTCCCTCTCCTTCTTCTTCCTCCTTTTCACCCTCTCATATGCTCGGAACGTAGTAGTACGAGAAAACCCAACCCATTTACATGATGATCATCATCATCTTAGCATCAAACACTCATCAGACGATGCAGAATCTTCCACGATTCTCCTCCCCACTGAATCATCCCCTGTGCTCGACCACACCCAATCCCAGCCCTTTGAGGCCATAAATGAAGTGGATTTTGATCACCATCAATTAATTAACCGGCATCCTATCCACCTGAAAAACCGGTTGAACCGTTTTTCTTTTCGGTTTAATCCCCTCAGATGCCGCCACCATCGCCACCGGTTTTCCCGGTACCCTCGCCGGTTCGTTGGGATTGATGAGATGAACTTTGACCGGAATAACGTTGACTTGAATTTGGCTTTTCCGGTTGAAAGTAAAGTTTTCTTACACCGCCACGTGGCGAGGAACTATCCAGAAGATGAGAGGGATGAACATGAACACCGGTACCAAATCCACCGTCCACGTCATCACCACCATCATCATCACCATGATCATGATGATCGGACGGCTGAGATGATGAGAGTGCTTGAGAAAGATCATGATCATGATCATGCTCATGCGCATGATCATGATCATGCTCATGCGCATGAGCATGAGCATGAGCATAGGGAGAAAAAACTTTGGAACAAGATTCTTCACAAGTTCTTAGGTTACTTTTGAAAAAGATGACTTTTGTGAAATTGTCACTTCCTATCTATGGGGTTTATTCGTTTGTACAACGTCTAGGGCCTCTCGGCCCTCGAAATCCCAATCGTTTCCGTGCTACATAGTTACTGATTATGTCTAATAAAATGGTTTTTTGGTTTGAGGGTTGTGTATAATGTGATATAATAAGCTGCAGTATTTTGATTTACTACATTTTCTTTTGATGAGGATGTTAATGTCATAGACTCATAGGAAACTAGTAGATATGTGATTTGTAATACTTCTATGATAGATTGGGCCTACTTGCGTGGTTTTCATTCTTTTTGACGAGGATGTTATCATGTTATGGAGTAGTAGTTTATTGATGCAATTCTGTGCGACTTTGTTGAATGTTCATAAATAAAACTATTAGTAATTTCATACACTGATCTACGATAATAAGTAGGTTTTTTTTTGCAAACAGTGCAAAGAGATAATCAAATCTCCAAAATAAGTTTATCACTGTTTTCGATCTGAAATGAAGAGACGATGTAACACATCAAAAACTATCATGCAAGAAATATTTTTCCTCAACAAAGTATGGCTTCTGTGAGTTGTGAGAGTATTGGTAATTTACAGTCTCACTAAATCCCCTAGCTGAACTCAAAATTATAAGCTTTCGAGTGATAATGGAATCAAAGAACTCAACATGGGGGCAACATCACAAAATAAATTCATCTTATTGCAAATTTCTATTACTGGAGACTTGAAGCCTCCCTTAAAACAGTAGAAAATACAAATACTACACCTAAAATGTGAAGGTTAACTTAAGTTTGAATGAAACAAGAGCCAGAGCTAAGCAGTTCAGAGCAAGGCCATGGGCTTACCTCTAAAGATGATCCCTCGACATCAGAACACTCCCAAGGTCTCGTTCGCAATTTAAAAGAGCCATAAAGATTTATATCGGAAAGACAGATATTTGTAAACGGGGCGTTTTTTATCCCCTTCACCAGTCCAGGCTGCTGAATGTTCTCCCCCCATATGCTCTTCATCCTGATATCCTGGACAGCAGGGAGAGCGTTTGGATCAAACTTGTCATCTGCGTGATCACCAACATCACCAGAAATCTTAACACCTTTCTTGGCATTCTTAATGTATACATTTGCGACTGTTATGTTTCTTACGTACCCTCCTCTACCAACTTTGGTCTTAATGTGTATTCCAACTCCCATATTGAAAAGATTAATATGTTCTGCCAACACGTTTTCCACTCCACCAGACATCTCACTACCAATTGCAATGCCAGAAAATGGTGTTGATCCTGTTATCCTCCGGATGGTTATGTCAGAGCTAGGGCGACCAAAAGCAAGTCCATATTCATCCCACCCACTCTTTATGGCTACCATATCATCACCAGTTGAAATGTATGAATCTTCTATGCAGACATTGGAGCTTGAATCTAAATGAAAATTAAAGCAAGCTGAGTTAGAGTAACGAATTAGATCAGTTAGTATTACCTGAACATTTATAAAGCAATTTGTAACGTGGTCCATCTTACACAGGTGACCTGAAAGGTAAGAAAAAATGACAATTGGGGGGGGATGATAAGGGGAGATGAAGAACGCAAGCCCACTGAAAAACAAGAAAAAACAGATTATTTCACATTCTTAATACTAATAATAATAAATAGAAAAAAGAAAAGCAAAACAGCAAGCTAGTCTTTCTAAGATAGTACAAGATGCAACACAACGTGGATACTTGGACAATGAGTTTATGACCTTGAAAAAAACTTCACATCTTAAATAAAGAACAAAGATACAGTGAATTTGTTAAGCAGAGACATGAAACGATGCATCAGCAAGCAGCTTCAGAGTATCTGTTTTTCTAGTTTCAAGTCACATGTCTTGGTGGCTTTGTTGTCTTATGTTTGCCTCAAAAAGGTACACTATTGAATCCTCAGTTTTATGATTTCATCAGTACACTAGTTCAAAAACTAAAAATTATTTATTGATACCTTGAGAGTTTTATGTAGAAAACAGAACAAAGTGCATATATGCAGAGAGTGAACAAAAAGAGGACACAACTACAATTAGTTTAAAGGGAAAACATTACACAACAACAGCTATTATTTTCGAAAGAAACACCAGCAATTCCATGTGAAGAAATAAATATTGAGCAAAATCATGTAGCATAATAAAGTCTCATGATCCTAAGTTAACATAGATTCTAGCGACTATGAGACATGCAAATAGGCAATAGCTTATTATAGTTAATAATTGCATAAGTTAGGAAACACGGACTGATCTAACAAGATATCCAAATTCACTTGGAGAAGCTCTAGACCAGCCAGGATGATCGGGAGACAAAATGAATTAGTACCACCTACTAAATATACTAAAGTCTAGAAATCCTAAGTGGTCTTAGCTTATCTGATTTCTTGTGTGACATACTATTAAAGAGCATGGACAAGTTATTCATAATTGCAGAGGAACGAAATTTGACAAAGTACCTGGATCAATACCATCAGTGTTGGGAGAGTCAACTGGAGCCAATATAGTAACATAACGGACAACAACATTGCTGCGAAGACCAAATAAGAATGAATTTAGCATGTGATAAGTGACAATTGTCGATATAATTTTGTATATTTTTAGGTTGGTAAAAAGAAGACCTTAGCTGAGCAGTATTCCTCACGGGTAAACCAGGCCCAGGCCCCTAGGGAGGACAGTAAAGGGAATCCCTACCCCCCCCCCGTCCCCCAAAGTTCCTCTTATAGGGTTTGATTCCACAACCTCATGGGTTGTGATATACAGATCCTGACCTCTAGACCAAGCAATGCTTAGTGCCTATAATGAGTTGTATGCTAAACCCAAATTAAATAGTCCTAGCATGTAAAATACCATGTCCATACCCATGCCATCAAAACTGATGGATCTTGCTGGCTGTGGGTCAGTGTGTAGAACCTCCTACAGTGTTACACAAAGGCTTTGGGCCAGAACCCCGACCCTCACAGCAGTGAAATATGGACTTTTCCAGGGAGATGATCATCTAGTGTTACTTCAGACCCAAGTTAACAGTTTTTATGGTGCTTTGTCATTTGTCAACATAGCACAGATATAACCGACTCAAAATATAGCATGCTCTGGCATAAATGACTGCAATATCTACCTGCAGTAAACAGGGTGAACGTTCCAAAATGGAGAATTCTTGAATATCACATTGGAAATGATAATGTGGCTGGAATGCATGAATTCTATTAAATGCGGTCTAGTATATTGAAGAGTCCTTTGTCTCCACATATTCCACCAAACATCTCCTTGACCATCAACTGTTCCATTCTCACCTGTAAATATGAAAAGATTAGGGGAATTTGATACATGTTAGCTCTCTAGAACAAATCCATACATACATGGTAATATGTCATGGTCCAAATATTTGCAATGTAGCAAACAAGTTACTAATAGCAAGGCTAATTACCCCCTCTATTCCATATTATTTCCACTCTTAAGTTAAATTTTCTCGTTCCATATAATCAATCGACTAAAATTTGGATATCGTTATGTTTTTCCTTCAAAATCAATGCACTATTGTAATTAAATACCAATGCATTAACTAACATTTTCTGTAAAATTGTGCATAACAATAAAGGACGCTTGATAGGGAATATAAGAAGTACCAACTAAGGACTTGCACGTCATTATATCACAGATAAAGCATCTAAACATTCATCAAAGTGTTCTATGAAATTGACAGTGATTATGCTACTTGCAATCAGATACAGTCACATCAAAGAAAAACCAACTCTGCAACTTGAGAAGATCATCTGAACTCACCAGTAATTATAACATCATGGACTCTGTCACCCAAGATAAAGCTCATGTACCTCCCTCCCTCCCGCTCCCTCCCTCTTCCATAAGAAGGCAACGGATCAGCTAACGGCCAATGTGGAGTATCCTGAGACATATGACAACAAATTAGAGCACGATATGCTTCTTTAAAGTAGTGAGATCGTGAGGAACAAATGTAGCAAAATGGCCCAACACCTTCTCTCAGGGAAGTAACTTCAATCCTCTACAGCCTCTTTAGAAAAACAACATTCCCATGGCTGATATCTTTGATTCTTATACCCTCGGCCTCAAGTGAGAAATGAAAAACATCCATCTGAGAGATACAAAAATGTATCTAGCAAGGAATACAAAAGCAATAGAAGACAATAGAAGAAAGAAAAAACAATATTTTTCATTTGCAGATTTTTGTTTACTTTTTAATATATGCAAACACTAGTTGGGTTGCATGTACACTATTTGTTAGTTGCATAAACTACTATATGTAGTTGAATGAACACTATTTGTACTTGCACAAACACTATTTGTTAGCATATTATTTTCCATGGTCAACTTTTAGTTCGACGGACAAAATACTTAGCACCTCTGGGCCCAAATCAAATCTAACTTCTTTGGCAAATCAATGCAGGGAATCCCTAGGCCAGTTACAAGAAAACAGACTCACTGTGAAGGTAGAAAAGGCAACAAAGCAGGGGATCCAGCAGCTAAATGGGCAAGGAAGAATGAGGGATGCCTCATAGACGTATGTATTTTGCACCAACCTCCTACAGATTGTACCAAATTTTTGGAGTTCGATAAACTAACTCATCTAACTCATGAAATGTCAGTGATAGAACTAACTGATAGTCAAACAATCCCCCTCTTGAAAACTCAATTTCGAATGCTTAATAAATGAAGATCAAGCTTTAGCCAAAAAAAAAAAACGACAAGTTTACCTTTATTCTTCCATGTACATTGATATTTGACAGTCTAAAACTCTAAATACAATTAAACATCTCTCAAATAGATGTTTATCATTACGCGGCCTCAAGCAGTCAAGTCCCAAATGAGTTCAAATACTAGTAGGTGACTCCAGGCAATGAGATAAAAAAAATTAAAAATAATAAGGCCCCGTTCTTTTGAACTGAGAGAAAATGAACTAAACTGAAGTAAGAGAAACTGAAATGCAGAGAATAACTGAAGTGAAGTGGAAATAAGTCCAAAAGAACAGGGCCTAAGAGGGCCAGCAAAATAAGGTATACTTGACAAACTCTAGTTGAGAGAGACTGAGCATATGAACTGGGGCACTTTGTTAACTTTATCACAAAACAAAGTAGCAGATACTATTGAAAAATGCCTTTAGTCACTCAGGCAAATATCTTAGCTTGACGAGGGACCACAGGTGCATTAACTACATACTAATATACTATATCTAGCTAATCAGCATTATATTAATTCTAACTTAATAAGAGCCAAATCCATAGTATAGTATGATATTAGTATCGTCTAATATTCCGTGCATACCTGTTACAGTGTTACACAGGCCACGTTAATAACCTTTTCAATACTAAAAATATCAATGAACTAGTACTAGTGAGTAGTGAGTTTAAAATATAAGTGATATTATTGGCCTTTAATGCTAGTCTAGCGCTTAAGTTCCAATTATATAACAGCATGGTACGAATAAAATGACTTAATATACTTACACACCAAATTACCATCACTTATCAAATTATCACAAATTCATAATAATCGTTCATCACTTGCCAAATATGAAACCCACCACAATCCAAGGACTCAGTCAAAACACTAAAAGTTAATCCCGAAGTTGTTGCCGGAACAAGCCCCAAAAGTGTGCAATGCATTATGCACGCACATAAATACTACTTTTCAGTTTTCATCATAAAAAAAAGGAGTAAAGATAAATAAGCAAATAAATGAAGGTTACCTGAGTGGCTTTGATGACAGCACCAGTAGCCAAAAAAAGAGTCATATGGCTAGTCAAGTTAAACCTGTCGGTTAAGTACACTCCTGGAGGTATATACAGCAGTGTCCCCTCTCTTCGCCTGAGATGTTCAATCCTATAAATGGCTGCTCTAAATGCGTTTGTGTTCACCGTTTTTCCGTCACCGACGCCCCCGAAATCATTTATCGATATATTTTCAGACCGGCCTCGCATCGGAACGATTCCCGAGCACGTCACCTCGTCGTCGGCGCCGGCAAAAATCGCCGACGACAGGAAGAGGATTACGAGCACCGACGTTATTTTGTACATGTCTGCCTTTTTTTCTTACAGCTTTAGAAATTTTTCAGGGAGAGAAAGAAAAGGTCCAAAATTGAGGTAGTTGAGAAAGATTATTATCTGTTGTTAAAAAACAGAGAGGGGACGAGGAAGCTGGAATTATGTCGGCAATGGAGGAGTAGGAGAGAGAGGGAGTGGAAAGAGTGAGGAGAGTGCGTAAGAATCTTAGGTTGAAGACGTTTGGTTTTCTGTAGGACTTGAGCATCACGAGACTGATATAGTGATGTGGGGAAAAGAGTGTTAATTTGATTAAGGAATTAATTGCCATGTTCACTGCCAAAGGAATGGTACTCATGAGTCATGACTCATAATTCATGAAGACTATTGAATAGTTAAACACTTAGGCCCTGTTCTTTTGGACTTATTTTCAGCAAAAATAAGTAAAAATAAGTTCAGTTCAGCAAAAATAAGTTAAGTTCAGCAAAAATAAGTAAAAATAAGTTCAGTTCAGCAAAAATAAGTAAAAATAAGTTCAGTTCAGCAAAAATAAGTTCAGTTCAGCCAAAATAAGTTCAGTTCAGCAAAAATAAGTTTAGTCTTATCTAATGTTGTAATTATTATTTTTGTTTTCAATATTACTATTACTATTGTTATTATTATTATTAATATTATAATTAAAATAACGATGAATTTGTATTTTTTAATTTTTATTTTTTTTAATTTTTATTTTTTTATTTATTATTTATTATTTAGTATTTATTATTTATTAATTATTATTATTTATTATTATTTATTATTATTATTTATTATTTATTATTCATTATTATTATTATTATTCTAATTATTTATTATTATTATTTATTATTTATTATTTTTATTTATTATTTATTATTCTTTATTTTTTATTATTATTATTATTATAATTATTATTATTGTAATTATTTATTATTATTATTATTTATTATTTATTATTTATTATTATTATTATTATTTTATTTTATTATTTATTATTTATCATTTATTATTATTATTATTATTATTTATTATTTATTATCTATTATCTATTATTATTATTTTTTAGTATTATTTTTTATTTTTTATTTATTTTTTTATTATTTATTATTTATTATTTATTATTTTTTATTTATTATTATTATTATTTATTATTTATTATTATTTATTTATTATTTATTATTTATTTATTATTTATTATTATTTATTATTTATATTTATTATTATTTATTATTTATTATTTATTATTTATTATTATTATTTATTATTATTATTTATTATTTATTATAATTATTTATTATTTATTATTTATTATTATTTATTATTTTTAATAATTATTATTTATTATTTATTATTTATTATTATTAATATTATTTATTATGATTTATTATTTTTTATTTATTATTATTAATATTATTAATATTATTTATTATTATTTATTATTATTATTATTATTTATTATTTATTATTTTTATTATTTATTATTTATTTTTATTTATTATTATTATTACTATTTATTAATTATTTATTATTTATTATTATTAATATTATTTTATATTATTTTTTATTTATTATTTGTTATATTATTTATTATTTATTATTATTATTATTTATTATTATTTATTCTTTGTTATTTATTATTATTATTATTTATTATTTTTATTATTTTTATTATTTATTATTATAAAATAATAAAATAATAATAATAAGTATTGATAATATTATGTTAATATTTATTGATTATTATAATAATAAGTATTGTTAATATTATGTTAATACAGTTTAGTTCAACAAAAATAAGTTTAGTTCAGCAAAAATAAGTTCAGTTCAGCCAAAATAAGTTTAGTTCAGCAAAAATAAGTTCAGTTCAGCCAAAATAAGTTCAGTTCAGCAAAAATAAGTAAAAATAAGTTCGGTTCAGCAGAAATAAGTAAAAATAAGTTCGGTTCAAAGCAAAAATAAGTTCGGTTCGGCCAAAAATAAAATAAGTTCGGTTCGGTTCACCAAAAATAAGTTCAAAAGAACAGGGCCTTAAACCCCAAAAAAATTTGTCTTCCTTAACTCCATAATAGAAATAGATATTAATAATCAGTGGTTTGCAACTCAACAGTGTTATGAGTAATTTATACGGTGGATAGATGTTTCAGTCTTCCTTAACTCCAAGAGGGGGCCCAACTATTACCCATTTTCTTTTATAAGTCTCAACTATGGATTATTCAATCCCTGCAGGTCCCAAGTTTACCATCTTGTGATTTTTATAGGTCTCGAGCTACTTATAACCGGTTTATAAGGTAAGATTTTTAAATGTTGGTCCCATTTTAAAGGTCTCGGTCACTTGCTAGAAGTGTTCGAAGATTGTAAACGTTTCAAAATCTTACCTTCTAAACCGGTTATAAGTAGCTCAAGACCTATGAAAATCACAAGATAGTAAAGTTGGGACCTGCAGAGAATAATCCATAGTTGGAACTTATAAAATAAAATGGGTAATAGTTGGTCCCCCTCTTGTGAATTTTTCCTAAAAAAGAAAGACATAATAAGTATGGATATAGTGATTTGACGCGACTAACCACAAAATGACCTTATGTGAACTCGATAATTTAAGGTCAACTTGTTATTAACATGACACGACCTGTAGATTGACCCAGACTCGATCAAATAGAAGGACAAATTTGAATTGATCTAACTACGACCAGATTTTTATCTCTAGTTGTAGTATCAAAATAGGTTTGAAGGAGTGAGGTTTTGTCTTGTACTCCCTCCGTTTCTTTTTAATCTACACACTTTCCTTTTTGGTCCGTTTCTTTTTAATCTACACACTGTTGCTTTTTCTATTTTTAGTAACATGTCACGTCTACTTTCTCCTCTTTTTCCACCCATATCATCTACTTTTTAATATTTTAACCCACTTTTTAATTTCTCTCTCTCACTTTTCAATTTCTCTCTCCACCCTTTCAGTTTCTCTCTCATACTTTTGAACTTTCTCTTTGGTTTTCCCCCAAAGTGAAGTGAGTAAATTAAAATGAAACGGAGGGAGTATATAAGTTGATATCTAGTGTCAATTCCAATAGTTTTAAAATAGTGAAAATCCTATGAAAATTGATCATTCAATGGTACTATTAATTCGAATATGAAAATCAAACTTAATACTGTCGTGACCACAAAATTGACCCAAACTGGATAAAAAAGATAGACAATTTTAAATTGACCTACCTAAATTCGAAATACAATATGAAGTTGTAATACCATAATAGGATGGAAAGAATAATATTTTATCTTGTATTTGAGTTAACATCTAATGTCAATTTTTATAGTTTTAAAATTGCGAAGATCAGGAAAGTTATCATTCAATCATATTAGTAACGTGCGATAAAACATTGGGGGGTTTGAAATATATATGGTGTGAGGTAGCTAATCACCACCGTGGGTAGTATTGTGTTATTTGTGTGAATGCAACAAAACAATCTACTTCCTCCGTTTCATTTTACTTGCTACACTTCTCAATTTACGGACTCCTAGGCAATTTTTGGAGAAGAGAGAGGTAGAGAGTAAAAAGAAAAGAGACCCATCTGAGAGGAGAGAGATAGAGAGAGTTTATTGCCCAAAAAGAAAGTGTAGCAAATAATATGAAACTTCCCTATATGGAAAGTGTAGCGAGTAATTTGAAACGGAGGAAGTATAAGAACAATCTTCTTTGTTGAGGAAGCTAAATAGTAGGTAAGGATTCTCTATGTAATGCATACTCAATCAAAATGGCTTATAAAATTACATATATCTATCATAATTTTCCTCTAGCTAGTTTTCTTACTTTTAATATTCATCTATATATATTCTTTTTCTTTTTCCTTTTTTCTTTCTCGACGAATGTTCCCTTTTGTAGTCTAGCCATTTCTAATTGAGTTAGTCTTGCGTGGACCTGGTCCACAATAATATTATTGTGGACCAAAATCAATTATTTAACATAGTGACCCTTTTTTTCATATAGTAACCTTATAAAATCTTTAGTTACACTACACAGTTACCATCTACCATAGTGACCGTTTTTTTTAATATAGCCACTCTTTCTTACATTAGTTTATCATAATAAAATTTTCACTTTGTGACATAGTAACCCCTTTTTTTTCACATAGTCAAACTTTGTAATCTATATTACTCATCTTTATACCTATTTTTTTATATAGTAACTTTTTTTTCATAAATGACATGAATTAGCAATAGGTCCACACTAATTTACTGTGGACTATGTCCATATAAGTTTTTTACTTTCTAATTATATTGGTAGCTATATTTGACAATTCAATTTGGATGTAGTGATGTACTTTCTCCATTTTGATTTACTTGCAACAAGGGGCGGGGAGAGCACAATAATTTAAGGTCTTTTTTGTCAAAAAGTATTTTATAAATACCCATTTTTTAAAATAATTAACTATCTTATACTCCTTACGTCCCAGAAAGATCTTAACACTTGTTGGGACACATATTTTAAGGTGATACTAGTTGTAGTGTGGTTAACAAATGTTATTTTATCTCAAAAGTAGATGTAATAGGAGTTGATGGGATATTTTTTATTAGAGTAGAGAAAAAGTTGGGTAACTTTTTATTAATAAAAGGTAGAGTGTGGGCCAAAAGAGTATATAAGAAATAATATATTAATAGTGGGACCATGTCAAAAATAAAAGTGTTCAAACTAATTTGGAACAAATATAAAAGTAAAGTGTTCAGACTATTCTGGGACGAAGGGTGTACGCAATTTTTTTTTATAATAAAACTACCTAAAAAAGTCCAAACTATTAAGTAGCATAGTCAATTGACAGAAAACCTTAAGTAGGTTTTGTCAAAGGGCCCCACTTTATGTTTTCCCTCTCTTTTCTTATTGTAAAATTACACACAACACCCCGGTTACTCTTAAATTAACAACCTTCCACCTTCCTAGGTCATTTTTCATAACTTATCTTTTTTGTCCTTCTCTCTTCTGCAAATTTGAATTTTGCTCAAATATTTCCTAGTCTAAATCCTCAATCCTCTACTTTCCACTCAAAATTTCTTACCTCACTGAGCACACCATTAAGTTGTCACTGCCATTTACCGCAAGAAGGAGGAAAGACACGGTACAATTGGGTACTATGAAAAGAGCACAAACGTTTATTAGAGTCAATAAAGAGGGAAAACTACCAAAATTGTACGAAATTTACCACTTTAACTAGTTGTCGAAGCTTTGTATTATGTAGCATTTTTTTGTTTGTGTTACCTAAACTACTATTTGAATATTTAATTAGGAGCCTTAATATATAATTGCAATAAAAAAAAACCTAAATTTCAAAAGCAAGCCCTAATTTTGATGGCTCAATTAATCTAAGAACCTTAGAGTTGACACAATTCAAAAAACCCTAATTGACTAATTGAAGCATTAAACCATAATAGATACTTTTAGAAATAAGAGATGGCTAAATATGATATAAGAATGTCGTCTCTACTTAGTTGTTGGAGAACAAGAGCTCCTTTATTTTATACTAGCCATATGTGCATGCGATGCGTGCGTTAATTTTAAAACTTATTATTTCATTATATACTTCATCCGTACCATAGTTATGATAACACTTAAAATGTGAAAGATTTAATAGTTAGATGAATTTAGATACATTAATTCGCTAATGTAAAAAACTAACAAAGGTTGTGAATAAATTTTTAATATTAATTATTTGAATGAATTTTGAACAAAACGAATAGACATAATGAGTTGGTTTGAATGAATTAAAGAGTATCAAAGGTAGTAAGTGTTTCAGACATTGTAAGTGGACGTCATGTATACCATCTTCTCTTATAAAAGATGTCAAGATATTTTGTCCATTAAATTTTTTGATTGAAATATTTAATGCATATATATACCATTTTTAATTAACTTGTTGAGAATGGCAAGTTGAAATGAGAAAAAGGGTTGTTAAATTATTTTCTTTTGTGATTTTTTTTCATTCTATTAAATCATTAAGGGTAATTTAGTATTTTCAGAGGGGGACACCATCTTCCTCCCCCCTTCCCTTATATAATAGAGATTTGCAAAGATAAAAGGAGGTATGAGAGAATGGTATAAGAGAAGGGAGGGAAAAAAGTGGGGCCCTTTGACAGAATCTACTAACATTTCTTGTCAACTGGTAGTGCTACTCAAAGTTTTGGATGTTTGGTGTAGTTTTTAAAAAAGTTTTTTGCAAGGTAATTAAGTATTTTTTAAAGTAGGTATTTATAAGGTAGTTTTTGACATAAAAAGGCTAATTTAGGTGAGGAGATAAAGGGGAAAAAAGGTGACTCATGTGATGAGAAGAGAGATAGAGAGAGAAAATATCCAAAAAAGTAGTGTTACAACTTACAACTTACTTTTTTTTTTTTACTAGAAAAGTGAGGATTTTATTACTCAGCCAAATCAGCAGCTATAGCTTCCATTACATCAGTAGGTGCCTCCTCCAACCAAACTAGTAATTCATCACAGTCTAGGCTAAGTTTAGCTAGTAGGTGGGCACCCTTGTTCCCACTTCTTCTAACAAAATGAAAAGAAAAATTACTAAAATCTTGCAACAAATTGAGAATATCTAGTAAGATAAAACCAAAAACGACTTCTCTTTCTTCTTTCTCTTCAAAGCTTCGAACAGGATCAGGCAATCCGTTTCAATCTCGAAATTTTGAAAACCAGCTTCCATGGCAGTCTTAATCCCTTGGCGGGCTGCCATAGCTTCCCCAATTTCCACATCACAAGAGTCGTGCCACACATCACACATGGCCATCAAAACATCACCTGTTTCATCTCTCAAAATCGTGCCCAATCCGACTTTCACATCATTCCTGAAAGCTGCATCTACATTCAGTTTGAGTCTTCCATCTTGAGGCCTTCGCCAGGTTGCTCGAAGAGCAGGACCAGGTGGGTTGTTTATAGTTCCAGCCTCCAAAGATATTCTATACTCCTCCATCACACTTATTGCCTTAGAAATGCTGCTCATCTCATCTTTCTTACTCTGGTTGAAAAACCAGTCATTTCGCGCGAGCCATATTGTCCAGCAGAGAGACCAGAATATTTGCCACCATTCCTCTTCCCTACACACTGTCATTCGCTGCCACACCCACTCCTTAAAAGAGGTTATATTCAATTGCTCTACTTTAAGCCGAAGGGGAGACATATACCACATTCTTCGAGCTTCGTGACACAACAACAACATGTGTTCCACAGTTTCAACTTCCTCACCACACCTCCTACACATCGGGTCTGTTTCAACATGCCTTTTTAACAGATTGGCACCTACAGGTAAAGCACTCTTTAAAGCTCTCCAAGCAAAATTTTGAACTTTTGGTGGAACTTTTGCCTTCCACACTTGTTTCCATCCCTCTACATTCGCTCCATTTGTGGAGCTGGCTCCATCATCATAATTTCCCTTCAGAGCAGCATAGTATGCACTCTTTACAGTAAAATCACCACTCCTTGTCCATCTCCAATTCCAAACATCATCACTAGGAAAAGCAGGTAATGGCATGCCCTGGATTTTTGCAGCCTCCCATGAGGAAAAATTGTCATCAATGAACTCCTTTTTCCAGCTTCTTCCTTGTATTAACTCACTAACAAAACTCAGATTTTTTGATTCCTCAGTTCTCGGGTATAGCAGCCCACTATCCTGACATGATGGGCACCATGGATCCTCCCAGATTCTAGTAGAGCCCCCGTCTCCGATTATCCTTCTCGAGCCCTTTTTTAGGACCCCCCTTGCTTGCGAAATTGAACGCCATGTGAAGCTGGCATTTGCAGGAACTTTAGCCTCAAAAAAAGATGAATTTGGGAAGTATTTATTTTTCATAACTCTTGTCATTAGAGAAGTATATCATTGAGTATCCTCCAGCCTTGCTTTGCCAACAAGGCCAAGTTAAAAATATTTAGATCTCGGAAACCCATCCCACCTTCTTGCTTCGATTTGCATAGATTTTCCCAAGAGACCCAATGAATCTTTCTCTCTTTATCCTTTTGTCCCCAAAAACATGCCCTACACATCTTCTCAATTTCATTTATGATACTAAGTGGCAACTTGAAAACTTGCATCATGTACATAGGGATCGCCTGAGCAACAGCCTTCAAAAGAATTTCTCTTCCTGCTTGTGATAAAAAGTTTTCCTTCCAACCCTTCAGCTTTTTCCAAACCCTGTCCTGAATCACCTGAAAAACCTCCTTCTTAGAGCTTCCTACATAGGTAGGGAGTCCTAAGTACCTCGCATGATCTTCTACAACCTTAAAATTCAATCTCTCCAGGAGCAGATTTTTCTTTTCAGTATCAATATTTCGGCTAAAAGATACTTCGGATTTTTCCATGTTCAGTTTTTGACCTGAAGCAGCTTCATAAATTGAAAGGATATCAAGAACATTTTCAACTTCCTCCACAGTTGCTCTTATAAAAAGCAAGCAATCATCTGCAAACAACAAGTGAGAAATAGGCTCGACTCTTTTTCCTATTTTCATTCCGTGAATATTACTCAGCTCTCCTGCATCCTTCAACAATGCTGACAACCCCTCTGCGCATAAGATAAACAAAAAAGGGGATAAAGGATCCCCTTGACGCAGTCCTCTAGAGGGTCTGAATCTCCTAGAAGGTTGCCCATTAAGCAGAATAGCAAAAGTCGGGGAGGTAACATACTTTATTATGAGATCAACAAATCTTTGAGGGAAGGCCATTTTTTCCATAATATTCTGCAAAAACACCCACTCTACTCTATCATAAGCCTTACTCATATCAAGTTTGAGCGCCATCTCACCCTTCACACCCTTTTTCTTTTTCCTCAAATAATGAAAACATTCATGAGCCACTAAAATATTGTCAGTGATCAATCTCCCCGGGACAAAACCACTCTGAGCTTCATTTATTAAAAAAGGAAGATTTTGTTTTAATCTATTGGCCAGAGCTTTAGCAACCACTTTATAGAGGACATTACACAGACTTATAGGACGATAGTCTTTTGGGGTATCACATTTTTTCTTTTTGGGTATAAGAACAATATGAGTGTGATTAATATCATCAACCTCCCCCCTTGAATTTAGAAAATCAAGAGCAAAATCAATAATATATTTTCCCGTGACTCCCCAGAATTTCTGAAAGAAAGCCGCAGACATACCGTCAGGCCCAGGGGCCTTGGATGGATGCATCTGAAAAAGTGCTTGCTTAATCTTCTCTCCGGTGAACGGCTTCTCCAGTTCTGCAATCATGTGAGGCTCTAGCAGTGCCGTGACTTTTTCCACCACTGGGTTAACATCAACATTGCCTCCTGATGTGAAGAGGTCAGTGAAAAAATTGACAAAAACTTCAGAAATTTCTTCCTCTTTGTCGAATTCATTCTCCGCTTCATCTCGAATCACATTCACCGTATTTCTCTCCATACGTTGTTGAGCCTTTGCATGGAAAAAAACGTGAATTTTTATCCCCACCTTTGAGCCAGCACTGTCTACTTCGTTGCCGCCAATATAACTCTTCTCTTTCCTCCAACTCATCTAATCTAGAGTCAATTTCTCGCATCTCCATAATCACAGCTTCAGTTTGCTCCTCCCTCATCAAGTCGCTCATTCTGTTCCTGCAATCTCTCATTTCTTTCGCTGCCCTCCAAACTTTTCCTTCCCCCATTTTGTCAAACCCCCCGCTGTCGCACCTATACTGCCTTTTACGCTATTTCCTGGCTGCCAACAAGCCTTGACCACATCGATGCAGCTCTCTTCTCTAAGCCACATTTCCTCGAATCTGAACATCTTCTTTGGTCTCTTCTTCTCACGCGCCTGCGTTAATGTGTTAACATGAAGAAGTATTGGTAGATGGCCCGACTTCCTCTTTGTTAAGTGCGACACAAACGACCCACTAAACACATTCTTCCACTCCCTGCAGGCCATGAAACGGTCTATCCTCTCTTGTATATTGCTTGCCCCTTGTTGGTTATTGCTCCATGTGAATTCGTGCCCCACAAAACCCAAGTCCATAAACTCACACTTTTTTACTGCTTCCCAAAACATTTCAGTATCACCCACATTGAAACCATTACCACCTCTCTTCTCGTGGGAGTATAACATCAGGTTGAAATCCCCCCCCACACCCATGGAAGAGCACTCTCCTCTCTTAGACTTGTCAAAAGATCCCCAGTTTTATATTTATTACCATCCTCAGGATGTTCGTAAACACCAGTAAACCTCCATTTCCCTACACCGTCATTACAAATATGAGCATCAATGTGATTTAAAGACATAGTAATGATAGACAAGTCTACAGTATCACTCCACAACATAGCAAGCCCGCCACTTCTTTTTCTCCCTTCTCCCTCACAACTTACAGCCACCATATTTATTTTGTTTAATTTTTTCTTCATAGTATCCATCTCCCATCCTTTGAGTTTTGTTTCGGATAGGAAGATAATATGGGGAGTTTCAAGAGTTATAATTTTCTTTAGAGCATTAATTGCCCGAGGCCCCCCATCCCTCCACACTTCCAACAGAGGATAGTAATCATTGGTCACCAAGAGCCCTATTGGTGGGGCCTGTCACTCTCTCAGTTATTTCATTCTCTTGTATAACATCCTCTACTCTCATCTTTTTTTCACTTACTGTCACTCGTGCATCTACATCATGCAGCACATTACTAGTTTCACCTACTAGCTTACGTTTGCCACTGCTCCTATAGACAATTTCATCATGCATATACTCCTTTGGTCTATTTATTCTCAGCCAAGTTCTCGCCTTCAAAGTCTCACTATCACTCGCTGCTTCGTTTTCCCCTTGACTCTCCTTTTCTTCAGCCACACTCCCCTCTATATGCACCTTCCCGTCATCAAGTTTCTTCTGCCCAGCATACAAATCCAAACTCACATCTTCCCCTTCTGTCAACCCCTCCAAATTTACATCTCCCAGCTTCCCCACCACCACCTTAACCCCCTCTTCAATGTTCCCTTCCTCTCTAACCTTTGGTTTGGGAAAAAACAAACGTTTTGCCCTCCCCCAGACTCTCTATCCTCCATATTCACCGCACTCTTTATCACTTTCCACGGAGAAGCACGAAGATTATTATTATAATTCTTTTCCGGTGACTTATCCCCGGAGTTTTCAGCACAATCTATATCCCCATGGCCAAGCTTGCCACAGATATAGCAAAATAGAGGTAATCTCTCGTACTTGACCGGTATCTTAATAACTTCTCCTCCCCTCACCTTCAGTTTTACATGATCCTTTAAGGGCGTCTTCATATCCACCACAACATTCACTCTTATTGATCTATCAATCTTTACTTCCTGAATATGATCCAATTTTACAAAGACTCCAACTTTCTATGCCAAAGTTCGAATATCACCCTAATTCCCTCTTCCCCGAAACGGTAAATTGTAAAATCTAGTCTAAATGGGGAGTGATTGCAGTTGTAACTCCGATGGCTTCCCATCGTCTTGAATATCACTAAAACATATGGCATGTTTATCGAAGTGCCACGGTTGTCCCTCCAATACTCTCATCTTATCCCTCCAATGGAAGAATCGGAATGAGTATAAATTTTCATCTATACGCCGCGCCTCGACACCATGCTTCGTCTGCCACAAACGCTTGAGCGTGTCAATTAAAGCCATTGAACTGACCACTCGACACGTCCAAATCTTTCCTACTACTCTAAGAGATGCCATCGCTTCTTCCTCCTCCGAGTCATCAATTTTCCACTCCACCTCTTCCTCGCCATCTCTCTCTCCTTCTATGATTTCTTTTGTTAACGCCTGAGTTTCAAGCTGTTTATTGTGATCAGAATCCATGAATCTTGTTGTGGAAATCCCAAGGAATTCTTGGAAAAAACCCCAGGTGGGACTCAAACCCTAGGACGTCGCCTAAGACCCTCCTCTCAAGGAAACCTAAGAGGACTGAAATTATTTTATTTTTTCTTTACAACTTACAACATACAAATAAGTGAACTACATGTTCCTATTTATAGTACATGAAATTTGGAATTAAGTGAGTCACTTTTGATAAACCTTGCCGCTTGGTATAGAAGATGGTACTGTAATGAGTTTGCCTCATGACTTGATTTTTGGAATGATCTGTGAACATGGTTTTTGGCTTCTTGTGAAAGATGGGTGCATTTCTGAATATGCACGGAGGATGAAGTTGATGAAGATGCTTATTTTGGTCTTTTGTAGTAATTGGAATTTTGTTGTTTTGTGCCTTTAAGTGATGAACTTAGGATTCGTCAGATAATCAGGTGGTACACCTGATATTTGATGATGTGGGGTCAATCTTGGTATCCGAGCCAAAAAACGTCGGGGGGTAGGATCTGCCGATATTAAGCCTAAAACAGTCTAAATACTCATACTAGTACTACTAATTGTGGTAAGATTAAAAGTTGGGTTCTTATTTCGTCTTTTAGTGATTTCGTTTTTTAGCTCTTTTGATGTACTTACATACATTTGCTACGTAAACTTTGCCACTACTTACAATTCTTATTATCATGCTACTATATTTTATTAGGATTAGTTTATGTTTTGTTTATTTAAAAGGAAATCTATTATCCTTATGTGTATTAAGTTTAGTTCAGCTATCTAGTGTTACTACTTTTCACTAAAAGTTACCTACGTCATATAGTATATAATTTTGTGGGTTTAGTAATTAAGAAGTTGCACTAAGTGTTGGTCAGACGTTGGTCAGCCCTTGTTAAATCCGTTGGTCAGCCGTTAGGAGGAAAAAAGGTGGTCCCGGTAAGGGTGGTCCCGTTGGTCCCATTTATATGCATCTACTTAACTGATATATGCACTAAATTTTATTACTAATTGATCATGGCTACTTTTTGTAGAAAGCTATTCTCACATAATAGTAGTAACTCAAACATAGTACACAGTAAAGAGATATCTTTTCCAATTAATTTTCAAAACTGGACTATGCCGAAAAAATATATAGATATTATCTCTATTCCTTATATCAATGTTATTACAAAAAATAACAATGAAAAAGAATTTTTATTTGAGCTTATAGATAAAATTAATGATACAGATATAAAAAAGGAATACCTTTTAAAGCTAAAAGATATTATTTGTAAAGAAGAAAATCCTTCTAGAACTGAACCTATTACTTTATCGAAAATATTTGACCAATATCCCACTCCTAATATTTTTAAACAAATTACAACTAAAGATTTACAAACTGAAGTTAATACTCTTAAAACACAAGTAAAAGATATTAAAGAGCAATTACTAGAATTCAAAATGAAAGATTTAGAGCTTTAGACTAGAATAGCTTTGTTCGAATCAAATAATATTCAAAAGGATCAATCTTCTACTTCAACTTTACCTTTGATTCAAATTTCATCTCAAGACCCTAATGATGAACAAATAAATGTTATAGATAGAATAAATTCTCAAAAATGGTATATTCTCATTTTACTTAAAATAGGTAATGATTTTCACTTAAATACTATAGCCTTACTTGACAGTGGAGCTGATCAAAACTGTATAAGGGAAGGATTAATTCCTAGTGTTTATTATGAAAAAACAAAAGAAAAATTACATAGTGCTAGTGGTGAACCATTAAAAATAAATTATAAACTTCCAAATGCATATATTTGTAATCAAGGTTATTGTTTTAAGAATACATTCATATTAGTAAAAGATATAAATAATGAAATAATACTTGGCACTCCTTTTATTACTCAAATATATCCTTTTTCAGTAGATCGTAATGGTGTTCATACTAATATTATGGGAAAGAAAATATCCTTTCAATTCCTTGCCCCAGTTTATCAAAAGGATTTAACTATATTACAATTATCTTCTATATTTCAACAAGTAAATACAATAACCAATAAGGAATCTCAAATATCACTATTACAACAAGAAACATCATACTTAAAAATAGAAGAACAATTAAAAAATCCTTATATTCAAAAGAAAATATATGATTTAGAACAAAAGTTTAAAGAAGAAGTTTGTGTGGATATTCCTAATGCTTTTTGGGAAAGGAAAAAACATATGGTTTCACTCCCCTATGAAAAAGAATTTTCAGAAAGAACTATTCCTACTAAGGCTAAACCTATTCAAATGAATCAAGAAATGTTAGAATTTTGTCAAAAAGAAATTCAAACTTTATTAGATAAAAAATTAATTAGACCATCGAAATCTCATTGGAGTTGTGCTGCTTTTTATGTTATGAATCAAGCAGAAAAAGAAAGAGGAGTTCCTAGATTAGTAATTAATTATAAGCCTCTTAATAAAGTCTTACAATGGATTAGGTACCCAATCCCTAATAAAAAAGATTTATTAAGTCGTCTTTATAATGCAGAAATCTTCTTAAAATTTGATATGAAAAGTGGATTTTGGCAAATTCAAATAGAAGAAAAGGATAGATACAAAACCGCCTTTAATGTTCCTTTTGGACAATATGAATGGAATGTAATGCCTTTTGGTTTAAAAAATGCTCCATCGGAATTTCAAAATATTATGAATGATATTTTTAATCCTTATACCCAAAATATTATAGTATATATTGATGACGTTCTAATATTTTCAGATACCTTAGATCAACATTTCAAACACCTTAACACATTCTTATATGTTATTAAAAAGAATGGTTTAGTCGTCTCATTTCCTAAGATGAAACTATTTCAAACTAAAATGCGATTCTTAGGACATGATATTTTCCAAGGTACTATAAAACCTATTAATAGAGCCATAGAATTTGCTGACAAATTTCCAGATGAAATTAAAGATAAAAATCAATTACAAAGATTTTTAGGATGCCTTAATTATATTTCAGACTTTTCCCCTAATTTAAGACAATATTGTTCATGTCTTTACCAAAGATTACGGAAAAATCCTCCAGCTTGGTCATCCAAAGATACACATATAATACAAACGTTAAAACAAAAGGTTAAGTCTCTTCCATGCTTAGGTCTCCCAAATCCCAACGCATTTATGATAGTAGAAACAGATGCATCTGAAATAGGCTATGGAGGCATTCTTAAACAAAAATTACCTGAAAATAAAAATGAACAAATAGTTAGATTTCATTCAGGCTTATGGTTAGGTTCTCAAAAAAATTATTCAACCATTAAAAAGGAAATTTTATCTATTGTTCTTTGCATTTCAAAATTTCAAGATGATCTCTATAATAAAACCTTTTTACTAAGAATAGATTGCAAATTAGCAAAAGAAATATTACAAAAAGATGTTCAAAATATTGTTTCAAAACAATTTTTTGCCAGATGGCAAGCTATATTATCAGTTTTTGATTTTCAAATAGAATTCATAAAAGGAGAAAATAACTCTCTTCCTGATTTTTTAACAGGAGAATTTTTACAAGGAAAAGGTAATAATAATTAAATTCAAAGTATTACAGGGAACAATATGAATCAAGACTCTGATAAAGGCAAAGGCATTCAAAAACCAGAAGATTATGTTATGAGATTTCATAAGCTCCGCCCATCAAGTGAGAAAACATCTTTGACAGATAAGCTTGATGCATTTTCTGACTTTCCACCTTTATCTTACTCTAAAGCAGTCAAATATCCTTCTCAAAGTTCAAATTCAAAACCAACTACTCAAAAGTCTTAATCTTCAAATTCCGAAATCTACAAATACATCACCAAACCACACAAAGAACACTTGTTCCTTACCCGTTTTAAAGAAACCCCTCAAAATCCTGAACTTATCAAATTTAGTAATTCTCTTTTCCCAATGTATTGCCAATACAGACCTAAAGCATCCTACAAAAATCAAAGGTTCTATGAATTCATACTTGTTGACACCAAGTCTGTTGAAATTGAACATACTGAAAAGGGTAATTTTATAGCTTATTCAAAGTGCAAAATTAAGAAGATCACCCATAGACGGAATGGGTATCTGCTTATGTCCCAAAATAATTCTCAGTCCCATTTCAACCACAGGAATATAATTACATCGACTATCAGCTAGCATGGTTTCGAGCATTCCTACTCAGAGCATTCAATCACTCATGGTTCTTTAGCATTTGTCCTCAATGTCCAAATAATTTTCCCATATGGTTTTATGAATGGTGGCTTTACTTTGGAAGCTCTCAACAAATCTGGCCAACGGAAGTCAAAAAGTCCTATGAAATGCTCCATATTCTACCAAACTCTTATTTCATAGAGAGTTCAATGTTCCGTGGATAATGTGCTGGTCCTATAACATTATTCAATGGTTCCCAGCACCTCTACCTATGTCACTGGTATGATAATTCAAGATTAAGTGGTGGGAAAAATTTGCCATTGACAAATTTTGCTCATTAAAAACAGTCCAAGAACAAATGGTTGCAGACAATCAACTCATCAAGGCATTCAAAGAAATTCCCTCTACTCCACGAAAGGAAAAAGAAATAAAGAGACCAGAAATACAAGAGTCCGAAATTGAATTACTCAAAAAAGAAATCAAGCTTCTCAAACGACAAACTCAACTATTAATCCGAAATTCAGACGATTCATCCGGTTCTTCAGTCCATTCCTCACCTAACGACCCATTTGGAGGACCTTGTGCTCAAGATCCTTATCTACAATAAACAAATTTTTATTACTCAAATAATAATAATAATAGCCCGCAGGTTCTTCCTGGCAAAAGTTAGGGCAATAAAAATAAAAAGATCCCGCTAAGTGATTACCACTTAGGCAAAAATAAGGGACATATTTTACTAACATTTTCAATGCGGGGTCTTCAATCGATGACTCATCAAATATCAGGTGTACCACCCGATTATCTCGACGAATCCTAAGTTTATCACTCAAAGGCACAAAACAACAAAATTCCAATTACTACAAAAGACCAAAATAAGCATCTTCATCAAACTCATCCTCCGTGCATATTCAGAAATGCACCCATCTTTCACAAGAAGCCAAAAACCATGTTCACAGATCATTCCAAAAATCAAGTCATGAGGCAAACTCATTACAGTACCATCTTCTATACCAAGCGGCAAGGTTTATCAAAAGTGTCTCACTTAATTCCAAATTTCATGTACTATAAATAGGAACATGTAGTTCCTTATGAAAGCAAGTTTTTTCAAGTTATTAAGTCTTCCATATGTTCATCCTCTACAAAAGCCTTACGCTCAAAAATAGTTGTATTACTCAATCCTTGTAAAAGTTCATTCAAGTTCAATCAAAGTAAGTTATTATTCATATCTGTATAGTGTTTTAAATCTGTTCATATTTTAGAAACTAATTTCATTTACTTATTAATCTAAATAATAAATCATCTTTTCAAAGCAAGATACAAATTTTAATTATCATAGTTTTAAAATTTTAATACATCATTTGACGAGATTAATTACCTACCAGACAGTCCCCCTTTCGCTATATAATCTGAAACACAGTCGAGTTTAGTTTAGGACCGTCTCGACTGTGTTTTAGATTAATTATATAGCGAAAGGGGGACTGTCTGGTAGATAATTAATCTCGTCAAAGGATGTATTAAAATTTTAAAACTATGATAATTAAAATTTGTATCTTGCTTTGAAAAGATGATTTACTATTATTTAGATTAATAAGTAAATGAAATTAGTTTCTAAAATATGAACAGATTGAAAATACTATATAGAATTCATGAATCTTACTGTGGAAATCCCAAGGAATTCTTGGAAAAAACCCCAGGTGGGACTCAAACCCTAGGATGTCGCCTAAGACCCTCCTCTCAAGGAAACCTAAGAGGACTGAAATTATTTTATTTTTTCTTTACAACTTACAACTTACAACTTACAAATAAGTTAAAACTACCTAAAATAATAAGTGTTGCAAGTAAATAACAACAGAGTATTTAAATCCATTGTCCTAGATCGTTTTTGTTTCTTCTTTCCATCCCGAAAAATAGTACGCGACAAGACAAAGCAGCCCAGTCCACATTTAACCAACGACATAGTCACATAACCCTAGAATACCAAACTCTAAAAATACTCTTCCCGCCAAAAGCCCAACTTCACATTTTCAGCGCCAATTTCATCTCTCCATTTTGAAACCCTCAAACTCTCTCTCTCTTTCTCTCTCCTACCTCAATTCTCACACTCAGTAGAAAA
This sequence comes from Beta lomatogona, assembly GCA_947646795.1. NCBI lineage: Eukaryota > Viridiplantae > Streptophyta > Magnoliopsida > Caryophyllales > Amaranthaceae > Beta > Beta lomatogona. Next base: position 1,091,135 of record CANSNZ010000731.1, read on the forward strand.
TCGATTCATCTTTCGATTATGTCTTTTGATCTCTACAACTAACTTCAGCAGTCAGCACTACCTTTATTTTTCTCAGGTATAAACCCTCTCTCTCTCTCTCATTGAAATTGTGCTGAAATTTTGCAATTTTAGCGGAAGATTTCACCAAATTGATGTCAATATTAGGCCGATTTTTCTTGAATTCTGGAATAAATTGATCTTACAAGTTGATAAATTTGTGGTAGAATCTAAAGATGACGCGAGAAGAGGTTGAGAATGGAAGAGATGACATGCTAATCGATGGTCCGGAAGCACAAAACCCTAACCCTAATGCGATTCCCGAAGATTTCAATGCCAGTTACCTCAAACTTTATTATGGTACAACTATGTACTTTTTTTTTTTTGCTAATTTTGGTTACTTTTAATTGATTTTGCTAGTAATATTAGGTAGTTTAATTATCAGCAATCATATTTAAATATATTATTATTTTGTGATTCCAGCGAAGCTGTTTCCTTATTCTGATATGTTTAAATGGATGTCATATGGAAATGGTAATCTTCCACTGCGATTTTTCTTCAAGGATTGTATGATACTGAAGTGCCAACTATTGTTAGCCGTGCAGCCATGCTTATTGTTTTTGGTTAATCCTTTTATATCGCAGATGGAAAACACCCAGGATGTGATCAGTCTTACTTTGGCAGAAGGGAATTTTCATTTACATTGGATAATGACATATATTTGCGGTTTCAATCTTTCAAAAGCACTTCAGAACTCGAAAGTGCAGTCAAGGAAAAATGTCCCTTCAAAATAGACATTGGGCCGGTTTATAGTGTTGATGTAAGTACCCCTTATTTTGTTTCTCTGTCTTAGCAATGAACTTATACTTCTTCTTTCAGGTGTTAACGTTTGTACGTGTATAAGAGAAGCTATGACGTTCTGAATGTTTGCTCATTATAAATTTATTCATATACAAGTGTGGGCTATTAGACCTGATATTACTTTTGATGATCCAAACTACTCAAAAATATTTGGAAATGGCTATAGTCTTAAGGCACGGGACATTTGGGGCCGTGTGTCAATTAGGACATTTTGGGTATTGTATTGGCTTTAATGTTCAGCAGATTTGAGTTATTATGCTTTTTTTTTCGCACTGTTTCTAGTATATGCATGAAATGCTTTCTGTGCAGTGCTGCAGTTGTGCACCCATGTAAACTTTGAAGTTTCGTTAGCTTTCTGTGCAGTAGCGGCTCTTTCCAATAATTCCACATTAGTAATTGGCAATTGGAGTTCATGTTGCTTACTATATAAGTATATCATTATTGGTGCTATAAGGGAGCATGATTCTTGCATATTGACCACTCAATGAGTAACCTTTAAGACATTGCTGTCTAATGGTTGATTACACTTTGCTACAGCCATCTAAGAGACATGCGTATGCACAAACTGGGGACAATGTCTTCACTCCTAAGGAAAGAGAGCTGATATTTGATATTGTAAGCTCGAGAACTACAAAGTTTCACTGCTTAATTGAATTCATTAGTTGTTTTGTGTGTGGCTTACATGGTTTTTCTTTCTGCAGGATATGACAGACTATGATGATGTCAGATATTGCTGTTCTGGAGCTGATGTATGCCGGGAGTGTTGGCCTCTGATGACAGTTGCTATTAAAATCATTGACACTGCTCTTAGAGGTATATCAAGCCATATATTGTTTAACCTTTGTGGTGTCATCATTATGTTGATTGTGATGATTGCAAGAGTCTTATAATAAATGTTTGATGCTTCCGAGTGTGCTAAGAACTGAGAGTCTTGAAGAAATTGTTGTGATGTTTCAGAAAATATGTTCTCACATTATAAAGGTTGATATGTACATGTGCATAGTGAAATCTGAAAGCTCGAGATTAGTTTCAATTTGCTCTGTTAACTGCATCTGATAATATCCATGGTTATATCTAAGTAGGCAGTTCTTGTATTTGCTCTAACTAGGAGCTTTATGTCCAATCAAATTATCAACTGTGTCTGAACTCTGACATGTTCATCTGTCCTCTAGGTTTGTTGCCCCAATATGCCAGTGATGGCTAATGATGTATTATCATGGAAAAAAGTGTTCTTTTGAGGTAGCATATTTGAACATGATTTCGAAATGCTCTCTCTGATTTTATATACAGATGATTTTGGTTTCAATCACATCCTTTGGGTATTCAGTGGCCGGCGTGGTGTACATTGTTGGGTTTGTGATGCAAAAGCAAGAAGGTAAGGTTAAGTGACAACGTAGGTACTGCATTGTAGTTGGAAAGATCCTTCGAATTTTTTTAACTTGCTGTCTTTGCAGGTTAACCAATGAACAACGAGTTGCTATCGCAGAATATTTTCATTTGTACAAGGTAATAAACTGCTGGCTAGATAATAAGTCAGTATAGCCATGTTGACTGGTCTCATAAAGAGTTTGATTTTAACTATATATTAGTTTCCCAGGGCAATGAGAATAGCCAGAAAAAGGTTTTCTTAGGGGGTTCTGCTCTTCACCCATTTCTTGCGTAAGTGTGGATCTGCTATCGTTTATTTTCTCTTTGGCTTGATCTCATAATCTCATATCACTGAATCATATTATCTTACAGTAGATCATACACTGAAGTTCTGAGGAAATATTTTGAAGATACATATCTAAGTAGCCAGAAGCTACTATCTTCAGAAGAGAGATATGAGAAGGTTCTAGAATTGATTCCTGATGAATGTATGCAATTGGAAATACAGTCCATATCAATTACCAATAACAGCAGCAATACTGCGTTGTTGCAGCCTTCTAATTTTCATTCTTTTACACGATATGGTAATTGGTGCATTTGCAGCTATTACTTCTGAGCTACGGGGAAATGGCAGGATAATCGAAGATCTTCCATAAGTAGAGAAGACACTAATATTGTTCGCTGGGGGCAACTAAAGCATGTCCTTCAATCTGGGAAGCAAAAGGTATTTATTTAATTACCAAGTCATGAACATGCCTCTTATTTGTGAATTCTAGTAACTCGAGTATCATGAGTTTACAAACGTAGATAAAGGAAGTTAGGGGTCCAGTTCATAATCTCTATAAGTAGGGCTAATTGACCCATCACGTGGCTGGTTCCAAATTATGTGTATGGATAGGAGTCAGGAAACTCTCCTTTAATGCTATCTAGTCCAAGCTTAATGTTACTGATGTTTTCCATGGATGATGTCTAGTCTCAAATTATCTAGGAGGAGAAATTGTTTTGTGCAATTTTTGTATCTTTTTGGTTGAAGGAGAAACATGACTTTTTCTTGCCTGAATTTAAGGTTGTTAATGAGCAATGATTAGCCGACTTTTTAATATAATTTATCTTCCTAATGCTTCTGCTTTGATATTTTAAATAGCATTTAGACAGGTGAATGAGAATAAACAGTCAAAAGACTCAAAACTAATTAATAACCCATCATGTTTCAGGGACAAGGACTTCGCAGGTGCGTTGAAGAGATTGTATTCTCATATACATACCCCAGGCTTGATAGTGAGGTCTGTTGTCTCCTGTTAACAAGTTAATATTTCAAATTTTTGCAATCTCAAGCTATCCATCATGTTGTAAGAACGCTATACTTAAATTTCAATGACTGATTAGTTTAAGAAAATATGTTATTATTTCAGGTCTCCAAACACATGAACCATTTATTAAAAGCGCCTTTCTGTGTACACCCAAAAACAGGTTAGCAGCAACCCTTGCTTATTAAAAATTTTCTGTTGGGGTTATATTGGCAAGTTTTGGAGTACTATAAACCACTACCTGGCATTTGAGGAACATTATGCATTCTGAGCCTGTATGAAATTCTTTCTAATAGATCTACTATATGTTGATGTTTAGGTCGTGTATGTGTTCCTATTGATCCCAACCAGTGTGAGGAATTTGACCCGACCACTGTACCAACCCTTTCCCAGGTCAGCTTGTTAGTGCTACTACTTGATTTTCTTGCAGATGGCTATGCCATCTAATGTTAGCTTGTTATAAGATTTTTTTATGCCAAGATAGAATGCCATGAAGTTAGACTCTGAAGCATATTGCACACGTACTGTTATTACATGTTTGTGTGGATTAACTACCTCACGTGTATATTGTTTGGAAAAATCTGCAGCTTCTGGATGAACTTAATAGAGGAGGTCTTGGTGGGGACATCGAAACTGGTAGGTTTTTTGCTCTTTCTTTTAGTGCAAAGAGATGGCTAAATGCATTATGAGACATATGTCTTAAAGTATATGCATATCTCTTTGGTCGCCATTAGAATGTAGTTACACATGCAAATCTTGTTTTAATGCATGTCAGATGTCAAACTACTATGTAGTTCTATTATCGTCAGATCTTCTGCAGAATGCAGGAGAAGTTAGATAAATTTTCTCATGTCGGTTGAAAAGCGTATTAAGTTGTCTCTAAAGGAACAAAGTGCTTGTTTCAATTTGTGGCAGACTTGGAGAAAACCTCGCTTGGCAAGTCGATTGCACTTTTCAGGTCATCATTTTTGCAACCCCTGTTAAAATCGTGCAAGGTAAGGTCTCACCTTTTAAAGTACTCCATCCGCACCATAATATTTTCTCACAATCTTCTTTTTGAGTGTCCCAAATTATGTTCGCATTTCTATTTTGAGTCAAAGACAACAATATAACTAATGTTTTGACTCTATATCCAACACACTAACCTTTTTTTTGGCGCATCCCAACAATCTCATACGTCCTTTCAATCTCTTTTTCTAGTTCAGGTTTTTTATTGATTTTTTGCTTCTATTCTTAGTCTTCATTTCCACAAATGTGCTAAAAGATAATTGAGGAACAGAGAAAAACTGATTTTTTCCCATGATTATTTGAAAGCTAAGAACATGATTTGCAACATCACTTAAACTGTACTCTGTGGTGTGATAGGGTCAAGTAGTAACTGTAGGGATCTCTTACGTTTGAATGCAGTATGTGGAACCTCTTTTTCGTAGTAAAATTTTCTCCATTTTCATATTATGTTTTTTACGAGTAGGAATTTGCATGGTTTTGCATATTAGTTGACCCAAGTATAAATTATGTTCACTATTAGTCTATGGTGATATGACCTTTGACTTGCGAGTCTAGCAAAAGTGAATTTAACTAATGAAGTAGGTAACTTAGGGCGATCCCAGAGAGAGAAAGTTGTTTATGATTTGCTCACAAATATAGTAAAACTAAATGAATTTGTATGATAAATACCGAAGCTTAATTATACTAATCTATTAATAAAGACTCCAAAGTTAAGTATCTCCACTAGCACGATTGGTGCAAAGACAAACCCCTACTTCCAACTAATTAGATGAAATCTTCACGACGAATGACGTGCAGTAGAAATTACTAATAAACCTTTCCCCGGTATTTATGGCTTCTGTAACATAGATTCATACCTATTCTCATGGATTCATGCAAGAGAGATTTAAAGCATAACATCATTAATTTCTAGCAATCCAATCTTCTTAGGGAGCTTTTGGTTTGTTAAGAGGAAAGAGAAAGGATTTGTGAAAGAGTTACAAGGAGAATGGAAAGAGTTACCCTTTGATTTTTTAAGTTTGTTTAGATATTATCAAAGGGAAACCCTAATATTCCCACCACCACAACTTTCCCCCGAAAACCACCACCACCCTTGCACTACGAAATTCCACCTCCTTCCTCGCCTCCCTTTCGCTCCTCTACCTCCCCACTCTTCCCCTCCCCCGCCGCTGCCTCTTCCCTTTTCCTTCGCCGGCGACTTCTCCTGAACCTGAAGGTAATTTTTTTCTCTCCTTATCTCTTTGGTAGATCTAGTGATTCTTGGAGAGAGGGAGGTGTTTTTGGTGGATGGTGGTGGTTTTTGGGTGATCGGATGGTTGTTTATCCGGGTGGAAGGATAAAGTTTCGTGGGGTGGGGTGGGGTGGGGTGGGGCTGTTTCGGGTGGTGGTTGGATTGTTTCGGTTAGGGGTAGGGTTGTTTTGGTTGGTGGTGGGGTTGTTTCGAGTAGGGTTAGGGTTGTTTCAAATGGATGGTTGTGGTTATAGGTGGTGGAGTGGTGGTGGGTTTGCTTCAGGTGGTGGTGGGGTTATTTCGGGTGTATGGTGGGTTGTTTTGATGGTGGTGGGGTTGCTTTGGGTGGTGGTGGGGTTGCTTTGGGTGGTGGTTTAGGTGGTGGTTTCAGGTGGGGTTGGTGGTTCGTGGTGGAGGGGTGGTGGTTCGTTGGCAAAATAGTGGTGTTCATGGTGACCATGAAGTTAGAGGAGAGAAAGGGTAAGTGAAATCTTGGGGGAGTGGGGAATCAATGTAGAGGAGTTTGGGGGTGCCAAAGGGGTAAAGTGAATGATTGAATGGACAAAACAAATAACAAGTAAGAGAATCAACTTACTTGATTCTCTTTCCTTTCTTGTAACCCCCAACCAAACACCCCCTTATTCCCATAGAGAAATTCATGCTCTTAATTGATCTGAGCACAATCCATCTAGATTTAATTCCCAATGTAGTCAAGATATATGGAATCAATTTAATACCAACAATGTCGTAGTTCATTATCGGTAATAAGCACAATTCAATTAAGCAAGAACACATTTAATCTGATTAGCATGGTGAGTTGGGAAAATCATCCATCAATTATAACTAGGGTTAACTTAATCCTAGATTGAGAAATTACTCAATATAATAAAACAATTAGCAGAGGAATTAAAAGGCCATAATAAATGAAGATTTCCTCTTCATCTGATTTCTTATCCCTGCTTCCTGAAGGTTGATGCCTTATCACTTCCAAAAAGAAAAAGTAAAGAATAATGGAGAAAATTTAGTCTTGTGCTTCAATGAAAGGAAGAGATCCAGTGATGTTTCTCTCTCTGAAAGCAATGTGAACTAAGTCTAAAATAACGTCCAAAGACCTGTTTATAGTTTCTTAAATTTCCAAATAATTTAGAAGTCGGTTTGAGAAAAGCTGCCACAAAGACCCCGTCACACACGACTGTGTCTATGAACGTCACATAGCATACAGTCCTATACATAGTCATGTGAATATGGATGTTTTGAGGCACTTGCTACGACCGTGTGGAACAAAGAAGCTGTCAACATAGTGATGCACAGGGTGCATGACCATTTACACGGTCGTGTGTAATGAGGCAGCTCTCTAAATCATTGCATCCTTTTGCGCACGACCCTCAACATGTCCGTGCCTAAAATGTCTTCTATGAGAACATTGAATATCCATCTTTAGATGTCCAAACTTTCCCGATATGCACTCCACTTGCATCACTTTATCCTGAAAGGACACCATTAAGCAAAACGACCTAGGAGCAATAGAGTCCAGACATGGAGAAATCCTGCAAATATGCAAACTATAAGCTCTAATCCTAGTTATATTATATCTTATATGCTCTTGATAAAGTGAAGTAGTTACCTATTAACTGGTTATGGTAAGGCCCTTTCAAACGAGGGTCGGGAGCTGCTTCTTTTAGGTGGTTGTGATTGGGGGGGGGGCTTAACCTGTTTATTATGTTAAATTCAATGATGCTAATGATACTCTTAATTTATGTGGTAGAATTCAGAAGAACAGCAAAGCTCGTGTATGTTTGGCAATTGTCAGGTTTCATATTGTGGGGGATGTTGCTATAGTAGAAGTATTATTTAGGTAAAAGGTAGGATTTTCACTTGAAGTTAGGCTAGTACATATTATGGTACATCAGGAACTTATCCCTATGGATTGTGAGATATTGTTTATTAAGGACGTTGCATATCTTCAGTATTGTCAAGGACGTAGTATATCCTTGTTAAAGAAATGACATTCCTTTTGCTAGAAGAACAGAGTAAATTTGCTGAGAGGGGTACAATTGAACTTTTGCTAGAAGATATTGAAACGTTAACGGCCAGTTACAGTTCGTACAATTCGGAGTTGACATATGCTCTGAATGTTGCAGGAAGAATTGGAAGATTCTTATAACAAAAAGCTGCAGCAGAGCAAGGACTCGTTGACTTGGTAGACGTTTCCTTTTGGTTAACCTGGAGTCTAGGATTTTCTTCTGTTTTCTGCCGTGGCTATGTAAGTGTCTAAATCATGTATTATTTATTATTATTCAGTAGGAAAAATCCATAATTTGTACTATAGAAATGCCCTGCAGTCCAGGTTACAATATTGGGTATATGTCACTCTACTGCATCACTAGTAGTAGTATCTATAAATTTTGTGGCAATACAATTACGTGAAGATTTATGGTGTCATTGTACGGTTCCATTTTTTGTGTTTAATTGTCTTTATCATAGATTATCGCGTACAAGAGAAAATCGTTCTAGACCAAATTGTTGAGGGTCTCTTTGCTCTTAATTTTTATCCTTTTAAGAGAATTATTTTTTCGAGGCATCATATTTCGATGGTCTGCCAGTTCCGTCGAAAACATGTGTCAGGAGATTGAACACTTTGCTAAGAGCCTAGGAATAGCTCTTGTCCTAAACCAGTAAAATTATTAGATAGCCTAGTAACACTTCGATGGTCGTAGCACTGATTTTTAATCCATTCAATTCTGGAATTATTTATGCCTAGCTCTTCCTCTGATATATGAAATTGGAGTTGAGTTGTTCGAACTCCTCATCTGTCCCTCAGTATCCTTGTTAGATCCATGACACTTCGACAATGGTGTGGACTATTAACGCTTCATTTTGGAACAGGAACTTTACATGAAATAGTTGACATTCGGACACATATCTGAATTAAAAACGAGAACCCAAGTCCAAGTAACATCATGTAGTACTATGAAGAGAGACTAAGCCATAATAAATCCCTATTATATTAGCTAAATTATCTTAAAGAAACACTCTTTGCAGGGAATTTATTTTAGAAATGAGTCCAAGGTCAGTATTATTTTTGCTTATGTTAGAATGTCTTTTGCTATAACTTGTTTCATTTAAAACTTCCTTTCACTTTCCTCCTCATTCTTCAAATTAATCCGCACGAAATATGGTGGTACCAACTAAAAGATGATACTGCTCGAAACAGTTTTTTGCCATGTGCTGTCATTTTGTATGGGATGGTCACACCAAATCACAAGCTGGTTTCTACACCACCTACAGTGAATGTCAAGGACAGGACCACCACGTGAAAATGGTAGCATCCACGCCTCTCATAATGATATGCCAGAGTGGTGAGCTATTGTACATTTGTACTACCCTCCTCTTCTCTCCTCACTTTGCTAATAAGAGGATCAGATTATCGGCCTTGCCAACACTTGCTACCAGGTACTAAGTACTAACAATTTTACCTTCACCCGTGATTTGATACTTGATAGAAGAATTGTTGTCATTATATTATGCTTCTTACTTGGACTAGTTAAGAATCTTGAGTACGGCACTTTGTCTATAGAATTGGGCTAAATTGTACTAGATCAAGCTAGTCTTAGAACTTTCTTGGATATCTTTTCCTGCTTATTTGAGGTATCCAAGCGTCATTTTTTTTTTTTTTTTTAATTTAAGGTCAACTAAATTGTTCATGTGTCAGAGGAGATTGTTGATTTCTTCATATTTGTTTTTTTGGTTACAGTTTAAGAAGTGGTTAGTAATAATGAAACCTTCATAACCCCTATCAACTCGGCAACCCAATTTTGTTAATATCAAAGTCAAACTTTGACTAAATGATTTTTGTGAATAATTCCACAAAAAATGAAATCCAAACTATGCTTTGGTCTTGGGAATATTTTTCACGATGTCGTTTATGTAGGATTAGGTGCAGGTAACTTAATATTATTCTTATTATTAATGGCATTAGTGGTTCTTTTTATATAATTCTACAAATAAGAAAAGCAAAAAGGAACTAAGATTTTGTTTGGCTGGACGGATATATTTACGATGGATGACGATTTTCTACAAAAAAATATTTTCCAAGGAAAAAACGATATTGGAAAGATGTTTTCCTTTGTTTGGTTTTTTGTAAGAAAAGTTTGAGAGTAAAGGAAAATGATAGGAGAAAGGGTAGATGGAATAAGAGAAAGAAGTGTGGCATCTTTTTGAAAGAAAGTGCGTTCCATCTTTGGGAGACTTTTTTTTAAGTTTTGTGAAGTATGCTTTTACCAATTATAAACCGAACAAATGAAGACTTGAAAAAGTACTTTTTCAGGAAAAATAATTTTCCTCAAATGAAAGACTCTTGATCGATGTAATTACTCCATCAATATGTTGATTTACTTGAAATCAGTGTGTAAATTTGGATATGGGACATACAAAAGCCTTTGATTATGTATGGTTAGATTAACCTGAGTAAAGTTGAGGTGAAAATTGAATTTGGCCTACACTATGAACAACTAAACATACTCAAACAAGGTCGCGTGTTGGAGCAAGAGAATTTTGATTTGGCTTAGCTTATGGTGCATATTTGACCTGTTTGAACTGGAATTTTTAGTTACTTCCTTCGTTTTTTTTTTACATGTTACACTTTTCTAAAACGGAATGGTGCAAAATACATATTACATTTTTTTTTATTTCCCAAATGGTAAGTTTTCTCCTGTAAAATGACCAACTTACCCTTACTACAATTAAGAAAAATAAAACTCCTTAATTTAACCTCATTATACACTAATCTAAATTAATTAAACCTCCTCTCTCTTTTCCACCACCCCTCCCCCACCCACCCCACCCAGCAGCCCAACCCCTTCCCCACCACCCCCTCCCCTCCCCCCGCGAGTTGCGCAACCCCCCTTCCCCTCCCCCCGCAGTCGAGCAACCCCCCCTCCTCCACCCCTTTGAATCCCGCATCCCCTCCCCCCACCCCCTTCGAATCACGACGACTTCATCGCGGCGACAATCGGCAAGGAGTTCAAAGAAGCAACGGGAATTCGAGCGGTATGTGAGTGGAGACGTTTGCATTTGCGACGAGATTTAAGCCTTAAATTAGGTGAAATTTCGAAGAATTCTCTGCGAATTGATTGAATTCGTGAGACGCAGAGACAAACAGAAGATGAAGAGAAGCGTGGAATTAGGGCTAGGGTTTGCGTGGTTGGAGAATAGAGTGCATCCATGCCATTTTCGGGGAGGGGGCTGCGAGATTCGAAGGGGTGGGGGGGGGCTGTGGGATTCGAAGGGGCGGGGGGGGGGGGGGCGGGGCCGGGGGTGGTGGGGGGTTTGCGTGGGAGGGGTGGGGGATTCGAAGGGGTGAGGTCCGGGGGAGGGGGTGGTGGGGGTGGTGGTGGTGGTGGGGTTTGCCTGGGAGGGGTGGGGGGAAGGGGTTGGGCTGTTGGGGGGTGGGGAGGGGTGGTCCCCACTCCTTTTAATCCCCTCCATTACTTTTACTTAATCCCCTATTGAAATTTTGCCTAGGTTCCCGCAATTTTCAAGAGTGTAACATGTAATAAAAAACGGAGGAAGTATTTTTTTTTTGGTAACGAGAAATCGTACAAGAAAAGTAAAAAGAGCAAAATCAACATGAAAGGCATGGAAAACTAGACAGACGACAGATTCGCTAACTCATGGGCTGGAGCAACATTATTCCTGTGAACCTTGACGATACGACACCAAGTAAAAAATTCCGCCGTTACACCTTTGAACAAAAGTTACACCTTTCACTTTAAAATTTAGGGTATAGAAGTATTATATAGTGTGCTAGATGTATTATGGTGGATTATCAATCTATAACACTTGTAACTGCGTCATGAGATTGGATGCTCTTAAAAGTGCATCATTATTAATTTGGTACTAGGATATCCTTGTCTGGTGTTATAAAACAATTACCATACGATACGAGCCGTCTCAGGTGCCATTACTAATTTACTAGTGGGCGTGAAGAGAAGAAACATAATCTGGGACAATTAGGATTTTTTTTTTGGCAGTACAATTAGGATGTCACTTACTACCATAAGTCCATAATCAGTTTATTATATGTAGTACTCAGCAATTCCAACTTTAAGTATTAGATTGGTCTAGAGAAATTCTTCTCCTTGCCAACATACAGGTCAAATATTTGGCTAAATGCTATCCCACCTAAATCCTAATACAACTATAACGGGAAACAAAAAAAGGTTGAGTTGTTCTTCGATTGACCTTATCGTTTTACTCTTCTAGTGTGTATTTAATGTGGGTTTAAGGTGTCAATGTCTTACATGCTAGACACAATATCTATTATCTAGGTATGAGCAATGGTATAACTAATTCTAGCTGGTTAAATTTGTCACATGAGTTAATGCAACTTCAGCTAGTGTGAAACTCACCAATTGCCCACTTATTTGGTATTTAGGGTATGTTCTATTCATCTTAATTTTGCTCAACTGAATTTACATGAAGTTATTTGATCTTATTGAAACTTCTTTTTTTATCTTATTGGAGTTTAAATATCACAAAATTAATTTTTTCATGGTGGATAGAACGCATTTTTAGTTTACTAAAATTTTAACCACCTAGATTTTTTTTTAATAATTTAAAGTATATGACAAGAATATACGGGCTAGTACTCCTTCACCATCCAAACATTTATTGTTTGTCAAACATACATAGGGACATACATAGGGACATGTAACATGCTCTAGAGCCTCTCTAAACACACTAACCAAAATATAGAATAAAACTACTTAATCTATATATTACATAGCTTTTAAACCTCTATATATATATATATATATATATATATATATATATATATATATCAACTCTGTCCTAATTAGCAAGAACTTCCCAGATCAATTCAGGGTCAAAAGATGGCATCTTTTCTAAAGAACAATCATTAAAACCAAAGTCATCTGCCATCATAGGATAGCTAGTCATTGAATCAGAAGAAGGCGAAGTTCCATTCCCATTGCTCCACCAACCTTCTTCAGAAATGCTTGGGGAAACCATCCCACTGTCATTAACCATTGTTGAACAAAATGATGAAGATGATGAAGAATATGATTCCTTCATCAAACTTTCATTCTCTTTCAAGTTGCTATCACCACTATGAGTATTACTATTACTATTCCCATCATTGCCGCCACCACCGCCACCAACACCATCACTGTCACTTGTATCTGCTTCTTTTGGTTTCTTTTTTGCAATTCTGTTAGCTCTTTCCCTCTTCAATTTCTGACAGATGGCTTGGATTTTTGCATCAACAGCAGATTTCACTGCATTCATCCTTGCTGAGTCACCAAACCCGAGCTTCGTTGTATCCTTTAGGTTTGGGAAATTAAGACGAGCATACTCTCCTCTGAGCTTATAGGCAGCACGATCATAAGCATAAGCAGCAGTTTCTGCTGTTTCATATGTTCCTAACCATACCCTCATTCTGTTCTGAGGTAGTCTAATTTCAGCTACCCACTTACCCCAATGCCTCTGTCTCACTCCTCTGTAAAGCTTCTTCTTTCCGGGATTGTTCATTTGGGAATTGACACCGAAACTCGAACTTTGGAGCAACTGTGAGCTCAAGGATGAAGAGCCATGAATCTTGTTTTTCGACAAGTTATTGAGCCAGAATTTTTGGAGTAAATCCCTTTGTTTGAGGTAAACTGAGGACCCTAGTGACTCAATTAAAGGATCGTTGCTATTAGTGATGGGATTTGAAGGTGGGCAATAAGAGAAGATTGAGTCCAAAGTATTGGTGTTATTAGCACCTGCTGTTAAGATAAGTGCTGAAACTGAATCTTTAATGTCAATTGGTGCTGTGAATGATGAAGATAAAAAGCCGTTATCTTCCATGGTTTTTCTAGAAAGTGCAAGTTTCTGAGTGGTTTTTTCACCAGAAACTTTGAAAAAAATTGAGGATTTTGTAGTTAAATGTTCTGGAATCAGGGTACTTCAAAAAAAATTGGTCCCTTTTCCTGAAAATTTGAAGAATAGATTAGTTGTTTTTAAAAACAGAGGATCAAAAAAGAGGGGGAAAAAAAAATCAGTGATCCCACCAAAAAATGAGGAACACTAGATTTTAAGATGAAGATTTTGATTCTTGCTGGATTTTTGTAGAGATGAATTGGATCACAGAAGATTTTTTTTTGGCCTAGAGAGAGAAAGAGAGAAATAAGTGTAAAAGCTTCTGTGATGAAGTTGGTTTGATTTGTGCAAAGGGACTTAAGTGTATTTATAGACAAGGGTAAAACTTAAAAGTAGTGTAATATAGCGTAGACTTTGAAAAGCTCCGTTCACAGCTTTTTCCACGACTTTATGTATCACTTGATAGCTTCAGCGGAAGAAGACAATATTACCCTTGTATAAGTGGTGAAAAGTTTCACCTTTTAGCAGCTCTTGTTAAAAGGTTTTATTCACACGTCATAACAAGAAATTGTGTAACATTTTTTCCTTTCACTTTGTTTGATTATGAACTACACCCACAAAGTTTCATTTTCTTTCTATTCTTTGGTTCCTTCATTATCAACTTTATGCTACGAATGGTACGTACTACGTAGTTAGACATTATCTTCTACATGGAAGATCTTCATTGCTTTGGAGGCTGATTTTATGAGTTTCTAAGACTTTTGTTGTGTTTACAAGTGTCAATGGTGGAACTTTTAACAACTTTTTATGCAACCTTTGTACTTCCTTTATAGGGTTGGCCAAGTAATTGGAATGGCATCTTCTAGATTCTAGGACTTCTTTTCAGGTCATAAGTTTTACGTAGTATTCATTTATATTTAGAATGTAGGTACTTTGAGTAATCGTTTGGTTGAATAGAGTGAATTATAACTTATTATGAACTTTTAATGTTGGGAAGTATAAAAATTGTTTGGTTGAACATGAGAAGTTCCACTTTACGTGCGAATTTCTATATTTACTAAGGGGAGTGAGGTAAGTTAATTCTTCAATTTTGTGAAAAGTAGAACTTTTCAAGAGCTTTCCTTTCATGTATCTTATGTCAATCAAACGATTCCACTATTTTTCACCTCTAAAAATTATCCACTTCCCATGTCTATTTGGTATCAACCAAACAAGCACTGAGTAAGCCATTTTGATAATGTTCCTACTAGCGTAACACACTTTATATTAGCATTACATATAATCTAGAGCAACTTTATGTACTCCTTCCGTCCACAATAATTGCCCTCTAAGGTTTGGACACGCATATTAAGAATAGATATTAGATTAGAGTAGGTTTTTGAATGGATAGGTAAAAAGTAAGAATAAGAAATTAATTTAAGTTAGCGAAAGGTATTATATCATATAAATTACTCCCTCCGTCTCATAATATAGTTCCCATTTCCATTTTGGGAGTCAAACTTTAAAATCTTTGACCAAATATTCTCATTAATGTATACAAAAAAACATACTCATATGGGGTCTTGTTAGATTCGTCTCAATGTCTACATTTATATTATCAACTTTTTATATTTTTTACGAATACAAAATAAAAGATATTGTAGGTCAAAGGTACGTCTTGGAGACTGTGCAAAAAGAAATGTGAACTATATTATGGGACGGAGGGAGTATAAGAGATCATAGAGAGAGAGAGAGAGAGAGAGAGAGACCTACATCACACAGGTTGACTGGTTGAGTGGGTTATGAAGTGAATATTTCATTTAAGGTGATCGGAAGATTATATATGGACTTATTAAAATAGTATATATATATATATAGAGAGAGAGAGAGAGAGAGAGAGAGAGACCTACATCACAAAGGTTGACTGGTTGAGTGGGTTATGGAGTGAATATTTCATTTAATGTTATCGGAAGATCATATATGGACTTATGAAAATAGTATACAAGATAGAGAGAGAGAGAGAGAGAGACCCACATCACACATGTTGATTCGTTGAGTGGGTTATGGAGTGAATTCATTTAAGGTAATCGGAATATCATAAATGGACTTATTAAAATAGTATACAAGATAATTAATTATGGACAGAAGGGATATATGCTAACTTTTTAAGGTCATATCACTTGTTAAACAATCTGTTCTATGTAAATACGAAATGCTTGAGAAATCTGATTCAAGTAAAAGATTAAACTACTTGAAAAGCTGTACGTTAGTTATTTGCAAATTTTTTTATTAGATAAATGTCTAAAATCTAATGTAGATTAGTACTTTTGCCTTTAAATTTTTAGAGAATCTATTAAAATGGAGCTCTTTGTTTCTATTGGTTATTATATTATCTTTTTATTTGAAGGATCTAGTTTTTTCTCTAAGTAGAAGTAGGAACTCAAGTTGTTATTTATGTAGCCCAACAAAATCCAAGATAACTTGGTATATGCATTTATGGACAACTTTTTCTAAGCATAATAGACTTGATGGAGCTTGATATTTGAATGATTAACCTTCTCACCAGCCAAATTACTATCTCCGTCTCATAATATAGTGCTTGTTTCTCTCTCTTGAGGTCAAACTTTAAAATCTTTGACCAAATATTCTCATTTGTATATATAAAAATACATATTCATGTGGGATCTTGTTAGATTCGCCTAAATGTGTAGTTTCATACTATCAATTTTTGTATTTTTTATTAATAAGGGATTGAAGATATCGAAGGTTAAATGTTTATCTTGGAGACCGTGTAAAAAAGAAACAATCACTATATTATGGGAACGGAGGGAGTAGTATTTATAGGTAGTCATATGTTTTTCGGATTTTCCTCGTTGTATCTTTTTATTACGGAGTTCCAAGAGGACTATGATTCATTCAAAGCATCCATCAACAACAAGTTCAACACATTCAACATAAAATCATTAAACTCCCGTATATACTTTCTATTGAAGACAATGAGCTAACTCATTAGTGCACTTAGTTATAATTATATCATAACATGAACGTCATTCATTTTTCTCGAGTTAGAAATTAGATTTTTCTCGCTATTATATAAACAAAAATTATGTAAAAAGTCATTTGAGATTTTATCTAGGGCAAGCCTTCTCGTGACTGGTGACCCATTTGACCCTGTCGACTTTCGTCGGTTCTTGGATAAAAAAAAAAGTTTCTTTTTGACTTTGGGTTGTTTGGACTTTGAACCGAAAGTTGGGCGCTTCCTTCTCTTTCCTTTCATTAATACCAGTAGCAGAGTTTATTTGATTACAGATTTTACAGTTTAGATGGCAATAAGTACTGTACCCACGCGTCATTTACTTGAACCAACTATCCTTTATTGCTTCCTTTGATCCCTTTTCGGGACTACATTTATTATGCCCTTATTTTTTGTTCAATTGCTTTTTTATAGTTTCTGCAAGATTTATCAAATTGGTCATTTTTTAGCGCAACTCTGTTAAATGTCCTACCTTAGGAGTAATAGAAGAAAGTATTATTATTTGCTTTTTATCTGTTTTAATTGAATGATTCTGTCATCGACCTATAGCTTTTTTTTTTTTTTTTGACAGGGTCATCGAGCTATAGGTCTAGGGGAGTACTATTGTAGTAAGAATTTACTCCCACCACAATTTAGCAAATTTGAAATGTTTGTTAGCAGAAACAGGAAATAATTTGAAGACTTGGTCAACTTTTGTCTCCCTTGGCAGTTGCATGTAGGGGTGTGCACAAATCGGTTCGGTCCTCGTTCCGCCGAATATTAGGATTCCGGACCACCGGTTCGGTCCGGTCCAAACCCGGAAAATTCCGGTCCGAACCTGTTGGACCAGAATTTCTATTATTTTAGTAAAAAAAAAAGTTCATATGTTAAAAAAAAAATTAAAAGGTAGAAAGTTAGAAACTTAAAAACCTACTATATATTCTTTAAGGATTATTGTTATTGTGATTTATCAGATTGATACTAGCACTTACTTATCCCATGTTAAGATAAGATATGGATCACTATGTTGGTTTGAGCATGAGACATCAAGCAAAATATATTTTGTGGTAATTATTTGTGTTTGAGTATTGTTCAACAAGGCTAGATTCGTTGGTAAGGTGGGAGATGCCAAAGATGACTTTAATAGAGGGTCTTAAGAATGGAATGGAAAAAGTAGGTATACAAAAGTATATAACACTTGACAAGAGAAAATTAAGGAAAAGGATATAATTAGACTATTAGAGGAGATAATATCTTAACTCATGTAACCAATCGCATGTTGGTGAGTAAGATTTCGGCGTAGTTGTATCTTAATTTCAAGCACACTTCTAGCACCTCCTCTTTTTTTTTTTTGATAAGTTGTATAATTTATTGCAATAATTAGGAGGAAAGTTTACAACTATCAAGACTGGAATCAAGACTAGATTACACAATGAAGATCAAACTTGAAAAAACCAAAATCGCATCTACGAACTCACAGACTTGGATCATAGCCAAGCAACAAAATCATTTTCCCTCCTGAGCCCTTGTTTTGCCAACGGATCTGCAACTTCATTTGAGCTTCTCCCTTTATGAATGATGGATGCATTAAGATGATGAGAGGAGGTATTTCTAATAAAATTCAGCATGAAGTTTAGATTCCAAGGGCCTCCACTCTTCTCATTGCACCATTTTACCGCATTTGCCGAGTCCGATTCAAAGATAATTGGAGATGTAGCTGAAACCATAGATGATAAAGAGATTTTGAATGCGCGATAAATAGCATACACTTCTGCAGAATTTATTTCCATCGGAGGGATGGGGCATGAGAACACACACATAAAGGAACCGGACTCATTGCGGAGCACACCTCCAATAGGACTAAGATTGCAAATTGGGTCATATGATGCATCTACATTCCACTTTAATGATGAGCAAGAAGGAGGGCTCCAAAGGATATTAGCCCGAGAAAGAGGAGGCTGATTTGAACTCGATTTCGGCATTGACTTCCAATTGAGACACTTAGGATTTTGCAGGATTTCATTCAAAGAGTATGGAAAAGGATCTCGCCAAGCTTTGATCCACCAGCTCAACCTAGTAATCACCAATTCTTGAATTTGGCTGAGAGAACATGAAGAGTCATTGAAAATCCGCGAGTTTCGCTCTTTCCATATTGACCATAAAATGATGAAAAATATGGCCATCCAAATTTTCTTGAAAAAAGGATTTAGGGAACGAGACTCCCACTGAAAGAAAGCATCCTTTAAACTTGATGGCATGACCCAATTCATATCCCACAAGGAGAGCCACCAAGACCACACATGCCATGCGAAATTACATTGGAGAAAAAGATGAGCCTCGGACTTAGTGGAATCATGACAAAATACGCAAAAAGCCTCAGATGGGGGAATAATATTCAGTCTAGAGAGCTTTGCTCTAGTGTTGAGCTTACCCAAGAGGGCAAACCATACGAAAAATTTCAATGCGGTGCGGTACTAGCCCTTTCCAAATTTTTACATAATTATCATTGAGACACATTGGAGAGGTTTTATCCAATTCACGCGTGCAAGATTTCACAGAGAAAGAGCTAGCTTTGTCTAAAGCCCAAATGTATTAATCATGGCTGCTCATATCAAGCGAGACTTGGCTTAAAAGGTGGAGAAGGGCTTCCACTTCGGTAGAATCACGAGGCCTTAGAGCCCTTCGCCAAACGAAATTTCACCTCCAAGCAAGCCCATCCCAAAAGCCCAAAGTAGATATAGTAGAGTTGGGGCAGGTGGATAGAAGGAATAGGCGCGGGAAGACCTTGTTGAGGGGGAGGTCTCCTATCCAAATGTCAACCCAAAAACGAGTTGAACTTCCATCACCTACCCATTTTCTGATTTGGGAAAGAACTAAGCTCCTTGCAGTGGGATGAGAGAGGATTCTTGAGCAAATTTTCTGCCATGGTCCTTTCTTTATTGGAGATGACAAGTCCAACAAAGATGAAGTAGAAGAATAGCCATATTTTGCTTGAATAACGTTGCGCCATAAGGCGTTGGGTTCATTGAGAAAGCGCCACAACCATTTGAGGAGTAGAGAAATACTACGATGTAGTAAAATCCCCACTCCAAGACCCCCAAGTATCTTCGATAATTCAATCAAATCCCATGATACAAGGGGTAGCAATTTTTTCTCTAGATCTCCGCTCCAAAAGAACCGTCGTTGAATTTTGCAAATTTGTTCAATAATCCCTTTGGGTTTGGGAAACAAAGACATGAAGTAGAGAGGGAGACTTGCAAGGGCTGCTTTTATACGAGTAATACGTCCACCATAAGATAGCAACTTCCCCTTCCAAGTGGCTAGTTTAGAAGACATTTTTTCAAGAACCGAATTCCAAGTGCTCAAACGAGAGGGGCACCCACCAATTGGTAGCCCAAGGTAAGTAAAAGGTAAAGATCCTATTTTACATTGCAAGGAGGCTGCTGCAAGTTCTAACCAAGATGGTTCCACATTCAAACCCAAAATGGAGCTTTTATGAAAATTGACCTGAAGCCCGGAGACAAGTTGAAAAATGATCAAAGTTCTCTTTACATTCATGAGCTGCTCCATATCTTGATGGCAAAAAATAATGGAGTCATCTACGTACTGGAGGTGTGTGAGTTTCATTCCTCCCCGAGCAATCTCCAAACCATCCCAGAAATGCAATGCTGTAGCTTTTCGAATCAAAAGATTAAGGGGCTCTACTGCAAGATTAAAGAGAAAAGGGGATAGAGGATCCCCTTGTCTAAGTCCTCTCTGCAGTTTGAAAAGAGGAGTTGGAGAGCCATTTATAAGAACTTCTAGCACCTCCTTAACAAGGTTTAGGGAAGTTTTATTCCATGGTTTCCCATTACTGGGTTGCAAATTGTAAGGACAAGCTTTAAGAGTTATTTAGACAATGCCAAGCCTCATTAATGGAAAGACCTATTCACCCTGCTTATGTTTTATATAACATAGATATTTAAATGTATACATTATGAACAAACACTTATGTGGTATACCTAATGAGAAAGGTTTTAATGTGCTGTATAGTTTTATTATATATATTATGAAAGAGAAAGAAAGTAGTCACATACTTTTTAACTATGCTCTTTAGGGATTTTCAAATCAGGACACATCAACCTAACTCTTGCATCTAACCCTATAAAATTTCTCAAGTTTAGATATTATTGAAAGATTTTTTACCCTAAACTTGTAGAAAAACCCATTAACAATGAAGGCAGTGTAGTTTATAGTCCGTAGATCTTTGGACCGACTATCGAATTTGTTGTTAAAAAGGTTGTTTTATGAAAAAAGGTAGTAGGACAATTCATTAGAAGCTCATCAATACATAAAGGCAAACATCACATTCAAATGGGGGGCCCTTCGTTGTTAGAAAAAGAGGCATTTAAGATGTAAAGGTGAAGCTTGGAAAGATGAGGGCCTCTCAAAGGACAAGGCTCGTGAATCACCCAATCTTTTAGTGGCGAAAAAGCCATTCAATACATGTCCATGTGAAATTAAAAGCCTAACCACTACAAAAGTCAATATGTGGGGTGTTCTCATGCCCTTTTTTTAGCTACTGTTGATATTTTTTTTTTTTTTATCTTTTCTTCTCAGTCATTATCATCACCTTTTACTTAAGTTTGTTCACTTCCATCCTACCTAGCTCTTCCTTCCCCTTCTTTGCTCAACAAAAATGTTTGGATTATCATATTTAATATATAATATATGGAAATTCTAGTGATACAGAATAATTGTAGAATTAAAAATATTGATGCAGAATTATTTTGGAGGCTAGATCTTCATAGTCATAATTAATACTTCCTTCGTATCAATTTAAATGCACGGTTTAAAAATGGTACTGTTTCAAATTAAATGCAACAATTGCGCTTCTTTCCTTTTTGGTAAAGATTATGAGTGTGAAATGACTCAAATACCCTTACTAAAAGTAATAAACCTTTGTTATGTTCAACTAATACCCAATACCCTCCCTTTTTTTTGGCCGCACTTTCTCTCTCCTTATTAACATACCCACATGTTAAACTTTTGCATTAATCATACCTTAAGAAATTTTGCCTAGGAGTCCGGGTCAAGGGATTTGTTGCATTTAATTTGATACGGGGGAAGTATGAATATTTAAAAATCATTAAATTTTATATTTCTTATGAATCAAATTAACTTAAATGCTATTTTTTTGCACTAAAAAGGTTTATGTAATATTAGTTTTGTCATATACAAATATGTTTTATTTTGTGCTTAATCAATATCTAGTTCTATATCTTATATGATTATTTTGTATATCTCTTAGTGTACGTTGGTTGAAAGATTAATTAAATAAACATTAATTATTATTCTTTTGACAATGATCGCATTGTTGCTAAGAATTAGTTGAAAAGACAACTTACAAAAAGGTTCTTTACGTATAAGAGTGGGCAAAAGTTTTTTTTCCTAATAAAGTTTTCTCTAAAAATCAAATAAGTTCAAAAGGCAAGATAGATACAACTAGTAGTGAAAGCCTAGTTTTTAACAAGTTTTGTTCCATATCACAATATTTAGTTCTGTTCATATCACAACATTTCCATGTTATTTGTATACAAACTTGTTAATGATCTAACACAAGTTTGATCATGTTACATGTCTGCAACTTATTGATGTCATAAAAAACAAAAGCTCTTTTATTTGAAGTCATGGATATAATGAGGTAGCAAACATAAAATAGCAGTAAATTGCTTAAGAATTTACAAAGTAGCTACAGTATTAGAAATATTTCACCCAAGAATAGAATGAATTTACTTCATTGATCTGCAAGTTTATAGAAGGGTTTGAACTTGCTAATTGGATTTAATAAGCCTACTGATTTATTATGGTTGTTCAATCATTTATGGTTGTACTTTTTTGTATATGAAACCCATCGATAATTCAAAGTATAATAGACTCTGACTAATCCAGATACGAGCGAGAAAGATCTAATTAAGGAAAACTCTCTCAACAAGTGTTGATGTTTTTTTAAAGCTCGAACTTGAGACCTTTGATTAAGTGGTTGTACTTAGAGTGAAATTTTATCCCATGATTGATCTCATCATCCTAGAGTATAGTAACAAATCAGTAAAATGAATAAAAATCTACCAATATCAAGTATCAACTACGACCTCTCGTTTCTAAATAATAGTTATACTTTCACTTTTTACATACACCGATGTAAAGCTTTAAGCACTAATATATCTAATTTTGTATTTGTAAAAATTATTAAAAATTGATATTCTTAAAGTACATATCGAGGCGAATCAAACAAGATCTCGTGATTATATTTTTCCTTACGCATAAATCACAAATAATAGTCAAATTGAAATTTGTATATAGTGTCAAAAGTCAAAATATAATAATTTTTTAAAAACGAAAGTTATATCAACTACAAAATGACAAAAGCAAAGAAAATTCTCAAACTACCATTTGATACAAAAGAAAAGACAATAACACCCTTATTTACATAATGTATTTTGTAATTTATTCATTTTCCCTCTCTATCATCTCCATTGCTATCTCCTATCTATCCTCTTTTCTATTTTCATTGAAAGAAGGAAAAGGTACTCTCTAGTCTCTAGTTTCATCCTAATCTAGTTGCAAAGAGGACAATAATTGGAATGGAAAACTTGAAAAAGGTGAGTTTTGGAAGTATTAGGGATTTTGGTCATACACTCGTACTAGTACAGAAAGAACAGGGCCCACAAACAGCCGACTTCAAGGGAGTGAGTGGTCCATACGCCAGGTTGTCCAACGGCCCAAATGCTTATCAGCTTATAACTTCCTCCTTTTCTTTTTCCAGCCTAAAGAAAATATTTAGGAGGTCCCACAATATTTTTCATCCAATTTTTGCCACGCGTCTTCCTATTAGGGTCCTGAAATAAGCCAGATTTTACCAGATCTTGGTGACAGAGAGACTATCATGTGTCGTTTTACTACTTAAGTTGAGTAAAACGCCGCGTTTTGACAGATTCCAAAATCGCCCTAAGCTGTGATATCATAGTGATATCATGGGGACATAAAGGTATGGGGGGAAAAATCTACTTACATGGATGATGATGACTGTGGGTTTGTTTCCTACGTTAACAGTGTGCGTTTGTTTATATAATTCTTTGATCTTTTATATATTTTATTATATATTAGTAAAACTTATAACGATTGAACATTTAATAAAGTAATTGTTGTAATTCTCCAAAAAAAAGACTTTATCAGAAGAAATCAAACAAGCCACACGTCTAATATATTGAGGAAAATTTAGAAAATTCTCTCATAATGTGAACCGTTTCAAGATTTCAAGTAAGATAAAAAAAATCAAAGGGAATACGTGCTTTTCTTTTACCATCATATCTCTTGTCATATTTTATTAATTTGTTTTTCCTTATTGAAGGGATCCGTACTTGATACTTCTACATGTGATTTTTATACAATAACTAACTGACTACTGAAAAAGAGTGAATGATGCTAATTCTATTTTTGATATATGTTCAGATGACTAGTTTCATTTTTGGTATATTGTATGATGACTAGTTTTGACAAGTTATGTTTATTTGAAATTAAATAATTTTGACAAGTTACTTGGAGCTTAATCAATCATAATAGACATTATGATATATTTTTGTTTAACAATATATCCTTTTAATTTACAAGGACAAGGACAACATTTTAACCCTAGCCGTTTCCTTTCCTCTCTCCCTCTCCCTCTTCAATTCTCTTTCTAGGGTTTTTAATTTTCATGGCCTCTTTGGTGGGAAATAGTCTAATTTTAGACATTAGACTATTTCTGACCCTTTTCCTTAGATTTTAGTGTTTTTTTAGTGTTACTATCTTCTTTATTGCTTTCTTCTCTGTGAGAGTTTTTGTCCCCCTTTTTGGTGGTTGTTTCTCATCTTTGTATGAGTTTTCTTATTTTCATGGTGTCAATAATTTAGAAGATGGTCTGGATCCATAAGGGTTTAGGTTTTTTCAGCAATTCGTCATTGGGGACAATATATCACAGAATCAGATTGTGAAAGTCTCTACTTGGAAAGATGCAAAGACATCGAAGTACACTGCTCGCGTCAAGCTTGAAGCGGTGGAGTTGGAACTGTGCTCGAGTATGCTTAAAATTAATTGGTTCCATTGTGAAAATATTTGCAATTTGCTCAATCTGTATTTTTCAGAGCTTAATTATCATTGCATGTGCCGTTTGACTTATTATTAATGATATTTTCTTCCCGTCAAAAAAAAAAAAAAAAAAAAAAATTTTACAAGGACAATATGACGCAACTGTATAGAAAATCAACGTTACATAATAAATTTATAGTAAGAATTAAGGTTGGCCTAGTTGGTTGGAGTCTTGGATACCCTCCTTCCAAGGGTTTGATTCTTCCCCCATACAAAGTGTGATTCCCAATTTCCCCTACACTTGTGCAAGAGATAGTCATCTTACCTTAAAGTTAATGATAACTTTATAGTCTTAAACATATTATACTCACAATTCTTATATTCTGGTTAATTTGTTTTCTCTTAATAAGTTTTTCTTTAATTGTCTATACTATAACTTCACTTTTTAAATATATCTTGCTTGATTTCATTTTTTTAAAAACTATTTTTCCACATTAGCCCCTCTCTTGCCCCACAACTTGAGCTCACTTTGGTTTATTGAGTACACCAATGTTTTAGTAGTATTTCACAAGGACAAGATGGCATAACCTTATATAGTACTTTAGACTAGCTCTCTTCTTTTTCCTAGGTACTTGTTGCCATAGTAATAGATAAGAATTTCAAGGAACGAACTAAGAGCATAGTGAAGAGCTATTAGGAGATTACTTTATTAGGAGACAACATAAAAAAAATAAAAAAACTGTATCTGTTCCTTAATCCAGTTGATTAGGGTATACTTGAGTAAACACGAGTAGAGTATTACCTCATTTATGTTCAGCCTCATTTAGTTATTTGGTTGTCGAGTTTTTTTTTTTTTTTGACGGGAAGAAAATATATCATTAATAATAAGCCAAACGGCACATACAATGATAATTAAGATCTAAAAAATACAGATTTAGCAAATTGCAACAATTTTCACAATGGAACCAATTAATTTTAAGCATACTCGAGCACAGCTCCAACTCCACCGCTTCAAACTTGACACGAGCAGTGTACTTCGATGTCTTTGCATCTTTCCAAGTAGAGACCTTCACAATCTGATTCTGTGATATAATTTTCCCAATGACGAATTGCTGAAAAAACCTAAACCCTTATGGATCCAGACCATCTTCCAAATTATTGACATCATGAAAATAAGAAAACTCATACAAAGATGAGAAACAACCACCAAAAAGGGGGACAAAAACTCTCACAGATGGAGAGAACTGAACAGAAGAAAGCAATAAAGAAGATAGTAACACTAAAAAAACACTAAAATCTAAGGAAAAGGGTCGGATATAGCCTAATTTCCAAAGAAATTAGACTATTTCCGGCCAAAGAGGCCAAGAAAATTAAAAACCCTAGAAAGAGAATTGAAGAGGGAGAGGGAGAGAGGAGAGGAAACGGCTAATGTACCTTTCTTGTTACATTTGGTTGTCGAGTTTGAGAACGAGATTTAAGTTGAATTTAAATTTTTGTTTAAGGTCAAATTAGTGTGTTTGGACTTGTGAAGTTTATATTTGGATGTATTGAATCTTGCGCTTTGTGTGACGACTCTGATTCAGCATTGTTAGTGAACTCCTTAGATAATGTTAGATTTAGATTTTCCTTATGTTAGGCCCATCTTATGGGTCATGTATATTTACGTAGCCTGTATATTAGTATTTGATGTATAGCTCTACTTTAGGCCCAATATTATTAATTAGGTTGTATTAATACTCACAGTTAACGTAATACAAACTAAGGAAAATCTAAATCTAACATGGTATCGGAGCTACCCTATTTTTTTCTTTGAACTCCTCTCTGCCGTCTTCTTCATTCCTGCTCCCTCACGGTTGCTTGCTGCCTCTCACACTCGTGCAGCCATGACCGACGGCGAGAAGATCGAACCTACTTCACCTTTTTACTTAGGATCCGGTGATCAACCGGGGAATTTGATTACTCACGTAATCTTGAAGGGAGACAATTATTTAGCATGGGTTAGAGCCATTACTTTGTCGCTCAAAGCTCGTCGGAAATTCGGGTTTGTTGATGGCACGCTTCACAAACCTACTGACAAGAACAAGATGTTGGATTGGGAAACAGTGAATTCAATGCTTGTCTCGTGGATGTTGAGAAGCATGGATCCCAAAGTCGCTGCTTCCATTCCCTACCATGATGAGGCACGATCTCTTTGGCTCTACCTCGAGTCTCGGTTCTGTGTCGCTGACGGCCCACGACTTCAACAATTGCGAGCCAATATCACTACCTGCAAACAACTCAAATCCATGTCCATGGAGGATTATTACAATCAATTGATGGGCTGGTTTGATGACCTTGCGAGACTTAAACCCCTCCATGGTTGCACCTGTGGCAAGTGCACGTGTGATGTGGCGGGTCGGTTTGCCGCTGACCGCGAGGAAGAGAAGCTCCATCAATTTTTTATTGGCGTCGACGATGATTTATATGCCACCGTTCGATCCAATTTACTGTCTCAGCAACCTTCTCCTGATTTGAGTCGTACCTATCACGCTTTTATCCAAGAAGAACGGGTCCGCGGCATGGCTCGCGACAAGGCTGTCCTCGACGACACTCATGTGTTTGCGGTTAAAAGCTTCGTCGACCGTCCAGATAAGTCTAAACTTCTGTGTTCCTATTGCAAGAAGAAGGGTCACGAAGTTTCTTCATGTTTTAAACTTCATGGCAGACCCACGTGGTATGAAGAAAAATTTGGGAAGACCTCGAAGTCTGCTGCTGCTGGCTCGTCTCGCGCCTTGTCTGCCGACGCTGCTGTTGGCTCGTCTCATGCGTCGTCTGTTGACGCTACTTGCTCGACCCTCCCTCTGCTGCGTGCGGGCTCACGCCATCACCGGCCCCGTATCACGGTGCCTCGGCACCTCCCTGCGCCGCCGACGGAAGTCATCCATTGGCTTCTTTATCCCCTGCACAAAGTCCTCTTGAACTTGGTTAATGACCACTCCTCCGAACATATGATGGGTGAGTCACTTTCTTCATCTTGGTTACTTGATACCGGCGCGTCTCATCACGTCACCGGCAATGATCTTTATTTGATTGATGCTCTTTCTACCTCGGCTCACCCCGTGGGCTTACCTGATGGGCAGACTGTTATTGCTACTAAGACAGGGAGTGTTAAACTTGCTGGTGGTTTAATCCTCAAAAATGTTCTTTTTGTCCCTCAGTTGCATTGCAATTTAATCTCTGTGTCGCAATTAATTGATGATTCTCATTGTTTTGTCCGTTTCACCGATTCATTATGTGCTATTCAGGACCTTCGCTCGGGGAGCCTGATTGGAGCCGGTGAACGTAAAGATGGACTTTATTATTATCGTGGCATTCCGACCGTCTGCGCAGTGACAGTTTCTGACATCAGTGACTTTGAGTTGTTGCATCGGCGATTGGGTCATCCATCAGATAAGATTGTTAAGCTTTTGCCTGCTATTAGTAATAGTAGTTGTAGGAAACATTTGTCTCAGACTTGTATTGTTTGTCCCCAAGCTAAACAATCTCGTCCTAGCTTTCCTATTAGTTATAATAAAGCAAGCCGGATGTTTGAATTGATTCATTGTGATCTTTGGGGCCCTTATAAGACTCCGTCTTCTTGTGGTGCACATTATTTTTTGACTTTAGTGGATGATTTTACTCGTGCTACTTGGGTTTATTTATTAAAGTGCAAAACTGAGGTGCATCAATCTTTTTGTTCTTTCTTTGCTATGATTGAACGACAATCTGAGGTGACTGTGAAAATGGTGCGTAGTGACAATGGCACGGAATTTAACTGCATGCTTGATTATTTTAACACCCATGGAATTATTTTCCAAACCACTTGTGTTGGCACTCCTCAACAAAATGGTCGTGTGGAGCGAAAACATCGCCATATATTGAATGTCAGTCGTGCTTTGATGTTTCAAGCTAATCTTCCTATTTCTTTTTGGGGTGAATGTGTTCTTGGTGCCGTGTATTTAATTAATCGTACCCCGTCTCGCTTATTGCAAAATAAAACTCCCTATGAAATTTTGTTTGGTGTTGCTCCTAATTTTGATGAGCTCAAAGTGTTTGGCTCCCTTTGTTTTGCTCATAATCAAAAGGCAAAGGGGGACAAATTTGCTTCCCGTAGTCGTCGTTGCATTTTTGTTGGGTATCCTAACCACAAGAAGGGATGGAAATTATATGATATGGAAACTCATGAGATTTTTGTTTCTCGAGATGTTCAATTTTGTGAAAATGAATTTCCATTTGCTTCTACTACTGTCTCGGGTTCCGCTGTTGATGAGGGTATGGATTTGGATTTTTTGGACGATTTGGAGGAGGTTTTAGGGGCGCCTGCGCTTCCAAGGGCCCAAGAACCCCCCACGCCCGTTGCCGAAACCGAGCTTGCGCCGCCGCGCCTGACTCACCGCTGCCGCGGCCCGGCCCCACGCGTTGAGGCCGCTCGCCATCGACCCGGTCCTTCGGTCTTCTGATTCGGGCTTGGCCCCTACTGCCGCGCCTAGTAGTGCTTCTTCATCTCTCGCTACTGCTGAGTTGGGGCGTGGCAAACGGGCTAAATTGCCCTCTGTTCTCTTGCGGGATTTCATCACTCCTACTATTACCACAACAAGTCCATCTCCCAGTTCATCGGCTTCTTCTGACTCCTCCGGTACTTCCTATCCTTTAGCACATTTTGTGAACGCTGACAAATTTTCTAGGCGCCATCGTATTTTTTCTTTGCTGTCATTCTTGCAGGACATGAGCCTCGGAACTATAAAGAAGCCATGACCCATGATGGTTGGCGTGAAGCTATGCAGACTGAAATTACGGCCTTAGAGCGTAATGATACTTGGGACATGGCCCCTCTTCCTCCCGGAAAGAAAGCCCTTGGTTCTAAATGGGTTTATAAGATTAAGTATCATGCTTCTGGCAACGTGGAGCGTCTTAAAGCTCGTCTTGTTGTCTTTGGCAATCATCAGGTTGAAGGGATTGATTATCATGAGACCTTCGCTCCCGTTGCCAAGATGGTCACTGTGCATGCTTTCCTAGCTGTTGCTGCTGCGAAAAACTGGGAATTACATCAGATGGATGTGCACAACGCTTTTCTTCATGGGGATCTTGACGAGGAAGTATATATGAAGCCTCCTCCTGGTTTTCCTGGTCCTTCTCCAGGCTTAGTTTGTCGTCTTAAGAAGTCTCTTTATGGTCTTCGTCAGGCTCCCCGTTGTTGGTTCGCCAAGTTGGCCGCTTCCTTAAAGCGGTATGGTTTTCAGCAATCCTATTCTGATTATTCTCTCTTCACTCTTACTCAGGGCTCTCTACAGCTTAATGTGCTTGTGTATGTCGATGATTTGATTATTTCTGGCACTCATTCTTCGGCTCTTGCCTCTTTCAAGCATTACTTGGGCGAATGTTTTCATATGAAAGATTTGGGTCGGCTGAAATATTTTCTGGGTGTGGAAGTTGCTCGTAGTCCCGAAGGCATATTTTTGTGCCAACGCAAATATGCACTTGATATTATTGCTGATTCGGTCTCCTAGGTGCTCGTCCCCGCTCTTTTCCGATGGAACAAAATCATACTCTTGCTCTTGCTCTTGGAGAGTTGCTTGAGGATCCCGAACGTATCGCCGGCTTGTTGGGCGTTTGATTTACCTTTCCTTTACTCGTCGGGACCTTGCCTACACCTTGTTCATATTTTGGCTCAATTTATGCAAGCACCCCGAGTTGAGCATTGGTCTGCTGCTTTACGCACGGTTTATTATTTGAAAGGGAGTCCCGGGCAAGGTATTCTTCTTTCTGGTGCTTGTGATTTGCATTTGACTGGGTGGTGTGACTCGACCGGGCCAGTGCCCTCCGACTCGGTGTTCCATTCTTGGTTGGTTGATTTTCCTAGGTCACTCTCCTATCTCTTGGAAAACGAAAAAACAACACACTTGTTTCTCGTTCTTGGTGAAGCCGAGTACCGCTCCATGGCTACCACCACGGCTGAATTGACTTGGCTCAAAGCCCTTCTTCAGAGTCTTGGTATTGCTCATCCTCGTGCTATGACTCTTTTTTGTGACAGTCAATCGGCACTTCATATTGCTCAAAACCCTGTCTTCCATGAGCGCACGAAACACATTGAGGTTGACTGCTATTATGTTCGGGATGCTATTCAAAATGGTACGCTTGCTACCTACCATGTGTCTACTACCGAACAACTCGCGGATATTTTCACCAAAGCTCTCGGAAAACGTCAGTTTCTATATCTTCTAGGCAAGTTGGGCATTTGTAATCCTCATGCTCCAACTTGAGGAGGGGTGTTAGGCCCATCTTATGGGTCATGTATATATACGTAGCCTGTATATTAGTATTTGATGTATAGCTCTACTTTAGGCCCAATATTATTAATTAGGTTGTATTAATACTCACAGTTAACGTAATACAAACTAAGGAAAATCTAAATCTAACAGATAAACTCCCTTGCTCTTAACTCGACTTCTCTTTGTATTTAGAACTCTACTCAAGTAAAACTTCCTATCCTCTGCCTCATGAATAGCTAACACATTGTTGGTGAAGTGCGTGAATCGGTGTGTTCTTTACTGGTTGATTTCTTTATCTTGCTTGCATTTGATATAATAGTTGATTTGTCGAACGTAGCTCACAATTGCTTTTCAATATATTTTATTTTGTTTCGTTTTTGACTTTTGACCAATAATCCAATAATTTACAGTTAACGTTCGTATGTTTAGATATGGAAGGAGTTATTCAAGTGACTTTTGACATGTAACAGTAAGCAATAATGAGATGATTTTAAATTATTCAAGAAAAGAGAGAGAGAGTTCACTTTTAGTTCTAAGATGTTAGATCCGATCACTCCAAATTAAACCCTATTTGCATAATTTTATTGAGCGAAAGCTCCTCCAAATCTGGTGAATAATCGATGTATGGCCATTGAACATAAAAAAGAATATAAAATAATAGAGGAGAAGAAAGTGAAGTTTTGACTCATGAAGACATTTCTTCAGAATCACATGATATATTGATGGGTAAGGTATTGGATTATGGTCCCTTTCTTTTATACGTATGACCTTGATGAGTTGATGGTAACTTTCGACGTTTGTGAACCGCGTCTGGGATGCATCAATAATTAAGAAGGAAAGCTAAGCTACCTATATAAGTCCAAGTAAAATTCTGTCTTCAAATTATTCGGCTATGGGATGTAAATGTATAATTGACCTTTGGGAAGGTAACCCTATGGGGCTTAAATAGCAATATCGTGATTAGTTGATTATATGTGTGAATATGTTATGAAATTACTGTATCATACTTTTCTCTCTCATTATATATTCTCGGAGAAGAAGTTTCAAGTTTAAAAGGTTATTATCTTTCTTTTTTGCTAACGCTTAATAACTAATACTTTTTCTGTTCTAAAATGGGTGTTATGTAGACTGACTTTTTGGAGGGGGGGTTCACAAGAACCAACGAGAGGAGAAAGATAAAGATAAAGATAAATAAAGATAGGGACCCATTTGATGATAA
This sequence comes from Beta lomatogona, assembly GCA_947646795.1. Classification (NCBI taxonomy): domain Eukaryota; kingdom Viridiplantae; phylum Streptophyta; class Magnoliopsida; order Caryophyllales; family Amaranthaceae; genus Beta; species Beta lomatogona. The sequence goes on from CANSNZ010000731.1 coordinate 1,123,392, forward strand.
ACGAGATACATAAAACATTTTTTTTTTTGAAAGAAGATACAGAAAACTTAATGCCAAATAAAATAACATTGTATCTATTTTGAAATTTTAAAATGATAAATGAATAGTTATATATAAGAACGAAGTAAGTATGTGTAGATAACTCCAATATAGAATTTGATAATATTACCCTAAGGCCTAGTGTTCATCTTATACGATGATTTTGGCAAGATTTTTATTTACTAAGCTTTGCCAAATTTCCATTCCTAATAAAAAAGGGTTTTGATTCTCGAAACTCTCTTTGGATGACTTATGAGTTGCCAACTTGCCATAATTTGTGTCAAAGGTGTCAATCATCAAGTGAGGCTATGTTGAGTTCACCATATTTTTGCTTATTTCAGATCAGATCATATCAGACCAGATCAGATCATACCAGACAGGGATGACAACGGGTCGGATATGGACCCGGATCCATGCCCGTTTTGAAAGATTGGATCCGGTCCCGACCCGGATCCGACGGGTCGGTCGATTCATTCTTAATTTGTATTTTTTACCTACTTTTTCTATATAAATCTGCTTTTCCAACTAAATTTAGCAATTTTACTACAATTTTGCAACAAAATTTAGCAAATTACTACAATTTAATATACAAATTCAACATCAGAACTTAGTAATTCGCACCAAAACCCAAACAATACTTCCAATGAAACCCACAAAATTCAGCAGATTACCACAAATCTAACAGACAAATTCAGGATTAATATCAGGACAACTTAATAATTCGCACCAAAACCCAAACAATAATTCGAATGAAACCCCCTAAATAATCAACAACCTACGTTCCTCCGTGCACACGCCACCTTAATGACCACCCTTCGCCACATCTTCTTCACATCCTTCGCCGCATCTTCTTCACATCCTCAACCCCGTCCACGAAACCAAACCCCCCAAAAACTTCTTCACATCTTCTCGCAACAAGGGCTAGTGGGCGTCGCATGATGGTGTGCGATGGGGATCTGGGCGGTGAGGGATGGTTGGCCTCGCTGAATCTGGGCGGTGAAGGATGGTGATTGGTGGCGAGGCAGGTAGATGTAGGGCTGTTCAAAGTGCGGTCTGGACCGCACCAAACCGCAACCCAAGCCGTTTTTTCGCGGTTTGGGTTGGTTTGCGGTTTTAAAATTGCGGTTTGGGTTATGATTTCAAACAAACCGCTGTTTGCGATTTGGTTTGGGTTGGTTTACGGTTTTAAAATTGCGGTTTGGGTTATGATTTCAAACAAACCGTTGTTTGCGGTTTGGTTTGGGTTTTAATTTTTGTAAACCGAAACCGCATCGTAAACCGTAATTATATATGATTTTTTTAAAAAAAAATTATTTATTTTGATTTTCTTAAATACACTTGACAATGTGGCATACAAGTATACAACTGAAAAAAGAAGTTTGAGGTAAAGAACTTGGACACTTTTGATAAATTATTATTTATGTTTAATTATGAAGTCAACTTCATATTTATTTGGACTCTTTATATTTATTAACAATTCTTTTTTTTACTCTTAGATTACAAAATTAATGTCATGGAGGAAAAAATGGTTAAATCGCAAACCAAACCGCACCAAACAGTTTTGCGCGGTTTGGTTTAGGTTGGTTTGGGCAAAAGTGCGGTGCGGTTTAGGTTGGGAAAATGTCAAACCGTATATTTGCGGTTTGGGTTGGGTTACATCCCAAACTGCACCAACCCAAACCGCGAACACCCCTAGGTAGATGGAGGAGAGAGAGGGGGATAGAAGAGGGTGGCGTGGTGGGAGTTAGGTTTTAGGGAGACAAGGAAGGCTTGAATACTTGTGAGTTGTGACTCACATGAGTTGTGAAGATGAATTAGAGCCCAGCCCGCCTTTTTCTTTAAAAAAACGGATATGCGGATCCGGGTCTTGGGTCAGTTCCGGACCCGGATTCGAAGGGTCTGAAATTTTAGGATCCAGATCCGAAAACGGATCCGGACCGGGTCCAGGATCCATTGCCATCCCTAATACCATACCAGATCAGATCAGATTATGCTTATATTTAAAAACTTATTATTATTGTTATTATTATCATGATTATTATGATTAGTAGTGTTACTAATGCTATTATTGTTATTGTAATAATTATTATTATTATTGTTGTTGTTATTATTATTATTATTATTATTATTGTTATTATTAATATTATTATTAATATTATTATTATTATTATTATTATTATTATTATTATTATTATTATTATTATTATTATTATTATTACTACTACTACTACTACTACTACTACTACTACTATTATTAATATTACTTTATACGATTACTATTACTATTAATATTACTATTTACTAGTACATTTGTTCAAAAAGATTATTATTATTGTCATTGTTGTACTTATTAATTATTAATATTGGTAATTAATATTAATGTCGTTGCTATTATTATAAATGTCATTGATATCACTATTTGAAGCTATTTGTGTTCAAGAAGAAGAATGTTCTTTTGGCATTTGTACGTGTTCTTTTTTTATATTTGTTTTAATTAATAATTTTGATATATGATGTTCTTTTTTATATTTGTTTTAATTAAGAATTTTGATATGTGATGTTCTTTTTGATGTTGTACATGTAACGAACATGACAAAAGTATATGATGTTTATCTTTTTAAACAATTTTGGTAGAATAATATAAATTATATGTTACTAGTTTATATAAAACATGAGTAGCATGGGATACCCTAATGGTGTTGTCATCACGTTCAAAATTTTCCTACAAAGGATTTCAACTTATCTTTATAAACAAAGTTTATATAGAACAAGACAACGATATAAGAAGAATATTTAACCATTTTCTTCAAGATCATATGATTATATATATTTATAGCCCTAAGGTTCATCACTTCCTTTGGCGCATGTGTTCTCATTCTCTCTCGGTTCGAAGCCTTCTTTTTCATCGTCGATCACTTGACCGAGGATAACTCGTGCCCTTGGGGGTGTGGTGAGATTGAATCTCAAACTCATGCAATATTTGATTGCCCTTGTGTTCGAGCTTTGTGGCTGGATAGTGGTTGTAAGGAGCTTCGACAAAAATCTCTTAGTCCATCTATGTGTGATGTTGTGCAAAGCTGGCGTGAGATTGAGAATGGTGTGCGTATCAAAGGTGCTTTCCTAGCTTGGTGTTTGTGGAGTGAGCGCAACTCACTTGTTTTCAACAACAAGACTACTCCCCATCATGTAATGCTTGATCGTGTCTCTAGGATCGTTGAGGAGCATGGTGCCTACGCTTCAAACATCTACAAGGCTCACAACATGGGGTTTCCTTCGAGCAGGCGTGTTTGGGCTGCTCCACCTATTGGAGTGATGAAAATCAATGTGGGCGCCTCTCTTGCTGTAGAAGGTTGGGTAGGACTCGGTGTTCTTGCCCGAAACTCGACTGGGGAGGTAAAATTCGTTGCTATTTGTCGCGTTCGTTCCCATTGGACTGCTGAAGTTGCCGAAGCCAAAGGTATTGAAATGGCTATCCGTTTAAGCTCTCGTTATGGCGTAAAGGATGTCATTATTGAACCGATTGTCTCACGGTGATTAATCGTCCCTCCAATCAAGCTATCTTCCTCGCGGATCTTGATATTGTACTCCATAATATTTTCTCTTCTAGTTTTCATTTTTATTCCATTATTTGGTCTCATATTAAGCGTAACGGGAACTTTGTTGCCCACCATTTAGCTAAGCTAATTCCTTTCGGGATTGAACAAATTTGGGAGAACCACTCTCCTTCGGATGTGGGCAGGTGGCTCCCTATATTTTGATGGACAATTTGTCCTTGGAGTAATATTAGCTTGCTTTTTCCCTCAAAAAAAAAAATTATAGGTTTATTTATAATAAAAAGAACAATTTATTGATATAACAAAGAACAAGTTGTTAGTTAAATCCAAACATGTCATCAATATAAAAATAACATCTATCTTTTATTTTTAGAATGTGTTCTTTAAATAGATTTTGTATGCTCTTTCAGTAAATGTTCTTTTTTTCAATATCATTATATGTTCTTTTCATTACTACCTAAATTCTTATTTTTAACGGACCTTGAACATGAACAATATGTTCTCTTTACCATGAACAATATGTTTTTTTTACCTAAAATGTGTTTTCTTTTATTTTTAATTTTTTTTGGCCCTTTCTAACCCCGTGGTAAGATGAATTTCCCTCAGGCCGCCCGCACAGAAGTCACTTACCTAGAGACCTAACAAGCCCCAACCCCGCTCCCCCACCCACAACAATATTGAAATATATGCTTCCACCAAGATTTGAACCTTGGTTACCCATGTGGGAGGTAGGAAGGTCTTTTATTTTTAATTGTATGTTCATATACTAATGTGTTCTGTTTCAAAAAAAAAAAAAAAACTAATTATGCTATTATTATTATTATTATTATTATTATTATTATTATTATTATTATTATTATTGTTATATTATTTATATTATTATTATTGAAAGTTGTGCATAGTAATAAAATGATAGTAATAGTAATACTAGTAATGAAATACAAAGTAATAATAATATTAGTAATAATATGTTTTGTAAAAGATAAGTTCAGATCAGATCAAATCAGATTAGAAAAAATAAGTTCAGATCTGATCAGATAAGTTCAGATTAGTAAATTTAAGGTGAACTAAACATAGCCTGAGTTACTAACATCTGAACTTTGTAAAGTGATTTATTTCCCTCAAAATTTTTCAATATGTCGGTTTGATCTTAAAACTAATTAGTAATAGAAGAAGTATCTAAATTCGATTTAACCCGACCCGCTGTGACTCGAAATTTAATGAACCGAGATTGACCCGTACCCGAACGGACCGCCCCGAATGTAGCCCGAACACAAAGTTGACCCGGTTATGAACCAACCTGTACCTGTACCCGTACCCGTATGACCCGTTTGCCACCTCTAAGTATCTTCATAAGGCTTAAACCTATAAAGTGATTTATGCCCTCTTCTTTTTGGATGAGGGACAATCTACTTTAGATTTTTTATGGGATCTCAACCATTTATGATTACCAAAGCCTCTGATACTACATTGACTTATAGCAATATTATTTGTAAATCATGTCTAGATTAGCCAAAAGATGGATACAATCCGACCCCTCAATAATTTAAGTGAAGCTTTGTCCCAAAACTTACACTTTCAAACTGGTGCGACAGAAATAATCGACAAGAAAGAAATCAAAGAAGAAGAATGCATAGATTTACGTTACATTCACAAGCAAGGGAGACCCTTATTTATTATCATCTTTGAGGAGATAAGGTACAAAATAGAGAATATGAAGACAAAAGAATTGAAAAATTTATATAGTACCCTTCTAATAATCTAAACGGAATTAACTCAAAAATGGAACATATTGGTTGTTCACATCCCGGATTCAAAATATCCCAGTTCCCCAACAAAAACTTACAACTAATAAGAATTTTTTTTTTTAAAAAAAGTTGGAGAAAAAGAGGTATTCTTGAAGACGTTTTCTTCATAGGCACATAATTGATGGGTATGTATGATGAATGGACCGTGGTCCCTCCATTATGGATATGATCTCCATGCTGTCTGATCTGACTTTGCAAATGGGCCCAGTATCATAATTTTACAGCGTTTTTTATTCACTGGAAATTTAATTTGAAGGACATGGATGTAATAGAACATTAATCATGCTATCTAAGTGTATTGTCAGGGTAAATCAAATTTGCATTATTGATTCTGTGCCCTCTCGTTTCTGATAATGTAGTTAAGTTGAAATGTTGAATAGGTCAAGTTTTGTAACTTGTCGTAGACTTCTTGGCAAGCTGCAGGGCTGGAATTGGATGATTTATATACATACCAATAGCTAGGCATTAGTACATGCACCTACAAGGGCACAAGGCTACAAGTGCACACTTTTGTTATTAGGACAAATGGTTGAAAGCAACACTAGTTTTAACGCCTTTACATGAGTAATTAACCAGTTTTTAGGTTTAGGTGATGCCTTTTATTATTGCATGAACAAATGTTAATAGTCTTGCGGGTAAAATCTAAAAAAGGAAAATTTGTAACAATTCTGTCTAAAATCCTTTAAGTATTTGAAGATATTTAGTTTTGAGGAGTGTGCAATGAAATCTCATTATCAATGGTTTTTTTATTTTTATATTGTTGCAGAAGGTTGTAAGATAAAATTTTTATAATACACTCGGTAGACCATGATCATAGTACATTCAAGTCTATTTTTTGACTATCAAAATGAGTAAATAAGAAGATTGAGAAAGGTTTGAATGAGTAAAACAGCAAAAATGGGGTGTACCATACTTATGTTATGCTCAGGTGTACAAAGGTTTTTCTGGGTTAAGCTTGTACTCTGTGACAAACAACCTTGATTGGCATAATATATGTGGATTACATTGATAGGCATGTCGCGCAAATAACAAAATTAATTAACCTAACTAATCCTCCTTATAATGTAGTAGAGAAGTCAGGGTTGGTCCCAAAGAGAGAAAATTATTCTATAATTAGCTCTTAAACAATGGCAGAACTAAGGAAGATCAAGATTTATACTTCCTCCATATATGTTACATTTTCTAAATATGGTTGCAATAAAATAGATGTTACACTTCCTTTTTAGGCAACAATCTCTATTTATCTCTCTCCTATCACACGGGTCCCCTTTTTTCTTTCTCTCTATCTCTCTCCTCTTCAAAAAATTGCCTAGAAAAGTGTGTTTTTAAAAGTGTAACATCTATTTTGTTACGGAGGAAGTATATAATAAGATAATAAAAGAAATCTAATGAATAAAATCTCTATAGTTAAGTATCTCCACTGGTATGAAACAATACAATCATGATTCCTACCCTAAATCAGACTATATTAAATGTTCATGAGGAGTAATGTGCCCTACAAATACCATAAACATCTCTCAAGTATCTGTGGCTTCCCTAAGTAAGCATTCATACTTATTCCCATGGATTCATGCAAGAAAGAGACATTAAGTATATCATCACAATTAAATTCCTAGCAATCCAATCTACTTATTCCCATAGAGAAATTCATGCTCTTAATTGAAATATTCAAATTCGTCAAAATCCAACTCTCATCGTGATAAAGACTAAGGAATCATGACAACACTAGTTGTCCCTAATCTAGTGTTGGAATATGCACAATCAATTAAGCAAGAACAATTAATCAATGAATTTGAAAATTTAAATAAATAATCATGAATTAATTCATACTAGGGTTCAACATAACCATATAGACAAGAGAACTACTCAAGCATATAATCGAAATAAACAAACAAACTACTGAAGAATAATTAAACTTCGTAATAGAAAAGAAAGAGAAAATAAAAAGAAAATAAGTACTTGAATTAGTGGAAGAAAGGAAGAATCTTGGAAAACAATGGAGATCTATAAATTTCTCTCTCTAAAAAACCCTATTCATAAACTAATAAATTATGATAATAATATCTAAGATCTTTAAATAAGATTTTAAAGTCCTATTATATAAGCTAAGTATAATATAAACCGACATAAGTTATTCGTTAAGAAAGCAGGTTGCAGGTCCAGCAGCTTATCGCACGGTCGTGCGAGGTCTTGCACGGTCCAACGAGATATCGCTTGGTCACACGAGCAAGGCAGAAGCTTCAGCTCAAATTCGTACAACAATAATTTTTTTATCCAAATCTTTGTTTCGCACATGTAATATATCCTTGGAAAGCCCTTGAAGTCTAGTTTCCAACCCAGTTAGAATTACCACATTATCATTTTTGTGTCAAAAGTTATGAGCACAATGGTGCATAGGTGTCATATTTCGCACAAGTACACAAAATCGTTTGTATCTTCTTCTTTTCCAATCCGTTTTGGGCACATGATATATCATTTTGAAGGTCATCCAAGTGCCTTAATCATCATGTCCTCAAATAGGAGTTTAAAGTTTATAAGGTTACATCAAAATACCAAACAACGCGTGAAAGCACCGTAGCTTATAAAAAGGGACCTAAATATGCATAAATGCAATGTGAATGCTCTAATGATACATGAAAATGCACCCTAATATGCAACTAAATGATGTTAGAATATGCACTTATCATACGTAGAGGTGATGGCCTAGTGGTATTGGCATCACCACCGATCTCAAGACCTCTAGGATCGAGTCTCACCCCTTGCAAGAAGGATCCCCGGTTTAATGTCCTCCCTTCTTGCAAGGGACTGCAACTTACCTACCTACAACAAAACAATAATGTGTGTATTTATGTATGTATGATTATATACGCAATCTTCAACTATCAAAGTAAAATTCTATAGCATGCTAATTGTCAATAAACAAACTAAGCGAAACACTCCTCTATTTGCGAGTAGTAGTAACGTTCTTGGTAACCCACATACTAGTTCAGATTAGATGTACCACATTGAAGCAGAAAAGGTGAAACAACATATAAGACTATGGAATCCCACCGTATTTGTATGTGGTATGGGCTACATGTCATCGAATGAAGCGTGTGTTTGTGCAGGCTAATCTATCACTTTTTTCACAATTTATATTATTGATGAGAAAACCTAGCTAATCTGTCCCAATTTTGAACTATGTAACGAAAAATGTACGTATGTGAAAAAGTGCAATCTACCAAGAATCTATAGATATGCAATTTTTGAGTAACTATTATGTAAAACTGGTATATCATGTATGGTGAGATTAGTGTTATATGAATGAATCATCTATCTATACTAATACATTAAAAGGCGTGCATAAACAAGGAAGGGTGCCACATGGCGTTCTCCCTAAAGAAGTTTTACTCCATGTAATCCACAACAATAAAAAAAAATAGAAATTGCATAGCATAGGATCGAGTCTCACCCCTTGCAAGAAGGATCCCCGGTTTAATGTCCTCCCTTCTTGCAAGGGGATCGCAACTTACCTACCTACAACAAAACAATAATGTGTGTATTTATGTATGTATGATTATATACGCAATCTTCAACTATCAAAGTAAAATTCTATAGCATGCTAATTGTCAATAAACAAACTAAGCGAAACACTCCTCTATTTGCGAGTAGTAGTAACGTTCTTGGTAACCCACATACTAGTTCAGATTAGATGTACCACATTGAAGCAGAAAAGGTGAAACAACATATAAGACTATGGAATCCCACCGTATTTGTATGTGGTATGGGCTACATGTCATCGAATGAAGCGTGTGTTTGTGCAGGCTAATCTATCACTTTTTTCACAATTTATATTATTGATGAGAAAACCTAGCTAATCTGTCCCAATTTTGAACTATGTAACGAAAAATGTACGTATGTGAAAAAGTGCAATCTACCAAGAATCTATAGATATGCAATTTTTGAGTAACTATTATGTAAAACTGGTATATCATGTATGGTGAGATTAGTGTTATATGAATGAATCATCTATCTATACTAATATATTAAAAGGCGTGCATAAACAAGGAAGGGTGCCACATGGCGTTCTCCCTAAAGAAGTTTTACTCCATGTAATCCACAACAATAAAAAAAAATAGAAATTGCATAGCATAGGATCGAGTCTCACCCCTTGCAAGAAGGATCCCCGGTTTAATGTCCTCCCTTCTTGCAAGGGACTGCAACTTACCTACCTACAACAAAACAATAATGTGTGTATTTATGTATGTATGATTATATACGCAATCTTCAACTATCAAAGTAAAATTCTATAGCATGCTAATTGTCAATAAACAAACTAAGCGAAACACTCCTCTATTTGCGAGTAGTAGTAACGTTCTTGGTAACCCACATACTAGTTCGGATTAGATGTACCACATTGAAGCGTAAAAGGTGAAACAACATATAAGACTATGGAATCCCACCGTATTTGTATGTGGTATGGGCTACATGTCATCGAATGAAGCGTGTGTTTGTGCGAGCTAATCTATCACTTTTTTCACAATTTATATTATTGATGAGAAAACCTAGCTAATCTGTCCCAATTTTGAACTATGTAACGAAAAATGTACGTATGTGAAAAAGTGCAATCTACCAAGAATCTATAGATATGCAATTTTTGAGTAACTATTATGTAAAACTGGTATATCATGTATGGTGAGATTAGTGTTATATGAATGAATCATCTATCTATACTAATATATTAAAAGGCGTGCATAAACAAGGAAGGGTGCCACATGGCGTTCTCCCTAAAGAAGTTTTACTCCATGTAATCCACAACAACAAAAAAAAAATAGAAATTGCATAGCATAGGATCGAGTCTCACCCCTTGCAAGAAGGATCCCGGTTTAATGTCCTCCCTTCTTGCAAGGGACCGCAACTTACCTACCTACAACAAAACAATAATGTGTGTATTTATGTATGTATGATTATATACGCAATCTTCAACTATCAAAGTAAAATTCTATAGCATGCTAATTGTCAATAAACAAACTAAGCGAAACACTCCCTCTATTTGCGAGTAGTAGTAACGTTCTTGGTAACCCACATACTAGTTCGGATTAGATGTACCACATTGAAGCGTAAAAGGTGAAACAACATATAAGACTATGGAATCCCACCGTATTTGTATGTGGTATGGGCTACATGTCATCGAATGAAGCGTGTGTTTGTGCGAAGCTAATCTATCACTTTTTTCACAATTTATATTATTGATGAGAAAACCTAGCTAATCTGTCCCAATTTTGAACTATGTAACGAAAAATGTACGTATGTGAAAAAGTGCAATCTACCAAGAATCTATAGATATGCAATTTTTGAGTAACTATTATGTAAAACTGGTATATCATGTATGGTGAGATTAGTGTTATATGAATGAATCATCTATCTATACTAATATATTAAAAGGCGTGCATAAACAAGGAAGGGTGCCACATGGCGTTCTCCCTAAAGAAGTTTTACTCCATGTAATCCACAACAATAAAAAAAATAGAAATTGCATAGCATAGGATCGAGTCTCACCCCTTGCAAGAAGGATCCCGGTTTAATGTCCTCCCTTCTTGCAAGGGACCGCAACTTACCTACCTACAACAAAACAATAATGTGTGTATTTATGTATGTATGATTATATACGCAATCTTCAACTATCAAAGTAAAATTCTATAGCATGCTAATTGTCAATAAACAAACTAAGCGAAACACTCCTCTATTTTGCGAGTAGTAGTAACGTTCTTGGTAACCCACATACTAGTTCGATTAGATGTACCACATTGAAGCGAGAAAAGGTGAAACAACATATAAGACTATGGAATCCCACCGTATTTGTATGTGGTATGGGCTACATGTCATCGAATGAAGCGTGTGTTTGTGCAGGCTAATCTATCACTTTTTTCACCATTTATATTATTGATGAGAAAACCTAGCTAATCTGTCCCAATTTTGAACTATGTAACGAAAAATGTACGTATGTGAAAAAGTGCAATCTACCAAGAATCTATAGATATGCAATTTTTGAGTAACTATTATGTAAAACTGGTATATCATGTATGGTGAGATTAGTGTTATATGAATGAATCATCTATCTATACTAATATATTAAAAGGCGTGCATAAACAAGGAAGGGTGCCACATGGCGTTCTCCCTAAAGAAGTTTTACTCCATGTAATCCACAACAATAAAAAAAAATAGAAATTGCATAGCATAGGATCGAGTCTCACCCCTTGCAAGAAGGATCCCCGGTTTAATGTCCTCCCTTCTTGCAAGGGACTGCAACTTACCTACCTACAACAAAACAATAATGTGTGTATTTATGTATGTATGATTATATACGCAATCTTCAACTATCAAAGTAAAATTCTATAGCATGCTAATTGTCAATAAACAAACTAAGCGAAACACTCCTCTATTTGCGAGTAGTAGTAACGTTCTTGGTAACCCACATACTAGTTCAGATTAGATGTACCACATTGAAGCAGAAAAGGTGAAACAACATATAAGACTATGGAATCCCACCGTATTTGTATGTGGTATGGGCTACATGTCATCGAATGAAGCGTGTGTTTGTGCAAAGCTAATCTATCACTTTTTTCACAATTTATATTATTGATGAGAAAACCTAGCTAATCTGTCCCAATTTTGAACTATGTAACGAAAAATGTACGTATGTGAAAAAGTGCAATCTACCAAGAATCTATAGATATGCAATTTTTGAGTAACTATTATGTAAAACTCGGTATATCATGTATGGTGAGATTAGTGTTATATGAATGAATCATCTATCTATACTAATATATTAAAAGGCGTGCATAAACAAGGAAGGGTGCCACATGTCGTTCTCCCTAAAGAAGTTTTACTCCATGTAATCCACAACAATAAAAAAAAATAGAAATTGCATAGCATAGGATCGAGTCTCACCCCTTGCAAGAAGGATCCCGGTTTAATGTCCTCCCTTCTTGCAAGGGACTGCAACTTACCTACCTACAACAAAACAATAATGTGTGTATTTATGTATGTATGATTATATACGCAATCTTCAACTATCAAAGTAAAATTCTATAGCATGCTAATTGTCAATAAACAAACTAAGCGAAACACTCCTCTATTTGCGAGTAGTAGTAACGTTCTTGGTAACCCACATACTAGTTCGATTAGATGTACCACATTGAAGCGTAAAAGGTGAAACAACATATAAGACTATGGAATCCCACCGTATTTGTATGTGGTATGGGCTACATGTCATCGAATGAAGCGTGTGTTTGTGCAAGCTAATCTATCACTTTTTTCACAATTTATATTATTGATGAGAAAACCTAGCTAATCTGTCCCAATTTTGAACTATGTAACGAAAAATGTACGTATGTGAAAAAGTGCAATCTACCAAGAATCTATAGATATGCAATTTTTGAGTAACTATTATGTAAAACTGGTATATCATGTATGGTGAGATTAGTGTTATATGAATGAATCATCTATCTATACTAATATATTAAAAGGCGTGCATAAACAAGGAAGGGTGCCACATGGCGTTCTCCCTAAAGAAGTTTTACTCCATGTAATCCACAACAATAAAAAAAATAGAAATTGCATAGCATAGGATCGAGTCTCACCCCTTGCAAGAAGGATCCCCGGTTTAATGTCCTCCCTTCTTGCAAGGGACTGCAACTTACCTACCTACAACAAAACAATAATGTGTGTATTTATGTATGTATGATTATATACGCAATCTTCAACTATCAAAGTAAAATTCTATAGCATGCTAATTGTCAATAAACAAACTAAGCGAAACACTCCTCTATTTGCGAGTAGTAGTAACGTTCTTGGTAACCCACATACTAGTTCAGATTAGATGTACCACATTGAAGCAGAAAAGGTGAAACAACATATAAGACTATGGAATCCCACCGTATTTGTATGTGGTATGGGCTACATGTCATCGAATGAAGCGTGTGTTTGTGCAGGCTAATCTATCACTTTTTTCACAATTTATATTATTGATGAGAAAACCTAGCTAATCTGTCCCAATTTTGAACTATGTAACGAAAAATGTACGTATGTGAAAAAGTGCAATCTACCAAGAATCTATAGATATGCAATTTTTGAGTAACTATTATGTAAAACTGGTATATCATGTATGGTGAGATTAGTGTTATATGAATGAATCATCTATCTATACTAATATATTAAAAGGCGTGCATAAACAAGGAAGGGTGCCACATGGCGTTCTCCCTAAAGAAGTTTTACTCCATGTAATCCACAACAATAAAAAAAAATAGAAATTGCATAGCATAGGATCGAGTCTCACCCCTTGCAAGAAGGATCCCCGGTTTAATGTCCTCCCTTCTTGCAAGGGACTGCAACTTACCTACCTACAACAAAACAATAATGTGTGTATTTATGTATGTATGATTATATACGCAATCTTCAACTATCAAAGTAAAATTCTATAGCATGCTAATTGTCAATAAACAAACTAAGCGAAACACTCCTCTATTTGCGAGTAGTAGTAACGTTCTTGGTAACCCACATACTAGTTCAGATTAGATGTACCACATTGAAGCAGAAAAGGTGAAACAACATATAAGACTATGGAATCCCACCGTATTTGTATGTGGTATGGGCTACATGTCATCGAATGAAGCGTGTGTTTGTGCGAGCTAATCTATCACTTTTTTCACAATTTATATTATTGATGAGAAAACCTAGCTAATCTGTCCCAATTTTGAACTATGTAACGAAAAATGTACGTATGTGAAAAAGTGCAATCTACCAAGAATCTATAGATATGCAATTTTTGAGTAACTATTATGTAAAACTGGTATATCATGTATGGTGAGATTAGTGTTATATGAATGAATCATCTATCTATACTAATATATTAAAAGGCGTGCATAAACAAGGAAGGGTGCCACATGGCGTTCTCCCTAAAGAAGTTTTACTCCATGTAATCCACAACAATAAAAAAAAATAGAAATTGCATAGCATAGGATCGAGTCTCACCCCCTTGCAAGAAGGATCCCCGGTTTAATGTCCTCCCTTCTTGCAAGGGATCGCAACTTACCTACCTACAACAAAACAATAATGTGTGTATTTATGTATGTATGATTATATACGCAATCTTCAACTATCAAAGTAAAATTCTATAGCATGCTAATTGTCAATAAACAAACTAAGCGAAACACTCCTCTATTTGCGAGTAGTAGTAACGTTCTTGGTAACCCACATACTAGTTCGGATTAGATGTACCACATTGAAGCGTAAAAGGTGAAACAACATATAAGACTATGGAATCCCACCGTATTTGTATGTGGTATGGGCTACATGTCATCGAATGAAGCGTGTGTTTGTGCAGAGCTAATCTATCACTTTTTTCACAATTTATATTATTGATGAGAAAACCTAGCTAATCTGTCCCAATTTTGAACTATGTAACGAAAAATGTACGTATGTGAAAAAGTGCAATCTACCAAGAATCTATAGATATGCAATTTTTGAGTAACTATTATGTAAAACTCGGTATATCATGTATGGTGAGATTAGTGTTATATGAATGAATCATCTATCTATACTAATATATTAAAAGGCGTGCATAAACAAGGAAGGGTGCCACATGGCGTTCTCCCTAAAGAAGTTTTACTCCATGTAATCCACAACAATAAAAAAAATAGAAATTGCATAGCATAGGATCGAGTCTCACCCCTTGCAAGAAGGATCCCCGGTTTAATGTCCTCCCTTCTTGCAAGGGATCCGCAACTTACCTACCTACAACAAAACAATAATGTGTGTATTTATGTATGTATGATTATATACGCAATCTTCAACTATCAAAGTAAAATTCTATAGCATGCTAATTGTCAATAAACAAACTAAGCGAAACACTCCTCTATTTGCGAGTAGTAGTAACGTTCTTGGTAACCCACATACTAGTTCGATTAGATGTACCACATTGAAGCGAGAAAAGGTGAAACAACATATAAGACTATGGAATCCCACCGTATTTGTATGTGGTATGGGCTACATGTCATCGAATGAAGCGTGTGTTTGTGCAGGCTAATCTATCACTTTTTTCACAATTTATATTATTGATGAGAAAACCTAGCTAATCTGTCCCAATTTTGAACTATGTAACGAAAAATGTACGTATGTGAAAAAGTGCAATCTACCAAGAATCTATAGATATGCAATTTTTGAGTAACTATTATGTAAAACTGGTATATCATGTATGGTGAGATTAGTGTTATATGAATGAATCATCTATCTATACTAATATATTAAAAGGCGTGCATAAACAAGGAAGGGTGCCACATGGCGTTCTCCCTAAAGAAGTTTTACTCCATGTAATCCACAACAATAAAAAAAAATAGAAATTGCATAGCATAGGATCGAGTCTCACCCCTTGCAAGAAGGATCCCCGGTTTAATGTCCTCCCTTCTTGCAAGGGACTGCAACTTACCTACCTACAACAAAACAATAATGTGTGTATTTATGTATGTATGATTATATACGCAATCTTCAACTATCAAAGTAAAATTCTATAGCATGCTAATTGTCAATAAACAAACTAAGCGAAACACTCCTCTATTTGCGAGTAGTAGTAACGTTCTTGGTAACCCACATACTAGTTCGGATTAGATGTACCACATTGAAGCGTAAAAGGTGAAACAACATATAAGACTATGGAATCCCACCGTATTTGTATGTGGTATGGGCTACATGTCATCGAATGAAGCGTGTGTTTGTGCAGGCTAATCTATCACTTTTTTCACAATTTATATTATTGATGAGAAAACCTAGCTAATCTGTCCCAATTTTGAACTATGTAACGAAAAATGTACGTATGTGAAAAAGTGCAATCTACCAAGAATCTATAGATATGCAATTTTTGAGTAACTATTATGTAAAACTGGTATATCATGTATGGTGAGATTAGTGTTATATGAATGAATCATCTATCTATACTAATATATTAAAAGGCGTGCATAAACAAGGAAGGGTGCCACATGGCGTTCTCCCCTAAAGAAGTTTTACTCCATGTAATCCACAACAATAAAAAAAAAATAGAAATTGCATAAGCATAGGGTTTGATCGGGGCGACCCAAGAACATATTCTAAAAGTTTTAACCACTGCATCAAATAACATTTAGTGTTATCATCTTAAAAGTATAATATAATAAATAAAAAATTTGCTTGCCCGGAGCATAGCCCGAGCAAAATAACTAGTTTAATAATTATAAAGCGTATTTCGTTAACAAATTAAATGGGATGACATCTTTAGCGTTATATGTTAGAACTTACGAGAATGATCATAATAATGTTCTATTCTTTGGGTTGACATAAGTTGCTAATATTGACAAGTTTAAATATATAGTAGTACTTACTATTCTAGAATAAATAAAGCAACATCATAATCGCGACTAACACCGGCGTAGAATGGGTCAAACAGTCCACACATAATTGATAATACATTAGCTTGCATTTGCATTGCTCCGACTTGTAAGAGACTCAGGGTGACCCAGTAGTCATATCAGTCACACTAAGGTCCCTCTAAATGCTTAGAAAATTTCAATATAAGTGAGATGTCCTCATCTTATGGAATATCTTCTTGTTTATATATGCAGAAAGGAAGATGGGCGGTTTGACAAAAATTTCTAATAATGCTTCAAATTTTCTAGATAATGTTGACTTCCTTACTTACTTATTGCAGATGACATTGCGAAGCTTCATTGATTGTATTCGAGGATAGAGGGCTAACATATCAATGAACACCCAACAAAAAAGTCTTTGCTTTTAGGTGTACGTATTGGTTTTTTGTTACAAGTTGGGGAGTGGAACTCAAGAGTTAATCAATGCATATTCATGTGTAGATTGTAAAGTGCCTTTTTTATAATATATACTCATACTATAAGTTATGTGCATATTATTATGCATGGCTTGTCATCACAATCTTCTTTGCTTAAAATTTGGGTAAGTTGACTTATTCTTCGCTTGCCATGTGGCAATCTTGTCAACACCAGAGCCAAGTAGGATATATTATGGCGTTGCAGTATCATTTATTATATTCTCAATCAGTTGTGTTGTTTTTTTTTTAATTAGTGGAACACTTATCTTTTGATTTCATTTTGTTTCTGTTCTATCAAAAAAGTAGAAATATATGAGTTCTCGTAAGATTTATGTATACCTATTATGTTCTATGTTTGTCAATTTATTCTCAAAAAAGTGCATCTTGCGTGTAAGATATTACATCATAACTTATTGTGCAACATGTATGTATAATGACATAAATTCCAAACAGAATGCCATGGATTATACAAATTATGCTATGAATCTTATATCATTTTGTAATTTATTTCATGTCATTTGAGTTTTTAACAAAAGAACGGTGGTTTATGGGTTGTTACACCATAAATTATGGTATAACAGTTACACCATAAATTATGGTATAACAGTTACACCAAAACATTTATGTATTCTCAAATTAACCCATATTATAAAGGATATCTTTCCAAAACAAAGTCTTACAATATACATGAATCCATTAAATATATCAAGGGGTGCCATGAAACATTGTGGTTGGTAGGCAACAGGGAGGTGAGGGGGTGGTGGAAGTAGGGGTCACTTGATTAGAACGGGGCCAGGAAGTATATATAGTTGGTCACTTTGATTATGCTAGGAAGACAATCAGAGCAGGACCTTCCAGCGAGGCCAATCCTGACCTACAATAATATTTCGAATTATTAAGGGAAGTTCTCAGTGGTGGCCTTTAATTTTGGCTTTTTATCATTGGTAGCTAAAAAAAAGTTTGATTATTAGAAATAGCCTTGAGGTTTTGGCTATACTTGAAATATGGTATTAACAACCATTTTCTGCCATAAACAATTGTTAAAAAGGTTGTTTTCGTCGTAATTAATGTCTCCAGTATCTAAAATAACATAAATTGTCCTTGACAAACTTTCTTTTGTTCATATCTTTTGTAAAATCGAGTGAAATAAGGTTTTAATAAGACACGAAGGCAAAATAGATTTTATAAAAGAAACTCGTATCATTTTAGCTTATGGAACCATACTTAGTTCAAAAACAACCCTTTCAACAATTGTTTTTAACGAAAAATCGTTGTTAATGCGACATTTTCAAGCTAAGTGTAGCCAAAACCTCAAGGCTATTTCTGATAATCAACCTTTTTTTTGGCTACCAACGATAAAAAACCAAAGTTGAAGGCTACCACTGAGAATTTCCCAATTATTAATTATATAAGTTAAAATATACATAAAAACGGTGTGATATATTAGATTATTCTAATTAAAAATTAAGATTGGCTTAGTTAGTTGGGACCTCTTTTTTACCCTTGTGACAGGATTTGATTGTTGCCTCTTGTAAAGTGAGATTTTCAAATCCTCCACTTACAAGAGATCTTCATCTAATTACCTAAAAAGAATTATATTACATTGAGTGGACTTATATTGAACAAGTGATTGAAGTTGTAAACTTTGGCTCCTCATATTTTATTGACCAAGACCCGCCACTAAAGACAACCAAATCCTTACAAGAGATCTTCATCTAATTACCTAAAAAGAATTATATTATTTGGGCCTACACCAAATCAGGTATCTTCTCCACCAAATCATTCACCCTAGAACTTGATAAACTTCGCCCTCCCCCTCATCATGATGCAATTAAAGGAGTGTGGAGGGGACGCGTTTCTCATAGGATTGAGGTGTTTGTATGGATTGCGCTTATGGGGAAATTCAACACTCGTAGCAAGTTAGCATAAATTGGGATTATTCCAATTGAAAGCAGCATTTGTCCTTTATGCTCTTTAGAGCCGGAAACGAGTGAGCATCTTATTCTTCATTGCGCCTTCTCGTCTCAACTATGGACATGGTGGATCGATTTATGGCACATCAATTGGGTATTTCCGCTCAATCTTCGCGAAACATTTAATCAATGGCAGTGGCCAAAAAAATCACCTTTCTTCAAAAAGGTATGGTCAGCTGTTTTTTTCATCATTATGTGGACATTATGGAAAGAGAGAAATCAGCGCATCTTTGGTGGCACTTCTTCATCTATCAAAGATTTGAAAGATATGGTTTTGCTCAGAATTGAGTGGTGGATCTCGGGATGGAAAGAAAATTTCCCGTATTCTTCCATTGAAATAGTGAGAAATCCGTCATGCTGGCAATGGAATGGCAGTTCAGTTTTGGGCACTATCAATCCTATCTCAAAGAGTCCAGTGACTTGGTGGCCCCCTATTCTCAATGTAATCAAGTGGAACGTGGATGCATCAGTCAATCCACTAGAATCATGCTCAGTAATTGGTGGAGTATTGAGGAATCATTTAGGGAATTCCATGTGCATATTCTCATCCCCTATTCCTTTTATGGAAATAAACAGTGTTGAAATACTTGCAATTCACAGGGCAACCAAGATTTCTTTATCAAGTGAATTGACAAAAAGTGCAAGTTTAATCTTGGAATCCGACTCAGCAAACGTTGTTCTATGGTGTAATAGTGATAGTGGAGGTCCCTGGAATCTGAACTTTCAATTAAGCTTCATCATAAATGCTCGCAAGAGGGGTCTTGATATCTCAATTGTTCATAAGGGGCACAACGCAAATTTCGTAGTTGACTCATTTGCTAAGCAGGGCCTTCATCGCCAATCTGAATTCATAGCATGACTGTGAATATTCTCAAAGCAACTGTGCCCAGTTCATCATTTCCTTCGGTGCAATAGTTTGGCAGAGATTGTTTGTTCATAGTATGTATGGCCTTAGATTAGATGTAAGTTTCTTTTATAATTACTATTGGCTTGTATTCTGAACCTGGAATGTAATATGTTGTTTGCAGGAAGAAGAGTATTTCCTCAATGCAAGGTGTGCTTGACACTATAAAAGTTCGCCTCTTTCATGATGGGATACCTTGCTTTGAGTCGAAACTCTTCTCTATCCTGTTTGATTAATGAGAATGCAAGCTCAATTATCAAAAAAAAAAAAAAAAGACAACCTTACAATTAGAACTATTCTACTATAAACTATAGTTGTGACTATCTAGGGGTAAAGACTAGATATAATGGGGATTCATTTGATGACTTAAGAACTAAAAATTCATAAATTCATTTTTTTATAGAGATGCAAATAAGAAATTTGACATAGTGTGCATTGAATTAGTAAAAAAAATATGATTTTGAAACAACAAAAATAAATTACTTCCTCCGTAACAAAATAGATGATACACTTTGACTTTCACGTTTGTCGATGCAGTACTTTGACCATTAATAACCTTAATTGTGTATTTGTAAAAATTATAAGAAGTTAATATTATGAAAGTATACATTGTGACGTATCCAACAACATATCATATAGTAATGGTTGATTCAATAAAACTAAAAAATGCATGGTCAAATATATTAGGTAAATAGTGCAATTTTCAAAGTGGTTTTGTTACAGAGGAAATATGTGAAACACATTTGAAACACTCTGGGTGAGTGACCCTGTGCGAGGGCAGCCCAGAGGAAATTCTTCTTACCACGGGTTTTCGAAAGGTGGCCCAAATAAAGAAATTGTTATCTGTATACATGTTAGGAAATAGAATATAGAACTAGTAGGAGTTATTATTTATCTTAAGAGATGTAGGATTATTTATCCTAAGTTGAGTAGTATTAGGACTTTGGTCCTCTAGGGCGTATAAATTGATTTCGATGATCAATGAGATGGAGTGACTTTTACCAAATCTTAACATGGTATAGAGCCAGGCTCACGACTGGGACCGTTGATTTACTATGGGCCAAATGAAAAAGGGACCTCACATGTGACGGGGAGTGTTGAATCTATGATGTTTAGTGCACACCACATGTGAGTGTCCCACATTGATTAAAGAAGATAGATGGGTTCACTTTATAATGCAAAGGGGCTACTCCCCTTATTGCCATATGGTTTTTAAGGTGGAACCTCCTTTGTATTGTGAAGTGGACTCTCTTTCTCCTTGTGATTGGTGCGGCCAAGGCCCATATTTAACATGGTATCAAGAGCCATCTAAAACCCAGATTTTTTTCCTCTCAACTGACCCCTCTTCACTGACCTTAGCGTCTGCCCAAAATTGCAGTGCCAATTCTTACCTATTCCCGACGAGCGGTGATGACAGGAGGCGAGCCCAGCCAACCTAAACCTGATTTGGTGTACTTCCTTGGTTCTAATGATAATCCCGGGAACCTAATTACCCCTATTCAACTTAAAATCGACAACTTTGATGAGTGGTCTTGTGCTATTCGCACCTCTCTGACTGCAAAACAAAAATTAGGCTTCATAGATGGAAGTCTCATGAAACCTACCGAATCGGACAAAATAGTGGATTGGACAACAGTTCATTGTATGATCGTTTCTTGGCTACTCAATACGATTTCACCCAATATTCGATCTACTTTACCTTTTTTTTATGATGCCTATAGTTTGTGGAATCACCTAAAGGAGAGATTTTGTGTCTCTAATGGCACAAAAGTATGTCAACTCAAATCAGAAATTAGTGATTGCAAACAAGGAAGTGACGAATCCTTACTTGAATATTTTGGTCAATTGACCCGATTGTGGGATGAATTATCCTCCCAAGAACCAATTCCTTGCTGCTCCTCTGGAAACAAGTGTGAAGTGTTGAAATTTGTTACCCAAGCACGTGAACAGGATCGTCTTCATTGCTTCCTCATTGGGCTTGCTGCCCTGTACACTTCTATTCGATCCACTCTGTTTTCTCAGGATCCCTTACCATCACTCACTAGGGCTTATCAGCAAATCGCCCAGGAGGAAGCACTTCGAGGGTCTCTGACTTCATCATCCGCTGCCGCGCTAGAGGCGGTGGCCTTAAAAGTGGATACGTGCAGCAGGGGTCGTGGTTCAGGCGAATTTTCGGTCTGCACCCATTGTAATCGGGCCGGCCACGACGTCTCAGCTTGTTTTCAAATAAACAGGTACCCGGAGTGGTGGGGTGACTCCCCATGGGGGGTCGTGGTAACCGAGCAGGGTCTCGCGGCGGACGTGGGGGCCGCGGGGGACGCAGCACCAACAACAGCGCCTCGTCTTCGGTGCGGGCGAATAAAGCCACCGCGTCAGGTGGTGACTGATCTGGTGTGCGCACCAGCCCTCCCGTCGCACAGTAGCAGCCAAGAGATGTTGAGGCTTCGGGCCTTGCGGGATTAACTTCAGAACAATGGGGGACTCTCCTTGACTTATTGAATGGTCCTAAATCTAAAGATCGCCTCCAGGGTAAGCCTATGTGGATTATAGATACTGGAGCAATTCACCATGTTACTGGTACTTTTGAATATTTACAGGATGTTCAGAAAATTAAAGGTTGCCCTGTTGGGCTTCCTGATGGCACTTCTACTGATGCAACATATGCAGGAAGTGTGGTGCTTCCAGGAAATCTAAAACTTTATAATGTTTTATATGTTCCGAAACTTGATTGTAATTTGATTTCAGTTCTTCAACTTCTTGAATCAGAAAATTGCATTGTTCAATTCACTAATACCATATGTGTGATACAGCACCGCAGGACGAGGACCCTGATTGGAGCGGGTGAGCGCAAGGATGGACTTTTCTTTTCATCGGTGTCCCAAAAGTGAAGGTTATGGTGATTGATGGAGAATCTTCCATTGACTTATGGCATAAACGGATGGGTCATCCTTCGGAAAAGGTGTTACGTGCTTTGCCTTGTGTTAGTAGTACTAGTCATAGTTGCAATAATGATGGTTGTGAGATTTGTCTTCGCGCGCATCAACCTAGATCGAGTTTTCCTATTAGTAATAGTCTTGCCAATAGAATATTTGAACTTGTTCACTTAGATTTATGGGGACCTTACCGGACTCGCTCCACTTGTGGTGCATCTTATTTTTTAGCGATAGTTGATGATAATTCTAGAGCTGTATGGATTTATTTATTATCAAATAAAGTGGAAGTTCAAACTATGTTTCTGAATTTTGTGGCTATGGTGGATCGTCAATTTAATCATACCATTAAACGTGTTAGGAGTGACAATGGCACGGAATTTAATTGCTTGCGCCCTTATTTTTTGAAACATGGTATTATATTTGAAACTTCATGTGTTAAAACCCCACAACAAAATGGTCGTGTTGAAAGACAAAACGGTCATATACTGAATGTTGCTCGTGCTTTGAGATTCCAAGCAAACTTACCATTACAATTTTGGCGAGACTGTGTCTTAGCAGTCTGTCATCTATCAATAGAACCCCTTTCGTTGTGTTGAAATATCAAACCCCGATTGAATTTTTGTATCACAAAACCCCTCCCTTGAGTCATATTCGTGTCTTTGGGTGTTTGACTTATGCTCATAATATTAAACATGGTGGTGATAAGTTTGCTAGTAGGAGTCGCAAGTGCGTGTTTCTAGGATACCCGTACACTCAGAAAGGTTGGAAACTCTATGATATGGAGACTCATGAATTTTTTGTCTCCCAGGATGTGAAGTTTTTTGAACACCTTTTTCCATTTAATATATCTCTGGTGTCTGATGTTCCCGTGATGGTTGAAGGGGGACATACTGCTCAGATTGAGGATTTTGTGGCAGAAGAAGTCGAGGGCCCAGGCTTGGTGAAGCCTTGTGCGCCTCGCCTCGACGCTCCCGTGGGTGGGGCTTCCCCTTGTCATTTATTACCGGTCGAGGAAGTCGTGCCGGGTGCAGATGTTGTGCCGGGGCAGCCTGATGCGGCTCCCGGGTGTGCAGGTGGTAGTCCTACGGGGTGTGCGGATGGCACCCCTGTGGGGGTGAGGAGGAAGTGGGGGGTGAGGTTGAGTTGGGTTGAGGACGGCGTGCAAAAATTACGAATACAAAATTATGGGATTTTAATACTCATACTATTGTGAAAAAGAACAGTCCATCTACGCGTCCATCAACTTCATCAGTGTCCTTAGGTACTTCCTATCCTATTACACATTATGTTAATTGTGAAAAAATTTCTGATAAACATGGCAGATTTCTAGCAGCGATTTCTGCTGGTAATCCTCCTAAAAATTTTAAGGAGGCAATGAAATATGATGGAGGGCGGAGGGCCATGAGTGATGAGATCAAAGCTCTTGAAGATCAAGGGACATGGGTGCTACAACCTCTTCCTCCTTGCAAGAAGGCCTTAGGGAGTAAGTGGGTGTATACAGAGAAGTATGATGAGCATGGCAATTTACAGCGCTTGAAGGCTCGTTTGGTTATTTTTGGGCATCATCAGGTGGAAGGTATTAATTATAATGAAACTTTTACCCCGGTTGCCAAAATGACTATTGTTCGTACTTTTCTAGCTATTGCTGCTGTGAAAAGATGGGAGATTCATCAGATGGATGTCCATAATGCCTTTCTGCATGGTGATTTGCAGGAAGAAGTATATATGAAAGTTCCTCCTGGATTTCACCAACAAAATAAAAATTTGGTGTGCAGGATGAAAAAATCATTGTATGGTTTGAAACAGGCTCCTAGGTGTTGGTTTGCCAAATTAGCCGCTGCCCTTCACGCATATGGATTCACGCAATCCTATTCTAATTATTCATTATTTACATTCACTAGAAAGGAGGTAGATCTTAATGTTCTCATTTAAGTGGATGATATGGTTATTGCAGACAACGATCAGAAAGCTCTACTGAACTTCAAATCTTATTTAGGCACTTGTTTTAAAATGAAAGATTTGGGACTTTTGAAATATTTTCTTGGTCTGGAGGTTGCTCGTAGTTCCCAGGGAATATTTATGAGTCAACGAAAGTATGCTTTAGATATTATTTCGGAGACTGGATTATTGGGTGCCAAACCAGCTGACTTTCCTATGGAGCAGAACCATCAGCTTGCAATTGCTGAGGGCCCTTTATTTGATGATCCTGAGCGTTATCGGCGTCTCATGGGACGATTGATATATTTGGCGGTGACTCGCCCAGACTTGGCATATGCTGTACATATTTTATCTCAGTTTATGCAGGCACCAAAGGTGGTGCATTGGGATGCTGCACTTCGTGTGGTACGATATTTGATGAAAAATCCGGGACAAGGTATTTTGTTTCGTTTTGATAGTGATCTCCGCCTTGAGGGGTGGTGTGATTCTGATTGGGCTAGTTGCCCTATTAACCGACGTTCTTTGAGTGGATGGTTTGTTCTGCTTGGTTATTCTCCGATTTCTTGGAAGACCAAAAAGCAGCCCACTGTTTCACGTTCATCTGCCGAGGCAGAGTATCGTTCTATGGCTGCAATAGTTTGTGAATTGAAATGGCTTAAGCAGTTACTTGGTGATCTTGGAGTTCAGCATCCTGCAGGGATGCAGTTATATTGTGATAGTCAATCTGCGTTGTATATTGCGAAGAATCCTGTATTCCATGAACGCACTAAACACATTGAGGCAGATTGTCATTTTGTTCGAGATGCTGTGACTGAAGGTCTTATTTCTCCTTCGTATGTTTCCACTAAGTATCAGTTGGTAGATATGTTCACCAAGGCTCTAGGTAGGACTCAATTTGAATTTTTGTTACGCAAGTTAGGCGTTCGTGATTTGCACGCTCCAACTTGAGGGGGGGTGTTAGGAAATAGAATAAAGAACTAGTAGGAGTTATTATTTATCTTAAAACATGTAGGATTATTTATTCTAAGTTGAGTAGTATTAAGACTTTGGTCCTCTAGGGTGTATAAATTGATTTTGATGATCAATGAGATGGAGTAACTCTTACCAAATCTTAACAATACATGATAGGTTATGCATTTATATTTGTCTATTATCCTTACTATTTTGTTTTTTGCCTTTGTTAGTGCACTATCTTAGCTTGAAAAATTATGTCAAATGTGGATTAATTAAATTCAGGAAAGAAGGGGATCTTATAGCCAAATCTATGTCGTCAAGTTAGCTGAAGCATGCATTATATATCAAGTGGTATTTTTCTAATTGTAGTTTGCTTGATCTCATAACTTCCATTGTGCTATGTAAGCACATCTGACATCTCACATGAGTACCTTGAGATGTCCATGATGGTATGTTTGAGCCTTGAGGCCAATATTTATACAACTCAATAACCACGACTACACGAGGAGAAAATGTGATACATACCTACCTAGATTTGGAGGGTTATCTACGAATGCAATGATTGATGAGTGATGAGAATCAAAACACGAGTATAAAGCAGTGTGTGTCCTTACTGATTCATCATGTCAATTATGTACTTGGATATATTAAGACACAGGTCCATTCACCATGTATGAAGCTGTAGATGTCTTATAAATCACTAAGGTCACCTAAAACATAAACTAGTATGAACCTTTCTTGAGTTATTGTGTATTGCTGTTGAGAAGAGAAGTATTAGAAGTGTAATGGATTAATAAATAAGTCTATCTCTTCCATACTTAAGGTATTGGGTTCGAAATTTTATATATACTAACAATATTTGAAATATTTCTTTTATAAAAATATATGGGATTGATGTGGTGTGAGAGTTATTGGAAGAGGAGAAGTTTATGATACTAGAAACCTGTTTATAGCGCTTTTTAGTAGTAGTAGTAATAATAATAATAATATAATCAAATACAGTATTGGTTTAGTATACGTATTTTCAAGTACATTTGAATTTATGAAATAAATTTGTATTGCTCATATATGAACACACTCTCTCTCTCTGTGTCCTTCATTTTGACCAAAAATATAAGAGATAAAACCATACATATATATACTTTTAATTCCTTTTATTTTCTTAACTTGCAACATAGAAGTATAGCACAAGAATTTAGGAGAGGAGAGAGATAAAAAAAGAACCGCCACGTACTAGGAGAGAAAGAGAAAATATATACCAAAAATATCAATGTTACAATTAATATTCAACTTTCTAAAATGGGAAACATTGCAACTTGCAAGTAAAAATTGATGGAGGAATTATATGTATACCCCTTACATTTTTTTAAGGAAAGATGAAGATCTATTGCAAGGGGGTGACGGGATTTTTTTTTTGGGGGGGAGGGAGAAGGGATCGGGCATCCCACTTTGCAAGAAGCAAGAATCAAAGTTTTGTCACAAAGGTAGAAGGTGGGCACAACCAGGGCCGTCTTGAAATTTTCGTGGTCCATGTTCTAACATGAAAATTAGGCCCCTAAATTTATAAAAAATAAAGATGGAAGGTTGGGGTATTAAAGATGAAAAGTTGAAAATTAAAAGATTGATCATTGAGAATTTTATCAAGGGCGGAGAATAAGCGTTATTTCCTCAAATATGAAGTAAATTTTTTAAAAATATTATATTTTAGGGATCTTATAATTTTGGAGCCCTGTGTTGTTGAACTCTTTGCACACCCTCATCTACCCCTCTGGGCACAACCAACTAGGTCGACCTTGTATCTTATATGTATACCTGTTAAATGGATAAGAAAACTAGTGGTATAAAGGATTTGTTAATTTTTTTTATTAGGAAAGATAATTGGCCTGAAGACCAACCCCTGCTAAACTACTAGACTACAGGGCACACCAGCTCAGATATTGGGTACAAAGCTAAATAGCCCAGAAGACAACATGTTTGAAGGCCCACAAAAATAATCCCCTCGGGGTGGTAGTCCACTGAGCTACCACCTCTCCCTCAAAGGATTTGTTAAGTTGATGTTATATAAACATCATTTTACTACACTATTTACGTAATATTCATATGAGTTTCCCTCAAGAAGTCTAATATAGCCCATCTTAGTGAACAATACTAAAATAACACAAGCAATTTTATATGTGGCTAGTTATACCAATAGTTAACTATGTGGCCAGTCCAATGATAAGTTTAATTATTGTATTTTGAGATTACTAATTAATATATCACGGGACTATGGGTTGCTTATAATTGTTCGGGTTACTTATTACTATGGTAGGGGTTACTAATAATTGTTAGGGTTATTTATGTCCCCTATTGGGAATAAGTATCTTAGGGGGTCACTGATCAATCATTTGTGAGTATAATTTTTGGGGGTCACTTGTAATTTTTTGGGGTGGCTAATGTTTGAATATAGTTAGCTATCTTTTGTGCGAGGACACATGATTGCCCCACACAAAACTTGTTAAAATAATGATTAATGAAACCAACAAATTGGGCCGATTTACGGGCTCCCGCATCCTAATACATATATGTAGAATTGAAATGGGCTTCTAGTCAATCCTGAATTGGTCCCAAGTTCCCATCTCTACATACACATAGTACTAATTCAACTGGCAGACTATTCTTGTTGCCAACTTAAGCCCATTTGTGAGTATTAGATAGCAAACAAGAAAACTTGTGTTAAAAAAAGACTCAGCCCATTTGTGAGTAGTAGATAGCAAACGAGAAAACTTGGGTTAAAAAGTGACTAAATGTAGTGATGTAGATGGGATAAGATTACAGATTTTGATACTATCCTTACAATTTGATTTTGATACTATCCTTACAATCCTACCAACGCAACTAGATGACTTCCACAGTAGTTAATAGCAATGATCATTCATGGCAATCAAATATTATCCGAAATATCAAAACAATCCAAAGGTTAGGCCCGTCTACTAGTTCCTTTTTTCTACTACGAACAAATTTTAAAAAGAAAATTTGGTAATACTAATTTTAGGCTCGTTCTATTCACCTAAAAGAGTTTTAGGTTTATTATTAAGTTTGGATAAGTTTCAATAAATATAGATAAGTTTAGATAAGTTCAGAGAAGTTCAAATAAGTTCAAATTAGTTCCAATTCTTTAATTTTGAAAAAATAAGGTAAAAGTGAGACACCCTTAATTGATAATGTCAGTTTCACACGACAATTTTCTACATGGTCTAATAAATATATATCTCAAATTTCCTATAACCTAAGTGCTTTATGAGTTACCACCGGTCCGTACTTGCGTTAAAGGTTATGTAAAAACCGAGGTTGGATTGGCATCTGATAATGCCAAAATGGCATCTCACAAGGGTAATAAGGTAATTTTATAAGTTGGAGGTACCAAAGTAAGCATAAGTTGGTACCAAAACTCAGGCAA
This sequence comes from Beta lomatogona, assembly GCA_947646795.1. Lineage (NCBI taxonomy): Eukaryota > Viridiplantae > Streptophyta > Magnoliopsida > Caryophyllales > Amaranthaceae > Beta > Beta lomatogona. The sequence continues at coordinate 1,152,785 of CANSNZ010000731.1, forward strand.
ATTGGTACCAAAATGGAGTCACCGTGGCACCAGTACCAAAGTAACTCTTACTTGGTACCAAAGTGTTAGTTTGGTACCAAACTGTAAAGTTACAGTTTACAGTTTGGTACCAATTTAATTGAGCTTTGGTACCAACTTATACTTATTTTGGTACCTCCAACTTATGAAATTACTTTGATACCCTTGTGAGTTGTGTGATGCCATTTTGACATCTCACTATGAGTTACCGACACTTTCTCTTAAAAACCTAAGTGCACCTAGTAATTTGAAAATTTTCAATTAGGAAATTTTAGAAGTGTCTCCTTAGAACTTAGAAGGTTGAATTGTTGCCACTTGCTTGATAAACACAATGTTCTCAAATCTCAATCGCATGAGATAAACTTTCTTTTAATGGACATATAATAATATAAATGTTACTTTTTCTGGTTTTTATTAGTTTACCCACCCTTTTTCGGGTTGTTAATTATTAGCTTATCCATTTATTTTTCTTCTGTTTTTGGAATTGTCTCACCAGTTGTTTATTATTATTTTTACCTTATTCTCACTCTACTTTTCTTGGCACACAACATTAACTTCAATACAATATGCAAATAAATTAACATTTTATCTTTCCTTCTATGATCCACATATAGGGATGGACATGGACCCAAGACCCGACTCAAACCCGATTGGACCCTACCCATTTTAAAGGATCTGGGCTTAGAATTTTAAGACCCATTAAATTTGGCTCGAATCTGGGTCTATGTGTTGAAAATTGTGTCTAGGTATGAGTCTATGCCCCATAGACCCAATTTTTTTAACATATTAAATGAATAAATTATATATAAAAAGCAATTCACTTATTAGCCTCAGATTGAAAGTTTTAGTCTCTCACGCAACCATTGAGTCACATGACTCGAGTCCTCAAGCTTCAATTTCTGATTTTATTCATTGCCCTGCGGGACTCAAGTCAATTTGTTTTAGATGTTCAATTTGAAATGTTACGTATAAGAATTAAACTATTATTTTGGTGTTTTATCATTTTAACAACTAAAAAAAGGGCGTATAAAATCGCGAGTAATAAAAACAATGGAAACTATTAATAATTTTGAGATCTATTTTGATCCGTTTTGGAGCCAGGATCTGCCAGACCCATTGAACCTGGGTAAGGGTCCAGATTTTCAGACCCTGTGGGTTTGGGGGGGTCTGGATCCAAATCAATATTTACGGGTCTGGGTGTTGTCGAACCAGCCCAGACCTGCCCATGCCAATTCTTACCCGCATACCTATTTCTCCTAAAACTTGTGTCCAAAGAAGTGGGTAAACTAATAAAAATCAGAGAAAGTATAATAATAAGGCTTTAAATTATGTTGATACAATCATCTTAAAAGACATACTAATTACACAAGGAATTCTTTCCACTGATAGTGATAATACTAGTTAGATTTTAGTCATTTTACTATCTACAATATCCCATAAATGATCATTGTTGCCAAAACAGCCAGGCTCTGTTAATTTCACCTTAAAACTAACTACTATTAGGATAATGAAGTATGGTGAATTCCAATTAATTTAAACTAGCCTCGTATGCACACTATGTGTGCGACAACATAGTAGTATTAATGGTGATATTCGAATACGTAAATAACAATAATATTAATGTGAAAAATAAACATGTACTTCGTATTTTTTATTTTTATAGAACGTTGGATTGAAAATGAAGATAAGAGAAGTTGGTCTATGCTTACTTTTTCTCATCAGGTTTAACTATTTTGCTTGGATAACATCTTGACTACGACAATTATGAAATCGAAAAATAAAAAGATAAGTTATATTTTTTTTTCTCGGTAATTTTATGAATTTTTTATTTTTTGTTCTTTGTAATTGTTATTGAATATTTAGGTAAAATAAAACTTTGTATTTTTGGCTTTACAATTGTTGGAAATTTTCTTTGTTATGTTAGTTTCCTCAACGTAAGTAATCTTTTAATGACAATCTTAAACTTTTTTATGTTAATTTTCTCTTTTTACATTTTTCCTTATTATGCATAATTGTAATCAGGAAATGAATGTGAATTTTTAAATAGGTTTTTTTATGTTTTAAATTAGGGGTATATAAATCTTTTCATAAGGGACACCATAGCTCCCCCCTTGACTTATATAATAGAGATATGTGCAGACTACTCATATTTAATACAGAAATAGTTTTTATGCCAGGGATACGCCCCGTGTAATTATATATTTTATTTATTAATATTTTACTTTAAAATCATAATATCAAGTATCACTTGGTTTAGTGGTTAAGATTTTAGTATATATGCTTGTGATCACGAGGTCGGATCTTATCAACGCATTTTCTATTTTTTATTGTACATGGATTATTACATGGAGTTAAACACTCTAAGGGAAGCGCCACGTAGTATCGTTCCTTGTTTAGGAACATTTTTTAATATATTAGTATAGATTACAATAAGTTTCAATATTTGAGAGCTCGTCATTAATATCTAATACTTCTTTTTATTCGCACATAAGTTTTATTATGCATAACTGTAAATCAGTATATAACACTTCTTTTAATGGCACACAACTTTTTCTCATTAGGTTTAACTATTTTGCTTGAATAACATCTTGACTACGATAATTTATGAAATCGAAAAATAAAAAGATTAGTTATATATTTTTTTTCTCGGTAATTTTATAAAAAGATTAGGTTTAACTGTACTAGGCTCGGCTCGTTTGTTGTTTAGCTCGAATCGGCTCGGCTCGGCTCGGCTCGTGAGCTTCTATCAAGGCTCGAGCTCGATTTGAGACAAATTAAAAAAATAAGCCAACACAACATTAAACCAAACAAAAAATTCATATTCGACATTTAAAAAAATTGTTGATAGATCTTGTAGAATAATAGACTAATATAAAATATAACATGAATAAACATATTTTATTTCATTTTTTACATGTTAACCAAATGAATTACTTACAAATATACATAAAAAATCGACAAACTAGATATAAGATGATACAGAAAGAAAAGACATGAATTGCTCAACGTAAAAATTTGTATAAAAGGATACGTATAGTATAATAACTTTTTTGTAGTGTTTTACCCTATAATAAAATATTTAAGTGCTTTAAATTATAATAACTTTTTTATGTAAAATAATAATCGAGCCTGTTCACGAGCTTTTCGAGTCGAGTTTGGCCTAGTTCGGTTCGGCCCGTTAATATCTCGAGCCGAGCTTTGACCGTGCGGAGCCCGAACTATTCGCGAACAGGTCGAGCTCATTATCACCCCTAGGTACACCCAGGTGTATGATGAATGAACTCCTATATATTCGCTCCATTTACTATTTACCCATTTCTTTTGATACAAAGTTTAAGGAGAAATAGGTATGTGGGTCATAAAAGAGAAAATAAAGTATTAATTATTACATATTGTACTTAAGTTAATATTGTTGGCCAAAGATATAGTGAAAATTTTTTATCGTAAAGATAATAACACAAAATTGGTGGGACCATTTCAAAAAAAAGAAGAGATGGGTAAACTATAAATGACAATCCGAAAAAGTGGGTAAACTAATACTACATCCGTTTCACAATACATGCACCATTTCCTCTTTTGGTATTTCATAACACATGCACCATTTCCTCTTTTGGATCTTTCACAATACATTACCTCCTTTAAAACACAATCACATGGGTTTAAAGTGCAATCACAACACTCTTTCTCATTTGGTTTGTGTGTTATATAAAAATGGTACATGTATTGTAAAACGAAGGTAGTAAAACCGGAGAGAGTATATTATAAAAGTACACAACAAACTTATAAGTTTCAATAAATTCATAAAAAAAGTTTATAATTAGTTTAGACTTTAGACAAGTCAAATATACACTGTTCTAATCCAATAGGGCACCTCTCCTTATCAATTTAAAAAACCGTCCAATTTAGATATCCCTATAAAAAAAGTCAACTTTACATGGAATCACAAACAACCCCCCCCTTTTCTCTCTCCCCCCAAAATAGCCCACCAATGAAATACTCTCGGCCCCAAACTAAATATTACCCACTTATTAACCAGGTTAAATGGTTAAATATCTTAATGGGCTTATCTACAATACAACTTTTTGACTCCAAAATTTAGAGGCCTGCTTCTCGCCGGCAGCAAAAGCAACCTTTAATTTTGGTGGTTTTGGTCACCCGCTACTTCCTCCAAATTTCAGAAATGCCACTCCCTCTCTTTCTCTCTTTTGGTGTTTGAATAGTCTGCTATTCAACAATGAGAACTGAGAGAAGCTGCTAAAAATGGAACCTTAGAAAGTAAGTACTTTTATAATCCTCATTCTTTTCGGTTATGAAATTATTATTTGAACTGTATGTACCTTTAATTTTTCTGGGTTACCTTCAATTTTTTTCTGTAATTTAATGGGTATAACTGAAATTTTCAAATTAATTTAGGAATCTGCTTGTAATATAAGCAAATGGGTACTGCTCAATTGTCAAAAAGATTCATTCTTTTTGTTAATCTTTTGCTGCTGCTCCTTTTTGTGCACTCTTCTGATGTTAATTTCGAGGTAAATTTGCCATTCTATCCTACTAATAAATTGTTGGTTTTTGTTTGGAAATCAAATTATAAGTAGTAATTGGTCTGTATGTTTTTGTAATTTAGGAAAAGGGTGATTTGAAGCTCAATAGTCCCTTAATAGCTAACAATAGTGGCACTAAAAATTCAGATGAACAAAAGGGTGGGATCAGATTTGGGACTGATTCTGTAGAAGTTACCCAAGTGAAGAAGGAAGAGAAATTCGAAACTTCGAATGAGGTCATTCAGAAAGATCTTGATAGGAGCAATATCAGCGAGTCATTACAGTCTAAAGAAGGTCATGATCAGAAAATTCATGATGATAGTAAAAATGTGGAGTTGAAATATAAAGATGATGAGAGTGGCAACTTAGGAGGGTTGGGAGAAGGGTTTGGGTCGAAAAGCGAGCCTAAAAGGGATGGCAATGAAGAATCAAATGGCTCCTTGATAGGAATGGAGAAGGATAAGTTTCGAGATGATGAATGTGATCCATCTAGAATGTGTGTTGACCAGAAGAAGAATTTAACTGCCTGTTTGAGAGTTCCAGGCAATGGTAAGTTCTGTTTGATTAAAGGTTATTTTTATTATGGCTGGGGTATTTGCATTTTGATACATGACCGAGCATTGTTCCACATGAAGAAATTTGGTTTGTCACTGCTCTAACTCAACAACTAGAAGTTGAGATTTTGTGCGTGCTAATTTTAGTTTTTGGCATGTAGCCGAGAATATTTGTTTGGATGACCATTGAAGTCGAGTGTGTTTGATGAACTGCTATAGAGAAAAGATAGTACTAATAAGGAGAATGATTTTGCCTTTGCTAAATTTTTGCTTTTGATGGTTCTACCTGGGATACTAATTCAAGAATTGGAAGACTAATTATCACTGTCGATTGGGTAAGTCAGCTATTGGATAAGGACTGTCGTTGAAACTTGAAACCTTATGACTTATGATGCATTTTAGTGTGGGTTATAATATCTCAACAGTATTGAGCAACACCCATTAAGTGATCATCTTTCCTAGGTACCTAAAGTATCATCTCTGTATTTTGTTTTTATCTTATTACTAGGTCCAGGGGAACAAGGGAAAAGTGAGAAAGATATCTTATTGCTGAGGCAAAGTTGTGTGATTCTTTGCTTATTAGAGGGTAGTATTCTTTGTGAGCATATGCTTTTTTTGTTTGAAATAAATTTGAGCTTTTACATCAAGTCTTTCTAATAAGAAGTTACTAATACATACTTGCTATCTATGGAATGATATGAGAAAGAATTAAATTGCAAATGATGGCTTTTATTTTTTTAAATTGGAAATGCTCATATTTGCAAACTATGACTAATGATAGGTTATATGAACTCTGAAGTAGTCAAATCATCCTATAGATAAAGGCATTGCTTATTATCTTGTTGAGGACCATATTGTAAGTTGGAATTTTCAATATCAACTTCAGACACTGTTGTCCCTTAAGAAGCTTGTACCAAAAATCTGGGTTATTATATATAAACACTATAATCAGTCTGACATAGAAGCTCTTTTCAAAAGACGTGATCTGAAAGCAAAATAGATAAGAAATGCATAGAATTTTTCTAGTTAAGCTTCATTTTTTGTGAAATGCTAGCTCTTGATCTGAACCTATTTGCAACTTATTGGTCATAATTGAACTTAGTTTGAGTTGTAAAATGGACTTGGTAATTACTTGGTAGCTCTTACCTTTTGGACCTTTTTCCCCCTTAACAAGTGTGAAATGTTGAAAACTGAAAAGAACAAGGACTCAGTCCATTATGAATCTATACTCGGAACTCGGAATCCAACATAGCAAATCTTTGATCCCATTGACAATGAATTAATCTAATTGGTCTTCTCAAGCGTGTAAAAATGTAGAGGTGCCATCTAGATATGTTGCCCATAGTATCAGATTATCTTTCCGGCTATAAGTCATCCAAATAAAGTATGACATAAGTCTAAGATTGTCCCCAATAGAAGCCATTAGTACTTTTCGTGGCTCCTTTTGACAAGGTCTCTTGACTGTCGAAAGTCGCCCATGGATAACGGAAGTCTGTTGGAACCAAGAATGGCACTTTTAGTGCAAGCTCACAGAAATATATATGAATAATGTAAGAGAAGTATCATTGGGTGTCTATTGGCAAACAAGACCATATGTGACACAACTGCAAAATTACTTATGCCCGATAGACAATAAGCCATGCTCAAAAAACCCTGTGTGGTTTCCTATGGAAAGTCTATTTTAAATTCTTTTTTTTAAAAAATTGTTAAGGAAAAATACCCCTCTGGATCGGAATCTCTCGCAGGTCAATGCAACCCAACAACACGAGGCAAGGCCCCTTGGGTGTTGTTTGGGGGGGAGATAAAGGGAACCACATCCCCAAAGTGCCTCTAGCGGGGTTTGATCCCATTGTGACTTGTGTTGGTGGAAAGTCTATTTTAATTGAATGAAGGTCTCTCTTATATCCAAGCTGCCTACTAAGATTGGTTAAAGTCCATCAGGAGTAAAAATCATTTAACCTAGAATCACCTCAACGAACCTCATTGCCCAGGCTATAGCCATACTTGTAAGTCTCTTCAATGGCCAATATATGCCATCTAGGATTGCAGGATATCCTTTAGGTTGAACGATGTGCCAAATACAATGTATCATGCATGTAAGACCATTTCTGCTGGCTGTTGGAAATTTTTTTAATGAAAATTTGAGGGAATTCCCCGTGGCTCCCATAACGCTTATTGGTGTGCTTAGGGTCCATGATGTGCAGTAGGAGTTAGGACCAAGATGACGCATGATGTGGCACCACCTAGAATATCTCATTTTACGTGCTACAAGTCATACCCACTGTCCATTTTTGGCTTCAGGAGAAAAACTTGAAAATATAGTCTACATTGATTTAAAAGACTTCCTTTGTGGGTGTCTAGTAACAAATGTTCAAAAAACTTGATACTAGAACCTATATGGATTGCTCTGTGCATATGCTGCTAGTCATATGTGTTTTAGCCACTTGAAATTGGCTACCTTTGCTCTGTTCAGTCATTTTGGTAGTTGGTTTTATAACCCTCCGTGACTCAGTTTGATCTGCTGCGAATGTATTGCAACTTGCAAAACAGAATGGCCTGATCTCAAGTAATTTTTCCCTGAGGGAGGAAGGGGAAGGGGCTTGCTTCATTATGTTTGTAGCTTCTGCCATGATTAGTGTTTCATATAATCTATGTGATTTCTTCTTGATTTCCAGATTCTCCGGATCTTTCACTTCTGATTCAGAACAAAGGTTCAGAGCCTGTTAATGTTACAATTACAGCTCCTGAATTTGTTCAGTTGGAGGAAGCAAAAGTTCAACTTCAACCCAAAGAAGACAAAAAGGTAAATTAGCTTGATGTGAGTTGGTAAAGGTGTCACCATTGTGATGAGTGATGACTTCAGTTGGTGTACGTATTGTATACCTAATTTGGTGCTCCTGCCGAGAGAATGAGAGAGAAATTGTGTATCAAGTTGATGCTGCACATCTTAGGTATAATTGCTAGTTTGGTACTATAAGTTACCAGGATTGCAGATTAACCAACTTGCATCTTTCTGCACTAATCTAAGTGGAGCAGTTCGTCAATCCGTCTTGGTGACTTGCTGGATTTCACAAACAAATTCAAACAAACAAATAAACAAAGGATGTGAAATTCTTAATCTCAAAAGAAGGGATCGGCTGCATGAACCAAGAAATTATCATATGTCGTCTTCTACAAAGACTATTGTCCTCCATTCATTTGTATCTAATGTTATATGCTCCTGTAAGTCCATTTTCTTCATATCCTTTTTAATTCCCTCCAGCTGAAGTCATCTCTGGTCTCCCTCGGCTTCATCTGAAATCCCCATAATCCCAACTCTCCACCTTCCTTACTGGTACAGTCTCATTTGTCCAGCCAAGTACCAACTCTCTGCTTGGATATCCACTTATTTGCTACGAAGCTAAGAGGAATAGACATCCAGTTCACTGAGCCATAAACCAACTATTGAATCTGTTAATAAATTTTTTGCTGGTATGGTATTGAATCCCCTATAAACCAATTGCCATCATGTTTGCGTGCTAATGGTATTGTCATTGAATTCCGAGCTGGGTTATGCTCTATACTGATACCATTTGGTCTTTGTACTTCAGTGATTCCATTCTGCTGTTTCTCTAAGGAGATTCTCGTGGCCTTTTCATGTGGTAGCTTATTGTTTTATGTAGTATGAAGACTTCCACACCCGTTCCTTACCAGTTACCATGACAATAATCTGATTACAACAGCTGGACAGCTCTTCAAGTTTGTTCATTCTTCCAAATGTGATTTCTCTAATTTGATATGATGTCCTTTTATGAACATAATTCATTGTATCATAACAAGCTTTACTTATCATCCCTCTAAAGACCAAGTCCATTTTGTTCCATCATTATGCCATGAAATGATCGGTCCATCATTTGACGGAAGTCACTCATTGTTGCATTGTGACTCTTATGTACAGAAAATCATGATTTGGATCACTAAAATGTGGCTGGTAATGTTTCCATTCTTAATCTTGCAGGTTAAGGTTACTGTCGCATATGAGGGACTAGATAGCTTAATATTATTGACGACAGAGGATAGCCGCTGTACTCTGGACTTCAAGGAGTTGATACCCCGCGATTCCAGAATAGAAACCCATTATTCTTTTAAGCTCAGATATATCAGCAATTTGACCCAAACTCACTGCATAATATTCCTAATTCTCTCTGTATTTTTCATTTTTGGATCTGCTTGGATGTGTTCTGGCTTGTGTAAGAAATTCTATCAAGGGAATATGTATCAGACAATCGATATGGAGCTACCCATTTCACAAGTGTCGAAAATTGGTCCTGAACCAAATGATGGTTGGGATGATAGTTGGGATGACCATTGGGATGACGAAGAGGCTCCCATGTCACCAGCATTGCCTGCTACGCCTAATCTTTCGTCGAGGGGCCTTGCTTCTCGGCGACTTAACAAGGAAGGGTGGAAAGATTAATGTCTTTTTGGTGGGCATCTCATATATTCTCTTCTGTTTTTATGTATATTTTTTATTTTCTTGGCGATGAGATATGTGATACACTATGGAATAGAAATTTGAGATTGGTTTGAAGTAGGAGTTCTGTATACATTAGAGTTATCGCAGCAAAATTCTGTGTGTGTAACCTTGTGCTTTAGACATCTATTGATTATAAGTCACACAATGTTAAAGGTAAAAGAAATAATTAACACCTATTAGTTTTTTTTTTTAATTTAAAAAAATTAGGCAAACAAAGAGAGGGAGTAAATTAAGCTAATTGCTACTACATGGACTCCACCTTATTTCCTTTCTCTTACTATTTGTTTCCCCACTCTTATTCCCTTCATTCCATAAAAAGTAAAAAACTTATATGGACTTGGTCCACACTAAATTAGTGTGGACCTAATGCTAATTAATGTTATTTATGAAAAAAAGGATCACTATATAAAAAAAAAAAAAATATAAAAGATGAATAGATATAAATTATGAAGTTTGACTATGAAAAAAAAAGGTTACTATGTCACAAAGTGAAAATTTCATCATGATGAACTAATGTGAGAAAGAGTTACTATATTAAAAAAAACAGTCACTATGGTAGATAGTAATTGTATAGTGTATCTTAAAATTTGAAAAGGTTACTATATGGAAAAAAAAAAAGGGTTACTATGTTAAATAAGTGGTTTTGGTCGACAATAATATTATTGTGGACCAGGTCCACGCAAGAATAACTCCCATAAAAATTTACCTACTTTCTTTTTTAGTATGTTTCAAAATCCTTCGCCGCTTTACTTTTTCTATTTTGGAACATTCCACAACATTTTACTTACATATAGTTTTAAATGTTTCTTTTCTTAGCCCGCCATTTTCATGTATCCCACCAACCTTTTTTTATCATTTACTTGATTTTGATGAAAATCAAAGTAGGTAAGCGATAGTAAAGCAGGAGTATGGTAACTAGCGGATTTGATGTACATACATACTTTTATGAGTGTGGTCGGTTGAAGGGTTACGGACTGAATGGAATGGATATGATTCTATAAATAATCGAAATACTGGTTGATTGAGGCAACTTGGGTGTGGTACCTCATACTCATATATTTATCATCTCCTCATAAACCCCTTCAATCTCATACTCTCTACAGTCTACTCCTATGAACTATGACCCCATATCTTCCAAGGGATTCTAAATCTATAAGTGTAAATTATCTATGTTGTGAAAAATATGAAGAGAGAAGCTATTGATAGAAATATATCAGAGAGTGTATTGTATTCAATTGTGTAAAACTGATTTCTTACATCGACGATATTTATAAGCAAGATTTCAATTGTGTACAATTGCAAATTCAACATTTTCTGCGTGGGAAAGAAAACTTTTCCTAACATGCATTAAATGCATGTCAGGAAATTCACTATGGTAAACAGTGGAATTTGGCATTCCACTATTCTCTCAACACTCCCCTTGAATGTCCACTGATAACTCATAATTAGAGGTGGGCATGGGTCGAGCCAGCACGCGGGCCGGTCCGGCCCGTTGTCCGCTACGTGGGCCGTGTGCCTGTCATGGACAAGAATTTTTATTTCAGGCCTGCACCGGCACGAGCCCGTCTATATGGCCCGTGGGCCGAAAGCCCCTTTCCTTTGTTTTTAGCCTAAAACTGCCAAGAATCCAAAAAAACAACATAAAACACGGGCCCGTGGACAAAACCTGAAAATTCCAGGCCCGGCACGGCACGGCCCGCCACTCACGGGCTCGGGCCCGGCCCGTCATTTCCCCAAGCCTGCGGGCCGAGCCCGTGAATAGGCCCGGCCCGGCCCATGCCCAGGTCTACTCATAATAGACGCTGTCTCATTAAGCATCTTGTTAGGAAAAACCCTGTGGGAAAAATCCATAACTAGGGAAAAGAGTACAACTATTATATATCATTATATGCTTAAAATTTACTGCCTCATTAAAAACCTTGTCAGGAAAAACCCGGTGGGATAAAAACCTGATCGAAAGGAAAAATAGTGCAGTGCATATAATACTCCCCCTGAATCTAGCATATATCACGAAGATGACACATACCAATTTTTCGGGTTAATTCTTCAAATTTCTTCATCGGAAGGGATTTGGTGAATAAATCTGCAAGATTCTCACATGATTGGATTTGTTGGATGTTTATCGTCCTTTCCTTTTGGAGGTCATGAGTGAAGAAGAGCTTTGGTGATAAATGTTTAGTTCTGTCTCCTTTGATGTACCCTTCGCTTACTTGGGTGATACATGCAGTATTGTCTTCGTAGATGATAGTTGGATTTATTGTTATTGTTTTCATTCCACATTCGTCTTGGATATTCTTGATCATTTACCTTAGCCAAACACATTCCCTTCCAGTTTCATAAAGAGCAATTAATTCTGCATGATTTGATGATGTGGCCGTCAAAGTCTGCTTCGTGGATTTCCAAGATATTACCGTACCTCCATAAGTGAATAGATACCCGGATTGAGACTTAGCCTTTTGTGGATCTGATAGGTGCCCAGCATCTGCATATCCAATGAGTGACGCATTTGGTTTCAACTGGTAGAATAATCCAAGATCTTGTGTTCCTCGAAGATAGCGTAACAAGTGTCTGATTCCATTCCAATGTATCTTCGTTGGTGCATTGCTGTATCTAGCTAACAAGTTTACTGAAAAAGCTATGTCAGGTCGAGTATTGTTAGCCAAGTACATTAAGGCACAAATCGAACTTAAATATGGTACTTCAGGACCAATAATTTCTTCATTTTATTCTCGTGGTCTGAATGGATCATCTTTCACATTCAGAGAATGCACTATCATTAGAGAACTTATTGGGTGGGCTTTGTCCATGAAAAACGTCTCAGAATTTTTTCTGTATAGTTTGATTGATGGACAAAAATCCCATTTCTCAAATGTTCTATTTGCAAGCCAAGGCAAAATTTTGTGCTCCCGAGATCATTCATCTCAAATTCTTTCATCAAGTACTTTGTAGTTACTTCGAGTTCTCTGGGAGTTCCAATAATATTCAAATCATTGACATAGACAGCAATGATGGCGACTCCTGATTTGGATCGCTTTATGAAAATACAAGGACTGATTTGATTATTTTTGAATCCTTCTCTCAATAGGTATTCACTAAGACGATTATACCAGATTTTTCCAGATTGTTTTAACCCATAGAGTGACTTTTTCAATTTTATTGAAAACATCTCTTTGGGCATGTGATTTTCTGGTAGTTTTAGTCCATCAGGGACTTTCATATAAATATCTGTGTTAAGTAACCCATATAAGTATGCAGTCACTACATCCAATAACCTCATTTGCAATCCCTTTGAAACTGATAAGCTTACCAGAAATCTTAGTGTAGTTGCATCAACTAATGGAGAATATGTCTCATCATAATCAATCCCTGGCATTTGCGAGAAGCCTTGGGCTACTAGTCTTGCCTTATATCTAGTAACTTCATCTTTCTCATTTCGTTTTCTCACGTATACCCATTTGTACCCAACTGGTTTTACACCTTTTGGTATTTGGGTTATTTGTCCGAATACCTCATGTTTTTCAAGTGATTTCAATTCTGCTTGAATTGCTTCTTTCCATTTTGGCCAATCTTTTCTCCGGTGACATTCATCTACTGTATTTGGTTCTATATCATTTTCATCGTATGTCATTTCAACCGCTATAGAGTAAGCAAAGATTTCATTCAAGACAACATCTTTTCGATTCCATTGTTTCTTTGTAGAAACATAATTAATTGAAGTTTCATTGTTGTCTATGCTTTCATGTTCATGTTCTTCTGGAACATGCTTATCTTCATTTTTGTTTTCATCATGAATTTCATCATGCTCCTTTGAAGGGTTTATATTAATTTCGTTTGTTGTTTCTCCTTGCTTTTTCATTTTTCTCGGTTTTGAGTCTTTAGAGCCGGGTGGTCTACCACGTTCTCGACGTGCTATTGACTCATCTTCAATGGCCTTATTGTCACTAGGAATTTCATTTCGTGCCGGGGCATTCTCAGCATGCACATGTGACTTTGTCACTTTCTTAGTATCTGTGAATGCATCTGGCAATTGGTTTGCAATACTTTGCAAACGAATAATTTTCTTGACTTCTTGTTCACATGAATTTGTTCTCGAGTCTAGAAACGACATCTGCGATGCCTTCCATGTAATTTCTATTTTTATATTTTGTGGGTCCACTTTCTCTCCCCCTAAGGATGGGAATATTGACTCATTAAAATGACAGTCAGCAAATCGAGCCGTAAATAACTCGTCAGTTGTTGGCTCTAAATATTTGATAATTGATGAAGATTCAAATCCAACATATATTTTCATCCTTCTTTGTGGACCCATTTTAGTACGTTGGGGAGGAGCAATAGGTACATGTACAGCGCACCCAAACATTTTCAAATGTGAGACATTCGGTTCTCAACCTGATACTAATTGTAACGGTGAGAATTTATGATAGGCTGTCGGCCTTAATCTTATCAATGCTGCTGCATGTAATATAGCATGACCCCAAGCAGAAGAGGGCAATTTTGATCTCATTATTAATGGTCTTGCAATTAATTGTAATCTTTTGATTAATGATTCAGCAAGACCATTTTGTGTATGTACATGAGGCACAGGGTGCTCAACAACAATCCCAATAGACATGCAATAGTCATTAAAAGTTTGGGATGTAAATTCCCCAGCATTGTCTAATCTTATTATCTTTATTGTATGATATGGGAATTGAGTTCTTAATCTAATTATTTGAGCCAGAAGTTTTGCAAATGCAACATTTCTACTTGACAAAAGGCTCACATGTGACCATCGAGTAGATGCATCAATGAATACCATGAAATAGCGGAATGGTCCGCATGCGGGGTGAATAGGCCCACAAATATCTCCTTGTATTCTTTCTAAAAACATTGGAGATTCAGTGGCAATCTTATTTACAGATGGTCTAATTATCAATTTGCCAAGTAAGCATGCAGAGCATGATAATTCATTTGACCGAGGAATTTTGATATTCTTTATAGAGTGTCCAATTGAATTTTCAATGATTCTATGCATCATTCCTGTGCCAGGATGTCCAAATCGATCATGCCATAGAGCAAATAATTCTCTATTATCAAACTTCTGGTTAGATATCATATTAATTTCAATCGGACGTATATCTATGCGATATAGTCCCGAGGAAATTGCAGGCAATTTTTCATAGATGTATTTCTTGCCGCATTTTTCTGCCTTGAGGCATATAAATTCCTCTTGATTCACTGTCATCGTTTCCAAATGGTAACCATTCTGACGTACATTTTTGAAACTTATGAGGTTTCTTCGAGATTTACTCGAATATAATGCGTCATTGATTATCAATTTTGTCCCATTTAGAAATATAATACTGGCTTTCTCATAGCCTTCAATTAACTTGGCTGTCCCAGATATTGTGCTAACATTTGCCTGGAATATTGTAAGTTTTGAAAAATACTCTTTATTTTTCAATATGGTGTGTGTTGTCCCACCGTCGAGGAGACATTCTTCTTTGGATCCAACTTCTGGTAACTCCATATCTTCATAAATAATAAATATAAAGAACAGTATAAGAAAATGCATATTTTATTAATATTCAAAAGAGGGAATACATGAAAATGAATTCTGCAGCAATTAAAATAAAGTAGGCATATTAATGCATTGCAAAGTTGTTTTCGGCTTTAGCATTATCCATAAAAATGTTTGAAACATCAAGGCAGGGCATGGATGTATTAGCTTCATTAACAAAATTTGCTTCAACATTTTTCCCTTTGTTCTTTATTGAAGCCTGATATAGGTCTACCAAATGTTTGACAGTACGACATGTGCGACCCCAATGCCCCGTCATGCCACATCTGTGGCAAGTGTTATTTCATGGGGAAAATCGACCTCTGCCACGTCCACGCCCTCAGCCACGGTAATTGCCACGTCCTCTCCCACAACTGTTGTAATTACCGCGTCCACCTCTATGTATAGCATTTGCTTCAGGTGGATCAGAGCTTTCTATTGCATTTATTTCATGTGTGGCTGAAGACCCCGTAGGTCTAAGATTATGATTTTTCAACAGAAGATCATTATTTTGTTCAGCTACAAGTAGTACTGATATTAGCTCATAGTACTTTTTGAAAGCTATGAACCTGTATTGTTCTGCAAATATTATATTAGAAGCGTGATGGGATGATCACAATATTTCAGCAATGATACAATTCTAAACAACGTTGAATTGTAATGGAAAAATTCACAACAATAATCCCAACTATGACCACTCTTCTCAAATTAATCTCAACTATTGGTTATTCCATTATAATCTAAACTATGAGATGTATCTTCTCAAAATGATCTCATTTAACCGGTGACTTACTAAACAGGTAAATTTTAGAATTTTATTTTATTTTATTTTTATTTTCTTTCCTCTCCAACCCACCACCTCCTTCGTCCAATCACCACCACCTAGTCGAGACCACCTTACCCGAAACGACCTCCCCATTAAATCACTCCCTTAAAAACCACCTAAAAAAAACCCACCCCCTTGAACGCCACCTCCATCGAATATTCCTCCCCCATAAAACCACCTCAACCAATAAACTCACTCCCTAAAACCATCTCCACCGTAAAATCCACCCCCTCAACATCACCTCCACCGAAATTTCCACCCCCTAAACACCACCTCCATCGAAAAATCCACGAAATCATTCCATCGTGGAAAACCTAATTGTCTACCCATAAACCCATAGTTCAAATCTTGTTCCATATAAAAGTAAATTAACCCAATTGCTGATGAATTGATGAAATTGAGATCATGGAATGATTGTGTGCAATTGAATTGTAAGAGTAAGAAGGGAGGATATACCGGTGGTAGCTGCGTGGTGTGAGAGAAAAGAGAGAAATGGTACATAATTGGTGGGTGGTTTCTTGGTTTTTTATGTTTTTATCTCCTACTTCTCTCTCATATCTTCTCTTTTTTTTTTTTCAGTTGGTGGTTGAATTGTGGGGAACGAAATGGGGTTTATCAATTGAGTCGAAAAACTATTATGTTGAAATTTTAATTTGAATGGTGATGGAATTTGCAACTATACGTGAACAACGATGTTCTTTGCACTCATGTTGTGCTTGCTGCTGCTTGACAAAAGGTGAGAATTGGGTATTTAATGGAGGGATGAGAGTGAGAATTGCAAAAAAAATCAATTGACCCAAATCAAATTGGGTTGGAGAGAGAGGGTCAAAGATGAATGATGATGAGGTGATGTTGTAAAGGCACAAAAAATGAATTCGGTGGAGTTTAGAAATTGTGAAAGTGAGATAATTTGAGGGTGTGGCAGAGGAGGACGAGGAAGGGGAGGGATGGCAGGGGAGGGGCGGGGGTGGTGGTGGATTTGGACGGTGGAGAGCTAGTGGAAGGGGAGGGTTGGTGGTAAGAGAAAGGAAGAGAAAAAAATAATTTTCTTAAAAAAATGATCTACGAACCAGCTTACACTATGTGGACGAGGTAACCTGCTAAATAGGTTATAACAGGTAATGGATCAATTTGGGAAGACAACTCATATAATTTGGATTATACTAGAATAACATGTAGTTAGGATTAATATGGAAAAAGTGGTGATAGTTGGGATTATTCTTGTGAATTTTTCCAATTGTAATCACTGACTGCTTTAAAGTCCTGGAATCTCAAATTGAGCAAGTCAAAATGTGCCTTTGGGAGGAGCATATTTTGTGATGCCCATATCTTTCATTCAGGCTATCCCATAGTTCTTTGGGATCCTCCACAAGGAGATATTCAGTTTTTAAACTTTCATGTAAATGATGCCGGAGAAGGACTAAGGCTTTTGCCTTTTCTTGTTCAGTCGCTTTTTTAACTGATGCGGCTGATGCAGTTGCATCACCTTATTGGGTTGTCACACCCTTAATTGTATGTTCCAGTCCTTGGGCCTTTAAATTCATTTGGGCGTCCACCGTCCATTCTAAAAACTTTTGCCCGGATAGATCTAGTATGTTAAATTGTCTTTTCACTAGATCTCCCATTTTTTACTACAAACATGTAAATATTTGAAATTAGTAAATGATAATAAATCATATATATTATCTCCCCCTGATTTATATCATTATAATTACACATAAACAGTAGAAACAAAAAAAAAAAAAAAAATACTAAAATAGCGTACAATAATAATAAAGCAAAAAAAATATGCCAAAAATAGAAAAAAAAACAAGAGTGAAAGAAAAAAAACTTCCTAAAATGCACTTAAAGATAAAAAAGAAAATGATATTTATATGCATTTTTTTCGTCATTCTTCCGGGGAGATAAATTTTTTTTTTTTTTGCCTCCTACTTGTGTATAAGGAGATATATCATTAATGCCATAAGAAGGAAAAAGAAACCGGCTATAAGGAATAAGTATAGCCTTATTATCCTAAAATCCTCCTCAAAAGAAGAAGATGAAGGTGGAGGACGGTTGTCGTCGCCGTGGAACATGGTGGCCGGAAGGTTGAGGAAGAAGATAATTTTTTTTTGTGAGTGTAGAGGAAAAGTTGGAAGAAGATAAGGGATGTGTGGTGAAATATGGGGCGGGTAATTCGCTTTTATAGAGGGTTATCCTTAACTGTGCAGTTCATCTACAGTTAAAAATATACAATGCAATAAAATTATATGTACTTAATTGGTCGACTATTATGCATGTTAAAATGGTGATATAATATATGTAACTACAAGTGGGAAAAAGAAATAGAAGATTAGAGACTGTAATATATAATAGTATTATGAATGCTTGTTTCCATACATATAACATTTTTGTACATATAAGAGATAATAATTTTATCACTTCACTGGGCCGTCCATATAGGCGGCAAGTTATAAAAAATATAATTAACCCGTCCATATAGTTCAAGAGCAAAAAGAAATAACATAAAATAAATGTCCTTGCCCTCCATGAAGGTGACTTTATTATCAAATTACTTATTTTCTGGGTTAGTGGCATGGTGACGTTTACTACTAGTCCCTTCCTGTTCATCCCTATTTCTTTTATTACTTGGTGGAGGTTGATTTTCAGTTGGTTGTATAGGAGGGTTATTATTGGTGTTGGGAACAAGGGTTTGTGGGTTTTCTCTGGTATGAGTATTTGTACCGTCGTTAATGTTACTGGGTCGGGGCTGTCTTACAGTTCCCCTCGCTGGGTTAGTATGAATGGCACATTGTTTCGCTCTATCCAAAAGTAAACACCCGAGACAGAGACATTGTGTAAAACAATGTTAATCCCGTTACTTTGTTGATCCATGTTCGGATAGTAAAGGGTTGGGCTTGAAAAAAAATTTAGAACTTGAAACAGAATGGATGTATACCTTATTTTTTTTCGGTAGCAAACTCGTGCTGATAACGTGTTGTGAAAAATATAGAGAGAGAAGCTATAGATAGAAATATATCAGAGAGTGTATTGTATTCAATTGTGTAAAACTGATTTCTTACATCGACGGTATTTATAAGCAAAATTTCTAATATGTACAATTGCAAATTCAACATTTTCTGTGCGGAGAAGAAAACTTTTCCTAACATGCATTAAATGCATGTCAGACTGTTCTCTCAACAATCTAAACCAAATATGCTCTAAATATTTAGTCATGCTCTTACATTTGAGTTCGGTTGGATGATTGATGTAGATGGAAGATTTTTTGTGGATCTAAGTGGGCTTTGGATGGCCTACTCAGAACTTGACATACCGAGGCGGGCTAAGACTTTTAATAATTTTGTGCTAACAACCTCCATGATTATAGTGGGTCAGAGTTGAGCATTGTTTTGGGCCGCTTCTCACGTGTAGTGTAGTGGGCCTTGTGGATGTAAATCAACCGCTTGACCTCTTTCTATTAGGCACGAAAATGACATGTTAAACCATTAGATCTTTCTCACACAAAACTCAAAAGAAAGAAAATGCAAACAATAATTAGATCTTGCAGGATCCTCTTCAGAATATGCAAGAATGTGTTCTTTGGTTAGTGAGAATGTTGGTTAATCCTTCAATATATGACTATTACAAAAATCAAATATTCGTGAAAATGATATGTAAAAAACATTTCAAACTTGAAATTTTAGGTGTCAATTTTTCGGTGGATATTTAGGTCAGCTTTATAGCTTTTCTAAGCCTAATATAATTTTAAATATTGTGATTGACTAAAACAATTTTTGATACCTTTTATATTCTCTATTGTTAAATCGATTTTTCTAACCTATGCACCTAGTGAATAGGTTTAGCTATTTGCTTTTAGATTTATTAAACAAAATTGATATATATGGCATAGTTATTTAAGGATATTAATATCATAGTTGATATCTAATTCTATTATGAGAATAATATCTTCAATTAACTATGCCATATTTATCAATTTTGTTGAATAAAGATAAAAACAAATAGCTAAACCTATGCACTAGATGCATAGGTCAGAAAAACCCGAATACCCATTATTCATAACTCCAATGGTTGTATAGAAGCATTGAATATTCGGATCCGTCTTTTAATGTGGTATCAATGTTCTTGTATGATAAAATCACACTTTATTTAGTTCTTATATATATGTAGCAGATCTGCTTTTGAAAATAATTCAATACTTAAACATAGCTATAAAAAATATGTTCAGCATTTCCTAAATTATACATTACATTACTAATGTTTATATTTTGGAAATATATATTGAGATGAATCCAATAAGATCACACATGATAATTTTTTTTTTAATTTTTTATGTATAAATAATAAAAAATAATCATAGTGGAATTAGCAAATAGTGTCAAAAATGAAAATAGTAGAACTAAAAAGACTGATGAAGTATTATTTTTGCCGATTTATAATAATAAAAGTCAATGTTTGATTTTAAAAACTACTATGTCACTTCTTTTTTTTGACATCGAGAAAATTTACATTAATTAAAAACGGTAATACATCCTAATGCTAATACAACCAAACAAAAACAAACTAAAACTAACATGAGCTTCATTTGCTCGTACATACTTTATGAAGACTAAACTAACTATTACGTATCCAGTCCAAATGAAGCTTGTCTTGAGCGATGGTGGGAAGGGCTGAATTATATGTCTTGATGAAAAACACCTGATATGAGAGGGAACTTGTTGAGATACATAATTTAGTTGAGGTACAAAACCCTGACGATCTTCGGAGAAGATTGCCGCATGCCATCTAGTAAACTCTAATGTCCACTCGACGCTAAATCTCAAGGTCATTGAAGTGAAGTATCCTCCTGGGATTCTACTGGTTCACCTAACAATGAAGTCACGTCCTTTGGTGAATTATGGCCCTGCTGTGAGGGTACCCAGAGTTTTGTCTCACTAGATTGAAACTTGAAATGCGTGGAGGTCAAAACTTGCCCCAAATCAAATTGGAGGGCCTCCCACTTGATGCATTGTTTAATGTGATGACGCCTGAAGCCATCACGAGAACTTGGGTGAATTAGATTGATGGAATTCGTCCAACTTACAGATCTGAAGATCCAACCTCGCAATCTCGGAACTAGAAGAACGACGCACAACAGATCTAAATTGAGAACCTCCTCTCATCTTATCCAACACTGGAAATCCTAAAGCTGCATAAACCAAACCATGGCCAACTCCAGGATCATTAGCTCTTTTAACCAGGTTTCCTAGATCTTCCTTTGTCATAGGAGACCAAGAACCTTGTAATACCCACCAATCACCACTTACTAACACCCAAGCACAATCATACGCAAAAAGGCAAGGGATATTGGATATGGAAGAAACTGAACTAAGGCTAAAATATAAAACGAACATTAAACAAACCAAGAAACCGATCACTAGATTCATATTCGAAACTGAAGCCAACTGAAGAGGGGAAGGGGAAGGGAGCTACGCTACACCCGGGAAGGGGAAGGGGGAACACCGATGCACAGGGGAGGGGGAAGGGGGAACACCAACGCACAGGGGAGGGGGAAGGGGAGACACCGACGCACATGGGAGGGGATGAGGAGACAGCGACGCACAAGGGAGGGGGAAGTATGGACACCGACGCATAGGGGGAGGGGAGAGGAGAACACCGACGCACGGGGGAGGGGGAAGGGGAACACTTACGCATTGGGGAGGGGGAACACGGACGCACAAGGGAGGGGAAGGGAGGAAAGGAACGACCGGACGGCAGGGGAAGCTCGACGCCGCTTACAGAGCGCCGAGTACTGCTGCGGCGGCGGCGAGCCTCCCCTGGTCTTTTCGCTGGAAGGTGTTTGGTGGGTTTGCGGCTAGGGTTTTGATCGAGAGAAAGTGCTTTAAATGGAGTGTGTACTTGTCAGAGTTCAGTTGAGAGTTTGAGACTGAGAGTTTGTTTTAGGAAACATTATTTAGTAGTCTACTACTTCCTCCGTTTCATTTTACTTGCTACACTTCTCAATTCACGGACTCCTAGGCAATTTTTGGAGAAGAGAGAGGTAGAGAGTAAAAAGAAGATAGACCCATGTGAGAGGAGAGAGATAGAGAGAGTTTATTGCCCAAAAAGGAAGTGTAGCAAGTAATATGAAACTTCCCTATATGGAAAGTGTAGCGAGTAATTTGAAACGGAGGAAGTATATCACTTTCAATGTTTTACTCAGCTAGGAAGTCCAGTGATAGAAAGACAACATTAATAGAGGTATAATACATATATGATAAATGTTACTCCTTAAAAATACCTTTCTACCAATTATATCTAGAAACAAAGGGAGTATATGTGAAAAGTAACGAAGTATTATTTTAGCTTAAATTCCTTCAAAATAACTCCCTATCAATTAATATGAGCTACTTAACAGAGACAAATAAACACCACATTTTCAAAAGTGATAATTTCTTATTGTTAGAGCAGATGGAAGAAACATTGATGCATGATTTATCCTTGAACGGTTTACTATTGTCGATTAGTTTAAGATATGAAATAGAAAAGGAATGGACACAAATAGAGGAAGGGAATGGTAAAAATAATGGTTACTTTTATTGAGTATTTGGTTCAAGTCAATTAAGGAATAGAATGAATAGGAACCATTATCACCAAGTAATGGATTTTGTTACTTGAGGAGGTGGGGAAGGTAACAAATTGGAGGAATGATGATGATGGATTGATGAGGGGTTGAACCAAACAAGAGAAAAAGGAATCGGTAATTGATTCCGTTTCTTATAGCCAAAAAATAGTGAAGCAAACAACCCCTCAATTTGTAAATTATCTATTAGATCGATGAGATGATCTTGAGGAGCTCAGAATCCATATTGATGTTAAGTTAGAGTAAGATACTCCTTCCGTCCCATAATATAGTGCTCACATTCCTTTTTTGGTGTCCTAAAATATTGTGCCTATTTTCTTATTTATCAATTTGTTTGTACTAAATTATACTTAATTTATACACAAACTTTTCAAAATACCCCTACTTTTCTCTCAAAACATGTGACCCCATTTATTGATTTACATCATTCTAAGGTATATTTATTGTTTTTTTATTTTGGTTATAGGAAAGAGAAAATAAAAAACTAATTTCAACACAAAAGTATCAAAAAAGCACTTCATTAAATACATTTTTTTTGAAAATCCTACTATTCATTTCATTTTCTTTAATTCCCGTAAAAAATGAGAAGTGAGCACTTTAGTATGGAATGGAGAGAGTAGTTAATATTATGTAGTGTTCCATATTACATAAACAAATTAAAGTAGGCTCGGACTAATTAAGGACTAAACATAAAACCACAAACCAGAAAAAAAAAAATTTATACACCGTGGCTGCTGGATTTCTCAAAACGTTAATTTCAAGACATTTCAACCCCCATAATTAACCACATAATCAGTTACCGACCTCCTCATTTCACTCCCATAAGTAACCCGTTTCATAAACACCACAATTTTTTTTTTTTTTTTTGGGTTTGTTAAGAAAGTACTAAGGAAGATGGTGTTCATATGTGTCATTAATATGCTTCAGAACTTCACGTGTCCAACCTACACGAATGGCACAGGAAATAAGCATGAACACATGGCACATGCACTTAATAATAATCCAACATTTGAATGAAGATGACACATAATATGTGCTACCAATTTGAAGCTCCATGATCTTTTTCGTCGTTCCCTTTCATATTTAAGTAGTAACTCTATACTATATATATCGGTTGCATCTGGCTTTACTATGTTAAATTATGATGTTTCAAATATTATTTCATAATTTGACAATTATTCACTAAATGTACATATTATGAGAAGACTTTTTCATGGTTTGTTTCAAAACCAACATAATCTATACATCTATATTAATAGGCGTTTGTCATGTAAGCTAGTCCATCTCCCATGTGTAAATCTCTCCCTCATTCACCAATTATCATTCTACATCATCTCAATTATCATACACCTTAACATATAGCATGACCACAACAAGGCTTAAACATTGTCACCTCAAGTTTAAATATTGGCAACTCAACATTAATCGAAAGCATTTCTTTAGTAAGATCCTTTTCTCTTGAATTGAATTTATAATTCTTACTAATTGAAGAAATTATTATTGATTAAAACTAAATTATGTTGATCAAAATAAACTTTTACTAGTCAGATATAATACTTCCAAACTATTAAATATATATCTCATTTGTAATTGCGACTATTAGTTATAATTTATTCTTCTTGATTTTTTAGATCTCTCCCTAGAAAAAAGGTGTCCTTACTTCTTCTTATATCTTTTAAGAAAAACTATTAGAACCAATTCATACAACAAATTTATTTTTATTGATTAAAACGAGTAAATTTTGTCTATTAATCTATGTTTTTTGGATTTTGGGGTTTTCCCTATATGTACGTGGTTAAAAATTACTCCTCCTCTATAAGACAGTACGATAGTCAATTTCAACTCTATATCTTGTAGATTGTAGCCATCCAACTCATTATATATGCACTTGATCTCTCGATTGCTGGCAATTAATCAATCCCTTCAAATGCATTCAATCTCGCATGTTCAACGTTTGTGCCAACAGTTAGATGCTTCAATTGTACTTGCCATTCTATTTCACCAAGATGGGACTGTAATGCACTCGGATCCAATCAACTGTCCTTTTTCCAATATTACTGGCACATTCTTTATTTTTTCAATTTTCTTCTTGTCTATAGAGCATGTACAATAGTACATCTCTTTCCAGCTATTTTATCTCTTCAAGCTACTATCAATAACTATATCTAAAAACACCCAACAACAATAATACCCTGTTGTTGTTATTTCAGTTCAGTTCAGTTTCTCCCAGTCCAAAAGAAGGAGGGCCTAAAACTCTTTCAAGAGCTCTCCATTTAACTTTTCACTATTTGGTGATGCTCATATCACTAAATGAACCTCATTTCATATTACGATCAAAGTTATATAAATAAAGTTATTCATGTAAATTAAATACAATTACAAAAACTTTAATTTTTTACGTAATTTATGTAATGTATTTTTTTTAAAAAAATTGTTGGGATATGAAAAAGATGGTAGATATTGTGTATGAAATATATCCAATATTAGGCTTATTTTATAGACAAAGAAAAATTATAGTTATTAGGATAGTAATTATTACCATTTTTTTAATTCAAAAAAAAATATCATTAAATGGTTGCGAGAAGAAAAGAAAACTTTAGTAATTGCAATAATATGTTTTGGTTTGTGGGCCTCATACACTGGAGAATCATTTCTCTTTTATCCCAAATGGTATCTCCTCCAAAAGACACTTTGCAAAGTGTCTCCATGGAGATACACCCAATACACATCCAAGAACCCCATTGTTAGATAAGAGGTAGCTCTTCATTTTCTATCTCCTTGGAGAGCTTGTTGGAAAACCCCATTGTTATTGTACATACTCTAAGAGACAATCCTATAACACATAAGAGAAATATAAAGGAAAATGAGACGAATTCTACTGCATAAAAGTGAGTTTAAGTTCATCATTTATGGTCCCTATGAGTTGCGCTTATAAATGGTGCGAACGGTATTAAATTATAGATGAATCTAAGAAGGAACAAGAAAGTTTCATCTCATTATTTATGGTAATGTCCATTCATATATTTTTTTTTCTTTGTAAATTTGCATAATAATCATCCATAATCACTATATATGTGGTATTGGTAAATAATGTAAGATTGTGAAGAAAAACACATGTTTAAAGATAAACTTATTGCGTTACCCTGTGTATTAACATACAACTTTAATTCCTACTAAAATTTATATATAGTTATCACTGGCTGATAATGCAAATGAATTGTTAAGGTATTTTTTATAAGCTACTTTGAGTCCTTCTAAAAAATGATATTTGAAAGATACAAAAGTACTACTCTGTTTCTTTTTAATGGTTACACTACTCCTTGAGGTTTGAGACTGTTTACAAATTAATATTTGACTATCATTTGTGATTAATGGGTAAGGAAAAATATAGTCATGTGAGATTTTGTTTGATTCATCTCTATAAGTACTTTTGGGATATCAACTTTTTATGATTCTTACAAATTCAAATTTAGAGGTATTAATGTTCAAACATTTACATTAGCAAGTGCAAATAAAAACTATTAAAAAAATGATAGTATATTGAAAATTTTGTATGCAACTTAATACTTATACTTCAAACTAAGGAGGGGATTTTCTTCTAAAAAGAAAAACTGAGGGAATTTATGTAACTCTAAATCAACCTCGATCACATAGGTTAGATGAATTGGAATCCTCTTTTTCATAATATGAGTATCACATATATGTCAATTTTACTTAACGCATTATCATTACAATAAATATTTTGAATTAAAAGGTGGTGGAAGCCAAAAGATTTAAATATAGATTTTCTTTGACATCGAGCAAACGAGATTTCAACACTACTGGAAAAAACTTCAACCACTCTTGTTAAAATAGACCTTACAGATTCGGTTTTTGGGCTCGGAGCGGTTGACAAAAGTCAACTGCTTCGGTCAAAAACGGATCAGTTACCCTATTAACTGATCCGGATTTCACCCAAAACCGGATCAGTAAAGGCCCCCAAAAAATATTTATAATTTTTTTTTCGCGTTTTTTCGTTGTTTAATCAATACAAAAACAAACGAATTGAGGCAGACGTGGTTGATATACACAATTGATTCTAGCCAAATTGCAACAAGTGAACCCTAATATACACAATTTAAAGCCAAAATAAACCAAATTGCAACAAACGAATAACAAGTAAACAAAAATTACACATCAAAATAAGGCATTAAATATACACAATAAAAACCAAACTAAAATATACACAACTAAAAATGAATAATCGTAAGTCTGGAATTAAAAACGAAACTAAAAAAACTAAAAAATTGTGAGTCTAATTACAAAGACCCGGAATTACAAATGAAACTAAAAAAAACTCATAGATCTGGAATTACAAACAAGGTTAAAAACGGAAAAAAATCAGTAATTAAGAACTACAAAACCTCGAACTATGATGTTGAAAGCGACGAAGAGAATTATAAACCACCGCTGTTGAAACCTCGAACTAAAAACCTCGCTTCGCTTGTTGATGATAGCTATGGTTTAATAAGCGAAGGGGGAAAAGAGTAGCAGTGGTGGCGCTTCGCTTTAGAGGAGGGTTCGTGGCGGTTCGTCGTTGTTCGTGGTCGACGAAATCGGTTGGGGTTCGTGAGATCGAAAAACGATGATGCTGGAGGTTGTTGACGAGGAACGCGGAATTGAGAAGGGACGAAGAAACGACGGCAGTTGACAGGGGTTGTTGACGAAGATTGTGCGTAGATCGAAGAAGAGGAGAAGGGACGATGAAAGAGGGAAGAGAGAGGGGGCGTTTGAGAGAGGGAGTTAGGGTTTATGGAAAGGGGAGGGAGCTAGGAGGAGTTAGGGTTTCTGGAAACTGGAAAGGGGAAGGAGTTAGGAGGAGTTAGGGTTTCTGGAAATGGGAGGGAGTTAGGAGAGGGAGTTAGGCTGGAAATCCGCTGGGTCGTGTTTTTTATACGTGGGGGAGAGTTGGGCCAAATTATAAGGATGAGCTTAAAATTTTTTTGGGCCTCAAACTGGCCGGTTTGTGGCCCAAAAAATCGCGACAAAAAAAAATTCAAACTTACTGATCCGATTTTGGGAGAAATCGGATCAGTTGACTTAAACTGATCTGGTTTTGCCTAAACCGGATCAGTTAGGTTGTGTCATTTAAGTTTTTTTTTCACTAGTGAAATTATAAATTGAAAGAAATGAAATTTCATAAGAATTGGAAATTTCTATAAAAAGTTAGAATTTCACATGTGCAACCAAATGACCACAATATTGTAATAGTTTCCATTTTGTCTCTTCTCCTTGGAGCAAGAAAATTATAAAAGGTAAGACAAATATTGTTGTGATAGATCCTAAAAGGAAGTTTAATACTTGTTGTATTACATAGTTAGTTCAGTACTGCTTGAAATCACGATTGATTAGCAGCATGTGATGTCCTCGACGTGGCACTCCTTGTATTTGTAGCACGTGTAACGGCGTCGTATTATAGTTGTGTGCTAGTAGGAAACACGTGGTACATGGGCCAAGTTCTATTCTACAACGACGATGATAAAAGAACGAGCTCTTGTGTAGAGAGACGTGGTAGCTCAATTTATTCGCCCGATTATTGACAGGCTAAAGTCGTATCACCTTATCAAAAATAACCTAAGGTCCACTAACAAGTAGTTAGGGAAGTCAGGATCGAATCCACAGGGAGAAAGTTATATTATTGTATCTGAAGTCTAATATTATACTAACTAAATCAGTTGAAAATGGGTGTGTGACTAAACTAATAGGCAAATGATAGAACTAAATATGAAGGTAAGAATCAATTAATAAAGAACTAGGACTATGGATCACTATGCATACAATTCGGGAAATCAGAGACGAATAATAGCTACCCAATAAGTCAATTTATCTAGGGCACATGTAATTTCTCTCGAACATTACCTCCCTCAAAGATCACATAGCCGCTCTCGCATGGTCAAGGATCACTATGCCTAATGATTGAAAGCCTATACGAAATCTCTCCTCTCGAAGTAGATTCAATATTGCGATAATAGAAATACAAATCAGGCCTAATTCATAAATCTAGCATGAACGATTCAATCACAGGAAACAATTGAAATAAAGGGTAATTATATTAATCTACTAATCCCTCATTGCATACATAGATCCCCACAATCCTAGAAATAAAACTACTCACTCATGTTTGAGAATCCAATAACAAATTCCATATAAAAATCCATACTTTGAACTATTGCAAATAACTAAGAAATTACTCTAATCAATAATAGAGGAAGCAAACAATAATGGAGAAAACAAGGAAGAAGATTACCAAATTAAAGAACCATATTAAACTTGCGAATAATCCAAAGGTTTGATCTTGAATCACAATGAAAAGTAATAAAAACTAGGGTTCTTGAGAGAATCTATGAGAAAATAAGAGCTAAAACAAAGATCCATAAAAGATGTTCTAACTTTTCTATTTATACTAAGTAGCCCGAAACTTATTAAATGAGCGCGCGGAACAGACGCCCGATCGGGCCAAGTCAGCCCGATGAGATCGGGCTCACGCAGCATCGTTACTCCAATCGTAGCCAACCGCCCGATGCTGTCGGGCCATGCCCCCCGATGCTATCGGGCCATGCCCCCCGATGCTATCGGGCTAGTCGAGGTAAGTGCGCAGCACTCGAGCACGAACACAGCAGCAGCAAGCATCCGCCCGATGCTATCGGGCTATGGGACTTCGCCAAGGATCAGCGCGCAAGACTCGA
This sequence comes from Beta lomatogona, assembly GCA_947646795.1. NCBI lineage: Eukaryota > Viridiplantae > Streptophyta > Magnoliopsida > Caryophyllales > Amaranthaceae > Beta > Beta lomatogona. The sequence continues at coordinate 1,182,123 of CANSNZ010000731.1, forward strand.
GCATGAACACAGCAGCAGCAAGGCATTCGAGCACGCCCGATCGGGCCGGACACTGAACAACGACAGGGCGGAGCAAGCCCAATCGGGTCCGCAACAAACTATCTTTTGGCCGTGATGAACGCCCGATCGGGCGTCAGGAGCCCGATGGAGTTGGGCGAGGCACCGTTTAGTCATCCCTTGGCTTCAGACGCCAAGGATTCGCTTCTTCTCTTTGTCCAAGGCCTCGGAAAATATTCTCGGGACCCCGAAACTCATCATAAATGCCTTCGAACTTCTCCATTCGATTGTGGTAGACGTAAATCAGTAGAAAATAGGGAAAAAGCTCCCTAATACCTACAAATCATCACAAAACAGAAAACCACAACTAGATGGAGAAAGTTAGCGTGAAATGGCTCCTAAGAGCACCATTGATGCACATTTTAGCTCAGATATAAGGGGGAAAACTCTATATAAAACCGTAACATCAATTATCAAGCCGTAATTAATAGTGGATTTTGATTACGGCTTGTTTGGTGGACAATAATGGAGTAAATGATAATGATACTAAAATTAATAAAAATATAAGTAAATGATGCTAAAATGATAAAAGATATATTGCATCCGCAACGAAAGTGAGATTGGATTTAGAATTCAATTTTCATTTGTTAATTTCTTCCACTCTCACAGAGATTTTAAAATAACAATTTCAAATAGAAATATATACTTACTATGTTTCTTTTTAAATGACACATTTTCATTATTATTTGGAATTGTGTGTCACAATAAGTAAACAAACTTAAATGGACCTGATGCACACTAAACTTAGTGTGCACCGGGTTGGTAATTGATATTAGGATTTTTTTTTCCAAAACTACCTTACTTACACTCTTTTTGCGAGAAACTACCTTATTTACAACATTATGTACAAAACTACCTTAGTTACGTTATTGTTTGTTGACCACTTCCTAAAAACCTTTCCTGACGTTGACTTGTTATTTTCTTTATTTTTCCCCCTTCTGATTTTATTTGTCCCACAATTCATTCTTCTCAATCTCTTTCATTTGCTGTTGATTCTTCTATTTCACACTCCTTTTCTGAACCATCTTCTTATGCTCAAGCCTCTCTTGTTCCTGGATGGAGAGAAGCCGTGAATAAAGAGCTCTTAGCTCTTGAATCAAATGATACTTGGTACCTTACTACTTTGCCAACTGGTAAGAAAGCAATTGCTTCTAAGTGGGTTTTCAAAATCAAATACAATCATAGTGTGGATAAATTTAAAACGAGGCTGGTTGCTGTTGGTTATCAACAAGTTGCAGGCAAAGATTATACTCATACTTTTTCCCATATTGCTAAGATAGCCACAGTAAGGGTAGTCATTTCTCTTGCTACAACTAGAAATTCCATTGTGCCAATTAGATATAAATAATGATATAAATAATGCTTTCTTGCATGATTATTTAGAGAAAGAAGTATATATGAAGCCATCTTTGGGTTATGATAAAGCCAAGCCTGGATAGGTGTGTAGACTTAAACGTTCACTATATGGCTTGAAACAAGCCTCTAGGCAGTGGAACAAGGAACTCTGCAAGTTTCTTGTTAGTCGTCATGGCTTTGTTCAATCTCTTCAAGATTACTCTCTCTTCACCAGGGATCTTCATGGAGAATTTGTTACCATTCTAGTATATGTAGATGATATGGTGTTGACTGGTACCAGTCAAGTTCACATTGATGAGATTAAAAGAGATATTTATTCAACTTTTACTATAAAAGATCTAGGTTTCTTGAAGTACTTTTTGGGAATTGAAATATTAAGGAATGAATCTGGAACTTTCTTAAGTTAGAGGAAATATATTTGTGACATGATTCAAGATCTTCAGTTAGTCAATTCATGACCGGTGGCTACTCCTCCTCCTAAAGGTCTTGGTTCATCTACTGATCAGGGAGAAATCTTGGATAATCCAGAGACAATAGACAGTTAGTTGGCATATTGCTTTACTTAAACATCACCAAACCTGATCTTTCATATGCCACTCAACATTTGAGTCAGTTTTTAAGCTGTCCTAGGAAGCCACATCTTCAGGCTGCTATATATGTTGTGAGATACCTTAAAAGTACTCTTGATTTAGGCATATTCTACTCAGCCAAAACTGATCTTCAACTAGAAGCACACAGTGATGCAGATTGGAGTTCCTATGTGTTTAGTTGTAGATATTTGAGTGCTTATTGTATTTTTGTGGGTTCTCATCTTATTTCATGGAAAACTAAAAAACAGAAGACTGTGAGTAAATCATCTGCAGAGGCTGAATATAGAAGTATGTCCAAAACTGCATCAGAAGTAACGGTTAGAAGGTTTAATGCAAGATTTGAAACAACCTGATTCTTTGCCCATTAAATTATATTGTGAAAACACCGCTGCTGAATATATTGCTCAGAATCCAGTATTTCACGAGTGGACAAAGCATTTGAATAGAGACTGCCATTATGTAAGAGAGCAGGTCAGGTTTCATTCAAACTAGCCATATTCCTAGTTCACTTCAGCTTGCGGATTTGTTCACAAAGGCTTTGCCAGGACCTCAGCATCAACATATTTGCTCCAAGCTTGGACTTGTTTCTTCTACTGATGTCCAGCTTGAGGAGGGGATATGAAGTATATACTAATAAGTTGTCTCAAGCTATTGTAATAAGCTAGTTTTCATTTCCTAGTTTGCTATTATGTTTTAGGAGTTGGTTATATCTCTAACTAACTCAAGTATAAATACTCTCATGTAATAATGAGTTAACTAACACTTTACATTTTCTTCAATTGATTCTAGAGATAAAAATCTCTTTTCTCTCTACTGATTCTCAATACATGCTTTTGGCTTAGTGCACACCAATGTTAACGTGAATCGGGACCACACAAGTCAGGTTGCACAATAAGTAACACATAGCTCAAAATGGCAAAGAGTCATCTACTTATCCTCCTAAATATATGGTCCTAACTTCTTTAATTTCTTAAAGGAACCATCACTTTTTACTTAACTCATCTGGTATCCTCTTAATTAAACATGTGGCCAAACTTTTTTTTTTCCATATATAGGCTCCTTAATTACTCCCCACTTTCTCTATAATCCACTTAAAAAGAAACGGAAGAAGTATATACATAAGAGCTTGCTGATAAGCATGAGTTAGGTCATTAGAGGGTTCTGTTTTATCTTAAAGATAGTGATCTTATAAACAATACGACAAGTCAATCAAGAGTATTTTAAGAAATTGGTCTTATAACTATATGGTTGGTGGATCAAGAGTATTCTAGGTGAGACGATTATATAATTAAGATGTATAAACAATTTCGATTTTATTTGGCTTGAGGAGATTTGTCTATATGCCTCCATGAAAAAAAAACGTATAAATTGTAGGCCAATCTACATTTAAGAAGTTATTAGGGTAGCAACATTGCAGACCCCTACCAAAGTAGATATTTGTGGTCTCGGAGTGCAAGAGACTTATTAGTTGTGACATTGCGGCTTCTAAAATTATTGGGATTTATTGTATTATGTAAATATTAGCTTTGGTTATGCTTTGTTTATATTATATTAGGCTAGCTTAAGTTTGTGATTAAGCCCACATAGTGCTGTACATATTGTACGCTTAACACTTAATGAAGGTTAAGGCATTGATATTTCCTTCACATGGTATCATATTTACAATAACGCTAGGGCATCTTCTTCCTCGGCGGACTGCCATCTTGCCCTCGCCGCTGTTGCATCTCTTCTGCCACCATGACTGGTGGTGATAAGACCCCGAAACTAGACCCGATTTCCCTGTTTTATCTTGGGACGCAGGATAATCCGGGTAATATTGTTACTAATGTTGTTTTTAAGGGCAATAATTATAAATAGTGGTCGCGATCGATGCGTCTCTCTCTTAAATCTCGCCGAAAATTTTGTTTCATTTGAAGGCACCATTGCCAAACCGACGGATAAATCTCAACTTGAAGATTGGTGTTGTGTTTAATCTACTCTTGTTCAATGGATTCTTCATACTATTAATCCCTCTATACGGAAAACTATTCCCTTCTTCTAGGAAGTCAAGCCTTTGTGGGATGTTTTGAAGGTCCGGTTTCACGTCGGCAACGCACCACGCAAGCAACACATCAAGGCTTCCCTTGCTTCCTGTCAACAGACAAAAACCATGAGTGTGGCTGAATATTTCGGCCTTCTTCAACCTTTATGGGATGAATTGCCTACATATTACCCTTTACCAACGTGCAAGTGTGGCCTTTGCACATGTGATATTGGGAAATTATTTCAACAACGTCTTGATGAAGATCATTTACATGATTTTCTTTACGGTATTAATCAGAAACTTTATGGTCATGTAACCTCGAGTTTATTAGCCCAAGATCCTCTTCCCACTCTTGATCGAGCTTATCAAACTCTCTTGCAAGAAGAGAATCTCCGTTCTTCATCTCGCGTCGCTGCCGACCCCTCTGAAGTTATGGCTTTTATCGTGCACTCTCACCCTCTAGGTAAATCCCGCACTGACTTTAGGGATAAATCTGAACTTCTTTGTTCTTAGTGCAACAAAAGTGGCCACGAGGTTATTACTTGTTTTGCCAAGAATGGTTATCCCGAGTGGTGGGAAACCCGTAATAGACGTGGGTCAGGCAGAGGGCGTGGGTCTGGTGCCGTGGGTGCTGGTGTTGCGCCTCATACGGGTCCTGTAGTAGGCACGAGCCGGGGTCGTGGTGCCTCTGTTGCTGCGGTGGATGGTGGAACCACAAGTGTCGGAGCTGCTGCATCATCTTCTTCACCAGTGCTAACAACTGAACAATGGCAACAACTTATTTCGCTGCTTGGTAATTCCACGGTAAAATCGGCTACTGATGATCGTATAACTGGTGAGTTTCCTTCACACTCTTGGCTTCTCGATTCCGGAGCTTCGCATCATGTCACAGGTGATATAAGTGTGCTTACTAGTGTAAGTGATATACCAACGTATCCCATTCGCCTTACTGATGGAAATAAGACATGTGCTTCGAAGTGTGGTAATGTGGTTTTGGGCAGTGGTTTTGTGTTGACCAATGTGCTTTATGTACCCAAGTTAAATTGCAATTTAATTTCTGTCTCTCATCTTATTGATGACTTAAATTGTTTTGTACAGTTCGCTAAAAATTTGTGCGTTATCGGGACCGCAACTCGAGGATGCTGATTGGAGTAGGTGAACAACGAGATGGACTCTACTACTTTCGCGGTGTTCCAAAGATTCAAACTATAGTTGTTGATAGTTCGAGCTCCTATGAGCTGTGGCACAAGCGTTTGGGACATCCTTCTGCAATAGTAGTTCAGTTTCTTCCTTTTGTTAGTAAATCTAATTCCGCTTTAAATAAGGCTTGTTACATTGCCCTCAGGCCAAACAAACTAGAGACAAATTTCTTGTTACTGAAAATAAAACTACTCGTTGTTTTGAGTTGATGCACTGTGATCTTTGGGGACCTTATCATACAACCTCTTCTTGTGGAGCACGATATTTTTTGACTCTTGTTGATGATTTTTCTAGAGTTGTCTGGGTTTATTTGCTCATGGATAAGACTGAAGTGCATAAAATGTTCTTATTTTTTTTTTCTATATGGTTAAACGACAATTTGATGTCAAAATTCAGAAAGTAAGGAGTGATAACAGTACTGAATTTAATTGTATGAAGCCGTAATTTTGGAGAAGGGTGTTTTATTCCAGACTTCTTGTGTAGGTACATCTCAACAAAATGGCAGGGTGGAGCGTAAGCATTGGCACCTTTTGAATGTGGGCGGTGCATTACGTTTTCAGGGTTGTTTACCCATTTCTTTTTGGGGGGAATGTATATTGGGTGCTGGGTATTTGATAAACCGTACTCCTTCTGCTTTGCTTGACCATAAAACCCCTTATAAGGTTATGTTTGGCACCCCTCCCTCTTTTGAGCATCTGCGTGTTTTTGGCTCATTGTGCTATGCTCATAACCAACGGAGTAAAGGAGATAAGTTTTCTAGTAGGAGTAGAATATGTATCTTTGTGGGTTATCCATTGATAAGAAAGGATGGAAGTTGTTCGATCTTGATACAGGTGATTATTTTGTATCTCATGATGTCAAATTTCATGAAAACGAGTTTCCATATGCAAATAGTTTGGTTGATCTTGATAATTCTAAAGGCACATTTTCATCCTCCCTTGTTGGAGGTGATGATGATTTCGCTTATGACGTGTTTGATGAGATAGCCACTACTACTGGTAATGTGGAGAGTAGTGATGTGGCTGCCGATAATAGTGGTACTACAGGGAGTGGCGATGTGGGTGCTTCTTTGGCTCTTCCCAGTGCTACTGATAGTAGTGGTGAGGCGTGTGTGGTGAGTGACGGTGCTGGTGCTGGTGTTAGTTCCACGGTGCCTGCTGCGCCTATTGTTGATTCCATAGGGGAGACAGACTTGGGTCGTGGGAAGCAGTCTAAGGTCCCTTCTGTGAAATTGCGGGATTATGTTACTAATACTATGCAAACGTTGAGTCCATCTCTATCTCTTAGTTCATCCGCTCCACGTCACTCCTCAGGTATGCCATATCCCATAACACATTTCGTGAATTGTGACCGATTTTCTATGGGACACAGAATTTTCTTGCAGCTGTCTCTGCAAGTACTGAACCTCGTTCTTTTAAGGGGGCTATGAAAGACCCGTGATGGTGGGAAGCCATGCAGAAAGAAATACAGGCTTTGGAAGATAATGGTACTTGGAGCATGGAACCTCTTCCCCCAGGAAACGTGCTCTCGGTAGTCGTTGGGTGTACAAGGTGAAGTACAATGCCGATGGCAGTGTTGAACGTCTCAAAACTCGTCTTGTTGTCTTTTTAAATCATCAGGTAGCTGGTATTGATTACACTAATACTTTTACCCCCGTTGCTAAGATGACCAATGTCCGTGCCTTTCTAGCTGTTGCTGCTGCTAAGAATTGGGAGCTTTATCAGATGGACGTGCATAATGCTTTCTTGCACGATGATCTTTCAGAGGAGGTATATATGAATCTGCCTCCGGGTTTTCAGGGTATTAAACCAAGTTTGTCGTCTGCGGAAGTCCTTGTATGGGTTGAAGCAAGCACCGCGCTGCTGGTTCGCTAAACTTGCCCAATCATTGAAGCTATATGGTTTTCAACAGTCATACTCTGATTGTTCATTGTTTACTCTTCATCAAGGTAAGATTCAAATTAATGTGCTCGTTTATGTGGATGATTTGATTGTGTCTGGGAACGATTCCACTGCTCTTGTTGCTTTCAAGACATATTTGTGCTCCTGTTTTCATATGAAGGATCTTGGGGTCCTTAAGTATTTTCTTGGTATTGAAGTAGCACGTAGTCCAGAGGGTATCTTTCTTTGCCAACACAAATATACTCTTGATATTATTTTTGAGATAGGACTGCTTGGCGCGAAACCCGCCACTTTCCCGATGGAGCAAAATCATCATTTGGGGCGGTTTACTAGTCCTTTGTTCGAGAATGTAGAACGCTATAGACATTTGGTTGGACGCCTTATTTACTTGTCTTTCACTCGCCGGATTTGGGTTATGTTGTGCATATCTTGTCACAATTTTTACATGCCCCTCGCTGTGATCACTGGGATGTTGCTCTGCGTGTTGTTCGTTACTTGAAAATAGTCCGGGTCAAGGTATCCTTCTTTTGGCTGACTGTGATCTTCACTTGTCGAGGTGGTGTGACTCTGACTGGGGTAGTTGTCCTATTACCCGTAGATCTTTGTCTGGTTGGCTTGTTTTTCTTGGTCGGTGTCATGTGTCTTGGAAAACGAAAAAGCAAGTCACTGTCTCGCGTTCTTCGGCAGAGGCTGAATATAGGTCTATGTCGGCTTTAACTTATGAACTTAAGTGGTTGAAAGGACTCCTTCAGAGTCTTGGAATTCGGCATCCACGGGTTATGAACTTATATTGTGATAGTCAATCCGCTATCTATCTTGCTCAAAATTCTGCTTTCCATGCACGGACGAAACATATAGAAGTGGATTGTCAATTTTTTACGTGATGCTATCTTGGATGGTACAATCACTCCGACTCATGTTCCTACCAATGAACAATTGGCATATATTTTTAATAAGGCCTTAGGAAAACAATAGTTTGATTATCTCCCCCGCAAGTTGGCCATTTGTGATCTACATGCTCCAACTTGAGGGGAGGTATTGGGATTTATTGTATTATGTAAATATTAGCTTTGGTTATATTATATTGGGCTAGCTTAAGTTTGTGATTAAGCCCACATAGTGTTGTATATATTGTACGCTTAACACTTAATGAAGGTTAAGGAGGCATTGATATTTCCTTCACAAAAATTGGTAATATATACTTCCTGCGTTCCAAAATAAGTGAAACACTTGTCTCAAAAAGCTCTCACATAAATGAGAGAAGTGTTTCACTTATTTTGGAACGGAGGAAGTATGTAAATGCAACGTTTCCACCTCTTATATACCCTACTCGGTTGGTTAATATTGCTAAGGCCTATCCTACGAACCCCTATGGTGTAGTAAAGGGAGAATATTACAGAAGCAATGAGTGAAAGTTCTTCTACAAGGAGTCGGATGAGGAGATACATTCACATCCACTTCAGACCTCTTGGAAGTCTAGAGATATCGATCTTGGCCCGACTATCATCATGCCTTTCATTGTTACTTGATTGTGAAACTGGCAATTTGTGAATTTGTGAAGATATGTCATTATAGTGCCTGTGGTAAGGTTTCTCCATCCTCAAATACCACTTTTTTATACTCCTTCCATTCCAGAAAAATCTGAACACTTGCTGGAACACGTATTTTAAGGTGATAAGTTGTAATGTGGTTATCAAATGTTATTTTATTTAAAACTAGATGTGATAGGAGTTGGTGGGGTACTTTAATTGAAGAAGAGAGAAAGTTATGTAATTTTTTATTGGTAATGAGACAGAGGGAGTATAAGCTTCACAACCATCCTTTACCACTATAAATGTACGTGCTAATGAGTTGTATGAAAATTAAATTTGTTAAGAAATACTCATGGTTGAGGATGATGTTTCACTATTTCTTTTCCAAAATATATATGCATACATTTACTCTATATTTTCAATAGAGTTTTTAATTATTATAGGAGGTCATCTCTAGATTGTTTATATTTCTATATTTTCAATAGAGTTTTCATACTCGGTCATTTACCGTATTAAGGTTGCGCATTCATCCCTGTCAGTCACCCAAATTCTTGTTAAGATAAGTGATCATGGGATTAATTATTGAGTTCCTTTTGCTTTCTCTAATTTATTGTCTTAGAGTATTAATTTTTATATAAGTGCCACAACATGATCTTCATCTAAGAGCTTTTTGTAAGAAAAGCCTTAGATTTTTTTTAAAAAAATTGTTTTTATACATTGTCTTTTCGCTACCCTTTGTTAAAATAACTATTTTTGGTGAAAAAGTTCTTTATATTACCCTTTAGATCATAATAAAATCAAACAAATTACTTTTTTTAATAGATTCCGTCCAAAAAAATCATTCAATAATGTCTACCTCTTCCAATTTTTTTTTTTATTTCCATCGCCTCCTAATTGTCTCCATTTCACGATTTTAGTCTCTTTTCATATTATAAACAATATGTGACACTATATATAATTCTACATCAAAGATAAACCTTAAATTAAATTTGTTAAAATTAATATATTTGATTATTATCTTCAAATATTATGCCTATGTTTCAGGGCTATGAACTTCAAATATTCTATTCTTCGAGGGAAGGAAGTTGAATATTATGCTTAGAACAAGGACCACTGTCACTTGTCACTTGTCACTCTTTCACTCTTCGTTCCAAGACTCGGTTATCTTGGGTAACAATAACATGCTGCATGCACTCCCGTCTCCCGTAGTATCCAAAAAGTGCCGTTGGATGATCGATTTTTGCAACTTTTCAATGTCACGCAAAAATCCAACAAAATATAATGGAGCAAAACTGCAAAAGGAAACAAACTCGGGCCCAGAAATCCATTACAGTTAACAGGGACATTAGCTCTCTAAGATTTTAGTGTCGGCCTTTTCTATCAACTGCTTTTGTTTTCTCTTTTACTTTCTGTATTTCAAAATAAATATAACACTTTTCTATTTTATGTGAGAGTTTTTGAGAGAAGTGTTAAATTTATTTTAGAACGGTTGGAGTATAATAATAAAAAAAAAATCTCGAAATAATCAACACAAATATTCTAGCTGATTTGTACTACTTTCACATACATTCTTTCTTCACCTCAAAAAATAAAATATTCATTCCTTTCTCTTTGTTAATTGATATAGAAAAATTTAAATTATTTAACTATTGGAAATATAAGTTGTACTCGTATTATGTTATTTGCCAACTTACTGTGGAAGTAGTTTATGTTTAGGAAATTAAGTAAATTGAAATTTAATTTGTTCTTTAATTCTACTAATGTTAACATTCTTAACATTAGTAATAATGTACTCATCCACTCAATTAAAGAGGTAAGATAAAGTCATTTATATTAATACTTTATCATTTTCTAAATACATGCAACATTTGTATGGTAACTACTATTTAGTATTCATCTGCCAACCTTATCCCCATATTCTCTTACAAATTTATTAGAAAAAAAATATAATCAAGTGTGGTCTTGTTTGTTTTGTCTTAATGTATATTTTTATAATATCATTTTATAATTTATTCTTGTACATAATTAAAAAAAATTAAGGAATAGTACATTGGATAACATATAGGCAGAAAATATTGCATGTATTTAAATATATATATTTTAAATTTACTTCTTTCTAATTATTGTGCCAAAAACAATCTTAACCAATATGTCAAATTAGCTTTAGATGAGAGACCTGATAAAAGTCTGAATCGCAATTCGCAACTATAGAATTGTTAAGATGTGAATTAATCAGGAGAAAGCGGCTCACCCTTCTCATTGAACACAAAAGAATATATATACAACCAAAAAAACTCCTTTCCTAAACACCTTAGGATTCTAACCAATACAAGATATAATTTGCCTACTATACCAGAGACCTAAATAGGAAAGACTTCCTAATACTCCCCCTCAAGTTGGAGTATAAAAGTCGCGAATGCCCAACTTGCGCAACAGAAAACCAAATTGTTGTCTGCCAAGAGCTTTAGTAAGAATGTCAGCTAACTGATGATCAGTAGGCACATAAGCGGTATAAAGATTGCCTGCAAGCAACTCATCCCGAACAAAATGACAATCAGTTTCTATATGCTTAGTGCGATCATGAAAAAAAGGATTCTTGGCAATATGAAGAGCAGACTGACTATCACAAAACATGCGCATGGGCTTAGGATGCAGAACACCAAGAGAAAATAACAAAGATTTCAACCATTTCAGTTCACAAGTAGTAACCGCCATAGAGCGATGCTCAGCCTCAGAGGAAGAACGAGAAACAGTGGGTTGCTTTTTAGTCTTCCAAGAGACAAGGGAGCAACTAAGAAACACCAAATAACCAGTTAAGGAACGACGTGTGGTAGGACAAGCAGCCCAATCACTATCACAGAAAGCTGTCAAACACAAATCATTCGTAGACCTCAACAAAACTCCTTGTCCAGGACTTCCTTTTAAGTAGTGCAAGACACGAAGTGCCGCATCCCAGTGCGGAACCTGTGGATCACTCAAAAATTGTGCCAAATTATGCATCGAATAACTAAGCTCAGGTCGTGTCACAGAAAGATAAACAAGACGACCAACAAGCCGACGGTAATGATCCGGATCCGGCATAGGCGCATCGGTAACAAGAGCAAGACGGTGATTTTGAATCAGGAACCGTAATCGTACCATCAATGAAACCAATTTTATTTTTTGCACGTAAATTGTTACGAAGTGAACGTGACCATGCCTCATAATTATCTCCAGTCAAAAGAGTTGGACTGATTACAGCCCCTGTACCCTCGCTAGGGTGTAGATAATATTCAGAGAAGGGTTCATACCGGGGGGTTGTAGTCGAGGGGGATGCGTCAGCCCATAGCAGCAGCACCACGAAACAGCAACAGAAGAAGCAAGAAAGCAGTAGCAGAAGGTGCAGCAACGAACCCAACAAAGAAACAGAACCACGAGCAAGAACACAAACCCAGCAAAGAAAAAGAAGCACGAGCAAGAACACAAGTGCAGAAGGCTCGTGATAATCGCGATGAAGACAGAAACTCCTAGGAGAAAAAAAAGCATTAATTTTTAGATGGCTGTGATACCATGTTAAGATGTGAATTAATCAGGAGAAAACGGCTCTCCCTTCTCATTGAACACAAAAGAATATATATACAACCTAAAAAACTCCTTTCCTAAACACCTTAGGATTCTAACCAATACAAGATATAATTTGCCTACTATACAAGAGATCTAAATAGGAAAGACTTCCTAATAAGAATAATACGGCCCCGTTCTTTCGAACTGGGAGAAACTGAACTGAACTAAACTGCGAGAGGAACTAAAAAGGAGTCCAAAAGAACAGAGCCGCTTCTAGTAAAGATTAAAATATTACCATACTAAAATAAAAAATAATTTGAGATAGTACACAAAGAAGAGTAGATAATTTGAGGTATTTTTTTACCCTCAGGCGGCAGGCTTCAAGGCATGCACAAAAAGAGATGTGAGACATGGTACCTAATTTTGTGGGGCTCTACGGACACGAGTCTTCCTGAATCTCATATGTCAGTCAATATAATCTTCTTTGTTCTGATTGTGCTCTTATCCCCAAATACTCGATATAGTAGTGGCGTGCTTAGAATCGTAGGATTACAAACTTTGGCTTTGCCTCTGTAAAGCTCGTTTTGACAACTCAATTGGCAGCCACACACTGTTACTTTCATGAAATTTGGAGTTATTTTTCAGCTGAGTGCACACAATACGAATAGAAGTATGCTTTACGTGGCAAGTTATATACCATATAGATTTTTTTTGTATACTAAAAATTATTTCAACAAAATAGTTTTAATCAGGACCCTTTTACAGGTAATTTCCCCTCCAGCCTAGTGCATAGGGTTACTTGCACTATTTCGACGTTATGCTGCACGAACCCACTTTTGTTACAACTTTCCAAACACCAAACGTAAGTTGTGGGCAAAAATGTATGTTCTCTTAGCTTCTAGGTCCATTCTATACTTTCAGTTTTAGGGTGCTCCCTTTACGAATATGATATATGTAGCCCTAAAGTTAGAGGGAAATTTATATGGAATCTTGGGTGACATGTGCCCCACTAGTAAAAGAGAAAGATACATGTAGCATATGTGTGACGGTGACCTATTTAAGCTCTCCTCTTTGACGTTTAGTTAGATAAAGAGAGAAGGAAAAGAAATGCAATTTCATGGACTAAAATCCTAAAAGTATTATCTTGTAAAAAAAAACCTAAAAAGTATTGCTTTAAGTCTAACTAGATAAATAAAAAAACAAAACAATTATAATGTGAATATTCCTATAATTGAATTGTTAATACACTCGATTATTGATGATAATTATAATCTAAGTCAATTCAAATATCATGAGTGAATTGAAGACTTTTTGGAGCAAAATAATTTAGTAAAAGATGATTAAAAATTACAAATAATCTAATCATAAGTAAGATAACTTTTCAAGAGTTATTTTATGATAGTTTGATTTTTCAATTTTTTTTGGTATGCTATTGGGTTGGTTGATTCGATGCCCCACCAAATCTACAATGCTAGATTCGTCTATGGGCTAAGTCTAATAACAAGTATTCCCTCCATCCTAAGATGTAGTTCCCGTTTCTTTGTGCACGGTCTCCAATATATAACTTTAACCATCAATATTTTTAGTTACGTATCAATAAATCAATAAAGAGTTGATACTATAAAACCTACACATTGAGAAGAATCTCACAAAATCTCACATGAGAATGTTTTTTTGTATATATCAATGAGAATATATGGTCAAAGGTTTTAAAGTTTGATCATAAAAAATGAAGCGGAAACTATATTTTGGGACGGATGGAGTATTAAACATATTTTTTAATGGTATTAATTTAGAAATTTTCGATAAAATCATGCATTGATCAATGTTATTAATGCTTAATATGCTACCCTTAAAAATAATGGTAACACTCTTTTCTTGATAGATATGTTTTATCTATCATTTTCTCTCATCCATAAAGCAAAATTTTCCATGCCTTTTATCTCCCTCTATATATTCATAAGGAAAAGTCTTAACTGGGACTGTATCAGTAGTTTTTATAATTGAGATGGGTTTCTACAATTTCAATTTAATACATTTATATTAGTTTCTAAATATTTTTCATCAATTTATACATATTTTATATCAACTTAATTATACATTTTTCATATAAGTTTATACATGCTTTATATAGTTCTTTATACAAACTTTATTTCTATACTCCCTCCGTTTCATTTTAATCTACACACTTTGACATTTTACACTATTCACAAATTTCACTTTGACCATCATTTGTGATTTATACGCGGATGAAAATATAGTCATGTGGGATCTTGTTAGATTCATCATAACATGTATTTTATTAATATGTACTTTTTATAATTTTTACAAATACAAGACTAAAGATATATGTCCTCAAAGTTTTGCATTGGCATGCGTGAAAAGTGTAAGTGTGTAGATTAAAATGAAACGAATGGAGTACAAACTTAATTATATATATATATATATATATCATTTAATAAACATGTTATCTCACACTAGTGGAAAAAAATGCAAGGGCTGCGGTGTAAGGGCTGCGTTTTATTTAAAACGCAGCCCTTAATAGTGAAGGGCTGCGGTTAGCCCAAAAACCGTAGCCCTTCGTTTACGAAGGGCTGCGGTTTTTTTAAAAACGCAGCCCTCCACCCACCCGCAAAAACATTATTTCAGTGGGCTTTTAAATATTTTAGAAGGAATTTTGGACGGGCATTTGAAATATCTAAACCCTAGCGCTCCTTTACTCTCCCTCATTCTCTCTCATTCTCTCTCCTCCCCTGCCTCTCTCCTCTTTCACAATCTCCTTCCCTGCCTCTCTCTCTTCGACCTCGGCTAGAGTTCGCCGCCAAAGCACGCTACTGCACCAAAGCACGCTGCTTCTGCCGTCACGCCAACAGCAGCGACGCAACACAACAAAATCTTCGTCGTTCGTCGATCTCCTCACCTCCTTCGTCGTTCGTCGATCAAAATCAGTCGTCCTTCGCCGGCGATGGTTCGTGCTTTTACAGACGACTTTCTCTCTCCTCTCATTTCTTCGCCGGTTGTCTGCTAAAAACGAGGTAATTTATTTTTGTGATTAAATGTTGTGCTTGATTTTGTGGTTTTAATTTTGTGCTTGATTTTGTGGTTTTAATTTTGCGTGTTTTCCGGCGAGGTTGTCGTGCTCATCTCCTTCGCTCACAACACCTCGTCGGTTTTTTCACTTCGCGCACAGATCTCGCCGGATTTTTCCCCCTCGTCGGATTTCCCCCCTCGCCGGCATAGTTCGAGATTTGTTGGTTCGTGATTTTTTTTGTCAATCTAAGGTTTTTTTCATTGTTTTGTCGAATTTTGAAGTTCTTGAATTGTGATTATATTCTGCTAGTTTGTTTAAGACTATTAAGTTTTTGAATCTTTGCATAGTAGAACTGAAATGTGATTTTTTTTTAGTGGAATAAGTTTGTTCAAATTAGGTTTCCAAGTGGCTCACGACAAGGAGTTCGATCGGTTCGTGCTCATCGGTTTTTTTTTTTGTAATTTATTTGTTACTTGTGATATTTGAGGTTTAGTTAAGCATTTTATTTTGTATTTTAGGTTTTTATTTTATTTTGTAGAATTAATTTGGTGTTCTTGTTGATTCGTTAATTTATAATTTCATTTTGTTTGTTTTTTCGACTGTAAATTTCGTTTTGTTGTGTTTATAATTTCAACTGTAATTTATAATTTTGTTTTGCTTGATTAGTTAAGCGTTGTTATTTTTTTGATTTTTAGGAGTAAAAAAATGCAAAAAAAATTTTGTCAAAAGGGCTGCGGTTATGGTCAAAACCGCAGCCCTTTGTACAAAGAAGGGCTGCGGTTTTGGGCCTAAACCGCAGCCCTTCGTTTTGAAGGGTTGCGGTTGTAAACCGCTGAAGGGCTGCTACGGAAAGGGCTGCTGGCCAAAAACGCAGCCCTTAGGGCTGTTTTCACCGCAACCCTTCTGTTTTTTTCCACTAGTGTCAGTTTACATGGACAATCGTTTCAATATACATTTATGCAATTTGAGTTTGTTGGACATATCATATTAGTATTTACGTATACCTGATTTATGTTTATAAGACCTAAGGCCCCATTCTTTTGGACTGGGAGAAACTGAACTGAAATGAACTGAACTGTAACTGAACTGAACTAAACTAAACAGCAAGAAAGCTGAGCATGAGATAGTGTATAAACTGAACTGAACTACGAGAACTGAACTGAACTGCGAGAAACTGGAATGAACTAAACTGAACTAAATTGAACTGAATTGAACTGAAAATAAGTCCAAAAGAACATGGCCTAATTCTATCGCTATCTCACCTCTCTCTTCAGTTTCTCCTCAACATCGCTAATAGAGTAGTTTATATCATTTGAGATTTCCAAAGTAGCTATCTATAGTACTCCACTCAAAAAAATTAAGATTCATACTTATCATTTTTCAATTAATAATTAAGCTAAGTCATTGATTTTGAAGTGATACGACCTCTACAATAGAAGACAAAACTAAGAATACATATCAATGAGTTCATATATAATTATACTAGCCTTATATGCACGTTTTGCATGAGGTGACATTTTTGACTTACGGCTGTTATTTCGTCATAAAACATCATAATATTGGTTAGTTTATTGTAATTTTAATTGAATCATTATCATAGTATCGTATGATTTCACCCAATTTAAGTGTGGTTTTAAGAATTATTACTTCTTTTTTGTGATTTTACAAATTGCATTGATTTTTTATTATTTTTAAGAGAAATTGCACGTACAAAACATTTATTGTAACATTCTAGGTGTCTTTTTCTCTTCGCATTATGTACATTCTTTTGGAATATTTTTACTACTTATGTTTATCTAACACACTATTGTTTTTGTAAATTAAGTAGGGAAGCATGTGTTGTATACCAAGATAAAATTGCATGCATAATTGAAAGTATATAACGTGCCAGCAAATCATAGAAGTTGTGATGTTCTAAGCCTCTTGAGGTTTCTTTTCTTAAGTGTTTGTAGTTGAAATGAAATTTTTTTAGATAAAAACATTCTTGAGATTGTAGTCATTGAATGTATTACTCCAGATTTTGTATATTGTGTATGGTTTAGTATATGGTAACTTTCTGCTTTTAATTTTCTTTGTCAAACGTGATGTCCAATATGTGTTGATTGTGCTTGAACTTTAATTTTGTTGATATGCATTGATTGAGGAAGATTTTGACTTTTGAGTTGATTGAGAATTTATTTTGGATGTTTTGTATATGATTATTATGTATGGTGTTATCATCTCTTATTATTGAGGGTAGAGTTGTAATTTAATACGGGGAACACCATTGCTCCCCCTTTCACTTATATAATAGAGATAGTAATCATTGATGAGATCTAACATTACTTATGCTAACCCTCTTTTACATCGTTGTTTGGCATAACTTTTCACAAGGGGGTTTACCGATTCATTGTAGTTTTGAAGTAGAACTTGATTTAAATCAATTGATTATAAACGAAAGTTTGACATACCTTGCACAAATTTCCATCCACGAATCAATCTTTGGTAAAAGAAGATATCCAAAGACAAATTACCCAACACTTACAAGGAGAGATGGAACCCAATATATAAGTACATATAACCTAATAATTTGCAGAAACACTCCCCATTAAAGTAAGAATGAAGTTTTATAATAGACAACTATTTAACTTGTCATTATACCAAAACATCTTGCTAAGATTTTAAAAAGTTGCTCACTACTCTGTGTCTTTCTATTGTTGAATATGTGAAAGCGACTGGTATAGCATTCAAGCAAGGAATTGTTATGTGGCATTAGTTAGAAATGACTTCAGTTTGAATAATAAACTTCGCACTAAATTCTTTGCATGATTGTTGGGCATACCTAATCCTAACAGCTTATCCACCCTATAAATAATCTCCTTTGATAAATTTTAGAAGGAATAGGAAGAATACAATGGTTTAAACTTTAAAATAGATTTTAGAATTTAAGGTGAGTACGTTTCCAGAATTATTGTAACGAAAAATATATACAAGTCTATAACGGATATCCAAAATTATGGTAAATCAATTAACTTTCATGATCATATTTAATGAATACCTAAAAGTTATCCATCCATTTCAAAATATAAACACTTCTTATCTCGAATTTATAACTCCCTTCCCCAGACACAAAGTATATTAAATCTTCTTACCTTTTGTTAGCACGCTGCACGTTTACATAAAAAAGCATACATGGCAAAAATAATTCTAACCTTATCAAGTTTAGTAATTAAGGCCCGTTATAGGTTTCGATATTAATATATAGGTTGATAGATGGAATTTAGTCATCATTTAGCTAGCTAGACTCTCCTTACTATTGTGCATATTCAGGGCAGTCTTGAAGATGTGGGAGCCCTGTTCTAACATGAAAATTAGGCCCTCAAATTTATAAAAAATAAAAATAGAAGGTAGGAGTATTAAAGATGGAAAGTTGAAAATTTAGAGATTGATCATTGAGAACTTTATTAAAGGTGAAAAGTAAGAGTGATTTCCTCAAAAATAAAGTAAATTTTTTAAAATAATATATTTTAGGGCCCTTATAATTTTAGGGTCCTGTGCTATTAGGCTCTTTGCATACCCTCATCTATCCCCTGTGCATATTGCATGGTATAATTCTTTCGTAATATTAAGAAATACAAAGAGCATTGAATCAAATAATATTTGATAGCAAGTCTTAGATATTACACCCCAATTCAGTGGCGGATCCAGGAATTTCCTAATGGTGGTGCACTACCAATTACCATTCACTAAACAAAAATATTTTTTGATAAAAAAATCTCCAAACTAAATTTCAATCAAAAATATATAACCAATAATAATACAAAATACAACCAAATAGTACTAGAAAACCAAATATCCAAATAATACTACAAAGTACAATCAAATATCATTCATGCTAACATTCAATTTGTTCATTTTGTGTTGAATGTGGAGGAGAATTTGGAGTTGGATTTTTCTTAGTGAAGAAACTAGCAGTATAACTAGCAATATTTTGCATTTTGTTTGGAGTACGTTTTCTCTTCATTATCAAATCTGAAAATCAAGTAACAATTTAACTAAATCAAGATGTATCTCACCAAGACACCAAATGAAACATGCTGCCAATTTCCCATAGAACATACTTACTTACTTAGTGTCATTTCACCAAAATCACAAATGTAATTAGGCCAATTATGCATTTTTGTAATCTAACATATAATTTATGCGAAACTAATATGGAATCTAAAATATAATCAACAAAATCAGCATAACAGTGATAACACCCAATTCAAACATAATGCCATTTCAATTTTCAAACACCATTAACACCCAAATCAAAGTACAACAACAAAATCAACATTTATAACAATTCTAATTATATAATCTGATACATAAACACCCATAACAAGTAAAATTGCAATTTATTTTCCAATTCTCATGAAATTGATGAAACCCTAATTTGTAAAGTAAAACAAGAAATCAAGAAAATTGAGCAGATTTAGATGTACCTAGTCAAGACTCTTGGAGGTCCATCGTCGTTCGTCCACGCCCACCTTCGTCCACCGAGTTCCGCGCAGTTCTGCTGCTGCATGTAGGCCGTAGGCGAGGCAGTGAGCCATGCAGGAGGTCCAAGTCACAACTCACAACGCCGGTACGAAGCAACCAACAGGAGGTCCGAGTGCCGAGTCACGAACGTCTTTAGGTTCGCCGGTGAGGCCGTATGAGAGAAAAGTTAAAGTGACTGGATCTCAGATTGAATGAGAAAGAAAGGGAGAAGAAGTGAGATGTGAGAGAAAAGGGAATTTTTGAGAGATGTGAGAATTGAGCGTGAATTGGTTAAGATATATTTTTTTTTTGTGCTGATGCACGTGCACCATGGTGTTACTAGCTACATCCGCCATTGCCCCAATTATTCGTAAAACATTATATAAAGTCTACATAGATGCATGTCCAATACATACTCGTTTTGAAAGGGCACTCATACTCTTTCAATATTTAACAATTGAGATCCTACTTATAATTGGTGGTGACACATAGGATCAAATTGTGGGATTATATATGGTTGAACCATATATCCTAAAAGAAATAGTTAAAATACAATAATATATACTCTTATATATTAATAAGTATAATTCATATTTCAAGATCAAGAATACTATAGGTCAAATTTAATGCAACATATCTACATTTCACATATTGAAATAATATACTTTGCATAAATGTAACCCCCCCCCCAAAAAAAAAAAAAAAAACTCTCTCACTAAAGACATGATGTTAATTAGAGTGGCACTCAAGATAAGATTCTAGCTAAGTAATTTATCACCAAATAAATTATGCTGACATACATGAACTCTAATGACATTTGTGCTGAAAATTAGCCACAAAGACGATAACGTAGATGTCGAATATCAGGTTTTAGAGTCTACTCCACATACTTAAGCAACTAAGCTAATCAACATCAATCTGGACGACCTCATTTGACATCTATTGTGGTCGTTTATGGAATTTTCTTCTATTACTCTGAAAATAAGAACCTCTAGAGTGACTATGTTTGTGCATTTTGTAGAAGTAGAAAACATTATCATTCCAATTTAAAAGCAATAAACTTCTTTGGGGTGGTTAAGATATCAAAATCTTTCTTTACATACATTAGCTTTGTATATGTGTAGCTTTATGTCATTTTCAATAATTGTTAGTGAGTGTGAGCTCTTATTATCATCACTGATCTAGTGCTTGTGTACGTCAATGCTTTTTCAGATTATTATGCAGGTAATGTTTGTGCATGAATGTTAATTAAAGGGCGCGACGACAGAGAAATAACGAGAACACCCCCACTTATTTAATTAGATGCTTAGGGCAATCATCAAATTACGACAAACAAAAGAATCAGACCACAAAATACTAATAATTGGGAGCAGAAATAGTGCACTAACTGAAATTTAGGCGTAATATGACTTGATGTTGCTAGATTAATTAAGTTAAATTATACTTACTATAATTTGAAAAGGTTGGTCAAAAGTGCATATGCGTTGCCTGATATTTCCGTGATTAATGGCTCTTGATAGCCTCGTAGGCGAACTTCCACTTCCAATGATAGTGATTAGTAAATATATCTTACCTTGACCCTTGACTTCATTAAAAGAGAAAAAGGAGCTACTCACAACATGGACATACTTGGTTAAAAATCAATTGAAGCCTTGCTTTTCAACCATGAAGTTGTACGTTTATTTCATGCAAACCCCAAATTATATATAAAGAACACGTTGATATAAGGCTTGAATTATCTGCCGCTAGGATTAACCAAGCACGGAGGTTTCGCTATATAAACCTAATAATTAACTTATGCCTTCAAATTCTGTGATATGTACTCTCTCTCCTAAACCAAATAAAAATCAGTTCTCTCTGCTGTGTGGACGTAGCTAACACATTGTTAGTGAACCACGTTAAATCCTTGTGTCGATTGTTCTTTAATTCCTTGTTGTTTTATTGCGTCCGTTATAACAGAATAAAGAATGTTTAGCATAAAACAAAAGAAAACTTCTAAGAGTATTTAGTTACATGCAATCATGCATGGACTAATTTTAGCTTGACTAACTTTAAAAGGAAATATATAGTAGATGTCCACTAATTTTAGTGGTTTAGAATGGTACCCACGATTTGAAAGTGTAACTTGTTTATACCACTTCGTGATTGTCTCCCTAACCATTATACAATATACTCCATTCGCTCATGTAATCTAGTGATTTAAACAAATCTTTCTATAATCATGTAAATCTTCACCTTACGATCATATATAGACATCATTTATATATAGTCATCCCGACCATTGTTATTCATCATCAACTTGCATTTTGTTCATCATATTATAGAATTTGGATAATGTTGGGGTGTCGGTTGAAATTTGATTTGATTTTGACTGCAACACTAATTATGACCTAAAGTTGATGGCATTGATTAACTTAGGGCAGATTTGGGACATGGAGGCCATACTTAATTAAAGTTGATTTGCTCCATTGGTGTGAGGGGAGGACAAAAAAATATCACCAAAATTTTCTATTTACTAATTTATGATAGACATTAAATATCCTATATATGGGGTCAAGTGTCTCTCAAACCGTTACTCGCATGATATGATTCACACATGCACGTAGCAAGACCCACCATTCTACTATATTCGAACTATTCACACACGAGGGATTTCTTGTTAGTAAATAACTCCCTTTGGGTCTCCATTATGAATTGTTTGTGTTCTCCCCATATTATTGTATACATTATTTTATAATTTTTTTCGATGGCGGAACCAAGAGAGGTTGGAGTAGGCGGTAACTAGGGGTGTTAACGAGCCGAACCGAGACCGAACATGTATAGGCTCGGCTCGGCTCGAGAATGATTGAGGTACAGCTCGGCTCGAGCTCGAAGCTCGTCGAGCTCAAAATTTTAGGCTCGGCTCGAGCTCGAAAGGAACAAACCCAAGCTCGGCTCGAAGCTCGGCTCGAAAACTAAAATTTTCAAATATAAAAAAAAGTTCAACATAACTTATATATATCAGGCTTTTAGTATAAATACCACCTAAAATAATTTTGTCAAACTTTAAATTACTATGACAGCAAGTAGTCAGGCCTACTAAATAAGTTAGGCCCAACTACCACTTGTTCCATGAGCTTCCCCTCCCGTATGCCTTTTAAAACATCATGCTAACTCCTTCCCTTGATACCTCAGCGATGTGGGACTTCCAAATCTCCAACAATATAACACATCAAAGCTAACTTCAGTGTTTACCGAAAAAAAGAAGCTACCTTCAGCGATGTGGGACTTCCAAATCTCCAACATATAACACAGTAAAGCTAACGTGGAGTTAGGATGATTTGCTGCAAGTTTTTTTTACATTTGTAAACTTTAATGTTGCTGCCACTTGTTATAATGTATTCAAATATTTATATATACATAATTTTAAAAATGATTAAATTAATTATTGAGGGCTAATGTTATATACACAAATGTAGATTTCATAAATAGTCCAACAATATGAATATAGTGAAAGGGTAATAAGATTTTATAGAGAGAATAAGGTTGTTGTTTACCTTCTATGTCGATGTGGGACATTAATATCTTACATAAATATTATCGAAAATGGTTTCGAGCTTGTTCACGAACTTTCGAGCCGAACTCCACTAGGCTCAGGCTCGGCTCTTTAAGGACTCGAGCCGATCCCGAACTCGAGTCGAGCCCTCTCGAGCCGAGCTTTGACCGAGTTTTGACCGAGCCGAGCTCGAACAGTTTGCGAGCCACCCTGGCTCATTAGCACCCCTAGCGGTAACATAATTAAAGGTGTATGTTATTTTTGGATACTGTTAAAAGTTAAAGGTGTATGAAAGCATTCGTTTTTAGTCATTATATATTTATACTATAGCTTTTTTTTTTTTTTTTTTTCCCTTTTCGGGAACCCGTGGTAAGATGAATTTCCTCCGAGCTGCCCTCGCACAGAGCCACTCACCAAGAGGCCAAACAAGCCCCAACCCCCCCCCCCAAACAATATATATTGAAATTTAGCTTCCACCAAGATTTGAACCTTGGTCTCTCATGTGAGAGATAGGAAGCCATACCATTGGACCCAAGGGTCCTTGATATATTTATACTATAGTTGTGTTCAAAGTTGTTAAAATCGAGATTCTAGTTTGAATCGGAAACGACCTATAGAATCGAATCGTAGAATCGTAAGATTCTACAAACACGTATAATCAAGATATTACACTCAATCTTCATTGAAAATGCTAAAATTATAGTTAAAAGACCTAAAAATTAGAAAAAATAGTTGTTTACCCACTATATTGGCAATAACTAACAATACATGTCTATTATTTTCTTTGTTAGCATGATTTAAATTTGCGAGGTTTTCGCTAGTCAACAAAAATGTATAGAATCGTCTAGAATCGTGAATCAAATCGTCTACCATATTTTGAATCGTAAAATCGTAAGATTTTAAGATTTGAATCGCGATTTTTATAACTTTGATTGGGTTGATATTAGATGGTAGAGAATCTTTAAAACTACACTCCATACTTACATTATTTGCTAAGTTTTCATCTTTTTTTTTTTTACTATAACTAAGGCCACTTATAAACAGTTATTTCTCTTTCTCAAAAAAAAAAAAAAAAATACTATATAGACTTTGTCTTCGTAGATATATTTTGGGTCCACCATTGGATATTTTGGCGATCAAGAGTTATCCATACCTTTTCGAGAATTTCTTTCTAGATAATCTGAACTCTTATACTACTTCTCATATTGCTAGTAATTTTTAGCTTGGTGAAATAATGGGGACTTTTACCTTTATTTTGAGGGGTTTACTCATGCTTTATTGCGAATGATATATCCTTTAAATGCTATTGTCAAACAATATTAGGTTTAATTTGTGTTAGTTTTCTCATTGCCTTCTCAATCATATATATATGGTACATCAATTTGAATCCATTAAGGACTCTCAAACATAAGGAAATACATCAAGGAGATTTAGTTTCCTAAAATATCTCAATAACCCCCCTCAATTTGGAGCATGGGGATCATGAATTCCCAACTTACGAAGAAGAAGATCAAACTGTTGCTTGCCAAGAGCCTTAGTGAAGATGTCGGCAAGCTGGTCCGTGGTGTAGACATATGAAGGAGCAATGAGACCATCAATGATGGCATCTCGAACAAAGTGGCAATCCACCTCTATGTGCTTCGTGCACTCATGAAAAACTGGATTTTTGGCAAGATGAAGTGCAGACTGACTATCGCAGAATAAACGAATAGCCGTAGGGTGATTGACCCCTAAACCCAGCAAAAGACCCTTGAGCCATTTTAATTCACAAGTAATGGCCGCCATGGAGCGGTATTCGGCTTCGACCGAAGAGCGAGACACGGTGGGCTGCTTTTTGGTCTTCCAAGCAATAGGAGAAGCACCAAGAATGACAAGCCAACCTGTGAGAGAGCGACGAGTAATAGGGCAAGCCGCCCAATCCGAGTCACACCAACCAGTAAGAGTAAGATCACAATCGGCAAGCAAGAGGATGCCCTGACCTGGAGCCCCCTTCAAGTAGCGAATGACTCGTAAAGCAGCATCCCAATGATCAGTATGAGGAGACTGCATATATTGAGATAAAACGTGTACAGAGTAAGCCAAGTTAGGACCAGTGACAGCAAGATAGATAAGACGGCCGACCAGGCGTCTATAAGGCTCAGGATCATCAAGGTAAGCACCAGTAGCAAGAGCAAGCTTATGATTATGCTCAATAGGAAAACCAGTAGGCTTAGAGCCTAAGAGACCTGCTTCAGATATAATATCCAAAGTGTACTTGCGCTGACAGAGAAATAAGCCAGAGGCACTGCGAGCCACTTCAATGCCAAGGAAGTACTTTAAAGGACCCAAGTCCTTCATTTTGAAACAATCAGAGAGATAGGCTTTGAAAGCCTCCAAAGCAGCAGAGTTATTGCCGACAACAATAAGATCATCCACATACACCAAAACATTGATCTGAACAGAACCCTGAGTGAGGGACTGAGGGTAAACAAAAAATAATTCGAGTAAGATTATAGAAAACCATACCCTTTCAAAACAGACACAAGTTTGGCAAACCAACACCGAGGAGCCTGTTTGAGACCATAGAGAGATTTGCGCAGACGGCAAACCATGTTAGGCTGAGAGGCCTCAAAACCAGGAGGAAGTTTCATGAAAACCTCTTCCTCCAGATCGTCATGTAAGAAGGCATTGTGAACATCCATCTGATGAAGTTCCCAATTTTTAGCAGCAGCAATAGCAAGAAAGGCACGAACGGTGACCATTTTGGTCACAAGAGCAAATGTTTCGTTGTAATCAATGCCTTCCTTTTGATGATTTTCAAGAACCAACAAACGAGATTTCTAACGATCTAAATTGCTAGCAGAATCAAATTAGTCACGATAAACCCACTGACTACCAAGAGCACGCTTACCGGGAGGTAACGACTCCATGATCCAAGTACCATTGTCCTCCAAAGCACGAATCTCATCATTCATAGATTTGCGCCAACCTGCGTCCTGCATAGCCTCTTTAAAAGATTTAGGCTCCTTAAGAGAAGTGACATTAGCAATAAACTTCCGATATTTCACAGAAAAACTTTGACAATTGATGTAATGTGCTATAGGATAAGGCTTACCGGAGGAATGTTGAGGAGCAGAGGAAGGCGAAGTGGGACTATCTACTTGAATGGAGGTGGTAACATAATCACGAAGGAGGACCGAAGGGGTCCGTGCGCGGAAACCATGGCCCAATGTAGTGGGCTCATCTGACGGGCCAGGAGAAGTAGCAGCATCAAGGGGAGTGGGCTCAGATTCGGTAGGGGTTGCTAGGGAAGTATTGGGTTGAGGAGGAGTAATGGGCCAAGTTGAGGGAGAGGACGCTGGAGACGCATCAGTAGGGCCAGGAGAGGCGAGGGATTTTGGTGTGGGCTAAGGAGAAGGAGAGTGGGCCTTGAGAGAAGAGTGAGAGGAGGGGGCGTTATTTTGGGCGGGGCTGGAGATCTGGGTTTGGGCTTTTTGGGGGGCCTGCGTAGACTGGGCAGGTAAGTAAGAAGGCACGGGTGAAGCAAGAGAAGCGGTATGGGCTGTTTGGGGTTCATTTTGTGGAGTTGTAGAAGGAGGAAGAGATAAACTGGGCTGGACAGGGGTAGGAGATGGAGTAAAATCAGCAGAGTCAAGGTGCACATCATCATGTTGTTCAACAATTGTGTGGGGATCAATATTTGCAGCTTCGGGGTCACAAAAGGGAAAGGTGCCTTCAAAAAATTTAACATCCCTTGAAACAAAAAACTCCTTACTATCAAGATCAAATAGTTCCAACCTTTTTTACCAAGAGGATACCCCACAAACATGCATTTTCGACTCCTACTTGCAAATTTATCCCCTTTAAAACGATGATTATGGGCAAAACACAAGGAGCCAAAAACCTTAATAGCATCATATGATGGAGAATGACCAAACAAAAGCTCATAGGGAGTATTGTTTTGAAGCAAGGGAGTGGAAGTGCAATTGATTAGATGAGCGGTTGTAAGAATACTCTCACCCCAAAAATAAATAGGAAGATTAGCATGAAAACGAAGAGCTCGACCCACATTTAAGATATGTTGATGTTTACGCTCAACCCTCTCATTTTGTTGTGGAGTATGAACACATGAAGTTTGAAGGGTTTTTCTACGTAGTGCCCCCGTGTTTTTCGAAATTCTACGTTGTACCCAACCTTTTTGAACTCTCCACATTGCACCCCTAAACTTTCTAAACGTCACACAAAATACCCTTACTAATAGAAAATCCTACTCCAAACCTCACTTAGTCTTAAATTTATCAGATCATATCCTAAACCTCAATCAACTAACAAGGTTAAAAAATCTTACTCTATACCCATAGGGCAAAAAAGTCCCAAAATCTATTGTTTGATATCGTGTATAAGGGTATTTTGTGTAACGTTAAGAAATCTTAGGGGTACAACGTGGAAATTTCAAAAACGTCGGGTACAACATAGAATTTCGTAAAACACAGGGGTACTATGTAGAAAAACCCAAGTTTGAAAAAGGATGCCAGTTTCAGTAAAGTATTCCTTAAGCAATTGAATTCAGTGCCATTGTCACTTTGCACAATTTTAATAGTTTGAGAAAACTGGCGACCAATCGTAGCAATAAAGGCCATAAACATAGAGAAGACTTCAGTTTTATCAACTAACAAATAAACCCAAACAGCTCTAGAATAATCATCCACCAAAGTCAAAAAATACTGAGCACCACAAGAAGATACATGTCTATATGGTCCCCACAAGTCACAATGAACCTTTTCAAAAAATCTACTAGCTTTATGATCACTAAAGGGAAATTTAGTGCGAGAATGTTTAGCACGAAAACACACCTCACAACCCTTATTCAAACTACCCTGCAACTGCTGAACGAGGGGGAAGTAACTTGACTATCTTCTCTGAAGGGTGACCCATGCGATGATGCCAAAGTTCCAAGGAAGATGCAGCTTCACCAACCGAAACATGAAGCACAGAAGAACCACCTCCACATTAGTAGAGTCCATTTCTCCTAACCGCTGTTCCAATCAGATTCCTCGACGGGTCCTGTATAACACAAGCATCCGAATTGAAGTGAACAACACAATTCGTTGTCGCAGTTAACAGAGAAACGGAAAGTAAATTGCAATGTAAGTTGGGCACAAATAGGACATGAGTAAGAGTAAGAGAATTCGAGAGATGAACGGAACCCTGTTGCTTAGCCATAATAACAGCACCATTAGGAAAACCAACAGGACAATCAGTAATACATATGAGATCAAATAATAAAGAGGCATCTCCTGTAACATGATTGGAGGCACCTGTATCAACAATCCAGTCAGTAGTAGTGAACATACCGTGCAACCGATCATCGGAGATTTTAGTATTACCAAGAAGTCCTGCTAACGCCTTCCATTGGTCGGCGGTAAAAAAGTAGAGGGAGTACCAGCAGCTCCTATTACCGCACCTGGTGCCGCGGCAGCAGCTACAACAGTAGCGTTGGCACACACGGGTTAGCGACTGTGGGCAGCAGGAGCAGCAGTGGCTCGGCCACCCCCACGACCAGCTGCGGCAGTTTTGCGCTCCTCCCACCATGAGGGGTAGTCGTGCAATTCGAAGCATGTGCTCACCTCATGCCCTATTTTCTTGCAGTGAGTGCAGTGGAGATGTGACTTGTCTTCGCGGACTCGAGGACGAGGAGGCTGAAGTGCTGCCACGAGGGGCCGCGCGCAAGGCAAAGCTCACGATCTCAGGTGAGTCGTCGACCAGTTTCTTAGCCAAACGAGGCAATGGATCTTGGGAAAGAATATTAGAACGAACAGTGTTATAATAATCGAAATCAAGACCCATCAAAAAATCATAAAGTTTACCAGTAGCACGTCGTTCCTCATGTAATTCGCCAGCGGAACAAGAAGAACAACAATTACATTCAATAAGCGGTTCAAATACAAAAATATGTATGTAAAGCAACCAAGCAACCAATTTTTCTTTCTTTTTCCTCCAAAGCAACCAAGCCTCATCACAATAACCACCATTACCTATCCCACCCCTCCCCGTCGAAACCATAGAGCCCCTCTGTAACGCCCCGTAATTTTCACCCTTTATTTTTGGTGTTTGTTTACATTAAAATGACATTTTTCGTAAAAATAAATAATTTATTATTTAAATTATTTTGGAACGTGTTGTGAAAATGTGTATATATATTTATATGTTGTGATATATTTATATATATTTATTTTAAGTTGTTAGTTATTTATTTTAAAGGTTATATTAGTTTCGTTATTTGTTTAGGCGTTTAGGATGCAGTTTTGTCGCGTAGCGTTTTTGTAACGTTGTTGGACCGACTTGGGTGATGAAATGTTGCATCGCATGTGGCGTGTCATACTGGCCGAAAATCAGCAATTATGGTGTGGAGGATGAAGAGTTTTGGTGCTCATTAAGTTAACCTTTGGATCTCTTGTAACCCCCTATTTAATTCCCCATTAACCCACCTTTATAATCACCCTTTAAACCATTGCTTAATGAGGTTGTTAATCAGGTTTTTGCTGCATTCTAACCCCCATTTTCGCCCAACCCTTAGAGAGGAAGAGAAAAAGTTCTTCTCTCTTCTCGGATTTTCGTTCATTTTTGCACACCTATTTTGTTTGCATCATATCTCCTTCGTTTCTTATCCGAATTGGACATGTGAGTAGTCAAAATCCATCTACTCGGAAATATCTTGCTCGTGGTATAACTTGTTTTTGAAGACAGGGAAAGACGCGACTGCAGTTTTCGTTTCAATCAGACTAGTCATCCGGTTTTTGTTTCCTGTCACACCTTCACGAAATTAACCATATCCGGAGATCTAATCGTTGGATCATTCTCAAATTTGGTCAGCACGTTTATAACATCTTTATCTTCACTTTGATCAAAGAGATTGTGAATACGATTTTTCAATCGCTGTAAATCATGGTCGGACCAGAATAGCACGAAATGAGATTTTTCAATGTTCAAGAAGAAAACGCCTAGTGACTTGTTGCTACAATTATCGTTCGTTATGCTTTGGGGTTAGAAGAGGAATTGGATTGTATGTGTAAATCTTAACTATCTCTTTAGACTCAACTCTCCTCCCGACGTTCCAGGTAACTAGTAGTTATCTTAGAACGCTAGAGATTAGGGTATTATTCGGTATTAGATTATTACGCTAGGAATTATTTAAAAATACTTTTTGAATGCAATTATTGACGAAATTTGACATCAATATACTTGCTGCATGCTGTATTAATATTGTATATAGAAAAATAATTTTCGTCTGATTTTTAATATTTATTTGATTTAATTGGTGTTTTGTGCGTTTTAGGCTTATTTGCATAATAATTATTAAACGAATATTAAAATTGCTGAAATTATTTTTCGTGAATCATGTTATATGTGTAGTATGTATTTCATGCCTTGTAATAATTTTTGCCTTCTGTTTACAGGTTTATTTAATTGATTTATCTGTTTTTGCATTTTCGTTTCTGTCAGTATATAAATCTTGAAAATTATTTATGGAGGCCAAAAAATTCATTTCTTTGTATATTATGTATTACCTTGAGTTTATGCATGTGATGTAAATTTTTGGTAATTTTTTGGCGTTTATTTTTATTTTTAATCATTATATTGGCTTTATTGGGTATTCTGTAAATTAACGTTTAAAAATACTTTTATAGTCCGAAAATTATAAATAAAAATTGTACCATGTCAGTAGAGCCAATAGTGTCGTATTATAATTTTTGTGTTATTTTACTGATCGTACTTATTAGTTTAATAAATATTACTGGGTTGTTGTTGTGAATTTGAGGATATTCTTTTAAATTATTTAAGAGCTTTTTTATCAGAAATAATTTGTGATCTTTTATGTTCTTGGATGCTGGTGTTTAGTAGGTTGCTGTAAGTATTATTGGGTATCATTATGTTTATGTTTGATTTACGTAAAAATGATTAATTGTGTACTATTCATTTATTTAATAAGCCTTGGAGTTAATTGGTGATGCATTTTCTTATTGAACTATTAGTGCTGTAAAAACTAGTTTAATATCATTGTTGATGCTTAGATATGTTCAAAGTATTTATTGTGGGAGACATTTCTTGTAAGTTTATAAGTTACTATTTTTGAGGAATTTTGAAGAGTTGTTTCTTTTGATGAATTATGGGTATAAGGCCGGGTGGCATCCCTTTTGACGAATATTTTTGAGATGAATGATACTTTGATGATATTTATGATTTTATTTTGAGATAAGAATATCCGGTGGGATAGATGTAGTCACCGTTGAAGAACATGCCAACCACCCGGTTTGCGAACTACGGGTACACCTCGGTTAATTGTTGTCGACCGAGAGGTCAGGGAGTTCTGCGTGTTCTACCCTGCATCGGGAGTTTGGCCATTCTTATACACAGGCAGTGGGGAACGTAGGCCCATAGACTGACCTGGAGATTGCGATCTGACAAACCTTAGGAAGTGAATTGCGATTCACTGGCGTTCGGTTTCTGAGTCAATAACTTGTTTTACCTATATATTATTTTTATAAAAGTACTCTTGAGATGATTTATTTATTTTTATCCAACTCACTTGCTATTTATTATTCATTTGCGTTATTTGTGAGTTATATGGAAGTGAATGCATATCGTAGTTGACTTGACTTTATGCTTTCCTTTCTTAAAAATCTATGTCTGAATCATGCTTTGATTTCTTTTGTTCTGGGAGAACTGCTAGTTACTCCCCACTGATTGTGGATGTTGTTGTATATTTTGCAGGTTTTGTTGATGTGAATCTTCTTTGGTCTTAGGCTCGGGTTGAGATGCGAGAATGAAATGATAGTTGTTTTAGGCCTAGACTGCTAGTTAGACTTTTCTCATTTGGAATACTCTAAATTAGTTATTTATTGATATTATTTATTTAAGTTGGTCTCTTAACATAGTTATTTAAATACCTTTGTATTAGAAGTGGCATTCCCAGAAGACGATGTTTCCGCCATCGTCCTATAATACTATTATTTTTTTTTCTTTCTTTTTCCGCTTTGAAATTCTGGGGTGTTACAGTTGGTATCAGAGCAAAACGCTCCTAAACTCTGAAAAAGAGTTGCTAATGATTCTTTAGAATTATTAGTTAGCTATAGGATATAAAATTCGTTTAGAATTAAGTTTAGTTGTTTCACTATAATGAGAGTGTTATGGGTAGAATAAGTAAAGGGAAGCCTTATGGGAATATGATGTGCTCTCATGCTTATGGAGCATATGTTATATGTATAGTTATTTGTATTATTGGTGGAATTAGTCTACCAAGTTTGCTAATCTTATTTGCAGGGCCTCTTACATGTAATTTATTTTCTCTTTTATCAGAGTGCGCAGCGAAAGCGAAGTAATTTATAGCCTTCTCGGTTTAGTTGTGTGTTTAATTTATTTTGTGTTTTGCAAATTAAAGATAAACTTTAATTTTATTTTCATATAGTCATGTGTGTTGCATTGCATTTATTTTATTTGATGGTTGCTTGATAGTATATGTTATTATGTACGACGGTATATATTTTCTGTTCTTTTTCAATTAAGTGTTGTTTTTATGTGAGTACTACGTATCTGTTTTATTATTTACAAAACTTTTTACTTTGAGTTTATATTCCAAATTATATTTTAGATCTTGGAACTTAAATTAGAGTTACTTTCTGACTTTCAAATTTTGTTATTTTTAATATTTTGACATACTCTTTTGAAAAATGTTTAATTTCAATTGTTTTATAATAATTTGGAAAAAGAAAGGGGTTTTGAAATTGTCTTTCAAGATAATTTTCAAATTTCTCTTACCGTCTTTGACCATCTATATTTATAAATATTTTTCTTTTAATATTTTTATTTTTCATGCTAATCCTTGTTTAGCTTTTAATTATGGTAATAAGTTTTGTAGTCTTTGAAAATAAAAGTACTTTAATGAGTTGTCTTGGTGTTAGATTGAAATGTAGACACATACTATTTTGTTTTAAAGGTTAGCATTCAACAACTTTTACTTTACTTACTTTTCTTATTCGTTTTTTTTTTTTCAAACTCAAATGCGTGAAAGGATCTCGTTTACTATTTGTTGTTTCTTGTTTAAATATTTAGTGCTTTCTCATTTCATAGAAATTTTTTGGCTGTTTTCATTACTTCTTATTTAATTCTCTGATTTTGACTGATCTGTTTTATATTCTTTGAAAACGAAATTTCTATACTCAGTCTAAATTTTAAACTTGTTTGAGTTGATATTAAGTCATATGGGTGATTCCTTTGACTTGTATGTCAATTTGATAAGTCTAAATTTTAAACTTGTTTGAGTTGATATTGAGTCATAATGGGTGAATCCTGTGACTTGTATGTCAATTTGATAACTTGACACATTTTATCTATTTTGATTTAATTTCCTTTTTCAGTTGATATTAAGTTTATATTGGGTGATTCCAGTAAACTCTAATGTCGATTTGATAAGTTGGCTTTCAAATATTGTTTTGTTGATACTAGGTTGCAATGGGTGGTTCCATGCACATTTGTGTCGACTTGGCAAATTTTATAATTGTTGTTAATAATTTATTACTTTATCGCCTATTTATTATTAGTGTTTCGTCATTGTGAAATTTATTTTATTGTTTTCAATTTCTTTTGCGAACTTAAATTTTCATATATATGTTTAGGAGGCGTACGCTTTTATAACATATGTCATGACTTGTGTTCGTAAGTGCTATTTTAATAAAGCAGCTAGCTACTCTTTATTAAAGTGAAGTGGAGTATAAGCCCGTGAGGTTACCTCTATTTAAATTGGTTTGGCTATCTATTTACGAACTTTTTTCTTCTTCGTTTCATTTCTAAAAATATTTATGTATGGTCGGATTTATACTTTTATAATTTTACGTAAATATTTATTCCTGCTTCTTTTACAAAATTACCTATAGTTTATTGTGCAAAAGTTTTTACCTTAAACTTTCTAATACTTGTCTTTGGTTCTTTCACATTTTATAAAATGATTACCGTCACCGTGCTTCTTTACTATACAACTCTTTAGGTCTTCCAAAATAAAATATATATTATTTGAGTTATCAAATTTATACCTGCAAAGATGTTTAGTTAACTAAAATCCATCGATTTCTGTTTTCTTAATGCTCTTTATCAAGAGTATTTTCTTTTGTCTCATGGTTGTTTTGAAGTTTCGAGGACGAAACTCTTTTAGGGGGGAGTGATTGTAACACCCCGTAATTTTCACCCTTTATTTTTGGTGTTTGTTTACATTAAAATGACATTTTATGTAAAAATAAATAATTTATTATTTAAATTATTTTGGAACGTGTTGTGAAAATGTGTATATATATTTATATGTTGTGATATATTTATATATATTTATTTTAAGTTGTTAGTTATTTATTTTAAAGGTTATATTAGTTTCGTTATTTGTTTAGGCGTTTAGGATGCAGTTTTGTCGCGTAGCGTTTTTGTAACGTTGTTGGACCGACTTGGGTGATGAAATGTTGCATCGCATGTGGCGTGTCATACTGGCCGAAAATCAGCAATTATGGTGTGGAGGATGAAGAGTTTTGGTGCTCATTAAGTTAACCTTTGGATCTCTTGTAACCCCCTATTTAATTCCCCATTAACCCACCTTTATAGTCACCCTTTAAACCATTGCTTAATGAGGTTATTAATCAGGTTTTTGCTGCATTCTAACCCCCATTTTCGCCCAACCCTTAGAGAGGAAGAGAAAGAGTTCTTCTCTCTTCTCGGATTTTAGTTCATTTTTGCACACCTATTTTGTTTGCATCATATCTCCTTCGTTTCTTATCCGAATTGGACATATGAGTAGTCAAAATCCATCTACTCACTCGTGGTATAATTTGTTTTTGAAGAAAGGGAAATACGCGACTGCAGTTTTCGTTTCAATCAGTCGAGTCATCCGGTTTTTGTTTCATGTCACACCTTCACGAAATTAACCATATCCGGAGATCTAACCGTTGGATCATTCTAAAATTTGGTCAGCACGTTTATAACATCTTTATCTTCACTTTGACAGAAGAGATTGTGAATACGATTTTTCAATCGCCGGAAATCATGGTCGGACCAGAATAGCACGAAATGAGATTTTTCAATGTTCAAGAAGAAAACGCCTAGTGACTTGTTGCTACAATTATCGTTCGTTATGCTTTGGGGTTAGAAGAGGACTTGGATTGTATGTGTAAACCTTAACTATCTCTTTAGACTCAACTCTCCTCCCGACATTCCAGGTAACTAGTAGTTATCTTAGAACGCTAGAGATTAGGGTATTATTCGGTATTAGATTATTACGCTAGGAATTGTTTAAAAATACTTTTTGAATGCAATTATTGACAAAATTTGACATCAATATACTTGATGCATGCTGTATGAATATTGTATATAGAAAAATAATTTTCGTCTGATTTTTAGTATTTATTTGATTTAATTGGTATTTTGTGCGTTTTTGGCTTATTTGCATAATAATTATTAAAACGAATGTTAAAATTGCTGAAATTATTTTTCGTGAATCATGCTATATGTGTAGTATGTATTTCATGCCTTGGAATAATTTTTGCCTTCTGTTTACAGGTTTATTTAATTGATTTATCTGTTTTTTGCATTTTCGTTTCTGTCAGTATATAAGTCGTGAAAATTATTTCTGGAGGCCGAAAAATTCATTTCTTTGTATATTATGTATTACCGTGAGTTTATGCATGTTATGTAAATTTTTGGTAATTTTTGGGTGTTCTACCCTGCATCGGGAGTTTGGCTATTCTTAGACACAGGCAGTGGGGAACGTAGGCCCATAGACTGGCCTGGAGATTGCGATCTGACAAACCTTAGGAAGTGAATTGGGATTCACTGGCGTTCGGTTTCTGACTCAATAACTTGTTTTACCTATATTTTATTTTTATAAAAGTACTCTTGAGATGATTTATCTATTTTTATCCAATCACTTGCTATTTATTATTCATTTGCGTTATTTGTGAGTTATATGGAAGTGAATGCATATTTTAGTTGACTTGACTTTATGCTTTCCTTTCTTATTAATCTATGTCTGAATCACGCTTTGATTTCTTTTGTTCTGGGAGAACTGCTAGTTACTCCCCACTGATTGTGGATGTTGTTATATATTTTGCAGGTTTTGTTGATGTGAATCTTCTTTGGTCTTGGGCTCGGGTTGAGATGCAAGAACTAAATGATAGTTGTTTTAGGCCTAGACTTCTAGTTAGACTTTTCTCATTTGGAATACTCTAAATTAGTTATTTATTGATATTATTTATTTAAGTTGGTCTCTTAACATAGTTATTTAAATATCTTTGTATTAGAAGTGGCATTCCCAGAAGACGATGTTTCCGCCATCGTCCTATAATACTATTATTTTTTTTTCTTTCTTTTTCCGCTTTGAAATTTTGGGGTGTTACACCCTCTCCCTGTCCCTAATGGCACGACATCACGTCGTCCTTCAACGACACGGTCCTGCAGCAATGATGATCAAAATGATTGTTGTAAATAAGTGTTTTCAAGGCTAAATGAAGAACAAGATGAAAGCAAATATCAAGAACTTTTTGTGCAGTGGTAAACAAACCATTGCCTTGAAAACGAGATTCGGTGCAACAGGGGTGCACAATTATAATCACCGATTCGTTCCCTAAGGTTTGCACAACTCTCAGCACACAATGGCACTCTTGGGTGTGAGATGAAGTCACTAGAACTTATGCCCAAAAGAGAGGAAGAAAAGAAGAAGAGAGAGAATAAGATATATCTTCCAAAATCAGAAAATAAAGAAGATTTATAGCAATAGAGGAGGAGAAGTGTAATAGCCTTATTTTTAAGAGCATTTATTTAAAGGCTGATTATATTTAATAAGTTAATTATGTTTCGAATATTCTTATTTTATTTGGGTTAGAGTATGAATATTTATTTTTGTCGTGTTGTAATATATTTATTTGTTTATTTTTATGAAGTTATTATTATTGTATATTTTGGATTTTATGTGCAATTAGTTGAACGGTATTTGGCAAATTAGGGAACCAAAGTTTGTTCCATTTATTTTTCCTTTGGTCGGTCATTTTTGGAAGATAAACTTCCACCTCATTTTTCTTATTGTCGGTTGAGTGAACCAAACCAAAACCCCCCTTCTCCCCTGATCTTTTTGTCGGTCAAAAACCCCAACCCCATCTATTCTCTCTCTCTTCGAACTTCCTCTCCCTCCCGGTGAAACCTATCCCCTTCTTCTCGTCTCTCTCTCTTTGTTGTGGTCTCGCCGCACCTCCCCTTCAGTTCATCGGCGTGTTCCTTCCCCCCCGAGCTCCGCACTACTTTCTCTCTCCTTCGCGTGGTGCCCCTGTTGCGGTTACCCGTGTTTCCTTCCTTCCCCTGTGCTGCTGCTCTGCTCCACGGGTGCTTGCCGGTGATTCCTCCGGTGTTTTGTTGGCGTGTGCTCGCCGCGGTTGTGGGTTCTTGTTGTGTTTCCTCTTCCTGCCCTTCTTCTCCTTTTTGTTCTTTGAGGTACAAGCCTGAATTCATCTTCTTCAATTGATTTTAGGAACTCAGATTCAGATTATGTAAATATTGTTGTGTGATAATTTTCTAATAGTTCAGTTTAGATGTTGCTGATTTGTGATTGAGATTCTAATTGTAGTTATGTGAAATCTTATTGTTTTTTTTAG
Source organism: Beta lomatogona (assembly GCA_947646795.1). Lineage (NCBI taxonomy): Eukaryota > Viridiplantae > Streptophyta > Magnoliopsida > Caryophyllales > Amaranthaceae > Beta > Beta lomatogona. The sequence goes on from CANSNZ010000731.1 coordinate 1,220,048, forward strand.
ATGTGTCATGGAACTTGTTATTGGATACATGTCCCAGTTGATTGAAGTGGTTGCGAGAGTTAGATCAGAAATAATTGTGTTATAAGATCGCTTTAGTTTAATAATAACATATATTGTGAATTCTTGTTCTATGATGCAGTTTGATTTTATAAAAGAAAGGAATTTCAGTTTAGAGTTTTATCTTAATTCAAGCTTGACATTACTTAGCTAGTTTGGAAAGAATTAGTTGTGTGTTTTCATTTTACTCATCTTGATTTTCAGAGTAGTTTTGAAGTGATATATGTTAAAGAATATAATTAGTGTGATTTGGATTTGATGAATAATATTAATTAGCTAAGTTAGTTCATGTAATGGTAGGCTAAATAGTGTCACTCTTAGTATAGTTGTACTGAATAGAATTAGTTGATATAGAAGACTCAAATCTTTTTATGGCACTAGAGGAAAAAAAACCAAGGGCTGCTGTCCAAGGGCTGCCGTTATTTAAAAAACGCAGCCCTTAATTACAAAGGGCTGCGGTTAGTCGGAAAACCGCAGCCCTTCATTATAAAGGGCTGCGGTTAACCCAAAAACCGCACCCCTTCATTACGAAGGGCTGCGGTTATTAAACAACGCAGCCCTTCACGTTTTCACTTCCCCCTAAAGCTTCCCTCGCTGGGCAATTCCCGCACTCACACCACACCCTAGTTACGAATACCCGCCTCTCTCTCTCTCATTCACGCTCCTGCCCCTCTCTATCACACACTCACTCCCATGCCCCTCTCTCTCCGACCTCTGCTGCGGTCCCTTTCGTCGCTCGACCACCGTTGCTGCGTTTTTGTTTTCGTTTTCCACCTTCTCTCTGTTCGGCGCCGTCTATTTCTCTTACCAGCACTCTCCTCCTCCTTCTTTCGTTTTTGTCGTGCGAACACTATTGCTGAGTGTGTCGGTGCCGGAGATCCGTCCTCGACTACCTCGCCACTGAGGTATTTTCTCTCTCCTCTCTTTTGATTTTAAGTTTTTACCTGATTTTGCTGTTTCTTCAATGATTTCGTGGATCTAGGGTTCGAAATTGGTTTTGAAATTGTTGTAGTCTTGCAATCGCTTGAGTTTCTCTCTCTTCGTTGGTTTTGGTAGATTGCTGACATTTTCTGCTTCTGATTATGTTCAATTTTGTTTACTGCCCTGTATGTGCACTATAATCTAGGGATAAAGGGTCTATATGCTGACATCTTCGTCGATTCCGGGAAAGCGACACGAAAATGAGGTCTGCCTTATGGTTTCAATTGCTTCATTTCACTGTTCAGTACTTCACTTTAGTGTAATTATTCCATTTTAATTGATGAAAACAATAATCTTTCCGTTCTAGAATAGTTGTGTTTTGATGATTACGTGTGTAGATTATGGAGTTAGTTATTGTATTGATATCCATAATTGGTAACTACTACTGATTTGGTATTTCAAATTGAAAAGTAATAGTGTATTGATAATATTAAGTGACAGATAATATGGTATAAGAATGAGTTAGTTTAGTATAAAAAATGGGAGAAATATATGAAATGCATTCGCTAATGTTTTGACTTAGTAAATTCATTCATATCATTCTCTTGTATGAAATTTTTTGATTAGCACTTGATGTTCACTTGCTGTTTGAATGTGCAGGATGATGCCTCTATTTCATGGAGGAAAAGGAAAAAGCATTACTTTATTCTTAGTCAATGTGGGAAGCCTATATATTCCAGGTTCATCTTCTGCCTCGAAGTTGTGAATACTAACTACTGCTAGGTTCGAACATGACAAGCATTTGTAGAAATTAGGATGAATTTGCTTCTTTAAAATGATTTATGCTGCCTTGTAACAGGTATGGCGATGAACACAAGCTTGATGGATTTTCAGCAACATTGCAAGCTATGATTTCTTTTGTTGAGAATGGGTATGTCACTGGATTGAGTTGGCAAGATCTTGTTTTTCGAGCGCCTCTCCTGAATTTTAGAAGTGCAATTTGTATTTTGTGTATCTGTTTCTCATTCAGTGTTGACTGTTTTCCATACTTGCCTAAATCTAATGCTTTTCCCTTCATATTATACTTTGTCTGCCAGAGAATCTTATCCTGTATTGCAGCTTGCTGATATTGTTTTACCCTAATCTTGGTTGCTTTGCAGCATTATCAAGGTGATGTTTCAGGATTAGAGTTATGCTTTGTCATTGTAAATAATGAATATGGAGAACAAACAGCAGATGAACTGATTCTTGGAGGGAAAAATATTTGTGTCATGAATGAGAATGTGATTCCATTTATTCATCTAATAGCTAATCATCTATTGAATTATCAGGTAATACGATCTTATTCGTTATAATGATTGTATGCTTCCACCCAAGTTTCAACTTTAGCCACATACTAATACCTTAGGTATGTCAAACTAATGGATACTACAACTGTCAGATACGTCAACAAAGTTCGCATTTCCTGAGAGGATTTCAGCAACTTATACGAAAGGAATGGATTGATATGTTCAATGAACATGAACTTCAGGTATAATCATCTTCTTTAAAAGAGTGTATTACTTGTCTATTTTATCTATTTTTCCATCGCTTGCCTTTCACGTGAGAAAGCCTTAAGCTATAGTTTAAAATTTAAGCAGCTTAAAAGCTATTATATTTTCAGCTAGTGCCTATCGTTTCTTAAGCTTTCCTACATAATGGAGATTTACCTTGTTGAAGCATTCTTTTTAACCGTTAACACATTATCCACCATCATTGATGTACTTGGTTGATTTTTCATTATTAACAAGGGATTCGTTTGTTAGTGTATTACTCAGACTAGGGTACTCATATTGGACAGTTGGATGTAGTAGAAAGAAGGGAAAGAAATGAAAAGACTTTACCATGTTTGGTTTTAAAATAAAAAATTGATTATATAGGAAAGGAGAGGAAGTAATGGGTAAAGAATCTTATGATTTTTACAATTTTCTTTCCTCTCATATTTGGAGGAGTTAGAGAGGAAAGGGAAATAAGAAGACTTTCCTTTCCCTTCCTTCAGTTAAACTGAACTTTGCAAAAGTCAATTTCTTTCTTTTCTTCTTTCTTCCTCCCTTTTGTGACAAAAAGAATACAAACAATCTTCTTATGGCAGTTTCATTGTATCCTTCTCGAACAATGTTAGATTTTTGATTTTTGTATTTATCAATTTATCTATTAACTAAAATATAAAGAAAACTTCAAATTTTATCTGGAATATGGTACTGCATATACTTGACTTGGAAATCTGATATATTGATTTCTGTATCTGTGGAGGGACCCTGGATACGAATCGAAGAGGAGAGAATTGTTACATATTGACTTGTAATGTATCTTTGGAGTATGAGAAAAGGTATGTTTTATTCGAACGCTTTTTTTGTGCTCTCTTTTTGCGAGTTATGTTTTAGAAATTAGAACCCTTTTACCCAGAAGTTGATTGTTCGAGGATGAACCTTATTTATCCCCCTTTCCCCCTTAGTTGAAGATGATTGTTCGATGAATTAGTATGGGCATTGTTGCCCCTTTTGGGATCATGGTGCTGGTTTGGTTGAATTGTTTTTTACCTTTATTTGTGTTGGTGCTGCTGTTATTGTTATTGATTTGATGCGTGCCTTCTTCTCTATTTTGTGAATCTAATTTCTTCTTGGTGTTGGTAAATGTTTAACTAGTTTAATTTTGTTTCTATTTATTTGATAAATTAGTCTCTTATGGAATGACTAAGATTTCCGAACTTGGCTATAGCTTCGGCCATTTTTCATTCGGCGAGGATTAATTGTTCTTTGGACTTAGTAGTTTGACCATTTGAGTGCTGATTTTTGTTGGTAAGTGAGTGTTTGATTTCTTTTTTTTTTTTTTGGTTACAGGGAGCAAAGTGTTTGATTTCTTTCTTTTTGATTTTTGGGTCCGGTAATAATTTTACTTACTGTCCATTGCGAGAACATGCAGAAAACACAAATTATTGTTTGTATTTGTGGGGAAAAGGATTCTCCACTTCACTAGTCTATCATTTCAAGACATGAGTGCATATTGTTTTCCTAGAACTCTGGCTACTTGAATCCTTTCATACAGACCTTGACAATGTTGTTTTGTGGGTTATGCTCAATAGTTTACTTTGTTTTATTCTCTTTTTCTATCACTTAGTAATCTGTCTAGATAAATGTATAGTTGCTCTCTCTGTTCCAGACAAGTTTTCCCCCTTCTAATATGCTCAAATGATTTCAGCAAATAAGTACTACTTGATATTAGTACTGGCTTCATGTTTATTAGGAAAGGCTTAGTTTTTAACTTCAAATTGTGTCTAGATGTCTCAAGATACTACATACAACCATCAAAAAGTTGAAGTACTGGTTTAGGATCTCTCAGATTCAGTAAAATGGTAAGGAAATTTCCTTTGTTATAAAATACTATGCTGGCTCAACCCGTTTCTTTTTTAGTTGACAGTCTGGTGAATTGGCTGAAAATGTAGCAAAGATAATTGAATCACTGTATGCAGATGGAGTTGATTTATCAGATAACGCTAGTGCAGGACGAGTATCCAGCAGTGATAACAAAATCACTGATAACGCCGGGCAGCCCTCCCCGCTGCACCCCCCACACACCCCCTGCTGCACTCCCCCCCACACACCCCTGCTGCACTCCTCCCACCCTTCCTAGCCTCCCTAGCCCCTGCCCGGCCCTCCCACTGCCGCACTCCCCCCCCCACACACCCCCCGCACATCCCCAACCCTCCCCCCCATTCTTTGCGCCCCTGCTGCACTCCCCCCCCACCCTTCCTAGCCTCCCCAGGCCCCCGCCAGCCCCTCCCCCGCTGCAATCCCCCCCCCCACACACACCCCCCCCCCCCCCCCTAATTGCTGCCCCTTGCCGCACTCCCCCTACCCAGCCCTTCCCAACCCCCTGCTGCACCTCCCCCCGCACACCCCCGCCGCACACCCCCATTTCACTCTTTTGTTTTAAAAAATCTGTTTCATCATCTGAAAAATCTAAGAAGGCACAAATCTCAATGGACGTTTTATTGTTCTCTCTTCCTAAAAATAACACAGGCCCTAGTTTTGTCAAAATCAAAATAACATAGCTAATCTATTTTGGTTTGCCTAACCCTGTTGTGAAAACAATAGGAGATGGAGGGAGTAATATTTTGCCATCTGCTGCTTGTAGCTTGTACTCTGCATCTTTTCCATAATGGCTGCTAATCTTTCCACGAACGTTACCTGCAGAAGATCTTAGAAGAACAGTAGAGGGCTCAAAATGCCTTGGTATCATCAGAGGCAGAGGTGTGTCCTGCATCACCCTCTGATCTCAGTCCTGGTTCTGGTTCACCATGGCTAAATCCAAAACAGATTCCTCATCTACATTGCCATCAAAGCACACAAATGAGTGGTATCAATTTGAAGATTACAAGTGAAGGAACTCTCTATCTTTTGTTACACTAGTTTTGATACTAAAATGTAACTTAGTCAATATTTTCTTTATATGTGTATAAATAACATGAATTGCAATGAGAAGTGATACTTTTATATATATGTAACTGATTTTGGATCATTTAGGACTAAAAAAATGCAAAGAAGTTTTTGCCCTTTACTCACCAAGGGCTGCGGTTTTTGCCCTGAACCGCAGCCCTTAAACCACCAAGGGCTGCAGTTTTTGCCCTGACCACAGCCCTTAACCGCAGCCCTTCCTAAATGCCAAGGGCTGCTAGTCTAATGGCTGCGGTCAAAAAACGCAGCCCTTGGGCCCCTTTTGGCTGCAGCCCTTAGGCTTTTTTCCTCTAGTGTGGAGTTAGAATGTTAATAGTTAGTAAAAGGTAATATGAGTTTCATTTAATCTAGCATTAATGGAAAGTTAATAATCCTGAAATAGTATTTATATTATCAAGTATAGTAGTAGTTTGAGTTCATTGTTAATTATAAGTAAAGAGTAATGCAACTAAGAAGTTATAAAGGTATAAGTTAATTAAATGAGAATTATTTATCTAAACTCAAATAATGAATTGGTTTTGTCAGATTACTTAACTAAAGTAGGAAAAGAATTAGGTAAGTGTTAATTTATCAAGATTATAAGAAAGAGTGAATAGCTCATAAAGTCCATTAGTGAGGTTTATATGTAGATATATATGAGTTAATATGATGAGGAAATACCCTATAAACGGATTAATATAGTAAAGCTAGAACACCTATTTAGAGTTACTAAAAGGGAATTGAGATGTTTATTTCCTTTTGTAATACTTACTAAGTGAATCAAGTAGTTCAGTAAACTACTTTTATTTTAGTGAAATGTTCTAAAGTATAATATTAGCTACTTCTTTGTCAAATGATTAAGAGTGGAGTTAATTAAAGTCAACTTGTGAGAGATTCACTTTAATTGACTCTTAAATAAAGGATGCGAGTTGGTTAGAGCTGGAAATAGTTTTGAAAAAGATTAACTAATTATCACTAATAATGAGGATATTGGAGATAATTTAACAAATTGTGGACTAGACTACTGAGGTGGTGTTTCTAGAAAGGGATTTGGTTTAATAACGGTAAATGACTTAGTATAATAAATTTGGACTATCCGATTTGTGTTCGCTAAAATGAATTAGTACGTGAGTTTTTGTAAATAAGTGAATACAAGGTTATTGATTACTTTAAAGGAGGTTCAGTTATGTGATTTAGTTGTTCTGTAATTAGGAAAGGGTGGACTCGTCAATGCAAGTGTGAGTATGGTTCCTAGATGAGTTCATTGTTGATCATGTTAATTAGAATTGAGCTAATGGTATAACCAGAACCATATTTAGTCACTTTAATCAACCTTTAATTGGTGAACCTCGAGTTGTGGAGTTTAAGTTAACTATCCTTAGTTAATTCTAAGTGAGAGACCTATTGCGAGTGTTGCTGGTGTTTGATAATCGTTAATATCATTATTAAGATGAGTCAACATCGATATTTGTGAAATGGAAAAGAATATGAACTATCTATACGCAAAAGTATGTGATGTGTGGAATTAGTTTAGTAACTCTCGTTAGTTAATTCTAACTGAGAGACCTTTTGTCATTGTTGTTGATGTTTTATCGAACATGATTATTTGTTATTAGTTGTGGTTCATAAGCTATATGATTGGAATTGGAATTGAAAAGCATATATGTATTGATTTGAGATACATATTTGTATGATTTCTATGTTGAGTGATTATAATTATTGACGAAGGAAATCTCTTGGTTTGGTTGGTTATATATTCAAAGATTGTTAAGATGATTTAAAGAGTTACTTGATAAGTTATGAACGATAATGGAAAGTGATCTAAAAGGGGAAAGTAGCCTCGCCTGAGTCGACGGATGAGGTGACATGAACAGTACCCCATGGACCGTGAACCTTGGTGGCCCCACAGGGAAACATGCCCATTGCTCTGTGGGGCGATAATCGGGCGATATATCAGGTAATGTGAAACCTGTGGATGGCTGATTGAATCAGCGGAAAAATGTACTCCGGACTAGTCGCGGTTATTGGCCAAAAGTAAAGCGGAAGGTTGGGTGACGACCCCCACCGTCGGAATGTAAGCTTTGTCTCCTCCGCCGCGTTCTCCCTCCCCCTGGTTAAAAGAAAGTTATCTCGAATTATGAAAGTCATTTGGATATTGGATTCCCGATAAGGAATCGATCATGGTAAGTTGTTTCGATATTGGATTCCCGATAAGGAATCGTATCATGGTAAGTTGTTAGATATTGGATTCCCGATAAGGAATCATATCAGGTAATGTAATGAATGTTTATTTAGTACTTGAATATAAATGATGATATTGGATTCCTGATAAGGAACCATATTTTGATATTGGATTCCCGATAAGGAATCGTGTCATGGAATGTTGTCATGTTACTTAATTCCTGATAAGACATTGGTTGTAAAGGTATAAGAAAATGATTAATATAGTATTTGAGAATATAAGTTGGATTTATTATAAGAAATCGATTTAAGGAAATAAGTTATATAATCTATATCAAAGTTGGTTAACTTAGATTCCTCATAAGGAATTGTGATACATTGAAAGCTAATTAAATGAAGATATATGAAATATGTCTCTGCTTTGTTTGCTGTTATATGAACAATGGCGTACTATGAAGAGATTTGAGTAATGGTATTGCATGTATGTGTCCGACAGGACTAATGCTATACATTGTTATGACATGTGTGATTGATCTGAGCATGATGATTGTTGAGAGTCGTTTTCAACTAAAAGCCACCAAAGCATGTGTTACTCTTGTTTACGGGTTTTGTACTCAGCTTTGCTGATGTGTCTGTATGTTGTTTTGTCATTTATGTGGCCTGCCACTTGGTGGTTGGCAGTATCCTAAATGTTTCAGGTTGAAGCCATAAGTTAATTTTCTGCAAGTTTGAAGCTGATACGAGATGACGTAGTATTGTGTTTGTTTTCGAAGTGAGGACGCTCGACATTGTAATAGTTAGCAATTAATTATTTATAACCTATTTCTGTATTTAGAATCATAAGTGCTCCTGAGTCTCTCTTGGTGTTGCTCCGTGAAAGCGTTGAGGTTGTTGAGTTTTGGGATTAGAAATATTTTATAAATTGAAACTGTAACTGGTTTAAATTATTTACCGCTTTGGGGTTGTCCTATTTTCAAAGGAAACTTTGCCGGATTTTCTATAGAAATTTATTAGGATAGAGTCTGAGAATCAGTGCGTTGTTGTAATAGTTGATTAAATTGAATAGAATTGTGAATTGAGTTCCACACTCTCCGATGTAGTTCGGTGAGTGTGATGGTAATAGTTCGGGTTATCTCGACTAGAGTCTCTTCCGCTGTGCTTAATCCTCTGTAAACTGGTCGGGAAATCCGGGCTGTTACAAGAAGTAACATCCCAAAGAAATCAAAGGACTCCAAGGAATCCAATGATCATATATAACCAATCTAATTAAACTCATGACAATGAAGGATTATTAAAACTCCTATCATCAAGAGGAATTATGGACTAGAATAAATCACCATTATAAGGATGCAAACCATCCTTAAACCACGTAATTAAGAGGAGGTTACAAAAGGAATCCAAGGAGAAATTCAAAAAACCTGGAAAACGTGAATTTTGGCCTTCCCCCGATCGAGGGCGAGGCCGTCCGATCGGGCCCGAGACAAAAATGCCAAACCACCACAGAGGCTGCCCGATGGGGCGAACCCCCGCCTTATCGGGCCCAAGAGCGACAAAGCCCTTACGAGAACCCCGCCCGATCGGGCGCCGTCTCCTGGTGGCATAGGTCGTTTTACAACTTTTACTCCAACAACCCCCACTAATGATGAGAAAAAGATACAAAATGAAAGAAAGGAAATTTTCGGGCACAAGAAGAGATCAATACATAATATCCGATGTTTTTAAGTAAGTTGAAACCAATGCTCAATGAAGTGCAATGCTCAATGAAGTGGTACAATGACTTACAAGCCCAAGGGTGGAAAAAACTTGAAACCCTTAAACTTTTGATCAAAGAGTGGACTAGCCTTGAAACTCTAAGATTTAAGTCACGCCCCCCACAACACATACGTCACTCCAAAAATCTAGTAAACTCCACAAAGTGAACGTGTTTTAAGCCATGCGTTTACCTTAGTTTTCATGGAAGCTCTAGGAAACCGCCTAAGTTTCCATAGAAGATGGCGAGTCTTCACAACCATATAGGTGAATCCCTTGCGCTTCTCAATAGCACAAAACATCTCTTTAGATTCATTAAGAGTTTAAACAAGCTCAACCTCCACAAAAATTACAACGGTGGATTTCTCAAATGCTTAGCTAAAGCACCTACATGTAAGTATAAATCCGTTAAGAATTCTTAACGAATTCATCCTACAACAAGCATTACAACACAAAATGCCATAGAGATGGAATATAAGTAATGCTATTTATATACATTTCATGGGCTTGAGCCCCATCCCCCTCGACGAGTCAAAAACTAGGTTCCTTGCCAACCCCTTAGTCAAAGGATCCGCCAAATTATTTTCGGACCTTACATAGTTCAAAGCAATTACTCCATTTTTGAGTAGCTGTCTCACCGAATTATGTATAAGGCGTATGTGCCTCTTCTAACCGTTATAATTTCTATTGTTAGCTACACCAATTGCAGCCTTGAGAATCACATTGCAAAGATACCGGGGAAGATCTTTCACCCCACAACGGAAAGGTCGGCAAGAAGACTCCTTAGCCAATCCGCTTCTTGACCTGCCAGCTCAAGAGCAACGAATTTAGATTCCATGGTGGAGCGAGCTAAACATGGTTGTTTTGAGGACTCCCATGATATAGCACATCCACCCAACATAAACATATAACCACTAGTAGAGACTAATTCATCATTATTGGATACCAAATTAGCATCACAAAAACCTTCCAAGACATTAGGAAATCGACTAAAATACAAACCAATTTCCATGGTTCCCTTAAGATACCTAAGCAACCGATGAAGAGCTTTCCAATGTTCACTTCTAGGATTATGAGTATAACGACTTAATCTTCTTACCGTATAAGCAATGTCGGGACGTGTGCAGTTCATCAAAAACTTCACACTCCCTATTACTTTAGCATATTGCTCTTGAGACACGCTAGGACCCTTATTCTTTGTAAGCTTTACACTTGCATCATAGGGAGTCTTACATGGCTCCACATCATAGCAATCGAACTCCTTCAAGATTTTCTCCACATAGTGAGATTGACTCATTGAGAAACCATCATTGAATTTGGTCAACCGGATACCAAGGATCACATCGGCTTCACCTAAGTCCTTCATTTCAAACTTAGTAGAAACAAAATCTTTAGCGTAATTTACAACCTCAAGGTTAGTGCCAATAATAAGCATGTCATCAACATAGAGACAAATAATAACACAAGAGGAATCAAACACTGTAGAATACACACAAAAGTCCGAAGAATTAGTCACAAAGCCATCACTCCTAAGGGTACTATCAAACCTTTCATACAATTGCTTAGGAGCTTGTTTCAAACCATACAATGACTTTCTAAACCTACATACCTTATGTTCTTGACCCTTAACCATAAAACCTTCCTGTTGAGTCATGTAAATCTATTCATCAAGATCACCATTAAGAAAAGCCGTTTTAACATCCATTTGATGGACCACTAAGTCATGAATTGCCGCTAAAGCAACCAAAGTTCTAATGGTGGCAATCTTAGTCACAGGTGAATAGGTATCAAAAAAGTCAATTCCCTCTTCTTGAGTGAAACCACTAATAATAAGTCTAGCCTTAAACTTATCAATAGAGCCATCGGGGTTCTTCTTCTTAGTAAAGATCCATTTACAACTTATGGGTTTAGACCCTTTAGGCAAATCATATAAGTCCCAATTATGATTAGACATGATTAAATCTAATTCACTTTTAATGGCCTCTTTCCAAAAACTAACATCTATGGATTTCATAGCTGCCCTATAAGTCTTTGGGTCTTCTTCTAAGAGAAACAAGGAAACAACATTTTCACTCAAACAATTCATACCAAAGTTCTCAACAAGAACAACGGTCAAGAAATACGGTCCACATGTAGTCTCTACTCTAACTCTCTTACTCTTCCTAGGTTGGACTTCTTCCACTACTGAAGTAGGAGGAGGAACACTAGAACTCGGCAAAGAAACATCCAAAGACACATCAACACTTAACTCATTCATATGCGAAGACAATGGTGATTTCAAAGGGAAAATCAAAGAAATCAAAGGACTCCAAGGAATCCAATTATCATAATCAATCCAATTAAACTCATGACAATGAAAGATTAAAACTCCCATCATCAAGAGGAATTATGGACTAGAATAATTTACCATTATGAGGATGCAAACCATCCTTAAACTACGTAATTAAGAGGAGGTTACAAAAGGAATCCAAGGAGAAATTCAAAAAACTCAAAAAATGTGAATTTTGACAATCCCCCGATCGGGGGCGACCTCGTCCGATCGGGCTCGAGACAAAAACGCCAAATCATCACAGAGGCCGCCCGATCGGGCCCAAGAGCGACAAAGCCCTTACGAGAACCCCGCCAGATCGGGCTCCACCGCCTGGTGGCATCGGGCGCTAGCCTTTTCCTCGTTTTTCCAGCTTTAACTCCAACTATGATGAACGAGGAAAACTAGAGGGGTTTGGGGTTAGTGCAGTGAGGGTTGAAGTTGTCACGATGGCAGCGAATGTGTTCGTCTCTATCGTGGTGTGTTGAATGCTTATGTGGTGGTGATGCTGTGGGTGAAGTGTTGGAAGTTCAACAATGTCTTAAAGAAAAATTCTACAAAGTAAGAGAGAGGAAAAAGGCAAGAGAAAAAAGCTATCGTCCCATATGGAAGAAAAAAAACAAAAATTTTCCCTCTTCAAATATGATTATATGAGAATTCTTTAGTACTTCTTATTTGGCAAAGTGTTAGAGGGATTGGTGGACCACACACGCGCATGTTGCTTAAGGCGAGCACAGCGTTGGTTGTGGGTTTGTGGTCTTTTTTGGACTCTAATCATTTTGGGTTGACACTAATTACAAGGATCTCGACTTCCCGTTATTAGCGAGGATACCTAGTTGTTTTGTACGAGATCCTCGTTGATTGATTGCTTCCTTCATTACCTCCTCAAATTACAACATTTTCTTTTTTTCATTGCCTTGCTGATAAGGCTACTTGCTTTGATTCATCAATTTCAATACACACAAAATACCGAAATCTTTTCTTCTCTAAAATACTTTTATTTGATATTGGGTAAAGTTCTCATCTCCATCCATGGTTTGTGAGTGTACACAAGCTGCAGAGCCGTGCTAATATTGGAGGACGATTATATGTCATTTCTACTACATTGAGGTAGTGCAAAATAGTCTTCTAGGACGGTGGTTTTTTCTACATCATGGCAATTAGTTTCATCGTTCATTCATTTCGTGAGTATTCTTTTTAGGTAAGTTCTTTACTATTATTACTGCAACATGAAAGAGGTGAGATAATGGTGGATGCAATGGATCATGGCTGGAGGAGAATAGAAGCGTGGTTTATGTGTTTGGGGTGAGGGGAAATCTTAACCATTGATCGTACTAGTGGTGGTTTAGATTGTTTAAACTCTACTATATAGTTTATGGTGATTAAGTGTTTGTGTATGGAGTATATATTATTTCAATATATTTTCCATAAATATCTTATGATAGTATATAGGAATAATTATACTTGATGTACTATTTCTAGAAATAGGAGTAATTTCTGGTATGTGATTGCGTAGATTTAATAATTATTGTCTATTTTGTGCCCAAGGACACATATTAAGTTATAAATATTATTTATTTGGTGGCAAGCTGTCTATTAAAAGGAAAACCCTATAAAAAGATATAAATATGGCAAAGATAAATCCTAAAGAAAAAGTTTTACAAATTTCTATATTTAAATGTGTTATATTTATAAAGATTCTTTTTAATTTAATTTCTTATTTCCTTTAATATTACTGTTATTGTGTGTCCATAAACAAACATTACAAAATCTCATTAAATAATTGTGTACGTTTAATCTATTTGGATAATCTCTAGTAGTCCTCCCCCAAAAGTTTGTAATTTACTCAGCAAGGGAGCCAACAAAAAGCATGCGCTTAAGCTGTTAGTTTACGAGTTGAGGCTAACAGATAATCATATCTTCAGTGGCCTATATTCTGTTAGAGAGTTAAAGACTTCCTCAGCAACTCCACCAATAATAGTAGGTGTAATTTACACTTTTTATCGGTCATTCAACAATACATCCAGATCAGCCTCTAAATGATAAACCATATATTCCCATCAGTTTGAAAAACAACATTCTTGTTAGGAAATATATGTTTGAGGAAAGTTTCCTATTTGTTGGGAGTCCCTTGTATACTAGGTTTCCTATTGTATAACTCATATATATGGTGATATCATTAAATGAAAAGACAAGCAATTAGACCCGAAACACTTCTTTACATGGTATTGGAGCCGTAATCCCATTTGTTTTTCAAGTGTCTTCCATGGCAGGCGATAAGGAAAAGCCGCCGGAATCTTCTTCCTCCAAAACCGATATTACCCATCCATTTTTTCTTGGCACCGGTGATAGGCCTGGAGATTTTATTACTCCCACAAGGCTGCGTGACGATAACTACGATGACTGGGCTGGTGATGTTCACCTGGCTCTCGAGGGTCGTCGCAAATACGGGTTCGTCAATGGTTCCAACACAGCGCCCATCGCTCCATATACCTCGTCAGATTGGACCACCGTTAATGCCATAATCATTTAATGGCTTCTCAACACTATTGATATTGAAGTTAAAGGTACGTTAAGCAAATTTCGAGAAGCACATAAATTATGGACTCACTTGAAAACCCGATTTGCCACCATTAACGGACCTCGAATTCACTAACTAAAATCTGCCATTGCAAAATGTGAACAAACAAAAACTATGAGTGTCTCGACATATTATGGAAAATTGAATGTTTTGTGGGAAGAGTTGATCAAGCTTGACCCATTAATTTCATGCCAATGTTGTCCCTCATGTTCGGCTGGTTCTATTCACGAAGAACACCGTGAAAATAAATACTCCATGATTTCTTGAAAGGTCTTTACTCTGATTTTTATAGTCGCTTGCGTACCCAAGTTTTATCAATCGAACCTTTGCCTTCATTGGATCGCGTTTTTCAGCTTGCTGTGCAGGAAGAGTGTAATACCCCGAATTTTCAAAGATTATTTTATTATTTATTAAGGTTTAATATTATTTCCACTTAAAATTTATTTTATGATAATGCGATTTTATTTGATAACTATGTTTATTTAAATAATAATTTCATTTAGTTTTGATTTATTTAACAAGTTTTATTTAAATGATTATTTCTAAATAATTTAACTATGGTAAATTAAACTCTTTATTTTTTTGTTATGGGTATCCTTGTACAAGTTGTCTATCCAATTTAGTAATCCAAGCCCAAATACAAATCCATAGCCATATGTCTTTTAGCCAAAAAGAAAAAGGAAAACAAAACAAACAAAACAAAAAAAAAAGGGAAAAGAAAATGGGATTTCATCACCATCTTCCTCTCCTCCCTTCCTTCGTTCCTGATTTTCAGCTCACAAGAGCAAATTTTTCAACACCAAAATCTCAGCTTTGTCAGTAAATAATTGAATTTTAGTCCAATTTTCAAATATTAGGGGCAACAATTTCAAAATCCTAAACACCATAGCCCACACACCTCACCTCCACCATTAATGGAGCTTGACCCAAAGCTCAAAAATTCTGACCAAAACCTCTATAAATACTGAACTTTATTCACCCCAATTGCTCAAGCAAACAAACTTCAAAGGTTTGCTTCAATCCTTAATCTTCTTCCTTAATTTCTGATTTTTGATATTGAAAATTTGAGGAGATTCGGGTGAAACAAGCTGCAGATAAGTGGTTAAGCAAGTTAAGAGAGATGAAAGAAAGTGGTCAAGCACCGGAATTCGAGATCGACGGCAATGGCGTTGCAAAGTATAAACGGAGATTGTGTGTGCCACAGGATGAGGAACTCAAGACGAGAATTCTAAGGGAAGCCCATAGTTCGCCATATTCCATACATCTAGGAGGAGATAAGCTTTATAAGGATTTGAAAAAGCATTTTTGGTGGCTTAGGATGAAGCAAGAAGTAGCCGACTTCGTGGCAAAATGTTTAACATGTCAGAAGGTGAAAATACAGCATATGGAGCCTGGAGGGAAATTGCAACCTTTGGAAGTGCCAGGATGGAAATAGGAATCTATATCTATGGATTTCATCATGGGCTTACCGTATACGAGGTCGGGAAAGAATGCAATATGGGTAATAGTGGACTGTTTGACTAAGACGGCAAGATTCGTGGCAATGAAGGATACTTGGTCGTTGAAACAGTTGGCGAATGCTTACTTTAATGAGGTCGTTAGGCTACATGGTGTTCCGAAGGACATCGTTTCGGATAGGGACACGAGAATCTTATCTAAGTTCTGGAAACAGCATCAGACGGCCGTGGGTACACTATTGAAATTCAGCACAGCCTTCCACCCCAGCAACAGATGGTCAAACGGAGAGAACCATTCAGACCTTGGAGGATATGATGAGAGCATGCGTAATGGATTTCGGAGGATATTGAGATGATCATTTGATGTACATTGAGTTCTCGTACAACAACAGTTATCACTAGAGCATAGGAATGGCACCTTATGAGGCATTGTATGGACGGAAATGTAGAAGTCCTATATGTTGGAGCGATGTGAACGAGTCGTTGAATTTGGGACCAGAAATGATAGAAGAGACTACCAACAAGGTGAAGTTGATTCAAGAGCGTATGAAAGCAGCTCAGGATCGACAAAAATCGTATGCCGATCAAAGGAGACGAGATTTAGAGTTTGAAGTTGGAGAAAAAGTGTTGTTGAAAGTTTCGCCAACCAAGGGAGTAATGAGGTTCGGTAGAAAAGGAAAGTTGAGTCCTCGTTATATCGGACCTTATGAGATACTCGAAAGAATTGGGGAAGTGGCCTATAGATTAGCCTTACCCACAAAGTTAGCCAATGTTCATAATGTCTTTCATGTGTCTCAACTTCGTAAATATGTCCCTGACCCCTCCCATGTCATCCAACTGAAACCATTGAACTAGATGAGACCCTCACTTTTGAAGAACGTCCTGTTAGAATCCTTGATTCCAAAACGAGAAATACTCTGAACAAGGCAGTAAAGTTAGTCAAAGTTTTGTGGTCTAATCATCAAACCGAGGAAGCAACTTGGGAAACAGAAGATGACTGAAAAAGCGTTATCCTGAACTCTTTTCCCAGGTACGATTATCGAGTTTCGGGGACGAAACTCCTTAAGGGAGACCGAATGTAATACTAACAAAGCGCAAAACTACTATTTCGTTAATATTAAATATCTAACTTTGAAGTTCGAGGACGAACTTTGTTTTTAAGGAGGAGTAGATGTAATACCCCGAATTTTCAAAGATTATTTTATTATTTATTAAGGTTTAATATTATTTCCACTTAAAATTTATTTTATGATAATGCGATTTTATTTGATAACTATGTTTATTAAAATAATAATTTCATTTAGTTTTGATTTATTTAACAAGTTTTATTTAAATGATTATTTCTAAATAATTTAACTATGGTAAATTAAACTCTTTATTTTTTTTGTTATGGGTATCCTTGTACAAGTTGTCCATCCAATTTAGTAATCCAAGCCCAAATACAAACCCATAGCCATATGTCTTTTAGCCAAAAAGAAAAAGGAAAACAAAGCAAACAAAACAAAAAAAAAGGGAAAAGAAAATGGGATTTCATCACCATCTTCCTCTCCTCCCTTCCTTTGTTCCTGATTTTCAGCTCACAAGAGCAAATTTTTCAACACAAAATCTCAGCTTTGTCAGTAAATAATTGAATTTCAGTCCAATTTTCAGATATTAGGGGCAACAATTTCAAAAGCCTAAACACCATAACCCACACACCTCACCTCCACCATTAATGGAGCTTGACCCAAAGCTCAAAAATTCTGACCAAAACCTCTATAAATACTGAACTTTATTCACCCCAATGGCTCAAGCAAACAAACTTCAAAGGTTTGCTTCAATCCTTAATCTTCTTCCTTAATTTCTGATTTTTGATATTGAAAATTAAAAATGAAAATTCAAACCACCATTAATACCTCCCTCTGTTCCTCTGAATCGCCTGAACCACCACGTCGAACCACTTGAACCGTCGAGCCTCATTCCGGCCACCAAACCGCCACCCAAACACCCCTGCTTCGCAGTGCCCCTGCTGGTCCCTGACGGGAACCCGCGCTAGCCGCCGCCCACCTAAAACCACCCCTCCCTGCCTGACTCGCCGTCCGCCCGAAACCACCTGTGCCACCTTCCTCTTCTTTTTTCCACCTTCGTGCCTCCCCTGCTTCGCTCCTCTATCTTCTTTCATCTCCTCTCTGCTTTGTTTCTCAGTTTGAGATACTGAGATCTTTTTTTTTTAAATCTCCTTTCCGTTTTCTCTTTTTAGTTTAATTGAGTTTTAGTTATTTTGTTAGTTTACTTTTATATTTTCTTAAAACCAAAAACCCATCTTTCCTAAATTACTTACTTTAGTGAAGTTACTATGTTTTAGTTAACTTAATCTTTTATAACTTGAAAATATTTCTTAATTTTCTAAAATAAAGTAAGAAGTATTATAAAGTTAGTTTTATGTTTAAAATAATCGTCTAAGTTAATGAAAATCAAGTTGAAGTAATCTTTGAGTACTTAAAATGATTTATAAATAAATTGAAAACCATAAACTTTAATCATTAAGAATTTCTTTAAGTTATTTAAATTATTTAAATTGTTTATTTTATATAAAAAGGGGTTATCTAGGAACTAACTTAGATCTCGTTAATGTCTATTGTAGACTCCGATTGCGTAGACGAGGAATATCAAGAGTGTTAATCCGTTCGCAAACTTAACTTTTGGGCACGCGTCACGAGGTAATCTCCGATGTCCATCTAAACATAGATCCCAGTGTAAAAAGAATTGATTACGTGATCATTATGTGCTTATAAAATTTATAAGTATGGACTATAATTATGAATTATCGAATTAACGCGGATTGTGAATATGAAGGATAAAATGGACAACGACTATGGATTTCGATTATGAATCATGACTATAGACGATGTACGATATGACAAATATGTTTATTATAACGTTATTAAAACCGCTTAATGTCATTTATTATTATTATTATTATTATTATTATTATTATTATTATTATTATTATTATTATTATTATTATTATTATTATTATTATCATTGTTATCATTATTACCGTTATTATTATTATTATTGAAATTTTGTGAAAGTTGGAATTAGTAAGAATTTGTGATAATGAAATGATTATTAATCTGAAGTGATGAATGAACTCAAGTGACGGTTGTGTTTGTGAAATGAGTTATTGAAACCGCTATGAATGGATTGAGATTATGATGGATGAAATATATTCACACTGGATTGAACAACGATGACGTAATTGTGTACGTGATTTATGTGATGACTTGAATTAAAAGATGTTAATCACGTAAAGTGAAATATCGGAGGGAAATGATGAACAGGTTGCCCTGTATGAGAGGTTCAGCGGCCCCTACAGGTTCTCTGGTTACTATGCTGATTTTCTGTTACTTGTCTTCCTTCTATCTTGTTGTGATCCAAGTAGAAGGGGTGTGCACACTAGGGACTCTGTTATTATGGCCATTATGTTACCCGTAGGTGGTTACAGGGGATTGACCCCGGCCTACAATGTTGAAGTAAGTGGTTACAGGGGATTGACCCCGGCTTACTGGCGTTCTCTTTCCTCTCCTTAAATAATTGGATTAATTGAATTAATCATGCGATTATTCATTGTATATATATATATGTGTATGTGTGCTATGCTTTTCAACCCTATTAATCTACTATTTTACAATATATTTTCAACTTAACTATTTTACGGGATGGAGTTGGAATTACTCAGTTTTTCTGATTTTTGGGAGCTTGTCTCTCTTGTTTCTTTTCAATGTATTTGTGCAGGTGGGTGATCGACGGGGGAACAAAAGGGAGAACACTTAGAGTTGTCATCCACTTAGCTTATGATTTAGCTTCCGCTGGAACTCTGAAATACTTTAATAATTAGTAATATTTAATGAACAATATACTTGGTTGTAAGGATTAATTTAGTATGCTTTAATCTAGCCTTGCATTTATTTCCAAGGAGATAAGTGCGGCGATAGCACACCCGTTGAGTCGAACCCTCGTGGATTTTCCCCTATCTCAAGTTCTATTAAATGAAAAAGGGTTTGGGTTGGCGGGGGTGTTACAAAGAGCGTGTTCGAAGCGCTCGTCCTACTGCTGCAGAGACATCTCCGGATGTCCTTGGCTTCTCGGTCCGGGTTGCTGGTAGTGGTCGTGGCCGTGGCACCACTGATCGACCGACTTGCAGCCACTGTCATAAAGTTGGCCATGAGGCTTCTAGATGTTGGTCTTTATTAATCTGCTCTCATTGCAAGAAAAACAGTCACGAGGTTGGACAATGCTATGAAATTATAGGGTATCCCGAAGGTTGGGAGGCCAACCGTAAATATGGTCCAGGTTCTGCTTCCCGTCCTCCGACTGGGCGTGGCCGTGGGTCCGCAAAAGCTCACGTTGCCGCCATCGTGGGTGCTCCTACATCCGCCACTTCTTCATCCTCCGCTTCTTCTTCTTTGTTCACTACTGGACAATGGAAAGCTCTTGCAGGGCTTATTGGTACTACAAAGTTGTCTTATGACCGTCTCAGTGGTAAGTTTGATTCTACTTCGTGGATTATAGATACTGGTGCTACACACCATGTTAATGGTGAGGCCTCTTGGATGTTTGATTTGATTTCCATTCCTCCTTGTCCTGTTGGTCTTCCTAATGGGGACTCTATTATGGCTACTCATAAAGGGTCTGTTCGATTGTCAAATACTATTATTCTTACTGATGTTCTCTTGGTTACTCAGTTCAGTTGTAGCCTGCTTTCTGTTACTCAACTGACTCATGATTTAAAATGCATTGTACAATTTAACTCTTCTATATGTGCTATACAGGATCACACGAGGGAGCTGATTGGAACGGGTTATAGACAAGATGGACTTTACTATTTCAACGGAGGTGACAAAGTGCGGTTGGTTTCTGTTCATGGAGTTTCTTCAGACTTTAATCTCTGGCATCGAAGAATGGGTCATCCTTCGGAGAAAGTTGCAAAGTTACTTCCCCCTCTCTGTGGTCATAAGGGTAGTTTTAATAAAGCATGTGAAATATGTTTCTTGCTAAGCATTCTAAAGACAAATTTCCTTTGAGTGATAGTCATGCTAATAGGATATTTGAAAAAGTTCATTGTGATTTGTGGGGTCCTTACAGAGATGCTTTATCTTGTGGAGCTCGTTATTTTTTTTACTATTGTTTATGATTTTTCTCGTGTGGTTTGAATTTATTTAATAGAGGATAAAACTAAGGTGTTTCGTATGTTTATGATGTTTGTGGCTATGGTTCATAGACAATTCTCTCAAACAGTTAAAGTGATTCAAAGTGATAATGGTACTGAATTTAATTGTTTGCTTTTTTTTTGGAAATATTGCCGTCAGGGGTCCCAACTAAGACCGAACATTTTTTAAAGGTACCAACTATTGGTTATTCTGTATAGGTCCCAACTACATGGAGTAATATTTTTTAATGGACCCATGTGACCTATCACCGGCTGAAAAGGTAATAAACAAGTTTTATTTCTTTTTTCTAAAAAAAATTATTTTCCCTCTTCCTTTAGTCTTCCTGGGAGTCATGTTTCTTCCTTCCTCCATTGTTGATCCTTCTAAACAGCTCACCCTACCTCTTTCTCTCTCCTCTATCACGCCATATAAACCCACCTCCCACCTCCCTCCTGCTCTTTCTCTCTCTCTCCCCCACACAACATGAGTCATTTTTTTCAATTGGGTTGGTTTTGGAGTCATCCCACCCCTCCCGTTTCCGTCCTTCCACCACCACTAATCCCAATAACATCAGAAACCAAACAAAGTCCACCAAACCTGCAACGTCGCAAACAAGAGACACCCAGAAATCCAGCACCCCCCTCCAAGCCAAAATAATTTAAAATAAAAAATCCAGTCTTATGAGAGAGAGAAATTTCAGCTCTTCTTCCCCGTCAAACCAGAATTTCATTAAAATATGGTTGAAATTTAACTGGTGATACGCTCATGTTATACGGTGTATGTACGTTACTTTAGGTGCACTTTGCTAGGGGTTTGATTGTAATTGTTAACGTTCGTGTCTTATTTAGCTCTTAGCGGAAGTTCGGAGTTTTGCGAGATAATTTGTGTTAACGTCATGTATTCCGAGCTTCCAAGGTGAAGTGCATTTGATCCGAGCCAAGCACTCGTGATCACCGCAAGCCTAAGCATCACGACAAGCTCGCCAAGCCAAGCTCTCGTGAGCACCGCAAGCTGCCCAGCCCAGCGCTCCATCATCGTGAGCCATCGCCGGCCCGAGCTCGTCCGGCGGCCTCGCCCAAGCATCATCGCTCAGCAGCGCTCCATCTTCGCTCGCCCATCGCGTGCCAGCGCCCAGCAGCAAGCAGCCCAGCGCCCAGCGCCCAGCCCCAGCGCTCGAGCCAAGCCTGCCCAGCAAGGCAGCTCGCACCTCGCGAGCATGGTCGCACCTCGCGACCTGTTTCTCGCACCTCGCGAGATTCCTCGCACGGTGCGACCTTCTTGGTTTTGCCCAGTTCTTCAGCTCGTTGCGAAGGCAGGAGCTCATCGCACGGTGCGACCTGTACCGCACCTCGCGACCCCTAGGTCGGCGTAATTGTCGGCTGACTTTTGAGCCTTAGTATAAATACTAAACTTGGTTTTTGGACCTAAAACACACACACTTGAGGAGAGAGAATATCCAACACTCCATTCTTCTCTTCTTATCTTCTCTTTTTAGTTTTTATTTTCTAGTTTAGTTATCGTAGATTTCAATTATGGAATTGGCGTATGCTATGCCGATTGTAGCTTGAACCGTTCTTGAACGAGATTAATATGAAGCTTCAAGCATTATTGTGAGAACTTTCCTCTCTATTTAATTCCTTTGATTATGGTTTAATTTCTATGCTTGCTTTCTATGATTTTTGCATGATTATGCTAGGAATATTACTAGTTTGATTGTGTAATTAATCTAATGCTAAGATTTAAGAATAGAATCGGATTGTATTATTCTTTTATCAATTGGTAGCAAAATAGGAAGTAACTTAGATGCAGATCGTCTTGGTTGTTTCTTGGGGAAATTGAATCAACTGTTGAATGTTTATCGCTTGTATGACGTTAGCAGGTCTGTTGGTTCTCTGTGTTTATTGCTGCTATTGGATTGAACTTAGACGCGATCGGACTATGTTATCCTTTAGTTAGGGTTTTATAGTCACGCTGATCGTGCTATTCAACTAGGAATAAGGAGAACGCGAGATTGATTCTCAGCAATAGATAATTAAGGAAATAATTAGAGTGGAGGTTCAATGATCGATAATGAATTGAAGTGGATGTTAATCGGATTCAAGATCTTCCTATATTGATTTCTCATTATTTAGTTGCTAGTTAATTTTAGTTTGTTAGTAAATCTATTTGAAAACCCCCCTTTGTTATTATTAGGTTACTCGACCGTTAGAGTCTTCTAGGTACTAACGCACGCTAAGTATAGAACTCGTCCCCGTTTCCCTGTGGATACGAACCCTACTTCCATTATACTTGCTTAGTGTAAAAGAGAGTAGGAGAAATTTTATCTTTGGCCGGGTGGCGTTCACGACAAACGCGGCCCGCCAAATTTTGGCGCCGTTGCCGGGGAACGGTGTTACTTGTTTGTATTTAGTGTATGCTTTTGGATTGTATTGCTTATGGTTTTTGTTTATGGTTAATACTCGTGCTACTAACCAAGAACCTTTGCAGTACGATCGAGATCTAGAACTAACCCTTTTCAGGTTGAGAAGAGAATTGCGTGAAGACTTTAGAGAGCTCCCTTTTTCGCTTGAATTTGAAGAAGAGATGCCTCCTAGAGTTGAGCACCGCACTTTAAAGGAGCTCACTGCTCCTAACCTTGACCAACAACCTTTGTGTATCACATTTCCAGAACCGGGAGTGGGGGACACATTTGAGCTAAAGTCGGGGTTGATACATTTGCTTCCCTCATTCCATGGGCTAAATGGTGAAGATCCAAATAAGCATTTGTCAGAGTTTCATGTGGTATGCAGCAGCATGAAACCAAGTGGAGTTTCAGAAGATAGAATCAAGCTTAAAGCCTTCCCCTTTTCGCTGAAAGACGCAGCAAAGGACTGGATGTACTACCTTCCGTCCGACAGCATCACCACTTGGGCACAATTGAAAAAGAGCTTTCTCGAGAAATACTTTCCCACTTCTAAATCATCTACATTGAAGAAGGAGATAAGTAACATTGAGCAACGGGGTGATGAGTCATTTTATGAGTATTGGGAGAGGTTTAAGAAATTATGTGCTAGGTTGTCCATACCACGGTTATTCGGAGGAAGATTTGGTGCTATACTTCTATAATGGCTTATGTGATGAGGATGCTAGGATGGTTAATGCAGCAAGTGGTGGATCCATTGTGAATAAAACCGCACTCGTTGCTAAGGAACTGTTAAATGAGCTTCTTTGAAAGCTCGAGGCGGTTTAGTAGAAAGTCCGGAACTCGACGTGTGGTCTCCGAGGGTTCTAGTTCTTCTATCTTTGGAAGATCGAGTGCAAGCTCTCACATCCGTGATGCGAGACTTCATAGTGAAAGAGAAAACTCACCAACCGAAGGCTTGTGGCATTTGCTCTTCACATCATCCAACCGATTTTTGCCCTCATCTACAAGAACCGAGTGAAGAGGTTAAGGCGGCCGATTTTCAGGGCCAAGGTTTCCAAAAAAGATATGATCCATATTCTGGCACCTACAATCCGGGATGGCGAGATCATCCTAATTTGAGGTACGGGAATTCATCAGGGAACCAGCGGCCGTCACAGCAGTATAACCGCCCACCACCTCCTTATTCGAGAGCACCGGAGCAAGGAGCTCCATATTTTCGGCCGCAAGGCCAACCACGAGGACCGAGTACCGGCATGTCTACGGAGGATATGATGAATGCTTTAACTAAAAATGTCACTAACATGCAGGGAAATATGGTTCATTTTCAGGAGGAGACCCGTTCGAGCATCAAGAACTTGGAGAGCCAAGTAAGCCAAATTGCAGGAGCTGTAACCAAGTTAGAGGCTAGGGATTCGGTGAGGTTTCCATCCCAAATAGAACTCAACCCTAAGATGAACGTGAGTGCTATCACATTGAGGAGTGGAGCGGAAATTGCAAGCAAAGAGAGGTTGGTGGTTCGAGACAAAGAGATAGTGGAAGAGGTGATCGAGCATGAACCGACAACAGATTGTACATCATTGCCACCTCAACAAGAGGAGAAAGTCCAAAAATCACCTCCTCCACCATATGAACCAGAGCCACCATTTCCCGAGGCATTGAGAGAAACCCGCAAAACAGAGCGCAACAATGACATTTACGAAATCTTTCGTAAATGTGAGGTAAACATTCCCCTTTTTGATGCTTTAAATCAAGTACCTAGGTTTGCTAAGTTCCTTAAGGAATTGTGTACTTCGAAAAGAGAGCAAAAACAAAAGGGAGTGCAAAAAGTGAAGGCTAGCGAGCATGTCTCTGCTATCTTTCAAAAGAAATTACCTCAAAAGTGCAATGACCCAGGCATGTTTACCATCCCATGTACTATAGGTGACACCATGTTTCCTAAAGCCATGTTAGACTTAGGTGCATCAATTAATGTGATTCCATATTCGTTGTATAAGTCTTTGAAACTTGGCAATTTGCATGAAACTGATGTGGTGATTCAATTAGCTGATAGATCCAATGTTTATCCTAGGGGTAAATTAGAGGATGTGTTAGTTAAGGTAGGGAAATTGCGATTTCCTGCTGATTTTTATGTTTTGGAGATGGAACCTGATAAGCATGCCGCCCCCATCCTTTTGGGGCGACCTTTCTTGAAAACATCATGCACTAAAATTGATGTTTGCGCTGGTTCTTTGACCATGGAATTTGAGGGAAAGGTAGAGGCGTTTAAAATCAATGATTCTAAGCCTTTGATTAAGGATGATAACCCTCTTTGCTCTATTAACATTGTTGACTCTGTTTTGCATGATGTTCTTGATATTGAGCATGTTGATGAGTCGATGAATGTTGATGATGTCTTGGTTGAGGATTATGCATCTCCTTCTAACATGCAGGTTATGGTGCCGGAGTTGAAAGAGCGGAAAAAGCCTCTTGATTTACCACCTTGTTTTGGAACTATACCACTAACGATGCATTGCAAGAGTTCTTCTCAATTTGTTTTGCAGGTACTCGAATTGGAGGTTGACATGGAGCCTCCATTGTCACATATGGAGCACAAGCCCAATTTTTGAGCTCAAGGTACTAAGTCGAGCTAACGACTTTAAACAACAGCGCTTCTCGGGAGGCAACCCGAGATCCCTTTTATGTCCTTTCTTTTTTCTTTATTTCTCCTCAAATTTCCACCACCACAACAAATTTTCTTTCACCCACCACCCAACCACTAAAAAGATCCACAACCAATCTTAATTCACTTGTAACCAAAATCCACAAAAGGAAATCCATTGGGAGGACTTCAATAGCTAGGAGTTGGTACAACTAGAGGGTTGAGATTGTTAATGTATCTTTTCGATCTCTTAAGCTAGGAGCAAATCTCAAAAATCTAAACAAAATTTGAATTTGTCATTTGTTTGAGTGATTCGAGGGAGAGGGTTGTGAGTTGAGTTGAGAGATTTGAGTTGGTGTTGTTAAGAAATTTGAGTTTGACGGATTGCTTTTCATGAGTTTTGAGAATCCGATCTTTTCCCCCCATTTTCAGTTTACTTTTTCTTTTAATTGTCGACACATTGAGGACAATGTGTAGTTTAAGTAGGGGGGAGGGAATTCTCATTCTCATGTATCTATGTTGTATTTATTACTTTTAATTTGAAAAAAAAAAAAATTGATGAAAAGAATCCCGCTGAGATTGAAAACCCGCAAGGGCGGGCGACTCGGGCAAAAATGGGGGCCCGGATAGGTTGAAAACCCGAAAGGGCAACTTATGCAAAAAAGTGGCTTATATTGAGCGGGTAAGATGGTGAGATGAAAAAAAAAATGTGAGAAGCTACGATGAAAACCCGAAAGGGCTCCTAGGCAAAATGAGAGATTAAGAGAGAATTATGTATGTTGAAGACTCATTTGCCGGAGATTTGTTTTGGCTTTCGCTTTCTTTTGATTGTTTGTTTTTGGGAGTAAGCACGGAATTTATCCCTTTTTGTCTTTGTTCCATGGCTTGCTTATATAGGTTGGTGTCGTAAGTTTGGGTGATGATTTATTTGGTGATCCTCATTTTGAGTTTACTCGAGGTCGAGTAAAGTTCAAGTGTGGGGGTATTTGATACGCTCATGTTATACGGTGTATGTACGTTACTTTAGGTGCACTTTGCTAGGGGTTTGATTGTAATTGTTAACGTTCGTGTCTTATTTAGCTCTTAGCGGAAGTTCGGAGTTTTGCGAGATAATTTGTGTTAACGTCATGTATTCCGAGCTTCCAAGGTGAAGTGCATTTGATCCGAGCCAAGCACTCGTGATCACCGCAAGCCTAAGCATCACGACAAGCTCGCCAAGCCAAGCTCTCGTGAGCACCGCAAGCTGCCCAGCCCAGCGCTCCATCATCGTGAGCCATCGCCAGCCCAGAGCTCGTCCAGCAGCCTCGCCCAAGCATCATCGCTCAGCAGCGCTCCATCTTCGCTCGCCCATCGCGTGCCAGCGCCCAGCAGCAAGCAGCCCAGCGCCCAGCCCCAGCGCTCGAGCCATGCCTGCCCAGCAAGGCAGCTCGCACCTCGCGAGCATGGTCGCACCTCGCGACCTGTTTCTCGCACCTCGCGAGATTCCTCGCACGGTGCGACCTTCTTGGTTTTGCCCAGTTCTTCAGCTCGTTGCGAAGGCAGGAGCTCATCGCACGGTGCGACCTGTACCGCACCTCGCGACCCCTAGGTCGGCGTAATTGTCGGCTGACTTTTGAGCCTTAGTATAAATACTAAACTTGGTTTTTGGACCCTGGCGGGGCGCGGATGTGTCGTTGTGCACCGCACCCGGCCAAAGATAAAATTTCTCCTACTCTCTTTTACACTAAGGTAGTATAATGGAAGTAGGGGTCGTATCCACAGGGAAACAGGGACGAGTTTAGTACTTAGCGTGATTCGAAACCAAGATTAAGCTAAGGGCCGAGAGACCTAATAATAATAACAAAGGGGGGTTTCAAGTAGATTATAACTAAACTACAACTAACTAGCATATAAATAAAATGAGAAATCAATATAGGAAGGATCTTGAATCCGATTAACATCCACCTCAATTCATTATCGATCATTGAACATCCACTCTAATTATTTCCATAATTATCTATTGTCGAGAATTAATCTCGTGTTCTCCTTATTCTTAGTTGAATAGCACGATCAGCGTGACTATAAAACCCTAACTAAAGGATAACCTAGTCCGATAGCGTCTAAGTTCAATCCAATAGCAGCAATAAACACAGAGAACCAATTGACCTGCTAACGTCATACACGCGATAAACATTCAACTGTTGATTCAATTTCCCTAAGAAATAACCAAGACGATCTGCATCTGAATTACTCCCTAGTTTGCTACCAATTGATAAAAGAATAAAACAATCCGATTCTATTCTTAAATCTAGCATTAGATTAATCACACAATCAAACTAGTAACGTTCCTAGCATAATTATGCAATAATCATAAATCACAAGCATAGAAATTGAACCATAATCAAGGAAAAGAGAAAGAGAGGAAAGATCTCACAATAACGGTTGAAGCTTCATGTTAATTGATCCAAGAACAGTTCAAGCTACAATCCGATAGCAAAAACCAAATCCATAGTTGAAATCCCTAAAAACTAAACTAAGAAATGAAAACTAAAACTAGGAAATGAAGAACAAAGACTAAGAAATGAGGAACAAAGAGAAATGAAGAAGGAAAGATGAAAAGAGAATCATGAAGAAGGAAGGATGAGGAGAGGAGTATCCTCTCTCTCTCCTCAAGCTTGCTGCTCCAAGGCCTACATTTCAGCTCTCCTCTTCGTACTCCTCTTCGTCTCCCTCAAAAGTTAGGTTTTAGGAGCTTTTAAACCCCGCACAAAATCGTGGCCGCTGAACCGACTAAAGTGTCGCGACTCGCGATACTGATCGCGAGTCGCGAAGGGTTGTCTGACCTCATGCACACATAAGCTGGGCCTTGGCAAGACAAACAGGTCGCGGGTCGCAACATACCTCGCGAGTCGCGAGGGCGGGGGGTCGCGAGGTGCGGCAGTCCTCGTGAGTCGCGAGCCTCTGTCTTTGGGCATGCGTCTTGGCCGTGCGAGCGCCGGGCGTGCGAGCCGGGCGCTGCTTTGACGAGCGATCTTCGCTGGATGGCTCGACGATTTCTTTGGATAGCTCGGCGATCTTGCTTGGTTGTGCGATGCTTGGTTAGCGGGTGTGCGTGTGATGCTAGGTGCTGCTTGAGCCGCCGAGCTCTACTTGGTTGGTGATGACGAGCTTGCGGTGATGCGATGCTTAAGCACACGGTGGAGTTCCAAGAGCTCGGAACTTTACAACTTTAACAACAATTAATATACAAAATTCCGAACTTCCGCTAAGGTCTATTTATATGCAAACATTAACCATTATGAATAAATCCCCTAGCAAAGTGTACCTATAATACCACAAAAACATCGTATACCTTGAGCGTATCAAATACCCCCACACTTGAACTTTACTCGACCTCGAGTAAACTCAAAAATGAGAAATACCAATTAAATCATCGCCCAAGTTATCGACACCAACCTACACTCCCCATCAACTACATCATCATCATCACATCTCAACAAAATACGCTCAAAACCTAAACGTAAGGGACGATGATTCCCCTACACTTAGATTCAAGCTCACCTGAAATATATAAAGACGCGACAACAATAATCACCAAACGACAACCAAAATGTGAGCTCAAATTCTGAAGGATCTCAAAGGAATTGAACTCACTCCAACGCCACAATCAAAATGACAACTCGCCTAAAACCTCAAAAGTTAAACTACTACTACTATTACAACCAACCTATATAAGCAAGCCATGGAACAAAGACAAAAAGGGATAAATTCCATGCTTACTCCCAAAAACAATCAACCAAAAGAAAGTGAAAGCCAAAACAAATCTCCGGCAAATGAGTCTTCAAAATACATAATTCTCTCTTAATCTCTCATTTTGCCTAGGAGCCCTTTCGGGTTTTCATCCTAGCTTCACACATTTCTTTTTTTTCATCTCACCATCTTACCCGCTCAATATAAGCCACTTTTTTGCATAGGTTGCCCTTTCGGGTTTTCAACCTATCCGGGCCCCCAATTTTTGCCTGAGTCGCCCACCCTTGTGGGTTTTCAACTCAGCGGGTTTCATTTCATCATCATTTTTTTTTTTTTTCCCAGTTTTTTTTCATTTTAATTTTTTTTTTTCAAATTGAAAGTAATATACACAACATAGATACATGAGAATGAGAATACCCTCCCCCCTACTTAAACTACACATTGTCCTCAATGTGTCGACAATTAGAAGAAAAAGTAAACTGAAAATGGGGGGAGAAAATCGAAAATCGGGTAAATCGAAGATCGAATGCTCAAAACTCATGACCAAACAATCCGTCAAACTCAAATTTCTTAACAACACCAACTCAAATCTCATAAATCAACTCACAACCCTCTCCCTCGAATCACTCAAACAAATGACAAGCTCAAAAGTTTTGAATTTGTGAGATTTGCACCTAGCTTAAGAGATCGAAAAGATACATTAACAATCTCAATCCTCTAGTGTACCAACTTCTAGCTATTGAAGTCCTCCCAACGGATTTTCTTTTGTGGATTTTGGTTATAAGTGAATTAAGATTGGTTGTGGATCTTTTTAGTGGGTGGGTGGTGGGTGAAAGAAAATTTGTTGTGGTGGTGGAAATTTGATGAAAAATAAAGGAAAAGAAAGAAAATAAAGGGGTCTCGGGTTGCCTCCCGAGAAGCGCTGTTGTTTAAAGTCGTTAGCTCGACTTATTACCTTAAGCTTAATCATTGGACTTGTGCTCCATGTGTGACAATGGTGGTTCCATGTCAATCTCCACTTCAAGTCCCTGCAAAATTGATTGAGAAAAACTCTTGCAATGCATCGTTAGTACCTAGCTTACTACATCATGGTTGAGCATATAATATCAGATTATATCCAAAACCTAGCATTAAGTCAACAACAAACATCAACTAGTAGCACTCCTAGCTAATCCAAGTCATGACCATTAATATAAATGTTTAAAGCTAGACAATAACCAAGCAATAAACCGTCAAAAGCTTCAATCAATCATTCCCAAGAGAGTGGCCAACCAAAAACAAAGAGCACAAGCAATACCATCCAAAAATCACGCTAAATACAAACAAGTAACACCATTTCCCCGGCAACGGCGCCAAAATTTGGCGGGGCGCGGATGTGTCGTTGTGCACCGCACCCGGCCAAAGATAAAATTTCTCCTACTCTCTTTTACACTAAGGTAGTATAATGGAAGTAGGGGTCGTATCCACAGGGAAACAGGGACGAGTTTAGTACTTAGCGTGATTCGAAACCTAGATTAAGCTAAGGGCCGAGAAACCTAATAATAATAACAAAGGGGGGTTTCAAGTAGATTATAACTAAACTACAACTAACTAGCATATAAATAAAATGAGAAATCAATATAGGAAGGATCTTGAATCCGATTAACATCCACCTCAATTCATTATCGATCATTGAACATCCACTCTAATTATTTCCATAATTATCTATTGTCGAGAATTAATCTCGTGTTCTCCTTATTCTTAGTTGAATAGCACGATCAGCGTGACTATAAAACCCTAACTAAAGGATAACCTAGTCCGATAGCGTCTAAGTTCAATCCAATAGCAGCAATAAACACAGAGAACCAATAGACCTGCTAACGTCATACACGCGATAAACATTCAACAGTTGATTCAATTTCCCTAAGAAATAACCAAGACGATATGCATCTGAATTACTCCCTAGTTTGCTACCAATTGATAAAAGAATAAAACAATCCGATTCTATTCTTAAATCTAGCATTAGATTAATCACACAATCAAACTAGTAACGTTCCTAGCATAATTATGCAATAATCATAAATCACAAGCATAGAAATTGAACCATAATCAAGGAAAAGAGAAAGAGAGGAAAGATC
Source organism: Beta lomatogona (assembly GCA_947646795.1). Taxonomy (NCBI): domain Eukaryota; kingdom Viridiplantae; phylum Streptophyta; class Magnoliopsida; order Caryophyllales; family Amaranthaceae; genus Beta; species Beta lomatogona. The sequence continues at coordinate 1,251,854 of CANSNZ010000731.1, forward strand.
TCACAATAACGGTTGAAGCTTCATGTTAATTGATCCAAGAACAGTTCAAGCTACAATCCGATAGCAAAAACCAAATCCATAGTTGAAATCCCTAAAAACTAAACTAAGAAATGAAAACTAAAACTAGGAAATGAAGAACAAAGACTAAGAAATGAAGAACAAATAGAAATGAAGAAGGAAAGATGAAAAGAGAATCATGAAGAAGGAAGGATGAGGAGAGGAGTATCCTCTCTCTCTCCTCAAGCTTGCTGCTCCAAGGCCTACATTTCAGCTCTCCTCTTCGTACTCCTCTTCGTCTCCCTCAAAAGTTAGGTTTTAGGAGCTTTTAAACCCCGCACAAAATCGTGGCCGCTGAACCGACTAAAGTGTCGCGACTCGCGATACTGATCGCGAGTCGCGAAGGGTTCTCTGACCTCACGCACACATAAGCTGGGCCTTGGCAAGACAAACAGGTCGCGGGTCGCGACATACCTCGCGAGTCGCGAGGGCAGGGGGTCGCGAGGTGCGACAGTCCTCGCGAGTCGCGAGCCTGTGCTGGGCATGCGTGCTGGCTGTGCGAGCGCTGGGCTGTGCGAGCTGGGCGCTGCTTTGACGAGCGAGGCTGCTGGATGGCTCGACGATGCTGCTGGTTGTGCGATGCTTGGTTAGCGGGTGTGCGTGTGATGCTAGGTGCTGCTGAGCTGCTGAGCTCTACTTGGTTGGTGATGACGAGCTTGCGGTGATGCGATGCTTAGGCACACGGTGGAGTTCCAAGAGCTCGGAACTTAACAACTTTAACAACAATTAATATACAAAATTCCGAACTTCCGCTAAGGTCTATTTATATGCAAACATTAACCATTATGAATAAATCCCCTAGCAAAGTGTACCTATAATACCACAAAAACATCGTATACCTTGAGCGTATCAGACCTAAAACACACACACTTGAGGAGAGAGAATATCCAACACTCCATTCTTCTCTTCTTATCTTCTCTTTTTAGTTTTTATTTTCTAGTTTAGTTATCGTAGATTTCAATTATGGAATTGGCGTATGCTATGCCGATTGTAGCTTGAACCGTTCTTGAACGAGATTAATATGAAGCTTCAAGCATTATTGTGAGAACTTTCCTCTCTATTTAATTCCTTTGATTATGGTTTAATTTCTATGCTTGCTTTCTATGATTTTTGCATGATTATGCTAGGAATATTACTAGTTTGATTGTGTAATTAATCTAATGCTAAGATTTAAGAATAGAATCGGATTGTTTTATTCTTTTATCAATTGGTAGCAAACTAGGAAGTAACTTAGATGCAGATCGTCTTGACTGTTTCTTGGGGAAATTGAATCAACTGTTGAATGTTTATCGCTTTTATGACGTTAGCAGGTCTGTTGGTTCTCTGTGTTTATTGCTGCTATTGGATTGAACTTAGACGCGATCGGACTAGGTTATCCTTTAGTTAGGGTTTTATAGTCACGCTGATCGTGCTATTCAACTAGGAATAAGGAGAACGCGAGATTGATTCTCAGCAATAGATAATTAAGGAAATAATTAGAGTGGAGGTTCAATGATCGATAATGAATTGAAGTGGATGTTAATCGGATTCAAGATCTTCCTATATTGATTTCTCATTATTTAGTTGCTAGTTAATTTTAGTTTGTTAGTAAATCTATTTGAAAACCCCCCTTTGTTATTATTAGGTTACTCGACCGTTAGAGTCTTCTAGGTACTAACGCACGCTAAGTATAGAACTCGTCCCCGTTTCCCTGTGGATACGAACCCTACTTCCATTATACTTGCTTAGTGTAAAAGAGAGTAGGAGAAATTTTATCTTTGGCCGGGTGGCGTTCACGACAAACGCGGCCCGCCAACTGGGTTTGAAGTTATCTTCAACAAGTGGCAAAATAATTTTTTCTCTTGTTTTTAAAGATCTGAAATTCAGGGGTATCAGGTATGGCACGATGGATCTTAAATACTCGATTTCATATTTTTTTTCTCTTTTTCTGAAACATTTCGCATTTCTTTGTAAAACTGGAGTTTCTTGATGGAGGCCAATGAAGTTTCAGACATAGAAACGAGAAAGAATTTCTCCGGTGACATTTTTATTGTGGAAGCTTTGGATTTGTTAAAGAAGAGGAGACAGAGAAATTTTTGGATCCGAGACTTCACTTTTTTTGTGGAAACTTTGGTGACAATTTCTCCGGTGACATTTTTATTGTGGAAGCTTTGGAGTTGCTTTCTCTACCCACAGGCTTGCATAGAGTGAGGGAGGACAATGAAGGAGTGGTGGCTGGTGAGTTAGGAAAAATCCAAAACAAGATGATCAAGTTAGTTTCACGTGACTTTAAATGGTCTCACGTGACCCATTTACCTGCAATAGTAGGTTGGGTTACCTACTGGACCCAAAAATAAACATAGACCCCTATTGTTGAGACCTACACTGGATTATTGATAGTTGAGACCTATTATAGAAAACCGCTCATAGTTGAGCCCCATAGCGTCAATTTTTCCTATTTTTTTCTCTGCTACTAGAATCATTTTTCAGACCTCTTGTCTTGCCATCCCTCAACATAATGGGAGGGTTGAGAGGAAACACCAACATATTTTAAATGTTGGGCGTGCTTTGCGTTTTCAGGCTTACCTTCCCATCTATTTTTGGGGTGAAAGTGTCCTAGCTGCTGCCCACTTGATTAACCACACTCCTTCCCCTCTCTTAGACAATATATCCCCTTTTGCTATTTTTTTCGGCTTTCCCCGGCTTCTGAAGCCATTCACACCTTTGGTTGTCTTTGTTTTGCTCATAATCATAAAACCAAAGGCGATAAATTTGCGAGTCCTAGTCGGAAATGTGTATTTGTGGTTACCCATTTGGCAAGATAGGTTGGAGGTTGTTTGGTCTTGATACGAAGGAGTTGTTTGTTTCCCGCGATGTAAATTTTTTTGAGGATGTGTATCCTTTTTTGTCCCCGGAAGACGTGAACATTATTCCTGAAAATTTGGTGCCCTTGAATGCTTTAGTCCATGATGATTTTGATGATGATTTGGTTTTTGATCCTCTTGGTCCTACAAATTCCAACCCCAACAATTTCTTGTCCACAGATTTGCTACCTCCACAAATTTTCCTAGCCCAAACGTTTCTTTACCTCTGCTGCCAGCGCAAGGCCCATCTCCTCTGCTCTATGTACCCAGTCCATCTTCATCTTCCACCACATCTTCACTCTCTCAAAATACCGCTCCAAATAATTCTCCCAGCCCCAGCCCAGACCAAATTCACACTGGCCCAAACCAACCCAGCGCTACTTCTCTAGAGCCCGCCTCTAATTTCCCTGCCCTCTCCAGCCAAATACCCAGTCCTGTGAGCCCACATATGCCCAGCGATACTTCCCCAGCGCCTGATTCTTCTTTGGGCCATGCTGGGTCGTCTGTTGATCCAGTTCCATTCCCATCTTCATCTGAAAATTTGGGTCGTGCACTAGTGGAAAACATTAAATTGCGGCGGTTATTAAGTGGCCTATTGCTGCGGTTTTGGCCGCGCAGCAATAGAGCAACCTATTACTGCGGTTCCTACCCAAAACCGCAGCAATAGGTATTTTTTTCATAAAAAAATTAAAGCCTATTGCTGTGGTTTTGGCTAAAAACAGCAGCAATAGGTACAACTACAAAAAAAAAATAATTGATCTTCGATATTCATATACAATGAGAGAGTGTGCCAAGGAAAACAAAAAAAACACTTAACTAAAACACAAACTTACAACATTACATTCATATATTATATAGAACGATATTCTTACATAACTTATAACTAAATTTTACAATTAACATATTCTGTTGAAATAACATATACAAAAAAATTAGTTCTTCAATAAAACAAATGACTATAACACTAACCTAAAAAAACAGATGAGAATTGAATTAAAAATTAATAGAAACTTCTTAAAAAAAAAAAAAAAAAATAGCTCACATGAATTGAAAAAACCAGATCTACCTTCACCCCAAAAAAAAAAGGAAAAAAAAACAGATCTAATTGCTGAAACGAGAAAAGACAAAAAAAAACAAAATCCTAATTCAAGATGAGCACTAAACTAATGTAACTCATAGCATATGATAATGACAAAACGAAATTAGTAGAAGACTTATTATTCTTATGAAAATTGAGAAAAAATTGAAATCAAAACCCTAACAATTCGTATTTCGCTTCGCCATGGACGTCAGCGAAGTTCACGAGGAAATATCTAGCAAGACCACCACCAAAATCGTCGGAGGCGGCGAACAAAGGCCGAAATGACGGCGACGAGAGACTTAAGGGCCGAATTTGTATTCATCGAAGGGCTGATGAAGAAGAACGGTCGAGCCTTCGATCTGAACGGCCGAAGAAGAACAAGAAATCTCGAGGAGGAGTCTTCGTCTTCGTCTGGTGAGTTTTCGATCTGAACGGCCGATGAAGACGAACGACCGACGAAGAAGAAATCTCGAGGAGGAGAGAGAAAGGAGTGGCGATCGAGGACGACTTCAGACGACTTAGGTTGACCGACGAGATTGAAGATGCTAAGATATGAGAGTTGTGCGAGGCGTTTCTGTTCAGCGACGCTCGCCGGCGAGATGAGAGGAGAGTGAGAGGTTGAGAGGAGAGATGTGATGAATGAGGATGAGAGAAAACGGCTAGATGAGAGAAGTAAAAAGTGAGGAACTACGTGTGTTTTATTAAATCATAGTCTATTGTTGCGGTTTTTTTGGAACCGGAGAAATAGGTTCAAAAATTATTAAGAAAAGAATATTTTAATCGGTTTTTTCACCAGGTACCCCTGTGGTTTTTCAAAATTCATGAGGTACCCCTGTTTTTAAAAAAATGCACCAGGTACCCTTACTATTTCATTAAAATGCATGAAATGCCCTTCATTACTAACGGTGTCAAGTTTCTATTAGCTTTATTTACCATTTTGCCATTGTTAACAATTAAACCCTAAACCCTAAACCCTAAACCCTAACCCTCCCCCACCACCAGCAGACCCCCCTCCCCCACAACCCCCGTCGAATTCCCCTCCCCCCCACCACCCCCGTCGAATTCCCCCTTCCCCACCACCCCCGTCGAATTCCCCCCACCATCCCCGTCGTATCCCCCTCCCCTACCACCCCCGTCGAAATTCCCCCCACCCCCGGTCGAAAATCCTTGTTTTCGAGAATGATTTTGAAAATTGATTTCGAAAATGATTTCAAAACTGGTTTAGCAAATGATTTCGAAAATTGATTTCGAAGTTTATTTCGAAATGCTCGCTGGTCGTCAGGTCGTGGTCGGTGTCCGGGCGGCGGCAAGTGATGCGATGGTGGCGGTGCGGTGCGACGGAAGGGGGTGAGAGGAGGTGAGGTGGTGGATGAGCGCGGGTGGGGGCCTACGGGGGTGGGGAAGGGGGTCTTGGCTGGGAGGGCGAGGGGGTGGGGTAGGGGGTCTGCGGGGTAGGAAGGGAGTCGCGGGGTGGGGTGGGGGGATGGATATGTTGTGTGGCTACGGGTGTGGGGGGTGGGAAGGGGGTGCGGGAGGTGGGGAGGGGGGAGGTGGTGCTGCGGGGGAGGGCAAAGGAGGTGGGGGAGGGGGTCCGGCTGCGGGGCTACGGGGGTGGGGGTGGGGGTGGGGTGGGGGAGGGGAGATGGAGGTGGGGTGGTGATGGTTGGGTGGTGGTGGGGTTATGGGGTTAAGGTTAGGTTAGGGTTTGAAGTTAGGGGGTAGGGTTAGAAGTTAGGGTTTAGTTAGTTAATTAGGGCTAGTTAGGGTTTTATTAGGGTAAAAGGGGTTAATTAACCCTAATGACTAACGGAAACTTGACGTTGTTAGTCATTAAGGGCATTTCATGCATTTTATTGAAATATTATGTGTACCTGGTGCATTTTTTTAAAAACAGGGGTACCCCATGAATTTTGAAAAACCACAGGGGTACCTAGTGAAAAAAACTTATTTTAATCTATTGCTGCGGTTTCGCCGGAAAACCGCAGCAAAACAACTGGTCAAACAGTGAACCAAATTTGAAATTTTTTCCCGTTGACATCTATTGCTGCGGTTTTGGCTGGGAACCGCAGCAATAGGTGTATTTCCTATTTTACCTTTTTCTTTTGACGTGATTTGTTGCTGCGTATGGTTAAAACCGCAGCAATTCCACCGCAACAATAAACAAAAATTCTACTAGTGGTGGTATGAGGTCCAAGCTTCCCGCTGTTTTGTTGGAGGATTATGTCACTCACTCCGTTGTTTCGCAAAGTCCATCTTCATCGACTTCCTCTCTGTCGTCTCCTTCGGGTACTCCTGACCCTATAGCTTACTATATCAATTGTGCAATTTTTTTTTGCAATTTATAAAAGATTTATTGCAGCTGTTGTATATACTCCTAAACCTAAGTCCTTTAAAGAGGCTATGAGATGTGATGGGTGGAAGAAGTCTGTGCAAGCTGAGATTTAGGCATTGGGAGATAATGGTACTTGGACCTTGGAGAAGTTACGTGCCTTGGGTATTCAATGGGTGTGTCGCACCAAATATTTTTCTAATGGAGATGTTGGACGTCTCAAATCTCGCTTGGTGGTTTTAGGCAATCATCAGGAAGCAGATATTGATTATGCAGAAACTTTTGCTCCGGTTGCTAAAATGACCATTGTGCGTGCTTTTCTTGACTATTATAGCTTCCAAAAATTGGGAGCTTCATCATATGGACGTTCACAATGCCTTTCTTCATGGTGATTGGGATGAAGAGGTTTACATGAAACTTCCTCCTGTGTTTGAGTGTTCCAATCCTAATCTTGTTTGTCGTTTGTGGAAATCTTTATATGGCTTGAAACAGGCTCCTCGGTATTGGTTTGCCAAGTTAGTCACTGCTTTGAAAGAGTATGGCTTTCTTCAGTCTTACTATGATTACTCTCTTTTCACCTACATTCGTGACTCGATTCAGATTAATGTGTTGGTGTATGTCACTAGTAGAATAATTGTTTATTGCTGAGGTCATTAAGTGGCCTATTGCTGCGATTTTCGCTGCGCAGCAATAAAGGGCGCAGCAATATGTAATTAATATATTGCTGCGGTTTTAAACCGCAGCAATATTTGAACATATTGCTGCGGTTTCTAGCCAAAACAGCAGCAATATATTCATTTTTTATAAAAAACGTAAAATGTATTGCTGCGGTTTTGGCTAGAAACCGCAGCAATAGGCCAGCCTATTGCTGCGGTTATATCCCAAAACCGCAGCAATAGGTCCTGGTACAGGTAAAAAAAAATTTTTTTTTTTTTTTGGAATTTCGCAATTAAATTTGAAAGATTAAAACTATGCAACTAACCCATCCACTATCCACCAAATTCGCAGACAAATAAAGATTAAACAACATTAATTTCATTAATATATAAAGCTAAAAAAACTAATTACATAAATAATACAAAAATTCAAAAAGTAAAATGAAAAAGCAAAAATAACAAAACAACTATTACATAATTACAACAACTTAATGACTAATTACAAAAATTATAATAAAAACAAAAAAGAAGAAACTGAACTAAAAAAATAAAAAAAAATCCTAAAACAAAAAATCTAAAAACAGAACTAAAAAAACGAAAAAAATAAAAAAAAAATCCTAAAAACAGATCTAAAAAACGAAAAAAATAAGAAAAACGAAAAAAAAAACCGAAAAAAATCAAAGAAAAATAAAAAATCTAAAAACAGATCTAAAAAAACGAAAAACATCAAAAAAAATCCTAAAAACAGATCTAAAAAAGGAAAAAAATAAGAAAAACGAAAAAAAAAACCGAAAAAAATAAAACAAAAAATTAAAAAACGATTCAAACTGATCTAAAAAACAAAAAAAAATCCTAAAACAAAAAAATCTAAAAACAGATCTAAAAAACCAAAAAAATAAGAAAACGAAAAAAAAAACAGAAAAAAATAAAAAAAATCAAAAAACGATTCAAACTGATCTAAAAAACAAAAAAGATCAAAAAAATTCCTAAAACAAAAAAAATATAAAAACAGATCTAAAAAAACGAAAAAAATAAAAAAAAAAACCCTAAAAACAGATTAAAAAACGAAAAAAATAAGAAAAACGAAAAAAAAACCCGAAAAAAATCACAAAAAAATCAAAAAACGATAACTATAGCATCCAAACTGTCGATATTGCTGTCGAAGAAGACCGTCGAAGAAATCCAAACTGGCGACTTGAGAGGAGAGGATGCGAACGCCCAACGGTGGGCTTGAGAGGATGAGAGAAGACCGGCGACTTGAGAGGATGAGAGATGCGAGGACGACGGAGAGGAGAGAGGAGGTGGGGTTGAGAGGATGAGAGAACCCGGCGATATTGCTTGTCCTCTCAAGACCGGCGACTTGAGAGGATGAGAGATGAGAGGGGAGGAGAGGAGAGAGGAGAGAGGAGAGGAGAGGAGAGAGGAACGGCTGAATTAAAAAACAAGGGAACAAGAATCCTAATAACGCACGCTTGTCTTATATCAAAAAAAATTGGTATATTGCTGCGGTTTTTTGTAAAAATCGCAGCAATATATCTGGTCAAAAAGTCAACTTTTTTTCAAAAAATTCCCGTTGAAATCATATTGCTGCGGTTTTTTGCCGAAACCGCATCAATATCTTTATTCTATATTTTACCTTTTCTTTTTACGTGATATATTGCTGCGTATGGGTAAAACCGCAGCAATACCACCGCAGCAATAAACAATTATTCTACTAGTGTGTGGATGATCTTATTAATTCTGGCAAAAATTCCGCTGCTCTTTCTTCTTTCAAAGCTTAGTTGAGTGATTATTTTAAGATGAAGGATTTGGGATCTCTCAAGTATTTCCTTGGTATTGAGGTTGCTCGTAGTTCCTCTGGCCTGTTCCTTTGTCAAAGGAAGTACACTCTTGATATTATTTATGAGGCTGGTTTATTAGGCTCTAAACCTAGTGGGTTTCCTATTGAACATAATCATCGTCTTGCGCATGCTTATGGTCCTGCTCTTTCAAATGCTGCAGCTTATCGACGTCTAGTGGGTCGTCTTATCTATTTGGCTGTCACTCGGCCTGACTTGGCCTACTAGGTCCATGTTCTCTCTCAGTTTATGCAGGAGCCTCGTGTTGAGCACTGGGAGGCTGCATTGCGTGTGGTTCGTTATTTGAAGGGTACTCCTGGCCAGGGTATCCTTCTGCGATCTGATAGTGATCTCTCTCTACAGGAATGGTGTGATTCTGATTGGGCTGCTTGTCCCATCACATGTGGTTCTCTATCCGGATGGATTATTTTCTTGGGTTATTCTCCTATTTCTTGGAGGCATACTGTCTCTCGCTCGTCTGCGGAGCCGGAATATCGTTCCATGGCTTCTATCACTTGTGAGTTGAAGTGGTTGAAGGCCTTATTATTGAGCTTGGGTGTCCATCATCCCAAGGCTATTCCTCTCTTTTGTGATAGCCAATCTGCTCTTCACATTGCCAAGAATACTGTGTTCCATGAACGCACAAAGCACATTAAAGTTGATTGTCATTTTGTGTGTGATGCCATTATTGATGGTCTCATTCTGCCTTCCTATGTTCCTACCAAGACTCAACTTGCCGATATTTTCACTAAAGCACTTAGGAAGTCTCAATTTGATTTATTGTTGTCCAAGATGGGATTTTTCAGCCATCCCACGCCCAACTTGAGGGGGGTGTTAGGAAATATATGTTTAAGGAAAGTTTCCTATTTGTTGGGAGTCCCTTGTATACTAGGTTTCCTATTGTATAACTCATATATATGGTGAAATCATTGAATGAGAAGGCAAGCAATTAAACCCTAAACACTTCTTTACAATTCTAGACCATGTCCCCATATCACCCAATATCATTTGCTAAAATATAGAACTATACACATATACTAACTCTGGACAGACTCATGATTAAAGCTAGGCACAAAATTGAATTAAAAGGAACCGTAATCATTATAATTGATAGTTGAAAAATCAAATGTTCATGTAGCATACAGTGGCGGATCAAGGAATTGATCCGCGTGGGTTCGAAATTTATTTAATGTTAGATTAGCATCTTTCTCACAACTTTTTCGCGGAATGATATGGGCACACAAAAGATTTTGCTTCTAGGATAGTTTGTCGATTGACCAAAGTCAATCCTCTGATCTAAGATTTTCGGGATTATTATTTAAAACTTCAAAAGTTAATTAAAGGTTGATTATTAAAGTTTGAGTTAAATTTATTGTCAATTAATGTTAATCTAACGAAATTGTGAGTTAAACTAGGTAAACTAATAGATTTTAAAACAAAATTTTTTAAAGGATAACTATGGGAAGAAATTATTTTAATTATAAGTAGTATCTTTAAAGGTTTTTAAGTTCAGGTAAAAAGACTAATACATTAATAGTAACTAACTTGGGAAAAACATAAAAAGGGAAATATTCAAACTCTTCTGGAATGGATGAAATATTATTTTCAATAACATGTTTGATATGTATTGCACATTTGCACTCTATGTGCATTGCCTTTATTTTTTTTTAACTACCAATCTTAAATAATGCAATTCAATACATGACCAATAAAATAGAATTTACTAGATACTGAAAGTCCAAGTACTTGCTCATAATTAAATGTTGAGGCCTAAGAGAGTAAAAGATGAAGAATATGAAAAACAAAACACCCCAAAACTAATTAGAAGCGAAATGTAATTAAATGCTAAGCCTAAAAAAGTAAAAGACAAAACTCCACATAATTAAAAGAAGCAAAAAGGAAAAGTAAAGCCTTCCCGAGATTTGATCCCGTGTCCTTTGGCAGGGATTTCCTTAAGCATACTGGTTCCACCACTGAGCCACGCGATATTCACTGAATCTTTACGGTGCGGTATAATTATATTAATTATGTAGTTGCCATTTTTCAGCTATTTTTTCTTCTTTTTTTTTCCAGCGTGGGTTCAACTGAACCCACTGAACCCACGCTGGATAGTTTTGTGACGTTCATATTAGAATATCATCAGAAGTTTATGCATGGTACATTAAGACAATGGTCAATGCGCCAACTTTCTTTCTTTCTTTTTCTGTTGCCAACGTGGCAATTCAGCCTACCTATATATGCATAAAGACATATATTATATCTATGTACTCCTCTTGAGAGTAAGTTTAGTAAATACAACACATTATCCACTAAGCAAAACCTAGCTAAGCATTTAAAAATGGAGTTACTTGTTGCAGTTGTTACTCTTTTAAACCCTGTATTATTTTTGAATGTCTCTACCTCCTATATCTGGAAGCAAACTTACGTTTTATCTTGAGAAAATTTACTTTTTAGTGCATGAGACATAAAATTTAATATACTGATAATGAAAAGCTGCGGTTAGTTTTATGTACATCAAATTAATGATTAAAATATATGGGATCGATTGTCACAAGATTATTTTGATGATAATTTCTTTATTCATAGAAGTAAATTTAGCATATAAAAAGGGAAAATTTGATTTAATCAGTCCCAACTATGGGCGTCCTGACAAAAACAGTCTAAATTATGATTTTTTATTGTTCAGTTCCAACTTTGAAGGATATTTTACAATAGTAGTCCCAGCAGGTTAAAAAACCTGCTGTAGCAGGTAATTTGCCATTTTTTTTCCTATCTTCTTCCTCCCTCCTTCCTTCACTACTCCCTCCTCTCCTCTACCACCCAACCCCCTCCCCCTTCCACCCCACTACCCCCCCATACCCCGACCACCCATCCCCCTGCCCCCGAAACCTCTCCCCTTACCTCCCATTTTCCCACCTACCCTTTCCCATCCCCCCGCCACCCCTCCCCGACCAGCCACCCTTCCCCGCCCTAGCCAACCCCCCGCCTTGAAACACTCCCCTGCCCCGCCACCTATCCCCCAGCCCCGAAACCCCTCCCCTTCCCCTCCATTACCAACCCCCTTTCCCCACCTCCTATTTCCCCTCCCCCGCCACTCCTACCCCGCCCCGGTCATCCCTCCTCCCCGCCCCGCCACCCATCCCCCGCCCCGAAACCCTCTCCCTTCCCCTCCATTACCCACCCCTTTCCCAACCTCCCTTTCCCCTCCCCCCGCCACTCTTACCCCGCCCGCGTCATCCCTTCCCCGCCCCGCCATCCATCCCCCGCCCCCAAACCCCCCCTTCGGACCACTAAATGAGAAGAAGAAGAGAAAGAGACAGAGAAGCAGAGGCTAAAGGAGAGAGACGCGAGCAAGGTCGCTTTCGCAGCCGCATCACCAACAAGGGTTGCATGACCCATCACCGGCAACCAACAACAACTGCGCAAGGAGGAGAAGCATCACCGACAGACAAAGAGATGAAAGAGAAGGAGAACCGATAACGCAAGGAGGAACAAGCGAGAAAGAAGCCACAACAGGGCAAGTCACATCAGCCGAATCAGGGACGGCACAGCGGCGGAGCAGTGGTGGCCAACACAGCACACTAGGCGAGAGAACAACTAGGGGGAAGAGGAGGGGTGGAATGGGAAGGGGAGGAAGGAGAGAGGAGAGAGAAAGACTGAAGGAGGACGTAGAAGAAAGGGGTCAAAAAAAAGTAAATAGTAAAAAAGAAAATAGGTTTTTTTTACCTGTTTAGCAAGTCACCAGTCCACTTGGACCACCAGCGTAAAGGGGGGGTTAAAGTTGGGAGTTGGGACTGAACAATAAAAAAACCATACTTGAGACTATTTTTGTCAGGACGCCCATAGTTGAGACTGTTTAAATCAATTTTTTCTATAAAAAGATCGTGAGATCATGGATATAAAGATTGGAAGCTTAAAATTTCGATGTTGTTGGTGACAAGCTTAATATAGTTAGTTCAATCCTGATAAATGACCTCTCAATAATGTCAAAGACCAACTGAAAATCATCCAAATATGAAATAAGTTCCATATGATGGTCAAGTCATTAGATAATTGTTGGTAGAGTGTATCTTGGATGTAACATGTTACACCATAACTTATTCTGTAATATGCATAATGACATATGCTCCAACGAGAATGACATGGACTATAAAGATAATGACATGAATCTCATGTCATTTTTTTCATTGATTTCATGTCAATTGAGTTCCTTTTACAAAAGAAGTGGTGGTATGTGGATTATTACACCATTAATTATGGTAAAACAGTTACACCCAATAATTTGTGTTGTTGGTATCTAATTTTAGAGAATGAGAGATCCTAAGAGATATCAAAATGTACACATTGGTGATATTTAATTTATAGTTTTACTCTCTTTTTTTCTGTATACATGTACTTATTATGTTAGTCTCGACACTTGTATGATTGTTAGGTCACCTTAATTAGTTAGCAACAATATGGTTTGGAAGCCATCTTCTGAACATGGTTGGACGTTACTCTTGATATCATGTCTAATTTGTTGACCTATGTCCATATTCAATGGAGACGACCTTGGTGGCTTGGTCACAATCTGTACAAAGCTTATAAGTTCAATATCTCGTATGGTATACTTCCGATAATGAAGGGAATTAACCCAAACCTTCCCTACCCATGCCATAAGCTCTCGCTCCCCATAACTTCAAGAAACAATGGAGGCTTAATATTGAAATTAAACTATGATATATAGCGCATAATATATATGAGTGTGTTAAATTGATAAAAGAAGAGAGGTGAGTTTAGTTTATAAGGCAAATGGGCTAATTCTCATATTGTCATATGGTTTTAAGGTGGAACCTCCTTAATTTTGTAAAGTGAACTCTCTCTCTCCTTATGATGGAGTACATCCTCGACCCATATTTAACACTTAACCGCTCTTTTGCACGAACAAGAACAAATTTGAGAGATTTATCAACGGAGAATGTTAGAGTTACCTTAAGGGTAGGCTACTCTCATGTGAGAGATAGAGAGAGTATAATAAATGCAATAGTTGTATGGATATTTTCTCTCTCCAAAATATTGAATTAAATATTAGTTTCTCTCTATCTCTTTCATGAGGGTAGCCTACCCTTAGGGTAACCCAAACATTTTCCTTTATCAACTCGCTCCTACCTACCTGGCTAGGGACACTTGTATGATTGTTAGATCTCTAAGCCCAGATAGGTTGGCTTTGTGAAAAGAAGTAGCATAAACGGGGAACACGAAAATTACTGCCTAGGGGCTAGGACGGCATCTTAAAGAGGTGGTCCATCAGAGAACCCAATCCATATCTGTATAGGTAAAGTTTGCAACCACCATTGCCCAATCTTAGTTGTGCATTAAAGTTTACGATTACACAAAAGCAGCTAGCTACACGCTTTTGTACTTGTAAAAGAGATCCTAACTTATTTTGGCTCAGAGAATCAGTCAATCACCTCATACTCATATATGCCGTACTCTTTTTTTTTTTTTTTTTTTTTTAAGTGGACAAATTCTATGGGTCTAGCTTAAAATTTTATGTTCGTTATAAATAAATATGACTGAAAATTATTAGTATACAGGATTTTAAATTTTAAAATGTAGGTCCAAAATTTTAAAAAACTTAGCAAAATATGACATTTTTATGGTGGTCGTAATAACTATGACCATAAATTTGATGTTTTAGCATAATTTTGGGCCATATTCTAAAATCTAAGATCATTCGGAACCACTATATTTTCATTGCATACTTATTTATGACCATCATAGTATTTTCAAGCAAAACAAATAATACTAGCAAGTTTTAGGGCACGTTCTCTTTAACTTTAATAAAATGTTTCGGGTTAGATAAGTTCAAATAAGTTTAAATAAGTTCTAATAAATTTCAAGAAGGTTTAACCCTTTATAAATAATTTTTTTAAATAAGTTATGATAAATTCCAAGAAGTTCATATTACTGTAGGAAAATTAAATTAAAGAGAATGCACCCTTAATGAGGAACAACATTTCGAGTCATAAATTTGTGAATGTTCCTAGATTATTTGGTAAATTTATGACATGATACAAAAATCTAGATATCAATATATGTTTATATCATTGTCTTTGTGGGATAATATACACCAAGATAACAATACACACTTGAAAATGAAAAGTTTAAGTAGTAGATTTAATAAATGGTTTTGTTGTATGTAGCCTGAGGCCCTGAAGTGTTATATCTACAATGAACACATATTTAGGTCATATTCTTTTGGACTTATTTTTAGTTCGGTTCAGTTAATTTTAGTTCAGTTCAGTTCTATTTAGTTCTATTAATTTCAGTTTAGTTCAGTTTCTCTCATTCTAAAAGAACGGGACCTTAATAAGTTACTTACTTTCCTAACTTGTACACCTTTCCATTTCAAAAAAAAAAAAAAAAAAGTTACCTAACATGGTACTAATTTTGCAAAATTATGATAATATCACATCTAGTATTAACTAGTTTTCCTTCTAAAAAAGGTTTTATCCTCGTCACCTTATCCTAACTAAATAAACACCTGGATAGCTTAAATTTCAGACCGTTGCTCTATCAGCAAATTTTACGTCAATAATTCGTAAGTGTGGCATGTTGCTTGTTAATGGTACTTCCCACAAATTAAGCGTCAAAAAAATTAGGCGTTGGAATGCTAAATGCGGCCTAATATTACTTAAACTTTTTGGCGTTTTGTTTGGCAATGAGTATTCTGTTCAATTTGTAAGCATACGGGACAAATTCTCTAATAAAATTATTTAGAGGCATTGGGAATTTTTTAACACGACCTTTTGTTTTCATTATTTTCTTAGTCTCAAGATTCTTGAACTTGTTTATTGCTTTTAACCTTTCTAGTCGTGGATTTTTGCCTAAAATAATTAAATTAGTCTATAAGAGTTAATTGTTTTAATTTAATGGAGGATGTCGGTCCAGTGAAATTTTGAGGTTGGTGACTAGGGATTTATTTTTGCGCTAGTTCATGTGAGGCCATATGAAAGATTTTAAAAATGGAAAAAGAAGGTAGTTCAAGTGTATGTGTATCTTTGTTTTGTCACGCTGCACATGTTCTAGCCTCTAAGTCCACACTTATTTCCACAGAGGAACAAACTTTTACGTAGAAAAGTTTTAGCCTCAAATTCATTACCAACTACGGACTACCGAATCATATAATTAATGTAATCGATCTTCTTTGCTAGTATCTCAAGTTAGTTTCTCCAAAATATTGCATGTTAGTTCCTTCAAAGTACCAAATTTGGTTTGACTTACTTAGTGGAGATTTCACCTCATAACGTCGTGTTCAAATCCTATCAAGTGAGGGACACTTAGAAGATGATTTCCCTTACCATTTTCCCCCTCCTTTTAAGTACTTGGGCGGCTGGGCCTTTGAGTCACGCCCTGTGCGAGGGCAGTTCAGAGATTATTCATTTTACCAATAAAAAGAAGTTCCCTCGAAATACTATCTAAACTCGTGTCAAATATTTTCAAATCATGGGCTCTATACCATAATAAATGACCTATGCATATATGCATTTGTTTGAGAAGCTGATATTAGTTTGAACAACTTATATGTCCAAAGAAGATGTCATTCCGAAACCATATTGACAATAGGATCGATGAGGAACTCTTCAAATTTATAGATTTATCTACTTACTAAATGTGGGACAACAATTATGCTCGCATATGGGTTATTCATGAAATCATAATAGAAGAGTATGATGATGCACAAGTAAAGCGGTGACTAGTGAGTTATTATTGCATCTTAAAAAATCAATCAAGCATAAGTAAAGTAGCTCGCTAACATCATATGACAACTTTTAGTACATATATTTTTTTTAGGTAGGTAAGATGAAGGACCCTACTGAACTGACACCTCGCACAGGTAAATTAGCTAGGTTGACAGGTCAGCCTCCTTGGAGGGAAGGGGATGGTAAGGGAAACCTCACCCCCAAAGATCCCCTAGTGGGGTTTAATCGCATTATCTTAAAGTCATAAGGTCAAACCTTTACAACTAGACAAGTCTTGCTTGGTTTTTTTGGTATATATACTTGAATATCACTTCCGCAATCTCTTTTCTTTGATTCTGCAATTGCCTTCATTGCCTCGGTAGAGTCCAGGTAGATGATTTGATCATCTGAAGCCTGATCAATTCTTCGCTTGGTCCTCTATATTCTGGCCCGTAGACTAATTTTTATATTCCTTATAACCGATCGTACAAATGAGAAGAATGGACTTCTTGTGTTATTAACCATAACGTGGAAACAACAGCATAAGTGGTGTCTTACTCTTAATTAATAGATGGCCCTACGTTACTTCAAAAATGATGCCAAATACCATACTATTAGATCTGTTTGAGAAAATCTTTATCAAGATTTACGAAATCTTAACAATCATGAGAAGTAAATAATAAAAAATAACATTTTTACTTATTACTGAACAGAAAAAAAAAACTCCTAGTTTCAGGAGATGGACAATTTTGTAGAAGTAAGCAATTATTATATTCATATAGTATTCTCCAATCTCCATCGTTTGCTCGTGGAAGCTTGATATTGGTGCTTGTACACCTATCCTGAAACACCAATCCTCGGTTTGTTGATGATGCCAGTTTCCTTCCTTATTTTAAGGGTGGAAAATTATTGGAGGGTGAGTGGTTAAATTTGCATGTATTTCCTTTATTTCTAAATGTATACTCTATTGCATTTTTTATTTTTTATTTTTTTTTTATTTTTTTTTTTATCAGGAGATTAAGTCAACCCAAGGGCTAACCCCTACAAGGCTACTAGTCTGTAGGAAACACCAACACATTGGCTGGTAAGGCATGCATAGCATGCTAAAGAAACACCCCAGCATAATGCTGGGGGTAAGGATCGAACCCCTGACCTCAGGGGCCAAGGGGGAGTGATCTATCCACTTGAGCTTACTCCTATCCTTATAGGTTTATAGGTTTATAAAAACCATCCACTGTCATCAATAAATTAGAAAAAAATATATTCAAATAAGATATTATTAAAATCGTATATATTATAACCAATGCAATAAACAATAGAAGAAGTACAAGAAAATCAACACGCAGATTTAACGTGATTTACTAACATTGTGTTAGCTATGTTCACAGACACGACAAAAATTATTTTATTATCTTTGTGGAGAGAGAGTACAAATTACATAATAATGGGGCCAGAAGTTAATTAGAATGTTTATGTAGTACCCGTTTAATTACCCTAAACGAAATAGGCCAAAAATAGGACCCAAAACATAAAAACGTAAAGCAAAGCCCGTATATATTATAAGTTTTAGGGGTGTTGCTCGGCCCCGAACCCCAAATCAGGGCGCTTCAACCCTGTACCCCATGTTGGATTAGTTGTTCAAAGCGCCAGACTTCAAATTCAAGGCATTCCAATAATGTATTATCAAAATATATCTTCTATTTCATAATTTTTGCTAATGCTTAATAAAATTATAATTATTTTAATGTCTCTTATAGGCTGTGAAAAGTTTAATGGAGCATACATTGCTCAAACTTGATAAGTAGGGGGTGAAAGTTATTCGGATAAAAATCAAAAAATCCAATCTAATTCGAACAGAATAAGTAATTCGGATTGGACTCAAACTATGTTCGGATTGGATGCAGATTCGGCGTTTTTGAAAAATCAGATTTACGAATTAGATTGGATTGAGGGTAATTGGATCCAGAAATCCAAAATAAACAAATAGTAAATAGGTCCTATATTGTATATTTATGATTGGGCTTAACTGATTTATGATGCTTGGATTAAACTATTATCGAACAGTTTATTTTGATACTCACGCCAAATTTATTTCATCATAAAAATAGAGTCTTAAAAGAATTGGACAATTCGAATCTGATCCAATCTAGTGTCTGAAAATTCGGACTAGATTGGTTTGGACTCAAACTCTAATTGGTTTGGATTTGGATTGGAAAATCAAAATCCAAATTTTGTTTGGGTGTGATTGAATTAAGCCTATAACCAGACGGTACACCGAACTTTCACCCCTATAATGATAAGGACAATGAACTAGTAAAAAAATTTACTTTTCACATCTTTCTTCACTAGAGGAAAAAAAGCCATTTGCTGTTGTAAAAGGGCTGCGGTTGTGTATAAAACCGCAGCCCTTCCTTCAAGGGCTGCGGTCAGGCCCAAAACCGCATCCCTTTATTGCACGAAGGGCTGCGGTTTTGGGCCCGACCGCAACCCTTGAAGGAAGGGCTGCGGTTTTATACACAACCGCAGCCCTTTGTTTTATTTTTTCCCCCCAAACTAATCGCGCTCTCATTAATTCTTCCCTCCACCCAATTTTCATTCACGATCTCCTCTCCACGCAGCAGCAAAACCCCATTCCCTGAGCCCTAGCCTTGTGAATTGAACCACCCCCTGAGCCCTAGCCGTGCGAATTGAACCACCCCCTGAGCTCCACCCTCCTGTGCGCGCCACCCTCCTACGCGCCATCCCCAGCACACCACGCAAACCCACGCAGCAACGTTCTTGCATTGGCGAAAACCACCTAAGCGCCACCCTCCTTTGCGCACCAACCACCTGAGCGCCTGCCACCGGTGCGCCACTCACCTGCGCGCCACCCACCCCCTCTCACGCAGTTGGTCAAGAAATTAAAGGTTTCCTTTTTAATTATTTTGATTTTAATTTGCTAATATGTTTATATTCGTTTGGGAGAAGAGAATGTGTTGAGCGTTTGAGTGGGACTGAAATTGCAGAAAAGTTATGCAAAAGGGTCGTGCTTCGGAACCCGAAAATATGTTAATTGAATTATTTGATTAGCTACATTAGCTATTAACTTAGTTTAATGCAAACAAATTTCATTTATAATTTGTTAATAATTTAAAAGAGAAAAGTTAGTTGTAATGTGTTTCAATGTGGGTAAGATTTGATAATTTATATATATGAATGTATTTCTTATAATAATATGCAATTTGCATTTACTATATGCTAACAATTTTTTCGGTTTTATGTGTCTTAGATATTAGCATATTGGAAGCGGCAAATCAACTAGGAGATAGTGCAGAGTATATATAGAGATCGATCTCCATATTAGTTGTTATTGGTATGTATTTATGATAAAGACAATTCATTATATATCTTCATTTATTGTGTATATATGTAGATTCAATCTATGTGTATGTATATTTCTTGATATGAGATTGGATGAAAACAATTTAATTAAGCTAGGAAATGTATAAGTTATATGAATCATCATCATCAATCATATGCCTAGATACCCGTTCAAGACTTACTCATTAGGAGTAAGTCTTGAATAGTCCCCTATTTGGGACTGTCCTTGGACGTTTGATCTCACTTAGGTGGTGAATGTATGTCTTCTTTTCAATTCTAAGGAAAGTCTTGGCTTGTCGTTTCTCTACATTGTTCCCTGTGTACATATGTAGATAATCAATTATCTACATCGTGTACTTGGAGAACGTAGGGAAATCTTGCCTAGGATTTTCCTTAGAATTCAAAAAAGTTGGCATATATTCACTAGTGAGATTAAACGTCCAAGGATGGGTTAGGTTGGAGTGATAAGGACCTTCGGATGCATGCATACATTTGCACATGTGACTCTCTTAGCCTCCATTTGTATGTGCGTGTTTTCAATATGTGATTGTCTTGCATGTGAATGTGCTTAAATGATTGATACTTATAATTGGTTGTGTTTAATTAGAGGTTTTCATGAATGAGATGGATCGTACTTGGATGTATGGTAGCCGTGAATCGATTGAGTTTGTGAATGGGGTCTCAAGAATTTTGTAAATCTGCATTAGAATACCAAGCATCTTCTGGAGCAGTCGACTTTTATTGTCCTTGTTTAGATTGTGGAAATGTGAGCAAGGTTAGTAGTATTCATTTGCTTAGGGAGCATGTCTTTCGTCGTGGGTTTAGGCCTCAATACCACGTATGGGTTTGGCATGGTGAGGAGGGGAGATATGCAAGAAGCTTTAGGATAATGAACGATGTATGTGAAGAGGAGAAGGATAAATTAGGTGATGATTTCGAGGATGGTGAGTATGGGGATGATGAATATGGGGATGATGATAGAGATCGGGTAGACGAGATGATACAAGAGGTTGGAGATCAGTCTTGCAAACGACCTCGTATGATTGAGTCTATGTCTGAGGCTGCTGAAAGGCCATTGTATCCAGGTTGTACGAAGTACACCAAACTTTCCGTTGTGATAACACTCTTCAATATTAAGTCGAAAGCAGGTTGGACGGATTGCAGTTTCACGTCGTTGTTGGAAATTTTAGCTGATATGCTCCCTGATGAAAATGATCTGCCAAAGTAGAACTATTATGCTAAGAAACTCATGTGTCCTTTAGGTTTAGAGTACCAGAGGATACATGCTTGTCCAAACGATTGTGTGCTTTATCGTAATGAGTATGAGCATTTAGATGAGTGTCCACGTTGTGGATTATCAAGGTACATGCGTGAAGGGGCTGGGGGTAGTGAAGGACCACCAGCTAAGGTGTTGTGGTATCTTCCCATAATACCTAGATTTAAGCGCATGTTCACAGTAAAAAAAGATGCGAAGAATATGCGGTAGCATGCAGATCGTAGGAAGAAAGACGGTTTGTTGAAGCATCCGGCTGATTCCCCTGAGTGAAAAAGTATCAATAAGGTGCATAAGCCGTTTGGTAACGAGGATAGGAATTTGAGGCTTGGATTATGTACGGATGGCATGAATCCCTTTGGCAATCTTAGTTCTCAGCATAGTACATGGCCAGTAGTTTATTGATTTATAACTTGCCTCCTTGGTTGTGCATGAAACGCAAGTACATCACGTTGTCGCTTCTCATATCGGGGCCGAAACAACCTGGAAATGACATAGATGTATACCTTCAACCACTTGTTGAAGATTTACAGAAGATGTGGAACGAAGGAGTGTCGGTATTTGATGCGTATGCTAATGAGATCACTCTGCGTGCCATGCTTTTCTGTACAATGAACGACTTTCCAGCTTATGGGAACTTATCCGGGTATAAGACCAAAGGAAAAAAACCGTGCTCGATTTGTATAGATGACATGAAGTCTACACACATTAAGGGCTGCAAACATGTCTATATGCGCACACGAAGGCTCCTTAGACGCGACCATCCCTATCGGTTTAAGAAAAAGGCCTTCGATGGGACGGTTGAAGAGGAAGTTGCTCGTAGACCATTAACCGGGTACTCGAAGTTTATAATCAGGTTAAGGGCATTGAAACGATCTATGGTAAACCCGCGAATGACGTTGATGGAACTACAGGATTATGGAAAAAGGAGTCTATTTTTTGGAAACTCCCATATTGGAAAGATTTAAAAGTCAGACATTGATTGGATGTCATGCACATTGAGAAGAATGTTTGTGATGCTATTCTTGCGACACTTATGAATATTCCGGGCAAGACAAAGGATGTTAAAGCGTCACGTCTTCACTTGGAAAAAAATAAGCTTCGACCGGAGTTGTGGGCTCAAAAAAGGGCCAGAAGGAAAAAGAAAGTAGTGGAGGAAAGGGTTGATGAGGAAACTGGGAAAAGAAAAAAGGTGGATGATTCGGAGAAGAATTATTTGCCCCCAGCTTGCTACACGTTGTCGAAAGCTGAGAAACGGATTTTTTGCGAGTCATTGTATGGCATTAAGGTTCCAACTGGGTACTCATCGAATATGAAGCGATTTGTTACCTTAAATGGTGAGTTGAAGTTATCGAGTATGAAATCTCACGATTGTCATGTCATGATGCAAGTATTCTTACCGATTGCAATTCGTGGGATACTTCCAAAGCATGTGAGGCACACCATTACAGAACTTTGTTCATTTTTTTATACAATATGCAGCAAAGTGCTACAACCGTCGACACTCGATGACTTGCAGGCTAGAATAGTTGAAACTTTATGCAAATTTGAGATGATTTTCCCCCCTGCATGCTTTGACATTTTGGTGCATCTCATTGTCCATCTAGTTCGAGAAATTAAGTTGTGTGGTCCAGTGTTTTTGAGGTGGTGCTATCCTTTTGAGAGATATATGGGTACTTTGAAGGATAAAGTTCGAAATCTTGCACAACCAGAAGGTAGCATTATTCAAGGGATTGTGGCTGAAGAGGTCAGTAATTTTGTGGCAGAGTATGTTGCTGGTGTTGATCCTATTGGCGTTCCGATATCTCGACACGAGGACAGACTCGAGGGCAAGGGTACGATTGGATCAAAATTGATCTCACCTTCTGTCGACAAGCGTACACAATCTCACTTATTTGTGTTGCATCACGTAGCAGCTGTCCATCCTTATTTAAATGAGCATATGGAGGAATTACGTGTTAGCAACCCTGGAAAAGGAATAAGGGCATTGACACAAATGCATAATAAGACGTTCATTGATTGGTTTCATCATCGAGTAGTGGATGATTTAGATGAAAATGTTTCTGAAACAGTCAAGTGGTTAGCATTTGGTCCCCGTGAATCTGTACACTCTTATGAGGGTTATGATATTAACGGGTATACGTTTTGGACTGAACATCAAGATCTTAAGTCGACATCGCAACAGAATAGTGGTGTTTCACTTGTGGCGTCATCAACACAATACGCAAGCTCGAAAGATAAGTCTCCCGTTCTTGCTGCCACCAACTATTATGGGCGAATTCAAGAAATATGGGAGCTTGACTACTCAGCTTTTCATATTTGCCTCTTTTGTTGTAATTGGGTTGATGATAATCGACGTTGCGTAAAAAGATGATCCTTGCGGATTCACTCTTGTGGACATGGGTCGTCTACGTGAAACTGAAGAGCCATTTGTACTTGCATCACAAGCTAAACAAGTATTCTATGTAACTGATCCTGCTGATAATAAGTGGTCAATTGTTGTACCTGGCAAAAGGAGTATTCTGGGCATTGGTGATGTTGAGGATGAGGAAGAGTATGATGCATTTGAGGACATCCCAACTTTTACCTATCCTGAAAATAGCGTGGAAGATGATGTAAATATGTCTGAGAACTATATGCGTGTTGATCACACGGAAGGGATACATGTTGAAACTCCTAAGAAACGGCGGAAGGTCAACAAATTATGAGACATATACTCAGGTTTATCTCTATTTCGTCCATTTCATGTCATTTTCATATATTTCGAGTCATGTGACTCAATTTTCTTGTTGAATATGATAATATAGCAAAAAATACGACTATTACGTCGATTTATAGGTGCTACTTTGTTGTTGGTTGGATTTCGGGAAAGTAAACATCATTTTAAGGTTATTTCGGCCGTTTCATGTCATTTTCGTGTATTTCGAGGCATGTGACTCCAACTTCTTATTGAATGTAATAATATTGCATAAAATACGACTACTAAGTAGGTTTATAGGTGCTACATTGTTCATGGTTGGATTTCAGGAAAGTAGACGTCATTTTAAGCTTATTTCGGCCGTTTCATGTCATTTTCGTGTATTTCGAGTCATGTGACTCCATTTCTTGTTGAATGTGATAATATTGCATAAAATACGACTACTAAGTAGATTTATAGGTGCTACTTTGTTGTTGGTTGGATTTCGGGAAAGTAAAGGTCATTGTAGGCCTATTTCGTCCGTATCATGTCATTTTCGTGTATTTCAAGTCATGTGACTCCAATTTCTTGTTGAATGTAATAATATTGCATAAAATACGACTACTAAGTAGATTTATAGGTGCTACTTTGTTCATGGTTGGATTTCGGGAAAGTAAACGTCATTTTAAGCCTATTTCGGCCGTTTCATGTCATTTTTGTGTATTTCGAGTCATGTGACTCCAATTTCTTGTTGAATGTAATAATATTGCATAAAATACGACTACTAAGTAGATTTATAGGTGCTACTTTGTTCATGGTTGGATTTCGGGAAAGTAAACGTCATTTTAAGCCTATTTCGGCCGTTTCATGTCATTTTCGTGTATTTCGAGTCATGTGACTCCAATTTCTTGTTGAATGTGATAATATTGCATAAAATACGACTACTAAGTAGATTTATAGGCGCTACATTGTTGTTGGTTGGATTTCGGGAAAGTAAGGGTCATTTTAGGCCTATTTCGTCCGTTTCATGTCATTTTCGTGTATTTCGAGTCATGTGACTCCAATTTCTTGTTGAATGTAATAATATTGCATAAAATACGTCTACTAAGTAGATTTATAGGTGCTACTTTGTTCATGGTTGGATATCGGGAAAGTAAACGTCATTTTAAGCCTATTTCGGCCGTTTCATGTCATTTTCGTGTATTTCGAGTGATGTTAATCCAATTTGTTGTGGAATATGATCATATAACCTAAAATGTTGCTATTAAGTAGATTTATACAAGCTACTTTGTTGATGGTTGGATTTCGAGAAAATAAATATCATTTTAGGCCTATATATTTCGGTCGATTTATGTCTTTTTGTATATTTCGAGCCTCCCGCTCCCCCCCTTGCACACCCCGGTCCCCCCCCTTGCACAGCCCGCTGCACCCCCCCCGTCCATCCCCTAGCTACTTTCCCCCTGCCGGCCCCCGCAAGAACAGCGGCAGCAAGCTGAGGCAGCTTCCTGCCGCTGCTGGCCCACGACTGGCCCACGACTTCCGATGTTGCATTATTGTTGGTCCTTATTCAATTTGTTATTTTTTTTAACCTGTACATATATATTAATTTCTATGTGTTTATAATTACAGGGATAATTACTACATATGGATGAGATGACGACTAGTGAACACACAACCGAGGATGAATCTTATGATGTGAGGAAGGACCCAGATAAAGGTGATCTCGAAGATCGAGATCTTCAAGAACTTCATCCACAAATTGGTACAATTGTGAAAGCACAAGAAGTTTGTAGGAAAGAAGGTCAACAACGGGAGTTACAAACAAATCAACAACAACGAAAATCGAAAGTGATGAAAAAGAGAAAGGGAAGAGGACCTACAAAGTCAATAAGTGCTACTCACTTGCATATGACTTTAGAGTACGATAACTTGGGTCAACCTTGTGGTGTGTGGCGTTCTAAGTATGGCAAACATATTGGCCTTTGCGTCCGGAGGCTCTCCATTTTGCATTCATGGCAAGAGGTGCCCGAGAGGATGAAGAAATTACTATGGAATGACACTATGGTAATTTTCATACTACCATTTAGTTTCTTATTTTAATAAATGTATGTGTATGTAGTACTAATGATAGAATTTAATCTATTACAACAAATGTGGAAACTAATATTTTTATGCGTTCTTTTTGTAGAATCTCTTCAATATCGAAGATGATGAAGCCAAAAAGAATCTATTTCTATCCGCGCTTTCTCAGAGATTTCGAGATTTCAAGGCTAAGTTAGTGTCCGGTTGTATCACTAAGCGGAGGAAAAGATCGGGTACAAAGAAGAAGAAAATTTATGGGGGAGAAAAGCAAATCGAAGTTGAGGCTGCATTGGAAAATTCAGAGGAACCCATCACATTACCATATCAAATATGGAGAAATATCAAACCTCCAGAGTGGGAAGCATTTATTGCCAAAAATACTACCCTGGAAGCTGTTGTAAGCAAAGGATTTTAATTATATTTACCACACTTAGCTCGAGTATGATTGTATATAACACCTAATCTTTTGTTTGTAATTATGTGTTTTTTCAGGCAACACGTGAGAAAAAAAGCGCGAGTGCAAAAGCAAGGAAATATTATCATCATTTGGGTGCCCATTCCTACGATGAGGCGAGAAAAAAGTGGATGTTTGCCCATTACCCCACACAGGATTCGACAACGACAACTAGCTCTACAACCACATCAGTTACACCGGCTCGTCAACCAGACAGGTTCCTTTATTGGTGGTGTTCGATGCATGGGGTTGATGCAAAAGGAAACAGAGTGTTACCTGATCCCGTTACAGAAAAGATAGCCAATGCCATTGTAAGTACATATCATTTTAGGCCTATTTCGGTCATTTCATGTCATTTTCGAATAGTTTGAGTCACTGGGCTCCAATTTCTTGTGAAATATGATAATATAACCTAAAATATTGCTATTAAGTAGATTTATAGGTTCTACTTTGTTATTGGTCGGATTTCGGGAACGTAAATATCATTTTAGGCCTATTTCGGCCATTTCATGTCATTTTCGAATAGTTTGAGTCACTGGCCTCCAATTTCTTGTGAAACATGATAATATAACCTAAAATATTGCTATTAAGTAGATTTATAGGTTCTACTTTGTTATTGGTCGGATTTCGGGAACGTAAATATAATTTTAGGCCTATTTCGGCCATTTCATGTCATTTTCGAATAGTTTGAGTCACTGGCCTCTAATTTTTTGTGAAACATGATAATATAACCTAAATATTGCTATTAAGTAGATTTATAGGTTCTACTTTGTTATTGGTCGGATTTCGGGAACGTAAATATAATTTTAGGCCTATTTCGGCCATTTCATGTCATTTTCGAATAGTTTGAGTCACTGGGCTCCAATTTCTTGTGAAACATGATAATATAACCTAAAATGTTGCTATTAAGTAGATTTATAGGTGCTACTTTGTTGTTGGTTGGATTTCGGGAAAATAAAGATCATTTTAGGCGTATTTCAGCCATTTGATGTGTTTTTCATTTATATCCTTTATTCAAGTAACCCCACACCCGCACTTTCCCCCTCCTACACAGCCCCCCACCCCCCGCTTGAACGACCCCGCTGCCAGCAGCGGCAGGCAAAACTGGCTGGCTCCCCCTGCCGGCTGGCCTGCTGGCAGCCTGCTGCCGGCAACTTATACGGAAGTACGTTTTGTTTTTTTAAAAATTTTAACGTCCAATTGTCTGTTGTTGTTTAATTTCAAGATCGGATTAAAGGAAAAGGAGGCAACCGGTGATTTCACTCCTACCGCACACATGGATGCTTTGTACGAAACTCTAGGAAAGGACCATAGTGGTCGTGTGAGGGGCGTGGGAGGTGTCCGCCTCGGCGGGCGAAAGGTATATGGTGAACAATACAGTACAATGTCAAAATCAAGTGCAAGTAGTGTGAATTCGGCGTCGATAGATGTGGAGGCTATCAAATCTGCAATTCGGGAGGAGCTTAGAGAGGAGATGACACATAACTTCAATGCTATGATGGAGCAAATGGGTTTACCGACCTTCCCATTGAAGAAAGGTAGTGATGTTCCATCTAGCCAGCCGATCGGTGTTCCACAAACATCGGATAATCAAACGATACCTGCACCTGATCCACCAATACCCGAATTGAAGGTAGTCACTGTATAAGGTTTAATTTATCACGCTTAATCACTGTGCTTTATTAATTAACTATGTATTGTCCCTAAGTGCATGCAATTCTAAATGTAATGTTGTTTCATCGCTTAACTATTAATGACTTGTTTTGATTCAAAGGAGGAGACCCCATGCCGACTATTAGTTCAAGAAAATGATTCTGATAGTCTGATTGTGGTAGCTAGTGGCCATGCACAACCTCCTGGTGATCGAGTACGAGTGCATCACCAGATAGTGAACAATGATCACTATGTGGTGAGCATCGACTACATTGAGCCTGGTTTTGAAGACTTAGGTCTTCCGATGCCAAAACCGGAGGTTAGTCTACATACACTAAGTGACGCCCATGGTAGTTATGTTATGTGGCCGCGTGCATGGGTGCAATTTTCAGATGAGGTATACCGATAAACATACATATATATATATGCGTTAATTTATGTAATAATCAACTCCGATTATATTACTTTTCTATGTCATATATATAATAATTAGTAATATTCTGATTATTACTTTTTACTAGGTTTCAAGGAAGGCTAGTTCACATGACAAGAAGGCTAAAAAGGTCGGTTCACCAAACAAGATGGCTAAGGAGGCAATTGGACGTGCTGAAATTGAACCAAATGTGTGCGATGACCAAGTTAGTATGTCAAACAATCCACTTCTCGAGCCCTTGGTGGTGCAAGGCCTTACTAAGGCATGTTATTGGTTGCATGAGTGTGTTAGCAATTTGCCCGAGAATACTCCAATACATGTTCCTTTGGGGAAGGAACAATTCAACTACGCTGATGAGTCATCTACATGGATTTCCAAAGACCATGTTAAAGAATTCTTACATGGAGAAATGTTGAGTGGAACAATGATACAAGCTTTCATGAGGTGATACATATCTTACTTTACAAGTTTATAATAGTTTTCAACTTCCATGATAAGTATATTTACTTTTTATTATATGCTTTCTCAGGTTATTGTGTACTGAATTGAATGAAAAAATGAGTGAGACAAAGATTGGTTGGTTATGTCCAAGTATGATGCAAGATGACAATTGTTTAAAAAACAAAACCGATCTGAAAGAGTATCTCGATACTAGTTTCAAACAATCACATCGGTTAGAAGAGAAGTTCATCCTTGTTCCATATATTGAAGCGTAAGCTTGTTACACCAAACTTGATGCTTTACTTTATTTTCTATAACTTTATTTCCTTGTTTAGGATAGTTCATTCTTGTTCCATATATCGATAACAAAATTCACCGAATTGTTGAATAAGTAACTTTATATTATTTCCTTATATAGTCTCCATTGGACGCTCATTGTGATATGTTTGTCAAATAATCACGTCTACCACTTTGATTCTCTTCGTCGACAACCACCACGGAGCTTACTAGTCAAGTCACTATTGAATAGGTAACTTAACTAGAACAATATTTGTACCTAATATTACACATTTATATATATATATATATATATATATATATATATATATATATATATATATATATATATGTAATAAACATCTTATAATGTATTGATGTAGTGTGATGAAGCAGCATTATGGACTTGGACATGGACTTCGATTAGGAAAAGCTCCTCTTTGGATATCAGTTGAGGTAACTACTTTGGTGAATCTTATGTCGAACCATTTATTTTCATATACTCTTGATATGTCGTATTTTTATATAGATTTTAGGTGTATTTAGGTTGCATTTTAGGAGCATTTAGCTGCATTATAGTTCATAATTGCATACTATTACTTAATCTGCGAAATATTACTCTTCTTGTGCGTTTTTGGTATTATTTGATGAATTTCAGGTATTGAGAACATAATTGGAGTATTATTGGACAAGCTTAAGTACTTAGGAGCAATTGGGAGCAAGCTACATTGATAAGGATCACTTTAGATGTATTTGAGTGCAAATTGGAGCTTAATTGGAGTTGGAATTCATTGAAAGAATTATGGAAATCAAGTCATGTTCACTCTTTTGTCCATAACGTTTTACTCGATGCTGATATTGGGTTGATTCCAGTGGCATGGGAAAGTAGGCTTGAAGATCTTTCCAACGATATGTCGCACGGCCCAAGGCTAGTTGTATTTTGAGAGATATGGGCTTCGCAAGTTGCCCAGTCTGCCAGGAACTTCTTACGCGCACGCGGTTTTGATAATTTCGACCATTTAATGATTTATTTGGTTTCCTTATCTTGTAATTTGGTTTCCTACTAGTATTAGGACTTATAACTATATATTAGAGGATTTCGAATTAGGATGGGACATCTATTATCTATTACTCACTTTTGAATATCACGTTATTTTTGTTTCTCTAGTTTTCTCTCTAGTTTTATGCCCTAGTTTGTTTCTATTGTTACTTTGGAGATTCAAAATTCAAGCTTTCATATTCATCTTCAATTCAATCAAGTTTTATTCTCTTCTCTTTATTATATTTTTATTATGTTTTCTATTATGTTTATTGTTTTTATTGCCATGATTAGTGAGTAGTCTTTTTATCTAGGATTGAGTTGAGCCCTAGTATGGATTGATCATGTAAATTATTCTCTAATTCCCATGTAATTTGATTTATATGTTTAGGGTTTGATGAGATTGTTCTTATTGTCAATTTTACATCTTGATTTAGCCCTAATTTATATTATCAACGAAAGTTGGAGTTGAGATTAGGAATATTTGTTTGATGTTAAATTGTTATTTAATTAATTGAGTTCATCAACGAAAGTTGGGTCTTAATTTAGATAATCTTGTCATTGATTTGAATTCTCCCATGAAAATAGGTGAGAACTAGAATTGGGAATTATTTGACATTGGTTCTTAATGCTTCTAATTATGTGTGTAAGCCATGAAAATAGGAGACGTTCATATTAGTTAGGCCTTTTGCTATCACGAAAGTGAGCTCTAGGTATTGAGGAATGACCGAGTATTTAGTTTCGGTTCGCTGCTGTGCTTTATTATTGAGTCATAAGGGAATGTCAACCTCGCCTAAGCTATAATTGAATAACTGGGATGTGAGTTATATTTTGATCAATTCATATTAGTGGTGATACTTAATCTTAGTGTTTTAATTGTCATATTTTGTTATTAGTTTATAGATTCTTCTGGATATTTGGAATGTGTAGCTATTTCATAGTCTAGAGTCAACTAGTGTTTAATCTTGCACCTCCCTGAGTTCGTGTAATATCCTGAAAATTTAAACATGCTTAATTATCTAACTAGTTGTTGTTCTACTAATTATGTTATCAATGAAATTCTAATATTATAAGCTTTTAAGGTATTTTATTTCTAAAATAAATAAAAGAGAAGAATGTAATTTTTATTAAGTAGTTATGAATTAAAATGAGCTTAACAAGTAAGTAATTAAAAATCACAATATGCATAACTTCTTTTTTAATATGAATTATCCAAAGTGAAATTATTTTAGTTTAATAATAATAATAATAATAATAATAATAATAATTATTATTATTATTATTATTATTATTATTATTATTATAATAATAGAAGCAAAAGAAAAGAAGAATAGGTAATTGAAGGAAGTGGAAAAAATAAAAATCAAACTTGACTTTTCCCACCAATTTCCTTCTTCATACTTCCTCCTTCTTCCACCTCCTCCTTTTTCTTACATGGCAACCCAAGGTAAAACTCATCTTCAACCTTCTAATTGCTGCCACAAACAAGAAAACAAGTCTTACTCAAATTCTCTTACACTTCATGGTTATCTTCAAAGCTTTCTAGAAGCTTGACAATGGCTATAAATAGCCATGTCCACCAAGCATCACACCACACCACTCTCTCCTTCTCCTCTGTTTTTGGGCTGCTACCCACGCCACCATTGCACGACTACCGAACCACCATATCAACGTCACCCCGCTCGACCACCAACACGCCAGCCAGCCACCCCTCCCTCGCTCGCACCATCCTCCCTCTCGCTGCTCTCTCTTGCTCGCTGTTGTACCGTGTCGCGCACCACCAGCCCTGAACCCAGCTTCGCAGGCGGCACCCACTGTCCTGTCCGCCGGAGTTGGAACTCCGACCTCCTGCTGCACCGGTCGTACCCCACGCTCCCTCCTGCTTCTTTTTTTTCGTCCAAAGTCAGGTATGTCAACATATGTTCTAATTACTTCTGATAGTATGGGCTAATAATTTATAGATGATGTTGGGCTTAGTTTCTAATTAGGTTAATAGTTGGTGTTTAGGCTTAACTAAATATGGTGGTTTCATTTGTTGAGTTGTTAATATTAGGCTAATAGCATATAGTATGTTTCTAGGAATTAATATATATAGCTTATTCATATAAACTATATTTTATCACTTGCTAATATTGTTTAGTTTTATAAATATGCTCTTTGCTAGAAACTTAATATTATTCATGGATTAATTAATTAAAGGATTCTAATAAGGTTGATTAATATTATAATTTGAGAATGAGTTATAATCATATTTACATACCTAATAATATTGATTATGCACCACTAATATTTATATCCACTTATAATGTTTAATTAAATTGTTTTGTCAACACGATATGACTAAAATAATAATACAATTATTAGTTGACTAAATTTTAATAAGTTTGCGTAATGATAATAGGAAATACAATTTAAACGACTATTAATGGGCCTATTTTTAACTCAGAGTAACACGTATGACCTTATAATCAGGATAATGACGATATATAACTATAACTTTACTAGTAGTAAGCTATAATTAATACTAAGACGTAAAGGTTAAATAACTAAATATTTATTTATATCATAATTCTTGGTTAGATTAAAAGGATAAAGGACATTACAAGCCTCCCCCGGCTACGAAAGTCATTACGCAGGATTTCAGGTAACGTCTACTGCTAACACCCGCACTCCCCTTCCAACTATGTTTCATATGATGCTTTTATGAAATGTTTATAATGCTATATTTTATATGGTGTGCGGGATATGAAATGTTTGTCTATGTAAACAATATTTATTAAATGATTTGATGCTATGGAGTATGACGACTTTGATATGATTATGATTGCGATTACGTTTTAAGATTACGGTTACAATTATGTAATGTGATTATGATTCATAAAAGAAATGAAACACGATAAAGTTAAGATAAAGAGTCGGGTCGTGCACGTACCTTCTGGCGGCAACGCTACCTTCTGATGGGGGACAACGTCCTCGGTGGCACCCGCAATATGGCATTATGCCACCTTCTGATAAGGGACAATGTCCTCGGTGACTCTGCCTTCTGTTACTATTGGCATTATATGCCACCTTCTGATGGGGGATGAATATCCTCGGTGGCTTTTGCCTTCTGTTATGATTTATGGCATTATATGCCACCTTCTGATGGGGGACTTATGTCCTCGGTGGCTTTGCCTTCCGTTGAACTCAAATAACTAATGAAAGTTTCCTGATAATGATTAGGTTAATGAATGATGATAATGATAATTACAACCTGAGTGGTTCTTAAATTCCTGATTTGAAGTGCATGTTTATGAAATGGTTTGACTATATTCTCTTCTCCCTGTTTGCAACTAAAATGAATTGAAACGCTTTTACGATGTTAGAGTAGTATGTTACTGAGCCTCGGCTCATGACGTTTTGTTTTTCTGTTTTAGGTACTGATGGTGCTAATGGGATGACGTAGTAGTGAGGAGTAGTTTAGTATTTAAGCTTACGTAAACATTTATGGTTATAATTTAAGTTAATGCCAGACTATGTACAGTAACTAAGTTTCAACTTAAGTTTTTATAATAGATAATTATGATTTCTAGTTATAATATGTTTAAGCTTATGAAATCATGTTTGCCTTGTGCTTTCCAAATAGGAAAGTACAGCAGTAACGCACCGGCTTTCTAGGTTCCGCTGCTAATAACTCATTGATTAAACTAATGATGTTGGTTAGTAGCCGGAGCGTTACAGTTCGACCCGTATGTGCTACGAAACCATTCACTTGCGGTATTAAAATAAAACCCTAACAACTCTAAATTTAACATGAATGTTTTTGGATGTTTAAATTTGGTGAATTTCAGTGTCCGCAGCAAAAGAATGGTGTTGATTGTGGCTATTACGTACTGCGGTACATGTTTGATATAGTCAACCGTTGTACTGACATCGATTATCTTCAAAAGGTATGTAACTAATTAGTTTATTTAATTTAGATTAAATTGATAGGTAAGAATTAGTTTATTTTGGAAATTGTAGCATAAATTAACTATAATCGACCCCGAAACTAACCCAAAACTTGAACTCTAATATTTTGCTCCTAAATTTCACATTAACACTTCAAGTATGCATAAAGTAAGTGGTGTGTGTTAGTTTTGCTCCTATAACATGTAGCTAGTTTTGGGAAGTGAAATAGCTCAAATTCACAAAAATCGACCTCGAAACGAACCTAAAAATTGAACTTCTAATCTTTTGCACCTAAATATGACATTAACACTTCAACTATGCATAAAGTAAGTGGTCTGTGTTAGTTTTTCTCCTATATGTAACATGTAGCTAGTTTTGGGAAGTAAAATAGCTCAAATTCACAAAAATCGACCCCGAAACGAACCTAAAAATTGAACTTCTAATCTTTTGCACCTAAATATGACATTAACACTTCAACTATGCATAAAGTAAGTGGTGTGTGTTAGTTTTGCTCCTATATGTAACATGTAGCTAGTTTTGGGAAGTGAAATAGCTCAAATTCACAAAAATCGTCCCCGAAATGAACCTAAAAATTGAACTTCTAATCTTTTGCACCTAGATTTGATATTAACACTTCAACTATGCATAAAGTAAGTGGTGTGTGTTAGTTTTGCTCCTATATGTAACATGTAGCTAGTTTTGGGAAGTGAAATAGCTCAAATTCACAAAAATCGTCCCCGAAACGAACCTAAAAATTGAACTTCTAATTTTTTGCACCTAAATTTGATATTAACACTTCAACTATGCATAAAGTAAGTGGTGTGTGTTAGTTTTGCTCCTATATGTAACATGTAGCTAGTTTTGGGAAGTGAAATCGCTCAAATTCACAAAAATCGTCCCCGAAACGAACCTAAAAATTGAACTTCAAGTATGCATAAAGTAAGTGGTGTGTGTTAGTTTTGCTCCTATATATAACATGCATGTAGTTAGTTTTGGGATGTAAAATAGCTCAAATTCACAAAAATCGACAAAATCAACTCGAAAATTGGTTGTTTAATTAGCTAATTGCAAGAGTTAGTTGTTATTAATATTATATATTGTAAATGTTTAACTTGATCTTATTAATTTATTATATTCATATTATTGCAAGGTTTACATGGATAACGACGCACCAAGGTTGGATGAATTCACAATTAAAGAATTGGATGAAGTTCGAAACAAGTTGGCAACCTACATTTGTGAAGATTGTCTATGATACATTGGTTAGGATTTTGCAAGAACTAGCTAGAAGTTCGAAACAAGTTGGCATGCTATTCGGTTGTTGCGTTAATGTAGCTTTTTGTATTAGAATTAATATAATTTTGCCTTAATATGTACTCTTTAACATTATTATTATTATATATATAATTATTATTACATATATAATTGGGAACTCTATATATATATGCATTATGAGGTTTGTAATATGGTACAAAGCAAAGCAGCTAGGAACCAGCGACACAGGGAACGAGCGCATATATATATTATATAGCTGAATTTTAAAAAAAAAATTACACAAGGGCTGCGGTTAATAGGGAAAACCGCAGCCCTTGGCCAAATAAGGGTGCGGTTAAGTGGGAAAACCGCGACCTTTAATTCACTAAGGGTCTGCGGTTTTCCCAATTAACCGCAGCCCTTATTTGGCCAAGGTTGCGGTTTTCTTACGACCGTAGCCCTTATTTCTCCAAGGGTTGCGGTTCGTAACCGCAGCCCTTCCTATATGTTAAGGGCTGCTACTCTAATTGCTGCGGTCAAAAAACGCAGCCCTTAGGCTTTTTTCCTCTAGTGCTTATTACTCTCTCATTTTATTATTAGTTGTTCCACTTACTTTGCGTCTCTCTTAAGACCATCTATTACACAACGTATACATGTTATGTCCTTGTGTGAAGCAAATTATGTCCAAATACCAAGTGATAGATGATTAGATGCAGGGGTGTAACACCCGACCCATACGGAGTCGAGTATATCGTCACCAATGTGCATCCAGGGCCAACAACTGTCCTCAATAACCAACACAAGTTTTCCGATGCATTTTGTCATCACTCATGCGCACCCTGAGAAACTTCTGAGGAGGTCACCCATCCCTGGATTACTCCCAACCAAGCACGCTTAACCGTGGAGTAACTAAGGAAATGAGATCCCCTAAATAAAGATGCATCTTGTTGGAATGAGTAACCTGTTAAATCTCTTTAAAGCAATCATGAGGGGTATTACATACACCCCCACTTGAGAACAGCAACACCCTCGTTGCGCCTGAGGACTCCACATATTCGGCATACGGTATGTGGGTCGCCCCAGCCTGAAGACTGATCGTCGGAGACTCTAGATATTCGTTCTGACGACCTCTAGGTCGCTCCTTATGACAATGCAGCCCCAGAATCCTCCCCCACTAGGCGCCTGAGGACACCTAATATTCTGCCTTAGGGTCCCCCCACACGCGGTCGCAGGGTTGCTCTGATACCATTTGTAACACCCAACCCATACGGAGTCGAGTATATCGTCACCAATGCGCATCCAGGGCCAACAACTGTCCTCAATAACCAACACAAGTTCTTCCGGCGCATTTTTTCCTCACTCATGTGCACCCTGAGAATCTTCCGAGGAGGTCACCCATCCCTGGACTACTCCCAACCAAGCACGCTTAACTGTGGAGTAACTAAGGAAATGAGCTCCCTAAAACAAAGATGCATCTTGTTGGAGTAGCATGCTAAATCCCATTAAAGCAATTATGAGGGGTATTACGGGGGGTTCTTGGCTCGCACAATAAGGGGCGACCGCACAAGTCCCCCAAAAAACAGGGACCCCGAATTTATGTTTTATTTTGTTCATTGAACTATTGACAACAGTAAAATGTTTGGAGCACTGGTAAGACCACGCACCTAATGATCATGAGGTACAAAGGTTGAATACCATTAACCCATTAATTTGCTTTTTGGGAAATTGAAAAGTTGTCCATGACAGCTCTAAACGTGTAAAACAACACGCGTGCTTGTCCATGACTATTGTCTCTTTATATTTCTATACCGGAAACTTCATCCCTTTAATGGCTCTCATTCTCCCAAATTCTAAAATTTAATTAGTGCATGAATTACAAGAGTATACTACTACCTTTAGATTAAACACCTTTCAATTCTAAACACTACCCCCCCAGTACTCAATCTTAACTATGCCATTTTAAAACAAAATTAGTTTAAAATTTCATTAATGAAAGGCAACAAAAAAAGGGCTCGATACTTCAACTAAAGAAGCGACCAGTTGGTTCACCAAACTTCGACTCAGTGTCACACGTTCTCCATGTCCGAAAGGATACAGTGCTCAACTAGCGATTCCTCCTGGAATTGCATTATCGAGGATGAGCCAGGAATAGCCGTTAGTGGACACCCACTACTTTTCACTTGGCTTAAAGTGAAGATTGAAGGAAGTATAGAAAATAATTCCCTTCCAAATTCCCACTCTGCTAGTTGGTTTTCAGGATGCTTGTACTGAGTCTCGTACCATTTAGCATCGACATGCTTGTTAGCTGCACCTTTGTATTTAATAATGTCTCCTTTTTCTTTCGATCTGTAGTAATAGCTCTTAGGAGCGCGAACTGGGATCGCTCGCCAGCTAGGTCAGATTGGAGCAACACTGTATGATAACATATATATTACCAACATTTGGAAACAAGGGGCGGAACGACCTCTCGATCTACATGATGCGGCCCAGGAAGAAAAACATCATCTAGGCGTTCTCTGTTGCTCCTACCCGAAGGCTGCTACCCACTTTTCAAATAGTTCCATGGTTAAGGAGAAAAAAGGCTAATAAGTTGAGCGGGTTGGGCGCAAAGAACCCAGAACGCTAAAAGGTGGGGAAGAAGCCAGTCGAACCTGGGACATAAGAAATTATCAGCGTCAAGAGATCGTAAGTAACTCCGTGAATGCTCTCCAAGAAGGTATTGTTTGGCCACCATGTTTGTCCCCCTGCCTTTATGAATAATGGAAATGTTATGCCACGACGATTTCGTCATATTGCGAAAACAATCTAAACTATGCTATTGAAGCAAAAA
Source organism: Beta lomatogona (assembly GCA_947646795.1). Lineage (NCBI taxonomy): Eukaryota > Viridiplantae > Streptophyta > Magnoliopsida > Caryophyllales > Amaranthaceae > Beta > Beta lomatogona. Next base: position 1,290,084 of record CANSNZ010000731.1, read on the forward strand.
AGACAGTGGCTCGGCCAGAGTAATTTTTTTGGTAATTTTCATTCCTTTTTTCAATTTATATTACTTTTGGCTTTTTGGTGTTTTGTCATCCATCTCTTTTATTATTTGTTTACTCTGTATTTTGTAAGTAGATATGTTTTTTTAATATGATATACTCCCTCCGTCTTTTTTTAGTTGCTACATTTACTTTTGCATAATTGTCAAGGAAACATGTGGGAACCATTGAAAAGTAGAGCAATAAAGTATAAAGTAGTTGTCTTTTAGTGTAATGAAGACAAAAATAAGGGTATAAACGTAAATAATATGTGGGTACCACATACTAAAAGTAGAAACATTTAGCAAATGTAGCAAGTAAACTGAGATACCCGAGAATGACAAAATGTAGCACCTAAAAGAAGATGGAGGGAGTAACTTGATATTATTTTAAATATAAATATATTTTTTGTCAAAATATATATTATTTGCTTTGAACTATGTAACAAGGGCCCAATTTAAGAAAGTGTACAGGGTCTCGGTTATATTTGCCCCGCCCTGAATTAGATGTCGCCTCAGACCAGGGTGAATGGTAATAAGTATCCAAAAGGTCTACCAATTATATGAAGAGCTAAAACCCACATGCTACGAGATATAAAGAGAACAGGAAAATTAAATAAAGGGGATATTACTTTAAGGTAGTGATAATCTGGTAGATCGTAGGTATGAACTTTGAATCAATATACACTCTTTACGTCCTTACCTTCACTTTGAAAGCAGATGGGAAATGTACACTCATTTTCAACTTTTCTTTTTCATATGAAATCTCTCAATACTGTCATGCAATAATCGGTGCCAAGAAGTCAAAATGTGGGTGTCCTATCCTTAGCTTTGTGAACATTAGTGCTTGAGTTGTGCGTGGGGGAAGACAACTTGAAACATTCTAGGTCATTAAAGAACTAATTTTTGGGATTTTATATTACCTCTCCTTGTTTTCTGGTTGTCCTTTTATTATGTAGAATGTCAACAAATTATATTATTTGAATTTGAGGTTTAGACATGTAAAGTGTTGGGTCAATGACCACATACATAATACATTTCACAATTAAGATTTTAACTTTTATAACTACTGCAATAAGGTTATCAACTTATCACTATGTTATTGAATATTTGAATTGAAGTACGACTTTCATATTTTTGGAGATTGTACCATGATTTGCTCCCTGATAGAAGCACTTTTCCCGACCTACTACTTTTAATGTCATTTTCGATATGAAAACTCCAAATCTTGCATAGTGATGATTTTGTCTATTAGAAGCTTTGGTTCTTTCACATCAAAATGTGACTACGCCCAGGCCCGGCCCTGAGGGTTGTTTAGAGGGGCAATGGCCCAGGGCCCAAGCCTAAAAGGGGCCCAATCTTCTGATTTTAAAAATAGTACCAGAAAAAAAAATACTGAAACAACTTACAGTTATACGCGTGAGGATTGAGGAGTTACCGAGAAACACGCGCACGCTTCACGAAAATAACTTCATTACTTCACGTTTTCACCAAAACAACTCATCATCTTCTTCAGTTCTCTCTCTTCACTCTCTTCAAAGATCCAAAAAAAAACCTTCTTTTAATTCCCAAAATTTTCTCTAACCATTAAACTTGTGGAAAATTTCCATATTTCCCAAAATGTAACCGTTAGCATTCAATTAAATATTGGCAATGGGCAATTTAAGGCAGAGCGGGTAATGAATGATATTCTGGAGGAGGAGGATCTGCTGGCACTCCTCCGGGAGGAAGAGGATGCTGAAGATAAGATGGTGCAGACAAAAATTAGTAATGAAGACTGGTTGAGAAATTTGTGCTTCCGCTTAAAGGACCAGGTTGGGTTAAACTGAAATTTATCCTCGCCTCATAGAATTTTATTAGCAGGGGCTGAATGTGATTTTTTTTACGGGAAGCTGGTGGGTTTTGTCTTTAGGTATAGTGGGGGATTGAATATATTAGGCTCCTTTCATTTTGTTTCATTTGGCAGTTAAGGAGCAAGTAAAGCCATTGAGCAAGGAAGCTGCTTTTATAAATTACTTTGTCAGCTGTGAAGATGAAAGATTAAAAAAAAAAATTCTCTTAAATATAGCAACGGGAATTATTTTCTGCAATTTAAATAGGGAAAAATTGAATTTCTATAATGCATTACTCATAAGTTTTTAGTCTCAATCAATTGAAGATATTAAGAGATTTTGTAATCATAAATATAGCGGTTTTGGGAAACAATTTGTTGTCGAGATTGTCGAAGCGTCGACTGTCGAGCGAGGGTTTTTGTGGGGACTTGGGGTTGCTCTGCGCCTCTACCCCTACGGCTCTACCGGCAATGGTCCGATTTGTCCGTGGTTAATTGTTGTCGACTTGCCGCCTTGACGGAGCTGCGCATTGGTCAAGGTGTTGTCATTTCACTCTCTATTTCTCTAATTTTCTTGTAATATGATTATATGATTTGAGTGTTTGATTTGTTTTTTTATGTGCAAATATGTTTTTATGATTTTTTGATATGTATTAAGTGATGGTATATGAGTTGCTTGACTAATTTTTTACTTGGTAAATTTATTTGTAAGATGGCATCTGCTTAAACAACATATTTATTTTAATAGAACTGCTATCATATTTTTAATTTGTTCTATTATATGCATTTTTTTAAAGGGCCCCAATCTACTATTTTGCCTAGGGCCCCAAAAAGATCAGGACCGGGCCTGACTACGCCTTCTATGTAGGAGAGACCCATTTCCATTATAACTTGGCTATAATACTATCCGATATGATCAAAGAAACGGCCTTGGGTACAAAGTGATCTTTCTGGCCACCATCCTTATATTTTTTTTTTTTTTTGAGAGGAAGCCACCATCCTTATATAGCCATGCTACCTAACAACACAAGTAGAGGATAGCCAGCACGAGAGAGATGAAACATTTGCACAATATATGTAGATCTAATTAATGTGATATGGACCTATGAACAATATATATATATATATATATATATATATATATATATATATATATATATATATATATATATATATATATAAGGGCAAGACACATGAGAATGCTCCTTACATGAGAAATGAGAATGAATCTCAACCACACGATTGGATTAGAGTTACAACACTTGTTCATTAGAGTTATACCCCCGAAAAAAAATTAGAGCCCAAAAAAAAAAAAATTCGAATTTTTTTTTCTTCTATTTTTTTTCTTTAGAGTTACATCACTTTTTCATTAGAGTTACATCACTTGTTCATTAGAGTTATAGCGCGTAAAATCCATTCTCATTTCTCATTTCAGTATGTATTTTCATATGAACTCACTTATATATATATATATATTATGGTGAGAACCACTCACTTTTCCTCATTTTACGAAGGTTTTGCTCATTTCACAACTTTTTTGCTCATTTTATGTTTTGTTTATTTTATGTTTTTGCTCATTTAACATTTTTATGCTCATTTTGTAATGTTTTTGCTCATTTTACGTTATGAATATTTTACGTTGTTGCTTATTTTACTTTTTTCTCATTTTATATTTTTTTGCTCATTTTACGTTTTTGCTCATTTAATATATTCTACTCATTTCATGCTTTTCCTCATTTTTAATTTTTTTTGCTTATTTTATGAACTTTTAGCTTATTTTTAGTGGTTCTCACGGTTTTCACCATAAGAGGGTTCTCACTAGAATCCAATAATATATATATATATATATATATATATATATATATATATATATAGGATTAGGATCACGTGAAAACCACTCATTATGCTGAAAACTGAAAACTGCAACATAAAATGAGTAAAAAGTTTCTTAAAATGAGCAAAACGATAAAATGACAAAAAGTTCTTAAAATGAGCAAAAATATAAAATGAGCAAAAAATATAAAATGAGCAACAAACTGCAAACTGAGCAAAAGTTTTTTAAAATGAGCAAAATCATAAAATGAGCAAAAAAATACATAAAATGAACAAAAATCTGCAAAATGAGCAAAAACTTCGTAAAATGAGCGAAAGTTTGCTAAAATGAGCAAAAGTTTCTTAAAATGAGCAAAAACTTAAAATGAGCAAAAATCAGAAAATGATCAAAAATCTGCAAGATGAGCAAAAAGGTCGGTTTTCAGTTTTCAGCTTAAGGTTAGTTTTCAGTGGATCCTACCTATATATATATATATATATATATATATATATATATATATATATATATATATATATATACTTTTAGTACTATTCTTATATGTTTCTACATTTTCTCTCTACATATTTTATTCCAACTATGTTTATGTTTCTGACTAATTATTGGACAAGGTTAACTTCCTAGAAACCACCCCCGAGGGTATTTATAGTGTTGTCTGGCTCATTATCTCAGTGACGACGAAGGATTCTTACAGGGGAGCAATAACGTTCATGCCATCCTAGAGTACCAGGCCATCCTTTCCATTTCTTAAGTTAGGCCAATTGGGGTGTTTGGCAAATGATAATTGGGTGGCTTTTTCGTTGTCTTTTGGTTTTTTCGTATGGTCAAATATCAAAAAGTTTGTTTGGGGGGCGTGTTCGGAAAATGTAGTTGTGGTTGTAGCTTTTAGCTGTAAGAGTAGTTGCTAGCTATGCTAGTAGCTGTTAGTGGTTGTTGTGTAGTTGTTATTGTTAACAGTCAAACTATCCATATAAAATATTGATGTTCGGCAATAAAATTAGAAGTTGTCAAAGTAATTGTCTACAAACCTATGTATATATCTACAACCCAAGGCAAAGAATCACCATGCTGGCACATGTACTCCCCCTCCCAAACAAATGACACAAAGTAAACAGTGAAAATGTGCGTGAAAGAGTAGTTGCTAGCTATGCTGGTAGCTGTTAGTGGTTGTTGTGTAGTTGTTAATTGTTGGGTTAGTTATATTCATATGTTTATATTTGTATATGCTAATTTAGCTTGGCCCATATCTTGTAATACTTGGAGGCCCAATGTATAGCTAGTTTCTTTATTTCCTTAGGTTGTACAACAAAATTGATCTCGTAAGAGCAGCAAGGCAAGATACACATAAACACAATTAAACCCAAAACCTTCGACGACTGTCGCTGCAGTCGTGTCATGGTATCAGAGCCACTCCGGTGAACGGTGGTTGTGCGGAAACTTTTTCCGACGAACCTTTTCTGAGCATTTGCCTTACACGCGTGAGCAGCGAGGGACGAACTCGGCCATGGGGGACAAAAAATCTCTGGTGAATGGAGCGATGGGGGAGTGGCAGGTGAACACCACCTCCCCGTTTTATCTAGGCTCCGGCGATCAGCCGAGAAACATGATCAGCCACGTGGTTTCCACCGGCGAAAATTACGTGGCATGGGCGCGAGCGATGACGCTCTCCCTCCGTGCGCGACGCAAATTTGTTTTTATTGATGGGTCGGTTCCTAAAACAACCAATCCGAATGCCTTGTTTGACTGGGATACAGTCCACTCAATGATAGTTTCATGGTTGTTGCGTAGCATGGACTCGAAAATCGTAGCAACCATACTGTTGCACGATAATGCGAAAGACTTGTGGGAATACCTTGAGAGGAGATTTTGCGTGGCTAACGGACCACGTATCCAGTAGATTAAGGCTGCTATTGTTGATTGTCAACAAACTGACGCAATGAAAGTTGATGAATATTATACAAAACTCATGGGTTTGTATGATGAACTAGCAAGATTGAAACCTTTGCCTTCATGTGAATGCAAAAAATGCGATTGTGGACTTGGTTTAAAACTTTCGAAAGATCGGGAAGAAAAGATCTTTCATCAGTCTTAAATAGGTTTGGATGCTAAGTATGGTCCTGTGCGCACTAATTTGCTTTCCCAACAACCATTAGATGACTTGAATCGTGCTTATCAAGTCTTGGTTCAAGAGGAGCAATCGCGGGTGATTGTTCGTGGGAAGGATACACACGAATCTGTTCATGCATTCCACGTGAATTCTGAGCGTGGACGAGGGCGATATGATCGCGTTGACAAAAGTAAACTTGTGTGCTCGCATTGCCAGAAACAAGGTCATGAAGTAGGAACATGTTTTAAGCTTCATGGAAATCCGGCTTGGTATGAAGAACGAATTCGAGCTCGTAATGCTTCGACGAGCCGACCCGATGGTGGAGCTGCTGGAGGCTCGGCCTCGGCTGCTGCTGGTGGTCAGCAAGATGGTGCTGGCAGTGCACGTGGTGTGGGAAGTGCGATTGGGTAGGTTCGGGGGACAGGGGGCTCGCGTGAATGCAGTTCAAGATGGTGCTTTTAATGCATCTGGAGAAGGGGAACACCCCTTGCCAATCTCACTCCCGAACAAATTCAGACTCTTATGACTCTTATCAACAATGAACATAATAATAATGGTGAATGTATGACTGGTGAGTTTTGTGATATGGCTTGGATAATTGACACAGGAGCTTCATATCACATTACTGGTGCTTTGTCTTGTTTAAGTAATGTGCGTGATGTGGATGGACGACCAGTCGGACTTCCAAATGGACATACTGCCCTTGCAACGAAACTCGGCAATGTTTATCTTAGACATCACCTTGTTTTACGCGATGTTTTATTTGTTCCTGAATTCACTTGTAACTTGATTTCTGTATCGCATTTGGTTTCTGATAATCAATGTACTGTCCAATTCACTCCTTCTTGTGTGCTATACAAGACCTACCTTCAGAGACTCTGATTGGAGCAGGTGAACGGTGAGGGGGACTCTACTTTTTCCGCAAGGTAGCTGTGGTTCATGTTGTGGGTGACTCAGATTTGAGCTTGTTTGATCTATGGCATCAAAGGTTAGGTCATCCTTCGGAGAAAGTTGTGAAGATGCTTCCTGCTATTCATTCTAGTCATCATAGGAGGAAATTGAATAAAGTTTGTGATGTTTGTCCTATGGCAAAACAGACGCGTGATAGTTTCCCTGTTAGTTCTAATAAAGCTAGTCGTGTGTTTGAACTAGTACATTGTGATTTATGGGGGCCATATAGTGTGCCTTCTTCTTGTGGTGCAACTTATTTTTTGACTCTAGTTGCTGACTACTCCCGTGTTGTGTGGGTTTATTTGTTGCAAAATAAAACAGGGGTTTATAAATATTTTATCTCTTTCTTTGCTATGGTGCATCGTCAATTTGACACTACAGTTAAAATGGTTGGGAGTGATAATGGCACTGAGTTTAACTGTATGCTTGGGTTTTTCCAAGAAAGTGGGATTCTCTTTCAAACCTCTTGTACTGGTACCCCTCAATAAAATGGGAGAGTGGAACGAAAACATCAACATATATTGAATGTGAGTAGAGCTTTGATGTTTCAAGCTAACTTACCTATCCAATTTTGGGGTGAATGTGTTCTTACTGCCGTTCATGTTATTAATCGAACTCCCTCAGGAGCGTTGGGCAACAAAACCCCGTATGAGATGCTTTTTGGTCATGTTCCTGAATTTGATTTGCTTCGTGTGTTTGGGTGTTTGTGTTGTGCTCATAATCAAAAGGCCAAAGGAGATAAGTTTGCTCCTCGTAGTAGAAAATGCGTTTTTGTTGGGTACTCCCCGGGATATAAACGGGTCGAAGTTATATGATTTGGAGACGGATGCTATTTTTGTGTCCCGAGATGTGTTGTTTTTTGAGCAAAATTTTCCTTATGCCCCCTCTTCCACTTCTGTTAATCCTACCCTCGAGCCTTCTAGCCCATCTCTTTCATTTCCTCTCGTTGTGTCTGATGAGCCCAGCTTGCTTCCCTCCTCTTCGGCCCAGACCAAAATCCCTGGCCCAACTTCACCACTTTCTACCTCTCTTCACTCCTCTCTCACCGAAGCCCCGTCTTCCAGCCCATATATTTTTCCCACACCTGTCCCAAATACCGCTTACCATGCTAGCCCCCCTATGACCGCATCTGCTGGGCCCCCTCTCACTGAATCTGCTGGCGCAGATTCCACATCCAGCGCTGATGGTATCTCCCCATCTCTCGCTGATCCAGTCCACTTGGACTCTACTGGGCCCGTGCCTTCTACTGATCCTCTTCTGGGTCGTGGTCACCGTGATAAGCACCCAAGTGTTTTGTTGCGTGATTTTGTGGTTAACTCTGTGGAGTCCGCGAGTTCCTCTCCAGGTTCACAACATGCTTCATGTCTCTCAGGTACTACTCCTTACTCAATAGCTCACTATGTGAATTGTGAAAATTTTTCTCTGTCCCATCATGCCTTGCTTGCAGCTGTTGATGAGGGGGTTGAGCCCCGTAGTTTTAAGGAGGCTATGGAGTCTTCAGGATGGCGTGAGGCTATGCAAAAAGAAATTGGTGCTTTAGAGGATAATCAGACTTGGGTGATGACTTCTCTTCCTCCTGGGAAGAAAGCTTTGGGGTGCAAGTGGGTCTACAAAATTAAGTATAACTCTGACGGTAGTGTTGAATGCCTCAAAGCTCGTTTAGTTATTCTTGGTAATCATCAGGTGGAGGGGATTGCCTATACTGAGACCTTTGCTCCCGTAGCTAAGGTAGTTACTCTTCGTGCTTTTCTTGCCGTTGCTGCAGCTCGTAATTGGGAAGTACATCAAATGGATATACATAATGCTTTTCTGCATGGTGATCTTGACGAAGAAGTGTACATGAAACTTCCCCCTGGTTTCACTTCACAGAAATCTCTTTATGGTCTTCGTCAGGCACCTCGTTGTTGGTTTGCTAAGCTTGCTGCTTCTCTTCATTAGTATGGTTTCTCTCATTCATACTCAGACTACTCTCTTTTTACAAACTGTCGTGCTGGTGTTCGTCTGAATTTCCTTGTGTATGTCGATGATCTCATCATTTCTGGTAATGATTCTGGTGCTTTGGCTTTGTTCAAACAATATCTTGGTGATTGCTTTCGTATGAAAGATCTTGGTCATTTGAAATATTTTCTTGGTATTGAAGTTGCACGGAGTTCCGATGGGTTCTTTCTTTCTCAATGGAAGTACATCCTTGATATCATCTCTGAAGCCGGTTTACAGGGTGCTAAGCCTGCTGATACCCCCTAGAACAGAATCACAACTTAGCTAAGGCCGATGGCCCCTTGTACTCTGATGCATCTCAGTATCGACGCCTCGTGGGGCGTCTCATTTACTTGGCTTTCACTCGTCCGGATTTGGGCTATGTGGTTCATGTTCTTGCTCAATTTATGCATGAACCACATCAGCAACACTGGGAGGCCGCACTTCGAGTTGTCCGCTACCTGAAAGGGTCTCCGGGGAAAGGTATTGTCTTGTCTTCTTCTTGTGACTTGCACTTAACTGCATGGTGTGATTCTAACTGGGCCAGTTGTCCTTTAACCCGTCGCTCGGTCACTGGTTGGATTGTATTCCTTGGTTCGTCTCCCATTTCCTGGAAGACTCGGAAACAACATACTGTTTCTCGTTCCTCTGCGGAAGCTGAGTATCGTTCCATGCCTGATGTGCCGCCAAGCTCAAATGGTTACGTGCTCTTCTTGGTAGCCTTAGTGTTTCCCACTCTGGTGCTTGCTCTCTTTTCTGTGATAGCAAGTCTGCTCTGTACATTGCCACAACCCTGACTTTCATGAGCGAACGAAACACATTGAGGTTGATTGTCACTACATTCGCGGTGCTATCCATGTCGGTCTCGTGTCTACTGCTCATGTCCCTACTACTGAACAGCTTGCTGACATTTTTACTAAGGCTCTTGGCACGCGTCAGTTTCTTTTATTTGCTTGGCAAGTTGGGCATTGTTAATCCCCATGCTCCAACTTGAGGGGGGGTGTTAGGTTAGTTATATTCATATGTTTATATTTGTATATGTTGATTTAGCTTGGCCCATATCTTGTAATACTTGGAGGACCAATGTATAGCTAATTTCCTTATTTCCTTAGGTTGTACAACAAAACTGATCTCGTAAGAGCAGCAAGGCAAGATACACATAAACACAATTAAACCCAAAACCTTCGACGACTGCGCGGCAGTCGTGTCATTAATTGTTAACTGTTAAACTATCCGTATAAATATTGATGTTCGGTAATAAAATTAGAAGTTGTCAAAGTAATTGTCTACAAACCTATGTATATATCTAAAACCCAAGGCAAATAATCACCATGCTGGCACATATACTCCCCCTTGCAAACAAATGACACAAAGTAAACAATAAATATGTGCATGAAAGGACTCGAACCCATAACCTCTCATTTGAGATACAGACATTAACCAACTAATATGCTATCTCATATTGGTCTTTGTGGGAAAAAAGTAAAGACAAGATAATATACAATTCGTAATTTTTGAATTTAGTAACTGATAAACAAATAGAAAAATCACAATTAAATCTCATTATCCTGAAATGACAATTTCATTTACTTCCTTCCTTCATTTCAAAATAGATAACACGGTTTGACTTTTGTACTATTAACAAACTCCCCTTTGACTGTGTTTTGTGATTTTTATGTAAGGAAATATATAGTTATGTGGGATCTTGTTAGATTCGTCTTGATATATACTATAGGGAATTAGAGAGATGCGTCAAGTATTTTGAAACATAGCAAATATATCTGTAAACACAAAGCAAAATAATTTGAACGATAATAAGTTTATGATGAATCTTTTTTTTGAAGTATGATGAGTTTTTTAATTTCTTGCATGAATATATTTTTTTAAATGACTATCAATCGTCATATCTTTAACTTTCATCATCATGTTTAATTAAAATTTTGACTGTATTTGCTTGCTAGACTATTAACAAAAAATGGATACAATTTAAGCTACATATGCTTTTTAACTACAATTCTACAAGTGTGTACGTATCAAATTGACTTATCGTCATTTCTTTGTTGTTGAAAGGTTTTAGTTTGCTTTAACCAAAAATAAATAAATAAAGGTTTTAGTGTACTGATTGTTCCGTAAAATTAGGATCAAATTTTTCTTAGTAATGGAAGATGACTAATTGGTTTAAGTTAATATATCACACTACTACAACTATCACAATACGTGATGTTTTGGGATTATTTCTTAATGGTATAAAATATAATCTCACACATTAGTAATTAAAATGATCCGAGGTAATTGTCCATATAACTCAAACAAAACTTAATTTAATACTTACACCATTAACCACTGCCCAAAAAGATCTAAATTTTAGCTTTTAAAAACCATTATTGTAATCTATGAAGTATGGACACGCCTCCAACCTAAAGTTTTGACTTTCCGACACCAAAAACAACACGACACGTGTCAGACACATTACATAAATGTGACCAAAATGAGAAAATGTTTGATTTTGAAAGTTTATGAGAAACGGCAAATAAAGGGAAAATGACTCCTTTTGTTTAATGAGAAAAAGGAAAAAGATAATAGAATAATATAAGAGCAGTAATATCGACACTCCCGCAAACCAAGTAGCTCATCTCTCTCTTCTTTATTTCTCTCTCTTCCAACAACCTAGTAGCCTCTCTTTTCACAACAGTCGTTTGCCTAAATATTGATATGTACTTATAATATGTATATGGCTAAATACTATTTTTTCTTTCTTATCTATTAATCACAAAGATCGTATTTGCACGGAGTACTAATCTATAAGTTGCTTTGTTTAATTGTGTAATGACTAATAAAAATTATATATGCACAAAAACCAAGTAAATCATATAAGGGGTGTTTGGTTGAGAGAGTTTTAATTTGGGGTAAAAAGACAGGTTTGAGATGAATATAGAGGTTTGGCTAGTCCAACCTCAGTGAGAGTGTTTGTTTAAGAGAGGATTGAAAGAGAGGTGTGAGTCCAAAAAGCTTATTTTAAAAAAGCTACTAGTATGAGATTTTTGGAAGAGAGGTTTGTGAATTTAGTTTTGTAATGACTAATAAGTAGTATATCCTAAAGTTGGTCAAAATAAATTTACTGTTTTTTACCAAAAAAAGTTAACCAATAAATTATTTTAATATCCTTATTGGTCAGTTCACCTAATAAAGTACTAATCAACTAATATCTATCTTCCAAACACTTTCACACAATCAATTAATACAATCAGCTAACCGCTAGCAGCTAATGCAAACAGCTAACCGCTAACAGCTAACCTCTAATTGCCAAACAGGGTCATAATATTTTTATGTAATTTTTTTGTTCGATGTTTCTTAGTTGTTTTCCCTTTTTTAAAAAAATAGAAAATGGTGTTTTCCGTTTACGAGTCGTGTCCAAATTCGTTTCTCGTTTCCGTTTCCGTGCGTCATAGACTGTAACACTACTTCTACCATAAATGCTACTCACACCACCACCTAATCAAATACTCATATTTTTCTTAATTAGTGTTTTGACTTAGGCTCCGTTTGGTTGGATGTAAAACGTTTTTAGTGTAAAATGATTTTCATGGAAAACAATCTACAATGGAAAACACAATTCCAAAATTAGTTTTCCGTTGTTTGGTTCCATGTAAGAAAAATGATGTAAACAAAGGAAAATGAAAGGGAAAGTAAGGAGGTAGTGAGAATAGTGTACAAGAGAGATAAGGAAAAGGAAGGAAAACAGTTTTCCCTTCATTTTGAAAGGAAAATGGTTTTCCATCACTAGGAGATCAATTTTACTCATATGGAAAATGGTTTTACACTCCTTTGCAAACCAAACAATGTAACATTAGAAATAGAGGAAAACAGTTTTCCAAGAAAATGTTTTACACCCTACCAAACGGAGTCTTAGTGAAGAGATTAAATGCTACTTCAAAAACTTTCGCCGGCATATAAATGACTTTTATTAAACTGAAATGATTTTCAGCCAAAAACTAGTTTTAGCCGTTTTTCATATTGGCTATTGACTTTTACATTCCTTCGATACTAAGCAGCCAACATTACCAATTACAACTTTTGTTTAAAGAGAATTCTGTTTGATAACTCAAATGTCAACATACTTCATAATTTTAAAGCTCTTGGTTGGGACTTGGGAGCAGTTTTCCAAACCAGATTCAAACATTATTGTATTACAAAGTTACATCGCAACTAGATTTGAAATTTGAACCATTTAGCTCAAATCTTCCATTGAGTTGTCTTTTTTTTTATTTCTTTTTTCTTTTTGTGAGGGATGAGCTGTGAGTGTGAATTATAAGATCAAGTTTCAAGTGGCCAAAGCATGAGACATTACAATAGAAAATATGCTGGAAGTGCGCAATTTCATTCAAGTCCAATACAATTTCCTCGAATTTTCTAACATTAATTTTTCAAAAACCACTAGTTCTGTAGTTCAGTTCCCAAATTAATGTCCTTATATCCCGAATTAATGTCCGAATTAGTAAAGAATAAAAATAATATTAAAGCTACATCGTGGAAGTTACCTAATTAAATTTTTGCATAGGCTGGCACTGGCAAGATCAGAAATCACAAAAATAAAAGCCAAATTAAAGGCAATCAAATTGTGGCATAATAATGGTAGAGGAGCTGTAATTGGAAGAACCCCTGAACATCCGGTGACGGCGCAAGTGCAAATGCGCTGCCGTGGACGTTACATTACTGGCGTTTGCCGGTCCTTGTGAAGTTTTACCTCTTTGACTTGTTTGACGTGCCGGTTTCCTCTTGTCTTTTCCCTTTCTTCTATTTCTTTGATTATTTTTTTTTAAGATGCTGCAGCCCGCAAGAGCGTGAAGTGAATTATTTTATTGGCCCACCAGGTAAGTTCTTTTTTGGTGAGATAAACCGAGCGAACCGAATGAACTGAAATTAATTGAACTGCTGAAATTAACTGAACTGAATTGAGAGAAACTGAATTGAAATTAATTGAACTGAACTGAAATTAATTGAACTGAACTGAAATTAAGTCCAAAAGAACATGGCCTTAGTATGAATAATTGCATATGAAAATTTGAATTATAGAAGAACATCTCAAGTGGGTGAATTCTGCAAGGAATTAACACATAAGCTACCCTCGAAGGTTAAAGAAATGAGAAATTTAGAAATACTAAGAAAACTTTACAAGCCTAACACATAATATTTCGTAAGCAAGATAATATTATTACAAACCTTATTAATTAGGAAAGTTGTTATTTTTCTAATATCTCCAAAACAAAAAGAGATGAAAATCATAAGAAAAGTTTTAATCAGCTAAAAGTTAGCTAGCGAAATGAAAGATGGATTTTTCGTAGGCAAGGGCAGAGCTACTATCATAATAGTCAATTAACTCCAGTTAAATCTACAAGTTTTGAGAATTTTCGATTATAAATTTTGAAAAATTTGAAGATTTTTTTATTATCTTGATTTCTTAAATGGTTGAACCCGGTAAAAACCTCATTAATTTATAATTTATCCCATTATATATTTTCTCAAGATTCGCCACTATTAGTAGGTTTCACATTAGCTACATTTGCATAAATGCCTTTCAACTCTCAAGCTTAGAGATGACAAAAGTTGACACGAGACTACAACACGACACGAATCGAGTACGAGAAAAGGGTATTATTTAGGATCTCCAACTTGTTTAATGAAACGGGTCAATATAACACGACACATCTTATTAAATTAGTCGAGTTAGTGTTGAGTTTTTCAACATCAAGATGGCTTGGTTGAACCCTTAGCACAATCGTTTAACAAATTTGTACAAAACGGGTTTAAAATTGCAAAAAACAACCAGCTTAACACGATAGAACATTTGAATAAACGGACTAGTATTGATATTTCGCAACACATATGAATAAACTGGTTAACAAGAGACGACACATTTTATTAAATGAGTTAAGTTAGTGTCAAAGATTATCCAACCCGTTTATATATGACATGAACTACGAACACAAAATTTGGATGAGGAATGAAGACAGGGGAGGTTCTAGGGTGGCGTAGGGTGAGCGATGAAACAAGGCCTCCAAATTTAAATTTCAAATATATTGTAATTAGTTTCCCAAAAATACACGAAAACAAAATCGGAGTAATGGTTAAAATGTTAATAGAAACATATAAAAGGTCGTGAGTTCGAATCCTAATACTTCCTCCGTTTCAATTTAGTTGTGACACTTTCAATTTTAGGAAGTTTTAAATTAGTTGTTACACTTTCATTTTGGGTAATAACTTCTCTCTATCTATCTCCTATCACATGGGACCCTTTTGTTTTCTTTTTCTATCTTTCTCATCTCCAAAAATTGCCTAGTAGTCTGTGATTTTAAAAGTGTTACAACTAAATTGAAATGAAGGAAGTAAGTAAAATTACTTTTGGTCTCAACTGGGTGAAGACGGCTCTAGATGGCTCATGGAGCACAAAACTTATGGTCTGTTCTCTTCGGTATAAAACAACTGAACTGAACTGAATTAATTATAACTAATTAATAATAATGATAATAATTTAGGAACTGAACTGAAAATCAGTTGGGGAGAACCGCCCTTACCCAAATAAAAGTTGGAGGCTTGGAGATAAGAGTTGAACTTGAAACACTCGTATAGTCGTATCATTTGGTTGTCAACCTATTCTACTCCTATATTTAGCTTACTTTAGACCTTCTCATGGAAAGAAAAAGGAGAAAGGAAATTGGAAGAAAACTAAAGATAAAAACAAAGAAAAAGATAAAATCACTTTTTCGGCGGATGGCCGTTGATTGCGGTTAGGAATAAAGCGTCCATCTGACACTTGAGCTCTGTCCTTTTTGACCACGTCTACGTCTTTGCGCCTTCACCTTGGCCTTTTCTCCTCTTTCTAAATTCCCCACCATTTTGAAGCATATTTACCAAATTATACCACGTAATTTTTAATACACTCTTTTTTACAGGATTTACCACGTAAATGTCGTAATTTTATCTTAATTATTTATAGATATCTGATGGACACGTACCGTCGGTGGTGCTTATAATTTAAGTTTGTTAAGTGAATAATAATAGAAACGAGTATATTGAATGATATGGTTGAAGTATTGTTTGTCGGGCTGTCGGGCATCCGAATCCTTATTTCAGGTCAATTTTTGGGATACTTGCTCAGTGAAACTTCAGGTGGCACCAGACTACCAGAGTATTCAGCTCCCTCGGCTTTTCTCCTTTTTTAATTTTGGCTTCTATTTTGCTTTTGATTAAAAAAGGTTATGTAATATGAATATAAATATGGAAGACATGTGATAATTTTTGGTAATATTATGTTGGACCACTTCTTCAATGCCAACCCCGTAAATAAGGTGAAATGTTACCGTATGGATTTACATGATTAATAAACCTAGGTAAAGTTAAATATGAAAACCATTCCCTCAAGAAAGAAACAAATTGAAAATCACCTTGGAAATTTCCATGTGCTTAGAAGAATTGTCTAGAAGGGTAAAGATTGACGAAATTCGTATACAATTTAGTGGATAAAACTATATATGATCAACTTCTGGTTAAACAGCTCTATCATTCATACAAATATTTGTTTTTGTCACGCCTGTTACTTTTGTAAAATCTGATAGGACTATGAGGTTTAAAGTTGCTTTATGCAACCATAATCCTATGGGAATTGTCTTTCTATGGCTCCTAGCTGTGATGAAATCTCAATGGACATGTGTGTTCTTTAATTTACACCATATTGTGCATTTGGTATAAGTCCAACAAGTGGTATTATAGCCAATGCTTTAGCTGTTAAACGCAATGGTGTGTAAAATGAGATACAAGAATGAGTGTGCCACCCCTTATTTGCCCTACACTTCAATTCATATGAAAATATATTTCATGAGTATTGTAATCTTCAACAATGTGCAACTTCTCACATTTCACATTCACCCAAATGAACAGTCTAGTTAAAACGTTTAAGGGAGCTCAATTCTAGTGGTGTTGTTAGGCTTTTTCCAACATAAGTTTGTATTTATGTCGCTATTAAGCTATTGATTGACCCGAATAATGGAGAATCCCAAGATTTTCTTAGATATCCCTTTAATTTTGCGTCGTTGCAAACTAATTAACATAAATATTTTGAAAGCTAAAATGTTCAATAAAATCTGACCTCATATCATAGCTACATATCCAATTTACAAGAGCTATGTCTCATTTCAAGGGTCCTAATAATCATGGTAATCTTCAAAATGATGAGTAATGCTAAGTAATCAATAGAACAAATATATGCTAATAATGACTTTTTGGGCCAAAGGGCAATTGTACCCCCAAATTATGATGACGTTACTAAAACACTCCTAGGCTAAGAGGGGTACGTTCATACCCCTGAAAAAATATGTCCACAATCATGGAAATCAGCTTGTCGTTTCCGACTTCTTCACTTCAATTGTTATAAAAAGGAACCAGATCCCCATTTATGAAAGTAATAAACAATTTTCTATATACACTCTATGAACTTTCTCTTAGTACGTAAGGCTTTAATATCAATTGCTTTACTGGCTTAAGCATCGAAGGACATTTCCATATCAAGTTTCCTAGTAGTCTAAACTCTAACCTCTCTTTCATAGGACTCTAATTTTCTTCGGGAGACATTGGATATTATTGAGACTCTGCTACTTCGATATCCCTATAAGATCCTTACTTGAAAGTTTCAAATAGAAGTAATGACTATTGCTAATAGTATCTTAAAAAATATAGTACCTTTTATGGAATACATGTAATAGTATATGCGAAATGATTTTGATGCACTGAAAGACAAAAAATAGGCTACTTAAGAGCTCATAATTAACTTAAGGTGCGTTCACTTCTCCTGAAAGCTCCTAAACTTATCTGATTTTATCTTAGCTGAACTTTGCTGAACTTATCTTAACTGAATATATCGGAACTGATTGAACTCGATTGGAACTTATTGGACCCGATTAAACCTGATTGGGACTTATTGGACATGATTGTAACTTATTAAACCTAATTGTAACTTATTAGACCTGATCGAACTTATTAGATGGTTTTGCAACAGATTCTTTTATTAAAAATCATAACTATTAATTATATCTTATACATTCATTAATTAGTAATTATGAATTAAATTAGATAGTAGTAATATCTTGCATTATTAAGAATGTACACGTGCATTTTCTAAATATTTATGTAATTTGTTAACATTATGATTGTTAATATGTTAGCCTTATTTACCAAAATTATAAAATTATAGTATAACGTATTTATTACTTTTCTAAAAAAAAATCAACCACTAATTACACATTTAGCATTGAATTATTTGTTATTAACTTTTTTTTGAAACTTATTAGACTTGATTGCACCTGATTGAAACTTATTGAAATGTATTGGACCTGATTGAAACTTATATGAACTTATTAGATTTGAAAATATTTTTTTAAAAGGGGAAGAGAATGCACCTTTAATTTTGCTTTACTTGAGAGAATTTCACATAAAAAAAAGTGAATGAATATCATCCATAGCATAAAACTTCTCGATTGAGTGCTAGTAATAAGCATCCCTTGCATGTCAATATTTCTACGCCCCAATTGGAGGGCTAAAAGGTATACTATCTTTGAGAGCCATTGCTTTATGGAGTACTAGCATTTAGAGTATTTTTCCAAATATTGAAAAAAAGTTTTACTATTGAGGATCAATGGTCCATATGGGAAACATGCCTGCTGAATCAAAACTTTATGTTGAAGAACAATTAAATTCAAGTTGAACATATCCAAAGGTAAGGGGACATTTCGCGAACCTTGAACTATGTTGGCGAAACTGGCTCATGGGTTTGTTCTATTCACCTTATTTTCAGTCCTTATAAAAGTTCAGATAAGGTCTAACAAATTCAGTTTAGCAAAAATAAGGTTTGATGCACTCATAAATAAGGTCTAATAGGGCCAATTCTCTCTTACGTTATTTTTGCTTATTTTCAGAAAAAGTAAAACAAAGTTCAAAGAAAATAAGAAAACTTAAGAAAAGTTCTAGATTAGTAAAAAGAAAAATGAGGTGAAGAGAACAATTCCTAAGTTCATATAAGTTACAACAGGTTTAGATAAGCAAAAATAAATCCACCAGAAATAGACATTAATAATATGTAGTAGAATCCAACTCAACAGCATGAATACTGATATATCAATCTCCCACTCCTACCAAATAAGATGTTTATTAGTGCGGCCTATTTGTTTAACCCATGAAAGCAAATAGCTGAGTAACTATAAAACAGGAAGACAAACCAGTATTGAACTACTTTGACCATGTTTGCCACAACACAAGTGAGATGTGAATCCCTCCTCGAAGTCCAAACAACTTCAGAGGCATCTCCTCTCTCCATTGACAGGAGTAATAAATTCTCCACCAACACAGCTAAATAAATACTACTCCACTACCCAATTCAATTCAATTCAAATGAGTGAAAGTAGTTAATTCGTAGAGGAATAAATAATTAATTACTCTTGACCTAAAGTAAAAAGAAGTCCGCGGTGATTATCCTCACCAAAAAAAAACAAAATTGATACATCAACCAATTAGTCAGCCGCTGGCTAGATTATCCACTAGAAATAGATAATTAAAAAGATAATTAATGCCCCATTCTTTTGGATTGGGAGAAACTAAACTGAACTGAAACTAACTTAACTGAAACTGAAAGTAAGTCCAAAAGAACAAGGCCTAAGGTCTCGTTCTTTTGGATTGGGAGAAAACTAAACTGAAATGAACTGCGAGAAAGCTTAACATAAGAGAGTCTGAACTAAATTGAACAGCGAGACACTAAAGTGAACAGAAAATAAGTCTAAAAAAACAAGGCTAATTCTATTAAGGTGTACTCAACTAATTATTAATATCTATCTATAACGCAGGAATTATCCTCCAAGCTGACAAAAGAGAAAACTGAGCAGTAATTTATTATACCTCCTTCCTCAGTTAATAAGTCCACACCGACCCTTCCCAGTAAAGACGAGGGAACCATACCCACATGATTCTGCTCCTTTCTCAACCGTTTCTCTTTCCTTCCTTTTTCCCCCCATCCCCACTTCAACCAAAAAAAAACAAATTTCATAAAATAATTAAAAAAAAGTTAAATTAAATTATTTAATAATAAAAATGTTAAATGACATTTAATAATCTCTGCCTGTTTTGCTGCACAATTGGCACCTTCCTTTGCTTCTTTCTTATATAGACCCCCCCTTCATCTCCTTCTTCTCTCCCTCACTCTTCATCTCTCTTCTCTTTTCTCTTCTACTTTCTCTCTCTTCTTTACTTCCGCCATTTTCTTGGTGGGTTTATCAAGTTTTAGTGATAAACTCACACCATACCCAACATTGCCTGCCCAAAACTTGCAAATTGTAACATATCATTACAATTTCTTACCATAATTTGAAGTGAATTATATAATATATAGTTTTGGGGTGTAATGTTGAAGTTAGTAAAGTCACCCATTTCAATGGCTGCCTTGTTTGTTATGATGCTTTGGTTTATTCCAATGGCATTTGCTGCTCATAATTATGGTGAAGCTTTAAGTAAGGGCATTCTGTTTTATGAAGCTCAGAGATCTGGGTTTCTTCCCCATAATCAAAGGGTTAATTGGAGATCTCATTCTGGTTTAAATGATGGCAAAACCAGTGGAGTAAGTTTATTTCTAAATTTCATTTTTATAATATATAGTTTCAAAATATTTATGGTTTCGACAGTTCTAAAAATATAGTTACTAAAGTGGGTAACGATTTCGCACGCATGGTGTGCATATAAAGCTAGTTTAGCTGATACTAAGAGTTGAGGTGAATTGTTTGTAACAGGTGGATCTGGTGGGAGGATACTATGATGCGGGTGACAATGTGAAGTTTGGGCTTCCAATGGCATTTACCGTAACAATGATGTCATGGAGTGTGATCGAGTATGGAAGACAAATGGCTTCTAATGGAGAGCTTGGCCATGCTCTTGAAGCTATAAAGTGGGGTACTGACTATTTCATTAAGGCCCACCCTGAGCCCAATGTTCTTTATGGAGAGGTAGTTTTTTTTTTCCCTTTTATTATTATTTATCATTTATTTATTTATTTATTATTATTATTATTATTATTATTATTATTATTATTATTATTATTATTATTATTATTATTATTATTATTATTATTATTATTATTATTATTACTATTATTATGAGTAATTAAATGATTTATGTACCTTTGATCTTGTATGTGTGTCACGCTCAAATGATAATGCGACATTATGTGTAACGTAATATATGTGCATTTTAGTGAACTTCAATATGTATCGTAATTTCATTGTACTTTATTACTTCTATATACGTTGCTGGTAATTAAATTTGCACTTGTTAGTAACTCATGGTAAAAAATTGGTTTAGTGTGTTGTACATGAGAAATTTTGTGTTAATTGCTCTATCATGTTTGATAATTTTTGTGCAATTTGTAGGCTAAAAAAAGTTTCCTTGTGAAACAGAGTGTTCTGTTTTACTTCAATTGAGAGGAGCAGAACAATTGCTCAAGCAAAGTACTGTCTCTTGTGCTAAAACTGCTTTTCTTTTCATTTCGTTTTTAATTCCAAATTTTCTATATTAAATGGTAGTACAAAGATTGAGTTTTAAATAGTATTCTCAATTTTTTGAGCTACCAGAATCCAGTGGAATTTGAGTATTACAAGTATACTTTTTGTCATACTCAGCTTAATATATTGTTTTCTTAACTGAAATTAGGTATCCCATTAAGAATTCACTAGCTTTGAATCTCTAAATTTGAAAAGAATGAATAGAAGTTTGTATTGAGTACTAATGTAGGATTGCATTGGTAATGGTTTTGTACTTAATGCTCCACTATTTAGGGCTTTGTGAAGTTTAGTGGAATATTAACGGTTTATAGTATGATTTAATTTTGACTAAATTTAGGTTGGAGATGGGAACACAGACCACTACTGTTGGCAAAGACCAGAGGATATGACGACTGACCGATCCGCCTACAAGATTGACCCAAGTAGACCGGGTTCGGATCTTGCCGGAGAAACTGCTGCCGCCATGGCTGCTTCTTCCATTGTATTCGCCCGCTCCAACCCTGCATACGCTAGGGAGCTCCTCACTCATGCTCGTCAGGTCTACTATCTCTCCCCTTTCTCGAATATTTGTTTGTCCCTATGAGAAATGTACGTTATATAGTTTTATTGGTAAAAAACTGATGTTACCAACAATTAATTAGATCAGCTAGTAATAGGGTTGTTTCAGCTTAATTACAAGTCGCTTGCTTCGTTACAAAACTACAATTAAATTGGTTCTCCATACAAATTGGCTAAATGTACCTAATTTGACTTGGTTTAGGCTCCGTTCGGTAGGGCGTAAAACGTTTATCTGGAAAACTGTTTTCCTCTATTTTCAATTTTACATTGTTTGGTTTACAAGGGAGTGTAAAACCATTTTCCCTAGGAGTAAAATTGTTCTTCCAATGATGGAAAACCATTTTCCCTTCAAAATGAAGGGAGAACTATTTTCCTTCATTTTTCTTATCTCTCCTTTACACTCCTCTCCCTACCTCCTTACTTTCTTTTTCATTTTCCTTTCTTTTCATCATTTTTCTTACATGGAACCAAACAATGGAAAACTAATTTTGGAATTGTGTTTTTCATGAAAATCATTTTACACTGAAAATGTTTTACACCCAACTAAACTAACGGAGCCTTAGTGGTGTCAAGTTCAATCCCTGAGTTAGAGCATGTGAAGAGTAACCCTACTTCTTTAACTCTCACCCCTATTATTCTCTTATGTCATAAATTTAGGCCCACCTTCAACTTATTTGGCACCTTGATTTGTGCTTAGCCAAGTAGGGCCTTCCCCCACCTCACCATTTATTGAAACTCAAATATCTTTTCTTTGGTAAGTGAAGGGACTCACCTAAAGAAGATAGTGGAAATCTCCGACCACATAGCTCAAAGGTGGGAGTGATGTTGCTACTAAACTATGTAATAAACCTAAATAATTTTCGCTCATTTTAGGAAATACTAAGTTGAGTTTAAGGCCAACAAGCTCAAATAAGCTAAATTTAGGATCGATAATTTGGAAAAGTTTAAATTAGTTAATTTTAAGACATATGAAGAGAACTTAGGTTCAATTTATAACTACAAAAAGCTCTAATTAATTCAATTCAAGGTCAATAAGTTAGATAACGCTCCAATATCATATTACGAGTATATACATTATAATATCAAAACTAGCTTTGGAATCTAACATGGTACTATAATTTTTACTACTTTAGAAAAGAACAATAACATCAAAAGGTTAGTAGATAAACAATTAAAAAGTGCACTGTAATTGTGGATTTACTGAGGAAAAACATAAAAAGTGAGTGAAGGAGTGAGACAGTGAGTGTGTATGTTTCACTTTCAATGGTCGTAGCCAAAAAGCGGAAGTTATGAGACGGTTAGTGTGGAAATACACTTTTCCTTTTCTGTGTCAGGCGTAGACTTCAGAGGATTGTGTTGCTTAGCGTGGGCTACTACTACTGCAAAAACTTCCCTCATTAATTTCCTAACCGAATGCTTAAAAAAGTAAGAAAAACAAACAATAAAGTAAAAGTTTACAAATCATATTGCAACATGAATATTGTGAAGTGTACAGTTTTTAGTAAATTTTTGGAAAAAGAAATAAACAACTCATACCACGCATGAATCTTTTTTTAAAAATGTTTAAAGTTTTGCGTAGAAACATAGGTAATTGAGATTCTAGCACGCAATTCCCCAGGTCCTAAGGTGTCACCTTACATTTCAACTTTGACTATGTTGCCAAAAGTGTTTCATTTTATACAACTATAATTACTAATCTACCCCTTAATTTTTACCAATAAAACAAATGAAAAGATACATCTACCCTCAAATTATTGATCTCTACACATTTTCTTACTTGCTACCGGTTAAGTACTATACCAGCAACATTATTAAAGAAAGTTACCGAAATTTTGATATAAGTCTATGAGAACGTGGTACTACTAATCTGTGACGGCCCCATAGATAATAATATCGTCTCATTTACTGAAAATGAATAGTTTCTTAGTGTTCGCATGGTTGAAATATCTAGATAGTACCACATTTCGGACTATAAATTCACACCAATATATAAGAAAATACATTTGTAATCGTCAAAAGAGATATTTTTTTAATTCGTCTCTCATAATTTCCATTGAAAATATCAATATTTTTCTGTGATTTTTCTTAATACATTATTAAAAATATATATGATTAAAACATACATTAAAACCTGTGAATTAACAACATAAAGAAAGATTACAAAGAACAAAGAGAGTTTAATAAAATGGACCATCAAAAACATATTGTAAGTCTTTATGAAAAAATAAAATAATATCACAATTACACTTAATTGAAGAAATTTCGGCGGGTATATGGGAGCTCATCCTTTAATCACGGTCAGTGTTTTATGAACCGTATAGATTTAGAGGTTGGGTGTGAGACAATATTAGATCTATACCGTAGGTTTTACGATCAACCAAAAAGCTCCAAATTAGATCTCAGCCGTCAATTTAACGATCCGCTAAAAGCGCGCAATCTTTGGGTGGGTCACGTGACATCGACTGTCGGTAGCATTGTAACAAATTTGGGAATAACTTAGTTTCCAATATTACCCTTCTGCTTTCTTATAATTTCATTACATGCCATTGTTTACCTCTGTTTGACTCAAATGACTTTTTTGCGCAGCTGTTTGAGTTTGCTGACAAGTACAGGGGTAAATATGACAGCAGTATTACTGTGGCCCAGAAATATTACCGATCAGTTAGTGGTTATGCGGTATAAATTTTCTCTCTCCTCCCAAATTTAATTTACTCATTAATCACTCATTACTAATCAGCAATTGATTGTCAAAGTTAAATTCAAAATATGGAATTGATCCTTCTTTAAATTTGAAGCCGGCATCTTGTCACACAGTCTGATGATCTGATCAAGCGTTATTTGTTAGGTTACTTGACTTTCGAGTATTATTTACGATAAACTACCAAGAACTACCTCTTTTTTTAGTTGACCCGTTTCCATTGGACACACATGTCAATGCACTATTTTAACCTTATATCTCTAATTATCAATAAGCATAAATTACAAAAAGTTGATATTATGAAAATATACATTGAGACGAATCTAACAAGATCTCACATGTCTATAATTCACCTTATGTACAAATCACGAAAGATAGTCAAAGTTACACATGTGAATAGTGTTAAAAGTCAAAACGGGTCATCTAAAAAAAACAGAGAAAGTAGTACTTAACCCCCGTTAGAACCACTTTGGAGGTGGGATTTCCTTACCTTTCCCCCGCTCTCAAAGGGCCTTATTTGTGCGAGGTTCTTGCCCAAGTAGTGCACTTCTTACCAATCTAAAAATATAATATTTACCTAGTTGGTCAGGTATCTTTTGCAAGCCTTAAAATTGAGGATAGTAGTACACAGTCTTTTTTAATTGGTGACTCACATAGTATAACATGGAGTTGTAATTATATTGTTTTGCTTTTTATTGACAATTTACAAACTTCTCATCCCATTGCTTTGCATTGTGATTAGTCCAATTATACTTAGATTTCTTAGCAAGTACTATATTCTAAAAAACCTCAAGGAATTTTTATGTGCAACATTGTATGGTTAAGATTCTATGATATTAAGTTATTAACCATTAAAGGTTGTGGTTTAACAATTATTTTGATGTTTTTACAAACTGTGCAGGATGAGCTCCTTTGGGCTTCTGCATGGCTCTACAAGGCAACCAACGACCAATATTACTTGAGCTACCTTGCTAGAAACGCGGATGCTTTGGGTGGAACTGGTTGGGCTATGACTGAATTTGGATGGGATGTCAAGTATGCTGGTGTTCAAGTCCTCGTTTCCAAGGTAATCTCTAATATCTGACCCACTTTCTGTGTGTTTCTTGATTGAAAATGGCTAATTGGAGAACTTGTTAGGAATTGTTGTAGGGGCCAAACTAAGCGGATCTAACAAAATGCCCTCTCCTATACAGTTCTCCAAATAGGCTGACTCCATTTGATTATGTTACACTACATTTTTTACTCTAGTACATTTTCAATTGATCGTTTTGGAATTTGTATGTTGCAGTTCTTAATGCAAGGCAAGGCAGGTCCTTACCGATCCGTATTCCAGAGATACCAGCAGAAGGCAGAGTACTTTTTGTGTTCCTGCCTAGGAAAGGGCACCAAAAATGTTCAGAAAACACCCGGTGGACTGATCTTCCGTCAGAGGTGGAACAATTTGCAGTTTGTCACCGGTGCTTCCTTCCTTCTTTCTGTATACTCCGACTACCTTTCTTCTGCTCGCTCGAGCATGCAGTGCTCTGCTGGTCGTGTTTCTCCAACTGAACTCTTCTCAATGGCTAAGTCTCAGGTATTGTAATAACTAATATGCTAAGAGCATGAAAAATTGTTAAGTCTCGTTTCCAGATTTTGGTTGCTATTTTTCAACATAAGAGCATGAAATTTTAGTTTGGCATTTACTGAAAACTCAATAATAGTAAAAGAAAACACCATTGAATTAGACTGCTTTTGGTAATCCAGATTGACTACATTCTTGGAGACAACCCAAGAGCAACAAGTTACATGGTGGGATATGGAAGCAACTACCCACAACATGTTCACCACCGTGCCTCATCCATCGTATCATACAAGGCCAACCCTAAGTTTGTTACTTGCAGGGGAGGTTACGCCACTTGGTATGGCATGAAATCAAGTGACCCCAATGTTCTTACTGGTGCTACCGTTGGTGGGCCTGATGCCTATGACAACTTTGCTGATGAAAGAGACAATTATGAGCAAACTGAGCCAGCCACCTACAACAATGCTCCTCTTATTGGTGTTCTGGCTCGTCTGACTGGTCACAGCGGTTACAGCCAGCTACTTCCAGGTAAATTGAATGGTTACAATGTGGAATTCTCACATTCATTGTTTGATTAAGGATTTTGATAATAGACTGTTAGTTACACAAAATGGATTAAAGTTACCACTTATTAAAAGAAAGGGTACTTTTGGCGTATTTTGCTTCTTTTTGTGTAACTAATACCCACTATGACTAAATGCTTATGTTAGACTGTCTGACAATAGATAAGAGTCCGTGTTATATTAACAATGTATTTGGATGTCTTGCAGTTGAAATCCCACATGTTAAACCAACTCCACAACCTAGGTCCAAATCTACTCCTGCACGAAAGGACAGGCCTACTCCAGCTCCAAAGACCTACCATTCTCCAGCACCACGAGCAAAAGCAGTTCATGCTTCAGGTACTGATGAACCTGATTGCTAATCATGGTTAGCGCTTTAGTGGATTGTTTAACCTCTAATGAAAATTTTAAATGGTTCTTATTGCAGCTTCATCCTCTGCTCACATCGGCATCAATCAGAAGTCCACAGCTTCCTGGGTTCACCAAGGAAGAACATACTACAGATACTCCACAACTGTGACTAACAAGTCTAACAAGAATCTCAAGGACATGAAGCTATCTATTAACAAGCTTTATGGTCCGATTTGGGGTCTTACAAAGTCTGGAAATTCTTATGGCTTCCCAGCTTGGATCAACGCCTTACCAGCTGGAAAAAGCCTTGAATTTGTCTATGTCCATGCTTCTACTCCCGCCTCCATTTCAGTCTCAAGTTACAGACTCTCCTAAGCGGAAAAAAAACTGCTGTAAGTTGAGGAAGAAAGGAAAACAAGTTTATTTTTCATGAACTTGGGTGGTGTTTGTGGATGTAACAATTGTGCAGCTTATACTAGAATCCAGTCAAGAAACTATCCTTTTTTTTTTTTGTGAGTTATAGTTCTACATATTTCACCGGGTGATGATAGGGCCGTAGAACAAGAAAAGCTTAGGGTAAATAAGAGTGTAAGGTCGGAGGACGAAAGGTGTGAAGAGACGAATTGATATGAGTGCTCATCCTCTTTCTCCTCCACTTCACTGCTTATATATATAGAATTTGCAAGTGAAGTGATGGAAAAATTGCTTCAAAATTGAAACTTGTTAGGAGTCCTTTTAGTTCCTTTCATGTAGTTCAGGGTGGGGTGCGTTTCGAGTGTCTTCTTTTACATCATTTTTGTGTTTGATGTTGTAAACTTTGCAACATTTCTTTCCATTTTCTGGTATGAATGAATATAGTCTTTTTGTGTAATGACTGTTTATGTCTTATCTTCCCCATTACATTCTTCTACATGTTTATGTTTTTCAGACTATACTTCAATTTCCATTAACTAGTTGCTCTTGAATCTAACATGTTCTAATCTTTCGTGGAACTTGAACTAAACTGTGGCTCCTTTCAAAAAAAAAAAAAAAACACTGGCTCAGCTAAATTCTTAACCCTTTGTTCTTTTCGATATTTGTGCATATCACCCCTTCACAGACAATTCCCTATGGCCCCCACATTCCTTGAAATTTGACTTTATAGATCCTTTTTTTACCCATAAGAACAATACTGAGTTTATTCCTCACACACTCGAGTATACCATATACATGGTACACCCAGATTAATTTTGCTCATTTGCTTATTTGAAACTCTCATTTTTAGTACATTTTACTAATTTGGATTATTTCAAATGAGTAATGAGCAAAAAAAAAAAGTCTTAAATGTACCATGCTCACGGTACACCCGAGTATATGATAAAACTTGTAAACAATACCCATGTTTCGGAAAAAGTTGGTTTGAACTTTAAACACTTCCACTTAGCAGGGCAGGGCTATATAGGGAAGAGTCTACTAACGTGCGTAACTATTCGACACATTCAAGTAAAATATATTTTCATTGATTAATAGCTATTCGACACATAATCCAACCTGGCCCATCTCTTTACATAGTTCAGCCGACCCAATAACCACTCTAGCTAAAGACTAAAAGTTTTTTCAATATAACACATACAGTCATACAGAGTACCGGATAGTTGAACTCTATCATTAATCATATAGATTCAAATACACATAATGCGTACTTCAAATTATCAAGACATGTATAATAATCCTCATATGTTAACATTAAATTTTAAAACAGTAAAAGAAATAGTATTTTAGGTATTTTAAGTAAACACCAAACTCCAAATATATACTAATTCCTTTCGTTTTATAATAATTGCAAGATACCCCATTGACACATTTTTAAAAAAAGAAACCCATATGGAGAGGAAACAGATAAAGATAGATAAAAAGTATGACTCATCTAATAGTAGCGAGACAAAAAGAAGATATACCTGATAGAGAATATATTTAGGATAATATTTTCTCATTGGTTTAGGATATATTTGTATAATCCCTATATAGTTTGGATTCCTAACATAGTAACATGGTTATTGGTTATGACTATTATTTTGTAAACCCTATATATATATATTAATGGGAATACTCCAAGATTAGAGAGTTTACATTATCTAGCATGGTATCAAGAGCGGATTAGATCTTAGGATAGTTTAGAGAAATTTTTCTCCCGCCGGTAGGTTTATAGATTAAAATCGCTTCCGCAAAATCTTGATTTTTTTTTCGTGCTTTTTTTCCACCAACACACCATTATTTTATACCAACGTTGTCTAGCAAAACCCCACCCACATCCCTTTGTTGGTTAGTCCTTCAACCCATCATAGCAGGTTGAAGTCGGTACAAGGTATTTATCATGGATGCAAGAACGAGGTTTTCAATTATGTGTTCTACTATTTGGAGTTCTATGAACGTGTTGTTCCTCCGTAGTAACACAAGTTCTAATTCCAGCGCCCTTTCTCGCCATCTTTTACGCCGTTTGCGGCTCCATCAAACAAAAGGCTTGTCATTCGAAGTTTGTGCAAGGCGGCTCATCCCGGTTGTGTTGGTTTGATATGTTTTTTCAAAATTTCATATCTTGTTAAGATATATATATTGTCTCATATGTAAATATCATCTTTTAGGAAGTTTGTTGATATGTTTTGATAGTTTCCTAATTAATTGAGGATACTCTAGGTTGTATATCTCCTTTTCACGTTTCATTCTTTCAATAACACAGTATTATCAATCACTCTACTTCTCTACATGGTATCAATCTAGGTACGTCCATATTTCTCGTTGATCATGGCTGGTGATGATGACACCGTGTCTCCTCCAAAACTCACACTCGATCCTTCTTCTCCATATTATCTTGGTCCCCAAGATCGTCCTGGCGATTTTCTTACTCTTAATCGATTGCGTAAAAATAATTACGATGATTGGGCGGCCGATCTTCAGACCGCTCTTGAAGCTCGTCATAAATTTCGTTTCATTAATGGTACTATCACTGTACCTTCATCTCCTTGCACCGACGACGACTGGGCCGCGTTACGGGCCATGCTAATTTCGTGGATAATGAATACCATTACCCCGGAAGTAAAGGCTTCGTTTCCGAAGTTTAAAGATCTGCGTCGGCTTTGGGAGACTCTCAAGGCTCGGTATGCTGTGGCTAACGGTCCTCGGATTAACCAACTTCACGCCTCCATAGCGAAGTGTGAACAACTCAAGACGATGTCCGTGACCACGTATTATTCTCAACTCCATGTTCTATGGGAGGAGCTACATCGCCATGAACCTTTACTCACTTGCTCATGATGTACTACGTGTGATTCCGGTGCCCGTGATGCCAAACGCCGCGAACAACGTCAGGTACATCAATTTCTAATGGGCCTTTATGCTCATTTTTATTCTCAAACTCGGGCTGCCATTCTTGCCGTCGAGACCTTGCCTTCACTTGATGGTGTATATCAGATGGTCATCCAAGCTGAGCGCGTTCGTCTCGCGACTCAACCTCCTGACCACCCATCGTCTCAGCCACCGGAGGCCCTCGGTTTTTTTGTTCGGGTTGACCATGGATGTGGTCGTGGCCGTGGGGACCGTCCTGACCGCACCACCATGGTGTGCACTCACTGTAAAAAATCTGGTCACGACGTGCTTCGAACTTATTGGTTTCCCTCCACACTGGGCCGAATCTGGTGGTCGTGGCCGTACTGCTGGCCGAGGCCGTGGTGGCCCAGATCGTGCTACTGTCGCTGCTGTTGAGGCTTCCACCAATTCATCCTCAAGTGGTTCGACCTCCACATCAACCCTCTTTTCACCAAAACAATGGAAAGCTTTAGCGGGAATGTTTGGTAATATTAATATTCCTGAAAATCGTGTCACTGGTACGTTTAACACTCATTCCTGAATTCTTGATACCGGTGCTACGCACCATGTCACTGGTGATATTACTTGGCTCTTTGATGTTCATGATATTGCGGATCGTCCTGCTGGGCATCCTAATGGAAGCACAGTTATTGCAAATAAAGAAGGCTCAGTTCATTTGTCTAGAACTATTACTCTTACTCATGTGCTTTATGTGCCTCAACTTTATTGCAACTTGTTATTCATCTCTCAATTGTGTGATAGTTTGCATTGTATTGTCCAATTTGATTCTCATATGTGTATGATACAGGACCCGTCGATAGAGCTGATTGGAACGGGAGTTAAGCGAGATGGACTTTACTTCTTTGGTGGTATGGATTCTGTTTAGCATGCCTCTGTGACTGGTGAAGCCTCAGTTTTGGATCTATGGCATCGTCGTATGGGGCATCCGTCTGCAAAAGTTGTAAAGTTGCTTCCTCCTGTTAGTCATCTTAAGGGTAGTTTTAATAAAGATTGTGATGTTTGTTTTTATGCTCAGCATCCTAGGGATAAGTTTCCTGTTAGTGACACTAAAACTTCTCAAATTTTTGAGAAAGTTCATTGTGATTTGTGGGGGCCTTATAGACATTCTTCTTCTTGTGGTGCTAGATATTTTTTGACCCTTGTGGATGATTTTTCTCGTGCAGTATGGATTTATTTGTCGGTTGATAAAACTGAAGTCTTTAGCATGTTCATGTCCTTTATTGCTATGGCTGACCGTCAATATTCTCAAACCATCAAAATTGTGCAAACTGATAATGGCACTGAATTCAATTGCCTTCGTGATTATTTCAATGCCACGGGGGTCCTTTTCCAAACCTCTTGTGTCCATACCCCCCAACAGAATGGCAAGGTTGAGCGTAAACACCGACAAATTTTGAATGTATGTCGTGCTTTAAGGTTTCAAATTTTGAATGTGTTCTTGCTGCTGCTCATTTGATTAACCGCACTCCTACTCCTTTATTGCACAACAAAACTCCTATTGAATGTTTAACGGGAAACCTACCCTCTTATGATGCTATTAAGGTGTTTGGGACTTTATGTTTTGCTCACAATCATAAAACTCATGGTGATAAGTTTGCAAAGAGAAGTAGAAAATGCATTTCTGTGGGATATCCTTTTGGTAAGAAGGGGTGGCGTTTGTTTGATCTTGAGAGCAAAGAATTTTTTATTTCGAGGGATGTGAAATTTTTTGAGGACGTGTATCCTTTTGCTACTCCGAAAAGTGTTAATATAGTCCCGGAGACCATTGTTGATATTCCTTTGGATGTGGATGATGACTTTGCACTTTATGACATTTCTTCTCCCTCATCTCCTAAAGCCTCTGCTTCCTCTAATCCTGTCCATCACCCTCCACAAAATTTGCCCAGCTGCTTAAAAACGCCCAGCCCACCAAATGTGTCTAACCCACAAAACTCCCCCTCTCCTCTCTCTACAGAATCGACCCATATTCCCTAGCCCACTACCACTTCCGCACCATTTTTTAACTCATCTCATGGGCCTATTTCTCCTTCTTCCCCTACCCAACCTTCAGCCGCACGCCCCTCATGGGCCTCGTCTTTTGGACCCCATGTCCTCCCCAACAACTCCTACTGGGTCTCGTCCTTTGGACCTTGTGTCATTCCCAGCAGCCCAACTAGGCCTAGTTTTTTGGACCCTGTCTCCTCCACCGAATCCCCTCCTAAATCTATTGCTCCTAATGGGCCTGTTGGGCCGCTTTATTCTGAGTCTGTTTCTCCGAATGCATCTCAAGCTCTTGGGCGTGGCCTTCGCACCAAAGCGCCATCAGTTTTATTGCGCGATTATGTCACTCACAGCATTGCTCTACAAAGTCCATCTCCCGCTTCCTCTCGTTCTCATTGCTCCAAAGGTACTCCTTATCGTATTGCACATTATATCAATTGTGACAGTTTTTCTGCAAATTATCGTGTCTTTCTTGCAGCTATTACTTCTGCTAAAGAGTCGCGGTCTTTTATGGAGGTCATGAGAGATGAAAATTGGCGAAGTTCTATGCAAGAAGAGATCACTGCTCTTGAAAACAACGGCACTTGGACCATGCAGTATCTTCCTCCTGGCAAACGAGCCTTAGGTAGCCAGTGGGTATACCGCAACAAATTTGATTCTACTGGTCTTCTTGATAGGCGCAAATCTCGCTTGGTGGTCATGGGAAATCATCAACAGGAAGGTATTGACTATACTGAGACTTTTGCTCCTGTTGCTAAAATGGTCACTGTTCGTGCTTTTTTTGCTATTGCTGCATCTAAGTATTGGGAACTTCATCAAATGGATGTTCAAAATGCTTTTTTGCATGGTGATCTCGAAGAGGAAGTTTATATGAAACTTCCACCTGGTTTTAGTGCCTCTGATCCGAATCTTGTGTGCCGTCTTCGAAAGTCCTTGTATGGTTTGAAACAAGCTCCGCTTTGTTGGTTCGCTAAGCTTGTCACTGCTCTTCGTCACTATGGCTTTCTTCAATCTTATTCTGATTACTCGTTGTTTACTTACACTAAGGGCTCTGTTCAGATTAATGTCCTAGTGTATGTTGATGATCTCATTATTGCAGGGGATGACTCCGCTGCTTTACTGGCTTTCAAAGCTTATTTGAGTGACTGTTTTCGTATGAAGGATCTTGGTCCTTTACGGTATTTTTTGGGTATTGAAGTTGCTCGTAGCTCTGCAGGTCTATTTCTTTGCCAGCGTAAGTATACTTTATATATTGTTGCTGAAGCCGACATGTTAGGGGCCAAGCCTTCTGATTCTCCTATTGAGCAAAACCTTGAGCTTGGTCTTCCTACAGGTGCTCTTATTGATGACCCTGAGGTCTATCGACGCCTTGTTGGTCGTCTCACCTATCTTGTTGTCACTCGCCCTGACCTTGCTTATTCAGTGCACATTCTATCTCAGTTTATGAAGTCCCTCCGTCAGGAGCATCTTGAGGCTGCCTTACGTGTTGTACGTTATCTTAAAGGCACTTCTGGCCAGGGCATTCTTCTTCGTGCTGACAGTGATCTGACATTACAGGGATGGTGTGACGTTGATTGGGCCGCATGTCCCATCACTCAGCGTTCTCTCACAGGTTGGCTTGTCTTTCTTAGTCATTCCCCTATCTCTTGGAAGACCAAGAAACAACCCACCGTCTCTCGTTCTTCTGCTAAGGCCGAGTATCGTTCCATGGCAGCTATTACTTGTGAGCTTAAGTGGCTCAAAGGTGTGCTTCTTAGCATGGGTGTTCATCATCCCAAATCAATTCCTCTCTTTTGTGATAGTCAGTCAGCTCTACACCTTGCCAACAATCCGGTTTTTCATGAACGCACAAAACACATTGAGGTTAATTATCATTTTATGCGTGATGCTATCACTGATAGTCTAATTGCTCCTTCCTATGTTCCTACTACTGCGCAGTTGGCAGATATTTTCACTAAGGCACTTGGGAAGACTCAGTTTGATTTACTTCTTCGTAAGTTGGGCATTTATGATCCCCATGCTCCAACTTGAGGGCGGTGTTAAGATATATATATTGTCTCATATGTAAATATCATCTTTTAGGAAGTTTGTTGATATGTTTTGAATTTTTGATAGTTTCCTAATCAACTGAGAATACTTTAGGTTGTATATCTCCTTTTGACGTTTCATTCTTTCAATAACACAGTATTATCAATCACTCTACTTCTCTACAGATCTCATTTTTTTTTTCCATTCTACTATCCACATTTAGTGTCTTAGTTGTTTCCTATTAGGAATATATTTAGTGGTAGTTTCTATTTGTGTTTCTTCTACAGCAGCAATGCCTTCTCGATGATAGCCATATATTCGGCTCCGCATCCCTATATAGTTTGGATTCCTAACATGGTTAGGATTATTATTTTGTAAACACTATATATATAGATTAATAGGAATACTCTAAGATTAGGGAGTTTACATTATCAAACAATTACCATATAAGGAAATATTGCAATTAATATGCAACTTTCAAATAAGGGCAACGTTGCAATTAAAAGAGAACGGAGGAATTATAGTTGTGCATTGGAAAGCATAAAAATTCTAATATAACAAGTAAATTGAGAGGAGGAAGTATACATTCTGAAAATTATTCACTTGCAATAGATATAAGCTTGAAAATCAGTTGCAATAGATTATCAATCAACTCTTTACATTGCTCTAAAAAGTTCGCTTCATCAATGAGCCTGCTGTTTTATTCAAGCATCTTACAATCAACAACTTAACATATAGAGACGAAAATCACTTACATGACAACATAGTTTTGACAATTTCCGCCTGCATTCTATTTGTACAACTCTCAGAATAAAAAAACAGCCGGTGATACTAAATTGCAGACTAATTTAAAATACACCCCCTTTTCTATAATACATGCATAAATATAATACATTCCTATAGGTAACCAACCAAACAAACAACATGAAACTGAAGCCTGATATAATACATCTGTAGCCTAAGACTCGAGATGATTTTAGCACTCCCAACATACAGACAGATAAAATGAATCAGAATCAAAATCTGTCTCACAATAGTTTACCACTTTCTTTTATTTGATATTACTATTACTATTATGACCCACCCCTTTTAATTGTAAATATAACAATCAACCAATAAAACAAAGTGGTACACATCACATATTATGTGACGGGAGATTCGGATTCAATAAAAATGTCCGGACTTCTGAAAAGACAGAACATTTTAAAAGCAAAATGTTATGCAGGAGTGCATAATGTATTGTTTGGAGGGGTAAAATCATTTGGTCATACCAATCAATTATTCCAAGTTCACGAGATTAGCAATCAAGTTGATGAGCTGCTACCATTAGCATTAGGACTTTGCAGCTTCACCACTATGACAGTAATATTATCTTTGCTTCCACGAGCAAGTGCTAGCTCAACCAACATGGCAGCAGATGCGGATGCACAGTTCGCAGTTACACCACCCACCACCATCTTACACACCACTTCACCGGAACAGCATTTAGTCACAATATCGCAGGCCGTCTCGTTGGATAAAACATCCCATAAACCATCACTAGCAATCACAAGAAACTCATCTGAAGCCACACGTTTATGAACTATGACATCAGGCTCAGGTATCATGGATGGCTTAAGAGACTCATCCCCTGTTTATATAGCCAACATAAAAATATTAGTCTTTGGTAATCATAGAAATTTGTTACAAGACCAAAAAAAGTTTGTTTTGTAGTAAGTGATTTGAATGTAGAAAATATCCCTAATACCCGACGATTACCGAAATGTACAGTTATACCTTCTGCTGCTTCCACTCCCTCGTTTTCGTTTGGTCTCTTATGCTGCATGATCACAAGATTGCAAAATTTTAGTTCAAACAATTACTGGATTTGATCTCAATTTTTGTGTACAAAACTTCAAAACCTTTATAACTAAATTTCTAAGACCTCATTCTTTTGGACGGGTAGAAACTGAAGTGAACTAAACTGAAACTGACCTGATGAGAATCGAATCGAACCGAAACCGAACCGAGCTGGCGAGAATCGAACCGAAACTAAACTGAAAATAAGTCCAAAAGAACAGGGCCTAAACTACGATAAGCATCATGACCAAATATAAGCTACGGCATTATTGGTACGATACCTTATATTTCAAGTAAGCAACTTCACAAATTATTCTCCATTACAGTAATACCAATTACCAAACCACAATGTTCAACACTACATCCTCCTTAAAAAGGAGATTCAAATACACTATTTTGATTGATTTGAGAGTTTGAGACCTCAATAACATAAGGGTTACTCAATCAAATCATATATTATATTAATTTTGTGTTAGAATATATGTTAATATTCTTGTATATTATAGGATGATTTGTTAATCCTTGTATTGAGGTAACTATAGAGTGAGTTTCCTTATTTGTAGCATAGTTGGAATGTATATAAACTAATTATGTTAATAGAATGAAGCAAGGGATTACATTCTTTCATGGTATCAGTTAGCCTACCCTAGATCCTCTCTACTTCTTCTTCACGTTTCCGCCGTGAACCACCTTACTGCCGCCATTTTTCCATCTTCCACGTCAGCCATGGTTGACACAAACACCAACTCTTCTTTTCACCCTGCTCTTGCAGTTTCAAACATCAAGAATAATATCCCTATTCTCCTTGAGATGGAAAATGTGCAGTACGCTACTTGGGCTAAACTATTTAAGGTTCATGCTCGTTCTCACCGTGTTCTTCACCATATCATACCGCCGACGGAAGGCTCGGTGAAGGAACCTACAACCACGGATGAGAAAGACTTGTGGGCGACCCTTGACGCCACGGTTCTACAGTGGATTTATTCCACTATTTCCACTGATCTTCTCCATACAATCATTGAACCCGATGCCACTGCCATGGCTACTTGGAACCGCCTCCGGGACATATTCCAAGATAACAAGAATTCTCGTGCCGTTGCCCTTGAGCAAGACTTCTCTCATCTTTCTATGGAAGATTTTCCTAATGTGTCGGCATATTGTCAACGTCTCAAGGAATTATCCGATCAACTTAAGAACGTTGGTTCTCCCGTTTCTAATGATCGGCTTGTTTTACAATTAGTTTCGGGTCTCACTTCATCATATAGTACTGTTGGTACTTTGATTCGGCAAACGAATCCCCTTCCACCGTTCTACCAAGCACGTTCAATGCTTACCTTGGAAGAAGCCGGTTTTGCCAAACAAACAGCTACCGGCGCCACCTCTGCTATGGTGGCCGCCTCACCAGATTCGGATGAGTCCCCTACGGACTCTTCCTCTCACTCATATCCTTCGGGTGGTGGGAAAAAGGGTCCGCATCGTCACCATCACAACAACAAGAAAACGGGCGGTAAAAACAGCAAAGGTGGTAGCCGCGGTGGTGGGGGTGGCCACGGTGGCCGTCGGAACGGTGGTCAGGCCGGCGGACAGCAGCAGCAGGGCAATGGACCTACTGGACAGCAGCAGCAGTGGGGGAGTCAAGGAACTCCATGGGCATGGCAGTGGCCCTGGGCATTTCCTCCCTGCCCGTATCCCACAACAAATTGGGCTATGCCCAATTATCTGGCCAGACCACCTCCTATGCATCCTGGCCCAGGAGTATTAGGCTCTCGTCCACAGGCATACCAAGCAACAGTTTCTGGGCAGCCCACGGCAACGGACATCGAAGCCGCAATGTACACACTTGGCCTTAATGTACCTGATGCAAATTGGTACATGGACACGGGAGCGACTTCTCATATGACTTCCGGGCAAGGTAACCTCTCTTCTTATTTTAATTTGAGCAATAAACGTGGCATTCTTGTTGGTAATGGTCATTCAATTCCAATTCGAGGTTATGGTCACACCACTTTACCTTCCCCGAACCCCCCTCTTGTGTTAAAAAATGTCCTCCATGCCCCTCAATTGATTAAGAATTTAGTTTCAGTTCGAAAATTTACCTCTGATAATTCTGTTTCTGTTGAGTTTGATCCATTTGGGTTTTCTGTGAAGGACTATCAGACGGGGATGCCTCTCATGAGGTGTAACAGTCGGGGCGAGCTATATCCTATCACCACCACAAATAATGCTTCACCATCTACCTTTGCGGCCTTAGCTCCTTCTTTATGGCATGAGCGCCTTGGTCATCCCGGGGATTCTATTATCTCTTCTCTTCAGAAAAATAAATTTATTGAGTGTACTTCTTCTAGTAGTTCTAATTTTTGTAATTCTTGTCCACTTGGGAAACACATCAAATTACCATTTGTTGCCTCAAATTCTAGCACTTTGTCTCCATTTGATATTATTCATAGTGATTTGTGGACTTCTCCAGTTTTAAGTTCATCTGGTCATCGTTATTATTTTTTGTTGTTGGATGATTACTCTAATTATTTGTGGACGTTTCCTATCTCCAAGAAATCTGATGTATTTTCCACATTTACTTCCTTTAGAGCTCTCATTCAAATACAATTTGAACGCCCTGTTAAGAATATTCAATGTGACAATGGCAAAGAATTTGATAATGGTCCGTTTCGTGATTTTTGCGATATTAATGGCATTTCTTTTCGTCTCTCATGTCCTTATACCTCATCTCAAAATGGCAAAGCTGAAAGGAAACTTCGCACCATTAATAATATTATACGGACTCTCATGGCTCATGCTTCCCTTCCTCCATCGTTTTGGCATCATGCCTTAGCCATGGCCACTTATCTTCTCAATATTCTCCCAAGTAAATTATTAAACTACCAATCTCCTCTCAAAATTCTTTATCATCGGGATCCTCTTTACTCCCACCTTCGTGTGTTTGGATGCTTATGTTATCCTCTCTTCCCTTCTACCACTATTCACAAACTTCAGGCTCGCTCTACTCCTTGTGTGTTCTTGGGATACCCATCTAACCATCGAGGTTATAAGTGCTATGATCTTTCTTCTCGCAAGATTATTCTTAGCCATCATGTGATATTTGATGAAACTCAATTTCCATTTTCTAAGCTTCATACACCACAAAAATCCACCTATGATTTTTTAGATGATGGGCTTTCCCCATATGTGGTTCATCATTTAGCTACACAAGATTCCCCTCACATACCTACCACTCCCCCGCCAGATCAGCCCACAACTGATCCCCTAGCCCAGCCTCACACGACCTCCCCTCATCCTCTCTTGCCTGCTGGGCCGCGGGTTTCACTCCAGCCCACAACTCCCCTCTCCTCTCTTCCTCGTCTAATGCCGCATGCCCCTGATCTCTTGTCTGATGGGCCGTGTGCCCCTGATCCAATTCCAGCGCCCCCTATGGCCCAATCCTCTATCCCACCAACCAGTCAGCATTCTCCATCCATTTCACACGGTCCTGTCACCCGTAGTCAACGAGGCGTGTTCAAGCCCAAACGCCAGTTTAATCTTTCCACTACCACTTTGCGATCTCCTCTTCCGTGACCCGAATTGGAAAATGGCTATGGATGCTGAATTTAATGCTCTTATTGATAATAAGACATGGGAGTTAGTGCCCCGTCCCCCTGGTGTTAATGTGATTCGTTCTATGTGGATTTTTGCTCATAAAGAGCGTTCTGATGGTTCTTTTGAGCGGCATAAGGCCCGTCTTGTAGGTGATGGCAAAACTCAACAGGTTGGCGTGGATTGTGGTGAGACTTTTAGTCCGGTTGTGAAGCCGGCTACCATTCGGACTGTTCTCAGTTTAGCTCTCTCTGAGAAATGGCCTATTAATCAGCTGGATGTCAAAAACGCCTTTCTTCATGGAGATCTAAAGGAGACGTTTATATGCATCAACCTTTGGGATATCGGGATCATGATTATCCTGATCATGTGTGTCTGTTGAAGAAATCATTATATGGCCTCAAACAGGCTCCTCGTGCCTGGTATCAACGTTTTGCAGATTATGTTTCTTCCATTGGTTTCTCCCACAGCACTTCTGATCATTCATTATTTATTTATCGACATGGCCCTGCTATGGCATACTTGCTCTTATATGTTGATGATATTATTTTGACTGCTTCCTCTGAAGCTCTTCTCCGGTCTATCATTACTACTCTCAGTTCTGAGTTTGCTATGAAGGACTTGGGTGCTTTGCATTACTTCTTGGGTATTGCTGTTACTCGTCATGCAGGTGGTCTCTTTCTTTCACAGCGCAAATATGCTTCTGAGATCATTGATCGAGCTGGGATGTCTTCTTGCAAGCCTTCCCCTACTCCAGTTGATACTAAACCCAAATTGAGTGCCACTTCTAGTGATCCATATGCTGATCCCTCCCATTATCGCAGTCTGGCTGGGGCTCTTCAGTATCTCACCTTCACCAGGCCCGATATTTCATATGCTGTGCAGCAGATTTGTTTATATATGCATGATCCCCGGGATGCGCATATGCATGCTCTGAAGCGCATTGTGCGCTATCTTCAAGGTACTCTCGATCATGGCTTACATCTTTACCCCTCCTCTGTTTCCAAGCTCATTGCCTATACAGATGCGGATTGGGGAGGGTGTCCTGACACTCGCCGTTCTACGTCGGGTTACTGCATTTTTCTTGGTGACAACCTACTCTCATGGTCGGCCAAGCGCCAACCTACACTTTCACGGTCTAGTGCAGAGGCCGAGTATCGGGGTGTAGCCAATGTGGTGTCTGAATCATGTTGGTTACGCAATCTTCTTCTAGCGCTTCATTGTCCTATTCCTACTGCTACATTGGTGTATTGTGATAATGTTAGTGCCATCTATCTATCTGGGAATCCAGTTCAGCATCAGCGCACTAAACATATTGAGATGGACATTCATTTTGTTCGTGAAAAGGTGGCTAGAGGACAGGTCCAAGTTCTCCATGTTCCCTCTCGATATCAGATTGCCGACATTTTCACGAAGGGACTTCCATTGGTCTTATTTGACGATTTTCGGGACAGTCTCAGTGTCCGTCCACCTCCCGCTTCGACTGTGGGGGTGTGTTAGAATATATGTTAATATTCTTGTATATTATAGGATGATTTGTTAATCCTTGTATTGAGGTAACTATAAAGTGAGTTTCCTTATTTGTAGCATAGTTGGAATGTATATAAACTAATTATGTTAATAGAATGAAGCAAGGGATTACATTCTTTCATTTTGAAAATAAATTCACACTAAATTAAATCACTTCCATCTCAACTTATGTTAACACAGTTTCAAAAATTCGACTTCATTAAGGTATGTTGACATGGACTTGGATTAGTTAGGACTTAAGACTGACTTAAAAGTGTTATTATCAAAAGTGTGGCCAAGACATGCTATTTTTTTTTTTTTATCCATATGAGCCACGAAGGCAGTACGCCAAGACATGCTATTGATAGTAGAGTGTCACATCAGTTCTGACATGTCATATAGTGAAGAGGTGAAGACTTGAACATGTCTGCAAATTAAAGACTAAACCACTTTAACTATAATTATTTAGGCTTAACTTAAAAGATATACTTCCTCCGTTCCAAATTAAACGCAACAGTTTCCATTTTGGGAAGTTTCAAATTAAATGCAACAATTTCAAATTTTCTACTTTTGGTAAGTTTTTTAGGTGTGAATTTACTAGAATACCCTTACTAAAAACTTAAGCCATACTTAATTATTACCTAATGATCATCTAAACCTCCATCATCATCCCCCTTAAGTTTCTCTCTCCTCACTCCCACCCAACACCACTTTCTCTCTCCTCACTCCCACCCACCACCACTTTCTCTCCCACCCAACACCACTTTCTCTCTCCTCACTCCCACCCACCACCACTTTCACTCCCACCCAACACCACTTTCTCTCTCCTCACTCCCACCCA
Source organism: Beta lomatogona (assembly GCA_947646795.1). Lineage (NCBI taxonomy): Eukaryota > Viridiplantae > Streptophyta > Magnoliopsida > Caryophyllales > Amaranthaceae > Beta > Beta lomatogona. The sequence goes on from CANSNZ010000731.1 coordinate 1,332,283, forward strand.
CCACCACTTGCCATCACTGCCATCACGTCCCCACCATTGCCATCACGCCCCACTGCGGCGTCCGTCCTATGTCCTTCGTTCCAACCGAAAACCGCCGGCGCTCCATCTTCCCTTCGTTCTCTCTCCTCGATTTCTCTCTCTTCTCGATCTCGCATCACTTTCTCTCTCTCTCTTCGTTCTCTGTCCTTCGTTCCACCCACCACCACTCTCTCTCTCTCTCTCTTCGTTCCAACCGAAAATCGCCGGATTTGGTTGGATTTAGGTGGTGTTGGCGGTGGATTTCGGTGGTGTTGGTTGGGGTTGGGGGTTGACGATGATGGGGTTTTTTGGGACTTGATCTTGCTGTTGACGGTGGTAGGAGTGGTGGTTGTCGGTTGGGGTTTTGTTGTGGTGGTTGATCTTTTTTTTTTTTGTGGGTGGATGTAAGGCTGGTGGTTGGTGGTTGGCGGTGGCGGTGGCGATGGCGGTGTGTGGTGTTTTTTTAGTGTGGGTGCCTGGCAAGTGGCAGTGGCGGTGTGTGGTTGCTGGCAGTGGCAGTGGTGGTGGTTTTTTCTGGGTGGATGTAAGGCTGGTGGTTGGCGGTGGTGCGTCTTTGGCGGTGGCGGTGTAAGTGGTGGTTGATGATTGTTGGTGATGGTTGCTGACAGTTTTTTTTCTTTTTGGGCCCACTTTCTCTCTCCACTTAAAATTAATCACATACCCCTCCCTTTTTCTAATCACCCCTTAAGAAATTTCAACTAGGAGTCCGTGCCGTCCAAATTGTTGCGTTTAATTTGGAACGGAAGAAGTACATAAAAACATTTGTTAAGAAAATTGAAGCTAAATCATATTTTTAACCCCCTCTTCACAAATAATTTGTCCTCTCATTAACAACAACCATTGAGATTAGAAAATTAATTTTGGTCTTACTAGAAACATAGGTTGTTCATAATTTGAAACAACACAAAAAGAAAAAAAAAATCATCAAGTTGGTTTAGTATATAATTAATGGCCTTACTCATGTCTATTATTTGGTTAAAATAATATTTAAGATTTCATTTTCGAATAATCTATCAAATAACTTACTTATAATCAAAGTATAATATCTTTACATTCACAAATTCTTGAATAATGGGTGAACAATAAATTATTGTGAAATGAGGAAATTTTTTTGCCCTAAACATGACCACTTTAAGGTAAAAAGTTATCGTTTGTTTAAAAGTGATATATTTTAAATAAAACTCTCAAAGTGAAGTGGTCTCGCAATAAATTTATTATTCACCTAGTGCACACAATACCAATTGCTTTCAATTTCATCTCACGCCAATATGATCCTTCTAAAACTAAACTTGAATTATTTATTCATTTGGTTCTTGAATATTATCTCATTTAGTTTAATTTTCCAGCAAATAAACCTTTAATTACTCAATATAATTTACTTAACCTATCCCCTCTCCGTTCATATCCGATAAAAGAATGTTGGGATATTTCCTCAGGTACCCCTGAGTTTTGGCGTAATTCCCAAGATACCCCCCACATTTGGGGAATTCCTCAAATACCCCTGAGGTTTAACGCCGTTAGGTTTTTAAGTCCATAGTATCCCCAATTTTCTCTCTCTTCCTATTCCCCCACCCACTGCCAACTCCCCTCCCCCAGCCAGCGGCCGCCGGCCGGCGACCACCACCCCCACTTCGACGCCGGCGACCCTACCCCCTCCCTTCGCCGGCCAGAACAACAACACCCCCGGCGTTGGAGCCGGCGACCCCACCCTCTCCCTTTTCCCCACCCTCGACACCCCACCCTAGCCCCTCCCTTTCCCCATTCTCGATTCTCCCACCCCACCCCGACACCACCCCTCCCCCTTTCCCCTATCGGAGATGGCCCCCCTTCCCCTGTCCCCCATCGTGAGTCGACCACCTCCCCCTTCCCCACCCGAGATACGCCCCCAAACCCTTAAAACCCACCCCCGAAACCACCCTAGGGTGCTTCTTTGTCTGCTTTGTTTTTGTTCGGCCAGCGCCAACGTCGGGGGTGAGGGAATCGGGAATGGGGAAGGGAGGGGGTAGGGTCGCTGGCGCCAGAGTGGGTGGTGGTCGCCGACCGTCGGCCGCTGGCTGGGGGAGGGGGGGTTGGCAGTGGGTGGGGGAATGGGAGGAGAAAGAAAATTGGGGATACTATGGACGGAAAACCTAACGGCGTTAGGATTCCGTCCATAGTAAGGGTATATTGAGCCCAAACACAAACCTCAGGGGTATCTGAAGAACTCCCCAAATGTGGGGAGTATCTTGGGAATTACGCCAAACCTCAGGGGTACCTGAGGAAATTTCCCAAAAATGTTATTTAATTCTACTCCTCAAGCAATATTATATTGAAAGCAAGTTGTTACCATTTTGGGCATTATCCTTGCTCATGCCCCTATGAAACATTGCACAAGTAGGCTACTTATCATTCAACATGTATTATGTATGTGAGAGAGTGGTTCCCCAAAGTTATATGCAAGTAGTGTTGGTTGATCCAAAACCACCATAATATTCGTGTTCCTGGGGAATGGTAAACCAGTATGTAACATACTCCCCTGTTCTTTTTTATTGCTACATTGTTGTATGCACAATAATTTAGGCAATGTCACGTTTGAGTTTTTAGGAATGTACTTTTTTACTCATTTAATGTAAAATAATGGGAAAAAGTGAAAAAGTAATACTTTTGAGTGGAAAAAGAGAAAAACAAATATAATAGTAGTACTTTATGGTGGGCCAAGTACCCCAAATAAGTAAAGGTTAAACAAGTAGCAATTAAAAAGAAACACCCATATATGGAAAATGTGGCAATAAAAAAACCGGAGGGAGTAATCATTTCCAATTAGATAGTATTATTTTTTAAGTTTTGTTTTCGTCAACTTCTTTGTAATTTATTCAGATTTTAACCTGTTTTGCTTAATATATTTTGTCTTTTAATTTTTTGAATTACTTAAGCTAAACATAATCTATATAGCTTATTCTTTTGCAAAAATTACCGTATTCTTGATGAAAACTATCTAATTTGTTAAGGAAAAATTAGTCTTAGAAGTCCTAATTTCATAGGTTTCAACCTGAACGATGAATCTCCAAACATCGTCTTTGAGTGTTTCTCTCACTAACTTATTTATAGTCTTATTCAAACTGCTTTCAATATACATTCTTTACCCTTAACAATTCAGTTATACATAACAACATTAAATCAATCATGAAAGATACACGTTTACGACGAATTAATTTAACAATAGCCAAGGAGCAAACATTTATTAAAAAAAAAAAAATAGAGTATTCAGATTGAAAATAAATTTAGAGAGAAAAAGGGGTCTCAGTCTCACCTGATAATCACGTGACAAGGGTAAAGCGGCGGCATCATGGAACAAAACAACCCTGGACTTACCACAATTAGCCACCACAATCTCCTCTTTCCCCACTAAAACCACTAATGCTGTGGACCCCATTGACACCTCAGCAACACCATGACTTACACCATACTCCTCCACTACTATATTTGCCACCTCATCATTCATCCTAGCAAAACTAGTAGTCATCACATTCTCCCATTCATTCATCCCTACAACATTCAACTGCTCCGCCACATAGTGGTGGAGCCTCTCCTTACACTTTTGCGCCACCTTATGACCACCGTGTCCATCGTACACGGCGAAATAATCGTAATCCAACAATTCCTCCACCTTAACAACCTCTCCTTCCTTACGTTTAACCACCCGAACGAGGCCCGGCTCGATTACGACTGCGTCCTCCATTGATCTCCGGCGGCCTATTACGGATATAACACCGGCCGCGGTGTTGGTGGATTTACTCATGTTTTGCTCCTCTGTGCTTGCTACACCTGCTGCTTGTTTTCCGTTTAGACTGCTCTCGTCTTCTGTTATTATAGATATTTTTTTCCCAGATTGCGGTGTTATTAGTATCTACTATTAATAGTAGTATTATACTAAGAATTGTATAGCTGTTGAAGAAGTACTTGAAGTTATGTTTATGTAGCCGAAATAAGAGAAATGCATGCATGAATTTAATCTGTGTACACTCCCCTGATTGGCAGGGTGCATTCTCTAGCTTAGTCACCTTTTATATATATATGTACAGATATTACTTTCAATTTAACGGTGACTATAGAATTTAAATCAGTGGGTTATAATTCAATAAATGGTGACTATATCTTATATGTGGATGCTAGTGTTTCATAAAATTTGAATAATACTAGTTTAATTAATTTACACGTACGCCACTTGCGATATAAAGAAAAATACAAAGGAAATTGCAATATGAACTAACCTACTAAAACTTTAACAATATATGACAAACAATTTGGACTTTAATTTCCTACCCTTAATATATATAAAATCTTCACAATACACAATATTATTCATGTGGTTTTTGAATCATCTCAATAATGTCCTCACCTTTATCTCTCAAATAATAAATTTCATTAGTTACATCAATCTATATGGCCGGTGTCTTTTCAACTCATATTGTCTAAAAGATTCATTAGTTAAGTTTCTATACGAGATTAAGACACATAGAACATCACTAGAAAGGAATTTATGTAGAGCAACTCTAATGGTTGTAATTTTGGACCTGCTTGCAATATTTGAAAGTAGTGAGCAAGTTGTTCAACCATTGGAGCAAGATAATTGATAACTGCTTGAGAGCAACACCTGCTCCACCAAGCTACTTGCTTGACTTCAAAAAGGCAATATGGCTTGAAATTGGAAAAAAAGGAAGGTGATGCTCACACTCCATATGATTAGTGAGTGCATCTCTATTAACAATAAAGGCACATTTTTTTTGTTTCCTACCTAATTATAATTGAATAAAAAATTAAAGCTGAAAATATCAATTGAGATGTGGGACCATTCAAGCAACAATGTATTGTAGCTTTACCATTGGAAGACTTTGTAGCTAGAAAGCAATATTGCTTAAAAAGCTGATGTGGCAAGCCAAACTACAAAGTGTTAGTTCACCATTGGAGTTGCTCTAAGCGGAGTGACAAAAGGGACGTTATTGACACTTCTATAACCATACAAGGGTATATTGTGCAAATTACTTGGAAAAATATGATAGGACAATATATGTTAGAATTTCAACAATTAAATAGTACATGACACCCTATAAAACAAACCTATGATTGGTAATTACACTCTTCCTTGACTAGTTGGTTACAATCCTATAATTGGTAGTTACACTCTTTCTTTTTTTGGGTGCATGACTAGGTCGAAAATTAACCTTATTTTGGATTGCCTTTTCCTAATAGAAGTGTAGGAGTAGGTCCTAGAGTTGAACAAAAGAAACATTCGATTAAATTTCTATATATATTGCTATAGATATTTATTTCCTCTGTCTCTTTTTAATTGCTACATTGTATTATGCACAATAATTTAGGGCATGTTCTCTTCGGCATAAAACAACTGAACTGAACTGAATTAAATTATAACTAATTAATAGTAATGATAATAATTTAGGAACTGAACTGAATTGAACTGAACTGAATTGAATTGAACTAAACTGAACTGAATTGATTGTACTGAAAATAAGGTGGAGAGAACAGGCCCTTAGGCAATGTCACTTTCAAGATTTTTGGAGGATACTTTTTCACCCATTTAATGTAAATTGATGGGGATAAGTGAAAAAGTAGTATTTTTTTAATGAAAAAAGAAAAATAAATATAATAGTATTACTTTATGGTTGGCCAAGTACACCAAATAAGGAAAGTTTAAACAATACAGCAATTAAAAAGAAGCAACTATTTAAGGAAAATGTAGCAACTAAAAAGAAACGGTTGGAGTAATATTTATTGTCTAAGTAATACTCCTTCTATTTTTTTTATTCTTCTCACTTGAAATCTTGACACTATTCATACTTGGAGAGAATCTTCTCAATTTTTTTCAATTTATAAGAAAAAATATAGTCATGTGAGGTCTTGTTTGATTCGTCTCAATTAGTACTTTATTAATATTCAATCGTTATAATTTTTTTTTACTAATATATAATAGAATATATTTAAGTTCAAATATGTGCATCGGGAGACGCGCATAGGAATGTGATAAGGATAAAAAAAAACAGAGGGAGTACTCCTCTATATAATTTGTTGTTTTATATTACTATTTATATGGTCAAAACAAGAAAACTTTGAGCATCTTTCATGGATTATATACTTATATGTAAGGAAAAAATATCTATATCATAATCCCTGATTTCCATAATTAAAATATTAGCATTTGAGAACGTGAAGGGTAAAAGATGGACCACAAAAAAAATTAAGATATTCCTCCTATCAATCTTAAAAAGATTTTCACAAAAAAAATCTTAAAAAGATAGACAATATATTTACTATCGTCCTCAAAACAACACCAACTTAATTATTTCTTTTAAGAAAAATCAACACCAACTTAGAAGTTTAGTTAAGTGAACATTGAATAACCTGTGTGCTATTCATAACTAAAGACTCCTAGAAGAATCCTAGTGACTACACGAACATGTTAAACTAGCTATTTATGCACGCTATGCGTGCGGCGACATTTGGGAAGCTCGGTAATAAAAGAATAAAAAATAAAATTATGAAAGTACATATCTAAGTTCACATCCATTGGGTGAGTAAGCAATATTTAAATACTTACATATAGTATTTAAAAACATTTTAATAAGTAAGTATAAGTGATGAAATTGCATATCCAAGTAATGAAGAAAACTGACTTTTTTTGAAGTTTGTGTTTGTAATTAATTTTGTAGTTTAAAAACATTTTATGGAATTTTTTTTTTTAGTTTGAATATGAGTTGCTCTGTAATGAGAATGTCATGTTATTTTTACTGTTTGTGGTATTAATTTTTGGTAAGTTATTGATTATTAATTTTTTTAGTTGATTGGATGTAAATTTAATTTGATTGAATCTTTTTTATTGGCAAGTTTATGTGATTGTCCATTATATGAGTTGATTGGGTTTAATAGAGAGTTGATTGAATTTTTTTTTTTTGGCAAGTTTATGCGTGTAATGGTTTTTGATTTAGTGTTGGATGGTTTAGTTGGATTGTAATATTCATGTTGTGGAGGGGTGAATATGTAAATTTAAGGGAGTACACCATTGCTCACCCCGTGGCTTATATAATAGAGATCTTGGTAAAAAAAAAAAAAAAAAATACAACTTTGAAGATATTTTTCCCTTAATTGAGAACAAAATTTATTTGTAAATATTCGAACCTAGTAAACAACAAAAGTGGGTAAATTTAATTTTTGTTAGGATTTTTTGTCCCAAACTACCTTTAACTTTCAAAATTTTTGCGAAAAACTACCTTATAAATAAATTGTTGTCCCGAACTACCTTACTTTTACCATTTTGTTGTTGACAGCTACCTTACGCCGATTTCCAGCGTTGACTTTTGTTTTTTCAGTTTAAAATTGTGGGAAAAACAAAATTACTCTTGTGGAAATTGCTTGAGATTCGAGAATACTGAGAGGGTGATTGAGGAGGGTGATTGTTTCAATTTTAGGTTAAGTAGAAGAGGAATTTAATGGTGGATTGGTGATACAAAGTGTCACATAGATACGAGAGAGAGAGAGAGAGAGAGAGAGCGCACGCACAGGGATATGGGGAAATTAGGATGAGGAAAATGAAAAAAGGGTTTGAAGAGGTCAAGTGATATAACGTGATATTAAAAAAACCGAAAAAAAGTCAACGTCGGAAACCGGCATAAGATAGTTGTCAACAACAAAATGGTAAAAGTAAGGTAGTTTGGGACAACAATTTTTTTATAAGGTAGTTTCTCACAAAAACTTGAAAATTAAAGGTATTTTGGGACAAAAAAAATCTTTTTGTTTTATATATATATATATATATATATATATATATATATATATATATATATATATAATACCACCTTTGCCTTTTAACATATTCATTTAAAATACTTATCGTCAAAACAAGAAATAAAAATTCTCAATACTAAGCAACTTACATGGAAATAGAAGATAAAACTTATGATTGTGAAAAGGTCACGTTAGATTCATTTCGAAATAGAAATATGATAAAACTGACAACAGAATAACTATGTACTTAGGCTACGTTCAGTTCACCTTATTTTTTCTTATTTCAAATCATATCAGATCAGGTCAGACCAGGTCAGACCAGATCAGATCGAATCAGATCAGATCAGAAAAAATAAGTTCAGATCAGATCAGATCAGTTCAGATTATGCTTATATTTAAAAACTTATTATTATTATCATCATGATTATTATGATTATTAGTATTACTAATGTTATTATTGTTATTGGAATAATTATTATTATTATTGTTGTTGTTATTATTATTATTATTAATATTACTTTATACAATTACTATTACTATTAATATTACTATTTACTAGTACATTTGTTCAAAAAAATTATTATTATTGTCGTTGTTGTACTTATTAATTATTAATATTGGTAATTATTATTAATGTCGTTGCTATTATTATAAATGTCATTGATATCACTATTTGAAACTATTTGTGTTCAAGAAGAAGAATGTTCTTTTGGCATTTATAAGTGTTATTTTTTATATTTATTCTAATTAATAATTTTGATATGTGATGTTCTTTTTGATGTTGTACATGTAACGAACATGACAATATCATATGATGTTTATTTTTTAAAACAATTTTGGTAGAATAATATAAATTATATATTACTAGTTTATATAAAACATGAGTAGCATGGGATAACCTAATGGTGCTGTCATCACGTTCAAAATTTTCCCTACAAATGATTTCAACTTATCTTTAAAAACAAAGTTTATATAGAACAAGACAACGATATAAGAAGAATATTTAACCATTTTGTTCAAGATCATATGATTATATATATTTATAAGTTTATTTATAATAAAAAAGAATAATTTATTGATATAACAAAGAACATGTTGTTAGTTAAATCCAAACATGTCATCAATATAAAAACAACATCTATCTTTTATTTTTAAAATGTGTTCACTCACCTAAAGACCCAACAAGCCCCAACCACCCTCCCACACCCAAAACAATATTGAAATATATGCTTCCACCAAGATTTGAAACTTGGTCTCCCATATGGAAGGTAAGAAGCCATACCATTGGACCCAAGAGTCATTAGTCTTTTATTTTTAATTGTATGTTCATATACTAATGTGCTCTTTTTCAATAAAAAAAACTAATTATGCTATAATTATAATAATAATAATTATTATTATTATTATAATTATTATTATGTTATCTATATTATTATTATTATTGTTATTGTTATTGTTATTATTATAATATTATTTATATTATTATTATTATTATAAAATTATTATTATTATTATTATTATTATTGAAAGTTGTGCATAGTAATAAAATGATAGTAATAGTAATACTAGTAATGAAATACAAAGTAATAATATATTTTTTAAGATCAGATCAGTTCAGTTCAGATCAGATAAGTTCAGATTAGAAAATTTCAGGTGAACTAAACATAGCCTTAGGCTCTGTTTGGCAACACATTTAAGTCACCTTAAATAAGTAGGTACTAAAAGTTTAAGTCACCTAAAGTAAATAGTCGTGTTTGGGGTAAGAGCTTAAATAAAATTTAAGTCTCAAAATTGATTGAAATTGAGTTCTTTATCAAATATAGTTTCTCAATTTCGAGTCTTTGAAATTTTCACCATTCCTTATCGGTTCATCTCCTTTCGCATTACCTTATTAGTTTTTACTTCTATTTCGAACTATGTTCCCAAACATAGCCTAATGAGTTATTATAACTACTAAAATCAAATCCTCATGTAACATATATGCCAATATATTAGCATTACGCCATTACGTACACTAGAAACAAAATAACTATTCAAGTTATAACTTTGGTGCATGTAATATAGAGTACTCATCAACGATAAACTCGTTACCTTTGGAGGATCTCGACGATGGTGGTGGTGGTGGCGGCGGTGGTGGTGGTGGTGGTGAAGACGAAGATGATGTCGACATCCCATAGATGTTTAACGGTAAACTAGTTGAAGCTCCGGTGTTACTAGTACGGTTACTTGGTTTATCATCCGCCAAATACAAGGACATAATAGTTGATGCTGATTTGTTTTTGTTATATTCAGGGTTTCTTTTCCTCCGCCAGGCATGTTTAATCTGACGATGGAGGCCAAATATTTGGAACTTGTTTTTCCGGCGGTTGTACATCACCTCATTTCCAAACGAAGAAGAACGGTGGAAGGAGAGAGAAATGCTGAGTTGAGTGTTAGGGACAGGTGGATTTCCAAGTTTCCAAGTACTTAAATACTCCCTCCGTCCCATAATATAGTGCCTACTTCATTTTTTGTGGGTCAAACTTTAAAATCTTTGACCGAATATTCTCATTTGTATATATAAAAAAAACATATTCATGTGGGATCTTGTTAGATTCGTCTCAATGTGTAGTTTCATAATATCAACTTTTTATACTTTTTATTAATACGGAATTGAAGATATTAAAGGTCAAAGTTACGTCTTGGAGGCCGTATAAAAAAGAAACAAGCACTATATTATGGAACGGAGGGAGTACTACATACCCATAAATATAATAATATACTCCCTTCATTTTTAAATTTAAATATAAAGCACGTGTGCTTTTTGAAAATTTGCTTTGACAACAACTTTTTATTAATATGAAAGATTACAATATTATTTAAATTTTTTAAAAGATATATCTTCTTTATCTATATATAGTAATAGTATATACTCCATCTGTTTTTTTTTTATCTTTCTCACTTGGAATCTTGACACTATTCATATTTACAGAGAATCTTCTCGATTGTTTTCAATTTGTAAAAAAAAACATAGTCATGTGGAGTCTTATTTGATTCGTCTCGTTTAGTACTTTATTAATATTCAATAGTTATAATTTTTACTAATGTATAATGAAAGATATTTAGGTTCAAAGAGGTGCATTGGGAGACACTCACAGAAAAGTGAGAATGATAAAAGAAACAGATGGAGTATCTGTTAAGGAAACACATATATAAGGAGTATATAATTATCATTGATTAAGTATTTTTGGAGATAAGGTGAGTCCAATGGTATGGCTTCATATCTCCCATATGGGAGACCAAGGTTCAAATCTTGGTGGAAGCAAAAATATCAATATTGTTGGGGGAGGGGGGTTTGGGGGCTTGTTGGGCCTCTGGGTGAGTGGCCCTGTGCGAGGGCAGCCCAGAGGAAATTCATCTTACCACGGGTTCCCGAAGGAGGCAAAAAAAAAATTCTAGTGAAAATGCAATTCTAATGTATGTATATTATTAGAGCTATACGGCTATACCATTGGACTTCGCTTGAAAAATACTACAACAACATTATTTTGTTATTATTTTTATCAGCGTGAATTGAGATTAATTAAGATCAAAGTTCGACCTCGAATATCATGTGTGCCTTATATTTTAAAATGGAGGGAGTAGTATGGATTGTAATCCCATCATTGAATTACTTAATGTGTCTCTAAACAATTTAAAATTAATGGGATAAACTAGCAAAATAAGTATACCTAAATACACTGGTTGCTAAAAAAGATTATAACATTCTCGAACTTAAAGCCGCCCCCCCTCTTTCTCTCTCAAACCCTAGCCTCCCGTACCCCTTCTTTATCAGTTAGAGGCTGCCATGGATGATTTCATCCATGGTAAGCCCCTTTTCCCCTTTTATAGAGGTGATCATGGGCCGGGTCGGGCCGGGCCACGCCAAAAAATGCCCATTGTGCGGGCCGGGCCCAAATTCGGGCCAAAAATTTGTGCCCAAAGCCCGGTATTTCGGGCCGGGCCGAGCGGGCTTTTGCGGGACAAAACGGGCCGGGCCCAAATTTTAGACTAAAAAGTGTTTTTTGGCTTGTCCAAAGCCCGACCAAAAAAAAAAAAATTGGTCGGGCCGGACCCAAAAAAACTGCCCAAGCCCGCCCAAAAACCGGGTCGGGCTGGACTTGATCAGCTCTACCCTTTTATTTTCGGTTTTTAGTTCATTTTCTTATTTTGTTTAATAAATTAGTCTCTCTTTATGAGCTTTTTTCAAACCCTGTTATGGGGTTTTTAGTTTCTGTTTTGGAAATCTCTTTCTCCCCTATGGGAGTTGTGAGTATGTTTTTTTTTTTGTTTTTAGGTATGAGAAATTGTTCTCATTGGTTGAAGTTTGAGACTCAACATGAAGGTATTGAGATCTCGGATGCGTTCAACATGACTCGATCAAGAATGTTCTTCCCAAACTATATCAGAATGATAGACTTCCTCATCAATAGCTGCTTGATTCAGCAAATCTGAGGGCTATTTGTGTATTCTTAATCCGGTTCGTATCAGTTTCTTCGAATACGAATTCGATTTAGTCTCGTTTAATTGTATCTTGTTTTTCCTTAATACCTATTATAAATGTCGTTTGACCTTCAATTAATGAAAATTCTCTTTAAAAAAAAAACACTGGTTGCCTTAAGGCCGTAATTCGAATTTATTTAAATTTATATTTATAGTACATATATAATTTGTAATACTTAACCTTTTGAGGCTCAAAAAGCACACTTTTGACAAAAAAAGTTTTGAAATGTAGTTGTCATTTACGTATTCCTACTTTTTCCAGGATTGTGAAAGTTACAATACTAAGTTATCAAGCAACCTTTGATAAGAATGTGATATGTGTATTTCCTTTGTCTCACAACCAGACCTTTGTCTCATCAAACATGTTCGCCTAAGTTTTTAAGTACGCTCATTTTCTTTCTTACATATTCCCTATATTTTTGTTTTTACTCGTCCATTATCAACCTCAGGGCCGTCTTAGAGGGTGTACAAAGAGCCCAACCGCACAGGGCCCTAATTTGAAGAGGGCCCCAACATTTTAATTTTCTAATATTTTCTTATAAAAAATGCTTATTTCTTCCTCGTGGTCTGAAAAAAAATCAAAATTTTCAAATATTTGCTTAATGAAATTATATGTTATTGCCTAAAATATATATATACATCTTTTTAATTTTAATGATATAAGGGCCTCATTTTTAGTTTTAAAACAGGGCCCCTAAAATTTCCAAGACGGCCCTGATCAACCTGCTATTGACCCACAACCCACATAGCTCGACTAACTATTAGCCAGCCTCACCAACCCCCTAGTCAGCAGTCACTGTATCAACACAATTCAACCAAATAACCGGGTCTATGAATAATAATAAATTCTCCAATCTTCCATATATAGATATAACAAGATGTTGTTGTTGGATTCATCTATGTATATTCTACCTTAAGGGCAAGGCTATTAAGGGGCTTAAGAGGGCCATGGCCCCTGCTAGCCCAACCATACCTATAATATATAAGAGACACAAATAGAAGAAAATTAGGAAATCAAGTAAAGTGGCCTCCCATAATGTAATAAAAAAAAGGAAGTATACTTGGCCCTCCTCCTTAACCAAGTCTGGCTTCGCCCCCTGTCCCACCTTCAATATATTTAGGCCATGTTTTTTTGGACTTATTTTCGTTTCAGTTCGTTTTAGTTCAATTTAGTTCGGTTAAGTCTTGTCTAATGTTTTAATTATTATTTTTGTTTACAATACTACTATTAATATTGTTGTTATTATTAATATCATAATTATGATAGCAATAAATTTTTATTTTTCTATTTACATTTTATTATTATTATTTTTTTTACTATTATTATTGTTATTGTTATTGTTATTTTTATTATTTTTGTTGTTATTGTTATTGTTATTGTTATTGTTATTGTTATTGTTATTGTTATTGTTATTGTTATTGTTATTGTTATTGTTATTGTTATTGTTATTGTTATTGTTATTGTTATTATTATTATTATTATTATTATTATTATTATTTTAATTATTATTATTATATTATATTATTATTATTGTTATTGTTATTATTATTGTTATTGTTATTGTTATTGTTATTGTTATTGTTATTGTTATTGTTATTGTTATTGTTATTGTTATTGTTATTGTTATTGTTATTGTTATTGTTACTGTTATTGTTATTATTGTTATTGTTGTTGTTATTATTGTTATTGTTGTTGTTATTATTATTATTATTATTATCTACACCACCACCAACAACAATTTATTAAAAATAATAAACAATTATGTAAAAATAATAAATAATAATGATGATGATAATAATAATAATAATAATAATAATAATAATAATAATAATAATAATAATAAGTATCGATAATATTATGTTAATATTTATTGATTATTATCGATTATTATTATTTTAGAAAATTAAATATACAGTTCAGTTCAGTTTCTCTCAGTTCAGTTCAGTTCGTTTCAGTTTGTTTTAGTTCAGTTCAGCCCAATTCAGTCCAAAAGAACTGGGTCTTATTAATACATAATTATATATACTTCATGTGTTTCTTTTTAAATGCAACAAATGCACTTTTACGCATCCCGAGGCATTATTTTGACCACAAATATCTATAATTACATATAAGTTAAAATTATAAAAATTACATTTTATGAAAGTATGTCAAGAGATGAATCTAAGAAGATCCTACTTGACTATGTTTTTCATTATGTGTAAACCACAAATCTTAGTTAAAGTGAAAAGTGTAAATAGTAAAAAAGTGCATTTGTTGCATTTAAAAAGAAACGGATGAAGTATAAATTATCAAAGTTATATTTTGGAAATTGCATAAACAAGAAACATAAAAACTATTACTTCCTCTGTTTCATATTAAATGCTTGCACTTTTAAAATTGCGGATTTCGAGGCGATTTTTGGAGAGGGAGAGAGATAGAAAGAAAGAAAAGTGGAGACCCATGTGATAGGAGAGAGATAGAGAGGATTTAGGCTCGTTCTTTGGACTGAATAAGTCCGAACCGAATTAAAATGAATAAGTCTCGGGCGAATTGAATTGAAATGAATAAGTCCGAATCCCGGCGAATTGTTACGGGCGGGCGATCGATTCGAACCGAACCGAATTGAGTATTATTAATAATTACAAGTAGAATAATATTTTTATCATCATTGATAATGATAATAATTAATAATATTAATGATAATGATAATTATAATAATAATATTAATACTAATACTAATAATATGCATAATAAAAATATTCTTATAAATTAAGTAATATTAATACTAATACTAATAATATGCATAATAATAATAATAATATTCTTATGAATTGAGTAATATTAATAATAATAATATTAATACTGATAATATGATACATTGTTTAAACTTATTTATTTGGAGTTCTTCACCCACCAAAAAGTAATACTTCCTCCGTTTCCAAAAGTTCTTCCTACATTAACCAATTTTCTCTCACAAAACTATTCACAATAGGAACAACAAAATAAATCGGATGGAATATTACTTTTCTATCTTTCGCTTCTTTCACCAAAAATTACTCTTTTTATCACTTGTCTCCCTTATTTTATATTAAATAGGTGAAAAAGTACCCTCCAAAAAGCTTAAAAGTGACATTGCCAAAAATCTTAACAACAACAATAATAATAATAATAATAATAATAATAATAATAATAATAATAATAATAATAATAATAGTAATAATATTAGTAATAACAACAACAACAACAACAACAACAACAACAACAACAACAATAATAATAATAATAATATAAATAAATAATAAGTTGTAGTCCGAACTAAACTGAACTGAACTGAAATGAATAAGTCTGAACTGAACTTATATGAACTGAACTGAACAGAAATGGTCTGAATTGAACTGAATTGAATTTCCATTTATTCAGTCTAAAAGAACATAGCCTTATTTCCCAAAAAAAAAAGTGTAGCATCTAATATGAAACACCCCATAATAATGGAAAGTGTAGCATCTAATACGAAACAGAAGAAATATAAAATATAAGAAAGTATTTATATTTTTGTCATGAAACCTGGAAATGGAATTATTGGCGATATTGGCACCTCGCAGCCTCTTATGACCGAATTGAAGAAGTGTACGTGAACGGTCATGATTCCACATAAGGGGTACAAGTGTTACAAGTATCGGGTGTAGGATGACGTTTATTCGGCGCCAGCAGGGGAGCTAGTCATCATGTTGCAACTTAAAAAGATCCTCGATTGAGGAAGTGATAACGTGTCGTTTTAGAACGTTGCGGTCACTTGAAGATGGACTGTTGGAGCCTCGAGGTGGGAATATTGCAAATTTGCATTGCAATCCACATTTACGCAGGGTCCTCTAACTTGATGTCATGAAATATATTAGTCGGAATCACATTATCATATTAGAGCTGATAAGAGTTGATAGGATACGACAATACGATAAAAATCGAATAAAAAAAATTAGTTGGGTTAATGTTGAAGTTTTCAATATGAAGATGACACGCTCGAACCCATTTAACACAAATACTACACAAAGATAGGATGTTAATATACAAATTGGTTGAAAATAATCAAAAAGTTGCTTAACACGACAACTGAAGGATTTTGTCCTCGATCAAGTGTAACAAACTAAATGTATATGGACAAATTATGGAGATAAAATATTCAATAATATTAGGTGACCGCGACGTTTTGCTATAAGCTAATTGCGGTCTGTTGGGCTAGTATAATTGGGCCAACTACTAATATATATTGGGTCTTATGAGGTCACACAATGTGACAACCCTTGGATATTACCCAAATCCATTTGTGAAATGGGTTGGGCGGTTTTTAGATGTGTGGGATGAGTTGTAACTCATGAGTTTATTAGACTAATAATGTATGACATTATGAGGCAAAATAAAGCCTCATGAAACACCTCTTTGTAACCACCTTATATAATGGTATGTGGGTTACAAAGGTGTTAGGATTATTACATCATTTTGAGAGAGAAAAATCTGATTTTCCTTGCTCTCCCCTCTCCCCTCTCCCCCCCATTCGGCTATCATTCACCTCAAAAGTAAGAGGGTTCTCCTCTCTTCCGTACTAGCATACGTGGTGATCCAAGGGTTGTTCGTGGACCAATATTAGAGGAACGGTGTTTGACGTTCTAAAGGATCTCCACTAGAAGGCTAGGGGTGGAAGTGGAATTCACGCATCAAGACTCAAGAGGTATATTCTATACTCTTTATAGATTCATGTTAATTTATGCAAAGATCTTGGTGTTAGATGTTTGAGTATATGATACTCGTTTTCCGCATTAAGCATCTAAATTCCTACAACAACACGTGAACAGGGACACAAACCGGACACGGAAAAAAGTGGATTTGAGTTAAGATATATCATTACATTTAATTAAATTGTTAAACACGATACGCCACATTCATTAAATGGGTTGCGTTAATGTCAAGGATATTTCAACCCGTTTATATATGACATGAACGTTAACACGACAGGAACACGTCCTTTTGCCAACTCTAAACAGACTAGACTATAAGATTTGATATTTTTGTTAACTTATTAAAATATATACTTAATCAATTAAAATTATGAAAAGTTAGACTATGGAAAGATACACAATGAAACAAGAAATTAACAAAATACCACTTGGATATGTTTTAATTATAATTAGTATGTAAAACATATGATCCAAGCTCAATAAAAGCAAAGTCCAAAACATACTAAGTTGGAACATATTGATCCATATCATATCAAATTGTAATAAATTCAAACCAGATGACCTTATTTCAAGAAACACAGTTTATGTATTACAAATACTTAATAAAAACAGTTTTGAAATATGCAACCTAATTAAAGGCTAACAATAAGTATTAGATATATTTTCTTGAATGGTGATATTAGTTAGGAATTTATGATAAGATTTCGCATAAACCGGTTTTATAAACATTTTAACTATAGCTTGATACGTTTATGTTTCACTTTTTATAAGTAGGGTTACTGCATATATAATTTTCTACTATAAAATAATCAATAGACATTTGAAACAAATTTTAGAAAAATGTATCAACAAAATGTTTGCTCTCTGCAATGAACAGCTACTAATATATCATGATGATACATCAAACCACTTTAGACCAATTAATGACATTTGTATTGCTATACAAAGTTTTTTCCACCATGAGAAACTGCCTCCTTCCCTCACTCATACTATTATAGCATTGATTCCTAAAAATTCGAACCCATAAACATCAAACCACTTTAGACCAATTAGTCTTATCAATACTCTCTATGAAGCTATATCTAAGCTTCTAGTTCGACGATTATGCCTCATTCTAAAATCTAATATTAGCCCTCTACAATATGCTTTTACCCCTGATAGGTCTATACATGATAATATTTTAATTGTTCAAGAAATTATGAATGTGTTCCAAAAATCCACTTCCAAAACAGGATGGTGTGCGCTTAAACTAGATATGGAAACAGCTTATGACAGGATTGAATGGGACTTCCTTTGGCAATGCTTAAGTTCTCTTGGCTTTCCTGAACAATGGGTGACTTGGATTAAGGAATGCGTCACCAATGTCTCTTATTCTATTAAAGTTAATGGAGAAAACACTACTTGGTTTAAGCCCCAAAAAGGGCTCTGTTAAGGGGACCCCTTATTTCTGTATCTTTTTATTATCTGCATGGATGTCCTAAGCCAAAAGCTATCTCTGAAAAGTGCTGAGCCTAATTCAAGACTTGGTATTAAGATTTACCCTCGGGGAACTCGTATCCCATGTCTTATGTTTGCAGATGATAGCCTCGTCATTTATAAAGCAACTACTTCAGCATGTAACAAGCTAAAAACGATCCTAGATGAATTTTGCGCCCTGTCGGATCAGCTTATTAATTTTCAGAAACCAACTTTAGTTTTTTTCTCGTAAAATCCCTAATTTCAAGAAACCCACTCTAGCTAGCCAGTGCAATATGACTACTAATGGCCATCTTGGTAGAAATCTGGGGATCTTTTTTTCCTCCTTCCATCTTCTCAAAAAGGATTTCCGTCACGTTTTAGAAAAAACCCAGCAACGTATTAATCAATGGGAAGCAGGCTTCTTGTCAAAAGCATGGAGATTTACCTTAATCCAATCGAATCTTGAATCTCTACCTGCATATTCGTGTTCCTCTTCACTTCTTCCATCAGAAATTTGACACAATCCACAGACAATTTTTTTGGAGACAAAACAAAGATAAAAATAGTACTCCCCTTATTAGTTGGAGTAAAATTTGCCAGCCAAATTCCCAAGGAGGCTTGGGCCTCAGGAAAACCAAGCCGCTCAATCAAGCCTTCCTTGCCAAACTAGGATGGATGCTGGTTTCAGACAAGGGCAACTTATGGGCTAAATTAATTAAAGAAAAGTATTCATCCCATAAAACTTCTTTTGATTATACGCCTAAACAAAATGATTCCTTCATTTGAAAAAAAATACTTGCACAAAGGCACATTATAAGAAAAGGAATAAGATGGAAAATTGGCAATGGTAAATCTACTTTTTTTTTTCTGGCTCGACAACTGGGTCCAAAATGATAATTTGGCTACCCTTCTCAATCGTAATTTAAATAAATTTATAGATGTCAATCTTAAAGTTGCAAACTTTATTACCGATTCTCGCTCTTGGGATATTTCTCTCCTCAAGCAATTCTTACCAGACCATCTAATTGCAAAAATTAAAGGTATCCCGCTTCCCATAAATGAAATTGACGATTCTCCGGTTTGGGGGCCAACCCCTTCAGGTCAGTTCTCAGTTAAATCTACAACCTGGCTAGCTCATAATGTTCAGGAATCCCCTTGGAATTTTAAATGGATCTGGAAACTTGATATTCCACCAAAAGTACAAATTTTTTTATGGCACATATGCCACGAAAGTCTTGGTGTTAGACACACGCTCCATACAAGGAAGATAATTCCTATTGACCGTTGTCCAATTTGTAACCTTCAAAGTGAAACTTTAGACCATCTTTTTGTTAATTGTACAAAAGCGTATATGTTATGGCATTCCCCTCAAATCATTGAATGGCTTCAATTAAAGCTACCGTCTCTGCCACTCTTGACTACACTTGATAAGTTTAAGAGTAACTTAAACATGTCTAAAATTATATTTATAATATGGAGTATTTGGAAAGAACGAAATGTCGTCATCTTCTCCAATGAATCTTGGGTTTTTCACGGGAATCTTTCAAAGAGGAAAATTTAATTATCGGAATGGAGCGCAAGATCCATTATACTCCCTCCGTCCCATAATACTTTTTACACTTTCCTTTATTATCCGTCCCGTAAGACTCTTTTACACTTCTATTTTTAGATATGACCCACTATTATTTTAATCCTTCTATCTTTTAAACTCTCTCCTCCAAATAAAATAATACCACTCTTACTACCCACCAACTCTAACCATGGCCCACACTCTCTCTCCTTAAAATAAAATAATACTACTTTTACTAACTACTAACTCCTATCACATCTACTTTTCAATAAAATAACAATTGATAACTAAACAACAACCTATCATCTAAAACTACGTGCATTGATAAGTGTCAAAAGTACTGGGACGGAGGGAGTAGATAATCACCATCACAAGGATATCCCCTAAAGGGAGCACTACCCCTTTCCCATCCCCCCATCATACATCTATCCTCATTTCATGGTTACCTCCACCATCAAACTTTCTCAAGCTTTACTTTGATGGTTCAGTTAAAAATCAATTAGCAGCAGTTGGATTCATCATCAGAGATCACAATGGTCAAGCTCTTTATGCAAAAGCTTACCACCTTGGTTCTGCACCAGTTTTGTAGCTGAAGCCACTGCTCTACATCGGGGTATTTCCTTCGCCTCCCAACTCAACATCGACAATCTTCTCATTGAAGGAGACAACCTACTAGTCATCAATGCAATAAACGGTATTTGGAAAGCCCCATGGCAAATTCAAGTTATACTCAAAGTATTCAGATCCCGCTGCAGCAATTTCACTCATGGCCAATCTTTCATGTCTATCGTGAAGCTAATAGGGCAGCCGATTGGATAGCTAACGTTGGTCACTTAGTTAATGATTCTTTTTCCATTGATCTTTGTAATGCTCCAGAGCTCTATAAAATCCTTGTAATCGATGCATTAGGAGTTCCCATCGAGCGGAGGGTATCCTAATGCTTTTTTTCGTTACCTTATAAAAAAAAATATCACGATGATACGAATACTGCGTAATGATATGGTATTTTATAATCATTATTGAAAAAGAGAGTCAAATTTATCCCTATTTTTTTCGTGAAATCTCCCAAATACTTATAACTTTTACCAAAATTATATAATATGCCACTATATTTTATACTATCAGCATAGCAGAGTTTGATAAGCCCCTTTTTTATCTTCTAATACTATATTTTAAGTTCTTCTTTATGATAAAAGTTCAATCTCTCTATATTGAAGAATTATTACTCATTTAGAGGTCATTTGGTTCGAACTAAGGAATGGAAATGGAATGGACATTCGGAGATAAGGAGTGGAATGGTAATGGAATCTGTTACTTTTAACATTGTTTGTTTTAACTCAGGAATGGAATCATTTTTCTAATGACACCCTTTCTCATTGTTTGGTTCACAATTTGAATGGATTCACCTTTTTTAATTTCACTTTTATTATAAAATCAAAATAAAATATGTAAAAAGAAACTATAATCTCAGATAATTTCATAAAAAATTACATTAAATTTAGAGAAATTATAAAAATTATTCTCTATTCTACGAAAATTTTCATCGGTATTTTAAGAAGTTAGTCTAAATTATAAATTCAAAGAAAATTATAAACCAAAAGGTGCTAGAAAATATAGATCTATTGATCAACGCAATAAAGCCCTCATCAAGTTTGACCAAAAGCATCACAATTTAACAACAAACTTGAATTTTTGCCAATCCCTTCGATTATACCACTTATTCGGACTCCTCACAATCTACTACTACATCCGCCATTGTTGATTTGAGTGAAGGTGTTGAAATTTAAACAGAGAAATTCGACAGATCTTTGCAAATTGGGAAACCCTAATTTTTTTGGATTTGTTTTGAAGACATGGAGGAGAGATAGGTGTGAACGAAGGAGAAGGCGAGAGACGAACAAAGGAGAGAGAGGGAGAGGTAGAAAGTGGGTTGAAGTGTTTGAGGAAGGTAACATATTTTGTTTCCTCTGGTGAAAGGAGGGTTTCAAATGAGTGGAATCAGAATTGGGCTAGTAAGGGAGTGAAATAAGTTGACAACCCTACCAAACATATTAAAAGGAAGTCCATTACCTCAATATGTTTCCAAGCCCAAAAAACCTCCAACCAAACAGACCCTTAATGGGTTAAATCTACCCCTGTATGGACTCTCTCTCTCTACCCTTGTGAGAGGTTGAGGACATTGTCTTTGGTTCTTAGGTTTCCACTACTAAAACTCTGTTATTTTAGACTGAATTGAACTGAATTTGTCTGAACTGAAATGAATGAAATTTGTGAGAGGAAAATAACTGAACTGAGCCGAGCCGAGCCGAACCGAACCAAACTAAATTGAATTTGTCTGAACTGAACTGAATTTTTATTAATTCAGTCCAAAAGAACAGAGCCTAAATAGTTTGTTGATGAGAATATATATTGTGTTACAGCATATGCCAACTCTTTTTCTACAATAATTGAGCTAAATCAAATCTATACAAATATATTAAAAAGCGTTCCCATCAAAGGAACGGTGCCATGTGACACTCTTCTCAAGCTTCTAATACACATGTTTATAATCTCATTAAAAAATATTAACAATGTATACTTACTAGGATTCAAACACAAGACCTTTGAAACGAAATGTGAGTGTTTAACCACTAATCCACTACAATTATAATGCTTAATGTTTCAAAGTAAAACATAATAAAGTCTTATAATTATATGTAATTATAAAGACATAGATGAACCTTTTGATCTCTAACACTTTTATCAAGTAATAGCATTCCTTTACCCTAATAATATTGAAATTGTTATTTTGGTCCCCAACTCATTAGAAGTTTTTTGGGAAATTTCATCACATATCCATGAGGTTTGGCGCAATTCCCAAGATAACCCCCCACATTTGGGGAATGAGCTCTGTCAAGAATTAGAAAGTGATGTATAAAATTCTTCCATTTTAAAAATTAATATTTGCACATTTAGGGCATGTTCTCCCCAACTTATTTTCGGTTCGGTTCCTAAATTATAATCATTACTACAAAAATCAGTTATAATTTAATTCGGTTCGATTCGGTTGTTTTATGCCGAAGAGAACAGGCCCTTAGTTTATAAATGCACATATAAAATGTCAGAATGTAAGAACATTAGTCATTTTCATTTTAACACACTTCTCATTGTAAACCATATAAATATCTGTGCAGTGAATCAAGTAATTAACAAAGTGAATTTATAGTAACTATTTCTAGTTAGAGCATGATTAATTGATTGTTTAAGCAAGGGAAATGGGAAGATAATCGAAAATAAACCAGATTCATTAACTTTTACTATATTTATACTTGATGGGAGGGAAATTAAAGATTTATAGATAAAAAGAGAGTTGAAAAAAATAAAGGAGGATAATAAAAAAGAAAGATAAAAAACACAAAGGATCTAATCTATATATCTATATATATATATATATATAAAGCTAAGTTCATTATGCCTACATGTCAAGGTAATATACATTACGACAAATGTCGTCTTCTCATATCGTTTTAATATTAAACTGCCATGTGTAGATTGATAGAGAGCTAATGCTTATGTGTCGCTTGCATATCGCAATAAGGCGTGTGTCATAATCTTTATAACTAGGCAAGAGGGATCTGTAAATCAATTACAATATTTCGAATTAGGAAATATTGTTATAATGTTCCTTAAATCAAGCAAAGAATCATGTACTGGATTAATGGCTTAGAATAAATTGCCTTATATCATTCATAATTAACAGCCTTGATTGGAATCAATCATAGTAGTTCTTTGCCTACTATATAATAGAATCCTCCAAAATCATTACAATACATCTCCTATTTCTCTTAATATTTGCAATGTAAGAGTACAATTTATATAGATACAGTAGCTTGAAGCTTAGAAAGGAAGTATGAATTAATTCTACTACTGACTTAATGACTTAGTCTAATGAAGAAACTAATTGAAAAGATAAAATTACACCAAGCTAACCGTGAGATGATAACTTATCATATACAATAACTATGAGATAATAATCGACTTACTCAATTCTTATCTCCAATAATTTTACCCCATTGTTGCCAAAACAGAGCATGCGAAGGATAGGACACTTATTTATGAGGATGTTGTGTTTTTGAAGCTGTTGAGCTTTCTGATTGACTAGAAGAGCATGGAGAAAATGTTGGAAGTTCGAAAAATGGCATTCATTAACATGCTTCGAGCTTTTCCCAATTGGTTTTTTTGTTAAGATGATCACCAAGTATCAAGAAAAAAAAAAATATTTTAATCAATAAAATGATAACTTAGAAAATCATAGTTATACTATACTTATAATCAAGTTATATACTACTTCCTTTTATAAAATATATTATTTTAGAATGAATAAAAAATCTTCCAAATGGTTATCTGTTCAGTCTATTTGCTCAATCTAAGAGATAGACGTCTATATGTAGCCATCAAGGTTGAGATGAGCAAGTATTATAATATAGTCAATTGGCTATTTGTTTTAAACATTCTCAGTGCTTATGAGTTATGAGTTAGTTTACCTACTTCTTTGGATGTAGAGTTTTAACGGAATTAAGTATGTGGATTATAGAAGAAAAGAGAAAGTATTAATTTATTGGCAATTATTTTGAAATTGATGTTGTGGGTCAAAAAAAAGTAGAGTGAGAAGCTAAAGATAATATAAATAATTGGTGAGATCATGTCAAAAACAAAGGAAAGAAAAAAAAAAAAAAAAAAAAGAAGTGGGTAAAATAAGAAGGGACAACCCAAAAAAAAGGATAAACTAATAAAAATCAGAGTGAGGGTCTGTTCTATTCGGCATAAAACAACTGAACTGAACTGAACTGAATTAAATTATAACTAATTAATAGTAATGATTATCATTTAGGAACTGAACTGAACTGAAAATAAACTGGGGAGAGCAGGCCCTGAGTATAATTTTTTTTTAAGGTAAGATGAAGGGGACTCACTTTGAGGGAGATAGGGGGAAATCTTCAAATGAATCCCATGAGGTTTGATCCCTAGACTTCGAGAGATATGAGGTGGGAAGCGATGCCACTAATCGAGTGAGTACATATCAATTGGGCTATATCATCGATCATTTTTAGCGTCTCTGCTGTAAGGTATAGTATATATTTGGAGTAGATTTTTTTTTTTGACATCAAATTTGGAGTAGTTTCAATCATGATGCATCATGCATGTTGTATCCCCGATCTCTTTATCATCTCTTCTTTTTAAGCATGGACATTCTTTCCTAAATAATCTCTTCCTTTCAAGCAGTATTACAGGAAGGAAATAGATATATTAAGAGAGTTACAATGTCCAAAATGTCATTAAGTTAAGTTTTTCTATTCTCATCATCACTTACTCCAATTTTGTGTTGTAATACGTTTGGTGAAGGATGTGATTGAATAATATGGTTACTCTGTTCGGTTGTTGTTGTAGCCTCATAAATAGAAAAAGGATTCAAACCAGCAGACTACGTCATAAATTTATTTATCTTTTTCAACAACATGCATATATAAATAGATTGATTTATAATATCTAATAAAAGATTGATTGTGATGAAGGGTCTTATTTTGGCTACTTTTTAGATCTACAAATTAGATAAAAGTAAGAAGATAAATTTAAGATCTACAAGCTCTTAAATTTATAAATTTAAAAGTTAATTTACACATAGTTTACATCCTTAGATTTTCGTACCATGTACTTGGCAAATATAACAGTAATTACATGGTGTTTATTTTCCCAAAGTGATCCTAAATTCCTAATACTACATCGATTTTTTTTAGATGCAACATTTGATTATTATAATCTACCCACTAAAAAGGCAAATGTTGCACATAAAGAAAACAGAAGAAGTATATAATACTTTGAGTGCTATGTAACCTTATTTCCTAAAAGCCATTAACTAATTTTTAATACAAAAAGAAAATTGATATTTTTAATAAATAACATGTTTATCTATCACGAATACACAAGAAAAGCACGTTGAATTGTTGATTAATCGCCAAAGGTCATTCTTTCGCAAAAATAAGACTCACTATGTACTTATATTTACTATAATGAAATTTAGAATCTTAAGTTGGTGGGTAAGAAATATATTAAGGTGGTCACTTGAGCAGGTAAGATGGGTGATGAGCCAGGTAAGGTGATTATTGTAAGGTTCTAGATTAGAATTAGAAATATTATATATAGTTAGTGATATTTTAATCATTATTGAATCATTATCAATAATATATCTTATTTCATAATTTAGTATGGTGCACCTAGAATATAAAATTATCAATAATTTTTCCGATAGTGGAAGTAATATAGTGAAGTAATATACAAAGATTAACAAGAGATATAAAAAACGATATCATATGTACAAATTGGTGTGCTGATTATGCATGTTCTTTGCCACTTTTAAATGAAACAACAAGTAATGTGTGCTCTGGATGAAAAATTATTTATTGTCAAACCAATTCACTTAATTTTAATCAAAATATATCACTTTTAGCTGAAAATGTATCACTTTTAAGTCAAAGTGGGTCATTTTACAAGTTTAAAGAGGTAACTTTTAAGCAAAGTGTAACTTTTAATTTTTAATGGGTCACTTCTAGATTAATAAAATTGACATATTTAAGGCAAAAGGATACCCCCATCTCACAATAATAACTGTATATCTGTGTTACTAAAGAATTTGTATAAATAAAATAGTCAATTAATATCTTTTAGTGTATATATATATATATATATATATATATATATATATATATATAATCAACAAAAACCTACACGTGCATTTTATCATGACAGTAGCTACATCAGTCACTGAATGCACGGGTCATAAGCCGGTTTTAAAATATATTTTATTACACGTTATGATTATAAAAACTTTAAATCATGAGCTAATATTCAAACCATGATTTTAAGAGAAACATCCTAAAATAAAAATTTATAAAACAAAACATTCCCTCGCATTTTAATGTGTTTTTTTTGTTTTATTTACGTATTAATGTATATATCACAATTATAAGATTTTTAAACTTCAAAATGTTGCAACAAAGGATTTGTATATATCATCTAATATAATTTTACATTTTATATTCTTTCAACATATTAAATGCATGAATTTTAATAATTATGGATTCAATAAATTTGGAACAAAAACAGCTACTTAATAAACAAAACAATTTCCGTGCATTATGCATTGGTCCAAATCATATATACATAAAACCTCCCGTGCATTTTTGCACGGGTTAAAAGCTAGTCTCTATTATATAAGTGAAGGGGGGAGGAAGATGGTGTCCCCTCACAAAAAGTCTAATATACCCTTAATGATTTAAATTGTCATATATATTAAATAGTCTATTCTTCTTCCTACTTGCCATATATATTGAACAAGTTAATAATGGAATTGAATTTTAAATTTCAATTAAATATTAAATTAAGGAGAATGATTTATTCTTCTTAAATATGTGTGAAAAACTCTCATAAAAAATTAAATTGACAATATAACTTGATTGAAACAATCTGTACAAAAAAATAAAAACTTTAATTTCATATTAATAATTATAACGATAATATTTTAAAAGCTAAATGTTGATTATTATTCGGTAATCTCTATTATATAAATCAAACTCTTCCACTTTATTAAAATATTCAACGATTGAATCTGATACACAAATTCTTCCACTTTATTAACACATGTTTTCTTCTGCTTTGTATTTTCTTCACTTATATAATAGAGATTTGAATAATGAAGAACAAATAACTAAAAAAACCAACGTAACATTGATTTAAGAAAAATATATTAAAAAAAAATTAAAAATCATTCTAAATGTTTGTTTGAATCAATTTTTTTATGAATAACTAATTGAGAAAAAGAATGTTAATATGACACGCACGCATAACGTGCAAAAAATACTAGTATAAGCTTAAAGAAGGACAAAAAAGGAAAAAAATAAAGAGAAGACAATGAATTCGGAGGACAAAACAAGGAAAAAATAAAGAGAGGACAATGAATTCGGATGACAAAAAAAGGAAAAAAATAAAGAGAAGACAATGAATTAAAAAGCAATACTAGAATTAGAATCCGTGACTAGGGGTGTGCACCGGTCCAAAACCGACCGGTGGACCGGAATCCAAATTTTTTTTGGACCGGGACTGGAAGAATTCCGGTCCGGTCCGGTTTTGGACCGGTTAGACCGGAATTAATATTTTTTTATAAAAAAAAAACTTTTTCTTAGATTTAAATATATTAATAAATTCAATATATTAAAATATAATAATTCTAAAAGCAATAATCTTAAAGGCAATAAATATGAGGTTTTAACTTTGTAACTTTTTAAGTTAAAATTTTTTTTTTTAAAAAAAATCTGGAATTCCGGTCCCCCGGTCCAGGCTGGAAAATTCCTATTTTGGACCGGACCGGACCGGAAACCAGGAATCTCAGCTTTTCATGGATTGGGGACCGGACCGGAAAATTCCGGTCCGGTCCGGTTCCGGTCCGAATTTCGGTCCCGGTCCAAAAGTGCACACCCCTACCCGTGACCCCTAAAGTTGAAGCACGAAGGATTACACACGTATTATCGCTGAGCTACAACACTTTCCAATGACATAACATGCCTTTTGTTTCCTTTTTTTCCCCAGTTTTCCTTGTTTTTTATCCGGATCCGCGTGGGTTAAGTTGAACCCACTTAACCCACGCTGGATCCGCCACTGGATGTATGATGTAGTATGGGTAGTTTTCACTTTTCACTTAGAAATTGCGGAAAGAGAAAATCAGATTGTGAGAGAGGGGAAATTAGGAGAGAGAAAGAGAGATGGAAAATGGAGAAGTTGACAGCAGACTGGTGAGAAAGTGCATAGAAGCAGCGTGTGAGAGCAGAGAAGCCGTCGAAAAATGGCGGATGCAGCGCCGATCTCTTCAACGCCTTCCTTCTCCTCTCGCTTCCGCTCTTCTCCACCGCCTTTTGCTTCGCCGCCTTCTCTTCCCTTCCTTGCTCGAGTTTGTCCTTCATTTCCTCTGGCTTTTTTTTTTTTTTTATATTAACTAATGATGATCGATGATTATACAATTCAGTGTTTGATTTTATCTTTATTTTTTGCGGATTCCATTGATTGAAATCAATTTTGTGTGATTGAGTTTGAGTTATGTTTAAATATTGTGTCGATTGACGAATTGATGCTGATTTTTGTGTTTAATTTTTCCTGATTTTGGTGATTGATGATTCTAGGCCTTGGTTTTTAGTTCAGCTTGTGTTACGGCAGATTTTCTGGTAATAACGCTTCTCATATTGATTTTGTTGCCTGAAATCATTGTTTTAGAGTTCTGTTTATGCTGTATATATGAACTTAACTACTCCTTTGAATAGTTTAAGACTATGTGGAACTTTGATGTTTCCACATTCTTTAGACGAGGTTTGGTTATATTGAAAAATTGCTATATTTTTTGCTGAATTAAGTATGTCGAGCGCTGATGTTTCCACATTTTGTTGCTGGACTGATTACTAAATACTTCGATTTATCGCCTCAAAATATAAAAAAGTTTGTTATATTGAAAGAGTATGTGGTACGTTGATGTTTTCACAGTTTGTTGCTGGTCTGGTTACTAAATTGGACAGTATTAAAGTAAATACGTTATATTGAATGTCGATGCTTCCACTTTTTGTTGCTGGACTGATTACTAAATTGGACGGTATTGAAGTTAATATGTGATAGTGAAAGAGTATGTGGACCTTTGATGTTTTCTCATTCTATTTGCTAGACTTACTGAATCAAATCTTGAGCAAGAGTGAGATTGGATGACTAGTTTTCTCTTATTTGTTGAAATGCTGTTTTCGTAGTGGTTCACATTTGTGATTCTTTCAGTGTTTGATTATCTTCCTTTTATGTGGAATTTTGTGTAGAGTGTTCAAATTTAGTGTAGAGGAGGTTGATTTAAGCGGGGAGAACTCGGTGGATGCAGAGTGGATGGCATACTTGGGAGCATTTTCCTATTTGCGCTACCTCAACGTGGCAGACTGCTATAGGATAAATAACCATGCGCTTTGGCCACTTGCAGGTTTTCATTTCTTCTTAGCTTTAGTTTTGCTTTCTGGTACAGTTGCAGAACTGAAATTGACATAACTGAAACTTGAATGCTATATACTGCTGCTCTTTTTTATTCAACTTATTTTGACTTGTCTTATCTTATCTTATGTTCTAGTTTATTGTGTTGTTTAACATTGTTAGTTCGTTTTATTCAACTTATTTTATCTTATTAGATCTTATCTTATGTTATGTTATCTTATCTTATTCGAACTTATTTTTTCTGAAATAAGTTAAAATAAGTTGAACAGAACAGAGCTTGCACCAACCAAACGCCGCGTTCCCTAAGTCCCCCTGAAATTGGAGCCTTGGAAGTCACAGGACCAATTGTCATATCCTGGTTACCTAAAGGGAAAATTAACTTGTACTAACCTGAACTTTGAATCTTGTACGACCATTGACTTGAACTTGATACTATGACAGTATTAACACAAAGTTGCCTCGCTATAGAAACTCAGCAACACAAAAGTTCTCTTTGCTACCCCCCAACGCCACAATTATCATTTGCAGCATGAGATATCTGCCAAAATAGCTATTGTTGAGTGTACAAAGAGAAACTTTTTGCTGTTGTATCGTGTGTAGAAACTGGACAGCTTTGTGTTACTTTTCTCATAGTGCCAATTTCATGTCAATTGTAGTAGTAGACTCAAAGTTTAGGTCATAATTTCCAGTTCCTGTAAAGGTTAATGTAAATGCGCATATTATGGTTTCCCTGATGTATTTTTGGACAATCTAGTTCTTTACAGTATTGGATGGATTGAGTGCCTTGATATGGGCTGATTGATGTTAATGCACCTTTTCGAAGAAAAGAAAAAAAAAATTACATTGCCTGAATTTGTGCATGATAATAGTTTCTATATCGGAAGAAAAAGAAAATGTCCTTTATATTCTGCTAGGCAAGCTGTGTTGAATTCCTGGCTGATGGAAAAGCTGCTTAACTAGGACATTCTTTTCTCCCTTTTCAGGGATGACTAGCTTAAAGGATCTTGACCTTTCAAGATGTATGAAAATCACTGATGCTGGTATCAAGCATCTTTTATCCGTTTCGCGACTAGAGAAACTTCACCTCTCACAAACAGGAGTAACTGCTGATGGCGTTAGGCTTCTTTCTGCACTAAAGAACCTATCTACATTGGACTTGGGAGGGTTACCTGTTTCTGATCAGGCTCTAAATTCCCTCCAGGTATGATTTTATTCCTTTTCCTGGTGTGATGCTTTTACATGGAAATTCTCCAAGCTTATTTTCGTTCTGTATATACATATACTCCACGCGTTGGGAAGTCATTTATCATTGCTTCACGTTTGCACATGTGTATAAGTAACCTTCACTTCGGGTGTACATCATAATCATCTAAGTGATGACAGTTTATGATCCCAAATTTTAGGCTGATTGTTGGATCAGATTCAGAATGTAACTGTGACTAAGAGAATCTATTGCAACATTATCAAATAATAAATCTGCTCATTTTTGCAATTTTGCTTGGCATTTTGATGACTTGCACTTTAGTCATGAATTATCTTTTCTCTGCATTTTAGGTATTAACAAACCTCGAGTATCTTGATGTGTGGGGGAGTAGTATATCAAATGTAGGGGCTGCAGCTTTTAAGAACTTCCCCAAGTTGAATTTCTTGAACTTAGCTTGGACCAGCATCACAAAGTTACCAAATCTGCAGTCTATTGAATGCTTGAACATGAGTGATTGCACCATCCATTCTGTAATGGAAGATAGAAGTGATCGAGCAACTCTGAGAAAGCTGATTTTCCATGGGTCTTCATTTTTGGAAGCCGAGAAAACCTTTTCAAGTATTGAAGCAAGCTGTCTGTCTTTCTTGAATCTATCAAACAGCTCGCTCCGTTATTTTGGTTTTCTGTATCGTATGAATGCGTTGAAACATTTGGATCTTAGCTTTAGTGCTGTACAAGATGACGATGTAGAAGCAATTTCCTGTGTAGGTGGAAATTTGAGGCACTTAAATCTTAATAACACAAAAGTCAGCAATGTGGGGTTGGAAACTTTGGCTGGACATGTCCCTAAACTTGAAGTTCTGTCATTGTCTCACACATCAGTTGATGATTTTGCCATAGCTTACATTAGTACAATGCCTTCCATTAAGGCACTTGACTTGAGCAATACAAACATTAAAGGTATACTGAGACTCAGGTTGATAATTTTGTACTATATTGTGCTGTGCGAAAACCTGAAATGGCTCATTATTTGTCAGGTTATATCCGTCAGATCAGCGATGAGGATGATGCACTCTCGCTAGCTGCATTGCAGGACCTGAAGCACTTGGAAATTTTACATCTGGAAAAGACTCGAGTGACTGATGAAGCTATCAATGTACTACTGGGT
This sequence comes from Beta lomatogona, assembly GCA_947646795.1. Lineage (NCBI taxonomy): Eukaryota > Viridiplantae > Streptophyta > Magnoliopsida > Caryophyllales > Amaranthaceae > Beta > Beta lomatogona. Next base: position 1,364,773 of record CANSNZ010000731.1, read on the forward strand.
CTTGAGGAGCTAAGCCATTTATCACTTAACAGCACCCTCCTAACAGATAAGTGCCTGGAACATCTTTCACGAGTAAAAAACCTGGTGAATCTTTGTGTTCAAGGGACTTTGCTGACAAATGGTGCCCTCGAGTCATTCAACCCACCTATAACACTAAAATTGCTTGATCTAAGAGACTGTTGGCTTCTAACCATGGATTCACTGTCAATGTTTTGTAAGAAGCACTCTGGTGTAAGAGTGCGACATGACCTTCTCTCTCCATCTGCAGTAGACCAAAGTAGTTCCCACCAAAGTGCAGCTCCATTACAGAAGGACTCGAAGGCTTCGAAGTTGAAACAAAGAGATGGAAAATCATCTGTATCACCCCTCTTGTTTAAGGCGGATGTTTTAGGTACGCATAATATTTAATTTGCAACTTATAGCTGCAGTCTTTTTCTTGTCTGACCCTTCATCTGTCATTTTGAAACAGATCAAAGGACAAAGTACAGCAGAGAGGAGCTGCTTACTTTGCAGCACATATCACCACCACTCATTCCACCTTTGAGCATAGATATTGCAGTTTCCAAGTTGGAATAGTTCAATTCTCAATTTTCATCCGCAGCAAAAAGTGAATATCTCTCAGTTTCCTCTTTAGTTGCAAAGCGACTTAGGAGATGCTTGGATTGGACTTAAGAGGTAATTACATCAACAGCTTGTTGATAGGTAGTATTAAAGTGTTGTAATGGAAACGATTTTGAAATGTAATTTAAAAGGGAAGTTTATGTCAATGTCTATGATAATGCAACTTCACCTGCAAACATGTTTCTCTTCCCAAATTTCCATTACCACTCAACATCACCTTCTAAGGTGTGGATAAAGGGTAATGAATTATAATGAAGAAAAATAAACACTTGGAGGTGGAGGAGCTTTAATAAAGACATGACAAGGGACTTTTCTAGTACTCCCTCCGTCCCATAATATAGTGCTTGTTTCTTTTTTACACGGTCTTCAAGACGTAACTTTGACCTTTAATATCTTCAATTCCGTATTAATAAAAAATATAAAAAGTTGATATTATGAAACTATACATTGAGACGAATCTAACAAGATCCCACATGAATATGTTTTTTTATATATATAAATGAGAGTATTCGGTCAAAGATTTTAAAGTTTGACCCACCAAAAATAAAGTAGGCACTATATTATGGGACGGAGGGAGTAATATATTGCATACAACATTCATTCTTGTTACCATCATTTATGACCATTAATCAAACAAGCTATAAAGGGTAATCGAAAAATAATAACGAGACTGAAGATTGGTGAATGCAGTGGCTGATGGAAGATGGTGTTCCCCACCACACGCCCCAAATTGAGGGTAATTTTTCTGCATCCCTGCTCGCCATTACTTCCACCTCTTAATTTAGAATGTATTTGCCCCTGGCTTATTTCCCGATTCAAAGCATGCCTTCTTTTTTGTGCACCTACTTCCTCTCCCCTCTTAAATCTCTCAGTGATTGAAAAGCTTATGAATCCTCGTATTAGGGGGTTGTCGTACCCTAATAATTCTTTTCTTTAAATAGCGTGTATAATACTTGACGTGGTTAGTTTCTTAACATCATCTCTGGTTAACAATTTTCTAACATTATACTACTTCCGTTTCTCAATAAGTAACACATTTTGACTTTCACGCTTGTCAATGTACTATTTTTTTTTCCAGGAAAAAGGTAGCCATTTATTCATTAGCTAAATCATAGGCAACAACCTCCGTTACATCCTCTGGAGTTTCCTCCAACCAAAGTAACAGAAAATCAGTTTTTAAACTACGTTTTGCTAAGCTATGAGCTACTATATTACCATTCCTACGAACAAAATTAAAAGAGATATCTGGACAATGTTGGAGTAGCATATAAATGTCATTCAAGACTAGCCCAAACTCTGAGCTCTCCTTTTTCCTTCGCTTCAAAGCTTCGAACAGCAGCACCAGCATGCTATCCATCTCAAGGATGAAACTGTTGAAACCAGCTTCTATGGCTATTTCTATACCTTGTCGAGCCGCCATTGCTTCACCTGTTTCCACAGCGCATCTTCCCCGCCACGTATCACACATAGCCATCAACACATCACCCACTTCATCCCTTAGCACTGCTCCAAAACCCACCTTCCCCTGACCATTGAACGCAACATCAATATTGAGTTTCAGCCCCCCTGCACAAGGTGCTGCCCATTTTTTACCTTCCTCCACGGTCTTGCTTTTGCATATCTTTGTAGCTTCATTCACCCTCCTATACTCTTCCAAAACACTCAAAGCTTTCTCAATTCTTCTCATCACATCACGCTCCACCCCATTAATTTGACAATTAATATATCTAATTATGTATTTACAACAACTATATAAATGTGAAATTATGTAAATATTCATTAAAACAATTACAACAACATTTTATAATATCAATTTTGTTTTTATATATTAGTAAAATCTTACGATCAAGGTGAGGTACCGAGGTGTATAAATAATGTATAAATCAGAGCGTCACTTATTGAGATATGTATAAATCGGAGCTTTAATTATTTTTTTAGCCCCCTTTCGAGAACCCGTGGTAAGATGAATTTCCTCTGGGCTGCCCTCGCACAGGGCTACTCACTCAGAGGCCCAACAAGGTCCAAACCCCTCCTCCTTCCAACAATATTGAAATTTTGCTTCCACCAAGATTTAAACCTTGGTCTCCCATGTGGGAAATAGGAGGTCATACCATTGGATCCAAGGATCCTGGGTAATCAGAGCTTTAATGGATCACCTACTAGTGATGTTTAGGCCGCAATCATCATGCTTGTCCAAACATTCAAATCAATGCCCACGCATGATAAAAAATTCAGCGAATAGACATCTTATATATGTATGCAAATAATCAATTTCATCTTATTTATATAAATAGATGTGTTGTCTTACACGGAAAAAGAAAAAACAAACGGTTCAATTAAATTTCCACTATTATATAATTGAAAAAACCTGTAAATTTTATCTGCAAATGAACACAGAAACGTATGTACAAGGGAAAGAGGACGCAATCAAATAGCACAAAGTCAGTTGAACTGAAAGTTAACAAAATTGCTGGTCTTCGAGTGTGTGGATTACTTTGTAGCCTTGTTGTACATGTCATCAATAATACTCTGCATCACAATTCACAGGGCATTAAAATTAGGTTACTATGTTAAAACGTACTTCATGTATTAATAGATATGATGCAAGTCCCCTAGTTTGAGATGACAGAAGGAAACTTTTATGCCAACAATTTTTTTCTTTTTTTTCAAAAAAACTAACGACGATAATTTTAAGAACTTAGGCAATTTAATCCAATTTGAAGAGTTCTTTTATTCATGAAGAGCTATGTAACTACAACAACGGGAAATCTAGGGCAGAGAGGCATCGTTGTTAAATGTAATTGTAGATAAAATTATGTATTGCTTTACTCGTTACACATATCATCAATAAGGGTGTGCTTGGTCAACTTAGTTCAGATTAGCTGAGTTGAGTTTCAATAAGTTCCATTCACAAATCACAACTACAATAAGTTCTAATAAGTTTAGATAATTCAGTCACATAGAAGTATAGAACGCACTCTAAAAATCAATAGAAATCAACTAATTATTTACCCTGGTCCCAAGCCAACATCAGACGAACAAAATTTAACTTTTTCTTTCGCATTTAATAATTTCTATTATTCCTTATCTTTTGAGATTCTTTTTTTCCAAATTGGGGGGAAGGTAGGGGTGGGGGCAGTGGGGTTATGAAAAAGTAGGACACTGAAAAATACATCTTTTGCACTTACTATACTATTCAGTGGACCTCATTTTCCATTGACCAACAATCACCCCATTTTTGGGTTTGGGGAAAGTGGGAAGTGGGAAGTGGATTAGGGTTTTATTGGTGACCATAATATTTGCAATCCTTTCAATAAGGCAGGTGAATCCAGTGAAGCTGAGTATGGGGAATACTACATACCTGATAGTACTTGAGCATTTGTGGCCTCTTCTTTTTATAAGTTGGTGTAAGAAGGTCCCGTTCAATATCAAAGGGGATGGGATCCAGGTGAATGGATCTGATAAGCTCAAAGCCTTTAAGCTGTGAACAACAAAATCAAAGTCAGAAAAGTGCAAAACATTCACATAGCGATCAGAAAGGAGGGAGGTAATATAAGCTGGTTGACAATAATCACCTTCTTCCCATTTCCAATCTTTTTGAGCTCTCCGAGTATGTATTCCTTTGCTTTGGGGTTTTCGCACAGAGTCTTGAAATCCCCGTCTATCTCATTTGCTTGAGCCCAACGCTCAAGTGCACCCTGATTGGGATTAGCAACGGCAACAAGGAATGATTGGAAACTATTCCCATAAATCCAAATCTGAAAACCAGAAAGCATTATCAGTTTACTGATGAAACAATATTTTGAATACGATATCTAAACTTAACATCTCTGTGTGATATACTTGCATAGCTTTTTTCCCATAAGACTTTTAAGGAATATTTTACAGCAGGAAGTGCACATATTGAAACAAATATTACTAACTTCGGTTTACATACCGAATCAACGGCAGAGCAAAGGCCAAAGATATTCTCCAAGTTCTCAACTGCAACATACTCGCCTTGTGAAAGCTTAAATATGTTCTTTTTACGGTCAATGATTTTCATACTTCCATCTGGCTGCCACTCTCCAACATCACCTGGTAGATGCATTTACATCAGCAAGCTAGAATAGAAAAGATGCAAACCATAACCACAAAGAAGTCTTTTTAAGAACCTGTGTGGAACCATCCATCAACCATGACTTCCTTAGTGAGGTCTTCTCGTTTGTGGTAGCCCTTGAAGAGGGTTTTTCCCTTAATACAGATTTCTCCACGTGGTGCGCTAGCAAGAGCGTCGTATCCCATTTCAGGGACCGACTCAAGGCGTACATCTACATTTGCCGCTGGAGGGCCAACTGTCCCAATCATCTGAACCTCGTTGGGCAATGAAACAAATGTTCCCGCACAGGTTTCGGTCAAACCTGCAAATTTTATTAAGGTTCAGAGAATATAAAGTCAACAAAAAGAAAATTACCTACAAAGCACAGAATAGCACTAAACAGTTACACGCTAGAGATCCTAGTAGTAACAATCTTATATATTTCTAGCCAAGTGACTACTACTGCTACTAAATTTTGAATAAAAATTGTGTCTTCATATTGATTATTTATCAGCAAACAATTTTAGTAAAAATCATAATAGTTGTAAATATGAAAGATTGTGAAGTTTCAGACTTTATGAACCGGAATAAAATAAGCAAGAACTATTTGTGCTGAAGTAAACTGAATTTTTATTCTGTTAAGTTGAAAGAACACACCCTAAATATATACTTATGTCTGTACTGGCAGCAAGAACCTACATACCCAAGCCTACACCCAAAATACAGGGAAAAAACAGATATGGAATCAAACAATTACCATTCCACACATAAGAATAGTCTTGCTCACGTCTTAAAATGAGAATGTATTACCTATAGAACATTTGGTTAATGCAGCATAACAGGTCAAAGCACATGTTTATAGATTTAGGCTAACTACAGTTATAATGCTGTAGGTGAACTATTTGATTCTGCAAAAGCCCAAAACAAACTACTCACGATATGAGTCTTCATGTTAGTTCTGCTCTGAGTCTGACCTCTACATATATGTTCTTTTCACAATAATTAATAATTTTAAGGAAAATTATGTTCATTAATTCCAAAGTGTTCAAATTGATTCCCGTTAAGTTCAGACAGGCACTATCCAAGTTCAACTAGAATGAGTTACGATGAGTTCAATTAAGTTTCGTTAAGTACTGATAAGTTTAGGTAAGTTCTATAAGTTCAAATAAGTAGGAATAAGTGAATTTCAGGAGAAAAGAACAAAGCCATAAAGTAGCAGACGCTCTAAGAGCCCAAAATAGCATACCATAGCCTTGTAAAACATAACAGCATGCTACTACACGCAAGAATGTTTCTACATGACTAGCTAGAGGAGCAGCTCCAGATAGTATTAGTCTCACTTTCCCCCCCAAAGCTTCCTTCACCTGAGTTAAATCATAACGATTCAAGTAAGAAGAAAACTCCAAAACATAGTAATTCAATAGAAAGGAAATATATATATAAGATAATAAAGCAATAGATTGAACACCTTGCTGAATACAATTTTGTCAAATATGGGAGCAGCGTCTGAATGCTTGGTACCCTTCTTCATGTTGTTGAATTTGCTGAACATAATAAGTATGACAACAGTCAAATTGATAGGAAAAAAGAAGTTCAGATTCAATGCCTAAGAAGCAGCATATCTTAAAAAATCAAATGCAATCTATAACATCCTAGCATTGGCTAGTGAATAGAATAACTAAAAGCAATTCCAATTATTATAACTTCACTTAGGTAGTAAGTACCGTGAGTATGCAAAGCCAAAAAGTGTACGTTTCAGCAAACCACCTGCACGAAGTTTCTCTTGCAAACCTGAAGTGAAGAAATCAGAAACTTGTCAGTTATAACTAAACTCGTTCTAAAACCCGTAACCCACCTTATGGCCCCACAAAGGAAATTTAAGTTAATAGACATAACAGAAAATTAAAGTTCTCTTTTCAAGTTATGTACCTGAATAAATTCTGTCCAAAACACGAGGAACAGCACAGAAAACTGTCGGCTTTAACACTCCAATATCTTCAAGTAATAACTTGACATCCTAAAATTTAACACCAAGCATTAGAATTTCTGTAACATAAGCCATTAAATATCAAAATTTACTCTAGAAACATCAATGATAGCAGTGACTTACCCCTCTCCAAAAGCCTATACGTGCACCATGAGAAATAAAGCACTCCTCAATCACCCGATCAAAGATATGAGCCAGAGGCAGGTATGATAAATACACATCATTCATGCTCAACTGCAAATTGTTACAAAACAAAATACAAAGAGACGTCTGAGGTAAGTATAACAAAACATGCAAGATCCTATTGACAACAAAATTTTCTCAGGAATCTATTCTAATCACCTGTTCATTTGAAGTTTCCAGAAAACGATTTACACCGGCAATTAAAGTAATAACATTTTCATTAGATATGAGTACACCCTTTGGTTCTCCAGTTGTTCCGCTAGTATACATAATTGTGCAGATGTCACTCTTGTCCTTCTTCGCTAGATCATATTGTTTATCACCTCCCTGCAAGTAGACAGATAAGGATTAAGTAAGACACCTTCACAAGTCATTGGAATAAGATGAAACACAACTGCACAATAGTATCAAACTATAAGCAGACCCAATATGCACAAGCAAAAGAAAATGATAACAACAATAATAATAGTGATAAAAATCAAAAGATTTTTCAAAGGTAATGGAGTTTAATAAAAACTACATAGAACCACACAATTACTTTAAGGTGGATGTATAAGAATATATAAAGATCCATATACTCCCTCAATAATTATTATGCAAGTCAATTAGTAGTCCTTTTGTTTTTATTCTTTTGGGGGGGGGAGTTCAAGTCATCGAAGAAGTTGTAAAGTGTTTAAGACTGGCTTTTCCATTATAGTCTTGCTTTCTTCCCTCTTATCACCAATTATACACTTGATCCTTGGAGAAGGGTATAAAGTCAAGCAAACTTTTTGTCTAAGGATCCTTTTTTCTAGATTGAGGTTTACTCGACCCTTGTGCTATAACATTAGATAAAAGTATACTATTAGGAAACAAAGGGAGCAATCTGAACCGAAGAGATAACAACTTTAGTAAATCACAGCACATAACCATGAAAAACATCACAACCACAGAACTTTAGCATTGCCCATATAAAACTTCATTATCGTAATTTTTAATAACTATGCAGATACAAAGACAACTTTACACATCCCATTTTTGGAACTACATAATGGGTATTGAACTTTCTGCACAAAGCTCCAAATGCTTATCAAAACATAAATCAGTCAGCTATCAAGAAAAAACATAAGGAAGCAGCAACATTTACTAAAAGCTACATGAAGCCAAAAAGTTTGCAGAGAAAAGATTAAAACATTCTTCAGCATCAAAATATGTCCACCTACCAATTGCAAAAAGTCATCCCAACTATACATCTGCATGCTAAGTTTCTCAACAGCTTCTTTCTGCTCATGTGTGATCTTCCCAAAACTAACCACAGCTGCATAAAAAGTCACATATAAAAACTTCATAACAATATGGAAAGCTTAATACTATATACAGCAGAAGAAGCTTACTTTTCAAGTATTTCGATGTGTTTTGCAAAGCTTTAAGCAGCTGAAAGTGAAGAACAGAAAAAAGAGAACTCATTACAAGACTTCTCAGGGGGAAGAAAACATTTAAAAGTATGTAACAATAAATCCTATCATCAGGAGAAAGCCTTCAATGAATTACTTGTACAATGTGACATAACAAAATTTTCCCATAGTTAAGTTTACAGCTCACATAGCCAAAGGCCACTAATTACCTCAGGAATCTTTTTTTCTTCTACGAATGCAATTGAAACTTCTGCATGGGAAATGATAAATTCCACAGCACCAGCACCTACAGAAAACAGAAACAATTATGGCACATAACCCTTTAAGTTTTAAATTAACTAACATTGGAGTAAATCGTCATAGAATGACAAGCTTACCTAAAGTGTCATACAAAGGAACACAATGGAGTCCATGGGCATTGCAGGCCTGTAAAAATGCTCTAATATTAATAAAAACATAAACAATTAGCATTGCATACAAAGCGCTGTTTCTGCCATCATCTGATTCCTTACAGCAGATGTAAGCGTGCAAATCAAATATAACCACAGTCCATGAGAAGGACTATTATCCCTTGAGATTTCATAATGCACCAAAACCAACATCCAACAGATATAAAGAGTAAGATAGATTGCCCTCACACCACATAAAAGCATATCCTATTGGAAGGGTATGGATAGAAGAAGAATTATGTACCTCCATGCTCATGATCCACTCTGCACAATTTGCTCCATAGATACCACAACGTCCTCCCTGAAAGCAATATGTTAATATTGTAAAAGAAATGCAAAAGGACATTTGCCATGCACAGGGGTTAAACACAATACGATGAACAAGCAGATTGGTAACTTCGGTGAATAAAGAGAGCAAGTTTGGGGTGACAAAATTTATGAGGGCATCACTGTCTGAAATTTGCAACAGAAGACCACAAGTCTATCAAAGGTACAAATTAGAGCCATTGAGAAGATAAAAGCTACACTAGTAGACTCTTCATGTTACCTCAAGTACTCATGTCGGCTCCTTGACACTCCAACATATGGATGCTAGACATTTCCTTTTTAAACCAAAACACACAAGAATTTTTATACAATAGCCAAGTCTGACTTCAACACAAACCATCGTCTGAAACTATTAAGTAATATTGGATAAAAGACTTCTTTCAAGATGAAAAAATTAACAGGGAAATTATAACTTTATATACTGTAGATATATTAAATCACAAGATCCTCAGCACATGAAATCTACCAAAGCAGACACAATGTCAACAAAAAATTGTGCAAGGGACAGCTTACCTCTCCAACACCACAATGACGTATAGAATTCCCCAATTTCATGACCACGTCATATACCTCCTTATAAGTAATCCACACATATTCTCCAGGCTGCAAAGATAGATCAAACACTGAAGTTCGTGGATTCAATTCAAGAACTGCAAATACCCTACTTTTCATGTCACATAGACTTGATTGGAAAGCAAAAATAGTGTACCTTCCCATCCACAATCTCACGATGACCAAGCATCGGATTATTAGGATATTTCTCCACAGTCATGCTACATCAGAAACATGGAAATTACTTCAATATGACAGATCTCATATTTGCTTTTGTTACATGGAACATATTTTAAACTTTCGTTAGCAGAATCGACATGTAATTTCCCATGTACACCTAAAGCTAGGTGTACCCAAAGCTACTTTGGCTACTCGCTTGCTCAAATAAATTTTAAAATCAAATAAAAAGTCCACCTAGCTCTGGTTGTGTCCGAGAACACCTAAGAATTTGTATAATGATGTGTAAATGAATGCTAAATCCGGTCAAGTATCTGCCTAGTAGAGTGTAGTATTTTAAATATAGAACTCAAAATATTACTACAGGAAGGAATGTTAGGTAGACGACCTTTCAACTGCAAGGATGATAAACCATTAATTAAAATTAAAGCTGCAAAAATTGGCAACACTGCAAGATGAAATTACTCTTTGTTCGTCTTAGGTACATCCGTACATAGTCCGAAAAATAAATGCATATAGTACACCAAACCTAAGCCTCCAAAGAGTTGACACAATGGCAAATTCTCTAATTATTTAATAAGTCAACCAAAAAAAATTGATCCGAAAAAAAAATTGCAATTTCTAGACGAAGAAATACAGAAGAAGAAAAAAAAGAGAGTAAGAATTCATCCAATTGAATATGACCACGCGAAATTTCAACTAGATTACGATGCCGAGACAAAACTACTGATTAATAAGAGAAACACACAGATTCGAAATTAAAGCAACGCAAATTCAGTTCTAATTTGATAACTATACAAATTTCATGATAAAAGATTCAAAACACATTATACGTTATTCCAGTCCACTGAATTCGGAAAAAAAAAAAAACAAAAAACAACAACACAAATCTCAATCAATCGTAGGCAAAAAATCCATCAACTTCGCAAATTCTTCACGACTCAGTCAATACAAAAAAGGAAAGTCAAAATTGATCAACTTCAATGAAATAATGAAAAAAATGAAGGAAGTCAAACGAAAAAAAATGGAGGAGAGAGAATAACCGAAAGATATCCCAGCACGTCTCCATTCCCGAAGGAGGTTGAGGAAATCCATCTTTAGCAAAGATACTGCGATAAGCAGGTCCGATAGAAGGATTTCCGTCTTGTTCTGGCTTCGCAGGTTCGATCTCGTAGATGTATTTCTTAGTTTCCGCCATTGTTGAAAGTTTCGAGGTTTTTTCTCTCTCTATTTGGGAGGAGTAATTACCAGAAAGTTCGAAATAAATCTGGTAGTTTTTAGGCCAGAGAAGGGACACGAGGAGGGAGAAGGAAAAGAGGAGGGAGAAGTTTGTAGGTATATAAGGGAGTTTTTTTTTTTTTTTTGGTGGCAAGTGGACAAAGCACGAGAAAGTGAGAGGAAAAGAAAGACAGAGAGAAGGCGGAATCTTTGTGTATAAGACGATAGAGAGGGGACACGGAACTAGTACTTCATTAATCAGCGTTACAGAATACAGGGTGGAATTTTTACCTTTTCTTCCTAAGAAGGTGATAAAACGCTAATGCTTTATGCTCCCTCCGTTTCATATTAATTTACTCACTTTACTTTGGGGAGAACTAAGGAGAAAGTGTAAAAGTATGAGAGAGAACTGAAAAGGTAGAGAGAGAAATTGAAAAGTAAGAGAGATAAATTAAAAAGTAGATTAAAATATTAAAAACTAGATGACATGGGTGGAAAAAGAGGAGAAATTAGATGTGACATGTTACCAAAAATAGATTAAGCAACAGTGAGTAGATTAAAAAGAAACAGACCAAAAAGTAAAGTGTGTAGATTAAAAAGAAACGGAGGGAGTATTGTCGTTTCAACATATTCCCTTCTTTTTTATTTGCTATATTATTGTTGCGCAGTTTTCAAGATTTTTTTTAACCCTTAATATCTCTTATTTGGTTTAAATAAAAATTATAAAAATTTAGTATTATGAATCTACACATCGAGACAAATCTAACAAGACCACATATGACTATAATTTTACTTATATTCAAAATAATCTGTTAAAGTTAGTGGTTCATTTCCCAAAAACAACAATGTAGCGAATAAAAAAGCAGAGGGAGTATTTATATACACAATCAGAGTAATTTAACAATAACAAATATCTCAAACACATAAACACGGGTTAGTTTATCAATAATCAGTGTTTAAATACACAAATATGGGGGTTATTATAAATAACCAATTGTACTTTTGGGAGAAAAGCTGAACGAGACACAGAAATCGGTGCAACTTTTTACTTTATGACAGAGATCACATGTTTATTTTTTGACAAAAGGTTGCCTCTTTATATTTTTATTTAATCAAAGTTATTTTTTTACATAAAGGTAACTTTTTGAAACAAAAATTAATAATTGTTGTTACTGGGCAGCGTGCCTACTAACGATTAGTGTTTTCTCTCCCCTCTTTACTCAGCCACGCAGATAGGGCTGATTAACAGATCAGGTCGGGTCATGTTCAGGTTCGGGTTAATAATAAACGCGTTGAACATGTCCCAACCCAAATCTAACCCGTTTTACCCATTTACATATTTATTACTATTGAATTTTTATTAAAACTTATTAGTTTTCAACAAAAAATTTACATAAAGTATGCATGATTATATTTTCTTTTCAGTATTTGTGTTCTACAATTAGTATTTTTAAAATTTTCACCAACTTTAACACAACTTTTTAGGAAAATTATATTTTAATGAGTTAAACAGGTCAAAACAGGTTAATTTCGGGTTAAAAATGTCAACCTTAACCTAACCCATTTAATTAAATGGGTAAGTCGTGTCAACCCATTTACTTAAATGGGTCAAAAATCTCAACAAAACCCACTTATTTCAGGCTATGGGTTCGGGTTCGGTAAACGGGTTGGGTCAGTTTTTCACAGCCCTACACGCAGATACTCCCTCCGTTTTTTATATTGCTATATTTTTCTTAAATGGCTGTTTTTTAATTGCTACAACTTTCCTTACTTGGAATATTTGGCCCACCAAAAAGTAATACTTCGTATGTTTCTTTTTAAGTGCAACACTCTAACTTTTGCACTATTCACACACCTCCCTTTCACCGTATTTCTTACTAATATGCAAAAACAAAAACAAACATATAAAATGTTGTTGCATTTGTTTCAATATATATGTTCATAATATCCACTTTTTATAAGTTTTAAAAATACATGATTAGCTATATTAATGGTCAAAGTTGTACGTTGGCAAGCGCAAAAATCAAACGGTTGCACTTATTTAGAAATAGAGTTAGTAATATTTTTTTTGTTTCTCACTTTTTTACCAAAAAGTACTATTTTTTCACTTTTTCCCCTTATTCTACATTAAGCGTTGCAAGTAACAAAAAAAGGAATAAGTATTTTGGTACCAAATATGATAATGTGGGAATTGACATGAAACTTTTCAACAAGGTATGTGTTGCAATTACTTATGTGAAGTAAATATATATCTCCCCGCTATAAAATGTCGGTATGTGATCATCAGCCTAGGTCAAATAATTATGTTATATAGTATTCAAATAGAGTTAAAGAAACTCAGTGACGTAGTTTTTCTAAGTACTATGCATAGTAATCTCAGCATGTTATACATCATACCAAACTAAGCGTGACCTAGAGATAGGGATTATTCCCTCTAATCTCAAAGTTGAGGGTTCAGTCTCCACTAGGGACACTTTAGAGGAGGGAATTTCTTTTACCTTTATCTCTGTTGGGCTTGTGTGGAGTTTGTGCCAACAAACAAAGCGAAGTAAAGCCAAAACAACGGCCCAACACACGCGAGCAAGCAAAGCCCAGCCCCCCCCCCAAAAAAAAAAAAACCCATTGCGGGGGCCGGCTTGGGGCGGCCCGGTCGGGCCGGTTGGCCCGGGCGGGCTGCTGGTGAAGGTAAGTTTCTGCCTCGAAGGCAGAACGTTGTCATCTCGCCTGCACCGGGCGAGCTCGTCATTGTCCCGGGCGGGCTGGTCTTGGGCCCGGGCGGGCGGCTTGGCCCGGGCGAGCGTTTCTTCGAGCTCGCCCGGGCAACCCAGATCTGTCGGGAATTTTTACGATTCTCTGTTTTAATCTGGACCCTTGATTTGTATTAACCCCTAAAAGTATATAAACCCCCTTCTTTCATGTTTTAGGTTACTATTCACACAAAGGGAGATCAACCTAGGGTTTAGTGAAAGAGGAGAGAGAAAATAGCATTAAAATCATCCATTAATGCTTGTATTGTGCATCCATTTTCTTCATTAATCAAAGGTGCTTGCTTGGTGGGTTTTTTCTCCCGGTGCTCGAGTTTTCCCACGTTAATCGGTGTGCTTTTCATTGCTTTCTTATTTGTTCTTGATTTCATTACTTTTCATTTGATTGTTGATTAGTGGCAATTACAAGTAATTAGTTGGTTTGCTTAATCTAATTCTCAACAATTGGTATCAGAGCTAAGGTTTACCTTGGGAAAAGTATTTGAATTAGATTTGTATGCAAAACTAGTTATTTGGTAATTGGAGCTCAAAGTTTTTTGCTTTGTTGATATAAAGTTGTGATTTTTGAACTTGGATTGTTGTTCAACAATGGAGGATGGAAAGGTGAGACTTGAGAAGTTTGATGGGAAAGATTTTGGCTTTTGGAAGATGCAAATAGAGGACTCTTTGTACCAAAAGAATCTCTTCCTACCACTTGAAGGCACAAGGCCAAGTGGTATGAAGGAGGATGAATGGAAAGTGCTTGACCGACAAGCCCTTGGTGTGGTGAGATTGACATTGGCCCGGAGTGTGGCTTTCAATGTCAAGGAGACGAAAACAACGGCGGAGTTGATGCAAACTCTATCAAATATGTATGAGAAGCCCTCGGCAATTAACAAGGTGTATTTGATGCGTCGGTTGTTTAATCTTGAGATGGTTGATGGAGGTTTGGCCGCCGAACACATAAATGAGTTCAACTCGATTATTAGCCAATTGTCTTCGGTTGATATCAAGTTTGAAGATGAAGTGAGAGCATTAATTTTGATGTCTTCTTTGCCTATGTCATGGGATACGGTGGTTTCCGCTATTAGCAACTCTTCGGGGAAAGAAAAGTTGGTATGTGACAATGTGAGGGATCTTATCTTAAGTGAGAGCACTCGGAGAAAGAAGTCCGGTGAATCATTGGGTGGAGCCTATCATAGTGGTAATAGGGGAGGGGAAGACAACAAAAGGGCAATGCCAAGAATGGGAGATCGAAGTCTAAGGGGCGAAGTAAGTCGAAGGGAGGTGCTCATCTTGTGTGTTGGGGTTGCGGTGTGAAGGGGCACACTAAAAGAGAGTGTCCCAATCCCAAGAAGAAGGGTGGTGTGAATCATAAGAATCGGGATGATGCAAGTTCATCCGTTAGTGTTGCTTCCGATGAACTTGGTGATGCTTTGATCTTGAGTGTTGATAGTCCAATTGAGTCTTGGATCCTTGATTCGGGAGCTTCATTTCATTCCTCTCCATGCAAGGAGCTATTTCGCAACTTTAAGGGTGGGAAGTTGGGAAAGGTTTATCTAGCCGATGATGAACCTTTGGATATCATGGGGAAAGGGGAAGTTATGATCAAGACTTCAAGTGGGAGCCTATGGAAACTTCAAGATGTTAGGTTTATACCTAAGATGAAAAAGAATTTGATTTCGGTGGGTCAATTTGACTCATGTGGTTATAGAACCATGTTTGGTGACGGTGTTTGGAAAGTAACCAAGGGAGCTATGGCGGTGGCTCGTGGCTCTAAAACCGGCACACTTTACACTACCATAGGGTGTAAGAGCATGATTGCTACAACCATGGAATGTGACACCAAGCTATGGCAAACTAGGCTTGGGCACATGAGTGAGAAAGGGATGAAGTTTCTAGCTTCAAGGGGTAAGTTGTCGAATTTGAAATCAATCGACAAGGAATTTTGTGAGAGTTGTGTCTTTGGGAAGCAAAAGAAAGTGTCATTCACAAAAACCAAGAAGTCTTTGAAAGATGAGAAGCTAGAGCTAGTGCACACGGATGTATGGGGACCTTCCCCCACCAATTCCCTTGGTGGCTCACGGTATTTTGTGACCTTCATTGATGACTTTAGCCGGAAAGTATGGATTTACTTTATGAAGCACAAGTCCGAGGTGTATGAAACCTTCAAGGTTTGGAAGGCGGAAGTTGAGAATCAATCGGGCAAGAAGATAAAGAGTATCAAGTCCGATAATGGAGGTGAGTATGAGTTGAAAGCTTACAAGAAGCTTTGTCAAGAGCATGGCATTGTTTTGGTGAGGACCATTCCGGGGAAACCTCGCCAAAATGGGGTAGCGGAGAGGATGAATAGAACACTACTTGAGAGGGCAAGGAGCATGAGGATCCACGCGGGTCTTCCCAAGTGCTTTTGGGCCGATGCCGTGAGCACCGCGGCATACTTGATCAATGGGGGACCTAGCATTCCCTTGGAGTTCAAGATTCCGGAGGAAGTTTGGAGTGGTAAAGAGGTATGTCTTTCACACTTGAGAACTTTTGGTTGTGTTGTCTATGTTCAATCCGAAAAGCGTGATAAGCTTGACCCAAAGGCCATTAAATGCTACTTCATAGGATATGGTTGTGAAAAATATGGGTATCGTATTTGGGATCCTAAGAACCGTGTGGTGATTAGGCATTGTGATGTGACCTTTGATGAGAAATCCTTGTATAAGGATAATTATGGTGGAGATTCAATTGAGAGAGGGTGGATTGGAGAAGAGCGAGAAATAGTTGAGGTAGATGATGTTCAAGCTTCTCAACATGATGTTCAAGCTCCCAATGTTGATGAATCTATTGAGTTAGAGAATGATCCTCTTGATGACATGGATGATGAGGTTCAAGGTGAACCAAGCACTCCACAAGCTAGCTCCACTCCTCAAGTGAGGAGATCTTCAAGGTCTGTCAAGCCACCGAATCGATACTCTCCCTCATTGCATTACTTGTTGTTAACCGATGCGGGTGAACCGGAGTACTATGGTGAAGCAATGAAGTCTAGTTAATCGTCTAAGTGGGAGCAACCCATGAAAGATGAGATGGACTCATTGGTGAAGAACAAGACTTGGGTGTTGTGTGAACTACCCAAGGGAAAAAGAGCACTATTGAACAAGTGGATCTTTCGTAAGAAGGATGAACCGGATGGCACAATCCGTTTCAAGGCAAGGCTTGTGGTAAAAGGGTTTTCACAAAAGGAAGGGGTTGATTATCAAAAGATTTTTGCTCCGGTTGTGAAGCTCACCACTATTAGAATCTTGTTGGCAATAGTGGCTTCCGAAAATCTTTTTTTTGAGCAAATGGATGTGAAAACCGCGTTTTAACATGGGGATTTGGAAGAGGATCTCTACATGAAGCAACCGGAAGGGTTTCAAGTTTCGGGTAAAGGGAACTTGGTATGCAAGCTCATGAGGAGCTTATATGGGTTGAAGCAAGCTCCAAGACAATGGTACAAGAAGTTCGACATGTTCATGCTAGGAAATGGATTTGTGAGATCGGATGGCGATCATTGTTGCTACTTTCAAAGGTACGCAAATGGTTGTGTTTATTTGCTTCTCTATGTTCATGACATGCTTATTGCGGGTTCTAGTATGGATCTTGTGAACAAGTTGAAAGAAAATTTGTCAAAGAAGTTTGAGATGAAGGACTTGGGTGAGGCGAAGCAAATTCTTGGCATGAGAATCTTGAGAGATAAATCGACGGGTTTATTGAGGTTATCTCAAGAGGAGTATGTCAAGAAAGTGCTAAAGAGGTTCAACATGGTTGATGCGAAGCCTCGAAGTTCTCCTCTTTCTATTGACCTCAAGTTGTCAAAGGAGGATTCACCCAAAACGGATGAAGAAAAGGAGCAAATGGCCATTGTTCCTTATGCTTCGGCCGTTGGTAGCATGATGTATGCTATGGTGTGCACAAGATCCGACATCGCTCATGCGGTGGGAGTTGTGAGTAGGTTCATGGCAAATCCGGGAGAGCAACATTGGGAAGCCGTGAAATGGCTCATGAGGTACTTGCAAGGTACTTCTTCTATGACTCTTTGTTTTGGGAGAAAATGAGTGATCTTGGAAGGGTTTGTTGATGCTGATTTTGGAGGATGTGTTGATTCAAGCAAGAGCACTTCGGGGTATGTTTTCGCTATTGGTGGTACGGCCATTAGTTGGATGTCCAAGCTCCAAAAGTGTGTCACCATGTCTACCACAGAGTCCGAGTATGTGGCTATGTCGGAGGCGGGAAAGGAGATGGAACGGTTAAAGAACTTCCTTGATGAAATGGGCATGAAACAACAACAATGTGTGTTGCATAGTGATAGTCAAAGTGCGGTTCAATTGGCTAAAAATCCTATGTTTCACTACCGAACCAAGCACATAAAGAGGCACTACCACTACACTAGAAGTTTGGTGGATGATGGTGTCTTGGTTTTGAGGAAGATTGCCGGTTCAAATAATCCGGCGGACATGCTCAGTAAGGTGGTTCCTAGTGAGAAATTGAGGTTGTGTAGGACCTCAATTGGTCTCCATTGCTAAACGGAGTGAGTAAGCATCTTTGGTGATAATGGGTATGGATGATGTATTTTTTGGGTTTGTATATGGTCTACATATGGGGTTGCATTGGTGGTTTTGGAACTTGGTTGGCCCAAATCTCCAAGTGGGAGATTGTTGGGCTTGTGTGGAGTTTGTGCCAACAAACAAAGCGAAGTAAAGCCAAAACAACGGCCCAACACACGCGAGCAAGCAAAGCCCAGCTCCCCCCAAAACCCAGCTGCCCGGGGGGCCAGCTTGGGCTCGGGCGGGCCGGTTGGCCCGGGCGGGCTGCTGGTGAAGGTAAGTTTCTGCCTCGAAGGCAGACCGTTGTCATCTCGCCTGCACCGGGGGAGCTCGTCATTGGCCCGGGCGGGCGTGTGGGCCCGGGCGGGCTGGTCTTGGGCCCAGGAGGGCGGCTTGGCCCGGGCGAGCGTTTCTTCGAGCTCGCCCGGGCAACCCAGATCTGTCGGGAATTTTTGCGATTCTCTGTTTTAATCTCGACCCTTGATTTGTATTAACCCCCTAAATGTATATAAACCCCATTCTTTCATGTTTTAGGTTACTATTCACACAAAGGGAGATCAACCTAGGGTTTAGTGAAAGAGGAGAGAGAAAATAGCATTAAAATCGTCCAGTAATGCTTGTATTGTTCATCCATTTTCTTCATTAATCAAAGGTGCGTGCTTGGTGGGTTTTTTCTCCCGGTGCTCGAGTTTTCCCACTTTAATCGGTGTGCTTTTCATTGCTTTCTTATTTGTTCTTGATTTCATTACTTTTCATTTGATTGTTGATTAGTGGAAATTACAAGTAATTCGTTGGTTTGCTTAATCTAATTCTCAACAATCTCCCCTCTTCGAAAATGTCTAACCCAAGAACTAAAAAGTTAAATTGGAATGACTTAATAGGATCTTTCATCTTAAAACAAAAATAATATGCATCTTAATTAATTTATATAGTCTTGTTTTTCGAAAGGAATTTATATAGTATTGTTTGTTGTAGCTAATGAAGAAGATATTCCCCCTGGGCCCTGAACAAAAATTTACAATTGACCTTCAATAGAAATCTATCTTCCAAATCGTACTAACCATATCATAGTCATATCGGTTTTTTCACCCAATACCTGGTACCCCCCATGTCTTCAAAATTCACCAGGTACCCCCGAGTTTTGTTGTAATACACTCAAATACCCTTAATGACTAACGGCGGTTAACACCGTTAGTCATTAATCCCTAATCCTAACCTTAACCCTAACCCTAATCCCTAATCCTAACTCTAATCCCTAATCCTAACTCTAACCCATAACCCTAACCCTAACCCTAACCCTAAACCCTAACCTTTTCCCACCCCCTCCCCACCCCCCCCTCCCCCCCCTACCCTCGCGACGTCTCCCTTCCCCCACCTCCGCGACGCCCCCCCCCCCCCCCGCGCCTCCCAGCGAGCCCCCCCCCACCCTCCCCCGAGCACCGACGAGTCTTCGACAAGTAGGACGGCGGCGTCACGGCGCAAGCGGGCCGGGCTACCGCAGAAGAACAAAGTAGAGCAACAAACAGGGGAGGGAAATCGAGCCCGAGAGAGCGAAGGAAAGAGGAGTGATGGGGGCTGCGGTGGGGTTGTTGGTGTGGGTTCTTGGTGTTCGAAGGGCGGTGGTGCGCAGAGTGGTGGTGGTGTGGGGGCGCGGGAGTGGGGGAGAAATCGAATGGGTGGGGAGGGGGCGACGAGGTTGTGGGGGTGGGGAGGGAGGGTGGGGGGGCTGCGGTGGGGGTTGCGGGCTGCAGGGGTAGGGTGGGGTGGGTGGAGGGAGGGGTGTTGGTCGGGTGGTAGTGGGGTTAGGATTAGGGTTTGAAATTAGGGGTTGGGGTTAAGGTAGGATTAGAAGTTAGATATTAGGGTTTAGTTAGGTTAGTTAGGTTAATTAGTGCTAATTAGAGTTTAATGAGGTTTAAGGCTAACGGCGTTAACCACTGTTAGTCATTAGGGGCATGTCGATGTATTAGTTTGAAACTGAGGGGTACCTGGTGAATTTTGAAAACATGGAGGGTACCAGGTGAATTTTATGAAAACTCGGGGGTATCAGGTGAAAAAACCGTAGTTATATTATGCCGAACCATAGGTCCACAGCGCCAAAAAAAAAGTTTAATGTAAAATGATCGCAGTATTTTTTAATAGCCAGGAATGTTGTAGTATTAAAGAACAATTTCTTCACACGGACCACGGTAGGCACGGTCTTGAAAATCAGACCAATAGTTTTCTCATAAGTTTGGCTAATGGATGAAAGTTGAAACCGGGTCAAAAAATTCTACCCAAGTCCGAGAAGAAATCGGGCCGATCGGGCTAATTTGATAACCTTTAGTACAACTGTACTTATAGTCGTATACAAGATATATGTTTTTTTAAGGTAAGATGAATGAGACTCACTTGAGGGGGATAAGGGGAAATCCTCAAATGAGTTTCATGAGGTTTGATCCCTAGACCTCAGGGAGATGAGCTGGGAACGATGCCACTACTCCACCACCTCAACCTCTTATACAAGACCTATGTGCCACTAATAGTTTTTGTCTAGTTTTTCAAAAACTTAATACAATCATATAGATTATACTTCTGTTAATGGATGTTCATGTCAATATTACTATACACAAATGTTTAACCATTATTACTTTATCAGTTCTAAAAAAATGTATCCCTTTTTTTTTAATTTCTAAAAGATTGCTTTTATTTTGTCATGATTTTGACAATCCCTTTCTCTACTAGCTGATATGAAAAAGAATAAAATTGCTTACTCAATGCAATTAGTATAAAAGGTAAAAGAAAAAGGAAACAAACAAACAAAAGGGACTGAAGAAGTATAATTAAAGAAATGGAGTAGATAATTAAAGCAACTTGATACTTCCTTTGTTTCTTTTAATGGCTGCAATTTTACCTTGGCACTATTTCATGTAATTCTAGACTAATATGAACAAACAAATATTAGTAGGTAATACGGTAGGACCATCTCAATATATAATTTTATATAACAACTTTTATATTTTTTACCTCCAAAACAATATGAACACTTGCTAAGACATGTGGCTTAAGGATATAGGTTACGTGGTCATCAAATCTTATTTAAATAAGCTAAATGTAAAAGGAATTAGTAGGATTTTTCTAAATAAAAAAATTATAGGAGAAAAAAAGTTAAGTGACTCTTTTTTACTTTTGGGTCAAATGGATGTTAGAAAACTAACATAACAATAATGAGATTGTCCTAAAAATGGAACTGTTTAAACTAATATGAGACAAATGAAAAATAAAGTTTTGAGATTATTGTGAGATAGAGAAGTAATACTCCCTCTATTTTTTTATCATTCTCACTTTCTTGTGCGTGTCTCCCAATGCAATTCTTTGAACTTAAATATCTTTCATTATATATTAGTAAAAATTATAATGATTGAATATTAATAATATATTAATTGAGACGAATCAAACAAGACCCCATATGACTATATTTTTTCTTATAGATTGAAAAAAAATTGAGAAGATTCTCTCTAAATATGAATAGTGACAAGATTCTAAGTGAGAGAGATAAAAAAAAAACAGAGGGAGTAATTACTAATAAAAAATTTAGAGTTATTAATTATCAAAGTTGTGAGTTGAGAAACATAAAAATCAAATTATACAATTAGAAAAATGAGGTAATTCCTAGTTTCATAACAAACCATTAGTCAAATCGATTTATTATAAATATACTTCCTCTGGTTTTATTAGTTTACCCTTTTTGACTTTTGACATTATTCACATATATGACTTTGATTATCTTGTGATTTGTACTTAAGAAAAAAATATATGTAAGAGATCTTGTTAGATTCGTCTAAATGTGTATTATCCAAATATCAATTTTTTGTAATTTTTAATTGTTGATAATTAGAGATATTAAAGTTTAAATTAGTGGCTTGATAAATATGCCCTAAAGAAATGGATAAACTCATAAAACGAGAGGAGTATTTCTTAGCATAGATAATGGATTTTGTTTTTCCGTTTTTGAACTGATTAGCCATCTTATCATAGATTCTTTACGTGCACATTGTCAGAAGTCAAAGTCTATCACTTTCGAAACAGGAATGCAGGGAGAAGATTCAAGATTGAATTATTCAACCATGTACTCTTTTGTCGAACACTACAAGCAGACAAGCACGTATATCGGTATATGTCTATCACTTAATCGTCATTTAAATTTTATCTTGCTAGGAATACATATATAAGTCGAATTTTTATCTCTAATTAAGGTGCAATTTATGTTATATATTCGATTTTATCATGTAACCAATGTTATTTGTTTGCTCGTTGCTATTTCGTAGAGAGCTTTTCAAAATTTTATATCTGTTAAGTTCGGTTAAGTTAAGTTAAGTTCGTTCGGTTCATTCGGTTCGTAAATGATAATCATTACTATTAATTAGTTATAATTTAATTCGTTCGTTCAATTCAATTCAATTCACCGTTCGTTCGTTTTCGTTCATTCGTCGAGTTTTATGCAAGAAGCCTAAATGAGTAGAAAAGAGTAACTAATTTTTTTTACCACATATACTCTAACTTTTCAAAATCCGTCATATACCCTTTAATGTCTCTTAAGTTCATCATATGCTCTTAATGACTAACAATTATCAGCTTTTTTTCTCATTAACCCTTCATTTCGTTACTACACACTAATTAACTCTTATTTGATCCATGTACCATAATATATACCATCGAAACATCATTTATGACTAAAGAAGAGGGAAGAGAGTTATGGAGTAAGATAAAAGGGTCATATATAGGTGGTGTTTTATTAGTGGTCAATTAATATTAATGGGTCAAATAAAGGTCATTAGGGTTTAGTAATATAATTAGGGGAATGACTAAAACAGTTGCTAGTCATTAAGGTTTTGAAAAGTTCAATGAATTTTGAAAAGTTGGTAATTGATCACTATGGATTTTGAAAAGGTCATTAGGGTATATGATGTATTTCGAAAAGTTGAAAGATATATTGTGAAAAAGAAAATTACTCATGGGTAGATGGTGTAAAATCCGAAAGAGCAATGAGTAAATAAAGCCTCGGGTTTACAGTACACCCGCGTGTACAATATAGTTATTTTTTTTTTTTTTGCATTTATAGCATGTTGGTTAAAGTGACGGAATGGAACAGGAATGGAGCAAGAATGAAATCAGATAGATCAGGAATGAAATGGTAACAAAACTTGTTACCTTTATCGGATTTTGATTCAAGCCTTATAATGGAAAGGGAATGGTAACTATTACCACTGGAAAATGGATTTTGTTACTTGAGGGGTAAGGAAAGGTAACAATTTAGGGGAGTTCTTACCACCAAATAATGGTAATGGATTGAGGAGGGGTTGAATCAAACAAGGAAAAAGGAAGTAGGTATTTCATTCCGTTTCTTAGTGCTTGTTTGGTTGTAATGAGAATTATTTTCCCATATGAATTTATAATTTGTGGAAATTTAATTTCCTTATGAATTCCTAAGAATTAGTCTAAGTTATTTGGTAGTCATAAGGGAAGTTGTAGTTCATAGGAATTTATGTAGGATTTGTGAGTGACCAAGGGGAGGGTAGGTAAACAAATTCCTACATTTTGTGGGAGTTTCAAATTCCTATGAATTTTCATTGCCCTACATTTTATCCACTTCATGTCAACCAAACAACTAGTCAAATGAGAAAATCATGAGAATTTTCATTGTCTACATAATATATTGTATACCATCTTGGAGCTCAATGATGTTGAACTGAACATGCTCTTAAGGTGTATCTTCTCCGCGAAAATCAGTTTTATATCTAATAAGTTTATTAAGTTTCAATAAAGAGAAATAAGATAAAGATTCTGCACCCAGATAGTACCACAAACCTCGTCATATGTTTCAATGTAGGGGTGTCCATGATGATAGTCGAGCTCGAGTTCAAGGTAGCTCGAGTCGCTAACATCTCAAGTCATGCTCTAGTTGAAATCTGACATATTTTTGATCGAGTTAATTTCATTTAAGTCAAGTTTTGACTGAGTTGTTGACCTCAAGTAGCTCGCAAGTTGTCTCATCTCAATAAAATCGGTATGCTAGACGATATGTTGGATTTAAGCAATTTGCTTTTGGTAGTACTTGAAAACTGTGTTTTCAAGTTTCTTGCAATTTTCAAGTTGAGTTTTGCGTAGCTCAATTCTACTTGCAAACAACTCGAGTTGGGATCACACAAGCAAGTCGATTTTTGACCAAGTTGATCTTAAGGAACTCACGAATTGATTCTCCTGGTTTGCATGCACTTCAAAGAGCTAATAGCCTATTTAGTACATTATTCGTTTCTTTTTAATCCACACTTTTAGCTTTGACAATCCAAATGTTTCTATTTGACCATCATTAGTGATTTATACATAAAAAAATATAGTCATGTAGAATCTTGTTAGTTTTGTCTCTACATATATTGTTTATATATTATATTTTTGGAATTTTAATTATTCATAATTACATATATCAATAGGTCGAGGGAGAGGTGGTAGCTCAGTGGAGTACCACCCCGAATTCCAGGGTGGGTTCGAATCCTCATACCAACAATATGTTGGGGATTATTCTTGTGGTGGCAGGTGGGCCTTCAGGCCTGTTGTCTTCTGGGCTGTTTAGCCTTGTACCCAACCTCTGAGCTGGTGTGCCCTGCAGGGATGGTTCTCTTCGGCATAAAACAACTGAACTGAACTGAACAGAATTGAATTGTAACTAATTGATAGTAATGATTATCATTTAGGAACTGAACTGAACTGAAAATAAGCTGGGGAGAACAGGCCCGCAGACTAGTAGCCTAGCAGGGGTTGGTATCCGGGACAATTATCGTTCCTAATAAAAAAAAAAGATTTTAATAGGTCAAAATTATGCGTTGGCAATTGGCAAGCGTGAAAGTAAAACTATGTAGATGAAACCCCTGACAAATCAAAAAATTCACAATATACCCTCAATGTTCCAAAAATTCACCATATACCCTTAGTTTTCGAAAACGTTCACCAGATGCCATTTTTCTAACTTTCGTTAACCCACTGTTAGCTTTATTTACCATTTTGCCATTATTAACCCTAAACCCTAATTCTAATCTAATTCTAACCCACCACCCCCTCCCCATCCCCTCCAGGCTCCACCCCCTCCCCTCCACCACCGCATCCCCCTCCCCCTCCCTCTCCCCTCCTCCGTAGCCCCTACCCCCTCCCCCTCCCTCCCGCACCCCGCAACGCCTATAATTTCGAAAGCCCCCCACCTTGCTTCTCTCCCGCGCCTGCTTCTCTCTCCTCCGTCGCTCTCCTCTCTCGTTCGATCTACTCCATGGAGACGTTGTACTCGCGCCGCCTTGCCGGGTCTACAATTTCCGGATACGCTTTTCATTGTGCGTTTGTTACGTCGGTGTTCGAAGGGGGGAGGGGTGGGGTTAGGGAATTCGACGGTGAGGGGGGGGGGGCCGGCGCCGGTGGAGTAGAGGGGGATGTGGTGGGGCTAGGGCCGGGCTAGAGGGGAGGGGGAGGGGGTTGGGCTGGGGTGGAGGGGTGGGTTAGATTAGGGTTTGGATTAGGGTTTAGATTAGGGTTTATATCTTAGGGTTAGGGCTTAATAGTGGCAAAACGGTGGGTTAACGACAGTTACGAAAAGGGCATTTGGTGAACGTTTTCGAAAAGCCAGGAGTATATGGTGAATTTTTGGAACATTGAAGGTATATTGTAATTTTTTTAATTTGCCAGGGGTATTTGGTGAAAAAACCGTAGATGAAAAAAAAGCAGATGTAATATCTATTTAGTTGATCTTAAAGATCAACTTTGTGTTGTAAAAAACTTCGATTCTAACAAATTAGAAAAATTGTTCTAGTTAAACTCATAAAGGAGCTATTTGCTAAAAAAAAAAAACTTACATACAAGTCTATATAATCAAATTATGATGGCAAATTCACAAAACAAAGTGATTTTGCTATAGCTAATCTCATATAACGAGGTTCTTTACAATTTATTAAAAAAAGTTCACATCCAATTCTAAAATAAACAAATAACCTAGTTATATATTTTTATTTTTTGAAAATCAACTAATAACTCAAAACTCTACAAGAGGCTTGAATAATCTTTCAAGCTATTAGGAAAAAATTCTACTATTAAGCAATAGTATCATTATAGCTTATTCGGGAAAAGATTCCACTATTAAGCAATTATCTTTTAGCTTAGGAAAATAAGTTGTTCATAAACATAAACAAACAAGTACTTTTTTTTGAAGGGAAAAAACAAACAAGTACTTATCTATTCATTCAAAAACTCCTTTCTTATATAAGTAATGAGTAGCGTTTATTTTAAAATTTCAATTATACAGGTCATTATCTTCATCGCTTTAAAAAAAGTTTCTTAATTACACTTTGACTTTGTCAATTTTATCTTTTTTATGCAAGAACGTGTTTTATCATCCACTAGATTCCAAACTCATAATCCATTGACTATAGCCTTATCATTATATGATTAAGCAATGATTATATTCTGGAATATCCAACTAGTGGTTAAGTATGGCCTACCCTTTTTCTTAGATTTTAGTGTTTTTTCAATATTTCTTTATTGCTTTATTCTTTTCAGTTCTCTCCATATGTGAGAGTTTTTGTCCCCCTTTGTGGTGGTTGTTTCTCATCTTTGTAGGAGTTTTCTTATTTTCATGGTGTCAATAATTTAGAAGATGGTCTGGATCCATAAGGGTTTAGGTTTTTTTCAGCAATTCGTCACTGGGAACAATTATGTCACAGAATCAGAGTAAGAAGGTCTCTACTTGAAAATATGCAAAGACATCGAAGTACACTGCTCGCGTCAAGCTTGAAGCGGCGGAATTGTAGCTGTGCTCGAGTATACTTAAAATTAATTGGTTCCATTGTGAAAATTGTTGCAATTTGCTAAATCTGTATTTTTGAGATCTTAATTATCATTCTATGCGCCGTTTGGCTTATTATTAATGATATATTTTCTTCCCGTAAAAAAAAAAAAAAAACTAGTGGTTAAGTATAGATTAATTATCAATTCCTTTACTAAAAAGATTGCATAGTGGTTGATAATTTAATATAAATCTTAGGAAAATTTGTCAGAAAAAATCTTTTAAATACAAGTTTTTGTGAAAAACAACCTTTTAAAAAAAATCTGGCAAAATAAGACCTTAAAAATATTTTTTTTGCGAGTAACAACCTTGACCTATTTTCCGGGCATTGACCAAGTATTTTGCGGCTTCGACTCACTAAAACCAAACATGGCAAGACATGTAACCCACATTTCTTATGTTTCAACCCTATTTCCCTTCATATACTGAAAAAGTTAACATCGGAAAATACTTGTTCATTGTCGAAAAATGTAGAAAAACAGGGTTGAAACATAAAATATGCAGTTCACGTTCCCTCCACGTGTTTGGTTTTAATGAGTTAACACTGAAAAATGTTTTGTCAATGCCGGAAAATGGGTCGAGGTTATTTCTCGTAAAATATTTTCTTTTTAAGGCCTTCTTTTGCCAGATTTTTTTTAAAATGTTGTTTCTCGCAAAAACTTGTATTTAAAATATTGTTTCCAATAAATTTCCCTAAATCTTACTCAACTTCCACCGAAACCAGCGCGCCATCCCTACAAATTACTACTCCATCATGTTATTAAATCCCGGTCAATTAATGTGCATACAATTCTCAATTTCATTATCTTTTGCTAGTTAACCACCATTTGATAGGCCCATAAAATTCATTGCTTCGAGAAAGAAAGCTTAAATAGTCATACAACGTGTCTATCTTCTTCTTCACTAAGCTACCCCTCCTAGGTCAACTCCAATTAATACTCCTTTAATCCAGAATTGGCTCTTTGATTTTGACTTCTATAATCTATAGGCTATAGTAAAGGTTCGTGTAATCAGATATATCTATCTAGAAGCAATAAAATCATGATCAGCCCGGCATTATAAATTACTCCATATATGTATTATCAATATTCATATATATCCTTATCACTTATCAGTACGTGCATATATACATTTGTGTGATTAGTGACCTTGCATATACATTAACAATAACCTCATTATACCTTTAGATTTGTTTGTAACTAGCCTCATACATGTATTATCAATATCCCTTGTGTGCATCTGTCACCACGTCATACCATCAACTAATTTTTCATTTTTGGCCATGAACAAACTAAAAGATAAAGAATCGATTTTAAAAAAAAGGGCCGAAACCCATTTCTGAACAAGGCTTACTAGTTTATTATTGCTACATAATTTTGGATTTACCAATAAGGTTGTGTTTGGGAATATGGATTTCATTTCAATTCTAGAATTGTAAATCCCCACATTCAAATCCAAATGATATGTTCGGAAAAAATTAGGAATTTCAAATGCATAATTTGAACATGTTTGTAATTGTTGGTGATGATACTCATCTTCAATGGTGAATGAATGGTGGCGTTAATGGCGGCGGTTAATGTTCATGAGCCGACGAGTATTGTCACTGGTTTTGGACGTTGATTGAAGGATAATCGACTTTAAGAATTGGAAAGACAATGGTATTGTTAATGGTGGTGATGATTTACAGAGGAATGGTGGGAGAGAGAAGAAGGGGAAGAGTGATGAGAGAGGAGATAAAGATATACTGACCTTTATTTTAGATTTGAAATGATATATTTTTTGGTTGGATTTCAAATTCTCCAATTATGCCTTATTTCTTATGAGCCTTGGATTTGGGCCAAATACAATTTCAAATTCTAAGACGATCCAAACAAGTGATTTGGCCAAATCCATAATTTCAAATGAAATTCCAAAATCCAAACAGGCCATAACTGCATTTGATTGTTTAGATCTTCGGATAGAAACTCGGAAAACTTCAGATAAATTGTTAAGACAACTTGGTATGAATGGTATGCAACATACCAATCAACAAGAACAAATAGCAAATCATTCAAAACTCATACAACGTTAACAAGCAGAAAATACGTTGATATTTCCGCCCAGTTTCTGTAAAACCACCTCAAAAGACAGTACAGTTTCTTAGGAGTTGGGATACATGTTAGCCCGAAATGACCAACAAATAGCCTCAAATAAATAAAAGAGCCGTGAAAAAAGCCCTGAATACACATAGTTCTACTGTATACCCAGAAACATAATAGACAAGCTGAAAAGACATGACATTATGTTCTTCAAAGATATCAATGACAAGATAGCCTGTAGCATTCTAACTTCTATGGGGCAAAATCTCGCTATACTTGCGAGTAAACCTTTCTAATAAGGATACATTTATTCTATGACAAGTTTTAATGTAGCTTCAAATAATACCAAAAAACTAACAGGATAGATGTTACGGAACAAGCTAAACCATCACTTCTTTTTGTTTTTCTTTCTTTGCTTCACTTGTCTCTCTAAACTTTTGAGGCGTTGACTCAAAACTGTTGATGATGATGAGGGTTTTCCGTCAATGAGCTTTGGTTGATCACCAGCTGCGGGTATTGAAACGGGTTTTTTTGACTGTGAGGCTCCAGAGGCTTGTTTGAGTGCTTCAAAGAAAGAGAAGCCAGATTGTGTGTTTTGTTTTGAGGAGCCAGGTGGTGGAATTGGTATTTCAGGAACTCCAAGCGCCTTCTTAACACCGGGAACTTTAAGCACTGCAGATTTTAGATTCACAAATACATCATGAAGATTAGGTTTTGAGATAGTCCCTAAACACCTAAAGATAACAGGACTCAACAAAGTTAACCTTTAGGGGTCGCCTTGATTTAGGGAAACTTTTAGGGAAATGACGAGGAGAGAAACTGTTAAGGGAAATAATTTGAGGGGGTAACTGTTAGAGGAAACTAATTAGTAGCGGGTTTGGTATGAGGTAACTTATTACAAGGGAGATCATTCTTGCGTTTGGTATTACAAGAAAGACCAGAGGAGAGAGAGGAGAGAGACCACAGGAGCAAGAGAGGCAGAGAGCAGAGAGACTAGAGGAGAGAGAGAAAGCCACGTAATGGTCGCTTAAAAATTACCCAGTAAATTATGTATTACTCTAGGGGGGGGGGCCTGGGTAATCCATTACCCTCATATTGGAGGGAATAAATATGGGCCTACACAATTACCCTCATATTGGAGTCGCATGATTTCAGCCCATACATTTTACCCCTTAAATTATTCGGGCTTGTTCCACTCAATCCAGGCAAGCCCTTATACTAGTATTATTTCTAGCTTCTCCTATCACATAAAAGTGTGGTTATCATTTGAGGGAAAGGACAGAGAGATAATGGGAAGGGGAAGGGGAAGGGGAAGGAGTGCGCTTCCATTATACTTTTAAATGTTTCCAATAGAGCAAGGACTTTGATTCATTAAAAGGGCAAAGAAACTGGATCCCTCCAATTGATTTCCTTACCCTTTCTAGCTTTCATCATTCCATATCCAAACAAGGTAAAATGATTTCCTCATTTTTATTCCCCCCCTCCCTTTCCCTCCAAAATCTCACATCCAAACACACTACCAGATTAAGTGATGGACATATTAAGAAATCCAATCATGAATCCTAACTAATATAAGAAAGCTAAAAGCTTACAGACATCCTATAATGGCTGTGGTATCTGATCATTCATACAAGATATCAATACTTCAAACGTAAGATAAAAAAATGAGAAGCACATAATGCCCATCTGTGGACAGAAAAGCAGAATGGATAACTCACCAGCCCCATATGCGAAGGAGAAGATATTAGAAGTAACCCAATAACAAAATATAGCCTGCACAGAAGAACATGCAAAAAAAATTAAGGACCTGCTTTTCTGATTGATGATGATATGCACATGAAGAACCAAGTTCAGCAGAAGTCTGAAACCAGATTGAATATGTTTCACAAAAAAACAACTTCTACAAAGACAATGATGAATTTTGAGTTATAAATTGCTTCGAATCTAAGATTACTCGGTGTATATGCCTTCAACCAAGCCCAACCTCCTGCACTAGCCTCCTGAAGACTCGTACAGATGGTAGGCACTTTACAAGTATTTCTGTTCCCTTTTTTTAACGTGAGAATCTTAGTCTGTCTAGCCAAAGATCTGAAAGTATACATGAATGTTGCATAGATGTAAACCACGATAGTTTGGTTTAGTGGTAAAGACTAAAGGTTTGTATCTCACAACCATGAGATTGTGAGAGTAAAACCCCACTAGAGGCACTTTGGGGGGTCACACTCCCTTTTTGGAGAACGTCAGTTAGGCCGGGTTGACCCACACGGGACTCCGGCCTAGTAGGGCTCTTCTCCTTACAAGCTCTAAAAAAATGACGTTGGCAAACCTGTATTCCCCATGCCACTGCACTTGCATATTGCAATTTACCCCACCAATTTCCAATGGTCCTTAATTTAAAGATCCCAAAATCAGTGAAGCAAGAGATGAATACTCCAAAAAGAAGAGGACTACCAAGGCTAATAAGAAAAATCCCATTCTTCAAAAAACCAAATACAATACTAGGGCTAATTTGACTTCACTGAAAAAAAGAGGTATACCCTAG
Source organism: Beta lomatogona (assembly GCA_947646795.1). Classification (NCBI taxonomy): domain Eukaryota; kingdom Viridiplantae; phylum Streptophyta; class Magnoliopsida; order Caryophyllales; family Amaranthaceae; genus Beta; species Beta lomatogona. The sequence continues at coordinate 1,396,554 of CANSNZ010000731.1, forward strand.
TAAACTCTTTTTATAGAAGCCACATATTTGGTCAGGACGACTGGCAAGCACTTGCAGCAAAGACGGGTGACTAGCAAGCACCAAGTCACACTAGGAAGCAACGTTAGTAGCCAGATTGCCTTCAAAACCTCAATGCCCTCACCCTAACACTAGGCAATTCTCGCAACCCATCCTGATCTCTCTCCTCCCCAACAGGCCCCATCATCAGCTCCAGCTCCTCCATAGCCATCCCAGCCCACCCCCTCTTCCTGACCACTGTAACCCCCCTCAGCACTGGGTCCAATCCCTCTCTCCAAGCCACCGCTGTATTTCTGGGACCGTCTCTGACCAACCAATACACCATTTCCCTGTCTAAACATCTTTTTCATATTCTCACAAGCTCTGAGCAGCTACAATCCTCCACCTTCAGCTGCATTGACGAGCCCTGTTAAATTCTCATTGGCATCAGCAAGGTCAAGAAAGTATATCGATCACCACGTGCAGGGGGGAGCACACACTGCAGCAGCTAGTGGAATTTAGTAGGAAAAAAGAGCAAGGGATGAGATGAAGAAAGGAAGGAGATAAGACAGAGAAGGTTACCAAGAAGCAGAAAAAAAAGGAGAGGAGATGGATGGGGAAATCAAAAAATAATGAGGACAAGGAGAGAGAGAGAGAGGTTGGGCACCTTGCCAAGAAAAATAAAAGAAAATGATGGGAGTTGCTTTTGATTCTCTAAAAACAAACAATAACAAATAATAAAAGCCCATATCCCTCCCCACTTCCATAGTCCTCAGTGGAATTTTGGTAGGACGACAATTAACCAAGTCGCATATTCAACACTCCAACATGGGTATGTACAACTGACACTTTTTTGTGCCAACCAAGCAAATGAAATATCTCGTTTTTGGGATGGCTTACACCAATTTTGTGCCACATGCTCTGACCTGTGGTGTTAAATTAGAGACTTAACAGAGCTGCTCTACATACATGATGAAAAAGAGATATTCCAGCCTCCCAAGCCTGATGCTTAGGACTTTAAAATTTTACAAACAACAATGGGAGTATGGGACATTAATCTCATGTTCAATTCCAGACCCCACAGATTGCCAATTTCTAAGGGGGGAAATTTGCCAAGAAACATTGATGGACCCGTATAACGAGGTCTAAATCTTTTAGCATATGCAAATTGCAAAAATCAGAACACGACTGGAAAATTAAGAGCACAGATTCATTTCGAAACCTACCGGCTACCACAGAACTTGAAAAGATAAAAAGTCACAAACTAATAGAGGAACATCAACTGATGCAAAACCCTACCAAATTACATATTAACAACTTTTACAATGTTTGGCATCAAAAAGAGAGAGGCTCCTCTTGTTTAGCCAATTATTTTGGGGTAAATACTCACACAAACTTTGGCTTACGAGAGGTGATAGAAGTTCTCAATATTTACGGGAAAAAGAAACTACAACAAATAGTTTATCTATTAAATAATGCTGAAATATGGGATCAATGATCTCGTTCAACTCAAAAATATCTTACTAGCCGAATACAAACATCATCTTTCTAGTGAAGTCCCTACCGCTTAACATGCTACTATTCCATGCAGCTCGCCTTCCGTCACCTGAGGAACACATAAACCAAACCCTTGTTGTTGCTACTAGGGGTGTTAACGAGCCGAACCGAGACCGAACTTAACTAGGCTTGGCTCGGCTCGAAAACATTTTTAGTGGGGCTCGGCTCGAGCTCGAGCTCGAAGCTCGTCGAGCTTTAAATATTTGGCTCGGCTCGAGCTCGAGTCCCAAAATTACAGCTCGGCTCGAGCTCGTTAGGCTCGAAATCGACATTCAACGAAAAACAAGTCCAAGGATAGATAGAGCCATAGAGGCCCAAACGTTTAAGAGTTGAAAGGCCCAAATATCCAAACTTATTAATTTGCAAAGCCACGCAATAAGCAAGCCAACGGTGGAGGTTCAAGATGTCAAAGATATCTTTTATAGAGTTTTTAACTCCCACCCTCATGCTATTCCAGCGATGTGGGACTCCCAAGTTGTAAAACACATCCACTTTGTTTCTTCCCCACCCTCTGCTCTCACAATCTTTCGTACCTCTCGCTGCACTTTCTCTCTCCACAACTCGGTTGCCGACGAGCTGCCACCCAGAGATGACCACCTTCGTCTTCGCCGATGCACTGCCGCGCCGCCGACTGCTGAGATTTACCTTCCCTTGCCCTGCCGCAGCTCTACTCTTTGGTCAATGTTACTGAGATTTCGACAGAAGGTTTGAAGGTATTAAGGATAATTAGATATTCTTCAAATATTCAAGTTCTCTAAAGTTGTTAGAGTTGTTCTTATCCTCCTAGTAATTCTGTAAACCAGTAGCTTAGCCATATCTTCTGTTTTCAATACTTCAGCATAATAATAGCTATAGTTTAGCTAAGTTAGTTTAGCTATTTACGGCTGTTATTACTCCTAGTTATAAGCTTATTCTTCTCTATATGAGCTACACTTGTTTATTCAACAAATCATCAAGAATTACATTTCTTATAGAAGGGTCATGCTCATGGTATTAAAATCAGGTTATTGAAGATGAAGATTTAACAAAAAACGTTTTGAGTCAAACTCAAGGGTACTATGTAGTTTACTTTGTTCCTTTTTAAGACTTTTCTTAACAAGTGTGATTTGAAGATGAAGATTTAATAAAAAAAAAAGTTTTGAGTCAAGAGTACTATGTAGCGGAAGTTTCATGTGATTTAAAGCACTAAGATATGCACTCTACATGAATTTTGATTATGTTTTGTTAGTAACAACACTTATCTTTCAAATTTAAAACAACTCAATATTTGAAAATATTATGATTATTAACATGGTTGTTTTTAACCATAGTTATTAATTATTTTTTTATCTTATATTAAATATTAATGAAATATTTTTAGTAACAAAAAAATTATCAAGCCTGTTCGCAAGCTTTCGAGCCGAACTTAAGGTAGCTCAGGCTCGGCTCGTTAAGGTCTTGAGCCGAGCTTTGACCGAGCTTTGACCGAGCCGAACTCGAATAGTTTGTGAGCCACTCTGGCTCATTAACACCCCTAGTTGCTACCACCTATTGAGGATGAAGAGATTCAAAGGCTCCAGACACTTACTCTCATAAATCTCCCGGGCTATGTTACATGGACACAGGTACGAAAATCTGGTGTGGGTGCAAATCCGAGTGTCACAAGCTAATTTTGAAATTTTTGGACACGGCGATACCGTCCTAAATTTGGACATGCGTAGAGGGATATGGTTGTTACTATTAAAATAAATATATAATTTTACAATTTTAAGTTCAAAAGCTCCAGAATTAATAGATAAAAAAATTGAAAAGCAAAAGAAAAAAAAAAGCAATGTTTTACTGTATAGGTGTAAGAGAGAGGGGGGAAGAGGTGTATTGTTACATGGACACAAATACGAGTATTGGATATGGGTGCGGATCTGTGGGTCCGACATGCTAATTTTACAATTTTTGGATACGGGAACACCATCCTAAATTTGGACACGTATACAAGAATACTCCAGTTCCTATTATATATATATATATATATATATATATATATATATATATATATATATATATATATATATATATATATATATATTATTATTATTATTATTATCCAGTTTTAAGTTCAAAAGCTCTAGTCTAAATAGATGAAAAACTTCAAAAGTAAAAGGAACCAAAAAAACAATGGTTTACTCTATAGCTGTGAGAAAGAGAAGGGAAGAGGTAAACTGTACTCTACAGCTGTACCTGTATTGCTTTACTTTTTGGTTCACGTGGGTTCTTTTCACTCCCAAGTCCCGTCCAGGTGCCCTTTCCTACCCACCTTACATTATTAGATTAAAAAAAAAAAAACTAGAGATTGCAACTTTCTGGTTTTTCAGCACCTTTCACCTATCTCTCCCGTCGCCGGAGAAGTGGCTGTAAGATGACTTATGACGACGAAATTTCGATAATTGCAAACGACTCAACCTCCTGAGTAAAAGCCTAAATATCTCAAGAAATAAAATAGTATATTTCTCAATTAATCATCATATCTAGGGTTTATAGTTAAGGTAATCGGTCTTCTCTCTCTTCAATAGATTACCTCCTCCCAGATCTAGCCGTATCCGACTTGCAAAGTGATGTATCCGACCCGAGTGAAATCCCAAATATCTCAAGAAATAAAATCGTATATTTCTCGATCAAACATCAGATCTAGGGTTTACAGATAAGGTAATCAGTCTTATCTCTTTGATAGTTTACCTCCTCCCAGATCTAGCTGTTTCCATTTATGACCACTTTCTCCGATGCCTAAACCAGACATTGCTCTATCCAATTGCATAAAATATCCAAAGGAAATCCAATTGCATAATATAGCTAAATGAAATCCAATTGCATAAAGTCCTCAAAATCACAAAGAAGCAAGTACCTTCGGAAAACTCATGGTGAATGGAACAGTAAGAACAGCTAGGCCTCTCGAGAACTTTTTCATGGTGCCAGCAACAGGATTGCCTTCCATACCCTCCTGCATATTGAACTGTACAAGACACAGATAATTATTATGGAATTAGGAGGCAAAACAGAAAGTCCTACAAAATAAAAGCACAAAATGAAGGGAAGACACATGCATTCAATAAACCTTACAAGTTCGAAGGTAAGATTTATAGTTTGTCATAAAAATGCCTACCTCCACAGTGATCAGAAAGGACACTGCTGTCAAAACAGGAAAGATGTACATAGCATCCGGAGTTGTAAGATCAGTAAACCAAAAAGCTCCACCATTTTTAAATGATGGAACCTTCTCAGCCATATTTGATATCTGTATACAAAAAATGTGATAAGTACTTTTCCATAACATGCATCACATAAAAACATCATCACCTTCAACTTACAGCTAAGAAAAAACTGATGAAGATAGGACCCTGAATGAAGAGCCCTTTTAGAGGAGTAAAGGGTGTAACGCCATATCTGCAGTCATTGAATTATTAGCACATGCACAAGTAACATATGAAATGACATAATACAATTTGGAAGCAGAACAAGATCACCCAGCCAAACAAACATGTAAATTCAAGAGCTACAAAAGCATATTACCAGATCTAATCCTCCACAAAAAGTCAGAAACCCTCATTTTTGGTTAACTGAAAGTGAAATGTCGGATTGCTTTGCCCCTTCAACAGAAGTGGGATAGATTTGAGCCAAAAGATCCCAATTCAAGGTAAAAAAAGAAAAAGCATCTTTCAGTTCCACAACTCATATTACCTCACTTACAAACCCCAATATATAACCTATGCAAGCACTCTCATACTTTTGTGCAATCATCGCCCATGTACATATACTTCTACGCAAAGAAAGCCTTCGTCTAAAACAATCCCTTCTTTTTTTATCTACCACATTCACACTAACAAGAACTAAAACCTGTACAAAGAATAATATATAAAAGGATTAATATTAAGATCTCAGGGGGACTTCGTAATCTTCATGGCATCCTTAGACATGTAGATGATTGACAGGATTAGGCAATCTCTCATATCAAAAAGTTCTTTTGCTATAGACATGTTGGTTCTCCTGATGACCTCCTCAGACCCTACCCATGGCAGTACACCAAGATTTGTACAGGGTTGTTGTTGTTGTACAAAATACTCACTTCACCAATATGCCAAAATATATTTGAAACCAGAATAATTAAAATGTCTCTGGAGCTTTTTACAATATCCTAAAAACCCTCCGATCAATGTCTAGTGCGATCACCGAACTTATTCTCAAGTTCTCAACCCTCCTAAGACATGTTACAATATAGATGGTTTTTCAATATATAGTACCTTAAAAATGAATGAAATAATTTCATCAAAAATTCCAAATTATATGCCAAAGGCCACCTTCATGATTTCTTGTTCAACAATTATAAAAACAAATGTTTATCAAAGAAGTCTCAATTCTCAAGGGCAAAGCTGAAGGCCGGCATTAGGCCCTGAACGAAACGTTACATCTTAGCAACCAAACCTGTGTAGTTCTAAAAGGTGCCTAACTTAAAGCCTGGAAGTTAGGCCAATCTAGTAAACCCAATGCCATGCAATAAAGAACGTAAAATGATGGGCCAAATGCGAGGAACTTGAGTCTAAGCACAACATGTGCAGCTTGGATAACCTAAACCGCACAATCTAAATTCTAAAAGGTCAGAGTTCTAACCATTATTTACAGCATAAAGCCAAAGCCTCTTTTTTTTCTAATCCATAATAAACCTGATGAATGTTAATATTTCCTCTGTGGTTTAGTTGCAACATGCGAAAATGCACACTATTTAAGGTAAGGAGAGAGATACGAAAAGGACCCATTTGAAGAGGAGAGAGATATAAATAAACAATCTTCAAAAGAGATGATGTTGCAACTAAAAAGAAACTAAGTGTTGCAACTAAAAGAGAATGGAGGGAGTAGCATCTAAATCTGTTCAAATATGAGGGAGATCCCCAACCCCCAGGCAAGCTCCCCACCAGATGCCTATCACAATGCCCAAAAGTTTCAACTCCAGGGGTAAAACTTAAAGGCCATACTCAGGAAACAGCAGTAAAACTACAAACCGACAAGCATATGTCCTTAAGTTAAACAGCTCCGGCGTATCTGGAGGTCAGAACTCAGAATCTGTAGCACTAGTTCAATGTAACTCGACTATACACAGATTGTGGCCATTAAAAACAAGCTGATAAGCGTGCTCTGATTCTGGCAAAGAGCCAGAAATATATCCATTCACCAAGATATGTAAGCAGATCTATCCCCCACAACATGTAACAAAAATTTTTAAAAAATAATAATTTAAGGATTCTTGATGGGCTTACTCTTTGAAAAGCACATTCATTTTCTGTTTACCTTCCATAATAGCATTAGGATCATCACCCTGTAAAGAAACATCAAAGATGCTTAGGGCTCAATGAAAGAACGCGAAAACCTAGAGGATCAAGGAATCCCCTTAAGTTGAGCATCCACACATCCAACGAATTTTAACTGTACATGTAGATCAGGAACCAATCAAAAGTAAAGAACTACCTAGCCGCTGTATAGATGCTAAAAGAGTTGAAAATAAATAGCCCGTGAAGGATTAAAATCTTCATGTATATCACTAATTGGAAGAGCAAAGGACCATCAACTTCATTTTAGGATACATACCATTAGTCAAGACCGTTGTTCGAGCACAAGTATCCAAACTAACAGGATAGCAAAGCATCAGTCCTTTCCAAAATAAATACTGTTACAAGTTTTAAATAAATATTCTGTAAAGTCTGTAGGTAATTAAATCAGTGTGGATAAGCTCCACTAGATAGCAGACAATAATGAATAAACCTTTGAGATAGCTTCTCCCCCCAGGCCCCAACACACATGCACATAAGAAAACTATAAGCAGAAAGGACGGTTCATTTATTACCACTGAAGTAGCAAACATAGAAATTGGAAGTACGCAAAAAAAAAAAAAAAAGCTTAATTGTATCAATTTGTTCAAATTATCATCCATGCACCTCTCCTAAACCTGAAGACTAGAGTTACTTGGCATCAACACCCTCTCCTCTTTCTTTTTCTAATAGAGTCTCACACTACAATCACTCATTCAAAAAAATAAGCTAAGGTGCAATTGAAACCAAGCAAGGAAAGACAACTTCACGTGCTATGCACCGAATCAGACACCGACATGCTGATCTAAACAGAAGTCGCGGTACAAATAACAATAACGATAAATCAATGAATAAGAACAGTGAACCAGACCTTGGCTTGCATCTCCTCCTTTATTTCCTCCAAACGTGGCCTCATAATCTGATAACAAATATTCACATGTTACACACAATATTATACTTGCTCTCTAATGATAGGTGCATAAAGTGCTGATTAAAGTTGCAATTTGGAAGCTAAAAAAAGCAAAAAATCAACGCAAACAAGAATCAATACCGACAACTTGGAAGTCGCTTTGAGCTGATTAATCAGGAATGGGACTGTAAGCCCACGAATCAACAGAGTTGTAAGAACTATTGAAGCCCACCTATTAGATGGCAAATTCCACATCAAAACTCCCTCTAGAGAACATACATCTTCTCCATACCAATACCAATGAAACAAAATAAAAATAATTTCAGAATCTCTCACCAGTTCAAACCAGTAAAAGAGTGAACCCCGTCAATCACATACTGCAAAGCGGCAACCGGGTAAGCAGAATCCGCAGCAGCAATCGCAACTTCGCTCAAAACAGGGGCCTGAGAAGCTACAACCTCCACTGGGGCATCACTAATAACCCCAGCAACATCACTAATAAATTCGACATTTTCTGCCCCTTTACCAATTGAAGTTGACATATATCTATGTGAATTCATAACCCAATTTCCTATTCCAGGTAAAAATGACCTCTGGTGATTAAATAAACTACTGGGTGATGAAAAATTGCTCCTATAACTTCCAAAATACCTCCTCTGAGTCAAATATTCGTCGATTTTCCGCCCGGATGGCGCTTCATTCTTATCATTGTTATTGTTTCTATCATGGTCATGAGTTATGTAACTAAAACTAGGGTTCAAACGTCGAGCTAGAAACGTAGCTCTAGTACAAACACTACGCCTATACGCCATCTTCAAATTCGATAAAATTAAATTCTCAATCGATCAAAAAGAGAGTTACTTTCTGATATCATCACCAAATCAAAATCCTGAAATCATCAATAAACAACAACAAAAATAAAATTAAAGGCACAAGTTATTCAGATCTAATTAGCAGAAAATGTGAACATATTAGCTAGGGTTTAGGGTTTAGGGTTTAAGCAAAGCCCTAATAAAAAGAACTGATCTTTTAGATAGAAAAAAGAACAGGGAAGAAATTTTGAAGAAAACTTACCTTTTTGTGCAGTTTGAGATGGGAGAAAAGAGGAGAGAGATTGTGAGTGTTGAAGAGCTGAAAGTGTCGTAAAAGTTAAAGACATGGGCAAAGTCGAAGAAGATAAGTGGCCTTGGCTGCACTTGATCTGCTACACCAAGAAGACAGCGCCTTTCTCCGGAATGTTGGCGGCGTATATGTCAATTTTGTTAGATTTTTCTTTAGCAAACGCAAGTTATGAAATGACTAGAAAATCCCAAATAACATATTTTGCAAAGGCCCTGCTCGACTTAACTGAACAACTAAACTATAACATGAGATGGATTTATCTGAACTGTACTGAACTGAACTGAATTTGTCTGAATTGAACTGAATTTTCATTCATTGAATGATGAATCCAAAAGAAGAGTAAAGCTCTATTCTTTTAAACTGAACTTATTGAATTTGTTTGAACTGAACTGAACTTAATTTTGTCTTCACTGAACTGAATTAAAAAAATGTGAGAGGAAACTAACTGAACTAAACTAAATTTATCTGAACTGAACTTAACTAAATTTCCATTAATTCAATCCAAAAGAACAGAGCCTTAATATACTAACATTAAAATAACTTAGAGTTTGTTCTCTTTACCTTAATTTTACTTATCCTATTTTTGTTTTTTTTGGATATTTATTACTTTTAGAAAAAATTATGAATTTCTTTTTTAATAGGTAAGTCTTAAGACTTTGGTAGGTACCAAAGTGCCCCTGTTAGTTGTTTTTTGACACTACAACCCCCCCCCCTTAAATCTCAAGCAAATGCTTGGGGTAGGAATCGAACCCTAGATTTCGCTAAGAAAGATGAAAATTCTCACCACTTGAGCCAACCCCATTTCTTATGCATGTACCTCATATTGCTAAGAATGAAATGTACCTAATATAGTAATATTTCCAATCTGTATATAATATTGTATAACTTTTTTTCGTTGCAATATGATATTGTATAATTGAGGCATCAAGTTTTAAATATAAACTAGTCTTTTGGTCCGGCGATGCCCCGAGTCAGTTGCAATTATCAAATATATTATTATGGATAAATATATAATTGATATTAGCTTTTCGTAATTTTCTGTCTAGTGCGAAAATGGACGTTATGGCATTGGGGATAAAAATAACAATTTCAATGGAATTGGAGTAAGATAAAGTTATTACCTTAATAACAGTTTGTCTATGTCTTTATAGTTAGATATAATTATAAGACTTTATTATGTTTTACTTTGAAACACCTAACATAGAAATTGTATAAATTATTATGTGTAATCTTTCGATAGAATCCATCCCTTCCTATTTCAAAGAAACAAACTATACTGTTGATGCCACCTAATATAGTCGATAGAAAGTTTATATTTGAGGTTCTTAACAAAAAGAAAACCTAAACTTCTTTAGTTCCTTGTTGTATAGTTAACTCTAATTACATTCATGTATGTTGTTTAATTAAACTCCATCTATACAAATATATTAAAAGGCGTGCGAAAGAAAGCATATGTGCCACGTGGCACTCTCCTCAACTTTCTAATGCAAATGCTTTATGTCTATGTGTACTCCTCACTTTAAAAAAAAAAGTGTAAGTACTAGGTATCGAACACATGACATTTGGAATGAAAAGTTAGAGCTTAACCATCAATACACTATGAATTTGTTGTCTAATGTTTCAAATAAAATATGATGAAGTCTTGTAATAAGTATACATAACTAAAAAGACTTGAACAAGTATATACATCTCTAACACTCTTATTACGTAACTTACAAGAGAATATTGATGTCATATTCTCTTACCACAATTCCTTTTAAGGTATTGTTTTCAAACTCAAACCTTTCAATTTTTCTTTACTTATCACGTTGTGATGTGAGATTTTCAATTTCTTAATGGACAAAAAATACGAAATGTAGCAAAATAAATTATAAAATTTAAAAATAATAACATATTAGTTTTATTGTAACTGACCCGAGGCATCGCCCGGGCAAAAAAAACTAGTTTCTAATTATAAACTGATGCTTGCAGTATGGATGGATCTACCTTACTAGTAGCAATAACTGAATACATTAATTGAATCATGTTGTATGGGAATAATAATGACGCCACCTAAAGTGGTCTATATTCCCCATTACCTTAACAATAACATACCGGTCCAATACGAGTATGATCATTCTTCTGTTTGGAATAACTCGTTATATGGCCCATAGGTCCTAAGCGGCTCATTTAATATGTTTAACCTAATAAGTTACCATTATAAATACCCAACTAAGGGTCAAGTTAAAGGGATCTATCTCCACTCTCTACAAATTACCCTGCTTTCTCTCTGATATCTATCCATCTTTGGATACTGACTTGAGTGTTGGAGGCTCCGCCACGGGGATCCACCCCGTGCTTGGAGTTTACCCTTTTGTTCGATACCGAAACACATGCATATTGCAAATTTTCAACTACATATAGGACTATTATATGGACATTTAGATTAGAACCCTTAATTTCATAATATTATTTAAAGTATATCGCCTGAGCTCTTCAATACAATCTATCCGAATAGATCAGCCTTAATGTCTGAAAATGAGACTAACTTACAATTTAAAACAACATTTATATAAACCCTTTTTAACAACTAAAACATCACAACTCCATGGAAGTATTTTATTATTACTTCCTTAATCTTTGTCTTTTCTCAATCAACCTATCCTGCACAATCACATGAAGCTAGATTAAGAAACCTTTCTCATCTTACCAAGAGAGACACTAATGCCCTGTTCACTCCAACTTTTAAAAATCAGTTTCAACCAATTATAAAGTCACTAAAGTGCCATAGAGAAAACACCAGAAAGATCAGCAAAAATCAGTTTATTCAGTTAAAGCCATGTTTAAGATGTAAAATTATGTTTCAATCTCAGTGAAAAATCAGGTTTAGTGAACATGGCATGAAAAGTGAGGAAAACAAACAAAAGAGAAAAAAAGTAGTACTGTGAACAGTTGAAGTATGCACTGATAGGCGGCAGTTTGATATTTAGCCCACAACGTTGCGGAAGAGCAGAGACAAGTGAACCATCAACAGCGCCTATAAGGGGCAGTAAAGACTCTAGACACTCGCAAACTCCTTGTCTTTCGCTCTTTCCTCTCCCGTAATGCTTCCAGACATACTTAGTTCCTTGGCAGCAAGAGCTCGAGGGGAAGGGGGTTTGTTCGTCAAGGTAAGACAAACACGGTAACAGCTCGTTAGCCACCTGACCACACGGAATGCCTGGTCCTCCTGGCTGTCCTAGTTGTCCTTGGCCCATCATAGAGCTGTTAGAGAGTACTAAGAGAAGAGCTAGAAGGGTGACAAGGTGACTCATTTTGTACAAGTATTTCAGTTTTCGAGTGCTTTTTTGGACTGATTATGTACTGCTAAATAGTAAAGTTTGTGCATATTTAAGGGGTAAAGAGGATGGAATGTTGTTACTAACTGCAAGCATGCAGACATCATGATTTCATGATTTAAGGGTATTAGTTGAGTTTATTATGCTATAAAGCCAGTGTCATAATTATAGGATGTCAGTGTTTTACTTGATTCTGTTTCTCAATGAAACTTGGGCTTTAGAAAAAGTTGAGAAGAACAGCAGGAGTTAAGGGAAGAAAACCTGCAAAAGGAAAATAGTAGAATAAAATACAGGGCAGCCAAAGAGTTAATCAGATTCATAATTCTTTAACAAAAAACCAGTATAAAGAACAAGAAACTCTAAATTTATCATTAAGTGATATGCAAAATAAGAGCTCTATAACCCAAAATTCACATAAGCCTCATCAAGCAAAATGATGACTCGCTTCCTATGTGTCGATTGGTTGAGCGTGATGGATTCTTCTTTTCTATTTCGTTCTTTTTTTTTTCTTCAGAGGGGAGGGTGATGAACGATGATGAAGATAAAACTAAAAGAAACCAATAACAAAATCACAGTAAAGAACTGACAATAGATTGAGGTAAGCAAGTATGTTACATGTATGACTGTTTTTGAATAACATTGTGTAGTTTAATGAATAGTAATTCTTTGTGTACAGACTGTACACTGTATGACAACTTTCAAAATTTAGTGCACAAAGATGTCCCGTATTCCTTTTTCCTAAAAAAAATAATAAAGAAAACGAAACTATGGTATATACAAGCAACAATAAATCAATGGTGATGATCCAGACAATGCATTTGAGACTTGATTACTATGTTACTTGGACTCAGTATGCTCATGTCAGACACGGGTAAGTGACAGACTCAGCAATTTTATGAGAATTTCCCAGGATTTTGGTCCAAGACAAAGTATCCATACCCCCATACCAGAGTATCGAGAATCCAACTCTGGTACCAGTAGTAAAGTGAACAATCCAAGTCACATTGGATTAAAAGGACAGGCAGAGAGGAGCTAGCAAGAATCAAGCGCAGAGGATTATTGGGGTGAGTTCCTGCAAAGAGGGCAGGTAGCATTCATTCTAAGCCATTCATCTATACAGTCAGCATGGAAGTAGTGATTGCAGTCTGGTATTGACCTCAAGGTCTCCTTGGGCTGATAATCTGACAAGCATATAGGGCAGGTGCCATCACTTGGCTTTGGAAGTCGCTTACTTTCTCCTAGTATGGTTTTCGGGTAGGATTCAATGGTAGGCCCATCCAGGCCCAATGTTAGGATAATTGGTTGCGGGAAGATTGATGGAGAGGATTCAGTGTTTGTGCGACGACGATTCTGATTACGAGCACTGATCCTGCTGCTGATGTAGAATGTTAACCCAACAATGCATAGAAGCCCTGGTATTCCAGCTCCTAGAATTAAGCCGTATTTGGCGCTATTTGGCAAACCTGTAAAGAAGTATAGGCATTAATTAAGAGCAAATATCAGAACCTTCAACTCTTGGTCACTTTGTCATTATCTCCTTAGGAAAAGCAGTAAATTGTTATAGATCTCCGCGAACATGATTTCTCATATACTGAAGATACATTTACTATTCCAGCTCCTAGCAGTTTTTTTTGTTCGGAGGTGTTTCAGACTCAGTTCTCACGTGGCAGATGGTGTAGTAAATAGAGACAGGAGTAAAAAAAACCAACCAATTGGTCTGATTGTCTGAAGCATGAACTTGCACTAAGAGGTCACAGTTTCACACCCATCTATGGTGAAGTCATGGTGGTAATATGAGTTGGAGTACATGGTGGTATCCCATGGCTTTTCTTGGGATCGTATTGATCATCGTGTCCTATTTTATTTAATTAGTACCTCGATATCGTTCGTCTTCTAAATTGAAGACATGGTTTGGTTGGACAACTCTATCCATTGACTATTCAAATTTATTATTGCACATTGATGTAGCCTTATCCAAAAGATGATGTTTCCAATAGAAAAGGCATAACAGGCTAGCCATTCTCTAACAGACTAACACTCTGTGCACTGACACCATTACCCGTGTGACTGTATCTAACCCAACTTGGTTAATTAAGGGTATTGATGTGATTACCCTAAGTTTTAGATGGAGAATTAGTTAGTCATTTAGCTACTCTTTCCAATTCTTGTCTCTTGTTTTTTCTTTATCTTCATACAGAACTATCAAAGGACAACTTAGATGAACGAAGAAATAGTAGGTTGAATACATGAAAAAATTATTTTAAGCTAACAAAAATAGTGCGTACGGAAAAGGTTTTTTCACTATTTGAAAAATGAAATATATAATCTATAGCAAACACTTGGGGTTCGATTCCCACTAGGGCCACTTTGGGAGAGGATTTCCCCTTACGATCCCCCCACTCTCAAAGTGTCTGCTCGAAAACCCAGGCCAGGTTAACCTGCGAGAGGTTCAAGTCTGGCAAGGCCCTTCATTTTACCATGGGGTCCCCAGTAGGGGGCCCAAAAAAAATCTATAGCAAACATTTACTACCAGCAAGGACCCATCAAATGTTGTTTTCTCTCCCCTTCATTTTCTTACACTAATTTCCATGAAACATAATTGCCATATAGAATTATTCCTAATTATAAATATTGTGAAAAATATATGGCACAAGATTTTCCACTTCAACAAGGCCATTATAAGATGCGTACACTCAAAAGAGTAACGAATTATTTGCATCAACAAAAGGAGAAAATAAAAATAGAGCAATAAGTTTAATAGGTATGCTTGTGAAGACCTATATCTATACTATACATGGTAAGATGGTAGATGTCAACTTCAAAAAGTCATGACTTATTAGAAAGCAAAATGACACCAATCAATGAAAATTTTAATAAAGAAAGCAAACTAAAACTCCTCTTCCCACCTTCCGTGTAATACAAGATGTGAAATTCATTTTACTAGAGGGCATTAGTTCACATGTCCACATCTCAAAACCTACCAAGACAAGATCACAATCCTTTTTTAAATTGTTTTAAACACAAAAAATGAAGCAGTTGTTTACCTAACTATGAATTCACAAACCAACACAGACACTACGTCAGTATATGACCAACCATAGGTTATTTGATTTTCCAGTATAGGAGCATGTAACTAGTTAATAAACAGCAGTACAGCACATACAGAACCTGGAGGTACTAATATAACTTCATTTTGAAGAAATTTTAAGGTTTTTGTAATAAAGGAAATCCTATTGAATTTTTACACACCTCGTTTCTCTTCTAACAAATAACTAAACTCTTTCCCATTTTTAATTTATAAGTAGATTTTAAGCTTATAATACTCCCTCCGTAACAAAATAGATGTTACACTTTGAAAATTGCACGCATTTTTTAGTTTTAGATAAAATCAACCGTTACTATATAATATGTTGTTGGATTCGTCGCAATGTATACTTTCATAATATTTAATTCTTATAATTTTTAGGAATATACAATTAAAGTTATTGATGGTCAAAATACTTCACCAACAAGCGTTAAAGTCAAAGTGTAACATCTATTTTGTTACGGAGGAAGTATAATAGATTACTAAAAAAATACTAAATCTCTATTATGCCAAGAGGGGAGCAATGGTGGCCCCTTATAAATTTACATATTCAACCCACTATATTTTATGCCAAGAGGGGAGCAATGGTGGAATCAAGCACTATATTTTATTGTTTTGTTTATTCAACCCAAGGGTTACATTTAATGTTCTTTCACCAATTATTCTCCATTCTCTCTCCTAAAATCACCTTTTACCTACAACATTTATTTAAATAAATGAAAAGCCTTTACTTTCCTCTTAGATTCTATTTTCCCGTGAAAAAATAAAAATCAAGCACTATATTATGAGTCGGAGGGAGTAGTAAGTACTCATACCTTGTATTCTCTTTATTCCAACTTGTTTGTTCTAGTCATTTTTTCACAATTTCCAATGCAAAACCTTTATCGTTTATATTTTTAATTATGTATTGGTAAAAATTATGAAAAGTTGACTTTTTGGAAGAACATCTTTAACGAGTCCAAAACAATTTGACACAAAAAACATTTTCCTTATATATTAGTGAGAATTTAACATCAAAGTTTGGCTCTATGATCAGGACATTTCGTTCAGAAAACAAATAGGAAAGGAATAAATCGACCAATGTGAAAGGATTGGGCATATTTGTCCCTCTGCAAACACTAAAATTGACTATAACATCATTAAGTTAGTCCTGAATTTTGAATTAGGAGAGAAGTAGTGCTTTTTATAAGTCGAGTAGATGATGACTTTTAAAAAAAAAGTATAGTAGTGTTAAAATGTGCATCACTTGAGCTTGAACAGCTACAAATTCATATTCTATGACTTGTATATAGTGCAATATTCTATGACTTGCATTATGTGAATGACTTCTATTAATTAGTATTGTAAACTAGATAGATTTCTCTTCCAAAGATTATATATTGTCAAAGCTAGAACAAGGTTGAAGACTTGATAATATGATTTGACTTTTGAATTTGACTGTCAGTTTGTTCATACATATATGATTTAGAATTAAAACCAAATATATACTAATGTCGTACTTACAGTAAAACTGTTAATTAGATTATCCTTATGATACTCAAATAATTATCATTTTATAGATTTTACTTACAATGACAAAAGAATGATAATGAACAATTTCAAAATGTCGAACAATAGCCTATTGGTATCTTGGAGAGACCTAATATCTAGCTAGCCATACCAAGGATACTATACGTTTCCAAGTGCACCTGATGAGGCACCTAAATGGGTTCACCATTCATGCCAAACAACATAAGGCACCTAAGCTCGAATACAACTATAGTACTACACAATCAAGATAAGTCTTTAGCAATAGGGCTCATGCCGCTAAACTGCTGCGAGCTTTTTCAGGTCAGCCGCCTTAGGTTTCTTCAGCCCTGTGGCCCAGAAGATGGCCCTATCACCACATCAACCCACAGAGCCACATACCCGTCATGAGCTACCCCTTGGTCTAAACATGAACTAACACCTCTTGGTCGTACTAGCTCTAAAGTCTTAAAACAAGTGAAAGGATGGCCAACTACTTTGGTAAAAACCCTCTCACCTACACATCAACCCGATCTTATACCCAAAAAAGGGCGAAAACAAAGGATAACAAAAGAGTGAGGCTAAATAGAGAACAATTAGGTGAATCTTACTAAATCTTGTCCCCCTACCATTTTCTCTCTTGTTTACTAGTGACTTGTTCATTATTTAGCTTGTTTGTCGTAAAATAAAAGCACCCTTAGCTCTGGAATATTACATTTTTTATTTTGCATAGTCCTTTTTTTTTGTCTGTCTAGGAAACCTCATAGCCCATAGGGCAGTGATCCAGTCAAGTAGATGGGAGGCTCATTTATATCCCAGATATCTTAACTCTTACAAAGAGTGCGTCTCTACTCGAACTTACCTGAACTTATTATACTTGATTGAACATCATTAGTCATCACCCTCAACTTTCTGTTTACACTGGATTGAATCTCATCAATCCTGAAACTTACTCTCTTCTTTTTATGGGAAAGATAACACACCTTGAATATTAATTTTGCACAATAACCTTAACATTTGGTTCTTTCTTCTTCTTTTTCTATACGGGGTTTGTTTTCTCTCTTTGTCTCTTCTAGGGGTGGCAATGAGATGAGACAACTCGCGAGCTACTCGAGATCGACTCGGTCAAAACTCGGTCAAAGTTCGACTCGAGTGAGCTCGAATCGAACTCGAGCTCGACTCGAGATGTGGGTGAGTCGAGTTGAGCAACTCGATACTCGACTCGGAAACTCGTGAGAAGCTCGAATACCTAATTATCAAGAGCAAAATATCTAAATTCATGATTTTTCTACCTTGTTGCTTTTAAGTTTTAACATGAGACACTTGCAAGCTACTCGAAATCTACTCGATCAATGCTCGACTCGGTCAAAGATCGGACAAAACTCGACTCGAGTGAGCTCGACTCGACTCAAACTCGACTTGAAATGCTAACGAGTCGAGTCGAGCTAGCTCAAACTCGAACTCGACTCGCATAATTGCCACCCCTAGTCTTTTCTATCAGGTGAATGGACTTTTCAATACATCTCTCTCGTTCATTTATTTATCTACACTTAGGGCCTGTTCTCTTCGGCATAAAAAATGAACTGAATTGAACTGATTGCAACTGAACTAAATTGAACTGAACTGAATTAAATTAAATTATAACTAATAGTAAGGATAAAAATTTAGGAACTGAACTGAACTAAACTGATTGGAACTGAACTGAACTGAACTAAAAATAAGTTGGGAAGAACATGTCCTTAAATAAGCTCTTTGCGAAACATAGCAAGTACTTTATCTAACAAAAATGTATACATATATTTCCTCCATCTCAAAATACTAAATACGCCTCTATCAACAAGTTTGCCAATGCCTATGTATAACCCTTAATAACTCTAAATTCCTATAAATAAATTTCGAAAGTATACGTCGATACGAGTCTAACAAGATTCCACATAACTATATTTTTCCTTACATAAAAATGACAAAAATACAGTCAAAGGAGAGTCTTTTAATAGTGGAAAAGTCAAAACCGTGTCAAGTGTCTTAAAAAAAAACATAAGTATATACTCCCTCCGACCTCTGTCCCCCAATAGATTTCTCATTTCTTTGATGCACGTTTGCCCATCGCTGATATCTTTAATTACATATTACTAAAAATTATAAAAGTTAGATAATAAGACGAATCAATTAAGACCCCACATAACAATTTTTTTTTCTTTTCCAATATCTTTTGAGGATTTTCTTTGCTTATGAATAATACCCATGGAAAATATATTAAAGGACACAGGCATTATCAAGTTATCAACCCCATATTCTAGAAACGACTTCAAATCTTAGTAAAAAATTAATCAATCAAGAAAAGCAACATATATAAAACTCTAATATAAAAGCACTATAAAAAAAAAAAAAAAAAGAGAGTGAAACTAACCTGAAGGAGCCGGAAGAAAACAGCCAACTTGAAGGCCCGAGTCACCAACCAACCCACAAGATCCACCACGCATAAAACAATCAACACAACTCGGAACATCCCAACTCAGTTGCACATACACATCACTCATATCTCTAGGATAATTTCCATTATACCCCATCTCTCTCCACCAAAACGCTGCGTTTACCCTTTTTATAATCTCACAACTCCACTCTCCTCCTTCTACAACCATCTTCTCCTCCGCATCATCATCATACGCCGCGATCACCGTATAATTGGGCCCACTCAAGCACGAAATTACCGAACTACCCATTGGAACTTGCGCCGGGTTCTTACTTCCGGAGCAATTAAGGAAAGTGTAAGGTGAACTGTAAGGCCCGAAGCTAAAGGGGGTAGAAGAGAGACTTAAGTTCAGGACCCGTTTTGCTATGCAGTGGTTCGGGTCGGATACCCATAGGAGTTGGTCTGGGTATGATATGCCACGTAGGATGAGAGGGTCAGAAGAGAGAGAAATAAGGGTTTGACCATATATATTGCAGGAGAGTTCGAACCCCGGGTACCCGCATCTGGAGGTTTGGTTTTTGGGTACCCAAAATGGGAAAAGGATCGGGTCGCGTTGGTTGCAAGAAAAGGAAGTGCAGGTTTCGAGTGCTTGGAGAAGTTGTGGGAAGAAAAGGTTGAGAGTTAGGAGAGACAAAATTAATGGAAATGGGTGCATTTTTTTTTCTTTTTTTTTGAAAGGAGAGAGAGTTTTTTGGATTTTGTTTTAATTTTGGCGCAACGGGTTTTAGTATTGAAAGATTTGAAGTGTGGAATTTGAATACAAAGTGCATTAGTCATAATTTTGGACTTTTGCTTTTGGTAAAAGTTGTCAATGTATTAGACCATTAGTTCCTTAATACTTACTCCAGTCTATAAAAACATAACTAATTTTTAAGCATAGGTTACGCCCCGAGTAATTATATATCTTTTATTTATTAATATTGTACTTTAAAATGATAACATCAAGTATCACTTGGTTTAGTGGTTAAAACTTGTTGAACCCATGTTGTGTACATATGAGTTGTCCCACATTAGAGAAAGTACCACATTATAAGCTAGATGAGCTACTCCTACTATTGCCAATTGGTTTTAATATGGAATCTAGATGAGCTACTCCTACTATTGTCAATTGGTTTTAATATGGAACCTCCTCTGGACTTGTAAGTGGACCGGACTCTCCTCCTCCTTATTGGTTATTAGAGATTCAATCTTATACTTCCTCTGTTCCGAATTAAGTGCAACAAATGCACTTTTACGCATCTCGATGTATTATTTTGACCACAAATATCTATAATTACATATAAGTAAAAATTATAAAAATTACATTTTATGAAAGTATGTCACGAGACGAATCTTACAAGATCCCACTTAACTATGTTTTTTTATTATGTATAAATCACAAATCAGTCAAAGTGAAAAGTGTGAATAGTGAAATAGTGCATTTGTTGCATTTTATTAGGAACGGAGGAAGTACAATGTATTTTCTATTTTATCAATGTACGTGGATTATATGGAGTAAAATATTCTAAGTGAATGCGATATGTGGCATTTATCAACTTCATCTCATATATTGTCACAAATATATAAGAACAAATAAGTTGAGTGGAATCTTATATGATTCGTCTTAATGTACACTTTTATAATATCAACTTTTTATAACTTTTGGTTGTATAAAATTGAAGATATTAGGGTATAAGAATTAAAATAGTGTATTAGATAGCGTGTACTATGTTGCATCCTTTAAAGAATGGAGGAAGTACAAGTTTTTTAAAATTTTCAATGCATTCTCTTAATGAATTATACTACTACACTTATTAGATTTGATCTAAACAAATTGAAACTTAATTTATTTTAATTTACTTGGACTTTTCAAAACTAATGGAATTTAATCTTTAACTTTCCTTTTCTGAAACTTATTTTTATAAGCTGGATTAGAATGTATTTTTAGTAGTGCATATTTTTGAGGTATTCAAATGAGTAAAATACAATTTCATTCCGAAAGTAGTTTTTTGAAGTTGACATTGAGACATGAAGTTTCAGATGAATATCGTTTGGGATTTGGAGTTCAAAATTAGGAATACTTTGATCATTTTAGTAGGTGCAGTTAATAATACTTTAGAAATGCCTTGTAAAATTAACGAGAATAACCTCTTCGGAATATGTTGATGTGACAGTGTGCAGTGACATTGCATTTAAAAAAATTAGTAACTGAGATAGACTTGTACTGTTGTACAGTTGTAATGTTTACAGGGCGCGGCGGCCGGCGGGGGTAGGTCAATGTGTTGTGTTGTGTACTTGTATTTCCTCGTTCTATAATAATCGCAGCATACTCCTTTTGTTTTTTAAATTGCTACAATTTTTTTAAATGGTTGTTTCTTTTTAATTACTACATTATTTAAATTTTTCTTATTTGAGTACCTGGCCCACCAAAAAATAATAATATTGTATAATAATATTGTATTTGTTTTTCCACCAAAAAGTACTCCCTTTTCACTTTCCCCTCTTATTTTACACTAAGGCTTCTTTTGGTAGGGTGTAAAACATTTTC
Organism: Beta lomatogona; assembly: GCA_947646795.1. Classification (NCBI taxonomy): domain Eukaryota; kingdom Viridiplantae; phylum Streptophyta; class Magnoliopsida; order Caryophyllales; family Amaranthaceae; genus Beta; species Beta lomatogona. Next base: position 1,418,375 of record CANSNZ010000731.1, read on the forward strand.
CTGAAAAACTATTTTTCCTCTATTTTCAATTTTACATTGTTTTGTTTGCAAAGGAGTGTTAAACCATTTTGTCTAGGAGTAAAATTGCTCTCCCTGGAAAATCATTTTCCCGTCAAAATGAAGGGAAAAATGTTTTCCTTCCTTTTCCTTATCTCTCTTGTACACTTCTCACCACCTCCTTACTTTCCCTTTCATTTTCCTTTCGTTTCATCATTTTTCTTACTGGGAACCAAACAACGAAAAACTAATTTTGGAATTACGTTTTCCATTGTAAATTGTTTTCCATGAAAATCATTTTACACTGAAAATGTTTTACACCTAACCAAACGTAGCCTTAATGGGTCAAAAAGTAGCCTCCAAAAAGCTTGAAAATAACATTGCCTAAACTGTTGTGCAAAATACAATGTAGCAATTAAAAAAACGGAGGGAGTACCTCATTGACAAATTTTTTGAAGAAACTTGTGTGAATAGCATGAGGAAATTTAGATAAAAAGTAGGACACATGTGATGAGAGAGAAATAAATATAAGATATTACCAAATAAGAAAACGTTGCAATTAATATGAAACTACTAAGTAAGGAAAGCATTACAATCTAAAAAAACGGAGGAAATAGTTCAATAAAAATGAAAAAAATATGTCCATGTATTGATGAATGTTAGTGTACTCATGTCGTTGTTATATGTAAGGTATGCTTCTGTCTGTTATTTCTAGAATAAGGGTCTGTTCTCTTCGGCATAAAACAACTGAACTAAACTGAACTGAACTGAATTGAACTGAATTAAATTATAACTAATTAAAAGTAATGATTATCATTTAGGAACTGAACTGAACTGAACTAAATTGAACTGAACTGAAAATAAGCTGGGGAGAACTGGCCTACATGTACAAGGATGTTGTTATTTATTATCTATATTTTACTAAAATTGTCTTCTTTTTTTTATCTATTATAGATTTTTTCTTCTACTTACCATACCATTTTTTTCCTCCATGGTTTTGGTTCCAAACAGGTTGATTCCATGATGAATAATGGATTTTTTTTTTTCCTTTTTCTGGTCGAAATGCAGTGAGGAGGAAGGAGAAAGAACCTTTTTCTGGTCGAAATGCAGTGAGGAAGAAGAAGAGGAGGAAGACAGAAGAGAATGGAGTGGGAGAAGAAGAGGAGGGAAGAGGTGGTGGTCATTAAGGTTGTTCACATCAGATAATCCAATGCGAAATTTTGAATATTAGAAACTTCAAGTCGGTTGTTCGAATTATTCAATCCATTTTGCTATTTAAAAGTAGTTCACTAAATCAAGTTCACTTTCTGTCGTTTGTCTTTTATTAACAACAATTGGTGGCTTTAAAGCAAAGAACCGTCAATATTTGCTTTTTTAGGTAGATCACAAAACACAAGCTTGTTAAGTCGTTTTTATACTGTCATATTATTATTATTATTATTATACGTTCTAATGTATACTATTAATATATATTCGACTCAGAATAATAAAACTCAAAAGAAAAGGGAAAAAAACCAAACTTTTAAGCTATAAGAATGCGAGAGTGATCAAAGTGATGTCGAATGCAAACATGAGTCAACATGCCACCAATCCAATAAATAAAAAATACGAGAATTGCAGCGATCTTCCTCTAAGACAAATTTGAAACCTCGTAAATTCCGAATTTTCAAATCGCATATCGTATCAATCAGATCGGATTTCTATGAACAACCGTAGTGGTTATGGTGAGTGAAGGTTAAAAGAAGAGGAGGGAGGAAGATGAAGAAAAGTACGGCACAAAAAATATGGGCGGCTTTTTAGTGAAATATGGGCGGCGAATAGTGTCAACTGTCACACTAAATGTAATATGGAGGAAAGATACAATCCATATGGGGTATTAGAGAGAATGCTGATGAAGATCGAAACAGGGATATATATATATATATAATGATGCATGCTACAGAAAGATAAATAAAACAATGATTGTTAATCGAAAGTATAAGTGTCGTATTTATACAATGTCTTTTTTTTTTATTTATTTATTAGGTTGGCCTCTGGATTGAAGGGGGTTCTACCAAAGTTTCTTTCCTAATCAAAAAAATAATACAATGTCTTTTTTTTGCTTAATGCATTTTTCTTAAACGGATATCTTTTTTTTTCTTGCTAATTATCTTTATTTGGTAATCATGGCTTACAATAAATAAATGTCAATATTTTCCTTTGCTTTTGTCCTCTTCCTATCTTTAACTTTCAAATATTTGTCCTCCTTCCATAAAGTTATGGCCCCCAAGCCTCCCACCAAATATTTTTCGCTCCTCCTATTTTTTGTTCCCACAAGAATGTAGCAAGTATTTAGAGATATAGTTTTACAATTGAGGGCATGTTTGACAATAACTTTTGAAGTACCTTTTATTGTTTAGATTAAGTCAAAACTCTAATAATGGTTAAGAGTATTGTTTGGTAAAGTAGCATTCAAGAGCATCAACAAATCATGAGTTCCCCATATTTGTCTCTCTCCTCATCTCACTCTCCCACATCACTTTCCACTAATTTTTCCATGTATCCTTTAGATTTTACAATTCCTTACCTACATTCATGGTTCTCCATTTACCTTCACTACAAGGGGATGGGTCTTTTGCGATGGAAAAATCAGTCACTAATCATATATATTCCTTCACAAAAGACATTTTGCGATGGATTAGCGAGTAATTTTTTTCGTCACTAAAACCCTCGTCACAGTTTATTTCCGTCGCGAATTTGTGACTGAAATTCTTTGTCCCTAATTTGAGACTGGTAATAACCTACCACTGAATGTTCTTAGTCCCTAAATTGCGATGAACCATTTCTTTAGCAATTTAGTGACGAATGTAATATGTTTATGATTTGCGATCAACTAATTTTGTAGCAAATTAATGACTGACTTTATCAGTCTCAAAATAGGGAGAGATTCCTCCTATGCCCTAATAGTGACTGAGTTTTTCCCTCATCCGTCCCTATACTGTGACTGATGAATCTGTTGCAAATTACCAACAGATTCTTATTCATCCCTAAATTAGTTACAATCTTTTTTTTGGTTCAGAACTTTTGACCAACATGTGAGCCGTCTCTAAGTTGTGATCAACAAATTATTTGACACACTAGCCGCACATTTTCTTTAGTCCCTTATCGGTGACTAATTTAATCCATCTCAAATTATTAGCAATAGAAAATGTGCATTCAATACTTGAAAGATAAAAATGCATCACACTTAAAAAGAATCCATATAAGTCAGAATATAACTACGAAGCCTCCTAATGTTTAGATTATCAAAAGATAAACAGGCTAAATGGTTTTGGTAATAGAAAGATCAAAGTTTCTAAAAAGAGCTATACTGCAAATGGAGGGGGTGGGAGTGGAATAGGTTCACGATAGGAGCTGAACTCACTATCACAACACCCCAAAGCTTAGTGTTGCTTTTGTCATTTTTTTCACATCCATCTATCTTGTTTAAAGCATCAAAAAGTTTGGCCTTTGTTTCATTGAGCTCATAAGTTGTCAAGTTTAGTTGACTCCGGAGTTGTGAGACAATGCTAGGTGTAGGTATGTTGATAGTCCAACACTTACTTGTCATTGCTTTCTTAGGCTTCTCGTAATAAGTTTCCCTTCTTTGTCCATCCACCAACAGCCTCAAAAAAAGATGATCATCGTTAATAATTGATCCACTTGCTTACGCTTCAATTTTCGAGCTTGGTAGTCTACCTTCAAAAAAAGAAAATATGATTAGTAATGCATGGTATCATAAGCACCTACAAGTCTACAACACAATATTTATTTTAAAGTAACAATACTTGTATTATTTTTATCATTTAAACAAAGTGAATTGGATTAAAGAGCACCAAGCAAGATACTCATGTCATCCAACCACAAAAAAACATAAGTTGACATTTAATTCATGATATAATCATTTCATCTCCGATTTTTAACATTTCATTAGAACCAAAAGGAGTCATAATTGATCAAAAGCAAGAAACAAAAACTAGTTGCTTGCACAAGCGTTAGCATGAACTTATCAGAAAAGCAAGAAACATCTTAGTTATGCACTTATGCCTTGCCTTGCCACTTCCTTCCAACATTATGGTAATATCCAATAACAAATTAGTACATACACGAGACACCAGGAGAACTTTTCACACAAGCTGTAAGCAAACGCCCAAAGATTTAAGTTCAGAGACCATAACCTAACCAGACAATACAGACTTGGCAACCATTTGACGTTACTAAAAATTTGACCACTTGTTTCTTGCTAGCCATCTATCTACAAATTCTTAGGACCTGGTACTTAGCATTGAATGTGTGTCTCCTACAAACCGTTACTAAAAATTTGCTCCATAAAACAAAGGAAAATTCCCTCTGGTATACTTCAACTTTTAGTGTGCTGTTAAGTATATTTGTTTTAGGTAAATCTTGTTTAACCTTGGTTAATTGCCATATTTAGCATTTCCCCCCTTTTTTGCTAAGTGATTTCCCTCCAAAACTAAACCCTGACAACTATAAAATCGAAATCACCCTTCTCCCTCATTCTTTCATCTCTAATTCTTCAATCTCATCCTTCCTTTTTCTTGCTAATGTACTGCTATTATGTCTGAAAACACACGCTCATCCACTTCAACTGGCAGGTATCAACTCCATGGTTTGTGCTAGAAACATGTGAATGAATAAAAATCACTTTTGTTCTATCTTCTTTTTCGAGTACTTCATCATTTAGTACAAGTGCAGTACTTCATCATATAGTATAAGTGTAGTACTTCATTGTTCTATCTTATAATTGAACACATGACAAATTGACAACAAAAGAGGCAGAAGATAGCAAGATAGCAAATTTACATAGAAACAGTGATGCAAAAATGACAGGTATTCCAAACTGATGTGCTGAACTAGTGATCCAAAATTGACAATAATCCAAAAGTGGCAAAACGTGTTTCAAGGTTCTTTTTGCAAAACCAGAAAGTAGAAGAGATAAGAGTTTTACCTTATTGCACTACATAACTTAAAACTAAACAAAAGATCAGTACTCATACAAAAGAAACTGATCAGTTTCATCCAAAAAAAATTATAAGCTGCTTTTCTGATAAGTTCAGGATATGAAAGAGGTTTCCAGCCCACTATGTACACAGAATATGCAAACACAAGAAGTAAAATGAATATTTTCCATGATAAGTGGTACTCGAAAAATTTAAAGGTGCAGTGAAAAGCAAGAAACATCTAGTTTTTCAGCAGCAGGTACAACAAGTCAACAATACAAGATCAAAATTGCTGAAACTATACTAATCTTAAAGTAAAGCTCGTATTATTTGCTTGATAGTGCAACATTAAGCTTCGATATGGGTTCAATTCCCAGCGTTCATTACCCCTGGGCATACATCAGTGAGGTTTAGAAAATTAAATGTTGTTCACACAATAATGGGGAAAATTATGAAAAAAAGGAAGAAAAAAGCGGGAGAAGCATCACAAGAAAATTTGCAAATAATTCAAACACCCCTGTAGTTTCAAAAACCTCAAGAGTTTACCCATTCTTGCTAAAAAGACATACCCCATAATTTTACACAACGAATACAATATCCACACAATGAATCATACAAAAGAAAAAAATCCATGATAAAAATACATACCCATAATTTTTGTGCTTGTTACAAGTTCTACATAAAGAACAATGCCCAAACATTATCACTAGTAATATCAAGTGTTTGCTATAAATTCTGCAATCTAATGTTCTTATCTCCAAATACAAAACTTAATCATATAAGAACTCGGTCACAGACTCACAGTGCTCAGTATTGAGACCATAACTCAATTTCTTCAACCTAGCAGTGATTATATCGATCCGCCCGTATCTGGATGACCATCTCTATTCACCACATACATCTTTTTTAATTGTTTTCTGGGAGTTTTTCTCAGAGGAATTTCGTCGAAAGTTGGTGTTCACAGGGGAGAAATGGATAGCTTTCCTAGCAGTTAGCACTGTATAGTAAAGATATAGCTTTAGCAGCTACCCAGACATAAATTAACCCAAAAAAGGCAAAATGAAATTATTCAAAATAGAAACCTAGTATAATCCAAGCCTCATGTATCAGAATCTAAACCCAATTAACAGATACTAATCATGTTATCAATTAAAAGAAATTTGCTGAGTACAAAGTATGGCAGTAACAATTATGGATTATTTCCTGAAATACTTAAAAGAACAGTTTGAAACCCTCATGTTTCCAACTAAAAGAGGTTTAAAATGCCACCAAACCTAAAAACCCATTAACCCAAACAAGGAACAATGAAATTATTGAAAAAAATTATAGTCCTCTTATAATCCAAGCCAGAATCTTGAACACGATTGTAAGAAACTTATCATGTTATCACATCAGTAACAAAACTTTAAACCCTCATCTTTTTAACCAAAAAAAGGTTTAAAATGCCACCAAAATTGAAAACCCATTTCAAAAATTCCATCTAAGAAAGAAAATAATGTAACAACCTCATAATTCAACAAGAAAGTTATAATCTTTTATCACATAATTTTCTTGTCGTTCAAAAGATGATAATGAAAAATTCAAAAATAAAAAAACCCTTCTCAGACAAAGTTTACACGGAAATTCACAAATGCAAGTTGTAGATCAGTAAAACGCACGCAATTACACAAACACCATGAACATTGAACGTACTTAAAGAGAGAAAGAAAACAGATTGAATACAAGAATAAACTGTTAGGAATATGTATCGTAGGCGCTAACAAATCGAACAATAAAGTATAATATACGGAGGAATTAAGAAACAAAGCAATAAAGAACGCACAAAGATTTAACGTGGAAACCCTTTGAATAGGGAGAAAACCACAAACACTACACTAGGACTTTTAATATAAGATGATGATACAAGGAAAATTCTCTAATCTCTCTAGACTCTCTAACCTCTCCCTAGGTTCTCTAGTCTCTCTAGATTGAAGAATAATTCTCTCTCTTCACATATGGCATCCCCTAAACAATAATGGCCTCAAACATATTTATACTAGGGTTGCAAACATAATTCTAGAAGACCTAGGAAAACCGAGCAAAAGAGGAAAAAAAAAATCCCACGCGGAAAAACTTGTGGGCGCGGGGAGAAATCCCGCGGGCTGGCAGCATGTCTGCAGTTTTGATGCGCCAATCCCTGCGGGCACAGGGAGAAATCCCGCGGGTTACTGCTATCCAACACAATGTTCGTGCTAGCTCGTGCTATGCTCGTTGCTGCCTTGTTGTTGTACTTAGCTTGACGCTAGCTCGTCGTCAACACTCATCAACAACACACACACACACAACTACACTCCACACCAAGCTACACTCCATACAAACACACACACCACTCCATTTACCATCTCCACATCAATACCCAACAATCTCCCACCTGGAGATCGGTAAAAGTGAAAAACATAACCCCCAATAAATATGTAGCCACAGTCTCAACTTGTCATCATCACTCTCCATACATCAGCTAGTGCAGAACCACACTTCCTTCTCACAGAGGAAGCAACACCGAGGCCTCACTCGACCCCGAGTCTCTATCACAACACGAACCATAAGAACTCTTCATAGTTCTACGAGCATCCCGACAATGCTCCCACCCGAACAAAACATCCTTCTCTAGGCTGGATTTCTCACGCACCACACTCATGTGTGCCTTCTTCACCTTGTTCGTTCCACGATCCACTTTAGCCGAAGAGACACCGATTTTACCACCACGGTTCTTCTTCGCAGGCCTACTGTATACAGACTTTTGATCGAACGACACTCTTCGTGAAGTTTTCTTCATCCCTTCCTTAACTACATTTGTCGTGTTCCCCATGGTGTACATCGTTCCGCTTCTTGCACCTCGAGCTACTTCCATAGCACCCTTCGCAACTTTCCATGAACCACCCTCGAACACTACCTTGTAGCCGGACTTGTCAAGTTGACTAATTGATATCAAGTTCTTCTTCAAACCAGGGATGAACTTGACATCCTCCAACTCAAACACGTCCCCACTTGCAAGCTTCACGCTCACATCTCCCTTGCCTTCAACCTCTAATGGTCTATCATCTGCAAGGTACACTTTCCCGAGTTTCTCAAATTTTAGATTTTGAAACAACTCCTTGCAGGGTGAAGAATGAAACGAAGAACCCGAATCCAAGATCCATGAACCAGTTGAGCTCTCTGCACTGCTTACCACCAAAGCATCAGAAACATACTCTGTTACAGAGTTCGTCGAAGCATCACTCTCTTCATCACTATCTTGATCCTTTTTCTTTTTCTTCTCCTTATCAGTGTCTTTGGAATCTGGGCATTGTCTCCTATAGTGACCTTTCTCGCCGCATCCCCAACACTCCACTTCTACCTTACCAACTCTTCCACTGCTCTTTCCCCTGGACTTTCCCCGCTTAGATCTCCCATGTTGTCTCCTCCTTCTACCCTCAGTGTTGTATGCTCCACCGGATGACTCTCCGGAATCCTTACGCCGAGTACTCTCACTCAACACCAAATCCCTAACATCATCCAACTTTAGTGCTTCCTTTCCTGCGGAATTACTAATGGCAGCAACTACAGTCTCCCACTCTTTTGGTAAAGAGGACAACAAAATCAAAGCTTTTACCTCATCTTCAAAGGTAATTTTCACATAAGCTAATTGACTATTACTCCCTCCGTCCCAGAAAGATCTGAACACTTGTTAGGACATGTAGTTTAAGGTGATAAGTTGTGGTGTGGTTATCAAATATTATTTTATTTTAAAAGTAGATGTGATAGGAGTTGGTGGGGTATTTTTTATTAGAGAAGAGAGAAAGTTGGGTAACTTTTTATTGATAAAAGGTAGAGTGTGGGCCAAAGATGTGTAAAAGAAATAATATATTAATGGTGGGACCATGCCAAGAATAGAAGTGTTCAAAATAATTTGGGACAAACATAAAAGGAAAGTGTTCAGACTATTCTGGGACGGAGGTAGTAATTTTATTAAATTCATTAATAAATTAAGCAGCAGATTCACCATCAACCATCTCAAGTTCAAACAAATGACGCATCAGATATACCTTATTCACAGCAGAAGGCTTCTCGTACATGTCTGAAAGAGTCTTGATCAACCCCGTCGTTGTTTTCACGTCCTTGACATTAAAATCAACACTATTTGCTAATGTCAATCGAACCCCACCTAGTGCTTTCCGATTCAACGTTACCCAATCTTCATCTTTCATTGCATCAGGTTTCTTTTCCGACTGAGGTTCGTACAGGTCTTTCTGGTACAGATAATCCTCAATCTGCATCTTCCAGAAACTGAAATCCTTACCATCGAATTTATCGATCCTTACCTTTCCGTCATCCATTATACCTATTCAACACGATCTAGCCGCACAACGATTCAATCTAGTTCTTGATACCACTTGTTAGGAATATGTATCGTAGGCGCTAACAAATCGAACAATAAAGTATAATATACGGAGGAATTAAGAAACAAAGCAATAAAGAACGCACAAAGATTTAACGTGGAAACCCTTTGAATAGGGAAAAAACCACGAACACTGCACTAGGACTTTTAATATAAGATGATGATACAAGGAAAATTCTCTAATCTCTCTAGACTCTCTAACCTCTCTCTAGGTTCTCTAGTCTCTAGATCGAAGAATAATTCTCTCTCTTCACATATGGCATTCCCTAAACAATAATGGCCTCAAACATATTTATACTAGGGTAGTAAACATAATCCTAGAAGACCTAGGAAACCGAGCAAAAGAGGGAAAAAAAAAATCCCACGCGGAAAAACCTACGGGCGCGGGGAGAAATCCCGCGGGCTGGCAGCATGTTTGCAGTTTTAAAGCGCCAATCCCTGCGGGCGCAGGGAGAAATCCCGCGGGCTACTGCTATTCAACAAAACGTTCGTGCTAGCTCGTGCTATGCTCGTTGCTGCCTTGTTGTTGCACTTAGCTTGATGCTAGCTCGTCGTCAACATTCTTCAACAACACACACAGCTACACTCCACACAGACACACACGCCACTCCATTTACCATCTCCACATCAATACCCAACATAAACGACTCCTAAAAGTGTATTCAGCAAAAAAAAACCGTATCATAAATTCGCAACAAACCACAAAATTCTCATATAAACAGTATTCAATGATACCCCATAAACCCATTAAATATGTTATACCAAACAAAACAACAAAATTCAAGATATTGAGAAAAACCTAGATGAAATTAAACCAGGAAATCTCAAATAAAAGAAACAAAGAGCATGAAATAGAAGAAAATGATGCAAAAAAGAAAAAGAAATATTTTAACATGAAACCTTAGAGAGGAGAGAAGAAGTTGACATAGCCATAACACAGAGAATGTCATAGCAAATGCGAAAATTGGCGACATTGCAAACCTTCATGAACACGACATACAAATTGTTTCGGGTATGAAATAGTGGACGTCAGGGGTTTGGCGGTCTATGGAGGTAGGATCAAGCTTGGCGACGTTGAGTATGTCGGTGTTGAGTGTTTTGGATTGTCGGGATACCTGCACAATGAGCAAGGATGACTGGCCTCAGGGGGTTGCTGAGGAAGCCCCCTCCGATGCCTAATTCAGACAAGGAACGATGGATAAGTACTGGTAAAGTAGGTGGGTGAACAATGATTACGTACCTTGGAGTCAGTGCAGGTGGGCTATTTATAGTATGATATTAGTAGGTCGGTTCCCCATGGGGGGGAATCTAGGTTTTACACGTGTACTAAATAATCAGAATCGTACACGTATACGTCACGTCTCAGGCATAATGTCAGACCGACAACCTGAATAATATTTGTCAGGCCGCCAAGTATAACTTTGCCAAATATGTTGGCCATGCACTTTAGGGCGGCCTTTTGGTCACACCGGCAAACACTTGCCGGCGCACAATTGTCTACCGACAAGTATGAGGGAGTTTGTGGGCTCCCGTACAACTAGACCCCCAAAGTGATGGCGGCCGGCCGTCATTATTTTGCCGAGATTCTGTCAGGCTTTTTCGTTCAAGAAACGGCTCTATAATTTCACGTGGGTCATGCCACGCGTCTTAATCTGCTCGTGGCAGTTGGAGTATGCACAATCTGGGCCGTTCATTGTTTTGCCTTAATTAGTACGGTTATCTCTCTCTCCTCTTCATTTCTCTTCTTCTCCAAACGACCCTTCCTCTTCTCTGGTAATTTTTCTCCCTCCTCTCACTTAACATTTTCACTCCTGTCTTCGGAATTTTGGGTCCGCTTTTCTTCTTCTCCCTTTTGCATTTTGTGTTTTTATCGACATTTTCTGACTGAGTTTATTTTGGTGAATTCTAGTTTTTGTATTCGTGAGTGCTCGAGGGGAATTTCGCTCATCCTCCGGGTTAGGGTTCTTTCTATTTCAAGGTAAAGCTTCAAACTTTTCTTCAAGTTTTCATCTTCTTAGGCTCCCCTTTTTCTTTTTCTCCCCGAAATTTCCCTTTCTAGAGTATAAGCATGTCTAGTGTATCTGAAGATAGTCAAATGAACCGGAGGATTACACTCGAGCCCTTTTTGGGTCCGACCCAGAGTCTCCGGAAGTTTCTTCGAAAGAAACTCCCACCTATTTAAAGGTTGGTGGTGGCGATCCTTCTACCCCCGAGGACGGTGGTAGTCGGCCTGCGTCTACCGTCCTTTCAGAGTCGCGCACTTTTTCAGCGACGCGTGAGGAAGTGCGACAAGGTCTGTCGGATATCCGGGCTGGGGATGTAAAAGGGAAGCGCCCGGCAGAGGTGCACATCTCTCCCTAGGTACTTAAGAGACTTCGCCATGAGACCCTTGGCGAGTTGATTCCTACGCCGCCAGGCGCTCCTACTGACGCAGTGGAGATTGAGCCGATCAGTCGGGAGTATTGGTTGGCGACTGATGAGTAAGCCATTTACGAATATGGTACCAATTTAGGAAGAGCGGAAGTTACTTTGGCGGTCCCTCCTCCGAGTAAGGATGATGCCGGCATCTCCCATGAACTGGTTGACTGGGATGACGCTATGAGTAGGGGCAAGCTATGCCGGGAGGAGAGATATCGGTGGAGGAAACTTGGCGGCCGATCTAGGGCTGCTACCAATCCTGCCCTAAGACGGGCCGATCCTCCTGATTATGTCGATCTAAGTTCGTCTCACTCTGAGAAGACGCCTATGGAAAAGGCTAAGGATAAATCGGCCACCCGAGTTGTCGAGAATTTGAGTAGGGCCCCTGAAGCTACCAGCTTCGCTGTCAGGGACGACGATGGCGAAGATGGTGATGATGAGAGGCAAAGTGGTAGTGATGATGATGATGATGTTGTTGATCTGGAGGAGGAATATTTGCCGGAAGGTAAGTGTGATGGTCCTATGAGTATGAAACCTGAAACTTCTTGGTTGAGGGATGCTCAGAAGTATGACTACTGTTCAGCCGCCGCCAAGCTATACAAGTTGTCGGCTGAATATGAGCTGATTTTTATTCGGCCCCCTGAAGGATGTGTGGGAGTGTACAATTATCACTTAGAATTTGGGCTGCGCTTCCCTATGGATCGGCATTTCACGGACCTACTTGTCGGTCTCAACGTTTGTCTTTCCCAGCTCACTCCTTTGGCCATTCGTCATCTTACCTGTTATATATGGACTTGTCGATTTTATAACTTTCCTTTGACTTTTAACTTGTTCAAACATCTTCATAACTTGAAGCGTGATGGATCGAATCATGGTGCTAAGGCGGACGACGCTGAGGCCGGCAAGAACAAAGGGTGTTATTCTTTGTATACTACCCGGAGTAAGCTAACTGTCTTTCCTCGCATGACCTCCTTGAAAGGTTGGCGGCAGAGATGGTTTTGGTTGCGGGTTCCTGAGTCATATCCTTTGCGTCGTTGGTTTACTAAACCTCGACGTAGCTTAGAACATATCGATATTGCCCCCTTGAGTGAGAGGGAACAGAGGGCTTTTTCCCATTTTGATACGGTACCTCCCCCTTCCGGCAAGAAAGGTAGGCCCTTACCGAAAGTTTGGTTGCCACATCCTCGGTATGTTTTGGGGAATATTCCTTTGTCTGCCACTGGGATGTGTCGTACTCATCCATTCGGTAAGGATGGTAAGGGCCGACATCGTTTTTACCCTTTATTATTATTATTTTTTTTTTTTTTTTTTTTTAGCGACAAAGTTTTTGACTCTTTTGTGTACCTTTTTCAGCTTTAAAAGCTTTGGATCGCAAGTGCTTAGGCGTGAACCAACGTTGGGTCCCTATCACCACTATGCCTGAGATGCCGCCACCTGGGAAGGAATCTGAGTCCATTGCTGCCTTTGCCAAGGCACAACATGCCGGCCAATCCGGATCCAAAAAGGATGGCAAATACTCTTCTCGCCGACAAGCACCTAGGAAGGATGCAGCCGACAAGTCCTCTGGTGTTTTGCCGGTCGTGAGGGGTGGCTTGGCTAAGAATGGTGACAGTAGGGCTTAGTCTGAAAGCCGCCGCCAAGTTTCTGATAAGGCACTTTCTCCCATGGAGATTGTTAAGCCTGTTAATGCTGATTCTGCCTCTGTCGACATTTCTGGCTCGTCTCATGACAATAAAAGGAAATCGTCTACCTTCTTGTCTGACATGAAGCTTGCTGAAATCTCTGCTGGCAAGCGTCCTTCCTTGCCTGTCGAAGAGAAGGATGCAATTCTTTCCCAGATTCCTCCCGGCATATCGTTCAAAAGTGGTAATTTCATTGAACCTGGTCAGATAGTAATTCTTCCTGGCCATCCTTTTTTCAAGCATGACGGCGTTCGGCTCGGCCCGATCGGCAATTGGCGGCCTGCTATGGATGTCGAGACCAATGAGTCTCTTCAGTTTGACTTTCCTGAACTTGGCGGTAACCTGGGTTGGCGAATGTTGCAGACTTTGCAGCTTCCCCTTGACAGGCCTGTGGAGGTTGTTCATACCCCTGCTGCTGTTACTTCTCATAAATTCATGGAGGTAAGTCTCTTTTCCTTTCGTTTGCTTGTTTGTTTGTTGTTGTGTTTTTTTTTTTTTTTTATATGACCCCTTGAAATTCTTTGTTCTTAGGCCGCCAACGCTTTGAACAACTTTACCCGGTCTTACCAACTGGTGTGCGAATAGAAGGATGCTTTTGCCGATGTTTGCAGCACACTCAAGCGTCAGTTAGAGGCTCAAGACAAGGCTAAGGAGGATTACAAGCAGAAGCTTGATGCTGCCTGGAAAGAGAAAGTTAAGAAAGAGGCGGAGAAGTTTAAGAAGGAACAGGCCAAAAACGTCGAGTTGGCCGCCAAACTGGCAGTCGCTGAAGAGGAGCACGCTAATGCTAAGCAAACGGCCGTTGAAGAATATCGAGACTCTGACGAATTTGTCAATTTTCTCGTTCAACGACATGCCGGTGGGTGGTCTGCGGCTATGCGCTGTGTTTTGCGAGAGCATCCTGATTTTGATTGGAAATCTGTTGAGAGCGCCTATGGTTCCGGCAAGCATAAGCGACCTTTGCCCGAAGAGAAGGAGCCTGTTGCCGAGTTCCATGTTTGTAATGCTGACCCGCGCTATGATATGGAGATTAAGGAAGAGGGTGAAGCCCACTCCAAGAATGATCAGATGTTAACTGATGATGTTGCCCTTGACGGCAAGTAGGAGTTTTGGCGATTTTCACCTGTTTTTTCTGTTCCTTCAAATAGCCTTTAGACTCTGTGCCCAATATGCCTTAAAACTCTGATGGTTTTTGTTTTAATTCGGCAAACTTTTGCTCGCATGTATGGATATATATTTTTATTTTTGTTTTGTCATTTGGCAAATATGCCTTAAAACACTTGGTGAATGCCGCCACGTAATGATATGTTTCTTTTGTTGACTAGTTCTTTTGTTGACTAGTTTTTTTTTTTGTTACTGATAAGTTGTAGGGTATCGGCAACTTATTAATACCTTATATGCAAGGTTCTAGTTGTTTTGTAAGTGCTAGTTAGCAACCATAGGCACTTGTTATGGCTTTTCTTTTTTGTTGAAGATGTATGATTAGGAATCATATACACCTCTAAGTGTTAGTCGGTAACCATATACACTTTGTAGAGAGCCTGAGAGGATACTTGGCGGTAAGATGCTACCTTGTAGGTGGTCAGCCTTCTTTTTTCATTACTATGTGCTAGCCCCCTTGTTGGTGGTGGACTTAGACACTTTACAGCCTATTTCGAAAGACTAAAATAAAAGTGTTCAATACATCATCTTCTTTCTTAGACAAAATATTTCTTAAGTACATTTGCATTCCAACTGTTAGCCATCAGTTTGCCATCCCTCTTTCTTAGTTTGTACGCGCCTGGCACTATCTCTTCCTGTATGATATATGGACCTTCCCAATTGGCGGTGAGCTTTTCCTCAGCGTGGGCCTTGCCAGTTGCCGCCGTTCTTATTAAAACTAGGTCGCCAACTTTGAGAGGTTGATGATTCACTCGCTTGTTATAAGCTCTTTTCATTCTATCCTTTGAGGCTGCCAACTTAACCTCCGCCGCCAATCTGACCTCTAGCAGAAAATCCAGTGCTTCTTTTTGTAACTGGCCATTGTCCTGCTCCTCAAAGTGTCTTACTCTGAAGTTCGGCAAACCCACTTCCACCGGGAGAATGGCATCTATTCCAAATGTTAGCCTGAATGGACTTTCTCCAGTTGATTCTTTTTCCGTCGTCCTGTTTGCCCACAATACCTCGGGTATCTTCTCGGCCCATAATACCTTCAAATCATCAAGCTTCTTCTTTAGTGCGCTGAGAATTTGCTTGTTGGCTGCTTCTGCTTGGCCGTTACTTTGCGGATGACACACCAAGGAGTAGGCGAATTTGACCTTGAAGTCTGCCAAGTATTTCTGTACCGGCTTGCAATCGAATTGCACGCCATGGTTGAAAACAATAGCTGTGGGGATGCCGAATCTGGTGATGATGTTGTGCCAGATGAACTTGATGACTTGTTGAGCCTTGATCATGGCGGTAGGTTCAGC
Organism: Beta lomatogona; assembly: GCA_947646795.1. NCBI lineage: Eukaryota > Viridiplantae > Streptophyta > Magnoliopsida > Caryophyllales > Amaranthaceae > Beta > Beta lomatogona. Next base: position 1,434,318 of record CANSNZ010000731.1, read on the forward strand.
CTCTATCCATTTTGTAAAGTAATCGATGCCGACAATCAGGAATTTCCTGCCGCTAGTGGCTGTAGTGAATGGCCCTAGAATGTCCATGCCCCATTGTGCAAATGGTATAGGGCATAAAATGGGTTGTAAATCATTTGCCGGTAGGTTGATGATTGGTGCAAATCTTTGACACTTATCACATTTCTTCACGTATTGCTGCGCACCTGCCACCATAGTTGGCCAGTAAAAGCCTGCCCTGAGAGCTTTATGAGCCAACGTCCTGCCGCCAATGTGATTTCCACAGATGCCTTCATGGACTTCTTCTAAAATATTTACTGCCTCGTATGCCGTGACACACTTGAGCAGTGGTAGAGAAAATCCTTTTTTGAACAATTCTCCTTGATATATGATGAACCAACTAGCCCCTTTTATGACCTTGGTTGCGGCTCTCTTTTCTTCCGGCAATTCTCCAGTCATTTTATACTTAACTATGTCAGAGTACCACTCTTCTTGGGTATTGATCATGGCCACCGGCACTTTTTGATCGATGCTTTTTTCTTTTAGCACTTCTACCATGACGGTTCTCTCGATGTCGATCAGTGATGAGCTTGCTAGCTTGGATAAGGCGTCTGCTTTGCTGTTTTCTGCTCTTGGGATGGCTTTTATCTCGAAACTCTGCAACTGTGAAGCCATCTCTCTTACCATCTCGAGATATTTAATCATTGCCGGTTCCCTGGCCTCGTACTCGCCTCTTATCTGACTGCCGACAAGCTGGGAGTCTGTGGACAAATGAACTTTTTTAGCGTCCACCGCTAAGCATAGTCGCAAGCCTGCCAATGTGGCCTCATACTCTGCCTCATTATTTGATGCTTTAAATGAGAACCTGACGGCATATTCAAACACATGTCCTTCTGGTGACGGCATAACTATGCCGGCACCTGATCCATGCTGAGCAGATGAGCCGTCCACTGATACTTTCCAAATGCCAACTCTTTCAATCTCTTCCTCATATGTTGCCTCAACGATGAAATCCGCCAAGGCATGGGCTTTGATTGCCGATCTGGGTTTAAATTCTAACTCGAACTCCGACAGTTCTATAGCCCATTTCAACAACCTGCCAGAGGACTATAGCTTGTGCAGGGCCTTCTCCAGGGGGTGGTTCGTCAAAATTTGGACTGAGTGTGCGTCAAAGTATGGCCTTAACTTCCTTGCCGCCACCAGCACCGCATATGCTAGTTTCTCAATGAGATGATATCTTTGTTCTGCCGGGTTCAAGACGTGACTGACGAAGTAGACCGGCAGCTGTCCTTTGCCCTTTTCCACGATGAGTACTGCTGCTACTGTTCTCGGCGTGGCCGATACGTACAACTGTAATTTATCTTGTGGTAGTGGCCTGGCAATGGTAGGCAGCTTGCCCAAATGCTCTTTAACCATGGTGAAAGCTTTTGCCTGCTCCTCTCCCCATTCAAATTCTTTGTTTCCTCTTAGAATCTTGAAGAAAGGCAAAGCCTTGTCGGCGGACTTGGAGATAAACCTGGTCAATGTTGACATTCTCCCCGTCAATCTTGGGATGTCTCTCACAGTTTTGGGCTCTGGCAGATCTGTGACGACCTTTATCTTGTCGGGGTTGGCGTCAATTCCTCTTTCACTAACTAGGAAACCCAAGAACTTGCCAGATTTAACACCGAACATGCACTTCTTTGGATTCAGCTTCATTTGAAAACGCCTCAATGTTTCAAATGTCTCCTGCAAATCTTTTATGTGATCTTTCTCTGTTTTGCTTTTTACTATGGAGTCGTCAACATACACTTCCACATTTCTCCCCTTTTGAGCCTCGAATACTTTGTCGACCAGTTTTTGGTATGTGGCCCCTGCATTTTTCAGCCCAAAAGGCATAGCTTTATAGCGAGAATACCCCTAAGCATTCGGTAATAAATGTCGTTTCTTCTTCTGTCCCCTTCAAACAGGCTTATCTCGATGATAACCTAGGAATAAGCATCCATGAAGCTTAACATGGCGTGTCCGCTGGTTGAGTCGACAAGCTGGTCAATTCTTGGTAGTGGGTAGCAATCTTTTGGACATGCTTTGTTGAGGTCTGTAAAGTCTACACACATTCTCCACTGTCCACTTGCCTTCTTGACCATTACTACATTCGCCAGCCATGACGGGTAGTCACAAGGATCAATGAAATCCGCCGCCAAAAGTTTGTCAATTTCCTCCTTTATAGCCCTGTTTTTCTCTGCCGATAAAGTTCTCTTTTTCTGCTTGATGGGTCTAACCGCCTCGTCAACGTTCAGATGGTAGACCATTACTTTTGGATCTATGCCCGGCATCTCATCAGCGGAGAAGGCGAACACATCTGCATTTGCTCTGAGTAAGGTTACCAAATTTACTGTGACCTCTTGGTCCATGTCGGCTCCAATCTTGACTGTTCTTTCTTTGTTGCCGCTGATCAACTCGACTTCTTCAGTTTCGCCCGCAGGCCGACATGTTTCAAGTGGTCGAGGTTGCAATTCTTCACTGGTTATTTTCTTGTCCCCAGGGACTTGTCGGCTACATAATATCTTGGCGGTCTTATCGCCGTCTTTGCCTTCCGCTTTCCTTTTTTGGCTTGTCCCCCTCATCATGGTGTGGTAGCATGATCTAGCCGATTCTTGGCTGCCTTTAAGTCTCTCTGGTTGCCCGGCGTTAGACATATATACCACGGTCAAATGGTACGTTGACACTACTGCTTGTGCGTCATGAATTAGCGGGCGTCCGATTATGGCATTAAATGTTGTCGGAACGTCCACTATGAGAAAATCCACCATTAAATCTTTGGCCTTCTCGTTGTAACCGATTTTGACCGGCAGCTTTATGGATCCTTTCGGTATAACGGAGGCCCCTGTAAAGCCTGTTACAGGATAGCTCATTCCCTTCAAGTGTTCAATGCCGATGTTCATCTTGTTGAAGGCAGCCATAAACAATATGTTGGCTGAGCTCCCGTCATCCACCAGTACCCTGTGAATGGCGCAATTTGCCACATTTAAGGTAATGACGAGAGGGTCGTCATGTGGGAAGATTATGCCTTCTGAATCTTTCTTCGTGAAGGTCACTGTTGGCATAGTTGGCGGCTCTGGTCAATGATGAGTCTCATGTAGATTAACCTGATGACGGTATTCCTTCAAACTTGCCTTGGCTCCACTAGCTGTCCCGCCATAAGTAGGGCCGCCAGCTATGACTTGGATAACCGTCAACCTGTCTCGGACTGGGGTGTTCCTCTGAATTTCCTCAACGGGGTTCTGATCCTGATCATGCCGGCTAGCTTCTTGCCTTGACTTGTATTGGGTAAAATACCCTCTCCTGATCAGATCTTCCATATTATTCTTTAAATCCTTGCACTTTTCAGTGACGTGACCGTGATCTTTATGAAAATCGCAGCACTTATTTCTATCACGGCCCTTATGGAACATCTTTCGGGGGCGCTGCCACTTGTCATCATCTTTGTGCATGGCAAATATCTGCGCTCTGGGCCTAGTTAAGGGCGTATAGCTCTTGAATTTTTCTTTCTTCTCCTTGCCCTTAAGGACACTGGTGGGGGCAACCTCTTTCTTGGTCTCCTTCTTGCCTTGGCTACCTCGCCTTTCCTCCTTAGCGGTTTCAGGATCACCTCTCCTGATATTCGAGGCTCGGTCAAACTCTTCACTTTTTATGAATTCGTTGGCCTTTCCTAGTACAACCGCCAAGGTCTTCAAACTTTTTCTTCCTAAATAGCTCCTGAAATCGCCATCTTTCAGACCCGACATTAGTGCTAGTACGACAACTTCCTGTTGCAAGTTAGGTATTGTTACCGCTTCTCCATTGAATCTTCCCAAGAAATCTCTGAGGCTTTCATTTTCGCCTTGCTTTAGAGCCATGAGTTCTCCATCAGTTCTCTCCCGCCTTCTGTTACTGAAAAACTGCGTTTGGAATTCCGCTGACAGCTGGTAAAAGTCAGTGATGGATGCCGGGGGCAGGCTTTTGAACCACGTCTGTGCTATACCCGATAGAGTTGCCGGAAACACTTTGCACCAGATGGCGTCTGATTGAGTGTACAAATGCATATGCCCCTCGTATGCCGACAAGTGATCAACTGGGTCTGATGTGCCATCATACTTACATGATGGCATCTTGATGCGTTGCATAGGTTCTTCTAGAATTTCTCTGATGAAGGGTGAACCCCTAGGTGTGATGGGAGCTCGTTGCCGTCCTGAGTAGGTACTGAATGTCCTACCATGTAGGCTAGTGTTACTTCTTGTTTCCCTCACAGTGCTTTCTCTGTCATCGTAAACGGTTTCCTCCATCTTCTTCTATCTGGAGAGTTTCTTCATCATAGCCTGCTTCCGCCATCTCCCTTTCCAAGCAACGCCCGTCGTGAGTGAAAGGCTTCATTCTTCTCAATGGGTTGCCATCCCGATCACGACCAATGACCCTTCCAGGGCGCTTACTTGGCGAGCTTTTAATCTGATTGCCAGAAGCTACGGCGTCGAGTACTGCCCTAGCAGCTTGGATTTGTTCTGGAGTGAATAGAGGATGCCGGAGGATGGCGCTCGGTGGTGTGGACCCGTTGGGGTTATGGGATCAGGTTCAGGTGAGTCAGGCTCTTCATCCCCTACATAGACGGGATCAGGGTTGATGATAGGACCGCCATAGTCGTTTGTGACAGGGTTGTTGCCGGGATCAACGTTGCTGGTGGGGTTGGGATCCATCCCCTCCTTCTAGCGCCAATTGTTTCGGGTATGAAACAGTGGACGTCAGGGGTTTGACGGTCTATGGAGGTAGGATCAAGCTTGGCGACATTGAGTATGTCGGTGTTGAGTGTTTTGGATTGTCGGGATACCTGCACAATGAGCAAGGATGACTGGCCTTGGGGGGTTGCCGAGGAAGCCCCCTCCGATGCCTAAGTCAGACAAGGAACGATGGATAAGTACAGGTAAAGTAGGTGGGTGAACAGTGATTACGTACCTTGGAGTCAGTGCAGGTGGGCTATTTATAGTATGATATTAGTAGGTCGGTTCCCCATTGGGGGGGAATCTAGGTTTTACACGTGTACTAAATAATCAGAATCGTACACGTATACGTCACGTCTCAGGCATAATGTCAGACCGACAACCTGAATAATATTTGTCAGGCCGCCAAGTATAACTTTGCCAAATATGTTGGCCATGCACTTTAGGGCGGCCTTTTGGTCACACCGGCAAACACTTGCCGGCGCACAATTGTCTACCGACAAGTATGAGGGAGTTTGTGAGCTCCCGTACACAAATCAATTGCATACGCTCCATCAACCCCTAGGCTCGGCAAAATGCCCCCTAGTCCCTTGTTAATGACCTTGTAAAACGCCGGATTGCATTTGGATTCTGAAGCGGACGAGTATCCTGCTTATGGTAAAAAGAAAGCAGGTAATTGACTTGTATTTGTGAATCTCGTGATAAAATGAAAATGCTGAGGGCTGCTTGATTAGTGTTTTGAAATTGGTTTATCAAGTTCATCTCTTTAGTGTTGAGTCTTGGAAGGAAAAATAAAATTGGGTATAGTTGGGGTAAGTGACGATTAAACGGTGACTCCAATCCATGTGGTTCTCTCTAACAATATCGCAATTCTTGAATTGTTGCTGAAAATACTTCAATAGAAGTTAGAGAGAAAAACGAGAGAGTTTATTTCTCATAGAATTGTAAAGTAGTATTTTTCTAACTGTACAAGAGAAGGAGAGGAGCTACTTATAGTAGCTTTACAATGATAGCTAGAGAGTTAATTGTAACATAAAACTAACTTTATTATTACAACAAACTACTGTTATTCTAATAGAATATAAAAGAGAATGATATATTTCATATCCCCTTCAAGCTGGACTTGTGTAGAGCCAACAAGACCAGGCTTGGATGTGAGATAATGATGCTGAGGTCCTGATAATGGCTTGATCAGTAGATCTGCCAATTGTTGCTGACTTGAAACATGAGCTATCTACAAAAAATTAGATTCCACTTGCTCTCTCACATAATGGCAATCACGTTTGATGTGCTTTGTCCTTTCGTGAAAAACTGGATGATGTGCAATGTGTTCAGCAGCAGTATTGTCACAATATAAATAAATAGGAAGATTAACTTTAACTTGCAAATCCTGAAGCAAACCCTCTAATCAGACCATCTCAGAAGTTGTGCTTGATAAACTTCTATACTTTGCCTCAGCTGATGACTTACTCACTGTTTTCTGTTTCTTAGTCTTCCATGAGACTAAGTGTGATCCCAAGAAAATACAATATGCACTTAAGACCTACTACTGAAGAGACAAGTGCTCCAATCAGCATCACTATATGCTGCCATTTGTAAGTCACAATCAGCAGAATAAAATAAGCCAAGATTGATTGTACTCTTGAGATATCTAACCACATACAAGGCTGCTTGAAGATGTGGCTTTCTAGGACAACTCAAAAATTGGCTTAAGTGTTGTGTTGCATATGACAAATCAGGCCTTGTGATATTAAGATAAAACAGTCTCCCAATAAGTTTATGTAGAGTAAAATACTCTCAGATTGTCTGTAAAATTCTCAACAGAGAATAAATGTTGGTGATGAAAGTTCTCACCTTGGAGTTTGTATTATGTGTGTATGACGGCACACAGTGCCCTATTACAATATATATACATGTGTTGCACAAGTAACCTAGGGACTAGCTGTACATAAGGACAAAATAACAGATTTACATGGGATCACTCAAAGGTGTGAGCCTAGGACTATGCAGTAAATTGAGATGGGCTGAGTTACATTTCATGGGCCTCTTCTTTTTACACTCCCCCTCAAACTGGGAGTGGTGTGAGGGTTGAACTCCTAGTTTGGACAGAATCAATTGGTGCTGATGAACTGATAGTCTCTTAGTCAAGATATCAGCTAGCTGAAGTTTAGATGGAACATACATAGGACTAATGGCACCACTGTTGACTTTGTCTCTCACAAAGTGGCAGTCAAACTCCACATGTTTATTCTTTCATGATGAACAGGGTTGACTGCTATTGATAATGCTGCTTGGTTGTCACATTTGAGTGCAACAGGTTCCATGGACTTGATGCCCAAGTCCTTGAGGAGCTGTGTCAACCATGTGACTTCACAGGTGACTAGAGCCATTGCTCTATATTCTACCTCTACTGTGGAGCGAGCAACCACAAGTTGTTTATTTGATTTCCAGGATACTAGGGAGTCACCATGTAGTATACAAAAGCCAGTGGTGGATTTTCTGGAGATTGGACAGCTTGCCCAATCACTGTCAGCATAAGTAGTGAGAAGAGCACTGGATTTTGAAGCTAGTAGCTGGCCTTGACTAGGGGCTCCTGCTAAGTATCCGAGGATTATTTTGGCACCTTGCATATGAATTGAGGTAGGTTTTTGCATGAATTGGCTTAAAGTATGAACTGCAAAGGCTATGTCAGGTCGGGTTATAGTTAGGTAAATGAGTTTGCCTATAAGATGTTGATATGGACCAGGATCAGAGAGAAGGGAACCCTGATCATGTGTGAATTTTTGATGAGTGTCTAAGGGTAATTTGAGAGGTTTAACATGTTGCATTTTGTGATCTTTGAGAAGGTCAAGGGTGTACTTTCTTTGTGATATGAATATGCCACTGGAGTTTCTGTAGATTTCTATTCCCAGAAAGTAGCTAAGTTCACCAAGGTCTTTCATGTGGAATTGAGAATGAAGGAAATTTTTGGCTTCTGTAATGAGCTCCATGTTGTTTCCTGCTACCAACAAGTCATCCACATATACTAGGATGATCACAAATGCTTTGTTTTTTTCTTTTGATGAATAATGAGTAATCAGCTTTGGACTGGACAAAACCATCTCCAATAAGAGCTTCAACGAGCTTTGTAAACCATTGTCTTGGTGCTTGTTTAAGCCCATACAATGATTTTTTCAATTTGCATACCATATTAGGATGCTTGTCAGTAAATGAGTGCTCCCCCTATCCAACAATCATGGACTTGTTAGGCCCTGCATAACCTGTGGGAATTTTGATGTACACATCTTCTAAAAGATCTCCATGAAGAAATGCGTTCTTCACATCCGTTTGGTAGAGATGCCAGTTATCAATTGCAGCAACAACAAGCAATGATCTCACTGTGGCCATTTTGGCCACAAGAGCAAATGTCTGTTCATAATCCACACCTTCCCTTTGTCTGCATCCCAGAACAACCAGTCTTGCTTTTTCTCTTTGTACATATCCATCAGAGTGGAACTTGGTCTTGTATAGCCATTTTGTGCCTATGGCTTTCTTCCCAGGTGGAAGTGGTGTGAGATCCCAAGTTTGGTTATCTTCAAGGGCTGCCAGCTCCAGATTCATGGCATTCACCCATTTCTCTTGCTGTACAGCAGCTTTGAAGTTGACAAGATCTTGCACTCTGGTGGTGTGAGCTAAAAATGCCAAGAATTGCTTAGGCACTTCCAATTTGGCTACATTACAAACCTATGCCACTTCTGTGTTGTTGTTACTTGTCTTGGCAATTGTTATGTAGTCTTGCATCCACTTAGGTGTGGACTTTGTTCTAGAAGATCTCCTTATGCCAGCATCTTCATTCACTTCAGGTACTTCTGGTTGCTCATGGATGTGCTCAACATGCTCCATGGTGTATGGTTGAGCATCATCAGCAGTCTCATGGACAATATCTGCTTCCACAAGGTCATCTCCCACATTTTCAAATTCAACAGAGGGAACATGTTCCATATCCATATTGATATGATTCATATCTGCTAGAATAGGTTGAAATATAGTGACTTTGCTGCATGATGGTAAGGGTATATGTGCTAAAAAAATCTCACATCCCTGGTAACAAATGTAAGACCAGTTGCAACATTTAGTACCTTGTACCCCTTTTGATCATTAGGGTATCCAAGGAACACACATGGTACCCCTCTGTGACTGAATTTGTCTTTGACTCTGCTAGGATTGTAAGCCATCACAAGGCATCCAAATGCCCTCATGTTCTCATAGTTAGGTTTCTTCCCAAATAATTTTTCATAGGGGCTAATGTTCCCTATTACAGCACTAGGGAGTCTATTGGTTATGTATACAGAGGTGAGCACACAATCACCCCAATATTTCAAAGGAAGGTTGGCTTGCAATCTAAGTAAACCTAGCCATTTTCAAGATGTTCTTGTGCTTTCTCTCAGCCCTACCATTTTGTTGTGGTCTATCCACACAACTTGTCTGATGAATTATACCTTTTTCACAAAAGAATTCTTTACACTTTCCTTCTTTGAATTCTAGTGCATTGTCAGATCTCATCTTTTTCACAGTCTGACCAATTTGATTTTCTACAAAGTTAATAAACATCTTAAAAACAGCCAAAGCATCAGATTTGTGTTTCATTAGATACACCCAAGTTGCCCTTGAGTAATCATCTACAATAGTCAGGAAATATTGAAATCCATTCCTTGTTTTTATCCTGTAAGCACCCTAAGTGTCAATATGCACCAATTCAAAAGGAGTGGATGCAATTGTTTTGCTGACATTGAATGGCAATTTTGTAAGTCTAGACATAGGACAGATTAAACAAACTTCATTCATCTCATCATTGTAATCAGAAATACAGCCAACCAGTTTGATTTTGCTCAAGGGAGCATGACCCAACCCGTTGTGCCACAAAACATGTTTTTTCAAGGTTCCATCTACATGATTACATTTCTTCTCTACAGAGTGATAAGCATTAATCATTTTCTTCTTTACTACATTTAATTTATTATCTACATTTGATTCTTCTCCTTCTTTCTTTTTCATCACTTGACTGCACACCACCTTCAAATCCTTCACAGCAACATATATCAAGTAGTAGATCCCATCAATAGCTCTACCAACACCTTTAATTCTCTTTGAATGAGAGTCCTGAATCAGACAATAATCAGGATAAAAACCACCTCACATTCATCATTTTTCACAAGCTTATGTATAGAGAGCAGATTATGTTTGAAATCAGGTCCATAAGCAACATCTTTCAACAACATAGAGTTCTGTAATCTCACATCTCCAGTGTGAGTAATTACAGAGGTTTTTCCATTTGGGAGTCTGATTCTAGGCCATTTTTCAACCCTTCTAACATTCATTAGCTTAGATTTATCAGAGACCATGTGATCTGATGCCCCTGAATCCAAAATCCATTCATCTAGTCATCTATTAACATTATAGCATACAACCATACCTGAGAAAGCAGTGTCTACATCTTCTTCAGTGTCTGAACCACCCTTGTTTGCACCAGATGACCCTGGCAGTAGCTTCAGTAACTGTTCAATCTGCTGAGGTGTCAGAGTGACCCCTTCTCCACGAGATGAAACGTTAGCAGCCATTTTGTTGCCAGCACTCTTGTAGTTTGTGCCTTTGTTTTTGTTCCATTTCTGATCAGCAAATGGTTCTTTCTTCACAATTCTCATGTTGTTCCTGGCAAGTGGGTGACCTCTGGGGTAACCAATTACTTGCCAGCATTTTTAGCAGTGTGGTTCTTCATTGTTCACTCTTGCATAGCTTGGCTTTTCTTCTCCTCCAGCCTTGTAGAATTTGTTAGGGAAATTCCCACTGGTAACCCTGTACTATGGAACATTTGCAATGGTAAACCGTTATTTTTTTCAGTTTCAAAAATAACCCTATAATTAGTAATATTATACAAAAGTGACCTTAAAGATGGTAAAGCCGTTAATTCAACCGTTAGTTTTATTGGTAAAAACTGTGGTGGTTGGGTGGGATGTCAGTGGGCTAGGTGGTGGTTGGGGGTTGGGGTTAACCTCGGTTAGGTAAACCAATAAAACTAAAGGTTGAATCAACAGTTTTACCATCATTAAGGTCACTTTTGTATAATGTTACTAAGTATAGGGTTATTTTTGAAACTGAAAAAAAAACGGTTCACCATTGCAAATGTTCCATAGTACAGGGTTACCAGTGGGAATTTCTCAATTTGTTATTCATAGCTGACCCTTCCAAGCTAAGATTGCTCAGGTTTAGAACTTCCCTTTGAGCTTCTTCTTGCTGGAGTGAAGCACTTGCTGCCTCAACTGTAGGGAGAGGGTTTTGAAGAAGTAGTTGACTTCTTTGTGAAGAGTAATCTTCATCAAGTCCATTCAGGAATTGAAACAAGTGTTGTTCTTCCTGTTGTTGTTGTTGTATGGCTTGTATGAAGGCCCCCACTTTAGGTGTAACTTGAGTGATAGGTGGGTAGTTGTTCAAGTCTTCAAGTTCTACCCACAAGGTACTCATTTTGGTGTAGTACTCATTGATAGGCATGCCTTGCTGCTTGGTTTCATACAGCTCTTTACAGAGCCTGTATTTGACAGACCCATTACTTACTGTGAACCTATTCTCCAACTGCACCCAAATATCCCTGGCTGAGGTGTAGTACAATACAGACCTCTTGATTGCATCACTCAAGGATGCATGTAACCAAGATATCACAACATTGTTGCAAGTATCCCAAAGTTCTTGTTTTTTAGGGTCTTCTTTGTCTCTGGTCATAAGTCCTGAGACAAAACCCAGCTTTCTTTTCCCAACCAAAGCTATTTTCATGGATCTCTTCCATGACCTATAGTTGGTTGTACCTTGGAGCTTTTCAGAAATGCCCAGGTTTCCTTCATTTGGGTGAAGGTATAGTGGACTGGTGAGTTCAACATTGCCACTATCCTTGTCTTGATTGACATGATTATCTTCAGTTTGAAATATTAAATTTTTGATTTTGCGAAAGTTTGTTTTAGTGATTTGAGCGTCTGTGCTCTGATACCATGTAGAGTAAAATACTCTCAGATTATTTGTAGAATTCTCAAGTTCTCACCTTGGAGTTTGTATTATGTGTGTATGATGGCACACAGTGCCCTATTACAATATATATACATGTGCTGCACAAGTAACCTAGGGACTAGCTGTACATAAGGATAAAATAGCAGATTTACATGGGATCACTCAAAAGTGTGAGCCTAGGACTATGCAGTCTATTGAGATGGACTGAGTTACATCTCATGGGCCTCTTCTTTTTACAGTTTCCTGTAATGTTCTGGTTCTGCCAACACCTCAACTAGGTCTGTAGATAATCCAAGTCCCTTGGGAAGAGGTGAACTCACTGGTCTAAAATTATCCAATTGGAGATCTTTTATAATGTCAGTGATATTTCCTCTGACTAAGAAGAGTCCCTGATTTGTTTCTAATGATTTCAATCCCAATAAAATAATTCAAATCACCAAGGTCTTTTATTGTGAACTCTTTGTCAAGAGCTAGTTTAACAACATCTATTTGCACCCTACTTGTACCTATTAGTACCATGTCATCAACATACACCAATAGGACTACAATTCACCATCAAGTTTCATTGTAAATAATGAATAGTCTTGTTTAGATTGCACAAACCCTAGACTAAGAAGAAACTTACTTTTTTTTTTTGAAAGGAAGAAGAAGAATCTTACTTAACTCCTTGTTCCACTGCCTAGAAGCCTACCTTAATCCCTACAATGACCTTTTCAACTTATACCTTAAGCTTTAGCTTTGTCATATCCAAGAGGAGGTGCCGAGGTGTCATGTACACTTCCTCATCCAAATATCCATGAAGAAAAGCGTTATTTATGTCCAATTGACATAAAGGCCAATTTTTGGTTGCTGCAAGAGAGATTATTACCCTTACTGTAGGTAGTTTAGCTACTGGAGAAAAAGTGTGTGTGAAGTCTTCACCTGCTATCTGCTGATACCCAGTAGCAACTAAGCGTGCTTTATGTCTTTCTACAGTACCATCTGCATTATGCTTAACTTTAAACACCCACTTAGAACCTATAGCTTTCTTCCCTTGAGGCAATGAGGTTATGTCCTAAGTGCCATTAATTTCAAGGGCATTAATTTCCTTATGCATTGCTTCTTTCCACTCAGGATGAATGCTAGCTTGAGCATAGGAATGTGGTTCAGTAATGGGAGTTTTTGTTTATGCAGAAAAAGATTGAGAAATTGTGGGAGCTAAGGTAGGACAAATAAAATCATTGAATTTAGATGGTGGTTTAGAAATTCTTGTATATTGTCTACAAGGTGGATTATTGTGATTAGAAATGGAAGTATTTATATCACTATTATCTGAAGAAGAATCAAGAGAAGCAGTTGAGTTATCATTGTTAACCTGAATTTCATGATTCTGCAGATTGAGATGGCTAGAAACAGGAGAAGTAGAAGAAGAAAAATGATCAATTGAATTCTCAGAATGATTATTCAGAGTAACAGGAGAATTATGAGAAGAACTAGGAATGGAATTGGCGGATGCGGATGTGTCGTTGTGCACCGCACCCGGCCAAAGATAAAATTTCTCCTTACTCTCTTTTACACTAAACTAGTATAATGGAAGTAGGGGTCGTATCCACAGGGAAACAGGGACGAGTTTTATATTCAGCGTGATTCAAAACCTAAATTAAGCTAAGGGTCGAGTAACCTAATACCAAAGGGGGGTTTCAAGTAGATTTACGAACAAACTACAACTAATTAGCAAATAAATAAAATGAGAAATCAAAATGGAAAGATCTTGAATCCGATTAACATCCACTTCAATTCATTATCGATCATTGAACCTCCACTCTAATTATTTCCATAATTATCTATTGTTGAGAATTAATCTCGTGTTCTCCTTATTCTTAGTTGAATAGCACGATCAGCGTGACTATAAAACCCTAACCAAAGGACAACCTAGTCCGATAGCGTCTAAGTTCAATCCAATAGCAGCAATAAACACAGAGAACCAACAGACCTGTTAACGTCATACAAGCGATAAACATTCAACAGTTGATTCAATTTCCCCAAGAAATAACCAAGACGATCTGCATCTAAGTTACTCCCTAGTTTGCTACCAATTGATAAAAGAATAAAACAATCCGATTCTATTCTTAAATCTAGCATTAGATTAATTACACAATCAAACTAGTGACGTTCCTAGCATAATTATGCAAAAACCGTAGAAAGCAATCATAGAAATTAAACCATAATCAAAGAAACTAAATAGAGAGGAAAGATCTCACAATAATGCTTGAAGCTCCATATTAATCTCGTTCAAGAACGGTTCAAGCTACAATCGGCATAGCATAAGCCAATTCCATAATTGAAATCTACGAAAACTAAACTAGAAAATGAAAACTAAAAAGAGAAGATAAGAAGAGAAGAATGGAGTGTTTCAGATTCTTTCTCCTTAAGTGTGCTGCCCCATAGGTCCAAAAATCAAGTTTAGTATTTATACTAAAGCTCAAAAGTCAGCCGACAATTACACCGACCTAGGGGTCGCGAGGTGCGGTACAGGTCGCACCGTGCGATGAGCTACTGCCTCCAACACGAGCTGAAGATTTGGGCAAGCCAAGGAAGTCGCACCGTGCGAAGTATCTCGCGAGGTGCGAGCAAGCAGGTCGCGAGGTGCGAGAAATCTCGCGAGGTGCGACCTGCGTTGTCTTTGCTGGCTTCCCCGTAGTCTTTGGGCTTCGAGTGCGCACGAGAGCCGGGCGAGCTCGGGCCGCGAGCGTGCGGTGATGGGCGATGATCTTTGGGCGGAGCTGGGTTTGCTTAGTGCGTGCCTTCTTCTTGTGCCGCCGAGCTTGGTTTGGCTTGGCGAGCTTGCGGTGATGCTTAGCTTAGGCGCACGGTGGAGTTTGGTTGGTGAGACGATGTTGTGGAGTTGTTCCAACCATTCATGCTTCCAAGAGCTCGGAACTTACAACTTTAACAACAATAGATACGAAATTCCGAACTTCCGCTAAGGTCTATTTATATGCAAACATTAACCATTATGAATAAATCCCTTAGCAAATTGTACCTAAAATACCACAAAAAGATCGGATAACTTGGGCATATCAAAAATGATCAATTGAATTCTCAGAATGATTATTCAGAGTAACAGGAGAATTATGAGAAGAACTAGGAATGGAATTGAAGGAATTAATATGAGTGTCAAGAGGTGTTTCATCATTTGATCCTAAAGGAAAAATAGGAACATGATTAGAAGAAGTGAGATTTGAAGATGAAGATCTGTAACAACCCATAATTTTGCTCCTAGTTTTTCGCAAGAAATTTCTCTAAAACTATTATTTTCTCTAAATTAATTATTTTCATTTTATAATTTTGGGAGCCGAATTATTATTTTTATTTTTATGACATGTTAATGTGTTTATTTCATTTATATTTATAATATAATTTATTAGAATTATTTTTATTATTAAGTATTTTCAAAGTTTAGGCGCGATTTAGGAATTAACCGTTTTATCGCGTATCGGGCTTTCGGAGCATGGATCGTTGTTGAATTTGGGCCGAAAGTTTTGTGTGGGTTTTGGGCTTGGGGCAGCCGGCCAAGTGAAGTAATAGGAGAGCCTTCTCCTTTTCTTTTCTCTTTTGTTTTCCTTAAGACTCTTTGATGCCTTATAACCCCCATAACCCCCCCTTAATGATTTCTTTAATTAAAACCTCATTAAACCTCTTAATTCACTTCAAATTCTGATTAGAAAATCAGAACTCTTGGCTGCCATTCTCCAATATTTTCGTCCATCATCATCATCATCATCATCATCATCACCATTTTCATTCTCTCAAATTTTCTTCATTTCTACTCTTTGATAATTGTTCGTGAATTGTTTTTGTGGCTTTTTCCTTATACTTGGTGCTTGGAATTTGAAGAAGAAGAGGATCACACGCCTATTGTGGGGATTTCCAGAAGTTTTCAGCTCACCTCCGATGATCCAGGTAACTAGTTGTTATCTTAGAATCATAGCGATTAGAGTAGTATTCGGTATTAGATTACTACGTTAAGAATTATCTAAAATACTTTTTGAATGAGATTTTTGATGAAATTTGACATGAACATACGTGACACATGCTATGTGAATACTGTGTAGAGAAAAATAATTTTTGCATGATTTTTAATATTTATTTGATTTAATTAGTATTTTGTGCGTTTTTGGCCAAATTTCATAATAGTTATTGAACGACTGTTAAAATTGATGAAATCATTTTTCTTAGATCATGTTACATGCGTATAATGTATTCTATGCATTAGAATAATTTTTATCTACTGTTTACTGTTTTAATTAATTGATATATCTGTTTTTGTAATTTCTGTTCAGTCAGTATATAATTCATGAAAATTATTTATAGAGGCATAAAAATTAATTTATTTGAATAATATGTATTTCCGTGAGTTTTTACATGTTATGTGAAATTTTGGTAATTTTTGGGCGTCTGTTTATATTTTTAATTATTATAATGTCTTATTTGAGGAATCTATATATTAACTGTTAAAAATACTTTTTGAGTCGGAAAATTATAAATAAAAATTTTACCATGTCAGTAGAGCTATTAGGGTTATATGATAATTTTTGTGGGATTTTACTGCTCGAATTTGTTAGTTTCATAATTATTATGGTGTTTTTGTGATGAAATTGAGGATACACTATTAAATGGTTTGAGGGTTTGTAAATCAGATATAATTTATAATTTAATATATTCTGGGTTGCTGATTTTCAGTAGTATACAGTATGCATCATTTGAGTAACCACATGTTTAGGTTTGATTTATGAAATAAAATGATTTAATTGTTATTACTCTTTTAATGAATATGATTTAGAGTTAATTGGTGATGTATTTGTGATTGAGTGTGGTTGCTGTAAAAACCAGCATATTGTCATTGTTGATGTTTGGGAATGTTCAAGTGTTATTGTGAGAGTTATTTGTTGATTACTGTATAAGTGATTTATTTTGAGAAAATATGAAGAACTGTTTGATGAACTGTGGGTATAAGGCCGGGTGGCATCCCCTTTTTGATGAATATTTTTTATGAATGATACTTAGTTTGTATGCATGATTGTATTTTGAGATAAGAATATCCAGTGGGATAGATGTAGTCCCCGGTTAAGAACATGCCAACCACCTGGTTTGCGAACTAGGGGTACACCTGGGTTAATTGTTGTCGTCCGAGAGGTCAGCGAGTTCTGCGTGTTCTACCCTGCATCGGGAGTTTGGCCATTCTTAGACACAGGCAGTGGGGAACGTAAGCCCATAGACTGACCTGGAGATTGCGATCTGACAAACCTTAGGAAGTGATTTGCGAATCACTGGCGTTCGGTTTTCTGACTCAATAACTTGTTGTATTTTGATTTATTATTATTTATTTATATTGGAATTATGTCACTCACTATATTAGGATTACTTATGGTATATGATCTCTTGATTTATCTATGAGCTTTATGATTCCTATGTGCATGATATGATGTAATGAATTGCATGTTATTCCTTTCTTAATAATCTACCTCTGAATAGTCCTTTGATTGCTATTGTTCTGGGAGAACTGCTAGTTACTCCCCACTGACTGTGGAAATATGTAATATAATCTTGCAGATGGAAATGAATGCTAGGCTTGTGACTGCTTGGGCTAGCAGTGTGAGAGTTGGTTGTGAGAAGAAGCTTCTAGTTCTGTTTTTGGTAGATGAACTCTATATAGGCCATAGGGAGACTTATTTTTGGATTGCTTTCAAGGATATTAGTTTTATTTAAGTTTATTTTGGGAGACTTGCATGTCTCATGGTATTTTGGATTTGATAGTATGATACAATTGGGATACTTCTTTTATGTTAGAACTATGATGTTTACTCGGAGATTTATTCTCTTTTTAAGCTATGAATTTTGAGTTATTATCTTTATTTATTGTTTTAGAGTAGCATACCGTCCCGACGTTATTTCCGCTAACGTCATTTTAGTATTTCTTGAATCGATAAGGTTTAGTATCTTAGTAGTAGAAGGACGGGGTGTTACAAGATCTATAAGGGAAAGTATCTTCTCTGAATATTACATCTCTTGTGACAAAACACTTATGTGTTACAAGATCATCACCTTCTATCCTTTTTTACCAAAAGGATAGCTAATGAACACACATTTTCTAGCACTAGGACTGAATTTGTCTTTAGTTCTGTCCATGTTATAGGCATAGCAAAGGCAACCAAAAACTTTCAAGGCATTATAATCTAGAACTGATCCAAACAACAGTTCAAAAGGACTTTTCCAGTTTAGAATTTCAATAGGCATATGGTTAATAAGATAGGTGGCTGTAAGTAAATATTCTCTCGAAAACTTGGTTGGCATATTTGCATGAAACTTTAAGGCTCTTGCAACCTATAAAAGGTGTTTATGTTTCCTTTCTACTCGACCATTTTGTTGTGGTCTTCCAACTACACTGGTTTGGTGAATGACTCCCTTCTCTGAAAATAATGCAAGACATTCTGTTTGAATTATTTTTGTGCCACTATCAATTTTCTAATGGTTTTGATTTTAGTTTGAAATTGTGTTTCAGTTTGGGAGAAAAAAGAAGCTATGGTTTTATGAACTTGCATTTTGTTATGTGTAACATGAAAGTCCAGGTACATCTTGTGTAATCATATAAGATAGTAAGAAAGTAGGAAGCACCTAGTAATGTTTTGGTTTTGTATGGGCCCCATAAATCAATGTGAACAAGTTCAAAAGGAACTTTGGCTTTACTAATGCTCCTAGGAAATGGAAGTTTATGATGCTTAGCCATGACACACACTTCACAAAAATATTCAGAGAGATGATTACAAGAACATTCTACAACATGTTTCAGTTTAGATAGAGAAAGATGGCCTAATCTTGCATGAATCAGATCAAGATCTTCTGAGCTATGAGATTTAGAAAGATTAGTTGAGGATGAAGAAGCAACTAATGCTGTTATTTTGGCTTTAGGATAGGAAATTGAGTTTGAAGACGCAATGTCATTAAGTAAAAACAACCCATTGATTTTATGACTAACAACTACCACATAACCAGACAAACATGATCTAATACCACACTCTTGATGCTTAAAAACAGCTTCAAATCCAGGATCCATCAACAATTTTCCAGCACTCAACAGGTTGTGCTTAAATTTAGGGACTAGCAACACATTTTTAAGCACAAAATCATCTGTAATTGCAACATCTCCAATTTCATGTACATAATTATATGTACCATCAGGTAATCCTATCTCAATGACCTTTTCTAACTTTCTTTTATTAATCAACAACTCACTATTGTAAGTCATATGGTATGTTGCTCCAAAATCCATAATCCAAACATTATTAAAAGAATGTTTCAGATTCATACCCGCACAATTAGCATAAGCAGCGGTGTTGTTATTGGAAGATTCTCCAATAACTTGTTTGTTCTTCATTGCCTTCATGACCTCTTGCATGATAATTTGCATCATATCATTATCTTTAGAACTGCTGCCTCCATACACTAGTAGAATAATTGCTTATTGCTGCTATTGAATTGTTGCGGTTTTACCCATTCGCAGCAATAAACTGTGTAAGAAGGAATAAAAATCGTATAAAAAAACATATTGTTGTGGTTTCTAAGAAAAACCGCAGCAATAGATTAATTTTTTTAATATTTTAATCTATTGTACGGTTATTTATAAAAACCGCAGCAATAAGGTCATTTATTACTAGGGTTTATTTTCTTAGTTGGGGACCGTTTTTAAACTTAATTACCCCCTCACACATTCTCCCCTTCACTCTATCATTCTCTCATGCGCCGTTTATTTTCAAAGTGCTCATCCTCCCTCTCACTCATCCTCCATCACTCTCAGCGCCCCACCTCTCTTTCCTCCTCCTTCTCCCTCTCTAACTCCTCTCACTTTGATTTCTAACTCCTTTACCTCCATCACTTTGATGTTTGTCGGGTCTGCTAAATCCCATTCAATTGCTCGTCGTTTTCAGATCTTGGTGGATAGCTCGTCGGATCTGCTTTCTCTTGGATGGCTCGTCGTTTTCAGAAGGTGAGTGCCTTCTCGTCGTTTTCCCTATCGTGGGGGACGAGAGAGAAACGCCTCTTTCGTCGATTTCAGATCTGAGAGAGAACTGCACCTTGCTGTGCAATTTCATATATGAGAACCGCATCTTGTTGTTGTGCGATTTCAACGCCTTCTCGTCCTTCTCCTCGGATCTGACTTGTGTTCAACATTTTTGTCCTCGGTAATGGCGCAACATTTGGCTCGGATTGTGGTGGTCGTTGTTCAAGGATTTAGACGGTGCTCGTTGTTTTCTTCGTTGCTAGTTAGGGTTAGGATGAAGATGTTGCCTCGCTTTTCTACTGTGCACATCTTGTGTTTATTTTTTTATGTTTTTAGTTTTTACATTTTATTGTTTTGCTGTGGTGATGTTGGTTTTGGATCTTTAAATTTTTGATTTTATATTATGTATATATTTTGTAGAAATATTGTTCATAATCAATATATGGATTTAATTTGTAATATACTTTTTGTTTTAGTCCTTTTTTGTATTGTAAATGTTGCTGCACTAGTACCTTAACTAATAGACAGTTTTAATATTTTTAAAAACTTTTTTTTAGCAGCACCTATTGCTGCGGTTTTGGCCAAGAACCACACCAATAGATCAGATATGTTGCTGCGGTTTTAAAACCGCAGCAATAGGTTTAAACCCTATTGCTGCGCCTTGATTTGCAGCGGTACGAAATCCGCAGCAATATGCCATTAAAAAACCGTAGCAATATACGATTATTCTACTAGTGATAGTTTGAAGGTCCAACAACATGTATATCATAATCCAAAGGATTATCATCAAAGTCAGCAGTCACATTAGATGCCATCCTTGAAGAAGAAGAACTTCCAACACTTCTGTTCTTCTTAGCAGTAAACCACTCAGGGTATCCAATCAGTTTGAAACATTGATCTTTTGTATGGCCAACTCCCTTGCAAAAATCACATTTCTTGTCTAACTTGTCCTTTTTCCAGTCTTTCGTGAATCCACCTCTACCTTGACTTCTTTGTGCAACAAGAGCACTTACTTCTTGAGTGTTTATCTGATTAAAACTACTTACCTCTTTCTGTTTCTCTACTTGTTGAATCAGATAAAACGCTCTATTCACAGAAGGTAAAGGATCCATTGACAAGATGTTACTAATTGCATTGTCAAATCCACTATTTAATCCAAGAAGGAATTGCATCAACCTTTCTTCATTCTCAAAATCAGCTAATTTCTTAAGAAACTCACAACTGCATTTGGATACTGCTCCACAACTACATGAAGGAAATTTCCTCATATTGTGTAATTCATCCCAAAATCTCTTCATATTGCCAAAGTAATTAACAATAAATAGATTATCTTGCCTCAAATTATCTAATTCTCTCTTTAATTGATAGATTTGAGGTTCAATTAATAGACCAAATCTCTCACAAATTTCACTCCATAATTGTTCAGAACTATCAACATATGTAAAATTTTCTCCTATATCCTCATTTATCGAATTTAGTAACCAGCAAATGATCATGTAATCACATCTCATCCATTTGCTAAAATCCTTATCATTTTCAGCAGGTTTCTTAATAGATCCATCAAGAAAACCTAATTTGTTCTTTGCGATTAAAGCTCTAAGAACATTACGTTTCCAGCTAAGAAAATTACTTCCATTGAGGTTTATAGCAACTAATTTCCCTACTATTTGATCTGAACTAGAAGTGAAGTAAGGATCATTATACGCATTACTTACATTGTGAGAATTTCCAGTTGAACTCTCAGAATTGTTGACATTCGAGTTTTCTCCAATCGCCATTTTTGCAGAGAAGAAATCACCGATTTCAATAAAATTCGGACAATCAGACACGAATTTTCGGCTCAATTGCGCTTAAAACAGCTCACAATTGACAAATTTCAAACAAAATCTCAGGTATTAGGAGCGTACTGCTCTGATACCATGAAAATACTTCAATAGAAGTTAGAGAGAAAAACGAGATAGTTTATTTCTCATAGAATTGTAAAGTGTTTCTCTAACTGTACAAGAGAATGAGATGAGCTACTTATAGTAGCTTTACAGTGATAGCTAGAGAGTTAGTTGTAACAGAAAACTAACTTTATTATTACAACAAACTACTATTATTCTAACAGAATATAAAAGAGAAAGATATATTTCATAGTTATGGATGTGTTCAAGAGGAAAAAAGAGAAGAAGAATGAAGCCAAAACACACAGAGAGAGAGAGTAAGGAGAAAATAAGGGAAACAGAGAAAAAATCAAAACAATTAAAGAGTAAATCAACTTACTAAAGTATAAATTGTGAGACATGAGTGTGTTCTGACTTATGAAGTACACATTTATGATATGATTATACTCCCTATAATATACTTTATTCTCTGTGTCTTAAAAGGTGAGTAGAAAAATGTTCAAAGCTTTTATTTTATTTTATTTTAAAGAGAAAGGATTTTTTTTTAAAGTGATTTTTATAAATCATCAATCAACCATATTATATTAAAAATTATATCACATAGCACTTCGACATTAAAAAAATTTCCAGTATTTTTTAATGCTAAATATAAAAAAGAATCATTGAAATATTTTTTTGTTAAGAAAATAAAAATCAACATATTAATAAGTACTTAAAAAGAATCAACAACCTATAAAAGTGAATACAAACAAAACAGTCCGTAAAACAGCTCTATTTGAGCTTGGTTCATTTGTTAATACAGTTTGGATCCAACCCTAACCCGCCTCGATGTGAGGGAAAAGATTTACTCCGAGTTTGAAATATATAAAATTTGAGTTCGACTCCATTTAAAAAATTTGACTCCGCGTCGGAGGAGGATTAGAGTCGGATCCTACAAAAAATTCCACCAATATAATCCAACTCCAACTTTTAAATAAATAGTCTTTTTTATTAAATTTCTTTTGTGTTACATATGTATAGAGTAAGGCTACTAATTTTTTGTCAACACTTATATATACATCATATCACTAATTTTAGTTGTATACTTTGAATGATTTTTACCAACGTTTGAAATACACAAAGTATAAGTATGTATTTGATTTAGGCCCTGTTTAGTTCAACACTTCACCTTTAAAAAATAATGCTCGGTAACAATCAATTCTAATCAGTAACAATAAGTTTTAATCAGTAATAATAACCTATAATAGGGGAGGGACCATTTTAAGAAGATGTAATGCAAAGGTGGGATTTTTTTCAGAATAAATGATTATGAAGGTGGGATTATTTCACAAAGGCCACTAAAAGGTGAGATTTCTAATTTCCATTTTTCCAAGTATTTATTATCAACTTTAAGTGCTATGAACTAGTATTTGTTTACTCAATAATTCTAAAGAACTACAACTTATCAATTCTTTTGAATAAATATTTTTGAATCTAGTGTTTTGAGCTCTCTAAATTTTTATAACATCCACAAGTAACACTATTATACCAACCATTTAATTACATCGGTTATATTTTTACACATGAATCTAAATTTCAAAATCAAGATTGTACGTATTCTTTGTAAGTAATTATATATATATACTCTCTTGAAGTCGAGGGTTATATATATTGATGAATAATTCATATTATAATTTATAATGTAGAAAATTTAAAAAGAACTAAAAGATCATTTCCTGAGCACAATTCAATGCATATAACTCTTTTTTCCTACTTCTCTCAAGTGTTTGATTTAAAACTTAAATGATTTAGGGTATCGCCAGGCCAACAACTAGTTTTTTCTTTAAAAACTAGCAAGCACACAATATGGTATTTTATGAATAATAAAGTTGGCTTAGTTAAACCTTTTTTTTTCATTGATGTATATCTTTTTTCCCCTGTACAATTGCGAAATGTTGCGGTTTAGTAAACATAACATCTAGATTCATGAATATATACCTGTTTTCGGATGTAAACTAGTTTTTAGGTCCAGGTAATTAACTCCCCGAATACTCATATATTTCATTTATTAATATTTTACTTTAGAATGATAACACCAAATTTCACTTGGTCTAGTGGTTAAGACTTTACTATATAAGTTTGAAATCATGAGATCAAATCTTGTACATTGCATTTACGAAATTTTTTAAAGTATGTGGATTATATGGAGTGGAACACCCTAAGTTAAAGCCCCACGTAGTGCAGTTTCTTGTTAAGGAACGTCTTTTAATATATTAGTATAAATGTTTTATTTCAAATATATATTCGTACCCTTTTTATGATCGATCTAATGATACCTCAAGTCAGTCTCCTAAAATAGGAGAAGGACGATATACCATCTTACATAGGTACAAATGCCACTACTAATCGATACGAGTGCCTTTATCACCGGATTATATTTATAAAATCACAATGTATCATAAATGCCAAAAACCATTTATATTTTACATCAAGGGTGTGCTTGGTTGGGAGAAAAGTGTTTTATAGGAAAACTATTTTCCTCTGTTTGGTTTTGGCCGGATCAAGGAAGGGAAAATATGTTGTTGAACTTTATTCTCCGATGGTGGAAAAATAATTACTTTCCCTAAATTAAAGAGGCAAGGGAAGCCACGCTTTCCCCCACTTTATCAAACAATACCATAACACGAACTAAAATGGGTTCAAAGGAAAGTTACTTTCCTTGCAACCAAACAAAGGAAAATCAATTTAGAATTGAGTTTTACTCTAGAAAATGGATTTCATGGAAAATCACTTTATGTTGAAAATGTTTATGTCCAATCAAACACACCCCAAGTGTCTAGCTATAAATAATAGTTTAACACCAACAATACACTCTAATTTCGTTCGAAATATGTTCATATAAAACTCCTTTTTATCTAAGAGCATTGTCACTCATTAACTAAAAAAAGCTTGTCATCCCTCTCTATCTACAACTTTCTCTCTCGTCCTCAACAAAATAATCATGTATTATGACCAATTTTACTAAATGCGTCCCACACATGATCAAAATAAAGTTCATCACCCCTCTCTTCAAGTATGAAAATTTAGATAGAAAATGAATATTTAAAAAAGTGAATAAAACTATAGCAATATGAGTGTCTACATATAAAGCTCAAAAAGTCATGGTCATTGATATTGATAATTTTTTTAATATGTATTTTTTTTAGATATTGCAATTTGAAATTTTGGATTGAAAAGCAAAAAGAAAATTTAAAAAATACTTGTACACATGTCATTATTCTACTAGCTCACAGATCTCATGACATAATTTTCAAATAAGTAGGTCACAAGATGACTTATTTTAAAATTGATCATGGTTTATGACATAAAAAATCATGAGTGTAGTGCCATTATTTTTTATCATAGTTGATGACTAATTTTGATTCACTCATCGTACACCCGGGTGTACCATGAGCATGGTACACTCAGGGGTATTTTTGTAATAAATTAGAACTTCAGGTGCTCATTTGACACCAAGTTTGCTCATTTGCGCATTTTGCTCATTTTGCTCATTTGCTTATTTTTGCTCATTTTGTAATAAAAGTGTTTGCTCATTTTCATAAATGAGTAGAAATGTTTGCTCATTTTGCTAATTTGCTCATTTTGCTCATTTGCCCATTTGCTCATTTGCTCATTTTGCTCATTTGGAGATGTTTGGGCTCGATTACTCAGCAGTCCAACAGGGACATCAAAGCCTTTAAAGCCTTAGACGGGTGGCAGCAGCAGGTCCCACCCAAGAGTTGACCTAATATCAGAAGCTTGAGAATCCCCTAAAAGGTCGAAATAATCATTGTTTGAAAAGGTAACATAGCCATTGATCCCAAGGAGGCCCATCCAATCAATGTTTCCAGTCTGGGAATCCCCAACACTATAAATACCAACAGTCTCACCAATGGACATGTATTCAATTCTCACCTAACATACTAGAACATCTCTCTCTAGACTTTCTCTCTCTACCTCAATCATATCTGACTTGGGCGTCGGAGGGGCGATCCCGGAACCACCCCCGGGATAGTCTAACTTTGTTTTGCAGGTCTCATGCGTACGGACATCGGAGCTCAGGCGA
Source organism: Beta lomatogona (assembly GCA_947646795.1). Classification (NCBI taxonomy): domain Eukaryota; kingdom Viridiplantae; phylum Streptophyta; class Magnoliopsida; order Caryophyllales; family Amaranthaceae; genus Beta; species Beta lomatogona. The sequence goes on from CANSNZ010000731.1 coordinate 1,460,085, forward strand.
CCGCTCTTGGGGCCCACATCACATCTCACAACCTATTACAATCCTTAATTTCTTAGCAGAAACAGTTTGGCGCCGTCTGTAGGGAAGATACAATCAAAGTTACTTCGCCTCGACTCAGCAAAGTTCACCTGATTGTTACTTAACAATGGCCCCAGCCAAGAGCGCTCGCAATAGACAGCCTTCAGCACAGGTCCAGATGTCCGAGCGAGACCCCTCATCCTCTCAGCACCGAAGGTCCGAATGACCATCCTCGCATGTCCCTCGCAAAACACCGACCGTTCAGACCATCGACTCGGAAGAGGAGCATTCCATCGAAAATGGATCGCACCCATCAAACCAGCTACAACACGCCGACCCCCAGCCCATATCTACGGCGGACATAAACTTAATAGCCGCTCAGCTTCAACAAACCCTACAGCGTAGCCTCATGGACATGTTGGCCAACCTGCAACAGGGGCTCCCTCTCCAGCAACCCAAATACCAAGCCATGGTGCCTTCTCTTCGGGCAGAAAATCTTCACCGCTCTGCCCACAGTCAGCCTAGCCGGCAATGATCGGGGATAAGAGAACATAGCACGAGCGGCAAAGATCTAGGCAGGGAGAAGAAGAACGTCATGTGTCTAAGGGAAGATCTGCTCGGCAAGGAGAGGAGACCCACGTGTCCAAATCACCCAGAGGCAATGTCGGGTAAAAACCCAATGACGATCGACATTTCCTGAATGAGAAGCGCCTCAGCAAGGGGTTGGACGCCAGGTACATTCTAGATAAGAAAGCTGCTTAGCGGGAAGGGCATGATGACTCTGCCCACTCAAAGCCCATTCGGATCAACAGTGGGGCTCTTAAGTTCATGGTCCCATTCAGTCAGGCAATACTTAAGGCACTCATCCCTGGCAAGATCAAAACACCGAATATCGGACCATTCGCGGGCCTAACCGACCCGGATGATCATATGGCCACATACAAGGCAAAAATGAGTGTCTAGACCGGCTGTGAAGCCACTTGGTGCCGCTTCTTTCCCACAACACTGAAGGGTCTGGCTCTGAACTGGTTCCTGGAACTCCTCGTTGGGGATCATAACTGATTTCTCGGTACTAGAAGACCTATTCATCCATCAGTTTGTTGCCGGGAAAAGGCAGAAGAAAACAAGTCTTCATTTGATGGGGGTCAGGCAGGAGAAGAATGAGAGCCTGGCCGATTACATCAAAAGATTCAATGAAGAGTCTATGAAAATCTCAAATCTACAAGATGCAGTTGCATTCGCCGCCTTGATGTCCGGACTGCAACCCGGTCGGCTGAGATGGTCTTTGGCATAAAATGAAGTAAAAACCTTCTCCGAAGCAATGACTCGGGCTCAAAGATTCATCCAAGCGACAAACATATGTTGCCATTCGGATGATGGAAGCAAGAAAAGAAAGGAAGAAGGAAACCACAAGGACCAGCCGAAACAACAAAAGACGGGAGGACGGTCAGACAGGTTCAGTGACCACAGCAACGACCCCCGATTCAGCAAGAACAGAAGAGAAATCTACTTGGACATAAAGGACAAGTCCATGCTTTCCGCCCACCTCCTATCAGAACATCCTCTGCTCGGAGAGATAAGAGTCAGTGGTGCGAGTACCACAAAGAGTGCGGACACACAACCAAGGACTACAGAGAACTCAAGAAGTCTCTTGATAATCTAGCAGACCAAGGCAAGCTGAACCACTACCTGAAGCACACGAGTGAGGAGAAGGGCAAGCAAAAAGTGGTTCAGTCAAACAACGGTGATACAAAAGGCTTCATCGAAGTCATATCATGTGGCTTCGCGTCGGGAGGCCTAACCGGCCGATCACACAAAGTCCACCTTCTGACTCTGAAACACCAGATTCTTGACGTCCACCACCCCCGTCCCGAATGCCCTATGATGACTTTGGGGGAATCCAGTCAGGCCTTCCACATACCCCACGACGACCCCCTAGTGATTGAGCTGTAAGTGGCTAACAAAAGGGTAAAGAGGGTGTTGGTGGACAGCGGGTCGTCAGTCGATATCATCACTCGGAGTGCCTCAGGAAGCTGAAATACAGCGAAAGGGACGTCACCCCACTCGATCAGCCACTCATAGGCTTCGGGGGAAACTCGGTACACCCCGTCGGATCTATAAGGTTGCCCACTCGGATGGGAGAGAAGGGCAAAGGAAGAAGCCTACTGATTGACTTCCTAGTGGTGGACATCCCTCTGCCATACAATATCATAATGGGAAGACCAACTCTGAACAAGGTCAAGGCTGCAATCTCCATTTACCAGCTCCTCATGCAATTCGAAATCGACGAAGGTAAAGTGAGGAAGATCCAAGGAGATCAGCAAGCAGCAAGAGAATGTTAAGTCAACAGCTTGAAGAGCAAGGTCGACGTCCAAGAGGACTCGAAAAAGAGAAAACGAGAAGAAAATCAGTCCTCAAGCGGCCTCGGGGTTTACATCACTGAAAACCCCAAGCAGTACGAGCGCCCTCAGCCGGCTGAGGACGATGAAGAAGTTATAATTGACGAGAAGCTAGGCCGGACCCTTAGAGTAGGCAAAGCCATGGATCCTCAAACAAGAAAAGAGATCATTCATGTAACATCTCCGATATTTTAAATGATAGTTTCTAAAATATGCTTAATTTAATGAACATTAGATAGTAGCAGAAATACTGTCTATCAGAGTATTACTTTCTAACCATAATAAAAGGTCATCTAATTATCATAACTAAAGGTTAATTCTCCAAATATCATCCAAAGTGAGGTTATGAACCTCTTACAACCCAGGTTATCAAAATGACGAAATTCCGAATGTCATAAAGTAGAGCATGATAACAAAAGATTATAATTCCTATCTCTCACTCTAGCCCGTTAACCACCTAAATCATTAGCTTTATTCACCTGCAAAATATATATATATAGGGGTCCACAATCAGTGGGGAGCAACTAGCAGTCCTCCCAGGTTAAACAAGATCAAATAAGCTAATTACGGTAATCAATATCGATTATAGTAACCACAGAGTATCATAAACATCCACAACATCGCCACTAATCATAATTCTTCGTTAAAAATAATAATATACTCAAAATAACCATTTATATCAAAATAGACTCAATTTCCAAATCCAAATAACTCTCCCAAATAATCATTCAAACACAACATCACAACAATCGGCGAGGGGAGACCGAACGCAAGTGGATAGATGTACACCCGGCTCAAGATACAACCACCCACGGTTCCTTCATGATAGAAGTATTAGGACACGCACACCCAGCTCAGCATACGATATCCTATGTCTAAGAAATGGCCATAACTCCCAAGTGCTAGTTTCAACGCACCCCGGCTCGGTGCGTCGTACCCGGCTCAGACAACCTAACACCGGGACGACGACTAATATCAAAGCGGACTTACGTACCCTGCCAACACGTAAGTTAACTCTATGTACCCGGCTCAGCACCAGAGTGACAGTTCATACCAAGGGACCCAGCTCAGCCCCATAGGATTTCTCTTCCTCAACAAGACAAACCAATGTACCCAGCTTAGTACAAAGGTAATGACTCAATAAAATATCATTTCAAAAATATCTCTATGTACCCAGCTCAGTACAATAGTAAACATCATCTCAAAACATCTCTTTGCACCCAGCTTAGTGCAAAGTAAAAATCACCTCAATACAACACTTTGTACCCAACACATTACAAAGTAAAAATCATCTCAACAGCACTTTGTACCCATCACAGTACAAGGTAAAACTAATTCAAAATTAAGATCATAACATAATTAAAGTAGTAGTAACATGAGATTGTTAACAACATCTTTAGAACAATCTCAAATCATTTTATTTAGTATAAAAATTAAAGGTTTATAATCATCACAAAAACTTGTCAAATCGACATAAAAATTGATGGAATCACCCAATTCAACTTAATATCAACTCAAATAATATTTTAATCAAAAATACATATACTTGTCAAATTGACATACAAGTTGATGGAATCACCCAATTCAACTTAATATCAACATAAATAGTATTTTAATCCAAAATTCACAAACTTGTCAAATTAACATCAAAATTGTTGGAATCACCCAATTCAACTTAATATCAACTTAAACAATATTTTAAACCAAAAATACACAACTTGTCAAACTGACATAAAAGTTGATGGAATCACCCAATCCAACTTAATATCAACTTAATCAATAATTTAATCCAAAATACACAAACTTGTCAAATTAACATAAAAGTTGTTGGAATCACCCAATTCAACTTAATATCAACTTAAACAATATTTTAAACCAAAAATACACAACTTGTCAAATTGACATAAAAGTTGATGGAATCACCCAATCCAACTTAATATCAACTTAATCAATAATTTAATCCAAAATACACAAACTTGTGAAATTAACATAAAAGTTGTTGGAATCACCCAATTCAACTTAATATCAACTTAAACAATATTTGGTTTGAAAATATTCATTTGTAAAAGGGATACAAAAGTCATAATTAAACTCATTGTAATTTATTTATAAATTCTCAAATTACACGTAATAATAATTAAATCTGAAAACAACAAGTTTGATTAAATTATTTTTAGTAAAACAAACTTTATAAATTAACTAACATTAATAAACAAATCAAAATTTAGTTAAAAGTTGTTGTAATTATTCTGAAAATACATAACTAGTTTCGGTAACTAGATCTTCATTATACAATAATTTCGAATTTAAATCACTAAAATAAAATAAATAATAATCCAAAATTAATATTAGTGATAGGAATCACGAAATACCTTAATATTAATAAACTTTTAACAAGTTCATTTTGTTTCAAAAAGATAAATTTTAAATTAAAAGATTTTTGAATTAAACAATTTACTAATCAAAAAATAATAATTTGACAAATTCATACAATAATTCAAGTAGGTTAATCACGACCATAAAAATGAGGATTTAAATATAAAATAAAATATCTTAAATAATTTTCGTGAGTATAAAAATAAATTTCAAAATTTAAACATATTCTAAAACACTAAAATTCTATCGGATATAATTACAATTAACAAAATAAGTTTCCAAAATTCAAATTAAATCACACCAACAAGTTAATAACATGTATGAGTTTATAAACATACTAAATATATCATTTTATCAAGATTTATACATATAAAATCAGTAAATATATATTATACAGTCAAATACACATATGTAAATCAAAAATCATAATTAATAATTAAATTCACATAAATCCAAAAATTCATATATAATTCACGTAAATTCACATAATCCACCTCAAATATTATTATAACTATTTCTACTATAATGTATATTAAGTAACTATAATTAACTTATTAATCAAAATCTAACTAGGATTAAAGCTAGTTACCTTAATTTCAGTGGAAAATAGAATGGAGATAATAAGAGAACACGAGCTAAGATCCTTCGTCTTCCACAAGCTCTAAACTAAATGTATCACCTTATAAAAATATTCAAGGAAGAAAATAGGTGTTAGAATTTGGAGTAGAAATTAATAGAAGAAATTAGGAATTTAATTAAAAACAACTTGAAAATGCTATAAATAATTTTCTAAAGCTCCAAAATTGCTCAAAATATTTTTGGAGTACGAAAATGACATAGAAAGTAAGCGAGAAGCTTACTCTTCAGTTTTAGAATGAAAAGAGCTTGGGTAAAAATTATTTGCTCCAAAACTTTAAGTAAATAAGAAAAAAAATGTCAAGAAGTCAAGGTAGTTGGAGGATGGAGTAATTGGGTTGGCAATGGGGTGAAAATGCTTGGAAACTTCCTCCAACATCAGAATTTACTTCCCATAAAAATTTCAAGACTTTTGGACCAAGTTTAATAATTTTAAAGATTAAAACCTTAAAGTTAGTCAAATAGTCAAATAAGCTTATAAATGCCTTAGAAAATCTGAAAATGAGTTAACACTATGACAAAATGATTTTAATAAATTTGAAATGAGTTTTAAAATTTATAAATTAATTAATTAAAATTATTTTTACCGATTTCCTAATTTTTTCTCCAAAACCGATTTTAAATTCAAATAAAATCTGAATATTGAAAATAAATTTCACAAAAATTATTTAAACCTTAGGAAAATAAATCCAACATGTTTATGAAATAAAAATATAATTTTTATGCATTTTCAAATCAAGATAATAATTTTATTGAGTAAAACAGTGAAACGGTAACGGATTTAATTAAACACTATGAAATAAACGCGAAAAATTCGGAGTGAAATTTTGAGGTGTTACAATTCAGGTGCTTAAAGAGTACAAGGATGTCTTTGCCTATGAAGCATCAGGATTGCATGGACTCGACCCCAAAATTATGTGCCACGAGCTCAACATCAAAGAGGGGTTCAAGCCAGTCAAGCAAAAGCTTAAGGCCCCGAAAGAAACGCCGCAGCAGCAGCTGAAGTCAAAAAATTGCTAGAAGCGGGTTTCATAGAAGAATGTCAATACTCGGAATGGTTGGCCAACGTTGTGCTGGTCAAAAAGTCGACAGGGGCATGGAGAATGTGTGTGGATTTCACAAACCTGAACATCGCCTGCCCAAAAGATAATCACCCTCTGCCCAAGATCGACAGGCTAGTTGACTCAACGGCGGGCCATGCTCTTCTAAGATTCATGGATGCAAATGCGGGGTATCACCAGATCCCAATGATTGAGCACGACCGAGTTCACACCGCCTTTGTTACAAACCAAGAGGTGTATTGCTATAAAATGATGTCATTCAGACTCAAAAATGCAGGGGCCACATACCAACGGACAGTTAACAAAATCTTCAACGACCAATTAGGTCGGAACATAGAGGTATACGTTGACGACATGATCGTCAAAAGCAAGGTCCAAGGTGATCACCCCTCGGATTTAAAGGAAACCCTTAGCACGTTGAGGCAATTCCGCGTGATGTTGAACCCGAAAAAGTGTGTCTTCGGGGTAAAAGGAGGGAAGTGCCTCGGATTCCTGGTGGATGAAAGGGGAATCGAGGCGAACCCTGACAAAATCAAGGTTGTGATAGAAATGAAGTCTCCTCGGAACGTATGAGAAGTGCCCTGACCGACTGCTTGGCCGCCCTCGGACGATTCCTCTCCAGGTTTGCGGATAAGAGCTTACACTTCTTCAAAGCCTTGAAAAGAAAGGAGTTCACATGGGATGACGAAGCCAAATATGCCTTTGCCTCCTCAAAACGCATATGTCAACCCTCCCTAAGTTGATATCCCCCTTGCCGGGGGAGACATTATTATTTACCTGGCTGTTTCAGAATACGCGTTCAGCGCTGTTCTGATAGCCGAGAGAGAAGAGAAGCAACACCCAGTCTACTTTATCAGTCACGCTTTCCGCGAATCAGAGGCCAAGTACAATGAAGTCGAAAAGATGGTCTTTGCCCTGGTAATGGCTAGTCGGAAGCTTAAGCCCTACTTTCAGGCTCATCCGATCAAAGTTCTCACTGGACAACCACTCCGGAAGCTGATTGAGAGCAGGAAACATTCTAGTTGGATGACTGACTGGGCGGATCAGCAAGCAGACTTTGGGCTGGAGTACGAGCCAAGGAGGGCCATCAAAGCCCAGGCCTTGGCAGATTTCATAACTGAATGTACTACCAGACCCCCAGTCAGCGAGCAAGATAGCTGGGAGCTACAGGTGGACGGCTCTTCCACCAAAACAGGATGTGGAGTCGGTCTGGTTATTAAACCCCCAGTCGGGGAGAAGATGGAGTATTCTATCAAGTTCGAGTTTTTGGGGTCGAACAATGAAGCAGAATATGAGGGTCTGATACTCGGACTCCAAATATACATCTTGGCCGGAGCCACGATAGTCAAAGCCAAATCCGACTCACAACTCATAGTGGGTCATGTGTCCGGCGAATATGAGGCTAAAGAGGACAACATGAAAATGTACTAGGCCAAAACCCAAGACTTCGTCAAAAAAATGGCCGAATTCAGCATTGCTCATATTCCCCGTTCGGAAAATCAGGAGGCAGATGCCTTGGCTCGGATGGCCAGTTCAGCAGAAGGATCAGCTCCTTGGACCATCATGTGGGAAGTGTTACGCCAACCAAGCATCAACGGAAAGGAGCAATTAGTGCTGAACCGGACGTCCACTTGCATGAAAGAGGTGGTCGAGTATTTAAGAGACGGAACATTGCTCGAGGAACACAAGGAAGCCGAGCGGATCAAACATAAATCTGGATGGTTCATGTGGCATCAGAACCAGCTCTACAAGAAATGCTTCACCCACCCTTTGCTCAAATGTGTGACCCCTGAAGAAGGAGACTACATCTTTAGGGAAATCCACTAGGGAGCCTGTGGAAGCCATCAAGGGGGGAGGACGATAGTTGGAAAGGCTCTCAGAGCAGGTTACTATTGGCCCACTCTGAAGTCAGATGCCCAGGAACTAGTCAAGAGGTGCCCCTCATGTCAGATCCATTCGGGCATTCCAAGAGCACTAACCACCCCTTGACAACAATCCAAGCAAGGCCTTGCCACTCGATAAATGGGGTATGGACCTACTCGGTCCATTTCCCCCAAAGATTCGGTCAAAGGAAGTTCTTGATAGTCGCCATCTATTATTTCACAAAGTGGACAGAGGCTGAGCCACTCTCTTCTATAACGGACAAACAAGTTCAAGCATTCATCTAGAGGAACATCATCACCAGATTCGGAGTACCTAGGGTGCTAATTTCCGACAATGACCGACAGTTCAACAGTGGCCCTACTCGGGATTACAGTGCACGGTTCGGAATACATACCAAATTTTCCACCGTGTCCAGGCCACAAACAAATGGACAGGCCGAATCTGTAACACCCTCAAATTTCTCTCTTTTTGAAGGATATATTTTAATATAAAACACTTGAGAAACTTGAGAGTATTACCGCCACGTGATAACGTTAAAGGCTAAAACTACTAACTACTAATTTAACAAAGCAGCGGAAACTAATAATAATAACTTCTCATTATTGATAATATAAAAACTTTATAATTCAACTACCACAATAATGGAATCTATAATAAATAAATAAAAAGCAACTCCTAGCTTAAGTATTATTCCTCACTAGCTCCCCCATGTGAAGTATGCATCAAATCAAACTGTAAATTCTGCTCACCAAAAGGGTCATCACAGGGACAAAGCCATAAAACAAACAAATAAAACGCTTGTCAGTAAAAATACTGAGTACATGTATATGCGGAAATTTAAATACTTTATTAAACTTTCAAAATATTTCTATAAACCTTCCTTGGATACTTGTAATACTTGTATAATATAAAGTATATAACTTTAATAAAAGTCATTTCCTTGCCTAGGTACCTTTCCTAAAGTGTGCACACCCCCCACGTTTAGTGTTCCTTAATGAATCTATGACGAGGGGAGCTACCTTGTCCACATGACTTATACAAAAAGTACATGGGTAAAATATAATAGCTACCGTTCTTGTTAATTAATAACAAGCCGTGGCTTCTTTATAACTGTGGTCATAAAAGATCATATATCTAATAAAAATCCTTTGGAAATAATCCTCCTTTAAAAGAATAATAATTCTTATATAAAACTTTAGCCATATAAAAAGCATAAATAATTACTGTTCATAAAATAACCTTGGAACACAATCATGTTTAATATCGACAATAACAACAATGATTACCACAAAATTGGTATTAAGATTATATGACAAATAGGCAGTAGCTTACTAAGCATACCTAACAAATCTTTAGATATTAATCTATATCATTAGCCTTACACGTAGATCTTTATTATTAATCTTTAACATTACCAAAACATGAGCATTCATATTCTTTGTATCGACTGCCACTCTGCCAGCATAACTATTCTATATAGTTACTTTAGATGCGAAGAAGTCAGTATATACTCGAGAATGTGTAATCGAATTTTGACGCAACAGTTCATATGTTGCATACAAAAATTTGAAATATAATTACTTTAGATGCAAAGAAGTCAGTAGGCTAGAGTGATGCTAACAGTTTTTATGTGTGCATAAATAAAAATTCATGTTGTTCATATTAAACACATAAAAACATGTACATCAATCCAAAATAGCAACCCTAGAAACATGATACTACGTATGCAGAACAATATTTAAAGATATACATATACACGCACCTTGAAAATTAATAACTACTAGGGAGAAGAGAGAAGGTAGGCTAAGAGGGAGAGAGAGTTTAAACTTGAGAAAAGAGATGTATTCCTCAAATTTGGTGTGAATAATATGAGGGATTGAGGCCCCTATATATACTAGTTGGATAGGTAGAGTCGTACTAGGGCTAGGAAACTAAAAGATGGGTTTTTGAGAAAAGATAATTAATTCTAGCTAGGATACACTATTTCTTTATGATCATATAGCTAGAATAGGGGAATATTCCATAAGATAAATAGTCTAGATGCTTAAATTAACCAAAAGATAAAAAAAAGCAAAGTAACCAATTTGGATACAAACTCACTGGCGTGAGTTTGCACCGAATCAAGTTTAAAAGATTTTTTTTTTTGTAAATCTTTTGTAAATCCTTTTTGACTTTTCCTTTTCAAAATATTTTTAATTTTTCTAAACTAATTACTTGGATTAGAATTGTGAACTTAGGCCCAATACTTAATTTGGGCTAGAGTCTATTTGAAAAACCCATAATCTATTATAAAAGCCTATTTAAAACCTTTATAATTAATAAAAAGCCTTTTTAGTAAATAAAACATTTTAAAAATTATAAATAATAACTTACTAAAAAATACGGAGTATTACAGAATCGACCAACAAGATAATCCTCAAAGGAATTAAAAAATCCTTAGTGGCTGCCAAAGGAGCATGAGTCGATGACCTACCGGGAGTCCTCTGGTCGGCTCAGACTATTGCAAAAGAGGCAACAGGACACTCCCCATTCAGCCTTGTCTATGGAAGCGAAACGGTCTTACCAGTGGAGGTCGGTATCCCCTCACCCCGAATGACCTTCTACGAGTTCGAGAAGAACGAGGAGGAGATTCCTGTCAATCTGGACTTGTTGCCGGAAACAAGGGGCAATGCACTCCTGAAATCCATTCAGTATAAACAAAGAGTCACTCGGCAATTCAATCGCCGAGTGAAGGCCAGACCAATCCAACTTGGCGATTTGGTCGTTCGGAAAATAGAAGCCACTGGACTCTCACACCTGAAAGGGAAGTTGGGACCTAACTGGGATGGCCCTTACAGAGTAACAGAGACCATTAAGCCTGGCACATTCCGACTAGAGTCCCCAGAATGTGTTCCCCTGGCCCGACCCTGGAACGCGGACAACCTCAAGAAATTCTATGTATAGTGTTTATTACTTGTAATAGGGGCACATATTGTAGTAGCTAAATAGAAGATCATAGCTAGTCGGCTCTCTCTGAAACAAGTCAGACTACTAGACTTAACCAGTCGAAATAGTTGGGCATTTTTATAATCAATTAAGTTGTCAAAATGGTTTCTATCCGGCAAAGACTTAACCAGTCAAAGTGATATCTATTCGGCAAAGACTTAACCAGTCAAAACAACACCCATTCGGCGACAGAATTAACCAATCGAAAATAAACTTAGTAAAAAAAATGCACAACTCAACCAGTTATTCAAAACGAACATCCGCTAGAACAGTTAGTCGGATAAAAACAAGCCAGTCGGACAAACGCATGTCAGTCATACAAAAATTAGATGAGCGATATTGTAATAACCAAACTCAATCTGAAAAGTGAAGCCAAAAGATAATTCCATTAAGTTGTTCGGGCATTACAAAGGAGGATCATCATAAAACTAGCGAAAAGCTGAAAAATGGCTAAGTACAATGCTATGAGAACCCTAAGAGCTAGGGGGAGGGGGACAGTCGGTCATACTTCTGGCATTGGTGTCAGTGTTGTCGCCGACCAGCTCCTCCCCTCGATGGCCCTTGTCGATCTCCTCGGCATCATCATCATCATCATCATCATCGTCATCGTCACCATCAACCACGTTGATATCGACCTGGCCGTCTTCATCTCATCGCCATCATCTTCACCCTCCTCGAAAGCCATCTAGGCCCGGATCTCAGCATTGTCGGCATCAATCGACATCTGATACCCAGACCAGATTTCAGCCAAACCAGATGGGGATGGGACTCGGCCAAGACCTTCTTCAGCTGATCCAAAGCCTCATCCTCCCCCATCTTATGGGTCGCGCTCCCTACCTCATTAGCATAGGCCTCGGCAGCCTCAGACTTCTACCAGTCGGCGAACCATTGATCCTCGCTTTTGATCTTGCTCTCAGCTTCCTCCAACTGACCCTCTAAGTCGGTCACTTTCTGCTCGACCTCCTTTAGTTTGAGGAGCGCATCATCCTTGGCAGTTTGGGCGGAGTCGCGGGCCAGAACGAGGTCGGCCCTTTCTTTCTCCCACTTGGCCCGATCCTCTTTAAAGCCCTTCTGATCCGCTTTGATGGCCCTCTCGGCATCTTCAAGCTTCGACTCGGCGATGCGCATGTCCTTATTGGCCCAGTAAACCTCGTCAAAATGCTTTTTGGCCTTGTCTTTGAGGACATCCACCTCCTCAGCCAAGCTCACCCTATTCTGAGAGACATTGGCCATTCGAGCAGAGAACTGAAACACAAATGAGTCAGAATGTTAGTAAAGCGACGAGCTCGAAATGAAAATTATGAAAGGAGTATACTTACGTCGAGCCAAATGCGGAAGAGCCCGTTGGTCTCATTCCGACCATGGGTAACATCAATGTGTTCCCGATCGGTTGGAGAATATATGTACTCCAGTGCCTTGGTCCACCGCCCATCTTTTTCAGCACGACTAAGTGCCGTGAAGGGCACAGTCGAGGCCACCACGTCTATCGGGCTACCCCCGAGCCGCTCAAAAGTCGGGGACATGGGAGTACACTGAGGACTCCCAGCCGGTCGGAAGTCTGAAGAGTGCAAGGAGAGGTCGGCCACGTCGGTCTGCTGAGACGGCCCTTGGCCCAACTCTCTCGGGCTATTTACTTCAACAGATTTGACCTTTTTTGCGGCCTTCTTCTCCCGATCGGCTCTCGCCTTTGCGACCGCCTTCTCAGTCTGGGCGACTTTGTCGGAAGAGCGTTCTTTCCTCTTCCTCTGCTTTGGTTTGGCGGGGTCCTGAAGCAAGATAAAAATCAGTTAGTCGGCACAAATAGAAGACCACTTGGCAGAGAAGGGAAGTACAACACTTAAACTTCGCATACCTTAGGTGGAGCAGGGACCTTCATGGTCTTAGCCGCTATTTAGGCCCTCATCTGAGCCGCCCTCATTGCCGCTGCGTTCAGCTTGTCGGCCATTGTAGAATCAGTCTCGACTATATACGCTCGGGAAGGTTCTGCAAAAAGCAAACAAAGCATTAGTCAAACAAAAAAAAGAAGGAGAAATCACATGTCGTCCGACCATAACATTAAGTCACCCCCTTGGCAGATTACCCTTTGGAAAGGTCGAGCTAAGCCCCATAGCCGAGAGGAAATGCTCATTCTTGAAGAGCTGGCAATCGGGCAACCACAGGCCGGGTACGAAGATCTCACCCCCATTCATTATTTTGGCCTCGATCTGCATATAACAGGTTGTTAGGCCCTCCTCGTCGTCAAGGTCCACGACCCGCAGGTTCAAACTGATAATGGGTTCGGCGGCCGGGGGGACTAGAGGAATCTCCCAGTCTCCACCAAAGTAGATGAAGGCGAACTCCCGCCAAAACCCCGTATGCGAAGTAGGAAGGTTAAGAACCGTCCGATACCCCGGTCAGATTTGGAAGCTCCACCACCCGGGTCCGTTCGTCGCGGGGTGTCGCTGACTCGGACGAACCTCCCATTATTTATAAACAAGGGAGTCGGCCGAGAATATTCAAAAGAAAAAGAAACTTAAAAGAAGAGCAAGAGCGTACCTGGTCCGACGAAAAAACTAGAAGAAGAACTTGAAAGTTAGAGAGAGTCTGAAGATTTTTGAGAAAGAGGATTTGGAGAAATGAGCAAAGGATATGAAATTCTCTCTCCTCCCTCGTATATATAGGCACAACTAGGGGGATGTGCAACGCAAACTCCCCCGCGTCGCCTTGATGGGCTTTTTGAAGCGGCCCAATTGGACCTACTCAGTCCAACCCTTCAAAGGTCCAAGAAATCCCAGTGTCATCACTCGGAATCCAAAGGGAGATCAAATGTAAAAACTCCTTGCAGCGCCTAGTCAGTTCAATCCATAAGAAGGGTCCCAAGATCCCAAGTATCAGAAGTGGCCATGTGGCATGTGTGGTCGAACACACCCACTCGAGCAAAATAATCGCAACTCCATCAGGTGAAATACGGAGATCAACTGGTACCTACTCGGACAAACTTGGGACTCATTAGCCCCTCATCTGAGTGGCTTCATACTCACTCGGCCAATAGGAGCTCCTCTCCTTTGCCGAATCGTTTCAATACTTGGTCAAGTATGGCCAAGTATCAGCTAGCACCCACTCGGACAAATTTGGGGCTTATTAGCCCCCTCATCCGAGTGGCTTCATACTCACTCGGCCAATAGGAGCCTCCTCTCATTTACCGAGTCGCTTCTATACTTGGTCAAGTATGGCCAAGTATCAGCTAGCACCCACTCGGACAAACTTGGGGCTTATTAGCCCCTCATCCGAGTGGCTTCATACTCACTCAGCCAACAGTAGTTCCCCTCCTTAGCCGAGTCGCTTTTATCCTTAGTCGAGAAATGGCCAAGTACCGACTAGCATTCACTCAGACAGCTTGGGGCTCATTAGCCCCTCATTTGAGTGGTCCCCATGTAAGGAACGACCTGGTCGGCATTAATCCTTCCATTGAGGAACGACCTGGTCGGTGATATTTATTTCAGTAAGGAGTTACTCGGTTGGCATTGATCCCTTCAAGAGGGAATGATCCGATCGGCATTTTCCCCTCTTATTGAGGGTGACTCGGTCGGTACCTATCTCCTTAACGACAAGTGACCCGGTCAGCACTTTTCCTTCAACAGGAAGTGACCCGGTCGGCTCTCTTCTTCCTCTCATAGAGGGTGACTCGGCCGGTACCTATCTCCTCAACGACAAGTGACCCGGTCGGCACTTTTCCTTCAACAGGAAGTGACCCGGTCGGCTCTTATAGAGGATGATCCGGTCGGTGACTATCTCTCCAACAAGAAGTAACCTAGTCAGCGTTCTCTCCTTCAGCAGGTTTTGACCGGGTCGGCACTTCATACTTCAACAGGAAGAAGATCTAGTCGGTTTTATTTCCCTCAACTGGAGATGACCTGGTCGGTGCTTCCTCCCTCAACTGGAGGTGACCCGGTTGGCGCTTCATCCTTCAATAGGAAAAGTGGCCTAATCGGCACTGTTTCTTTCAACAGGGAATGACCCAATCGGCGGTATCTCCTTCAGCAGGTTTTGACCGGGTCGGCACTTCATCCTTCAACAGGAGCAGACCAGGTCGGCGTCCTTCCCCCTCCATAGAGAACAACCCGGTTGGGACTTTTTACCTCAACAGGGAAAGACCCGGTCGGCACTCTTCCTTAAAACAGGAGGGGAGTCGGTCGGCCCAAATTCCCTCAACAGGAGAGGATTCATTCGGCTTGAAACCTTTCCACCGAGATTGACTCGGTCGGCACCATGCTTTATTCGGTCTATCTACTTTAGATGGGCTGTGAGCCAGTCATGGTTAAGACGATCACTATTCCGCCACGGACAGGCATCACTCAGTCGGACCTCCATGATCCCCCATCCTTGGCGTGAGGCTAATTGTTTGGGCTCGATTACTCAGCAGCCCAACAGGGACATAAAAGCCTTAGACAGGTGGCAGCAGCAGGTCCCACCCAAGAGTTGACCTAATCTCAGAAGCTTGAGAATCCCCAAAAAGGTCGAAATAATCATTGCCTGAAAAGGTAACATAGCCATTGATCCCAAGGAGGCTCATCCAATCAATGTTTCCTGTCTGGGAATCCCCAACACTATAAATACGAACAGACTCACCAATGGACAGGTATTCAATTCTCACCTAACAAACTACAACATCTCTATCTAGACTTTATCTCTCTACTTCAATCACATCTGACTTGGGCGTCGGAGGGGCGATCCCGGAACCACCCCCGAGGTAGTCTAACTTTGTTTTGCAGGTCTCAGGCGTACGGACATCGGAGCTCAGGCAACCGCTCTTGGAGCCCACATCACATCTCATAACCTATTACAATCCTTAATTTCTTAGCAGAAACAAGAGAAAATAGTCTTAGGTGTACCATGAGCATGGTACACCATGGTACACCCAGGTGTACTATAAATATTGTCGCGAGAGTGCTCTAATATCAATAGCTTCAAAGTCACAAAAAATAGAATAAATAATTTGTGCAAATTTAAATTAATCATTGCGAAAAATATTTAAACACAATCAATTTCCATATCACTTAACAAAAAGGAAGATCTGGCGGGAAATGTCCTCGCGGTCCTCAACATCCATGAAGCTTTCATTATAAAGCCCTAATAAGTAATAACCAAACTCACTTTCTCTCTCTTCTCACTCATTCTTCTACTTCTTTCTCTATCTATCTCCCTTTTTATTTCTCAATCTACTACTTCGTTGCTCTAAACATGCAATTTAGGGTTTAATTTTCAATCTCTTACATTATTTTTCTCAATTTTTTCTTGCCAAAATCTGAACAAAAATGGATGATGTGTTTGAAGATGACCGTGAAAAGCAGACTTGCACACTCAATGAGTATCTGGATGACCTCGAAGAACGTGAGATGGTATATTTTCTTTTAATTTTTAAAGTGTTTGTTACTTTCCCAATTTTATCTAGGGTTTTAGAGTTTAATTTTTGTCGATTGTTTTTAATTTGTTTGTCTGAGCCCTGAGGAATTTTATTGGATTTAAATCGACTGGTGTATTAGTATAATCGTGCTGAAATGTAGTCATTTGGCTGGAATTTTGATTACTCGAAGTGTAAATTATGATTAGCTTTTAGTGCATGCTTCAATTGTTTCCTTGTATTTTATGGTGAATAGGTATGCGGAAACTGAAAATTATTTCATATTTTCTTAATTCGCTGCTTAGTTTTTTTTCATTAGGATGAAAGTTATTACTAGATTACTAGCATTATTTTTTAGTGTTGTATTCTTGTGCTTATCAGGTGGCCGAATTTTGTTGTTCGAAGTGTAGTTCTCCAGATTTGTGTTTTGCACGAATTCTGTGCAATTGTGAACATCTGAGGTGGGTAATCTGGAGTTGGATTTATATGAAAATCTAGCTTTGGGAGGTTTTATTTGGGAGATTTATCTTAATAACGAAGTGAGGGAGCATGTATTAGGAAAGACTAACTTTACCATGATGCTGTAATCACATTGCCACATATTAGTGTAGGATTATTGAAGAAAACTCGGCGGACAAGTTAAAACATCCTTTCCAATGAATTACAAACTCTTTGGAAAGACAAATATGTATCAGGAAGACAATAGAGCACAAGAGAACTTCACTTTTGCACCAGCCCACATTATCATCAGTTTTAAGCGAATCTAGTGAAAGAGTAATTAATGGAGACAAATAAGTAAGCTAAAGATAGTGACAACTCTCCAATCTCACAAAGAAAGCAAATACAACAGCTAAGGCCTTGTAAGCATAAATTAAACAAAAAAAACTAATTTAAATAAAACCAAATAGAAACCAGAATTCCTTAATCATAATAATTCATGAATAACAGAAACGAGAAATCCTAATTCCTCATAACAATTACAACAAGCTTAATAATAAGGGAAATTGCCTGGAAAAAAAGCTAATACGATCCTTTAAGATCAGGAGAAGGCCATTGGAGGAACCTAACACAGCTTGGAGCGATCAACGTTGATGAACAGATATCAACTGATAGTCATCTTAGTCAGAAGATGTCGGATCAAGCTGAGGCATGGATTATCTCAGGAAAAATGAGATTTGAGATCAACATAAATCCGTCCAAGCAATGAATTGCCGGAAAAAAGCACCAAAGATATTGATGCTCATCGTTTTTAGGACTTAAGAAGACTGGACCTGCCCAATTGATGGACAAAAACTGGTGTCAACAACGCAAAGAGATGGTGAAGATGGGGATGAGATTGTGAAAAAGGTTGGCTTTATAGAGGAATTTGGAAGTACAGGCTAATGATTATGATAAACTTCAGGAGGAAAGGCAAATTTCTACTAGTTTTGGTTAAGTAAAATAAAGTAAGGCCTTAATCCAAGAAACAGTGGAGGAAACTGGCTAGATTATATACGTATTGTGTGCATGCGCGCGCGCGTATGTGTGTGTGAGCGTGTGCTTGTGTGTGTGCGGGAGTGTGTATGAGTACGGGTGTGTATGTGTGTGAGGAAAGGCAAATTTCTATTAGTTTGGTTAAGTAAATTAAAGCAAGGCCTTAATCCAAGAAACAATGGACAAAATAGGCTAGATTGTAAACGTATGTGTGTGTGTGCGTGTGTGTGGATTTGTATGCCTGTATGTGTGTGTAATTAGAGTTTAATATACTTTATGTATTGAAAAGTTCTTATTCTAAGAACCTTCTCATTTGAACCCCCCTCTCAAAGTGGATTAACTAAAATAATGGAGGGAGTATATACTTTTGTGGGGGTAATACTTGAAGTGCCTTTTAGCTATAATAGGAGCGAGGTTGGCCAAATCGGACTACTTGAGCCGAAGCCGTGTCAGAGGCATTGGAGTAATCAAGTGATGGAGTATTGTATTGTACATTTGTACGGTACTTTGGTATAATATGTAGCTTTTTTGCATGGGTAAGGTTGTGTTCATTTGATTCCCCCTAAGCCATAGCCTTGTTGAGGCATTTGAGTAATGAGGTAGTATAGCGTGGTACAATATAGCTTCCTCTCGGCTCTCGCAGGTTTCAGCTGGAAATGTACAAGGAATGCTGAAGTGGACCTAAATGTCATGCATAAGGAACCAACATACTCCAAGCATTACGAATTGTGTGGTTTCCAGCTTCAGATTCCTACAGTTTTCCAACCGACTCATCATATAATTGATGATGTCTGCCGCTTTCTTTCGTTGACTGGTGCTGATTTACTATGCTGCATTGCAGCTGAGTGGACTTCTTTGGTGCTTAACAATATCTAATCTTATGGTTGGGCTTTTAGGTTGGTTTAGCTTCACTTTAAGGTTCCATGTGCTGGTTGTGTTTTAATGAGAAACTAGTATTTGGGCCCGGGCGTTGCCTCGGGTGGTATTGTGTTTCCAAACTTGATATGCATTTTTTTCCATTCGCCTTAAAATATATCAAAGAAAACTCGACATTTAAAAGGTACAAATATAATACTATGGACATTTAAAGCATGATTAAAAGTTGGTTGAGATGGTAATTGTGCTATGTATAATAGCAAGAGGTCATGTGTTCAAATCTTGTTGCAAGCCAATTTTACTTTTGTTAATTGACATGACATAATACATATGTACACAGTGGACAATTCTAGTAGAGTAACATAGATGCCACGTGGCGTGTATACGTTGTCACGCACGCCTTTTAATATATTAGTATAGATTTGGCTTGGCAATATCGATTCATGATATTGTCTGCATATTGCTTCTGCTCATTAGATGTTCACGAAATCAAAGTGTTTTATGGTGTAAACTTGAAATTGTCTGCAAAGAGTAGTTCTTTTTCCTCAATCCTATGTGATAACTTTATTTGTGTCACAGGAAGCTGAGATGGTTTTGGGTGGTGATGACGGAGATGAGTGTACATATTTGAAAGGTTATTTGAAAAGGCAAGCTATATTCTCATGTTTGACATGCACACCGGAAGGAAATGCTGGAGTTTGCACTGCATGTAGCTTGTCTTGTCATGAAGGACATGAGGTAATCTTAAGCTGTTTAGAATGTGGGAGAAAGTATCTACACTTTAAATTGTATTTGTTCTATCTGACCCATTTTTGGGCCATTTGCGATGTTAAAGAGTTATGGCAAGGCTAGTTAAATTTGAGTAGTTATATATATTTAGAGGTTTTTATCACTAATTACATTTGAAATCATGGGATTCCATCAATTGCATGGCTTCATTTTATCCAGACATAATTGAATGCAAAGAACTTCCCTCTAGATCTCGTCAATGGCTTGATTTCATTCTTTTTATTGGGAAAACTAGAGTTATGGGTAATGATGCAGTCAATTGAATTTAAGAACTATTGAAAGTAATATCTGCATTAATTGGAGTATAACATGAACAATATAACTGCTTCTTATGGTGGTTGTGTGATCGAAAAGAAAGTGAAATAAGCAAAGGGAGTGCCTTGATATGGAGCTCTAGCATTTTGTATTCTTAATGTTTGTTCTCTTCACGAAAGGTTTGATACCATTTTCTTTAAATAATGCAACTGGATTTTGTTTGCGTCCAGTCTTTAAAAAATTCTTATATTTGTGCGTTTGATCTTCCCGTTTCTGTTTCTTGTGTCTGTTGCACTATTTAATACTTGGTATTCTGCTTATTCTAGAAATTCTAGTTAAGCACGAAGTCTTCTTATTCGTATGCTTTATAGCTCTTTTATCAATTGCATTTATGTTACTCTAGTAGGGTCTTAGTAAACAAATACTAAATCTTGTGCAAAGATGAAGTTCCTTTGGACTTGACTTTTTAGGCATATCAAAGGGAATATTTATCTTGATTGTCAGTTTGTTAACCTATGGCTCTGCGAATAATTGGAATCCCGGTATGATGGCTAATGTAAAGTTGTCGGAATCAAGAAGTGGACCTTTTAATCACTGTGGTGTATGCTGTATACTTCAAACCTTCCTCTTTATGTTTTACTCCCGGCATTTATGAGCTTAGGTCGCAAAAGGAAACTTAAAGAGACATTTATGGAGAATGCAATCAACTCATAATAAAACCCTTCTCCTGTATATTTCTGTCCTAGGTCCTATGTTATTCATTCTGTTCTGATGTAGACTGACTTTCACTTCCTCACATTATTATAATAATGTATATTTTATTGGTTAGCTTCTTGAGATGCGGTGATGCCTCGATACAAAAATCTCACTCACTGTTGTTTTTGTAGATTGTGGAGCTCTGGACCAAGAGAAACTTTAGGTGTGATTGTGGAAATTCCAAGTTTGGCAACTTCATCTGTAAGCTTCAGGCGAGTAAGGATATAGAAAATGTGGAGAACTCGTACAACCATAACTTCAAAGGTACATACTGTACTTGTAATCGCCCTTATCCTGATCCTGATGCTGAAGAGGAGGAAGAGATGGTACAGTGCTGTGTATGTGAAGATTGGTATCATAGAGAACATCTTGGTCTTGAGTCCTCGGAAAAGGTTGGTATCTCTTGTATGTTATTTTTTTCCCTTGTTGAAATATTCCATTTTAGGACTTGTTTTGGTTCATTTTCTGACCACTAATCAATGTTTCTGAGATTTTAGGAGACAAATAACTTTGTAGATTCCGTTTGTAAACTAGGCGAGGGAGTTCATGACTGCAGATATCAATATACCCATTAATATCAGATACCTACAAAGAATATTTCTATCAAAACTTTAATAAATCCTTTTTTGAGTGCTCAAGAAGAAAAATTCAATGCATATGATATCAATGTGTTGGGTCTCAGCCTCACATTGATTTTTTTCAATTGAAATTGCATTGTTGTCTGTTGATGCTCTTATCAGTTAGCAGTAGTGGTCCCACTCATTAAAAGGTTATGTTCTTGGCATTGTTGATTCAGTATTGGGCTTTCTTTCTCTAGTTCTGGTATCTAATATGATATTTTGTCCTAGTACCCCTTGTTTGTGTCGTTCATCTGGGACAAAATAATCTATGCCTGTTTTATGGGTCTTTCTGGGGTCAATCTTGAATGATGTACAATGTCATTGACCTACAGTTCTTCTTTAGTTTTCTAAGACGACTGATCCTTTTTTTTTTGGGTGATATTTTCAATGTATGATTATAATTAAAATTTTATCTTGTCTGTGGACAGTAAATATCCTTCTGTGCACTACCCACGTATCCAGATTATTACTGTCTGAAATATGCTCAAGTTAATATGCTGCATTTTCATGATCTATAATAGACAATGCATTAACAAAATGTCTTTCAGATTCCCGTGAATGAGGAAGGAGAGCCATTATATGAGGATCTTATATGCCCAGGTTGCTCAGCAACTTGTTCGTTCTTGGCCTATTATCCCCAGAACATCTTTGTTGCTCCTATGAAGGATGAGACCGTCATAAATGATAAGAAAGGGAAGGCAATACTGGAAGAGGCTCCAAATCCATCTACCTGTGCCAGCACTGGAATACTCATGGATACCGCCTGTGGCAACTCAAAACCATGTGATGTTGGCGACATGAAGCCTGAGAACATTTCTGGTGGGGAAGCATCTGTTTCTGCAGATATGTCTGAGAAACCTATAAGCTTGAATAAATGCAGTCAAGATGGCGGCTCATGCACTTCATGTAAGCTTGGCTTTGATCTTGGGGATGCACCTCCTGCTGTGGAAAGGAACAAGGCTATATTCCTCATGAAGAACTGGAGGGACCTCCTCTGTCAGTGCGAAAGATGTTCTAATTTCTACGACCAAAAGCGTGTTAGTTTTCTGCTTGTCAAGGATGATTCAATTGCGGAGTACGAGAAGAAGGCAACGCAGAGAAGAGAAGAAAGGCTTCAAAAACAAGAGGGTGCCTCACTAAACATGTTCAATAACCTTGGTCATGTAGAGAAAGTGGAGATTATGAGTGGCATTGCAGAGATGAAAAATGAGATGGAAAATTTCTTTGTATGCCCATTTTCCTTCTGTTTGAAGAACTGTTTTCCTTTAT
Organism: Beta lomatogona; assembly: GCA_947646795.1. Classification (NCBI taxonomy): domain Eukaryota; kingdom Viridiplantae; phylum Streptophyta; class Magnoliopsida; order Caryophyllales; family Amaranthaceae; genus Beta; species Beta lomatogona. The sequence goes on from CANSNZ010000731.1 coordinate 1,482,862, forward strand.
GTTATTTATAAAATATTTATCTTGATTAGATCATGGAAGATAATGAGTATTGTTCTTTAAAACCTTTTTCAGGCGAATCGAGATGCATCACAGGCAGTTACATCTGCTGATATTTACCAACTCTTTGACAATCTTAAAAAGAAACGCCGCCGTGAAATGTAAGCAATATCATAGATCTCTCTAAGTTGAATGTTAAGTTATGCTCTAGCTTACTTGAGATGGTTGTAACTTGCAAGACCTCTGAACTATTCTTGGTGTTCAAACGGTCGTTAGATGTTTCTGTTGGTGCCCTTTAGTTTTCTTGCGCCTTGAATCATCATGATGTATAATTTGCATTTTCCTGTATTGTATTTCTCATAAACTATTTAGGAAGTCAATAGATCTGTTGCACATCCTCCCCCCAACCCCAACGTCTCGTTTCCATGACCTCTCTTGTTTTGTCACATATCTGATATGTTCTGGACTTTTTTACTTCTTATTTTAGCCAAAGGTTTTTCAGTATACTTAAGCAAGAAGTTAGGTGGGAAGTTGATTTGCACCTAACTGATTAAAGGGTTTGTTGGATAATGGGGGTCAACTTTTAATAAAGCATTTGAATATATTTGAGAGCAACATTGATATTAGAAATAATTGAACTTCTTCGTTACCTCAAAAGAAATAGGCAGTTAGGCTATTCCGAAAACACTTCAATGGAGAATGGGGGCGGGGGGTATGAGGTTATATTATGTTAGAGTGGGCCACACCACCCTCCTCTCTTTTTTCTCCTCATATCATGTTCTCTAAAATGTAAATTTCATTTTTCCATAAAAAAACCTGCTTGTAAACATTATGCCTTTTTTTTTTTCTTCTTGTCTTTAATTGTTGCCGTTTTTGGTTTGAAGTCGTGATTGTGTCCGTTACTTGCACTGCACCACTCCTTCACTTGCACCTCCATCGACCTGCTTCCGTGCATTATTATATACTTCTCTATTTTTTTAGATGCAACATTGTCTTTTTTGTTGAGTGGATTGAAAATTTAATTGTCTCATCTAAAGAAAAACTGGCGGAAGTATCTTTATTATGTACAATTTGTTTTCGTGATTTGATGGCTGTGTTGGAAGCAGTTCTTGTGAAAATGTGAGCTTATCTTATGTGAAGTGACTGGAATATTTTCCTGTACATGATAAATTGTGATCAACAAGGTCTGCATGTTTTGTCATCTCTTTTTTTTTTTTTTTTTTTTGATAAAGAAGTACTTGTGTAAAGATCATCGGACATGTTATATAACTAATATTAAGGGTGTGTTCTCTTCACTCCGAATGTTCTTTATCTGAATTTACCAGTCCCTAACTTGAATATATTATCCCTAAACAAAACTTATCTTAATATATTCTAGACCTTAAAACTTATTGTAGTTCTGAATTGAAGTTCGGAAGCCCTCTGGCTTCAACTTAACTTATTCTCCTTGAAATAAGTGAAATATAAGGTGAGGAGAATAGAACCTAAGCAAAGGACAAATGCCCATAAAAATAAGTAGATTCAAGATCGTAATAGGTTCGGAGGGAGAGAATTAGCCTCTCTGATTATTATTTTTAATTAGTA